>OX637321.1:13480383-14936049 GCA_951799385.1 Hyppa rectilinea | reverse complement strand
AAATGGAATATTGAAGACAAACATTCATTTACATTAAGAAAAGAAACTGATTGATGGATAGTCGACAGCTACATCTGACATCAAACAGCTGAAGAAAAATATACATTATTTATTCATGTTATAAAAAAAAAAACTAGAAATAATAATAACTATTATTATCTTTATTATTATTTTAATTTTGTATAAAAACTTTATAAATATTTATAAGCCGTTTTTTATTCTTCAAGCATGTGGTGTTAACCTATAATTAATTGTTGCACTTGTAAATGCTACCCTAGTTAATTAAGTTAGAAATGTATACGTGTAAACAATTGTTGATCCTATTTAATATAAAAAAAAATACCAAAGTAAACGAACTTCTAGTTTGATTTACATTCCCGTACAAAGTACCTGATTGAAACAAAATTCAAAATGAATACAAACATGAAACAAAAGAATGGCTACAACCTCAAACCTCAACCTAATTAGCTACTAAAAACCAGTTTGCTAATAAAACAAACGAGCATCGGATGCCTAAAGTTAAACAAATAGCGTCCGAAGCACAGATTAACTAAGAAGAGTTGGAACGTGAAAATTAACCGTAGATTCAAGGCTTGCTTAGCTCAGCCTGTCGTTTTAACCATTTCGCAATAGAACTTGCTGAATATGTTGCCTATTTTCAAGCATTTGTAGGAAATGTAGTTTTGGTATTAAAATCTGGCAAACGCTATTCGTTTAAAATGATGACTATCCATGAAATTTTTGTATGAAGTTTCTTTTCTTAATTTAAATATTTTTTTGTCTCCAATCTTCCGTTTACATTCCATATTATTCTAAAAATTATGTTACTCTTCTTACCTAAGAAGGTTCAACCACTGCAAATTAATAAAAACCTCATTAGAGTGAGAATCACGGACAGTCGATACAAACTAACTTTTTTTAAAACGGATAATTGCAATTACATAATTTACATACGTCACAACACTTTGGTTCAAATCTAACTATCATCGTTGGTTTCATTCAACCACCACTGTGTGTGTGTGTGTGTGTGTGAGCAGTGCTGGCCCAGAGATAACTGTTCCAACATACCGAGTTGTATGTCACAGGTTCGAACCCAGGGAGGCGCTTTACTTTGAGTTAATATTCCATCACCACTGCTCTCAAAACGGTGAAGGCAAACATCGTGAAGAAACCGACATGTCCTAGATCCAAAAATTCGAAGACATGTGACATCCACCAACCCGCACTGGGCCATCGTAGTGGATTACAGCCTACTCCCTCTCGAAGAGAGGAGGGCTGTGTCCCAGCAGCGAGAACATTATAGGCTGATTATAGATAACCACCACTAATATATTATTTTATTTACTAATACAAAACAAGGGGTCTTACCAAGGGGTATCGTAATGCCCAGTTACTGGGTTGTGGAGGTCAGATAGGCAGTCGCTCCATGTAAAATACTGGTATTCAGCTGCATCCGGTTAGACTGGAAGCCGACCCCAACATAGTTGGGAAAAGGCTAGGCAGATGATGATTTACTAATACAAAAGTACTATTCTGAAATGATTACGTCAAAATCTTGCTCACGTGTCCACACACAGTTTGACAGAAAACTCAAACGTTTTCAAATAAGGTCGTCGCTCCACAGCAGCCCGTGGCTAGAATACACACGGATCCGTGACTGATAAACAAATGAACTCGGGGTTCATTTGTTTATCAGCCACGGATCCGTGTCAACGTGGAAAACCCTATTGTGAACACTACGCTACTTGTATTATAAAGCCGGTCAACTTTATTCGAATCAATATCACAACTCGATATTATTAACATTTTTAGGGCAAGTATTTAATCAAACCTTAAAAAAAACCATTATTATAAGAGAGCGGCCTCGCTGCTAAACAGGCTCCGTTGCAGTCACAACAGCGTTATACGTGGTATATCGGGGAGACATGATAGCCCATTGTTGAGGTCACTGGTCACCTGTATACTATCCGTGTCTTACCCTATGTTAAGTACTGACATAGGGTAAGACTATTAATTATAATTATTATTATATCCTAAAAATTATAGGTAATGATTGTGCCTCTTCTATTAACCTAAATAATTCTTATTTTGAGCTCCTAAATATACTAAATGCGAAGTATCTGCAACCAACTTTGAAGTAGTTGCGCATTTGTTCACAGTTGCTTTTTTCATTTAGTCAAGGTACCCTGCTGTTACTGCGACCAACTGTGACAAAAGGTCAAAGAGATGGAAAAAGTTAAATTTTTAAAAGAAAAATCAATATAAAAAAAATCTAATTTTATAAGATTTTAGACGATTAGTTAAATATTGCCCATGTTTAAGGGACGAATAACACCTTTGTATTATACACAATATAGCCAAAAACCAAGTTTTCATTCAAACTAGGCTGAAAATCAGCACTTTTTGAAGGTCAAAGTTATATAAGACAGTCCCCCAAAAACGCCCGCCCTTCACCACTTCCTAGTGCTTTAGCTGGGAAGAAAAAGTGGCGCAAAAAACTCCCCAGTAGTACAGCTGTCTGTTTAGTTGGAAGAACTTGACTTGGATTGATATCGTTAAACACAATCCATAAAAAGACTGTCCGATATAAAACCTAGCAATGACAACATAAGTCCTAAGCCACCACAGAATCTTGTCATCTACAACCGTTCGATAACGTTTTATCCTCACTTTGTCATTTCCTTTCAATGAAGGAGCTAGAGACTTCAGTCACAGTCTTGTAGAACATTTATTAATGCGGAGATGATCTGTTAGTCTGTGGAATTGGTTTGTGTGCTTGTTAAGCTGTTTGTGTTTATGCTTTTTTTTTTTAAGGCTGGGAAATCATCCAATGACTTCTCCCGCTCTGGGTGGAAGGGAGTGTCAGACTCTTACTGACTAAAACCTATCCATGTTCCTTCCGTAGCCCTTTATGTTCCGGGGTAGCGGTAACCCTTTCGGACAATCCCGCTTATTGTGTTTATGCTGGTTACTACTTATAACATCCATTTGAAATTATAATCAACAAGGTTAAATGAAATTAGCAAGTGAAACTCTGCAAACGTGATGGCTTAATTATCATCACAACACGATGAAAAAAAAAAAAATGATTTGATGTTTTCATTTAGGTAAACAACCGCTTGTAGTGATGTTCCTTAAGATACGAGTTGATAAAATCTGTTTTTTTTTGTGTTATGACATTGAAACCTGTCTCACTTTTGTGGAGTTTCGCTAGCTAACTTTATTTGACCCCGTTTGAGGATCACTTTTTATTGTACACCATTTTAATTAAAATAAGAAACTTTGAAAGTACATAGTAAATTGTTGCAATTGGTTGTTTTAATCATTCAAATCGACAAAATAAAAAAAAATACTTTGACTGTCATTGCGCAATTCAGATTAAAATACAGGGTCTTTTATTTGTAAAAAATAAGAAATTGTTAAAAAGATTGTTAGATGAATGCTACTTTACCCCACCGTGTTTAAGCTTATTATTCACCAGCATAGCCTTAGTTAAGGAAGGTCTAGTTAGCTGTAAGAGCTAAGCGGTGCAAGTGCCTTTAATCCTCTTTAATGAAAACCATGTGTCTTTTAGACCACACTAGCGGCACGCCTTGGCTTTGCGTGGGTGCAATTTAATAATATGACATGATTTACGGAGGTTAATTATGAATGTATGGTCCTAGGATCACCATAACTATCCCCTGGAAATTCACTAAACACAAGCAGTTTTAAAGCGAAGATTTTTGTTTTAGCATTGTCTTCGATGATCAGTTTAGTAGAAACCGTTGGCCATAATGATACGAGACGGGCTTGTGGCTAAGAAATACCTGCAGCACGGGTCGCTTGATCAGGTTAAGCTACGCTTGCCGCGGTTAGTTGGTGTGTGGGTGACCATTTTTACATACCAAGGTCCCTCCGATCCTCGGAAAGCAAGTTAAGCCTTTGGTCCCGGCTGTGATTTGTAAATCATTATGTACTCACTAGTTTAGTCTTTTTTTTTAGTGTCTCCCGCTCTGGGTGAAGCGGTAGAGAGCGTCAGACTCTAACTGACTAAAACCAATCCATTTTCCTTCCTTAGACCTGTGTATTCGAGGTCAGTGGTAAACCCGCTGCTCGCAGCGAACAACTTTTTTGAATTAAAAATTATAAAACAGTCAATTACTTAAATGTATCGTCACTCGACTCAAGCAGATAATATTAAATTCTACAAAATGAATTCTCACTTTATTGCAACTGTACCTCACACGGGCCATCACTTTATGTTATGTCGCTATACATAATTATATATACAAGTATAATTTTATTCATTTAATTAGTATGTTGAAACTGTTTGTACTCCCCGTCACTTGTCCCTAAAGGTTCATTAGAAGACCAGCGTCAGACAGCATCTGTCTGGCATTTAATGCTGAAATGAACCTTTTTGGCGCGGGGCACCGTGAGGCACACTTTGTTATTATTTATTATTTAAACATTTTTTTTGTTATTTGTATTTTGTGCGTCACCGACTGTGTCCCAATAAATGTTTTTCTTTCCAGTTGAAAAATACGGTCTATGTTCATTTTATGCTCGAGAGGAACTCGTGGCTAAGTATTAACAGCCGAACAGGTCGATCCATCAGGTTAAGCTACGCTTGCCGGGGTTGACCGTGGATAGGTGACCATCTTTGCATACCGAGACTCATCCGTGCTTTAGAAAGCACGTTAAGCCGTTGATCCAGACTGTCGTTCTGTCGTCAGAAGCCCGAAAATCTGACAACCAGTCTTACCAAGGTCTATTGTATTGCCCAGTTACTGGGTTGTAGAGGTCATATAAGCAGTCGCCACATGTAAAATACTGGTACCCAGCTGCATCTGGTTAGACTGGAAGCCGACGCCAACATAGTTGGGAAAAGGCTAGGCAGATGATGATGTTTATTTTATGCTCCAATATCTCCTCTTGCATGCATTCAGGTGTTCAGCTAGTAAATAAAAGACTACTTCGACAGACGTCGACTCAGTTATTCAGAATTTGCATATTGTGGTCCATTTATGAACTCAGTCTTCTATTTGGCAGCTTAGTGACTGCAAACTTGGATGTTTTCACTGTCTATTAATTCTATATGGATGTTATAAAATTATGGAAAATGCACCTGAAGTAGCCGCGCCAGCTGTGGGACTTCTTCATTCTTGGCTAATCAGCTTAGCGTAAGTGCACAACTTAATGTATAAAATATAATAGTGTAAATGTTGACGATTGCTAAGCTTTGGGGTGCTCGGGTTACACGATTGGGAAATATCGAGTAATGTACAGACATATGCATATGAAGCTATCCCCGTCAAATATTCCCAATTGAACGTGAATGAAAAATGGTTTATTAATTCAACAAGTAAACCTTAAAAACTAGTTTTTTGGATATTGGAGACTCCTGTCTGCCTAATAAACCTGTGTTAGGAGACTCCGCTCTTCCATAATTTATAAAGTCATATATATTTAGGTACTTGTTTTACGCAGAACTAAAGGAAATTATGATACAAAACAAACTAACAAAAAAGAAAAAGATAGAATTATAGCTACACATGCAGCACGCACGCAATAATTGTTATTATTCAAGTAATAATTATTATAATTATTTGAAAAACGAATTGACTAACCCGCGTGACATGTCATAATGCCCAATAGCTAACGTACCATCTTTCAATAAAAAAATCCTGTAAAGCAAAGATAAACTCGAGTATTTCAAAGCCGAACCTAGCTAAGCTCTGCTGAAAACCACTTGCATAAGCATAAGATGCTTTTACCATATTTTTCCACATAATTTTCTCTAAGCCACACCTCGTATGCCTCTAATATTGCCTGCAACGCATTCAGGTACTCGTGCGGTAAATAAAATATTACGTGGTGGATGAATTTTCAGCTCGCCACGTAGCCAGGTAGCCACAAAATAGCCAATTTTGGGATATGCAGTTTCTAAGCACTTTCTTCAAGCTCGTTATAGCTTCGTAAGCAGGCTGTTATTTAAGTTAGTAATACATTATTTATCTATACTATAATATATAATATAATATTATAAAGAGGTAAAATTTGTATGTAGGGGGTAATCTCCGGAACTAATGATACAATTTCAAAAAAAAATTCACTGATAGAAAGCAACTTTATTCCTGAGTGCTATAGGCAATAAATTATTAGCCGAGCTATCGCAATTTTCGTCTAGCAAGTCGGAAAGAAATACCTCCAAAAACAGAATTATTTGCATGCGCTGCCTAAACAGTTGTTTAAAATTGAAAGCAATGTATGGCAACCCGGTTCGCCTTAATTATTTCTACAAAAAAGGCTGCGACACAATATTTCTATATTTTGTATTTTAACTTTTATATTTCGTTTTATCTTAAAAAAGTATTTTTTCGACTTACTTCTGTTTGGATGATTATTTAAACAACAAAATATCATTTCTTATTAAATTAAATTATTTTATGATCACAGGGACATCACAGAGATAAGAATTGCCCTCTACAGTATGTAAATTGGTCATACATTTATGTATTATGGATATTCCTATTTAATGTTAAAACAAGAAATTTTCCGCGGACGAAGTCGCGGGCAGAATCTAGTAATTCATAAATTGGATTTGGAAAGGCGCAACATTTTTTTTTATTTCCGTTTAACTCAGATCGTGATCATTCTATCATTGAATACAAATGTATGAAAAGGTGCCTCGATATTTTTTTTTAATATTCTGCTTTGAATACATACTGTCATATCATTAACATGCTTTTATTAGCTCGGGTGGTATCTATGTATGTATGTATGTATGTAACGGAATCTTTGAGCTTAATTTTCACCGGTTTCTAAAAGTCTGATCAACTTGAAACTTTGCACACGTCTCAAGGACCGATGACAATACATTAATTTGAACTAAAAAGTAGGAAATAAAAAATAGTTTAAAAAAACTAAAAAACACGCTTTTTATAGAAAACCGAACTAAAAATATAATTTACTTTCTATTTTTAGTTCGGTTTTCTATAAAAAGCGTGTTTTTTAGTTTTTTTTTAATATTTTTTTTATTATTAACAAGCTGTTACTCGCGGCTCCACCCGCTATAATGTTGAAATTTTTCAAACAAACTTCTACCCCCTATTTATTTCCTTTACGGGAGGAGTTTCTTAAAATCCTTTCTTATGTAACGTCTCCTACTCATAATCTGCCTCTGTACCAAAATTCATCTTCGTACGTCCAGTAGTTTTTTAAATTTCGTGTATCATCAGTGAGTGAATGTTTTTCATTCTACCAAAAAAAAAATTTAAAAAAAACAAAAAAAATGTACCTGCTACAATATTTTCTTACTAGCAGTTTTCCTTGTTAATTATTTTATCCAAAGTACCTGTTTACGAAGGCTTTTATTATCCTCAAAGCTTCAACCATAAACATTACAAAACAGTGCTTCACCAACTCCCATACAAGTTACTTTAAAGTTTTAACAGGCAGTGTAACACTGCCTTAACTTAGAACTTAGCAGAGATAGACCCCACTTTGTTCACTTAAATATTGTTAATATTACAAAATGGCCTGTTAGTTTGTTTGAACAGAAGTTGGTATCGCTAGTTAAAAAGTACTGCAATGTAAGATAAGAATAGTTTTTGTTTGACTTTCTTAAGAAGTTAGGCTGTGAAGGCGGATTGACTAGAATAATGCTTGCAGTCTTCTTTTTTTCGTGTGGTTAGTGACTAACCTGGTGTCAGAGTTTTTATGATGCCCATGGGCTTCTGAATTAGCTTCACATGCTGTTGAGAAATAGACAGTCTCAGACATGCTGGTTTCCTCAAGATGTTTTCCTTTACCGATTTTTAAAGGACCGTACATGCACATGCATCCGTAAAATCAGAGTTGCGTGTCTTGGGATCGAACTCGAGATTTGTGACTTGACTTGGCAGTCCGACGTATTTATACATTTTCTTTTCTTTTACTTTTACTTTTTCTTTTACATTTTTTTTCTTTTTTGCGGCAAACATGACGCAGTAAAAAAATAGCAACAAAAAAAGCAAGTTGTGGGGAAATATGCGTCACATCCGCGTATAACAGCCATCGCTCAGCTTAATGCTTCCAAGTGAGCCGTCAATAGTGTCAATCCCTAGCATCAGGTGGAATGATAGCTCACTTCACCCAAGTTCTACAGGATAAAATCATCTAGTCTTACACATATTCGTGTAGTAGCCAAAACCAGCGAAGCACATTAACCAAAAGTACTTTAAACAGGAAGACCCAAAACCTCACACTTCATGTCGCCGTACCTAACGAAATAATCTCAAACTCATACGAAGTTACAGAATTTATAATATCCACCAAACTTTGTGAAACAGGCTTTAGACTCATGACAGTACACACTAGGCGACACCTAAATAAAAGTGCGGTGTTCGAGTTTGAACTTTCAGCAGAACGGTGAGCGTTGAAAATCCAGCATCAAGTTTAGGTGATGTCTAGCGTTAGTGAAAACGGACATAAATATTTTACCTGTTTCAACTTTTATAACGCTAGACCCTTTAAAATTTGCATTAATTACGCATTAGAAATTTTGAATGACATAATTAAGTCTTGGGACAGACAGACGGTTTTATGTTTCTATTTTATTACTTTTTTAGTCGGTGTACCTACTGTCTGGTTTGCCTAGAATTTATATGACGTCACAAACTTCAGCGGTCATTTTTGGAAGTATTAATTTTATTTTATTCTAATTCTAGCTTTTGCCAGCGGTTTCACCCGCGTGTATGTAAGAAATTATCACACGAGAACCGCACAACATATGTATGAGCGGGTAAAAGCTATGTGGTATCTATCTCTGAGTCAAATTTTATCCAGTTCCGTTTAGAAGTTTTTGCGTGAAAGAGTAACAAACATCCATGCATCCTTTTCAAACTTTCACGTTTATAATATTAGTTCGATTTGGAGCACTAAACATTTTCATTCTTAATTTCTAATGTAGATAGTTTTTTAATGTGCAGATGTTCTAATCCACTTCAAAAAGGAGGTTTTTAATTATATTTTATACTCAGATTACATCGAGGTTCCTTATCCGATTACTGTGTTTTTTTTTTCGTTGCGGTATATTTGTCGTTTGGTCTTGTAAATTGTTTTACAAGTTCGTAAAACAATCGTAGTAGTTCGTAGTTTTTATTTTATGAGCATTTTTTGAGTATTGTTTTCCATATTATAATCTCTCTCTAAATGGAAAGAGCATTTAAAAAAATATACGTACGGGTATAAATCCGTATTCTCGTAGTATATGAATAAAATTTTGTTTTAGTTTGTCAGCTACATTATTGAAAAATATATGACACGTTTTTTTACGTAATTCAAATATTGCGTCGATATAATATTGTGCTAAACTGTGGCATGACGCCACTCCGTAGATTTTATACTGAATTGTGACGTGGCGCGCCCGCTCTCCCCAACTTTAATGCGTTTTATCTAAGTCATTTTTGATTATTTTGATAAAACAAAAAATACGTGTCTAAATATTTTTACGTTAATCGACACGGTTGGCGCAGCGGTTGAGCGATTGACTGCTGCGCAGCATGTCGCGGGTTCAATTCCCGCACGGAACCAATATTTGTACGACCTGCAAGTATTTGTTCCGGGTTTGGGTGTTTTTCTATCTATAATATGTATGTATTTACAAAAAAAAATGTATATAAGTAGTTTATCAGCCATCTCGTTACCATAACACAAGCATTAGGTTGCTTAGCTTGGGACTATATGGCGTTGTGTGAAATGTCCAAGGATATTATTATTATTATTATCCAACTGACGGACTAAATATAATGACCTTTTTTACCCTGTCATCACCCCTTTTTGTTTTCTGGTCAAAACGCAGCGTTTAAACGCCAAACTGCTACGTACGTAAGTAGGTACCTACTGCTTTGGAATGGGCAACTAGCTTCATCTTTCTGACTGACCGACCCCTTGACAATTCAAAAGTGCCTGTAATTGGTTTATTTGAAATAAATGCTTTGAGTTTGGGTTCTTATCCCGCTAGTGAAAACAAACGTGCGGAGCGGTCACGTCATCACACAGTTTTAATACAAGTTTGTTGCAAATTCAACGATACGACGTGTGTAGACCGCTTTCATGAGAAAAGTTACTTTGCAACTGTAATCTTTTATGTCTTAAACGTAATCAGATCTCATCTAGGTAAGACGGTTAGCGACATAGTAAAGTACTCCCTGGCTGGAGGCTACAATTCTTTTGTGGCATCTACAGGCAAGTCCGGTTAAGCAGTAGACAACTCTATGGCTGAACTGCGAGATGCAATTAAAAAAAAAATTGTAAAATTCACATCTTTTCAATCATTCTACAACTAGCTTTTTCCCACGGCTTTGCTCGCGAGGAAGTTGAAAATATCCCAAGGGCAACAAAAAGTATCCTATGACCTTACCCAGGTCCTATTAACATATTTGGCAAGTTATGTTTAAGCCCCATGTTATGGGGGCAAACCTATTGCCATCAACCGGGCTCAAATCTAATCTATGGGCTGCTACTGAGAAATCGCTAGTGGAAAAAAACTCTACCAACACTTTGCCCGACCTGGGAGTCGAACCCATGACCTCGTACTCAACCGAGGCGCTTGCAACCACTAGACCAACTAAGCAGTCGTAGCAGAAAGATGAAGAATTCATAGTCTGGTATACAACGTGGCGCTACAATGGTGACATTAATTTAACACACATATTATACGTTTTCACATTTTCCATTAAACGTTTTTATTTACGGATTTATTTAAAATGTTAGAAAAAAGAATGTTAGAGCAATCTGTACTTAAAGTACAGGTTGCTCTCTAACCTGCTACCCCATGCAATTCTTTATTAAGAACTGTCGCGCAGCGGTCATTTGTCGTGGTCACGGATCATAACATTCGTATCAATGAAATTAAAAGGAATAAGCTATACTATTAGGATAAAACAATTGGACAAAGTAGGCAAATTGATTTTATTATTTAGTTATTGTTTTTTTTTCAATTTGCGATTTATTTTAACCTCTCAATTTTACATGATTAATGGAAACTAGCCCTACCCGTGTGTTAAATTAATGTAACAATTGCAACGCCACATTGGATAAAATTATAATTTATATTCCTAGACCAACTTTCTATGTACCTATGTACATAAAATACTTCCTAAAACCATTCATCTTAAGTGGAACATGTGCCGTTGTCTACGGAACACTTTTCTGGCAAAAACACTGACGCTTTAAGATAACGATATCTAAGAGTATGCCACTATTAATTCTCCTTTATATATGGGGATGAAAAACAATGTCCCATATTATACTTATGGCGCAAGTTTATTCGTAAAAATAAAGGAATATATTAGTGAGGAAAGGGAAAGAATAGTGGGAGTGTTTGACGGTCAACACGGCTTTTGATTGATTTTAAACCGTCTTCCAGGTCGTCATAGGTTCTTTGTTCGTTTGTAGGTATGTATTTTTTTTAATGTATGTTCCTCTTTTATTTGGTAGAGGAGCTTGAGCAGTGTTCCTATATTGAGTCAGCTTCGAAAATACATTATTGAATAATAATAATAATTAATAATATCCTTGGACATTTCACACAGCGCTATATCGTCCCAAGCTAAGCAACCTAATGCTTGTGTTATGGTAACGAGATGGCTGATATACTACTTATATACATTTTTTTTTTTTTTGTAAATACATACATATTATAGACTAGCTTCTACCCGCGACTTCGTGCGCGTATCCTGTTGCTTATGCCAGCGACAACGGGGTCGTCAAAATCGAAGATCTGAATCACGATCAGCGGTCAGTCACGCATCACGTTCCCCACTTGTCTCTAGAGACCTAGAAGTCGATGCGTAGATACGCTTGGAACTCAAGCGTAATTCTCTATCCGTGAACGTCTCCGATTCGCGAGACAATGCATGACTGGCACGATCAGCGGTCAGCCACGCATCACATTCCCCACTTGTCTCTAGAGACCTAGAACTCGATGCGTAGATACGCTTGGAACTCAAGCGTAATTCTCTATCCATGAACGTCTCCGATTCGCGAGACAAAGCATTACTTGCACGATCTGCGGTCAGTCGCGCATCATATTCTTCACTGGTCTCTAGAGACCTGGATGTAGATGCGTAAATACGCTGAGAACGCAGGCGTGCTTCGCGATCCAAAGAGGTTTCCACGGAGCGAGTTGCAGCCGGATGTTTTCAAACAGCATCAAGTCTCTCGTGACGCTCTTTGGTAGATTCTTGGGATCTTATGATCTTCAATCTTTTAGCTCTTTTGGAACATTGAGAAAGATTTGACCTCTTTCTAGGCATGGTTATAGTTTTATTGTCAATATAAGTGATCAATTAAAATCTAATGGACTGCTCCTAGGCGTTATCGGGTAGGCTACTGTGTCACGAAGATAAATAGAAAAGGAAATTAAACACTCAAATAACATAAGTCCGAAGGCATATTTATTTGGTAAAATAAAAAAATAAATGGGAATTTTGGCCAGCAGAGTCAAATTTTTAATGATATAAGTACAGGGGCCAGCACATCAAGTTACCACAATCTGTCAAATTTCTTTGATAGTATTTCAACTTTATTGCAAAGACATAAGGTTCATTTTTAATTGAAAAAATTTGACAGTTAGGGATAGCTTGCTGTGCTGGCGTCTGTACCATCGTCAGCGAAAATCAGTCCTAAACTGTTACCGCCTTCACCGCGTGGAAGTACTCCCAGCTTATGTTATTTTATAATTATACAGTGTAATTAGTGATTGCTTTGATTTCCACATCAGATGTTTTTGATTTTCGATTTTTATAAGTCAACAGGAAATGCCCATCAGATCGAAAAACTTTTGCTTAGCCGTCATTCCTATACAGAATTGATATGACAGAGGGGCATTAAATTACACAACGTATTCTATACGTGTTTAGTATTAACTCGGTACGGTATAAACATAAATAAAAATAAAAATGAGGTTTTTATTTTTTCAAACAAACTAAATAGCTTACAAATCAGAGTAAAACGCAACCACCCTTTGTAAATAAAAACTGACCTTGTAACGCAGCGGCACCGACGCGTGCACGCCGGAGCGCTGTTAGGAAACATACATCGTGTTCAAACGGGGCAAAAACTTAAAAAAACATTTGCGACTAAACTACAGCTCCTATTTAATTGATTTTTTGGTGCAGAGCTTGAAAATGGTCCCTAGTATAAGCTGTTTGAAGGAAAGCCCCTCTGTCGTATCAACTCTGTATATAGCGTCTCTGTGTGTAGCTGGGCTCTTGGAATTCCACAACAGGTGTACCAGATCTTAAATTTTTATGCATCAACAGAGAGTGCTCATCAGGCTGAACAACTTTTGCTAAGACGTCATTCCAATATCTGTTATAGTGTAGCTGGGCTCTTGGAGTTCCACATCAGGTGTTCCAGATCTTCAAATTTCTTCTCTCAGCAGAAAATGCTCATCACGCGGAACAATTTTTGCTAGGGTACAATTTTTGTATCTCTTATAGTTTAGCTGGTCTGTTGTGGTTCTGCATCAGGTGTTCAAGTTTCCAATATAAATTATAGTCTATTTGTTGACTTAATACCTACACAACAAAAAAGTCCAGTAGTTCCGAAGATTATCGTGTACAAGCAAACAGACATACAGACAAACAGACCGAAATGTTTTGGATTCGTGCTCTATTACTGTTTCTAAACCATACCAACCATAATATATTAAAAAAATAATGATTGTATTTTTTTAATATATTCAATGTACAGACACATTTTTTTTACTGTTTTATTATATTATAGATAGATTTCAAGGAAAATTTAGAAAAAGTACCTAACCTACAAACCCTAAAATATAAATAAATGAAATATGCAAACAGTCAGTATTCAAGTGAATCGCAATAATCGAATGCAACTATTCGCCTATACTCTCCAGGATACGTGCGTTCGCTACGAATAACTGAATCCTTATGGCAGCGGCGTGTTTTTTTTTTTGATAATGGCATCTCGCAGCTCAACCATACGGTTGTATACTGCTTAACCGGACTTGCCTGTGGATACCACAAAAGAATTGTAGCCTCCAGCCACGGCTTATAATAACTTACAAACTAAGCGACTACACGCTAAGGGCACCCCCTGTGGGGTACGGACTTCGGCTTAGGGCGTCGCTGGGGGAGGACAGCAAGGGACAGCTGGATCGGGGGTAACAGCGGCGCGGCTCTCAGCGCGCTTTATATAACCACGGACGCGCAGGTGCGATGCGTATACGTACTCTGATAGAATACCTTAACAAATGTTTGCCGTGATTCTTTAAATTGACATAACTTTTTTAGATACCACAAAAGAATTGTAGCCTCCAGCCACGGCTTATAATAACTTACAAACTAAGCGACTACACGCTAAGGGCACCCCCTGTGGGGTACGGACTTCGGCTTAGGGCGTCGCTGGGGGAGGACAGCAAGGGACAGCTGGATCGGGGGTAACAGCGGCGCGGCTCTCAGCGCGCTTTATATAACCACGGACGCGCAGGTGCGATGCGTATACGTACTCTGATAGAATACCTTAACAAATGTTTGCCGTGATTCTTTAAATTGACATAACTTTTTTATTTATGAACCGATTGACATGAAATAAACACTAAATGTTAAGTGAAGCTTACTACAATATATTAGTGAAAACCGTATCTAAATCAAATAAGCCGTTTCTGATATTAGCGTCCACAAACACACAGACAAACAGACAACAAAAAAATAATTACAATTTCGGGTTCGGCATCGATATAATAACAACACCTGCTACCTTTTTTTTTATATATTTCTATTGTACAGACACCACTTTTCTACGAATTTATTATATGTATAGATAGAATCCAGTTTGTGTATCTAGATGATGTTTTAATACCTTGAGTAATGGCATGCAATCGATTTTAACCCGTCTTCCAGGTCGTCATAGGTTCTATGTTCGTTTGTATACAGATATTTTTTTATGTGTGTTCCTAGATATTTTTGTCAATCGTGGACAGGTTTTCAAAAATGCTTCTTTTATTTGGTACAGGAGCTTGGGCGACGTTCCCATATTGATTGAGCTTTGAAAATACACCCATTCCATTCATTTTTGTCAATCTTGGACAGGATTTAAAAATGCCTCTTTTATTTGGTAGAGGAGCTTGGCGGTGTTCCCATATTGAGTTAGCTTTGAAAATACACTTGTGTATGTTGATGATGTTTTAATGTCTCCTGTCAGTGTTGTTTGCATAGAAAGTAGTGGTATACAAATTGGTGTGGTGACTGTGTATTAGGAACCATAACTAAAAAGAGTAACCATATTTTCTTCTTCTTCTTTACGTGTGGTTAGTTACTAACCTGTCAGAGTTTTTATACTGCCCATGGGCCTCTGACTTAGCATCACATACTGTTGAGAAACATCTCTCAGGCATGCCGGTTTCCTCACGATGTTTTCCTTCACCGATTTTTAAGCAAGTGATAATTATACAATACGCACATGAATCTGAAAAGACCTAGGTGTGTGCCTTGGGTTCGAACTCGACACCTAAGACTTGGCAGTCCGACGGTCATACCACTAGGCTATCACAGCTTAATAACCATATCTAAAAGTAACGATTATTATTTCGGAGTCGAAAAAAACAAAAGAAAACACAAAACCAAAAACACCGACTTTCGAAATTAAAATTATTGATCACTTTGAAGTTAAGCACCTGCCTTTTTTTTTTTGAGGGTGTGAAATCATCAAATGACCCCTCCCGCTCAGCGTGGAGCGGAAGGGAGTGTCAGACTCTTACTGACTAAAACCCATCCATGTTCCTTCCTTAGCCTTTTGTGTTCCGGGTTTGTGTCACTTGCCTGAGTCCGAGCTCCTCCACTGCTCTAAAATATGTAATCATAGTACTTAAGGTCCAACATTCTCATAAGGAGTAAAATATATACCCACTTCAAGGCCACTTGTACAAAACAAGATAAAAAGCGGATGTCCCCCTCCCCCTCAACCCTGTAATGTATAGGTAAGCGAGACACAAACATATTTATCGACACCAACAAAGTGCTGTAACGACTTAGGGCTTTTTACACCCGTGTGACAAATGGACCTTTTAACGTTGTACGTTGCGGTGTGGCCGTGTTCTCACGGTACGACAAATGTACCTATAGGTTACTCGGTGGTAAAGTGTAATTTGAGATAGGTACATGCGAAACTCCATATTCTATACTCTATAGGGTACGTCCATTAATTATAAACTTAGCAGTAGTAAGTGCATCGCCGCTATTAATGTGTAAAACACCTTTTCAAAGTATAAAAGTATTGAAGGATTTTCTGGTTAAAAAAACCAAGTTTCTTTGATAGTGATTGTTAATAGCCAAAAGTCTGACATCCAGTCTTACCAAGGGTTATAGTGTCAGTAAGTGGCTTGTGCAGGTCCAATTGGCAGTCATTTCGTGTACAATACTGGTATTCAGCTGCAACCGATTAAGCTGGAAACTGACTCTAACATAGTTGGGAAAAGGCTAGGCAAATTGATTAACATGGAGTATAAAACAAAAAAAAAACTGTAAATTATCAAACTAATATTATAAAGGCGAAAAATTTTTGAGGGAGTGTGTGTGTGTGTATATCTTTGTCACTTCTTCACGTTCAAATGGCTGAACGGATTTCGATGAAACTTGGCACAGAGGCAGTTTATGACCTTAAGCAACACACAATTTTTTATCCTCGTAGTACAAAGGCCAGCACATCAAGTTACCACAATCTGTCAAATTTCTTTGATAGTATTTCAACTTTATTGCAAAGACATAAGGTTCATTTTTAATTGAGAAAATTTGACAGTTAGGGATAGCTTGATGTGCTGGCGTCTGTACGTTCCCTTGAGATATTTTCCGACATCCACGCAGGCGAAACCGCTCGCTGGCACCAGCTAGTACTACAATAAATTCTGAAAAACGACGTATCTGTTTTTCTGCATAAATAGTATATTGGTGGAACAAAAATCATTTGTTAAGCATGTGACCTTCAGCGGGATTGTCTGAAAGGGTTACCGCTGCACGGAACACAAAGGGCTAAGGAAGGAACATGGGTAGGTTTGAGTCAGTAAGAGTCTGACACTTCCTTCCGCTCCACCCTGAACGGGAGGAGTCATTGGATGAATTCCCATCCTTAAAAAAAAGCATGTGACCTTCAGCGGTATTGTCTGAAAGGTTTACTAATTCCAGCAACACAACGTTCTAAGGAAGGAACATGGAGAGGTGACAGCATGTGAAGCTAAGTCAAAGGCCCTAGGCAGCATAAAAACTGACACCAGGTTAGTCACTAACCACACGAAAAGAAGAATGGAGAGGTTTTAGTCAGTAAGAGTCTGACACTCCCTTCCACTCCACCCAGACTGGGAGGAGTCATTTGATGATTTGCCTACGTTAAAAAAAAGCATGATTCCTTTTTAACAGTTAAACTTAAAACCCACCCAACATAAACGTGTAAACCTGACTTTATTATGCCTACGTATTTTTGTTCAACCATTTGTAGCCACCGCCATTTTGTTTTATTTGCTCAGCGGATAATACAAAAATTCGCTGTTAATAAAATGTGTGCGTGCAGTTTGGGTGGTCAAGTAAATAAACGGTTTTTACTTTTTACATCCGTCATTTTAAGGCTGCTCCTATATTTAATTTATTTATGTATTTGTTTGACGATTCGATATATCGATTATATAGAGGAGCTCGTGGCTAAGTACTAACAGCCGCACAGGTCGATCTATCAGGTTAAGCTACGCTTGCCGGGGTTGACCGTGGATGGATGACCATCTTTACATAACGAGCCTCCTCCGTGCTTCGGAAAGCACGTTAAACCATTGGTCCCGGCTGTCATTTGTGCATCTTTGACAGTCGATGCGGGTCGTCAGAAGCCCGAAAAATCTGACAGTCAGTTTTACCAAGGGGTATCATATTGCCCAGTTACTGGTTTGTGCAGGTCAGATAGGCAGTCGCTCCATTTAAAATACTGGTATTCAGCTGCATCCGTTTAGACTGGAAGCTGACCTAACATAGTTGGGAAAAGGCTAGGCAGATGATGATTTGTTTGACGATTATCATTTGGGATTCTACCGACTGTTAGGATTGAACCACACTGGCAAGAGCTTAGTGTAGCATTAAGCAAAGCTTTCTGTATGGTTTCGACCTTAGAGAAGATGATCTATACTATCAACATTTATGCGTACAGCAGTCCACTGTTTGACATAGACCATGACATTGACCACAAGCCTCGCCTGGTCTTGTGCTTCTCGTACCTAGTAGATTCCCATAGCCATCACCAGGTCAATGACCTACCTTATGATTGCCACTCCAGAACTTTTCGGCCCCATCGAGGCAGTTATTCAATGTTTATTGGCGTCCGTCCACAACCCAGGAATTCATACACAATGAACTAAAAAAATATATTTCAAATTGGATTTTTTTTCAGAATTAACGTTTATTGTCTTTCATGCGGCATGTGGAAATCATTCAGTCCTGACATTGTCAGTTTTATTGGATAATATTTTGTTTTTTTTACACAATAGTACTTTGATTTGTGTGGGACACGTTATTTTTATTTTTATGTCTAGTTGAAAAAGCTGTGTAAATTGGTCTGCATTTCATTTAACATATTATTAACGTACGTTCAATGAACCACGCTAAAACAAAGAAGGTAATTCCCACTTTTATTTAATTTTTTTTCTGTTTGCTTCGCAAACGACTACAAAAATTCAAATAATTACACTAAGAAGAAATCACATTTCCTTCAACAAACAGATTTAAAAAATGATTAACAAAACATTAGAACAGACTCATAGGACGAATTTCAAACAGAAAAGACGAGGGAAAATAATCGTGCGGGTCAGATGTCGCGTCAATTTGCAATATGGCGGCGAAAACTAAAAATGGTGTATAATTTCTGTCATTTAAGTAAAATTTATATAAGAAACTATTTACGAACCTAAATGACTAGTAATTTAAGAGTTGGTGTTTCGTTCTTGTTCAATCATTTACGGTCGGCTTCCAGTCTAACTGAATACCATATTTTGACCTTCAAGTCTCACTATTGAAAACACTCGTTGACATACTTTCGGTCAAGATTAAATAATTATAGTTTTCAATAATAAATCAAAAATTCATCCAGAAATCAGGATGGAATCAGAGTCGCTTAATCATCTCAACTAGCTTATTAATTTCAAATAAAGAAACATGACCATTAAACAGGATTGGGAACGAATACCTTGATAAAACAAAAGAAAAACAAAAAAAGACTCCAAATCCCATATTCAGATGCGACAATTCCACATTTACAAAGCTGCTGCAAATTGCGGCTAAAACTTATCCAAGAAATAAACTAATACCACACAAGATAAAACTCATTCTGACATCACACAATAGAAAACTTGTTACTATAAAGCTCGCTGCAATCCTACTTGCGACGGAACAAAATGACGCAGAATGTAATCCTACTAACTGAAGTGGAATTTGCATAGCTGTCTCTCTGAAGACAGTTGAATTGAATTGAAAACAATGTGTTTCTGTATTAAACAAATGAGTTTCTATTTATTTTACGTCGCGTAGATATTGGAACTAGTTTATGGGACGTTGTAATCAATTTATTTCATCGTTAATTGGTGAGTGATATAGCCAAAATTAACTGTGGTAGCCAAGTGGTAACTGCCTCAATTTACTTATTGTAGGCTGTGGGTTTGAAACTAGCCAGGCGCGTTACTTTGCGTAATTTATTTTCATCACCGCTCCTCTCAAAACGGTGAAGGAAAACATGGTGAGGAATCAGACATGTCTAAGAACCAAAAATTTGAAGTCGTGTGGCATCTACCAACCCGCACTCTTTCGAAGAGAAAATCAACATCAAAAGTCATTTATTCAAACTAGGCTGAAAATCAGCACTTTTTGTAGGTCAAAGTTACATAAGAGAGTCCCCGAAAAACGCCAACCCTTCACTACTTCCTAGTGCTTTAGCGGAGCGGATTAGCTTTAGAGGAGGCCAGCGTCCCAACAGTGGGGTCGTTATTGCCTGATTATGCTGTACTCAAAATGGTCTTTAATGTTTTGAAGTCCCCTATTTTCAAACGGCATTGTTTACAATATTGTAGTCTTTTACACTTGAAGGGGATGAAAG
Organism: Hyppa rectilinea; assembly: GCA_951799385.1. Taxonomy (NCBI): domain Eukaryota; kingdom Metazoa; phylum Arthropoda; class Insecta; order Lepidoptera; family Noctuidae; genus Hyppa; species Hyppa rectilinea. The sequence continues at coordinate 14,915,937 of OX637321.1, read as the reverse complement.
TTATTGATAAAAATTACTTAATTGGCTTTTTCTAATTATATACTAAACTCTGTGTTAAAGAGAACGCACAAAGAATCAATACTTTACCGAAAATTATGATGTGCCGTGTATCCAATTAAGTCTACCTCTGTACATGTCTGTGTTTAAAATAGTAAATTAATAAATAAATAAAATTTTGCCAGCGCCCGCAGTCTTCCTCAAAAATTGCTATCGACATGTTAAGGTAGACCTCATTTCCGTAACCACTGTAATTCCACCTCTTACATACAACTCAGGACAGATGACAACCTTGAAAAAAATCCAATCTATATCTCATACACTGATGCGGTTTAAACAGATTGAAGCGGCAAAAAAAGTCGCGTAAAACCGCGCTTTCTCTTTGTTCCCAGCGGCTCTGGATTTAATCGTATTTGTCTCGCAAATATGGGACTTTTTATCGTCCACATCTGTCTGTAGACCTTATTTGTTTTGGTTTACGCTACCTTTTTCATTGAGGCGTAAATGGATATTCGGGCAAGATGGCCGATGCGGTGGAGTGCAGTTATAGCGAGGACAGCAGTTAGTTATTGGGATTATGTTGGTCATTCACAACATCATCATAATTATTTTAATGGCAGTCGTTGACTATTAGCAAAGATTTGCGATTTGTTTATAAAAAGAAGAAGAAGGAAAGAAGAAAAAAAATACGTTTATTTGCGGCAAACATGATGCAGTAATAATAAAGAATAAACAACAAAAAAAAAAGTTGTGGGAAAATATGCGTCACATCCGAGCAAAACGGTCATCGCTCAGCATAATGCTTCGACTCGATGCAAGACGGAGTCCCAGCGCTGATTTTCAGCGGCAGTCGGCGGTTATAAATACTTCATTTAATCTTAAGAGCCTTACGCAGTCGATTCCTCGAAAGGGGACCGCGGTTTCATCGAAGCTAAAAGCAATCGGTTTTTTGGGTGCCATAATGAATTCTGATACGTATGTGTATAAAACATTTATATAATAACTTAGACGTAGCACAGAAATCTCAATAATTTGACATGTAAGCCACGGGGGTGGCACGGGCGAGTCGGTAGAGATGAAATAAATAAAAGCTCATGATGTTGTTTGTAGGCTTATGCAACTCTAGTTAGGGAATTAAAAATGCTTTGTAATAATAATAATATCCTTGGACATTTCACACAACGCCATATCGTCCCAAGCTAAGCAACCTATTGCTTGTGTTATGGTAACGTGATGGTTGATAAACCAAGTCCTACTTCCTACTAATATTATAAACGTGTAAGTTTATGAGGATGGACTTGTAGATATTTGTAAACGTAGGTACACTTCCACGCAAAAACTACCGAACTGATGACAGTCTGGAATAGCACATAATGATGATGATGAATGTTTGCTGAAGCTCAAGTTGATTGTTTTTATACAACGATGAGGAAGCGATGCGCCTCCCTGGTGCGCCGCGTGCAGCCCCAACATCATCCTGCGCTGTGTGGCGAGCAGACTCGATTGTCTATATGTGAGTCGCTGCTGCAAGCTGTCCACATCTGTGATATGCGTGTGGCAGTGACTCACATGTATTTATGGTTTTAGGTTAAGTGATTAGAATAGGAATACTAACATAGGAATAAGGAAAATTGTTACTAACACAATGAGTCATTGTTACTTGCATTAAAGAGAAATATATATATATAATGTAGAACTTTTTATCACGTGGTACGTTCCTATGGGATAATTTCAGGTATCTACGCGGGCGAAGGCGCTGTCAGAAGCTAGTTGATAATAATGTTGAATTATCATCTTACCAGATAGAATTGTGTAGAAGACAATAGCCACTATGAGCAAGGCCTGATCTGTCAGCAAGAAAATATAGGTCTTTGAATAAAGGAAAATGGATGTTTATTTACAAGAAAAAATCCTAAACATACGCCAAAAACACTTTAAGAAAAGGATAAACGCGTCTATATAAAAATAAATGAACGATCACTCAAACTAGAATAGACCAATACCCACACTGGAAAGGTCGCTCAGACCTCTATAAACATTCCGATTACTACCCTTCCCTTTGGCAAGTTTATATATATATGAATGATTTATCAAACATATGCCATTATTGTACACGCCAAGTTTCCCCCAAGTTCGACAAATAAATTATCGAACTTGAATTTGATATAACTCCCTTCTTGAAATTGGGGATCGTATCTGCGTATTGGGTATCCTTTAAGGCAGTTTTAGGATTATCTTATGCCTTGTTATGGATTATTGTGACCGTGTCTCTCCCTCTCTCTGAATGTAATCACTCTAGGTCTAGTTTCCGTTAATTATGATAGAATTGGAGGGTTAAAAACAAAACACCAATATTGCATAATAATCTCAAGCTTTCTTCCCAACGGGGTAGGTAGTAGGGACTATAGTACGCAAAGTCTTTTTTTTGAGGGTGGAAAATCATCAAATGACCCCTCTCACTCTGGATAGAGTGGAAGAGAGTTACGGCTTTTTGAATTCTTACTGACTAAAACCAATCCATGTTCCTACCTTAGTCCTTTATCTTCCGGGGTAGCAGTAACCCTTTCGGACAATCTCGCTGACCTGGCAGGCTTCGGCCCTAACGGGCCCCTTCGCTAATGCTGACTTCTCTTTGAGGCGCACGTGAACACGTACGTGCCGTCCGGCACGGACTGTGATCCTCCGACATACTCATTTTGCTTCGTTCCCATTCATACATCTGGTCAATCACGACGCCGGTTGCGAGTACTAAGCACCTGAGCTTTGACAAGAACTTCGCTAATTTGCTCACTATAATCATGTCCTCCTAGGGCGTCTCTGGCGTCCTGGCGTTTTCACGTATATCTTATTTAATTTATTTCAAACGTTAAAGCAAAAAAAAATCATTTTAAGGAGCGTTTAGTAAGCATTTGTAAGTAGCAAAATGTAGGAGCACTTTAAGTACACTCATACTAAATAACCAATCGACAATTTTTTTTAATCCTCGTGAATGTTCCCCACCCCGCGAGGGGGGGCGAAGGGGTCTGTCAGACTCTTACTGACTAAAAACCACCCCGGGTGTTCCCTCTCCCACCTGCGCCGGGGGTTGCGGGAACCATAATTCTTCCGCAACCCCCGGCTGACCACCAAATCAACTAACCCAACTTTTCGTGGAAATAAGGCGTTATGTTACGTGTTCTATCACCACAAAAATCTTAGCAAACCAATGGCTGTATTTTCACAAAACCTTTCGAAATCGTCAAGTCAAGGTCCCACAAGCCACAGTTAGAATTAATGATTCGTTACATTCTGTGGTCGCCTCCCAATGGCACTACCCTATTATTTACCATGGGTATCGTAAAAGTGGGACCGCGATCATTCCATGGGATCCGTAATGGTATTTTAAATTGTATTCTGCTTCACAATTATTACTGTGACAACTTTCTCTTGGGTGTTGGATTATTGTCATCATCTGCCTAGCCTTTCCCTACTATGTTAGAGTCGGCTTCCGGTCTAACCGGGTGCAGCTGAATACCAGTATTTTACATGGAGCGATTGCCAATCTGACCTCCACAACTTTTTCTTGGTAAGACTGGCTGTTAGATTTTCGGGCTTCTGACGACCCGTAATGGTCACCCATCCACGGCCAACCCCGGCAAGCGTAGCTTAGGTGAAATAAATATAGTTTTCAATATTTAATTACCTTCAACTAAAACATGTTACTAGGCCAAGGACTCGAGTCCACTGGTGTTGACAATATAATATTCAGTGAGTTTAAGTCCTTTGGAATCTCTGGCGATATTTAAAACATTAACATATTGTATGAAGATTTAAGACGTAATTTAAAACCTAAAAAGAGGTTTTAGGTTTTAAATTACGTCCTAAATCTTCTAGTATATTTTATGTTATATTCAAAAAGGAAAATAAAAGTCACTGGTCTGTATATGCATAATCAGACTATAGTATTCCCAGTGCTGGGATACCTACAGGTCTCTTCTTGGTGAGAGAAAGTGGGTAGTAATCCATTACGCGGGCCCAGTGCGGTTTGATTCTATGACGGATTCCTCACGACGGTTTCCTTCAATGTTTTGAGAGAAATTGTGATTTTTAATTTACTCAATTTAGGTTCCTGTTTGGATTCGAACCTACGACCTCAACTCAAAAGTCACGGCCTTTACCACTGGGCTTGATCTGATTATATTAATATCACTAAACCCCATCCCAAAAATTCTCTTAAGCAAAATAGTCTTTAATAAGGAAAAAAGGGAAGGATTAAGGAAAATAGCAGCGATAAATATTCCGGAACAAATAGAAACATAGGATCTGGGGCCTATTTAGATGGTCTTATTTATTACATTTTAGGTGCCTAGATGCCGTTCTGCGTACGTAATTAGAATTTTCACAAAAAGGTTTTGTGTAGACGGGATACAAAAAGTTCCTCCCGAATGAAGAAGAAAAATTATGAAGAATCGTTAAAATTTCAAGTTTGGAAAAAATGCGAACCAGTAATTACAGGTTTTCATTCAATGAAATTTAGACTTCATCTCGTACCAACACGCGCTGTTACACTTATTTATAAATGTCGCGACATCATGTTGGACTTTTTATTTAAATTGTTCTTTTTCCTTTTTTTTATTTTATATTTAAATCAAAGTGTTTTTAATTTGTAATTTACATGTGCAAGACTCAATAAAATATTTTTTCTTCATTCTTCTTTCTTCACAAACCAGAATATACTTTTCGTTGATAATATGTACATACAAGGACTTAAAAATAAACATGTTCTCTTAGAGAAAAAGACATTCATGAATTTTTTGACGATTGATAATGTTAACAAAGTTGCTTTGTGTGAAATGTTATGGAAAAAACAAGGTGTTAGAGGCGATTTTCGCCACGCGCCAAAAGATCTTTGAACAGCTGTAAATTTCGTTAATGACAAAGCATTACTGTTTGGACAGTTTTCCTTCAAACACAACCACTTTGCTCTGGCAAATTATCGAACCTTCTGCCTAAAAGTTGCCCAAAAGTTGAGTTCAACTGCCACGCAACAAAAAAAAATTGCTAGTCTGCCACCAACCGCTTAGGCGACACCATTTGTCTGTTATTTGTTACCATCGACCGAACCCTTTTCCGTACCATTTGTTCGAGCCTATTCACTGATCGCAACGATACATTTAACCAAAGATTAACTGCCCGATTTGTTTACTGGAGTATCAAGAGATTTATTAAACGTTCGTTAGTTTTAAACAACGTTTTTTGGTAGTTTATGATTATGTCCATTTTTGTGGCTAGTCGTCGCAAGCACTACCTACTATAGAGAGTGAGGCCCTGGGTCATATGGGCCCAGGTCAGACACAGTGTTATTGATTTTTTTTTAATCAGGAATGGTTCTGTAGAGTCAGGTACACTTCTGTCTATCTTATGTTAATTAAATGTATAAAAGAGAAATCAGTTTTTCTTCGAAACTAGTAATCGTCTATCAAACGGATGGTGATAGTTATATTGTTTTTAAACGGACCGCCAATAATAAATAGAAAACCTAATAAAGATTTGACGCGCTTCAATTCAAGGTCCAATACCGAATCTACGCTTAAACCTATTTTGGAAATATCAAACAAACTTCACATAAACCACAACCAGCAGCGTCAGCATCACAATCTTTAGTCGCACTTACATACTAAAGTACCACCTTAGTACCATCTTAATGTCACTTTTAACGACCAACATAAGTGTTAGGGAACTATTCAAATAAAAACTGTTTGGAACTTTGCTTTGAGTCTGAAGTGTTAGCTTTAGTTTTACATGTCAACTGAAGTTGATAAAAGCTTTGGGATTAAGTGTCGTTAGCTTTTTAAAAATATTTTTTTTTTCTGAGAAAGTTTGCTACTGAATACTACTATACTAATATTCTAAAAAGGAAAGATTTGTATGTATGTATGTTTATAACGAATAAACTCAAAAACTACTTATCGGATCTGGATGAAACTTGGCACAAAAATAGATTATAATCTGGAATAGCATATACGCTTTTTATCCCGCAAAAAATTTACGATTCCCGTGGGATAACTTCCTACATACACACGCAGGCGAAGCCGCTGGCAAAAGCTAGTCACCAATATAACTGAACGCGATCGGCACATCTGAATCGCAGTCAAGGCCTCCCAAGAATATTATACACTAGCACTTTGCCCGCGGCTTCGCTCTCCTGGTCTTTCCCGTGGGACCCGTTATTTTTCTCGAGATAAAAAGTAGCCTATGTTACTCCTAGAAAACTAAGCTTTCCAACGGTGAAAGAATTTTTAAAATCGGTCCAGTAGTTTTTGAGCCTATTCATTACAACCAAACAAACAAACAAACAAAGTTTTCCTCTTTATAATATTATTATTATTATATATTAGTATAGATGAAATAATGACAATGACAGCCCTTAAACGAGGCTTTTGTACTGCTCGCATTCAGTTTCATTGGTGCAACTTAACCTCAAAATTGTAGGTTAGTAATGTACTGTAGGTGAAAACAGTCTAAAGAAGATTTAAACTTTCCAAAACAAACATGCATATTTTTATCAAGGTGAACAAATATTGAACTACATTGAGTTTTTTAAATACTTTTTCAATAGCCTGCTTCGTCGTGGTCTAGTGATCGGAAGCGCTACTGCAGATCATGAGGTTGTGGTTTCGATGCCTAGTTTGGTCAAAGTGTTTTTGGGGTTTTCCATCTAGAATTTTTCAGAAGCAGCTTTAAGGCTGGATTTGGGCCCGGTTAATGGCAATGGGCTTGTCCCATAATTCATGGGACTTATACGTAACTAGTGAAATATGAATGCACTGCTGATAAACCTCTGTACAACCCTTCGGGGAAACCAGACGAGAAATCATGTGTTTTCAACAGAGGCCAAAATGCTTTTTTTTTTGTTATTAAGGCTGGGTGGTCATCCAATGGCTTCTCCCGCTCTGGGTGGAGCGGAAGGGAGTGTCAGACTCTAACCGACTAAAACCCATCCATGTTCCTTCCTTAGCCCTTTATGTACCGGGGTAGTGGTAACCTTTTCGGACAATCCCGCTTACTCGACAGAGGCCAAAATGCTAAGCTGCTACGAAACTGCTACGGCGTAGCTCGCAGTCTGCGTAGGCGTCAGTCGATGTCGACACGATTTTTTTTACGCCTTTGGAGGTTATGCCATAATCAGATTCAATCCCTATCACATGGGACTTATACATAACTGGCGAAATAAGAGTGCACTGTAGGTAAATCTCTCTCCAACCCTTCAGATAGACAAACGTGAAATCATGTTTTTTCAACAGAGGGCAAAACGCTACGCTGCTACGAAACTGCTACGGCATAGCTCGTGGTCTACAAAGGCGTCAGTCGACATAAATACGATTTCTTTTTACGCCATTGAAAATAATTTTATCGCCAATCAGGATCGATGATCATCCTTCCTCACACAGGTCCACACTGGTCGTCAGGTCTGGTCTTCCTCTATATTATAAAATTGTTAAAAGTATAAAAAATGACGTGAAATATGTATTTTTAAACAGCATTAAGTGTTTCATTAAAAATTAATTCGTATGTCTGAGTGTTTAACATCGAATCAGTAATAAATGGAACGACAAACACTCGTAATGATTGAAACGCGATTAATTATTCCACTGATAGCGAACGTGGATTCGTATCACCTGTAAACAGAAACAGTATGATTTCAGATTACTTTTTCTGTTGCTTCATGAAATTAAACCGGAAAGGTGGGTATCGTTTGATTTCAGACTTATTCTGAAATAAAAGAGTAATAAAACTACAAACTAAAGAGTTTCTGGTAAAAAGCCTTTTTTAAGGATGGGAAATCATCAAAAAGGAAGTGTCAGACTCTTACTGACTAAAATCCATGCATGTTCCTTCCTTAGCCCTTTATGTTCCGGGGTAGCGGTAACCCTTCCGGACAATCCCGCTAAAACCCAAGAGCTGGCTTTCACCTTCGCCAGAAATTGCGCTATTGGGTACATTACTAGTTGACAGCGGTGCGAAGTAATTGTTGAGGCCTTATTTTAGTTTGATAATAGTTTTAGTGAGGGTAGGTAGATCATGGACCAGCCGTCTATCAAAACGCTTCCGGACGATGAAAACGGTTAAAAAACAGTAGTTGAGTTATCACCCTGCAATCGGCTTTTTTGTTTCTCATTCATTTTATGTTACTATTATTTAAAAAATAACTATTTGTTATTCTAGTATTTGTTGTCATGTTTATATTCTTATGCAATAAGTTGATTAAGTTGTCGGTTTTTTGTCTGTGGTCCATCCATTATCCATGGCCGAGATACTAATTGTCAATGGTTTTAGTGTATCTGAATACGAGGTTTTTTAGCTGCTTGGCACGGGTATATTTAAGGACGTTTTAGTTTCTTTTTATAAATGTGCGTTTTGTTTGTGCAGAATAATTTTTTTTTTTCTTTCGTTGTTCTAATGATACCTCATTTATCAAATAATGATAAGTAGTTTGGAAGTTATAAAGAAACACAATATGAACATACATTATACCAGTCAAACTACAACCCTCCTTTTTGCTTCACCGTAGTTAGGTAATTAGATCAAGAAACAAACCAACATTCTGTTAAACTACCATTGTCTTGTAACAATGCGTTGCCCTGGTTTATATAACAGAATGCCTTATACACCTGAAACTCGTTTCTTTTGTACAAAATCTATTCATACAACTTACAGATGTACCGTTGCGTTGTTACAAATATGAGCACCATTGTGAAGTTAATAAAGGCGAGAATCGCGTGACGGTTAATGGGAGTTTTTTTGTTGGTTATTCCCTTTTGTTGTTGTTAACTATTCTTATAGGATGAACTATTTTTTGGGGGAGTTAAAGTTGAACATAAGGTGCAGTTAAAAGGAAAGACAGGCTTGACCAAAGACGGCATTACCTATAAACTTCTGGCTTCTTCAAGGAGGCTGAGGAAAGGTATGGAAAGATCACTTCCACGCGCGCCCCTCTAAGATGTCACGAGAGGAGTCTAAGCTTTACCTCCCCTCCCACTCCCGATCTGAGACGAGGCCCGCAGTGGCGGGACAAACCGAAGGTTGCGGAAGGATCGTATGTTCCTGCGACCCCTGGCCCAGTTGTGGGAGGGAACACCGGGGTGGTTTTTAGTCAGTAAGAGTCAGACAGGAGCCTCCAACCCAACAGCTGTCAGGGCGGCAGACATCCATGAGGATTTTACACTCCGGATACAAAAAAAAAACGGTTAGCTACCGATAGAAAATGCGATTGGGTGACACGATTAGGAATCCATCAGGTGTTACAAATTCTTCGTTATTAGTATTTATACTCTCTTGCAAACGTGGCCAGATACAACACACGTGCTTTTCCGCTCCCATCGATTCAGGACACCTATTGATTTTCAACCATCTTAAATTGAACTAAAAAATACTGTCTTTAAATAAGTAAGTAAGTAGTAGTAAGTAAAGTAAAGTGTATAAGTTCCAAATCTACTTTACTTAAACTTATGTCTGTAAGTCGTAAACCCACTCGCATACATTATTTTTTGTAGTTTGCGAGTTATCTTTGTATTGAGAGCAAGGGCCTCCAATCTTTGAAAAGGAGTGGGCTATAGTCTACCATGCGGGTACAATGCGGCTCACAAATCTTCGAATGTTTGTTCTATACCCACGAATTTTCTCATCACGGCTTAGTTAATATAAAAACCATTAACGAAATAGACGTTACAAGCGAAAGAGAAATAAAACCAAGTGTAATCTCTTTCGTTCAGGCAGTTAAATTGAGGCGTCATTTAATCTAACGTCTTAATGACTTGCTTTTATAACATTGGTACTATGTAAATGATTATTTTATGTTATTGAATTTAAAACTTATGTAGTAAGAAACTAGGCTCAAATTTCAAATATATTAAATCAAACATTATGACATAGACGATGAACTGTGTGAACAAAAAGTTGGCAGTCATCGAGAATACTACCATTTATGTTGTAGATAGACTATAAGCTTAGTAGTTTAGCGAAAGTTCCAAGTTTTTTTGCTGTTTCATACAAAATTGCAATCCTTCGCGGTCAAAATGTATGGAACAGCATTTTTTTAATCGTCTCATAATTCCCTTTTATAAAAGAATAGCTCATGCGGAGAATATAAGCCAGTTAACAACGTTGTGCAGGGCTGACTGCCCTGGTTATCCCACACGTTCTAGGTGACTAGGTGCTTTTTGCAACGAAGTTCTTTATCGCGCGTTGCGAAAGGGGGCTAGACGGAATTAAGACCAAAAGTTGTAACGACACTTTTTTTAGAGTAAAATATGATCTTTTTAATCAATATGTTTTGATTGGTTAATTTTAGATCCGATTTTTTTTTGATTATTATAACTTAAAAGAAATAACATTTTATTCCAATTCCTCTACTAATTAATCGAAAGGAGCTTCGTTACATCCGGGTGTCCCTTGACACCTTTTAAGTTTTTTTTTTTAGGAATAGGTAATCTTCAAAATCATTACCTCTCCCGCTGTTAGTGGAGCGCAAGGGTGTAGCAGACTCTTACTGACTAAAACCCATCCATGTTCATTCCTAAGCCCTGTGTTCTGGGGCTGCGGTTAAACTTTTCGGAAAATCTCGCTGAGCGTGTTTTACATTAGGGTTTTTACATTTATAAAGAAAATATGAGAATGATTAATAATAATATCCTTGGACATTTCACACAACGCCATATAGTCCCAAGCTAAGCAACCTAATGCTTGTGTTATGGTAACGAGATGGCTGATAAACTACTTAAATACATTTTTTTTGTACATGCATACATATTATAGATAGAAAAACACTCAGACCCGTAACAAATACTTGCAGGTCGTACAAATATTTGTTCCGTGCGGGAAGCGAACCCGCGACATGCTGCGCAGAAGTCAATCGCTCAACCACTGCGCCAACCCGTTGTCAAATAAAATAATAAAAATAATAATAAAATATCTCAGTATCTTTGGGTTATAACAGAAATTAAATAGGTAGCTTTGTAACGTATAGTTTTAAGATAGACTGATACAAGTTGGTACATTTTGAGGTATCGCAACTCATGGAGGCTCTGATAAAGCAGTGGCCATCGCTTTACCTCTACAATATTCCATAGTAATAAGTCATAAGTTAGTAAGTAATAGTAATAAGTTACGGGTAGTCAGATCTGAATATCGGATAGCCAGTCTTACCAAGGGGTATCGTATTACCCAGTTACTGGGTTGCGGAGGTCAGATAGGTAGTCGCTCCAAGTAAAGTACTGGTATTCACCTGCATCCGGTTAGACTGGAAGCCAACCCCAACATAGTCCGGAAAAGGCTAGGCAGATTGATTGAATAACTTGCTTATTTATATAAATAAACAACAAACTCACCTTAATACCAATAATTTCATCTTAACAATATTAATTAATCGGATTAATATGAAATGGGCTGTGAGTTAATACGGAAAATTTTCCGGCAGGTTTATCAAATTGCGTATTTTACGAATATGGAGTGAATAATTGTATTACCAACGTGGAAATAATGACATGAAAATTATTATATTAATAACTAGCACTTTGCCCGCGGCTTCGCTCCCGTGGTCTTTCCCGTGGGACCCGTTATTTTTCCCGGGATAAAAAGTAGCCTATGTTACTCCTAGAAAACTAAGCTTTCCAACGGTGAAAGAATTTTTAAAATCGGTCCAGTAGTTTTTGAGCCTATTCATTACAACCAAACAAACAAACAAACAAACAAAGTTTTCCTCTTTATAATATTAGTATAGATTAGCATTTTGGGCTATTACTTTTATTTTGTTTGCTGCCGAACGGTAATCTCCTCACACGGATGATTTTATACAAATTGTGTTCCATTTTTAAATCAATCTTGTAGTATTATCCGGAGACACTGTTTAGCCACTTCTTTTTTTTTAACGGTTTGTAAGCCAAAGTCGTTGCTTTGAAAGTTTTCCAAAGAAGGATTTAACGAAATAACCGTGACATGCCATTAAAATGACAAACGACTGAACATAATTTGATGGAAACGGGGAAGCCATGCGCTAAGCTTTTATTCATGCTATCTTCCTTCGAAAATTTTAAATTTAACAGAATATTTAGCAGAAGTGCCACTAATGTATATTGGGTGTATGCCAAATCGAATGGCAGGGATGAGCTCGCATATCTTTTCTTCCTTTTTTGCTTCGATCCGCCATTTTAGGTTCGGCAGGAACATTGTTATCTTTAAACTTTATTACGTATGGCTGAATATTTCCAAGTCAATTTTATTATATTGGTAAGGTTTTCAAAGCGCTATTAATGGTAAGAAAGGATCTTACGGCACTGGCTTTAAGTTCAAAGCCACGTGAAGATACGAATTACTATAACTCTTTTTTTGGCCCCGTGCCAAGGGTAAAAGTCATTTATTAATGGAAAATTTAAAAAACCTAGATCGTTAGTCTTATTTGTACAATTATGATAGGTTTCTTTAATTAGCCTACGCTGTCCCTGTGCAAAGGCCTCCCACCACTACTTCCATCTTTCGCCGTGCGTTCTCCTTTTAGTTTTGACGGAAGCATCATAATTTCAGCATAATAAGCAGTGGTTTAGACGTGAAAGGGTAACAACCAAACAGACAAACTTCGAATTATTATTTTTAGTTAAGACCAGCTGCTCCCGCGCAATTTAACCCGCTGCTTGGCTCCTATTGGTTGTAGCGTGATGTTACATAGCCTATAGCTTTCCTTGATAAATGGACTATGCAACACAAAAAGAATTTTTCAATTCGGACCAGTAGTTCTAGAGATTAGCGCGTTCAAACAAACAAACTCTTCAGCTTTATAATATTAGTATTGATTAGGATGATTATATTAACAAACTACTATTTTTTTTTTCTAACTTTCTTCCCAATATGACAGTACAAAATAAAAATAAAAAGAAGACCTTGAACCGAACTTTTCACAAAGAAATGAGAACATGACGTCGACGAAGTTTTTTTTTCATTAAAAACTTGTAAGTGTTACGACATTGCTGCTTGGTGACGTCACTGGGTTTAGTTCCAAAAGTTTTGTTTATTGCTAGTCAATGATGTCAGTAGTATATTTTTAAGATCAATTCATGTACGAAATACAAGATTATTACTGTACATCAAGCTATCCCAATCTTTCAAATTTATTTTATAGATTTTGAATTTTATTACAAAAGTATAAGGGTTTTATTCTCATTCATTTGTCCATTTTCATTTGGAAAAAGTGACAGTTTGAGATAACTCAAACTCAAACTCAAACTCAAAGTATTTACATATTTCAAATAAACCAATTACAGGCACTTTTGAATTGTCAAGGTGTCGGTCAGTCCGAGAAATGAAGCTAGTTGCCCATTCCAAAGGAGTAGGTACCTATGGAGAAGAACGGGCAAGAAACTCCATGGACACTCTTTTAAACAAAATATGGTTACAAAATATTGGCTACATAGTTCATATTAATATTATACATGTGAGAACGATGCAGAACGTTAAAAGCATCAGATATAAAATATGTAAAAACTATTCAATAGTTAAATTAAAACAAGCCTTAGCCGCTAAGAGATGACCAGTCCCTACTGACAGCGCCCGTTCACGAACATGACGCATGTATTAGCACCATTCAGCTCAACCATTTTGAAGGGAGCTAAATGATCCAACACACACGCCACCATCAGCGAGACATTAAAGTGAGCATGGCATACTCTCAGCCGCCATATATTCAAGTCAATGAAAGACGCACCCAGAAACTGGTCGCTTTATAGTAGGTACATAGTACTCACATATGTGCTAAGCAGTTATACAATATTAAGAGATTGAATTTATACAATGCAAAGATGTTTTTTTTTGTTGTTGTTGATCTTCCGCAGCTCCAACAGTTTTCAGTAGTCTAATAAATTAGTTGATGCGCCCTTGTGGAGCTGGACTAGCATTGACCCAAGCATTTTTATCAGCAATGTAATCTCCCAATTTATAATACGCTTGGCTGCATAGTGTGCGTTTTATACAAGTTTTAAATTTTGTTTCATTAAGTTCAAGAATGTGGGGAGGTATTTTATTGTAACATTTCGCTAGCTTGATGTGCTGGCATCTGTACATACTACGATTTTGTTTGGTATTGAATTTCATTTTATTTATTTACAAGCTTATATCTAACATGCCATATGTGTATGTTTGGGTAAAATCATGCAACGGTTTTTTTTGCAGTTAACCCCAACGGATTGAGCTCGAAGTTTGTATACATGTTTAGTTTAGATGACAGTACATGGTTGTCTAAGTAACGTCATTCTAAATGCAAACTCAAACTAAAAGCAGTTATTTCAAATAAAACAATTACCAAATCCAAATATTTGTTACATCATTCATATTATTACTATACATGCGAGAACGACGCAGAACGCAAAAAGAATCCGTTAAAAATATCTATAGAAAAACAATTTAAAAATTAAATTCAAACGAGCCATAGCCGCTAAGGGATGATCAATCTCTACTGACGGCGCCTGTTCACGAACATGGTGCATGGATAGCACCATTCAGCTCAACCATTTTGGAAGAATCAAAACACACACGCTACCATCAGCAGAATTCAGTATGGCAAACCGCATAATATGGCGGAATTAATATTTTTTATGCACTTCCAGCATGATATGAGTATCAAATAAAAGGGTTTGTGTGTGATAAATGAAACGGGTGAACGTTATAATAAAATAATTTAATTCCATTTATTGGATTACATATATCACACTTTTACTTATAGGTTGGCCGCGCGGCCTTGACACGCGACCTAATGTTCTTCCCGTTTGGTTCGAGTTGATGAAAAAAGGAACGCTCTGCGTGGGCGCTCGTCTTTTATAGACGCCGCCGCGCCGGCGATGACGAAACGGGGAGCGTGGCTACGTTCCGTTCTCCGCACCCTCCGTTGGTACACTTGCGCGTGTACATCTTCCCAGCCTTGAAGGAGTCAGCCTTCAACAGGTTCTTCTTCACCCGGCAGCCTGACGATGTAGTGGATAGCTCTGCGGACTGTTCCCTTGGATGTGTAGATGTCTACCACCCGGCAAGTGTTGTCTGCGCCCATGTGTAGACGTGTAATGCGGCCTAGCCGCCAGCGTTTCGGAGGCAGATTCTGGTCCCTTATGAGCACCATCTCCCCAACATTCGGCCCGGCAGACCCAATTTTCCATTTGGATCGCTGCTGGAGTTCTGCTATAAATTCTTGAGACCATCTTTTCCAGAACTCAAGGCGTAGCTTGCAGATGAGGTTGTACTTCGGTCTGGAGTCTTCAGCTGCAAAAGAGGGCACCGACGTCAGTGGCCGTCCGATAAGGAAGTGCCCGGGGGTCAAAGGGTTCAAATCAAAGGGATCAGAAGATAAAGGGGAGAGAGGGCGAGAATTTAGGATCGCCTCTATCTGAGTGAATAGAGTTGACAACTCCTCAAAAGTAAGAGAAACATTAGCGGCTGTTCTTTTTAAATGATATTTGGCCGCCTTTACGCCCGCCTCCCAGAGTCCACCAAAGTGCGGTGAATAAGCTGGACTAAATTTAAATAAAATGCCTTCGTTAGCCGTATAGTCAATGACCGAGTCACGACTGGAGCGTAGCACCTTACCTAGTTCATTGTTTGCCCCCACGAAGTTAGTGCCATTGTCGCACCAAATCTCATAGGGCTTACCTCTGCGCGACACGAATCGTCGTAAACATAAAATAAATGCAGATGTAGTGAGGTCACTCACCAGCTCTAGGTGCACAGCTCTGGTACTTAAGCAAACAAATATACAGAGGTAACATTTACTTATTCGATTACCTCTTCCCCTTTTACTAGAGATTTGAAATGGTCCTGCGAAGTCGGTACCGGTAGAGTGGAAAGGGAAAGTAGGTCGCATCCTCGCTGATGGTAAGTTGCCCATTATTGGCTGTATAGTCTTACCACGAAATCTAGTGCATACAACGCATTGTTTATATACTTTGCGCGCTAAGGCCCTCCCACCTACAGGCCAGTACCTTTCTCTTACGGAGGCTAATAATAATTGTGGACCTGCATGAAATAAGCGATGGTGTTCACTTTGCATTAATAAAAGGGTGAATCTATGTTTACAATCTAATATGATAGGATGCTTTTTATTGTAATCAAAGCTTGAATTGTCAAGACGACCTCCTACTCTTAGTAGACCTTCAGAGTCATGAAAAGGATTTAAATTGAATATTTTAGATTTTTTAGGTATTCCTTGACCTCTTTTAATAGATTTTAATTCTGTATCGAATGATTCGAGTTGACATATTTTACATAGAAAGGTATGAGATTTATTTATTTCGTTAGTTTGTAGTGGACCATATAATTTGGTTTTATTCCTACAATTATATAAAAACCGCAATACATAAGCTAACACGCGCCTTAAATGATTATACTTTGAATAATTACTAAAATTAATGATAGATTTATGACTGTCGTCGTGAGCTATATTTGTTTGTACATGAACCTTTAGTTCAGGTAAGTCCACTGACTTATGAGGTTGCTGTGGCCAAGCAGATGATCCATCCTTTAAGAAGGAGGGTCCTTCCCACCACAAGGGTTCAACCTGCAGACGCTGAGGATCTACACCTCTAGAAGCAAGATCTGCAGGGTTAAGGTGAGTGGGAACATGCCGCCACGAAAAGCCCTGTGTCAACTCATTAATTTCTATTACTCGATTGGCTACAAATGCTTTTAAAAGGTTTGGTTGTGAATTTATCCAACCAAGTACTACAGTTGAGTCGGTCCATATAACCTTTTGTGTTATCTTATGACATCTAATGGACTGGATTACCTTTGTGGTCAACCTAGCACCAAGTAATGCGCCACACAATTCAAGGCGAGGTATTGTCATAGCCTTCAGAGGTGCAACCCTAGCCTTTGCACACAGCAATTTAACATCTACAATATTTTTATTACTAATTGACCGTAGATAGACACAAGCTCCATATGCTTCCTGAGAAGCATCTACGAAACAATGTAATTCAACTGACATGGGAATATCGCATAGTACATACCTAGGCAAACTAATTTTAGACAGATTATTAATATTTTCTGCTATCTTAACCCACTTCTTTTCAATGTGGGGTGGCACAGGGTCATCCCAGCCTAATTTTTCATTCCATAATTGCTGTAAAATAATTTTAGCTCTAATTATGCATGCACATAGCAGCCCTAATGGATCAAATATTTTACAAGTTAATGATATGATAACCCGTTTAGTAAGTTTCTTAGACATATCCATATCAACAGTGAAATGTAAAGTATCTGGTGACGGTGACCAGTTTAATCCTAAAACTGTGGAATATTTACTCAGATCAAGTGATTTAGATGTAGTCTCTGTTTGCAATGCTTGGGGGCAGTTTGTGCGTATTTTATGAAGAGGGAAACAAGCTGATGATAATATATTAGTGATGTCATCATATATTTCTTTAATTTCTTTTTCTGATTGACATCCTGTATTTAAATCATCCATATAAATATCATATTTTAAAATATTAGAAATTATGGGGTTAGAACATTCATGAGCTAGTTGAATTAGACACCTGGTGCTCAAGAAAGGTGCAGATGCTGTCCCATAGGTGACAGTGTTTAGCTGCAAGACCTTAATTGGCTGTGAGCAATCATCTCTCCACAAAATTAGTTGTAAATGTCTCTGAGAAGGATCAATTTCTATTTGCCTGTACATTTTTTGTATGTCCCCTGTTAAAACATACTTGTAAGTTCTAAACCTTAATAAAATAGACAACAAGTCATCTTGTAGAACTGGACCAACATACTGAATTTCATTTAATGATTTTCCTGAAGTAGTTTTGGCAGAGGCATCAAAAACAACGCGTAATTTTGTGGTTTCACTGTGCTCTCGCAACACCGCATGATGTGGCAAATAATATCCAAATGAAGGACGTTTAATCTCATTTAAATGCCCTAACTCTTTATACTCTTCAATGAATGCAGTGTAACTTAGTTTGAGCTGAGTATTTTTATGTAATTTCTTCTCCAAGTTAAGGAAACGTTTTTTCGCTAAGTAATATGAATCGCCTAGTGCCTGTTCAGGAATCTCCTTGAATGGCATTTTAACAGAAAATCTACCACTGGGAAGACGTTTCATATTTTCTAAAAAATGTTGTTCACACAATTTATCTTGGAGTGAAGTGTTATCAACACAATTAATTTCTTCAATTTCCCAAAACTTTTTTAGGTCATTATGAATTTCTTTTGTGAAGTTACATGTCAAGTGACTACTAAGGCTACATTCTCCTAAACGTCCACTGACTAACCATCCAAATTGTGAATTTTGTAGGATAGGTTTACCTACACCTAGTGAAATACGCTTAGTCCCTACAATGTTCCAAAAAACATCTGCCCCTAATAGCATATCTATGTTAGAGGGATAATTGAACTTTGGGTCTGCAAGCACAATATTTTCTGGTAAATTCAGTTCCTGAATGTTAACAGGTGCACTCGGCAATGTTCCTGTAATTTGTGGAACTACAAGACAGTTTATTTCTAAATTAAATGAATTTAGTCTTGATTTTATTATTATATTGCAGCGCTCGGATATATTAAAAGAAACATTATTAATACCTGAAATCCGTAGCGGTTCAATAGTTTTAGTGGACAGACCTAACTTTCCTTTCAGGTTTTCTGTCACAAAAGAGGATTGAGATCCTGTATCTAATAGAACTCTTACACAGTAAGTTTCATTAGTATGTTCATTAAATACTTTTACAACAGCGGTACACAATAAAACCTGGCTGATGGATACCGCAGACAGTGATACCGGTTGTTGTTGAGTTGACGTAGAAGGTGCAGCAGTAGTATTTTCAGAACTGCTGTTGCTATTAGTTTTATTTACATGTACTAAACTATTATGTTTGTGTTTACAAAATTTACATAAACCCTTCATACGACAACGAAACGAGTTGTGGCCCTCACGCAGGCAATTTAAGCATAACTTTAATTTATTAACCTCCTTAAGCCTATCTTGAACATTCATATTATTAAATTTGAGACATTTTTGGATTCTATGACCCTGCTCGCTACTAATTAAACATAAAAGTTCACTTAAGTTTTCAACTGAAGAGACAAAGGCTTTTGATTTATTTTGGTTAAATTTATTAATATTCCCTTTGTCACTTTGTTGTGATGTGACTGATGTTGTTTCTAAAACATCAGCACGACTACGAATAAAATTAAAAAAATCACTTAGTGTTGGTAAGTCAGGTAAGATATTCCTGTATTCCTCCCAACGTACAACCATACTGGTATCTAACTTCCCAGTTATTATAAATATTAATAGAGCATCCCATTGGTCAGTTGCTAGACCTAAATTGTTGAGCGCTCTTAAATTTTTTGAAATAATATCAATGAGATTTCTCAATTCCTTAACAGAGTCTTTATTAACATTGCCAATGCTACAAAGCGCCTTTAAGTGATTATTAACCAAGAGTTTTTTATTATTATACCTATCATTAAGTAATTGCCATGCAACACTGTAATTCTCAGAGGTAAACTCCAAGGATCTGATAACTTCAACAGCACCACCCTCTAGTGAAGACCTCAGATAGTGATATTTATTTATATTTGGTATAGACTCATTACTGTGTATTAATGAATAGAAGGTATCTCTGAATTCTAACCATTTTAAATAGGAACCATTAAATGTTGGCAATTTAATTGTGGGCAATCTTATTGACTGTAAGCCATTTTGTAGGCAATTTGAATGGGAGCCTTTGTTACTACATGCATCACCAAACTTTTCTTTGTCTGACCCTTGCCTTTCTAAAATGTCCTCAATGACTGACATTATTGAAATAAACTTTGATTCAATGGACTCTCTTAATGTGAGTTGTTCCTCAGTGTCACAATCCTCACAAGTGTCCTCAATTATTGTTTGAACGTCGTTAAATTGACTAAATAATTCTTGACAATTTTCTAAACGTCTACCTAACTCTTTTAAATTAACGCTACTTAAAGTAGATTCTAGGTTTTTCATATCCTGTACATAATCATTTAATTTAGTTAAACGCCCTCTGATATTACCGCGTTTCCGAATTAGTTCACTGAATTTGCACGCATCCTTGTCCATGATTGCACTAAATATACTACACTAACCGAGTACAAACAATGAAATAAGCAATAAATGTGCATCAAACCAAACGCCCGGTTAGGCGTACACTCCAGTCGCAGCTCGCAGCCACGCGTTGTTACGGCAGGCACGCCGCACAGGCACACAAGATGGCCGCTCTGCTATTCTGCGACCGCGCCGCGGTCCGCGGAGCCCTGCTCGCCACGTGGTCGGACGGACGCTAGGAGGCAGCGCGCAGACGCAGCCCGCAGATTTCCTGGAAGTGTTCGGCAAATCTATTTGAAGCAAGAATGCAGTGCAAGGCTTAAGCTTTGTTATTGGTGCATGAAACACGGAATTGGGTATTTAGTACCGGAATATAAACACTAGATGTATAATAAGCGTTCAAAATTATATGCCTTCACTCACAGCGCACGGCACAGCACAGAGGCACGTGTATTATTTTATAACCCATGCGGGCATGCGGGACCTATTGTATGGTCGCCATAAATATATATATGCTTAAAATATACTCCTCATATTAGTCTGGAGTTACGACCAAATTATTTAGATACACAACTCACGAGATTTTAAATTTACCACAATGCAATAAAATTCTGTTTGCAAGCTGCCCCTAACCTCGAGGAATACACTCTACGAGGAGGACGCTCTAAACACACAAACAAAGCGGCGGAAATTGGGGACGGAAATATAAAATAGGAACGAGCTCACTTCCCTTCGGCAGACCTCCTGACGCGATGCCCGCTGTATCCAGGTAGATCTTCGACAGCCGTGGTTGTGTAGCCTCCTCGTGTTCCCAGCAATGTCGCCTGATGCACGCGGTTGCGATTCCCGATGGGCAGCGGCGGCGCCGGCGGTTTAGCGCCTGCACGGCGCGCGCACGTGGTCGGTTCGAAGAATCCGGAACACGCTACCGAGTCGCAGTTTTCTCGTAGTTGTGGTTGCAGATTTCTTTTTGCTCACGGTCGCCAAATGTGTGATAAATGAAACGGGTGAACGTTATAATAAAATAATATAATCTCAGCTTGACAACTATTTGGATTACATTACAAATTTAATGGTTGGCCGCGCGGCCTACAATGTTCTTCCCGGTACCGGGTACCGGGGTCGTTTGGAGGTGATGAAAAAAGGGGAGCGTGGCTACGTTCCGTTCTCCGCACCCTCCGTTGGTACACTTGCGCGTGTACAGTTTGCTCAAAATAATGCTAAAATGAAGAAAGCCTTAAATGGAACCATTTAGGGTACTAAAATGTTCATGTTCCTATAAACAAAACTA
This sequence comes from Hyppa rectilinea, assembly GCA_951799385.1. Lineage (NCBI taxonomy): Eukaryota > Metazoa > Arthropoda > Insecta > Lepidoptera > Noctuidae > Hyppa > Hyppa rectilinea. The sequence goes on along the minus strand of OX637321.1, from coordinate 14,894,572 downwards.
CACAGAGCTATACATTTATATTTCAGTGCCTATTTCTCTCGCAGTAGACATTACAGAGAATGTTTCAAGAAAGTAAATTTATTTAAATACAAGAGCATGAAAAGTACAAGCCATGTAGATGCAATCTCTGTCGCAGCATGCATAGTTTAAAATCATAAATGTGGAGAAATTCCTCTGCTTATTCTATCTTATTCTAGAGATAATATAGTGTTGAATTTATCTGCGAATGTGGATTTTAGAAGGTCACTATGAAAAAGTTTGTCATAAAAAAAAAAAAATTGGAGCCGAGAAGGTATATAACACCTTTTTTCATTTATTTCATTTTTATTTTATTTTTACGTCTCAGAGGAGCTTGTGGCTAAGTAACAGCGGCAAAGGGAAATCCATCAAGTTAAGCTACGCTTGCCGGAGTTAGTCTGTGGATAGGTGGACATCTTTACATATTGAAATTCGGAAAAAACGTTAAGCCTTTGACCCGGCAGTTATTTCAGTATCTTTGACAATCGTTGCGGGTCGTCAGAAGCCTTGCAAGACTTTCACAGTCTAGTATTTTATTTTATAGTCACTTTGGCTGATAAAACAAATCAAAACATCACGGTTGTAATCCCCTAAGGGTTAAGGTTTTTTGATACCCACTTTTTGTTATATACCCACTATGAGTCCCATGTAATATAGGGCGAGCCTATTATCAAACTCCAGCCATGGAACTAAGCGAGATTGTCCGTAAGGGTTACCGCTACCCCGGCACATAAAGGGCTAAGGAAGGAACATGGATAGGTTTTAGTCAGAAAAAGTCTGTCACTCCCTTCCGCTCTACCCAGAGCAGGAGGAGTCATTTGATTTCATACCCTCAAAAAAAAAAGGCCAAGAAACTGACGGAAAAACCCAATAGCATTGCCCGACAGGGGCAATGCTCAACGGTAGCGTTTGCGATGACAATACCAACGAGGCAGTCAATAATAACAACATCCAATTCATATTACTTCATCATTTCCATGGCACTTGTTTTTTTTTTGTTAGGAATTTGTAAGGAAGGTAATAAAAAAATTGTCCAGCGCCAAAAATACCGATTTTCCACGTGGTTAATAAATTTTATAGTAGTAGTTATAATTTTAATAAAAAACAAGAGATTTAACGTCCCGACAGGAGCATTCAATAAAGCTTGAATTTTTACTTTACAACCAATAAATTTCGCTTCGGTTATCTCGTTTCATAATATCGTAATAAATGTACGGCTTTCAGGTATTGTTTTAAATATTTATCTTGCATAAAAAATATTTTTCGAAAAAGTTGTTCTTTAAAAAAAAATGCCTGCCGATTCCTTTTTATCTATGAAGGTTAAAATGTCTTTGTAGCTACACACAATACAATTTACTTGCGCAAGTCAAACTTGCACAAGACTGCGTGACGCCGAATGGCTCAGATACTTGCGCTAATACACTGTCACCACACACGTTATTGTATACTTGTGCAAGTTTAGATTCCTGCAAGTATTTCGTTAAATGTGTGGTCTGCGTTAAAGTTATGATTCTGATCAGAGCGTTTTGTTTAATATTTAATGTGTTTAGGTCATATGGGAGCGAGCCTATTGCAATCAATCGGGCACATATTATCCAGACTCTGAGCGGCTACTAAAAAATTCTTGATGGGTTTTCCCACAGAACAGTTAAAGAGGTTAGAAGGGCCTTGTGGGCGGAACAGGCGCGCCACACATTTACGCGGGCGCTCCAAACCCAACCGAAATTAGAATCACCGGTCAACAGTCACGCTCTTATTGTGAAAGCGTTCAATTCTCCGCGAAAAAAAAGAATTATGCCGTCTTGCCCAATTATAACGTGTCGGAAAAGAAGTCAGGAGTGTAATGTGGCCCGAGGAGGGATTTCTTTTCACCGGTAACTCCAAAAACCTTAAAATACGAGTGATATTTGTAATTATTACAAAAGTATTATGTAGTTTGTAGACAAAAACGATAAAATCGCATTCAGATGCAAAATTATACATTGCTTGCATTACATTCGTACGATCTTGCACGACGTGAGCGGTCGCGCAATGTATTGCGTTCACTGCGAACGTCGCGTGCGTCGATCCAAAGCTTCAATTCTGGGAAATCTATGCGCGTCGATAGTGTTGTACCAAATTGTAAACAATGTCGATATTAAGATGTGTATACGAATGATTATTGTCAGTAATATAACTATGAAAATAACGTTGTATAAATTAACAACAATTATTGTATAATGTGGATTATTAATTTAGTTTCTTAGTTGGTTTTTCGTCTAAAATCTAATTTACGATGCAAACACTTTTTTTTATTTTACAAAAGATCCAGTTACAAGAAAACTGTGGTTTGAAGCAACTGGTAGAATTGAATGGATACGTACTAAATGTAGCACAATTTATGTTTGCAACATTTTGCAGAAAATGATTACGTAACGCGGGTGAAACCGGCGGGCACAGCTATTATTAATAAATTAACATGCTACAATTAATACCTAAATACTTTTTCACGGAGTAGTTCACAATAAATTAATTAGATTATATTATGTTAATTCGACTTAGCATTCGATATGGACGTGAAATTTAAAATTTATTTATAGTTTTTTTGTATATTGTAGCGTTGTTTTACATTTTATGTTATTCAAAATGCTATTTTTCTTTCTTTCATTACTATGACGTAAAACAGAGCTGCAACTAGCATGAAACTAAAGAAAATTTAAATTTCGCGGCAGTATCGGATGTTCCCCCTTAATTTGACTTTGATTTAAGTTTATTTATATGTAATTAGGAAGTTATTCGTACCGTATCTGCAACTTGAAAAAATGCAAAACTTTAATTAACTAAACTACAGTAATTTTATCGATATGATTAATCGACCTTTTGGTGGCCGTAACATATATGAGAAATAAATTGCTTTTACACGTGTGTGAGTGTACGTCCAGAGCAGTATTTGAGTTAGTGTGACAACCAATAGTAAACACGCGATCTAAGTGCGTGTGGTTTATTTGTGTGTGTAATGCGCGTACGTATTATCTCTTGCTTGTAGTTGAGAGACAAGAGTGGGAGACATGCGGCGAAACGCGTTCTAATACAAATCAGGAACTATTTCCATTCTAACCTCTTAAACTGTTCTGTGGGTTTTCCCATCAAGAATTTTTTCTCTAGAACACTTTCTCCGATATGGGAATCGCACATAAGACCTCAGCAACAGCTCTTGTAATCACTGGAGCAATGAGGCAGATAATCATTTAGAGGTTCATGTAATAAGTGTTTATAGGCTGAATTAAGACATTTCCTCAGTCTTTTGTACCGTAGTACTGACGCACATCAAGCTATCCCAAACTGTCAAATATTCTCAATCGAACATGAACCTTATTCATTAAAAATACAGTTGAAAATCTATAAAAAAAAAATTATCAGATTGGGGTAGCTTGATATGCTAGCCTCTGAACAAAATACTCCTCCTCAGAACGTTTCCAAGCCTCTTAATGTAAACGAAGATGTACCCTAATCAGGTATTCTATCGTCTTCAGTCGATTAGCAATTAAACTCCCCAATAATTAGGGTGGTACGTACGTACCTCACGGTTAAGTACCAATTTCACCGATAAAACTGACCACGATCAGCACATCTAAACGGCGTTTAGAATCTGTCAGTGTCAATATTCCACAGAAAATAATGACACTGACACCTAACTTAAACGGGATTAAATGCTGATCGCGATCAGTTTCATTGGTGAAATTCGCCCTAAATCGTAGCCGTGAACTAACTAGCTAATTTTGGAGATACTTGAGGCTATTCCAAAAGCCTTTGGAAATTGTAGTGTTTTCAGCGTTTTAATGCCGAATCAGGGAAACCGTGTTTCCTTATCCGGCATTTAAAAGGGAAGAGTTCATAATACATTAAAAGAAGTGTTATGTACAAAAATATGCGCTGTCTAAGAAAGGGGTTGAAGTCAAGTAATCAGTTGAAAAGGAGATTGTTCTACGCCCATACATTGTTCGCCCTGGAGCCAACAGCATAGAAAAAATCATTTTCTATTTGTAAACTGCCCTTAGTAACCCATAAGAAGAATGTTTCTTGACGGACACTTTAGAGAAAAGATTTATTTAAAGAAAAGGAACAGATTTTGAGGTTATTTTTAATGAAAGAAAACTTAAGTAATTCCTTCTAAAATCGCTATTTCTGGTTTCTACAAAGCATTAAACTTCAAATACAGTAAAATATTACCGTAAATACAGTTGTATTATGCCTTTCTAAGTACAGTTATTATTTATTGGTTAAAGTTTACTTTAAGCGAAGTCCGTTGTCAAAATGCTAAGGTGTCGTTTAAGCAAATCACAGAATCAGTTATTCGAAGCCAGGTCACGTTGAAAGCAATCCAAATTGTAGTCCGTTAAACAGAAACAAAATCAAAAACGCCAAAAGAAATCGCCAAATAGGTAGGTATTCACAACAACACAACACAGCCACAGGCACTGACTGACGTAGTGACGTAGAGGTGCTCTCTTGAAGATCAATCATTGTATATCGATTATCAATGACCACCTATTTAATCTGTGGTTTTAATTTAGTAGACCAAAATGACAGATCAATAGGTCAAATATAAATTAATTTGTTCCGTTTCAAACATAAACACGTTGTTGCTATGATTCTACTCCAATTAAATTAATGCTAAAATAAAATATTTTGTTCCCAACGAACAATGTGTAACGTTTTAGTTTGCGACATTTAAAAGTAGAGTTTAAGCACTTAAAAAGTAAAAATATGGCTATTGAAGTCGTGAAATGGTCATGAGAACAATTCACTAGAGTTGCGTCGTAAATGACATTTCAATCGTTAAATGAGAGATTTTCTGACAAGTGAAAAAACATAGTTCAATAGATGGCGTGGGTAAAGAAATACGTCTTTGTTTTACTGGCTACTGATAACAAAAATAAGATCCGTAAATAAGAAAGCTTATTTGATGTCAAAAACCTGAGACAGTGACGTATTTTTTACCAACGCCTCTTTAGAACTAATATTTTCTCACTTGTGAGAAAATCCCTCATTCGACTAGTAAGTACATTTTGTGAGTTTATTTTGTTCATATTTTCATCATAATCGTGCTAGGCCATATTCATCATAAGTTCCATTAAAATGTTCACGGAACTAATTCCATGAAAAAAATATGCATGAAAAACTTTTATGTTGCACATTTTCAATGTTTTGGAAGTGATAAATATCGAACATCCATTATTTATCACTAGATACTCGTATTATGGACATCGTCGTCGATATCGATATTTATGTAATATGAGCGAGAGCGACACTGTCAAATCTTTTGTGACATTCATATTGACAATTCCTTGAAAGATGGCGAGTTCAGTTGGTAATAAAATCAATGAGGACACTTTTAAAAACCTATTAAGAATTAAACAGTGTCCGCTTGAATTTATTATTTTTAAAAAGCATATTAAAATATAATTAAAATTAACGTACACGTCAAATGTTTGTTGGTTATGGGCGGTCTAGAACAATCTCCTTTAATAACTAGGTTTTGTCGGCGACTTAGTCCGGGTGGAGTTTGGTCATATCGCAATATCGGGAGATATTTTTGAGAACAAAAGTAGCCTTTGTCCTTCCCCGGGATGCAATCAATCTCTCTGTCAAATTTTATCGAAATCTATTCAGTGGTTTCAACGTGTAAAGGTGACAGACAGACAGAGTTTCGAATTTATAATATTAGTAAGGATAAAAAAATCACAGACGACAGTCTACCCATGGTGCGTGAGTGAGGGCTGGTCCACGTCTATCAGCATCATCACGGACCGTGGGAAACCGACTTTGTGATGGAGCTGCTTTTTTTTAAGGGTGGGAAATCATCCAATGACTTCTCCCGCTCTGGGTGGAGCGGAAGGGAGTGTCAGACTCTTACTGACTAAAACCCATCCATGTTCCTTCCGTAGCCCTTTATGTTCCGGGGTAGCGGTAACCCTTTGGGACAATCCCGCTTAATGATGGAGCTGCTAGCACCACAACTTTTGAAATCGCATCCATTTGCATCAGTCTTTTGTTTGTATTATAATCAGCCAATAATGTTCTCACTGCTCAGACACAGGCCTTTTCTCTTCGAGAGGGAGTAGGCCGTAATCCATCGCGTGGACCCGGGTGCGGGTTGGTTGATGTCACTATACATGTCTTCGAATTCGATTGGTTCTAAACTGACATCTAAAAAACCGATATGAACAGTAAAAGTATACACCCAAAATATAATAAAATACGAATAGTCTGCACAGCTTTCTATTAATAGGATAATTATGAATTTAAATAAATGTAATCCGCTCGAAATCAGTGGGGATTAAAATGTCGTCGGATTTTAATGAAAATCACATTTTAATTGTTGGCTTACCAAGTAGACAGATCAGCAGGGTTGTGCATTTGTAGATAAAAAAGGCTGTGTAAAAATGCCACGGGTGTGTAAAATTGCCACGGCTGTGTAAATTTGCCACGGGTGTGTAAAATTGCCACTTGTGTGTAAAAGTGTCACAGGTGTGTAATATTGCCACAGGTTTGTTAAATTGCCACGGCTTTAATTATCTATTTTGCAAGAGGCTACACGGTTTGTTACTCATTTATTTATTTCTGTATCTGACCTTGACATCACAGCGGGCCTTAAGAGAATACCAGCGTTGCGACAATTATTTTTAAATGTCACAGCATTATGCTGAGAGACGAGCCTTTTATTCAGGACTTAATTTATTTTCAATTTACGTTTGTTTGCTTTTATTTTTCCAGTTATGTACATACATTTTAACAGAAAAATATGTGCTTATTTCTCAAGAAATCTCTTCGACCACACAACAAAACAAAATACATATATTAAAATATCCAAATCTGTAATTTAAACGTAAACATACAATAAGAGAATACACATAAAAAAAAAACGGTCAAGTGCGAGTCGGATTCGCGCAATAAAAGGCCACCTTTTTTCTATGCTACAGCAAGGAATTGAAAAAAAGATAATTAATTGATTAAATTCATGACAAAGGCCCAGATTTGGCAATAAATATTATAATGACGTTTTGACCACCAAAAATGTATGAACACCCAAATAACTTCGGGAAAACGTAGCCGAAGTTGTTATAAATTCATTCATCAATATCATTACTGTCATTTGATAACTCTCGAATGAGTTTAAAATCAAGTAAACCTTAAAAGTAAAACAGTCTCATCAAAAGTAACAACTTTGATATAAAATATCTCATAATCTTTGATCTTACCGCGCTTTTGAAATAATAAGCAACAACATTTTAACTGTAAACTTCCCTAAACCCTACAGTTTACTCGGGCGTCTTCCCTTCCGCTTGCATTAAAACTTCGTCAATCCGAAACTGATCTTATATCCGAGCTTTAAGATTCAAAGTTCATTGAATAAAACAAGTCACTTAAGTGCATTTTCCACAATCTTTGTTGCTACTTGCACCAGTTTTCTGGAGCGTATAATAATAAATCTTATTACGCGGATATAAGACACAAATTGGATTGGTGATTTGATTTTATGTGCATGGAACTTGTGCGGGGAACGAAGTTTTATAATGAGGGATGTGTTACAAGTCGGTGGAGAATAAAGGGGTAGGTAGACGTTACAAAGATGTAGGATATAAGTTGGTGTTTTTTGCTAATAGAAGTGGTTTTTCCTGTTATTTGCTGGGGATTTGAAATCTCTTACAGATAAAGATCAACGGTCTCATGCCTGTAACAAACAGTGGTGAAACAGAAGCGAGTGTCAGACTTTTACTAACTTAAACCCATCCATGTTCCTTCGTTAGCCCTCTATGTTCCGGGGTAGCGGTAACCCTTCCGAACAATCCCGCTGGAGTGTCTACATCCTATTTTTACGTCTAGGACTATCCACTGACCCGTTAGCTTAACAATGAATTCACCACACGTAACGTCGCTTTTAGCTGTAAAATTTAAACATGAATTTTTAATCTCTAGCAAATTGCATTTAATTTAATTAAAATACCTAAGTGCCTCATTATTTTTAATTCTCCGTGACACGTTAGGAGAGTATCAGTCTAAGAGCCAGTCACTCCGATTCAAAGCCACAGGATTATGTGGTTTAACTGCGACCTAGTTCAGGAGCTAGAGGTCAAAAATGGGACGGTAGTAAAAGACGGTATGTGAATTTTCGCACTAAAACAATGATATAAATGAAGCGATAGTAAAATAATGTTTTTGTGACAGAATACGACATTTGGAGTAATCTATACTAATATAATAAAGCTGAAGAGTTTGTTTGTTTGAACGCGCTAATCTCTGGAACTACTGGTCCGAATTGAAAAATTATTTTTGTTTTGGTTAGTCCATTTATCGAGGAAGGCTATAGACTATGTATTATCACGCTACGATTAATAGGAGCCGAGCAGTGGGTCAAACCGCGTGGGAGCAGCTAGCTGTATAATATAACAGATAAGTTACAGACACTGCAAGTATTAGTCGCCGATCGCATTAGTTTGTTAATTTTCATTTCTTATTTTACTTTTAGATGTCCGTAGGTCCGTGGCATCACAGCCGGCTCTATCAGAAAACCAGCGCTGCGGTATTTATTTATTTTCCTAAATATTCCTTCCGCTCCACCCAGAGCGGGAGAAGTCATTTGATGATTTCCGACCCTCAAAAAAGAAAAAAATAATAATATATCATTAATCATTCATTCAGTCATTCGTGGATATTTTCCTGTCGTTACGGGTCTGACAGCCAGTTTTACCAAGGGGTATCTAATACTCAGTTTCCCTTCAGCTGCATCCGGTTAGACTGGAAGCCGACGCCAACATAGTTGGAAAAAAGCTATGCAGATTTTTTTGTCAAAAAATTATCTGATCCCCAGAACATTTATTGTGAAAAGGCTGACCTTTCAGGCATCACAATTTATCGGTTGTATACAAAGCGAGCACTATATCAAAGTCTTTCAGGCTATTTGTCTGCCCGATAAAACGGCCTGTTTATGATATTTTAATAAAATGATTAATTATGTGAAAAGTTCAACGGTGGAAAGCTGAATTTATTTGTTGAATGCAGGACAATACTTTTCGTGACAGTTGCTGTTGTGAAAATAATTACGTGAATTATTTATTGTGAATGTAAAAAACTCATTCACTCTTTTGATTTACGCAGTATCTTTTTAGCTTACAAGACTAACAAACTTTTATTGCTCTGTGCTGTGGCTCCGTCTCGCATGCACTTCCTAGTGCTTTAGCTGGGAAGAAGAAGTGGCGCAACAAACTCCCCAGCAGCACAGCTGTCTGTTCAGTTGGAAGAACTTGATTCAACACATTTATCGTATGAGAAGTAATTAACATTACAAAACATCACATTAAAATCAATCATTTGCCACATGACATCTAGCACACGCAAATATACCAATTAAACATTGAACACTGACTGTATTCAACCGTAAATGAGAAATAAAAAAAAGAGCGTGCCGGGTAAGCGGGATTGTCCGAAAGGGTAACCCGGTTACCACTACCCCGGAACATAAAGGGCTAAGGAAGGAACATGGCTGGGTTTTAGTCAGTAAGAGTTTGACACTCACTTCCGCTCCACCCAGAGCGGAAAGATTCATTTGATCATTTCCCACGCTCAAAAAAAAAGGGCGTGCATAATATAATTGTCACTCTTTGTTCTCTGTCTCTGTCTCTCTTCTTGTTACAAAGCATGCGCATAACTAGAGATAAAACACCCCTAAATCTGTTTAACTGCCCGACATATCCCATCTCCCCTGCCTATCCCCAAGTGTAATGACGTGAAGCTAATACAAACCGTTTAAACGGTAATTCAGAAGATTTTAAGACATTTAAAAGTTTAAATTCAAGACTGTTGGAAATCTCTTAAGTATCTAAGTGAGACTAACTGAGTTTTTTGTACTCTCAATGTAGTAACTGCTGTAGTCACGGTTCTTCTTCGAATGCTAGGTTGTTATTTATTTTTAAAGCTTTTTACCCAACTAAGTTAAAACCAACGGAGGGATTGTTTTTATAAACCGTGGATAGATAGTGATATTACCACGTTAAGATTAGTAGAGTCGAAAAATAATTAAGTCTGATTTCACCAATGGAACTGAACGCGATCACTACATCTAAACTGCATTTAAAAACTGTCAGTGCCAACATTGTTCTGAAATATTGACACTGACAGTTCTCTGAACGCAGTTTAGTTGGTACCTCCAGAATTATGATTTTATGAACATTTTAATGTTAATGACTTGCAGTAGCAGGGTTCATAGTTTTTGGGTTTAGTTGGGTTCGTAGGCGCGGGCCTGCGGACGGTGAGTAATGGGTGACTCACCGTCCGATCAGCACCAGACCCGTGCCGTACGGCGCGTATATGTTCCACGCGCGCCTCAAAGAGATGTCAGCATATGAAGGGGCCCCTCAGGGCCACGCCTGCCGGGTAAGCGGGATTGTCCGAAAGGGTTACCGCTACCCCGGAACATAAAGGGCTACGGAAGGAACATGGATGGGTTTTAGTCAGTAAGAGTCTGACACTCCCTTCCGCTCCACCCAGAGCGGGAGCAGTCATTGGATGATTTCCCAGCCTTAAAAAAAAAAAAAAAGGGTTCATAGTTTTAAAAAAATATAACAAATATTTAACAAAAACCTAAGTCTCAACAACTTGACAACAATAATAATTTTAATGAATAATCATGTCTAGATAAATCTTTATTCTTTAATATAAAAACAACATCCTATGCAGGACAAAATCATCACGACCACATCCGTGTGTGCCCAAAAGGCTAAAAATCTGAAATAGGTTTTTAAAGTATGCCTTTCACTACTAGTACTCACTGGCGAACGATCAAAGAAAGACTAAAGCTGTGGTGAGAGTGGAACGAATGGTGTGGCTAAGGAAGCACCTTAACCACACCTTCGTTCCACCTACTGAAGATCACCCACCTAGACACGAGTTCCTTCGTCTAACCTGGAAGTCTTTCGGAGTCCGGACCCAGGTTGGCCAAAGCAAGGAAAACCTGCTCAGGTGGAGATTCATAGACGACGACTCCGCCTTGGAGTGTAAATATGATAATGTTTACTAACAATGGGGAACTTAATACCGTATCCTGCGTGTCCTGTCATCAGAGGGCCTAGACAAGTGCCAATCAATTCGTGTCGATTCGATTTCGAAAATAGTTGATCCAACAATTATATAATAAGTAATTCCTTTGGCTTTTAATCGTGACACTCATCAATTCCGTGATCCTTTAAATTCCTTACCAAACAATACATCAAACAAATCTACTAAGCATTTGTTAATATGTGAACAATGAACTCCCCTCGATCAGAGAAATTTGATAAAATCACAGAGAGATTATAAAGTACCAGGGCCTCATCTTGGTAGAGGAAATTAGATTTCAAGCGTGTCTTTTCTAAAACATTTTAATTTACTGCTATTGAAAGGTGGATTATTATCTGATGATTGAATTCAATGGCTTTTATGCCGCTTTTATGTATATTGTTCTTTATATCTAAGGTGCTCGTGACTAAATTATAACAGCGGCACGGATCTTTCCCTCAGGTTAAGCTACACTTGCCGGGGTTGGTCCGTGGATGGGTGACTTTCCATACACCGAGATTACTCCATGCCTCTGAATGCACGTTAAGGCGTTGGTCCCGGCTGTTATTCGTGGATCTTTGACAGTCGTTACGGGTAGTCAGAAGCCCGAAAGAGTGTCAGCCAGTCTTACCTAGAGGTATTGTATTACCCAGTTACCGACTTAGTTGTGGAGGTCTGATATGCAGTGGATTTATGTTAAATACTGTTATTCAGCTGCATCCGGTTAGACTATTAGCCGATTTCAACATCGTTGGGAAAAGGCTAGGCAGATTTTCTGATACACTCTGTTTTGTAATGTACTTACAGACACAGAAAGTCAATAAGATCCCAATATAACATATTATAGCACAAGAATATTATTGGATATATGGCACTTTTTAAAAACCCAGTTTACCCCTATACAATAATTTGGAAATTTTTATGGTAATCCAAACTTTTTATACTTAACATTTCCGATCCCCGTGAGGAGCATCTCACGCGTAAACAATACCCTCAAAGAAATGAATTTCCGATTTTTTAAATCATATACGAGAAAAATGTGTTAGGTGGGGTCGCTTTTCGGATGGGGAAATTAATATAGAAGCAATATCCGTTTTGTAGCATGTGTTCAGATTATCAAAAGGTTTCTGATATTACTTTTCTTGGTAGAGCTCTGGAGGCCTAGTAGGTAGTGTAGAGGATGGAAGATCCTCTACTAAGGGGGCTCAGTGGTAGAGCGTGTAATGTGGGTATAGGGCTTCTATACTATGAAGATGAACACTTTTCCAGTTTAAACGTATGTTATTATATTTTCACTTTGTTATAACGAATACATCTGTTTAGCTTCGGCGCCGGACGACAAGTCTAGAATATATAAAATCCTAATCTATTCTTAATACATTTGAAAGGTTCGAATGCCGTCAGATAATTTCCAGCCTTGTACAACATAAGGTTTTACTCTAAGGCTCTACATCAGCTACGCCCCCCTTGAGTAAAAGGGAACACTTAGTTTTAAAATAACTAAGCCCTTTTACTCTTGGCATTCGAATCTATCTATTCCTACTCCTACCTAGCCTAACATTAAGATTTTACCTATCCTCAGGAGAATCTACATGTGAGGTCTGGCCTTTGCAAAGGCAGGCTCAACTCTGGCAAAGCGGATCTTACGACATCACAAGAGTCCATGAATGCATTAAAGTGTGCCACTGTGCACAAACTAACGCTAGGCCAGTTTGAACCCCACTGCATCAAAACCCGAGGCAAAGGATGCAGCCAGCCTCCGAAAACAAACAATGATATGAAAGTTCATATCGACCCTGATGGGGTTGACTGCAAAGATGGCTGACCATCAGTATCCTATACCCCGTCGTACGCTATTGAGTCAGAGGGAGAGTACGATCCAGACGTAAAGGCTTGCGAAAAAACGTTTCATGCCCATACTCCAGATATGAAACCACAATATGGGTACCAAGATATGGGTACCCCATCCTCAGTTAGACCAATTGTGTCAACCTGACACACTTTGCAAGGCTACGCCCCGTTAGCAAAGTAGGCCTCAACTCAGGACGAGTGTCACCCCTTCTCTCAAGATGAACACGTTAAAATGCTCTGGAGCACGATCATGCTAATCTCATAAGGCACTAGAGAAATATGAAGACGAAGTGTCGCTCCCTCTGACGCTTTGACGCGGCGAGGTGTGTCTCCCACACGCTCATCCGGTAGCGTCTCATACATTTTTGATCAACATAATATGCAATAAACACAAAGAGATATGCATCAATAAACTATATCTTAAATCCAAGCTACAATAATGAATCCAGCATGTTTACAACTACGTGACATCGTCATGACTGACATGTCGACAGATGACATCTAAGTATTGCCAATTAAATCCTAACATAAAAGGGTTTTAATCTATTTACATGTATAATGTCTTTGCTCCTTCTATTCAATCTGATAACATAATTTACATTCGATAATCTCCGAACTATTTGATAAGGGCCCTTATATAACCTACATAATTTTAGGCTCTTATCAGTTACTCGCCTCGGCGTATAAACCATAACCAACTGATTTGGCACAAAGTTTTTTATCTTTGCTCTCTTATCGTAAGCCGCTTTCTGCTTAACTTGCGCCTTTTTTATGTTATTTATAGCACAATTGATTAGAGCATTATGCTGACTACGTCGCTGCGCATAATCATTAGTCCCCCCCCGGTCATTATTGTTAACAATCATGTCGGTTCGAAATAAAGGCTCCCTAGCAAACATCAACATGAAGGGCGAGATTCTAGTGCTTGATTGTTTACTGGAATTATAGGCATAACACACCAATGGAATATAGCTACACCAATTCCGCTGATCAGCAGAGACATACATAGACAGCATTTGTGTTAAGGTACGATTAAACCTTTCAACCAATCCATTTGCCGCTGGATGAAATGCTGTGGTGAAACGCGATTTGGCGCCGAAATACCCAATTGTCTCTTTAACTAAACGCGAAGTAAACACCGAACCTCTATCCGATACTACTTCCTTAACCCCACCTAGACGGCAAAACACATCCTCTATCAAAAATTCGCTGATTCTCTCTGCTGTAGCCCTAGGAATTGCCTTACAAATTGCATACCTCGTAGCATATTCTACACACACGATCACATATCTATTACCATTCAGAGACTTTCTACAAGGACCCAAAAGATCTATTCCAACTTTCTCCAACAGATGGTTCACTGCTATTGGCTGCAACTGCGCTACTTGCTTGGACACCTTGCGCTCCTGACACAATACGCAACTCCTCACATACCGTTCCACCTCCTTCTCTGCATCCTTGATAAAATACCCCAATCTAAACTTAGCCAAAGTCTTAGCGAGACCTAAATGACCTCCTGACCACGGATCATCGTGCAGTTCCTGTAGAACATCCTGTAATAACAATTTCGGGACCACGACTAAATTTCGAACCTTATCGAACCTCTTAGCTTTGCGGCACAGCATTCCGTCAACAACACAAAATCCCCTAATCACACCATTTCCATTCGCCGCTATCCTATCCAACAACTGTTTACAGAACCCATCTTGTAGCTGCTCATCTTTCATCTTCACGACCTCTATCTTGTATACCTGCATCCCATCTTCTTGACACTCTGTTCGCTTCTGGTTCTCTACCTCTTCACCCAAGGGATTCCTACTCAAGAAATCTGCTATGACGTTATCTCTCCCTGCACAATGGACAATATCGAACTCGTACGACTGGATACATAACGACCACCTTGCCAATCTTCCATTCATATCTTTTCTATCTCTTAGCCAACATAACGCCTTGTGATCCGTCACCACCTGAAACTTCAACCCCCACAAGAAATGTTTGAAGTAATTCAAGGACCAAACCAACGCCAGACATTCCTTCTCCGTCGTTGAATATTTCTTCTCATTATCATTCAGCTTCCTTGAAGCATATGAGATCGGATACATAGTGTCTGTCCCCTGCATAAGACAAGCGCCTAACGCTTCACCACTAGCATCTATAAAAAGACGAGTTACCATCTGTTTGTCGTTAGAATAAAAGTGCAACACCGGTGGATTATCCATAATCTTTAAGATCTGATCAAATGCCTCTTGATGCCTCTGCGACCAACTGAAAGGGACACCTTTCTTCAACAATTTCGTTAATGGCAACGTTACCTCAGCAAAATTGCTAACGAATTTACGATAGTAAGAAAACAAACCCAAAACAGATTTTACTTGTTTCGTATTTGTTGGGGCTTTCAATAATTTTAGCGATTGTAGCTTCTTAAACTCGGGTTTAACTCCGTCTCCCGAAATCTCATGCCCTAAAACAGACATTTTAAAATACCCGAAACTACATTTACTTGGTTTCAAAGTGAGGTTTGCTTTCTTAAGTCGCAAAAGTACCTCCTCAAGAGCTTTTCGGAACTCCAAGAAATTTTTTCCCCATATTAATATGTTGTCCACATAACAAATCGCATTTTTATATTTAATACCAGCGAGTACTTTGTCCATTGTTCTTTGGAACACAGCTTGACTAGTCTTAAGCCCAAATGGTAGAACGTTAAATTCATACAAGCCTGATGGTGTGACAAATGCAGTTTTATGCTTATCTTCCTCACATAAACGATATTGCCAGTAACCAGAATTTAGATCTAAATCAGCAAAGTATTTTGCTCCTGATAAATAAATCATAATATCTTCAATTATTGGCAATGGGTAACTGTCAGTGACTACTTTTTTATTTAGTTTTCTATAGTCAACGCAGAACCGCCAAGAATGGTCTGGTTTCTGTACCAAGACAACAGGAGAAGCATACGCGCTATTAGATTCACGTATAACATTATTATTTAACATCTCCTCAACTTGTGAATTAATTATTTCAAGTTGTTTCGGAGATACTCTATATGGAGGGCGATGAACGGGGGTATCATCGGTCGTTTTAATTTTTACCTCCACTAAGCTACAGCTACCCAACTCTGAAGCCGCAAATGCAAAATTCTTCCTATAAGTAGAAAGTAGTTTTTTTAATGATATTTTCTCGCTACTTCCCAATTCTGGGTTAATATTTATTCCGTCCAATGGGTCGGTTTTTTTTATAAGAGTTGAACAGCAAGCTTCGTCATTTTCTTGACATAACTTTGAAAAATAAAGATAATCAATTTTTGAAATTAACGGACCTCTTACTTCTTTATGTTTTTTGACGTCCTTGACAACATCTTTTTTATTTAAACTGTCATCAACATTTTGACCCGTCAAAGTATCTGACAATGACATGAAATTTTCACTAGAAGATTCACAAAAATTTGTACGGAATTTTCTTTTTAAAATCAAACAATTTCGTTCAAAATCGATGACCGCATTATTTTTGTGTAAGAAATCTTGGCCGAGGATTAATCTCTGGTTAATGTCTCTAATGACTATAAAATTATTAACAAAAACACACGAGTCCACTATAAAAAGAATCTTCGTTTCACCTACCACATTTAATAACGAACCCGATATCGACTTAACGAAGTGCTTCGCCTCGACAACGCATATGTGCTTCAAATCTTGTACCAAACGCTCCGAAACGCATGAAATCGAAGCTCCGGTGTCTATAAGGGTAGAATACACTTGATTACCAATGAAAACATTTATAAGAGGGTTTTTATTACATTGTTTAATGTCTTCCGTCTGGAGCTTTGGGTTCTTGGACACAGCGTGCAGCTCCTTGCCGTAGCTCAGCGTCTGTGCCCCCGCACGTTTGGGTGATTAGTTGGGGCCGACCGGCTGGGACTGTGGGCTGTTGTTCCAGGGCTGGGCATAAAGGGTACACGATAATTTCGATTAGAAACGTAAGGGTACCTCGGCCGAAGGTTATACCTCGGTGTATGGTAAGCTTCCGCATCACCATGTTCCTGCGAATGAGGCGGCGTCCGCGAGGAAGGTGATGGCATCGGACTAGACGGCCTCACCGAAACCGGAGTGCTCTGTCCCCTGACGGATGTTGGGAGCTCGAATGCTACTCTCGCTTGGATACCTTTTGGGGGTTGAATTGGCAAATTCAAAGGTACAAGACGAGCGTCCCCGAATAATTCCTTTATCTGCTCCACCGTGGAACGCAGTTCTTCCTTGGAATTATAAACTTTAGTGCCCAACTTCAGTTTGTACTCTGTGGTAATAGCCTTTAAAAATATTTTGATGAAAATTTTATCATCAGTTATCTTCGCTTTATTGCTTATATCAGCGAGCGTATAGAAAAATCCCAAAATATCTTCATTCGCTTCTTGGCGAGTGTTATAAAAATTTTCCACAAAATCTGTCTTTGCGGGGAATTCTGACTTCAATTTTTCGCAAATGGTTTTATAGTCTAAATTTTCATTATAAATATATTTAAAATATGCGAGAGCAGGCCCTTGCAAATAAGCTCCCAAAATGAGCCCCAAATTGGACTCTGGCCAATTATTAATCGCAGCAACTTGACGAAACTGCATAATGAACTCGTCGAACGAATTTGCACCAGTTCCCGTGTAATACACAATATTCGACATGGTGGAAATTTTTTCGTAGCACCACTTAGCTCTAAATCCGGCGACGACTCAGCACGTAGTCTTCTTAGTTGTTTTATTTTCGCATCCACCACCTGATGCGTAGAATGCCCGTTATACGGTTTACCCGAAAATTTGGATGAATAATTATTCTTTTACTTGTGCAGATATTCTAAGGTTCTGCACACACCAAAAAACAAACGAGCGGGATCGTACCGCGTCTTCTAGTGGAGACTCAGGCGTACTCCACCAAAATGTAGAGGATGGAGGTTCGGTGTTTACTCTACAGTAGTAGTAGCTTAGTGGTGTGACCGTCGGACTGCCAAGTCGAAGGTCTCGAGTTCGAACCCAAGGGACGCGCTTGTTTTTACGGTTTCATGTGCGTTTTGTATAATTATCACTTGCTTAAAAAAATCGGTGAAGGAAAACATCGTGAGGAAAACCAGCATGTCTGAGAGATATTTCTCAACAGCATGTGAAGCGAAGTCAAAGGGCAGCATAGAAACTTTGAAACCAGGTTAGTCACTAACCACACGAAAAGAATAAGAAGGTATCTAAGTCAAGGGTATGTGTGCGTTACTGCGAATTTATTGCAATAATACTACCAGCCTATTGCCATGCCACTGCAGGGCAATGGCCTCTTCTTATAAAAAGAAGGAATAAGCATTTATCGCCATTCTTGCTCTGAACGGGTTATAGATTTCAGTTTTGTCTTCAGTCCAGGTTTCCTCACAAAATAGGTCCAAGATTGATTCTGAAAAAAATATTTACAGAAAGGCAGTCATTATGAAACCCATTTTCAATCAAAATGATAAGTTATTTTATGTCAATTCCCTAGAAAGTTTAAGTGTTTAAGTAGGTAAAGCCTTCTAATACTAGGTTTTTCTTGTAATTTCCAAAACAGTTTTAAACACAATGGTGCTTAATAGTTAGTACTTGGGGAATTTTATGAAAATTGTTAGACCTTACCTGAAAGTCGAAGCTGGGTTAGTCAGGTGCTTATAATATTTCCTGAAGATATACATTTTTGGTTTTTATGTCCAGATGTAGGCTTAGTTTCGTAAAGCCAATGACCTGAAAAACCATTTTGTCCTCAGAAACCGCGTTCTAATTTCGAAGTAAAAATAATAAGACCCAACATCTTACGCCTCTGTAAGGCCATCAAATAAAAATCCAGCAGAATGGAACAATTTTAGATGTAACATTTATTTTTGGTATAATTTAAAAATTCTCAGTTCCGACGGACGGACGGACGAGCGTGTTGACAAGCCGTCTGGGTCCGGATTTCGTGTCCCGGAAAATCTGCGGAGGGTTGTCGACGTAAGTCATAGGCTGAGAGTTATAAGAATAATAAACTAAATAAAATCTTAATTTCATTCATTCAATGACAGACAACGCCCAGCCTTTAGCTGAGTCGAGAAGCATGTACTTTTGCGCAATATTTATTCTACCTAGCTTTTTCCCAACAATGTTAGGGTCGGCTTCCAGTATAACCAGATGCAGCTGAATACCAGCATTTTGCATGGAGCGACTGCCTGTCCGACCTCCACAACCCAACCGTAGGAACTGGGCAATACGAGATACCCCTTGGTAAGACTGGCTGTCAGACTTTCGTAAGTTTGCGCCATAGTTCTATAATAAAAGTGCTAAGGATTTTTAACAATTCATTCCTTGAAAAGGGGATGAAAATTCTATGCATTTTTGTAATTTTTGCAGATGTGAAATCCCAGTGGGCATAAAATCATTGTTTGAATGAACATTGTGAAGTCAACCGGAATATTCGATTCAGAAAACATTATTAATAAGGTTATACAAAAATTCAAACTGAATTTTCTGGAAGTGAGCACTTCTAAATAAAAAACAATATAATATATAGGTAATTAATACTATTATGGAAAGCTATTTACTCGAGTTTGAGATAAACTTAAAAAAATAAAGTTCATAAAAATTAATAATCGAATCAGAAACCGTATTCAAAATAATATCAAATCGCTTTGGCCTCTAACTTAGACACCAGAGAAACGGCTGCATATTATTATTTTTACAAAAGTCTTTTTTTCTCAGATTAATTTTCGCAAATTGTTTTTCATTTCTCTTATAGTTCTTTTTTCAAGATTTTCTCCGAAAGAGCAGTGGTAGCTTAGTGGTACCGGCCTCGTCTTACGAGTTGCAGATCGCGAGTTTGAACCAAAGCGGGCACTTTACTTTGTGCGTATATTTTCATCACCATTGCTCTCAAAACGGTGAAGGAAAACATCGTGATTGAACCGGCATGTCCTCTAACCAACAATTCGAAGACGTGACATCCACCAACCTGCACTGGGCCCGCGTGGTGGGTGCCCACTCCCACTCTTAGAGAGGAGGCCTGTGTCCCAGCAGTGGGAACAGTATAGGCTGATTATAAATGTTCGAAAGACGCTATGACTTGTAAAAGTCGTCACGTAAGGAAAAAGTGTTATGACACCCTTCATGTGATACTTTATCTCCCTCACTAGCTCGTTCTATTATAATATAATTATATAAGTGTGTGTGCTTGCGAGTATCGCGAGGCCGGTTAAGCGGTTGACAACCGGATGGCTGAACTGCGAGATGCCATTACCAAAAAAAAAAATGCGTGTATCGCGTAAGGAACGCCATTTCTGACGGGGGTCCCACGATCTCACACGTTTTATTTTTTCATTTATCTCTCTCTTTTGAAATGTATTCATAAAACGTTGGTCTCATTACATAGCGAGGTTCTTATATGAATAAATTACTAGATAATAGATAACATTATTAGATATGCAAGTGATCAAACTTCCTCCTTCCTCGTTTAGTGACGAGCAATTTGGAACGGAGGAATTTAAAATTGTTCTTTTTTTGTCCTTTTTTTAATTTCTTGCGGTTAGAAGTTTCTTTGACATTTGAGCAAAACGTATTACGTAGTAAATTGATAACTAATTCCTTCAACCATAATAATTATTTGGTTACGCGTAAATAAAATTGCCAATTTAAATACGGTAACATTGTTTATTGGAAGAGTATCGATGACAATTATTGGCCAAAATAGTTTCGGAAATAACAATAAAAAATTGGTCAAATATTAAAAAATAAATAATAATGGTCACTGTAGGTCATGATGATAATTTGCTAACATGGTATTTTTGTTGGTTGGTAAAATCAGCTGTTCAGTCTATTTATGTTCGATATTGTTTTTTAATCGTATTTCAGAGTTGGTCCCATGGATAAAGTTGTTGATTTTCGAGAGTACTATACAACCTGAAAGTATATCCCTCATTTAACCTAATACACTGTATATATTGTTTTGTATTCAGACATGTATTGCATCTTTTATTAAACAGGTATTTTTTGCAACTTTCCTTTACTTACTTGACTGTGCGTCCATTCAAAATCAAACCCGAAATGAAGCAACCTTCCCTCTAATACTTTCCCAAACATCTGTACTGAGCTCCAAAACCTACCATCCGCAAAATAATTCCCTATTCGATTATTTTTATTCCCTCGTTTCCATACCCCGTTTGTGAATACAATAACAATTTGCTACGATCCATCTGTTTTATTGTGTTGGTTCCAGAGGTTTTCTGAGAAATTCCGAAATGACACACTTGTGGAAATTGAGTAGCTGTGAGGTCTAGGGCCCTTTTTTGTAACTGTCCTTTGTAGGCAAGTGTTTGTCTCGTGTTTTTTCGGCTGATTAAGTTATTTTGTGGAGAATTTTTGCTGCGAGTTATTTTGTATGTTAATTTGCGTATACTTTATTATTATTCCGCCTCGCCTGTTACGTTAGTGGTTGCCAGCGCTCCTGCTGGTTTAGGTCTTGGGTTCGAATTCCGGGTAGGCAAGTGTTTTTGGGTTTTTCAGTTCAGTTTAAACATTCTGTTTGCCCGGCTCTTGTTGTTGTGCCCTGTACATGGCAATAAGTGCTATAAACCCATTGGATGTTCGCCTATTAGAAGCCATTTGCTTATAAGAGCTCAACTATTTATACGGTTATATTTAGAGTCGTTTCGAGAGAATGTTTCTTATGAACATATTATGGGTTTCGTACGACATTTGAGAGGTTAATAAGTACACTTCTGCCTAACCGTTCGGGGAATAAAAGCGTAATATTATAATGATGTGTCTTATTCTTATTATTTAAGAATGTGTTCGTTATGTATCTAATTAAATAGATCGGTACTCGTATGTCATGTAAGTAGGTACTCTTTCATAAGAAACTCATTAATTACTCTAATTTGAGGGCTTTCATTAATAAAACATCGCTGTGATAATTTCTTGTGATACGTATTTGTTAAATAACCAACCGAATTGTTTTATTAAGCATGTACCAATTCTTCTTTTCATGTGGTTAGTGACTAACCTGGTGTCAGAGTATTTATGCTGCTAATGGGCCTCTGACTTAGCTTCACATGCTGTTGAGAAATATCTTTCAGGCATGCCGGCGTCCTCACGATGTACAGAGGCCAGCACATCAAGTTACCACAATCTGTCATATTTCTTTCATAGTATTTCAACTTTATTGCAAAGCCATAAGGTTCATTTTTAATTGAGAAAATTTGACAGTTAGGGATAGCTTGATGTGCTGGCGTCTGTACCAACTGTATTAATATATTTATATAAATTGCAACTCTTGTATGTAATTCTGCGTTTACGGTTCATTCATTTGAGCTTAAAAGTGAACCACAGTGGTGGTGTTCCGCAAAAATCTTACCATGTAAACGTAGATGAAGTGAGTTTAAAGTGAGTGTAAATGGTGTTAATGTATTAGGTGAAACGAAAACTCACATGTAACTCACTCCATCTAAGTTCCCACGGTGACATTAATTTTTACAGAATCGACCGATAGTCTTCTTCTTTTCGTGTGGTAAGTGACTAACCTGGTGTCAGAGTTTTTAACCCTAGTTTCACATGCTGTTGAGAAATATCTCTCATGCATGGCATGCTGGTTTCCTCACGATGTTTTCTTTCGCCGATTTTAAGCAAGTGATAATTATACAATACGCATATGAATCCGTAAAATCAGAGGTGCGTGCCAGCGGTTTGAACTCGAGACCTATGTCTTGGCAGTCCGACGGTCACACCACTAGGCTATCACTGCTAGTAACACCGCACCGATAGTAATAGTAATACATACTTTTTCCAAAAGAACCAATTTCACACTTCGCCCTAACTATCTAATACTAATATTTGATCTATATTTGTTTCAGATCGGCAGCGAACCTTCCAAGGGGTAAGAAATACTTTCATCCCTTTTGTCCGAGTCCCAAAAATAACAGTATCGATTGCAGTATCCTTATCTGACACCCAGTGCCGAGACCAGTCAAGGACGATTGGCGGCCATTTTTTTTTCCAACTTCGTAAGGGTTCGGTGGTTGATCAACATTGTGGTCTCTTGCGGATAAAAGGACCCCTTTTTCGGTTTAATTTGGATTGAGAATTCGTCTTGACTGAAGGGAATTTAATGATTTTTAGTGGTGGTTTCAAGTTTCGGGATTAGGTAATGTTTGGTTAGTTATAAGTTTGAGGTTGACCCCTTCAATATTTTAATTTATGAAAGGTATATTATTTTAATATTATTAAGCAGTGGTGTCACACTGGAATCGGCCTCGACTGCCCCCAGGTAGTGACTATATAAATTTGCAAGGACGTTAGGATTACAACAAAATTGTTAGGGATACGTCATTCGGAATCAAAACGATCGAGTTTCAAATCTTTATTTTCTTTATTGTAGCGCCGCGTAAATTCATATAGGTATATGAGTGAATGGGAGGTTGAACGAAGTCGTACCATCGTTTAGAATGGAGACGATGGACATAACTACACTGAGTGTAAAAATGAGTGACACGGAAAAATAATAAGTTAAAGACTTTTGATACAAATCATCACATAACACTCATAATATTACAAAGTGTGTTTGTTTGTAACTTTTTCACGCAAAAACGACTAGACGGATTTGGATGAAAGGAGATTGTTCTAGACCGCCCTATAACCAACAAACATTTGACGTGTACGTTAATTTTAATTATATTTTAATATGCTTTTTAAAAATAATAAATTCAAGCGGACACTATTTAATTCTTAATAGGTTTTCAAAAGTGACCTCATTGATTTTATTACCAACTGAACTCGCCATCTTTCAAGGAATTGTCAATGTGAATGTCACAAAAGATTTGACAGTGTCGCTCTCGCTCATATTACATAAATATCGATATCGACGACGATGTCCATAATATCTAGTGATAAATAATGGATGTTCGATATTTATCACTTCCAAAACATTGAAAATGTGCAACATAAAAGTTTTTCATGCATATTTTTTTCATGGAATTAGTTCCGTGAACATTTTAATGGAACTTATGATGAATATGGCCTAGCACGATTAAGATGAAAATATAATGATCAAAACAAACTCACAAAATGTACAGGTAGTCGAATGAGGGATTTTCTCACAAGTGAGAAAATATTAGTTCAAAAGAGGCGTTGTTAAAAAATACGTCACTGTCTCAGGTTTTTGACATCAAATAAGCTTTCTTATTTACGGATCTTATTTTGTTATCAGTAGCCAGTAAAAAATAGACGTATTTTTACCCACGCCATCTATTGAACTATGTTTTTTCACTTGTCAGAAAATCTCTCACGATTGAAATATCATTTACGACGCAACTCTAGTGAATTGTTCTCATAACCATTTCACGACTTCAATAGCCATATTTATACTTTTTAAGTACTTAAACTCTATTTTTAAATGTCGCAAGCTAAAACGTTACACATTGTTCGTCGGGAACAAAATATTTTATTTTAGCATTAATTTAATTGGAGTAGAATCATAGCAACAACGTGTTTATGTTTGAAACGGAACAAATTAATTTACATTTGACATATTGATCTTTCATTTTGGTCTACTAAATTAAAACCACAGATTAAATAGGTGGTCATTGATAATCGATATATGTACAATGATTGATCTTCAAGAGAGCATCTCTACGTCACTACGTCAGTCGGTGCCTGTGGCTGTGTTGTGTTGTTGTGAATACCTAACTATTTGGCGATTTCTTTTGGCGTTTTTGATTTTGTTTCTGTTTAACGGACTACAATTTGGATTGCTTTCAACGTGACCTGCTGGCTTCGAATAACTGATTCTGTGATCTGCTTAAACGACACCTTAGCATTTTGACAACGGATAACGGACTTCGCTTAAAGTAAACTTCAACCAATAAATAATAACTGTACCTAAAAGGCATAATACAACTGTATGTACGGTAATATTTTACTGTATTTGAAGTTTAATGCTTTGTAGAAACCAGAAATAGCGATTTTAGAAGGAATTACTTACGTTTTCTTTTATTACAAATAACCTCAAAATCGGTTCCTTTTCTTTAAATAAATCTTTTCTCTAAAGTGTCCGTCAAGAAACTTTGTTCTTATGGGCTAATAAGGGCAGTTTACAAATAGAAAATGATTTTTTCTATGCTGTTGGCTCCAGGGCGAACAATGTATGGGCGTAGAACAATCTCCTTTGGCACAGAGGTAGATTATAACCTGGATTATCGCATAGGATACTTTTCATTCCGTTACCTCACTCCCGTGAGAGATTATCTCTCTGAAATCAACACGGGTGAAGCCGCCGGCAAAAGCTAATTTATGATAAAACTTCAAATAAGACAAGTCGTTTCATTAAACACTATTTTTTTTTGACGGTGGTAAATCATCAAATGACCCCTCCCGCTCTGGATGGAATCACTATACACCCTGACTTCAAAAATTAGAGACTCATTCGGTCTTGGTGTTAAATAAACGGTTTCCTTGTCCCAAAGAAGATTTTGAACGACTCAAATCGTTGCCATAAACACCCTGATAGCACGAACATCCTAATAACAACACCGAAACAACTTATACATTTCACAAATTATGTTCAAAATCAGCGAACTTTACCGTCGGCAAAGTTAAAAAGTATTGCTCTACGTAATGACAGGAGATGAACGAAATATTGAAAATACCATTGAAAAAAAGTTGCGCACTTGGGAGTGCAAAAGCTTGGATCTTTGTTCACTTCGCCGGGAGTTTGTCACTGATTTGAATAACAAGGGAAACCTTTTTTCTGTCACCCCCTCCACACCCTGCTTAAGGTTGTATTATATAATACAGAGCTTTCGACCTTGAATTTATTGCAAAGACATTTTTTTACTGAAGTAATTGTTTCGTAAAACAATCTATACTAATATTTCCTCTCCCCCTCGGACCTTGAAAGAGTTTAGACGTGTCCACAGTGTCAAAATTTTTATTTAAAATACCAATTTATTTTCCGAAAATAAACAGTGAAATATTAACAAAAGTACTAGGCGCGCAATACGCTGACGGAGTTTGCAGTGACGCGGCACGAGCAGGACAGCGACAGTCGACGCATCTAGTCTGATCTAGTATCCTTCACTGCGTAAGCGGCGTCATTTGGCACACAGCGGCACCTCACCACTACATGCGCGTTGATGTTTGCCACAGTTCATAGGCGACAGCGAGTGGCGAGTAAATACTTCTCCGTAGCTAAAGGTGTGATATTATCGTAGTAACAAAATTAAATTACCACCATTACGCTAAAATTAAATACAATGTCTGTTCGACGTTCCCCACCGAAGAATAATTCTGAGCTTATCTCTCCCACTAAATTTGGATCGGATCCCGCGCTCTATACACCTGAAAGTCAACAGCAACTAGATTTGAACGTTACAAAGCGAACCAAACGCCGATTAAATGATCGGTCAAGCACAGCAGATATCTCACTGTCCGACTTATTGACCAAAATGGACGAAATTAAAAAGCAGCAAGACGCTAAATTTGCCACCTTGGAACTTTCTCTGAAGGAGTTAACAAACCAAAACGCTGAAATAAATAAATCGATGATGTTGCTGTCCGAGAAATACGATGACGTTCTTAGTGACCTGAAAACTCTTCAACAGGAAAACTGTTCATTAAAGAGCCATATAAAGACCTCGGATTCAAAAATTGAACTTTTTGAAAAAAACGAACGGTCTACTATGAAGTTAAGAAATATCCCAGTCACTGTATCTGAAAACAAAGAAGAGCTAGTTGAGATAGCAAAAAAGATTGGAAATGTTATTAATGTTCCAGTCGTAGACTCCGATATTCGAAATGTATCTCGTCTAAAGCTGAAAGACAAACCCACAGGCCCTATAATCGTAGATTTCACATCAACCATAAAGAGAGAACAGTTCATAAAGGCTACGGGGTCATATAATAAGTCAAATCGTGAAAAACGTTTGGGTACTACAAATCTGAACATGGTTGGACCAGCAAAGCCAATATACGTGGCTAAATCGCTGACAGCTTCAATCAGACGTCTACACTACATAACCAGATTATTTGCTAAAAAGCATAATTACGAGCACTGCTGGACTTCATTCGGCAAGGTTTTTCTAAAGCGAAAGGAAGGCCAACCCCGTCTACGCGTTTATTGCGAAGAGGATCTTCTAAACATAGAAAAAAATATTTGACTAGTCTTCCTCTCTAAACGGCTTGTATACATTCCTACTGCATGCATTATTTTTTACATAACCCTTTTTATAAGCGCCTACCACTACACTATTCACGTACTCCGTATACATAACAATAAAACAATAACTCTCACAGTACAACTGAATAATATTACTCTATACTATATTCTACCAAAACATACACACATTACGACACAGTATTTGACGACACGGTTGGCGCAGTGGTTGAGCGATTGACTGCTGCGCACTATGTCGCGGGTTCGATTCCCGCACGGAACAAATATTTGTACGACCTGCAAGTATTTGTTACGAGTCTGGGTGTTTTTCTATCTATAATATGTATGTATTTACAAAAAAAAAATGTATATAAGTAGTCTATCAGCCATCTCGTTACCATAACACAAGCATTAGGTTACTTAGCTTGGGACGATATGGTGTTGTGTGGAATGTCCAAGGATATTATTATAAAAAAAAAAAAAAAATTACACGTCCACGCCTCGGCGGTGTCACACAATCTCTAACATATTATGTCGTACCTAATACCACTCTTAATACTTTTTTCAACCACTTAACTAGACTGGAATTCGCAGGTATTAATATAATTTTACATAAAAATATTTCAGCATATAATACTATAGCCAAATTAACCCACAAATATGATCCTCCTAAATTAATACCTTGGCGAAATTCAACGAGTTAACGCATTTACAAAGTGAACTAGACTCTTTTAATGTTTCCACGCATTCCACGGTATGATGCCTGCATACACATCTCCAACGCATAATAAAACATGTTTAGATCACACGTTTCTAAAGACAAAACTAACGGCTCGTTGTATTATACTCCAAACAACAATTACAGATCATAATAGTGTTGCTTTGTACATAGCTAGTCTTCCTAAACAAAAACCTGCCAAAATTATAAATTACTTAGACCACAATCATCTAAATGCCGAACTTAAAACTGTTGACTTTAGTCCACTATACACAATTGAAAACGCCAACAAGGCTGCTAACTTCTTCCACAGTATCCTATATAGAGCTATCAAAAACAACACTAAAGAAGTCAAATTATCTAACAAGAAAAAAATTCTAAAACCGTGGATAACCTCAGGCATTCTGAAGTGCATTAGAAACCGCGATAATCTATATAAAAAAGTAAAGAGACACCCAGACAATGTGATATACACAACTACATACAAACGATACCGTAACTTTTGTTCTTCATTGTTGAAAAAACTGAAAAGAGAATATGAGAAGCTACAGTTCCAAAACGCAGGGAAAAATAGTAAAAAAATTTGGAAAATAGGTAAAGAGATTACATACTCATCTAAACCCAAAGACAGCCCGATTGAACTTATAAGCACCAATGACCCCCAAAATTCGGTAAACAATGTTAATCGATTCTTTGCAAATATTGGTAAAACGCTAGCCGAAAAAATCACTAAGAATAATCTACAAACGGAACCCATCACCATCAACTCGTGTAGCCACTCTTTTTGTTTGCTCGCTACGGATGAAGATGAGGTTAGGTCTTTAATAGCAGGGTTAAAAAGTGATTGTTCGGTGGGCCTTGATTTGATATCTAGTGATATCTTGAAATCAAATATGGATGTTCTAACAGTACCTATAACCTACGTCTGTAATTTGTCACTAACAACCGGTATATTTCCGAAGATCTTTAAGAAATCAAGAGTTCACCCAATACATAAGAGTGGTGACAGAGACCGTGTTAATAATTATAGGCCAATTTCAATTCTCCCTACCCTATCCAAAATTTTAGAACGCATTATTAACAAAAGACTTGTTAACTACTTGGAAAATAAAAATCTCCTTTCGCAAGCACAATTTGGTTTCAGAGCCAAGAGGTCCACCGCTGACGCTGTTTTAGAACTAACAAATTATATAGTTAACAACTTAGATTCAAAGAGGAAAACCATTGGAATATTCTTAGATTTAGCAAAGGCCTTTGACACGGTCTCTGTCCCCATTCTGTTAACAAAACTCGAGAGCCTGGGTATCCGAGATCTTCAATTAGAACTGTTTAAAGATTACCTAACCGACAGAACACAATGTGTTAAAATCGGTAACATCACTAGTGAAGAGGTCCCAGTGACATTTGGAGTTCCGCAGGGCAGTATTCTTGGACCGACGCTGTTCTTAGTCTATATAAACGACTTATGTCAGTTAATGTCTTTGGATTCGAAAGTTGTTGCATTTGCTGATGATACGGCCTTACTTTTCAGTGCTAACTCCTGGCATGAAGTTTTTGTCAAAGCTCAAATAGGCATGAACACTGTGATTGGTTGGTTAAATAAGAACTTACTTACATTGAATGTAGAAAAAACGACCTACATTACGTTTTCCATTCAAACTAATGACAAACCGGACCTCTCCTTGAGTATTATCTCTCATTTGTGCCCAAATACAAATAACACAATTTGCCAGTGTCCCAACCTGAAAAATACTGAAACTACAAAGTACTTAGGAGTAATTATTGACAGAAACCTTAAATTTCATGAACATATTAATCTTCTATCAACGAGAGTGCGTAGACTTATAATAATATTTAAAGCCTTAAGGAACACTGCATCAAAACCAGTAATAAAGTCGGTCTACTATGCTCTCTGTCAGTCTCAGCTTGAATACTGTGTCACCACATGGGGTGGCGCATGTAAAACTCATCTCTTAAAAGTTGAAAGAGCACAGAGAGCACTCCTAAAGGTTAGTTTGTTTCTACCTTTTTATCACCCAACTGCTGATCTCTACTCAAAATGGGAGGTACTTACTGTGAGGCAGCTTTACATCCTAAAAACGATTATGAAACAACATGCCTTAACAACTTTTGAACCAAATAAATTTAGAAACAAACGTCGCAAACATATAGTCTGTTCGTCATCATCATTTAAAACTATGTTTGCACATCGGTTTTTTTGCTACCAGGGTCCAAATCTATATAATAAGGCAAATCGAGCCATAACCCTATATCCCTTGCCAATAATCAAAATTAAGTCTTTGGTTTCGGACTGGTTACAAAATTTAGATTATAATTTTACGGAAAGTTTACTTCATTCAAATTAAATTAGTACGATATAAGTTCATAACTTGCACCATATCCCTTTCGCGTACTCATCTGCACACTACACCTGACACTTAACACTACACATCAACATCTCACACTCTCATAGACACACAAATACACACAGATACAGGCGCTCATGACTAACCTTTTGTTATATTTTATTTTAACCTCTACCCTCAAAATTATAAATACTTAAGTTTTTTATGTTATTATTAAATCTCCTTGGATTTAACTTTAGTTTGCAAAGTCATGTTTTCTTTTTTTAAGTACAACTTTCTGTTCTATCTGGGGTGGGGACCTGGTGATTTGTAATACAGGCATTTTACGCCCAACTCAGACACCAGCTCCGCACATTGATAAAAAAAAAAAAAAAGTTACATGTGAAACCTAGAATAAGCTTTTCATTGTGAGGAGAAATAAACTTATTATTATTATTATAAAGCTGAAGAGTTTGTTTATTTGAACGCGCTAATCTCTGAAACTACTGGTCCGAATTAAAAATATGTTTTTGTGTTGGATAGTCCACTTATCGAGGAAGGCTATAAGCTATGTAACATCACTCTACGACCGATAGGAGCCGAGTAGCGGGTGAAGCCGCGTGGTAGCAGTTTGTGTATATAATTAATGTTAATTCTCGCTCGGCTCTGGGTTTGATCTAGGGGCAGAGGAAAATAATATTGGGTTTTTCAATAAGGGTTTTTTTCAGTAGTAGCCTTGTCACAATTTGTACCCGGTTTGTGGCAATAGGTTCGGCCCCTAAACTTTAAAATTGCGAATTTTGGGTTAGTGAGAGGCGAATCTATACCTACTCTATTTACAACATTACACAAATAACGGTAACCATCGTTTTGTTATTTTTTTATAACGTATAATTAACTCCGTTATTTTACGTTTAATACAAATCAATGTAATCTATTTACCATTAACATTAAAACATTACTCTACTAGCAGTTTTTTTTAATACTACACAATTTATTACCACTTGGTAAGACTGGCTGTCAGACTTTCGGGCTTCTGACGACCTGTAACTACTGTCAAAGATGCACAAATGACAGCCGGGACCAACTGATTAACGTTCTTTGCGGGGCACGGTGGAGTTTGGTACGTAAGCTTTTTTTTTGAGTGTGGGAAATCATCAGACCCTTTCCGCTCGGAGCGGCGCGGAGCGAAAGGGGTCTTTTGATGATTTGAGTGTCAGACTTTTACTGACTAAAATCCATCCATGTTCTTTCCTTAGACCTTTATGTTCCGGGGTAGCGGTAAACAGACAATCCCGCTCATTGGTATGTAAGCATCATCTCTCATCTACGACGAAACCCCGTCTAGTGTAGTTTGGTTAAACTACTCAGCAACAACTCCTCAAGAAGAATTGGTGCAGTTAACAAAAT
This sequence comes from Hyppa rectilinea, assembly GCA_951799385.1. Taxonomy (NCBI): domain Eukaryota; kingdom Metazoa; phylum Arthropoda; class Insecta; order Lepidoptera; family Noctuidae; genus Hyppa; species Hyppa rectilinea. Next base: position 14,862,989 of record OX637321.1, on the reverse strand, counting down.
GGCGGACAATAACTTTAATCTTATCCATAAACTCAAAACCATTTTATTGGTTTTATGAACATTGTAAACAATAAAATTAATTTCCATTGTAAACGAAATCTGTTTGCGCTAACAAATTGTCCCAGTAATTTATTTAATAGATTTCTTAGGCATTATTAATGAGCTCTTTATTCTTAATGATGTCAAATAAATTGGGTTACTTAGAGCACGTCTCATCGTCGTGCCGTTTTCTTAAACATTTAGGTAGAACAGGAGAAATTAAATATAATTTTGTTAAGGCTGCGCTGTTACATTTATGTTATTTGCGATATTTTCAGGTTTTGTGTGACAATTTATAATTGGACTTTCTAGAGGAGGTAGTAGCCAATATAAGAGCCATATGGGCCGATCCATCTGGTTAAGCTACGTTTGCCGAGGTTGGTTAGTGGATGGGTGACCATCTTTACATAGTCTTCTCCGTGCCTCGGAAAACACGTTAAGCTGTTGGTCCCGGCTGTGATTTGTGGATCTTTGACCGTCCACAAATGCAGACTCTGAGCTGCTACTGAGGAATTTCAGATGGGAACACCCAATAACACTTTGCCTGACCTGATTATAGACACCAGGATCCCAGTTATGGTTCGCCGTAGGCCTTGCATCAATAAGCCAGTAGAATAAATACCTACTAAAATAATATATAGACAAAATCTTTATTGTATGTTGTATCTACATTTATCTACTTAACCTAGTTAAATCCAAAATAAGATACCAAAAATATGTTTTTTTGTAAATATACTCGATTAGACAAGCAAATCATTTGTTAACACGATTTATTTACAGATTATTTATTCGGGATTTATTCGGAAAACGAAATGAAAATCGTGATGTGATAATAATAATACATGTTTTCTCCGAAAATACTAAACACAAACCAAAATTGAATCTATTTTCGACACTAAAATTCAATTTTTGGCCAATCCATCAAAAATCCATTAAAAAAACTCCAACCAATCGTTTTATTGCTTGTATACTTGATGAATATTTAAAATCAATGATTCCCACGGTCGTGTGTCAACAAGGTGCAATATGACAAAATGGCGCTCAATGACAGCGCCCAAAAAAAATGCAATAGTTTTTATTTAAAAAACCGGCCAAATTCGAACTGGCGCACTAAAGAGTCCATATCGCCAAAATAAAAACACATATTTTAGTCAAGGCCAATAAATAGGAAGTGTTAGAAGTGTGGTGTGTGTGTGGTGTGTGGGGTGTGTGTGTGTGTTACGTATGACAGAGTTTTTTTTATTTGTTGACATTTAAGGATAATCGTCTACTTTTAGAATGTTTATAAATATGTGAGCATCATAATTAATTTACCTATTCATTCTAGATTAGTATTTTTTTCTTTTCACCTTTTGTTTTAGTCTTTAATACATATTTAATTAATCTATACAAAATGTTGTAAACATTTTAAAGAATTCTTCTCCTTACGAAATTGCTTATTGAAAGGGGCAATAGGATCAATTTTGTTTCTTTTTTTATGTGTGCCGTTTAAAATTGCCTTTATGTGCATAATTGAAATAAATGTTTTTTTTGCCAAGATAGCCATAGTAACAAGTGTTCTGAGAAAATTTCAACTGGTAATGATTGATAGCCCTGCCCAGTGACAGACAAACACGGCGTAGGCTTAGTAAAATACTATCACACGCTTTGGATAGGTACACGAACGCAACGTAACCCTAAAAATCTGCGCACACAAAAACAAATGCAAAAGTTATTAAAAAAAAATATCATGCATTCCACACGTTCAGCAATCATGTTTTTCTGTTCATAAATCGAACGTGGCTGACTATAAAACAACGGAAAACTGTGGTTCGACCGTTGATTCATGTTGAAAACAACGCACTGAGAAATTAATTCTATTTTTGAAACTTTTTGGTGTTACTCGCATGTCGTTGGTACACGAGGTGGAGAGTCGAAGCGGGCCCCGGAGGGCAACTACCCTAAAAATATTGATGCTGTCTTTTTACTCAAAGGAAACATACGATTTTTTTTTTAAGTTATTTCTGCATTCAAACCTTTTTGAGAAGTTGTTTGTGTCAACCAGGAATTGCAACTACTAGCGACTAGACTAGCAAATACAAAAAAAAATATCTTGTTTTTTAAGGTACCTTGGAATATTATCCTGTATGTTTTTTTAGGCTATATGAGTGAATCTAGGGTTGTAGGCGGATTCTTGGCCTTTTAGTACTTTTCCATCGCCCGAAGAAGCTTTAGCTTACTGGCCGGCAATAATATTAATAGGTATTTTACGCTAGCAAAGTTCGCTTCAAACTTCACTCTGTTGCTGACACACAATAATTAAACTCGAATTCATTTGTTTTTAAGGAATCAATCGAAAATCAAGACCGTTCTTATTTCAAAATCGGTGTTTCAAGGATACCTCATTTCAAAAGAGTTATTAGAAAGTATTCTATCGATTAAGGGGAAGAGGTCCCCAAATCCCCAAAATAACTATTATTTGACTTAACAATCAAGATACCCGGAAGATTCCGAAGTGGAAGGCGCCATCAGTTACGTCAGTCCGCACCCGGTCACGATAATGAACCATTCGGGATCTGGACATCAATCTTATCAGGGATTTCTTCATTCCATTCGATTCCTGTTTTTAATCGAGTTGATTTATCGATACTTTTTTGAAATCAATAGTGTTGGGGGGGTGGTTTTTTGAAACTTAAGTGTTACTTTGATTAATGAAAGCGTGTAAAAATATTTGTGGGATATTTCACGGTTTTGGGCCTAACTAACCGCAATACTGGGTGTAACCGTAAGGGTATATACATACAAAAGGAAATGCTACAGACCACCAAACTGTACAACTTTTACAATGGGACTAGATCCTAAATCGTGAAAAAAAAAATCGGCTGTTCCCTTAAATGTATAGAACAGCTGATTTTTATTTGCGATTTCGGAGTTGGTTCAATAGTAAAAGTTGTACAGATGCTTTATTATAAGAGTCCTCCATGTTCTACCGCCACATGGGCATTTAACATAATTATTATAATTAATTTACTTAAAATCGGCATTGCCATAAAACGTGGCAATCCATGTAAAGTTAGAACAATAGACAAATTACGGTTTCCTTTTCGTTATTTCGTTATAAACGTATATTGAACTCAGTTATTAATTTTAGGCAGTGATAACCTAGTCGTGTGATCGTTGGACTGCCAAGTCATAGGTCTCGAGTTCGAGCCAAGTCTGACTTTTCAGATTCATATATATTATATTTTCTTTTCATTTTTCTCAACAGTATGTGAAGCTAAGTCATAGGCCCGTGGGCAGCATAAAAACTCTGACAGCAGATTAGTCACTACGCAAAAAAAATAAAAAAAAATCTCGATAAATCTAAAGCAAAGTAATCCATTTGTTAGCAGTGGTGGCTCAGTGGTAACAGGCCTAACTTAAGACTTTATAGACGTGGGTTCGAACCCAAGCAGGCGCTTTACTTTGTGTAAATAATTTAATCAGCACTGCTCTCAAAACGGTGAAGAAAAACATTGTGAGGAAACCAACATGTCCTAGAACCAAGAATTCGAAGACATGGTGACATCTACCAACTTGCACTGGGCCCGTGTGTATGGCCCACTTACTCTCAAAGAGAGGAGGCCTTTTTTTTTTTTAAGGCTGGGAAATCATCCAATGACTGCTCCCGCTCTGGGTGGAGCGGAAGGGAGTGTCAGACTCTTACTGACTAAAACCCATCCATGTTCCTTCCGTAGCCCTTTATGTTCCGGGGTAACGGTAACCCTTTCGGACAATCCCAATCCGCGGGATTGTCGCCGGATCCCCCCTGAGGGGCCCCTTCATATGCTGACATCTCTTTGAGGCGCGCGTGGAACATAAACGCGCCGTACGGCACGGGTCTGGTGCTGATCGGACGGTGAGTCACCCATTACTCACCGCCCGCAGGCCCGCGCCTACGGTGGCCGGGAGTCGTCACGTGGCTCCCGACAAAGAGAGGAGGCCTGTGTTCCAGTAGTGGGAACATTATAGGCTGATTAAGAAATCCATTTATCATTTACATTAAAAATTAATTCTAAAGAGTAGTAATTTCAACAATATTACACAATATTGTCTCTGCTCAAAAATTTAGAAAACTTAGAAACAAAATAATTTTAGAATACAATAGTTAGTTTAGTTACTTAGTTCAATATTTACTCATTCTCTCTCTTTTTCTGTTGTTTGCATGCATGTCTATGTTTAAGTTCACTGTTAACTAGGTACTTTTTTTCTGCTTTAAAATCTTGAATAGCGCACTGTTAGATATAACTTAGTGGAAAATTTCGTAGGTTATACATTTATAAATCTTGTATATTTATAACTTATTGTAAGATTTTAATGTATAACTGTTTATTTTCCCGAAAAAATAAAATAAAATATAAAAAAAAACAATAAAAGTCGTCGTTATTTGTCCAATGTAAAAAAAAGTAGAATAGCTTATTTCAAAAAGGATCTCGAATTCACAAACAATATTCATGCGAAATACCAGTAGTTTGTCAAGTTGCAGGCTAGAAGCCAAAGCCTTGATGAGTTCCAGAAGTTACCAAACAAAAAAAAACTAGCACAAACAGTCCATGAACCAGTCTTTAAGTTCGCCATTAAATCTTCTACTTCTGCATAATTTATTTCTTTCAAATCCCAGGTCAAAGAACAAATAAGAAATCGTTTTTTGTTTGTTTGTTTATCATACCTCATTTGACGAAAAGTTTTCGAGTCGTGGTCGACTCGAATAAACTCGCCAAGTCCAGACCAGACTTTGGTATAAAAATAAATTATTCGAAAACTCAGCGCTGCGTCCCAAAGAGTATGAAATGCAGACTTGGCCCGAGTTTTTGTAAAGTATGATTGCAGTCTCGGCTTTTGTATGAAACTTCAAGTTTTGTTTGTATGGTAATCTATTCTGCTGGTATCATGAACTTCAAGAAAGAAGTTTTTTTTTCTGTTGAATTTAAGGTATGCCCGAAGTGAGACCGGTCATTTTTATTTTAGTTTAGTTTATAAGTTTTAGTTTTGCTTTTGATTTTAATTCTAATTTTGTATATTTTTTTTTCAATTCGTTTATTGACTTCAAATACCAACTTGAAATAATCTTGTAATAGTTAAATACTTGTTTAATTTAATTTTGTATATTTTGATTTTTAATTTTGATTGTAATGGTAATTTATTTTAATTTCTTACAATGATTCTATTGTTAAATTATTTAAAAATTCACATCTTAATTTCAATGTTAATTTATTTTATTTTAGTTTAGTTCGGCCTGTATGGATCAAGTTATCTGAAATAAATGAATTTTAAATTTTAAATAATTTTAAATTTTATTATTTAAAAAAAGAAGGAGGTTTTACGCTTGTATGTAATATTTTTTTGAGAATGGTTTTACAATTTAATTATACCTATGTAGCCAGATACTCTACGTATGTATTAGTGTATAGCTACACACATGACCCTTATGAAAGCCTTCTAAAAGCCGCGGGAATCCACTGAATGCGAGACGCGCAAGTTCGGTCGATGTGGAGGGCTTATGCCCAGCAGTGAAGGTCTTTCGGCTGAAATGATGATGATTAGCAGTATACGGCCGAAACAATGGCACATCACTTTTTAGTATGACTTCGGTTTCGAAGTGTGTCACTGTCCCTCATATGGTCAGCAGAAGTTGATTAACACTTTCGTTTTTACGTAATAAACCCACAATTGTTCGATACACTACTTTTCAGCATTCCATGTCCTAGCTAAGAGTCAATTATTGTATTATTTAAATGTAATATCAGTTTCGTTTATTATGTTTTACTTTGTTCGATTTTTTGTTTATTTTTAAAACAAACTAAATTATTAATGGACTTTTTTTGCTGACCGTACCTGTGTGACTATGTGCGTATTTCGAAATATCATAATAATGTCTGGAACCGTACAGTCACGAACACTTATTGTTATGTGATTTTCCTTCACAACATTGATTGCAATTTGATGGCAAACAAAAGACGATATCGATTGCAAAAAAAAACAAACTTAAAATAGCTCAAATTAACCGTTATTTTACAGGAAGTTTGTTTTTGAATTTCGGTAAGAATTCTTTTGACTGTACTTCCCCATATTATCAACATCAAATCACACAACAAACTCAAAAGTTACTTCCCAAAACATTTACACAAACACAACAAGCCCAACGAAAGGGAAAATTCAATTGTTAGCGGTAGCTCGCACCTTTTCAAGTTTTCCAATTAGGGGGCACAGTGTCTCGGGTCGGCACATTTGACTCATAACCACGATAATGCGGTGAACATCTGCGACACACAATAATACTGTGTCCTGATATGAAGAAGCTCGTCCTTCGATGGCCGTGTCTTGGAAGTTGGTTTTCGCTTACGTTGTGTGTCTTAGTTATATTTACTTATCTGTATTGTGTTAGTTTTGGCCTGCTACTGAGGATCTTTGTTAGATATGAGGAAAGTTTTGCGGTTTAAAATGGACTGATATCAGCTTAAGTATACTGACTGAAGAAAATTATAGTTTGCTAAAAAGTTTTTAGTGATATAAATTAAATTTAAATTATACTTTATTTCAAGTGTCACAGACTCATAAAATTAATATTAATACACTCAGTCACATTACATAATCATAATCAAAACACATTACAAAATATCAAAATCAAAAACATAACAAACACATAACTAGGTACATATAATAGGCCTGTCTCAGTGTCGCTACATCACCTGCGTCAAATGTGTAACCTACAGCAGTGATTGATGTAGGCGCAATCAACCCTTTCCGCGAGTGCGGCCAGCATGCTGTTGGAGCTCCCTCGCACTCGCCGAACCAGCGAGGTGCCTCTCTTGCGCATCGTTGCATAGAAGCAATCTACGCGCGCTTCCGCAAACATTGTCGAAGCGCTGCAGTAACGGGGGAGACCCAACAACATCCTGAACGCATTATTAAACTGGACTCGAAGGGCGCTGTACGACCCTTGCGTGTAGTTGGTCCATAGGCTGCACGTGTATAAAGTTGTGCAGTATGCTCTAAAGAGAGTAATTTTAACATCAGCCGAGCACCGTGCGAACCTACGGATCACCATATTCGCTCTGACCGACAGCGCCCTTCGCTCCCGTTCGATGTCTGCATCGTCTTTCAAGTCGGGAGTTACTAAGTGACCTAAGTACTTAAAAATATCTACTTTCTCTAAGGGTTTGCCATTCAGAAGAATAGCTGGCATTTCGTTCACTTTTCTCGGCCCGCCCTGAAAGACCATACACTTACTCTTTTTGACGTTATACAATAGTCCGTGGTCAGTTGCATAATTCTCACAGATACTCAACAGCTTTCTGAGTCCGCACACCGAGGCACTCAGCAGCACCATATCGTCCGCGTAGCTGATGTTATTGAAACAGACGCCATCTATGTAACAACCAATATGCTGCTCGCTGAGCGCCTCGATCAGCCCATTTATGTACAAATTAAAAATGGATGGTGAGGTTAACCCCCCTTGCCTCACTCCACATTCCAAACTATACGGATCCGACAATGTGCCCGCCCACCTGACATGGTTCACCTGGTTCCCATACCAGTACTTAAAGATGGTAATAAGCTCGTTCGGTATATGGGCTGCTTTCATTTTATCCCACAGGATATCATAACAGACCAGGTCGAAGGCCTTGGAAAGGTCGAGGAAGCAGGCGTATACAGATGTCTTTCTATCCGTATAATATTTGACAGCACTCTTCATGCACAATATCGCAGTTTCCGTGGAGAGTCCCGGGCGAAATCCGAACTGATTATCATGCAGTTTTATGTATTTGTTTAATTGTGCATTCAGAATGCTGTCAAACACTTTCGCACTTATTGTTGCTAAGGAAATAGGTCTATAGTTAGATATGTCTGATAAATCTCCTGCCTTGTTTTTTACTACCGGTACCACTATTGTTTTCATCATGTCGTCAGGCAGGTATGAGTGTGATATGCAAAAGTTGTACAACATGGCCAGCACTCTGCACATATGAGGCCCAGCGTGCTGGACATGCTCCACACTTAATCCATCATGGCCAGGTGATTTGCCTTTTGAGATAGATTTCACCGCCCTTGATACATCCCTGGCCGTAACTAAGGTATCGACACATTCCCCGCACACCTCACCCACACAACGAGACGACGATAATGGCCCTAACGGTGACTTAACAGTAAAGTTATTTTTAAATTTATCAGCAATGCTTTTAAAATCATTTGAACCGTCAACACTCACAGGAAGACCCGGCCGAGTTCCCAAACGATTGGTACTTTTCCAAAAACCACTGAAGTCTTTCGCGCTATGCTTAGCAGCTAGAACGTCCATTTTCAGTTGGTCTTGATGCTTTTGACACCATTTTAACCGCGATTTAAATATTTTTCTGCTCTCGCACATGTTAGTATACATAGCACCAGAGGTCGGACTACCGCACAATAGCCATTCCCGAAAACTCGCCCGGGCCACCCTGTGACTGTCGCTAACGAACTTATTCCAACCAACAATATTTTTAGGCCCGCGTTTACTCTGCTTACGCCCGCCTCCCCCACTCCCCAAAGATGCCTGGGATAATGCAAGCACAATGTCGGAGTAAAGCTTATCAATAATTAAGCTGTGAGCAGGGTCATTACAATACCGATCACTACATTTTTGTAACTCAGTAGGAAAATCAATTAGTTTAAGGCGATTATTACATTCAATTCTATATTGTATAACAAGTTCATTGTTTTTCTCCCCCCACACAATTTCGTTGTTAGGTACACTGGGAATCATTCTAGTTGAAGTCAAACACTCCAACTTACATTCACATATAATGGGAAAATGATCTGACCACAATACGTCATAGTCAACATATACATTACACACTGAGACAGCAGCAGATTGCGACACAACACAATGGTCCAACCAACGCTTAGACCCACACGCTTGATCTATATAGGTAAATGTACTAGAATTTAATCCTAACTTATTTACGTCAAGAAGCATCCATTTGAACTCATCACATAAAATATTCAATTCATTAAAAAATAATTCACCGGGATGTGCATTGAAATCCCCTAAAACATAAATAGGTTCGTTTTCATAATCATTACTTATAGCACTTACAGTTCCCATGCAGTCCGTAAAAATCGTCAGGTTCTCCGATTTGTTTGTCGGCATATAAACACACACCACTATAAACGGACTAGCGGCCATATTGATGCGAATAGCGCACACTCGCGGATTATCGCAATTTATCACAGTTACACTAGGAAACACATGGTTATTCCAAAGAAGCGCCGTACCGCCGTAAGGCCGGCCTCGCAAAAGGCCCGCCGTCGTGTCCACAGCCGATGTCCCCTTGCAACTAAATCCGCTATGTATGCTATTTAGATACGCTAATTCTTCCGGCAGCAGCCAGGTTTCCTGCAGTGCTATCAACACGCACTCGTCACACAAACGTCGAATATCGCTCACTGCGCTTTTCACGTTTTTGCAATTAGATATAGGTTTGTGCAATAGTTTATAGCTACGAATGGACTTGATAGCTATGTATAGAAAAGATGACGGGTACAGTTTGGTGATTGCCTCGATTCTCTAGTGATCGCAAACGCTACTGCTGAGCCTGTCCTGGGTTTGATTGCCAGTTCAGGCAAAATGTTATGTAGTTTTTCTATGTTAGTCCAGAATTATTTAGGGGTTTCACCTTGGAATGAGAGATAGTCTGCTATAAAGTTATATAAACCCTAAAACTTGTCGCATAACCTACTTATCGTAGGGTGTCTACGTCCACAGTCATTTCAAGGTCAAAGGTCAAAAAAACGTTTTTTACACATTTGCAAATATCTCGTTTACTATGGGTTTTATGCTATTTATATTTATTGTAAAATTGTAAAGGATTACATTTTCTACAAATTTTACTTCAATTTGTTTTAATATCTTGAACCATTTTCGAGATAGAGGCAGAGCGCGCGCAGTGTTTAACTACTTAGAGTAACATTCGAGGTCAACCTGTAGTGCCTATCAAACACACGCGGAATAAAGTTTATAAATTATTAATAAATACCTAGGTATATCATTCTAAATAATTTGCATTTTTTATTAACTATTACGTTATAATTTTTTTTTTCAATAATAATAATAAGCTCGCCCCCATGGACACGCGCATGATAAGGACATGGCCATATGGGACTTAGAAAATAACTGGTGACATGTAAGTGTAAAATTCCTACTAATACGTCATAGTACTCGGTAGGTACAAAGGCGTTATCTATACACAAATGTTCAGCACTCGTTTTAAATCTCATTTCTATTTATTCTGTGATCAGTTAAACCCCTGTCACCGCAAACGTGATGTTATTTAACAACCTGTTGTCATCCGCAGACTGGACTGACTTTCACTGTATGTAGTAATATTAATGAATTGGATTAATTTATTACGTCAATTTGTTGGTAGATCTATATATGTATTTTGCAAAAGCGAAAGGTCATTCACGGATTAATCACGAAATCTCAAAAACTACTGGACTTACGTAGATGAAATTTGGCAAAAAGAGGATCTTAGGAACTCTCCCTGTAAAGGGGTGAAATAGGGGGTGGACATTAAATGCTGTTTATGAGATATATACTCGTATAGGTACTTTTAATTCCAGTAGTTTGAGTAGGATATTTCCTAACATACACGGGAGCAAAGCCGCAGGCAAAAGCTAGTTAACCTTTTGACCGCCACAGTCGTGTATAGACGACAAACCAAAATGTGCCCAGCACGCCACGGTCGCGACTGGGTGACAGAATTTTAAACGTAAATAAATAATAATAATAATTTTGACCTCACTACTATTTTGTAGGTATTAAAGGATGAATTCGGAGCTTGGCGCTGAGGGCACGCTTTTTCATTTTTGACGTGGCGGTCAAAAGGTTAATGATATTTTTACTGTTGTTGATTAATGATTTTTTTGCCTTTGAGCAAAAAGGTAAAGTTTTTGATACAAAAATAAGAACCGGGCTAAGATATCAGTTGTATCTTCATAGAAATCGAATAAGTGGAACGATGCACGCAGCTCCTAACGTTACATATTAAGTGCTGCAAGTTTACGTAAAACAAAAATATTTTGAAGTATCTCGTTGATTTGAAAAGAAAAAAGGTTATTTTGTAATATGAACGTCATGGTCTAAAATCAAGACCTTTTTAGGTCTTGTCTGATAGGATGAAGCCCAAACAAAAGAAGATCCCACCTAAAAATCTTCCTCCCATACAATGAAAAACAGCGTAACGATATAATTGTAACATATAAATACTCGATTAGCAAAGTCTTTCATGATAACCGGGTGGCCAGGACCGGGTATTAAGACCAGGATATTAAAGGGCGGGCAAAAACGTCGACTCATAATGACCTTGTGTTTTTGCAATCAATAAACCGGGTTTTTTTCTTTGCACAGTTCGTTGGCAACTTTTCAGGGAGAAATGCTGATGTTTCAATTTTATGTTTGGGAAGTTTTGTAACTTTTGACCTTTTTTTTGGGTGAGCAGAAGAAACAGCCATAACTATTTATAAGTATGAACGCCTTTCCAATTTTGTGGCAAATTAATATTTGTTTTGCACATGATGATTTCTTTAATAAAATATTTTTAATAACTAGCTTTTGCAAGCAGCTTCAAAATCAGCTGGTCCCTACATTTTAACGAGTTATGCGAGCATAATGTATGGAAAAAGCGTTTTTTTTTTCGCGATTTCAGGTTTGTTCCTATAGTGGAAGTTTACCATAACGATGAGTACAATGTCCCCTTAAAATAAGGTCCATGTATTCAATTTCACCCTGTATACTCACTCAGGCCCTGTGTGGATTGATAGATGTCACATGTCTTGGAAGTTTTGGTTCTAGGACAGATTGTTTTGAGAGCAGAACAAATTTTAATATTGAAATATTTATCTATTCTAATGTAATAAAGCTGAATAGTTTGTTTGTTTGAACGCGCTAATCTCTGGAACTACTGGCCTGAATTGAAAAATTCGAATTGAAAACTATATTTTGTGTTGGATAGTCCATTTATCGAGGAAGGCTGTTTGCTATGTGACATCACGCTACGACCAATTGGATCCGAGCAGCGGGTAAAACCGCAAAGCAGCTAGTACGAAATAAATTGCTGGTCTGAGTTCGTCCATGTCTTACAACTCCTAATTTGAGATCGTTACAACTGACCTACCAGTGTAAGATCTGCTTTGAATTTTTCGATGCCAAAAATTTTGTAGGCTAAAAGTTAGCACTGAATAATCCACCCAGCCAAAAATTCACACCTCGAAAAAAGCTGTTCCCTAAAAAAATGAAAACGTCCAGCTTATCTAGCCAACAAATGTAATCTGCGTTTAATCTGCAAGTCTAAGTCGCAATTTACTTGTCAAAGGGCGGGCCGCGGCCGCCGCTGGCAAATTGCTACCCTGATAACCGGACATAGACCTAAGGGGTCTTGGACAAGGGAAATATTATACGGACGGGGGAATATTATGAGATTTTGGTGGAACTTAAACATAACTGGTGAATTGTTTACTGAACAAGTACACCTTTGCCTGAACCTTTGAGGAGTATGTACGCGTGTGTTATTTTGATACAAGATAGTAATAAGTATGATGACTGGGTAAAAATAAAGAAATTTAATTATATCCGTCAGTCAGATAATCACTACATAGTATAAAACAAAGTCCCTTTCTCTGTCCTTACATCCCTATGTATGCTTAAATCTTTAAAACTACGCAATGGATTTTGATGCGGTTTTAATAGATAGAGTGATTCAAGAGGAAGGTTTATGTGTATAATTTGTCGACATATTATGCGGGTGAAGCCGCGGGCGGAAGCTAGTAAAAAAATATAAGACACTTTTTTTATAATACTAATAAAAAATTACTCAGATCACGCTTTTAAGTTGGGGAGTGGGGACTCGCTACGACGTCACAATTATGTTTAAAATCTACCTAACCGTAATGTTATACCACATTATAATGTATCGATAATTATAGTCCCCCAGCAAGATTATAAAAAAATATTGGTCATGTTTTTTTTATTTTTTTCCGTAATCCAAAGACGACGCCGATACATAGTGTTAAAATGTGGCGTAACGACCCGGTTTGGTAGATTTTCAACCTAGTTCTGACGTAGCGGGCCCCCAGCTTTAATACGTTTTATCTGAGTATTTTTTATTAATACGACAAAGCTAAAAAATACGCGTCTAATATTTTTTTATTATCTGACTGACGGAATAAATATAATTTCTTTCTTTTACCCTGTCGTAATTCGTTATAACCCATTATGTTATAGAGACGACTCTACGCTTCCTGACTCTATGCATTATGAAAATAGTCAGGGGCTCTCTGGCGCACGAGACTAATATTCTCGTACACGGATGTGTTAAATGAATTTACTATACCATTAATATCTATACATATTTACACTTTATGCATATTACATTATTATGATGGGTCAACTAGAATGTTTTCATAGGAATTTGTTGGAATGTGCATAGCTTTGATAAGCTGTTGCAATAAAGAAAGAAAAAACAATATTATTTGGACACAGTCGGTGACACACAAAATAGAAATAACAAAAAAAAAACCAAAAAAATGTTTAAATAATAACAGCGTGTACCTCACGGCCGCGCCAATAAGGTTCATTTCAGCATTAAATGCCAGACAGATGCTGTCTGACGCTGGTCTTCTAATGAACCTTTAGGGACAAGTGACGGAGAGTATCAACAGTTAATAATCAATATCACTTTACCTGACTGTACAAATTGGTAGAAAAACATCTGGTATTATTCTTCGGGCCGAGCGGGTCCGGACCCCAGAATATAGACAGAAAAATATAAAAAACAAAATAGAAAAAAAGTGTGCTCTTATAGTACGACACTGAACAACCCCCTTTCGGATCGTACACAAGTTTTGTTACAGCCTGTATAACCAGAGCTTGAAAATATTGTAAAAATTACACAATCATCGGACCGTATAATTTAGATAGCCATGAATAATGAAAGACAACTTACAAAGCAGTATATTAAATAGTGCTAAGAGGAAAAAAACATCCAACTTCCACAAAAACACTATAAAGTGAAAAAGTGTTTTTGGTTCTGTATTTTTAGTTTTCGCCAGCGACTGCCGAAATACTCTTAATTTTTAATAATTATGTAACCTAACTTTTTCTTCTAACTAACCTGGTGTCAGAGTTTTATGCCGCCCATGGGCCTCTGACTTAGCTTCCCCTCTGGCTAACCTAACCTAACTATAAATAAACACTATTGTACTAGATGATCCTGTAATAATAATTTGTATGTGTGTTAATTAAATAATATTGTAGTTGTAACATATTTAATTCCGCATACTCAAAGTACAATTTCAAGTTAAATCCCTTATTAAAGCTTCAAGATTGAGATCAAAAGGATGCTGAAATGAAACCGCGAATTTGTGCAAACAACGCGAGCAAACATTGTTCTGGGGAGCTAACAGATTGTTCCATGCCTATTATATATGTGTCTCTGTGTGGGGTGGGCTCTGAAACCACTGGATTGATTCTTATTGGATTATGGTCGGTTAATTATTTAATTTGAGTAGAATGATTCATGTTTTGTTGCTAATTATGTGATATTAAATTTGAAAGGGAGTGACTACCGAGATGACAATTAATAGAGAAGTCATCATCTGCCTGCCTTTTCTCAACTATGTTGGGGTCGGCTTCCAGTCTAACCGGATACAGCTGAATATCATGGAGAGGCAGCCTATCTGACCTCCACAACCCAGTGACTGGGTAATACGATACTTCTTGGTAAGACTGGCTGTCACATTTTGGGCTTCTGACAACCAAAGGATACTCACACACTGAACTTAAAAAAAATATCTCCTCTAATTTAACTTCAGCTAAACCTGACCAATAGCCGTATTCAGCCAAAACTCTTTATACCAAAAAGTCGTTTATTTGATATAAAAACCATTTTATTCCAACATCTCAAATAAACCGGATTGCATTTCTCGCTTTCCAATCGAATTTTTATCGTTCCATAATAGATCTTTCATTTCGGTCCGTTTTAACTACGCAGAAAGTCGTAAAAAACGGCCAATTGCGAATCGGACTCGCAACCCGAAGGGTTCCGTATTTCCGTGCAATATTTTACACGATAGATAAAAAATCAAATAATACGCTGAAAAATACTCGTTTCTTGTAGGTGAACCGGACCCCGATTAATTTTTAACTTTTTTAAATTATTATTTGTTGTTATAATTCCCATAATCGAAAACAAACTATTTCACACACTGATGGTGTGAGTGACCAAGTTAACTATTTATGTATTTACCTTTTATTTATGATTTCAGACACCATCAGAATTGTTCTTGAATAAAATTTAATTGAATTGAATATTACGTTTCAAAAGATACAACCCGGTGTCAAACGAACGGACAGCGGAATCGTAGTAATAGGGTCCCGTTAGCACCCTTTGGGTACGGAACCCTAAAAATACACCGAATAAACTTCTTTAATCCGGAAAATGCTTTCCCAACAAGATATATGTGTTTTACTGAAATTTCAAAGCGTTTTTCCTTTTAAACGATGATTTGGATATGAAATATGGGTTCCAAAGATTTATATTTCCGGTTGGATGAAGTTATCCGCAAATAGATTGCGGTAGATAATACTTTTTAGTTACTTTGAGTTAATGTTTGCCGGTTTAATGATTTATTATAAACTAGCTGCCGCCCGCGGCTTCGCCCGCAAAATATGTCGACAAATTATTCACATAAACCTTCCTTTTGAATCACTCTATCTATTAAAAAAACCGCATCAAAATCCGTTGCGTAGTTTTAAAGATTTAAGCATACATAGGGATATAGGGACAGAGAAAGCGACTTTGTTTTATACTAGGTACCTATGTAGTGAAGAAAAAAATATTTTAACCCATTCACTGTCCAATGAATCACATATGATTCATGTTGATTGTTTAACTATTGTGTCTAGTTTGTGAACAGGGAACCTGTTAACTATGGTTGTGTTAACTTTTTGAACGCCAGAGCATGAACACACGCGAGTGCCCTCCACGCCAAGCTACAAATTTATTTCTTCTTGTTATCATGAATTTCTCAATATCCATGGTGTCTTTTAATTTGTTTCATGTCATTAAATACGTACGAGAGCTTAAATTTTTAAGATATCTATATCAACACACAAAAGTAATGATTTATTTTTTTATTTCATGGTATGTGTACTTGCATTGTCACATATTATGTGTCGTTGGCGTACGGGGCATGCGCTTGCTTGTCACGTATATGTGGCAATGGCACTCAAAAGGTTAACGACTCCTAGCTACACCAAGTAAGCATGGGGTATGACGTATTATACAGCGATTGACGATTAAGGAATTCTTAATACTTTATTCGATTTTTTTACATTTACGTTTAAATAGTTAATATAATGTACATAATTATTATTATGAATATTTAGCATTTAAATTGTGTTTGTAAATATAATGTAAAGTGGTAAGTAGAATAAAAGAATATAAAAGTAATTAATTCTTTGTAAATAGTTATTTTAATATTAATTCAACTTCCAATTATTACTTGATTGAACTCTGACTGGAATTTTAAAAGCATAATTAAATAGAAAATAATTGTGACGAGTCTTGGAAAATACTTTGCTAAGGCCGTGATTCTATTGAATAATAATTTGTGTTCTTCTTCTTCTTCGTCTCGCTGGCACGACTGTATTTCTAATTTAAATTTTGCTGGCCCTAAACTTCGCCACTGCTACAGTGTCGCCGGTGGCAGCGCAGAGATTACTAAGGGTTGGACCTCATCTGGCAGCACGGAATCGCATTTGTTCCGCCTGTGCTACCACGAGCTGCAGTATGTATGTATGCATTTTGTCCGTGATGCCGATCGCCTCGAGGATGGCGCCGCGTGCTATCTCATTATGCTTTCTGTCTCGGTCTAGCAAATGGCAGGTCTAAGCGTCATGTTCGTGAACGGGCGCTGTCAGTAGAGACTGGTCATCTCTTAGCGGCTAAGGCTTGTTTTAATTTAATTATTGAATAGTTTTTACATATTTTATATCTGATGCTTTTAACGTTCTGCATCGTTCTCACATGTATAATATTAATATGAACTATGTAACAAATATTTTGTAACCATATTTTGTTTAAAAGAGTGTCCATGGAGTTTCTTGCCCGTTCTTCTCCATAGGTACCCACTCCTTTGGAATGGGCAACTAGCTTCATTTCTCGGACTGACCGACACCTTGACAATTCAAAAGTGCCTGTAATTGGTTTATTTGAAATAAATACTTTGAGTTTGAGTTTGAGTTTGAGAAAGAGAAATGGCGACGGAAAAAGGCGATTCCGTGCTGCCAGATGAGGTCCAACCCTTAGGCTGCATGATTTGGGTCACAGAGGGTAGGATTAAGCGGGATTGTCCGAAAGGGTTACCGCTACCCCAGAACATAAAAGACTAAGGAAGGAACATGGATGGGTTTTAGTCAGTAAGAGTCTGACACTCCCGCTCCACCCAGAGCGGGAGGAGTCATTTGATTCAATTCAATTCAATTTATTTGCAATAAGCGTTGGTACAATTTAGGTCTTTACTATTATACAGATCCATAACACTTAGTCATAATTATTGGTGTTAATAATTAATCAATAATTTTAAAATCGAAATATAATATAATTAAATTCATTATTGATGTTGTTATAATATTAAATACATTCTCAACATAAAAACTAAACTATAAAACCAAAATTAAAAATATTGTGTCAGAGGGTACCTACTTAGCTGATTATTATTTATTCATTAGTTATTCATTAGTCGTTAATCAAATAGGTCATTTATTTTACTAAGTAGAAGTTGTTTTCCCTTAACCATCCTTTAAGACACCTTGTAAATCTATTAATTGGTAAAGTCTTGATACTTTCCGGTATGGCATTAAATATGCGACAGCACATTGCATAGCTGTTCTTACTATACAATGCTGTCCTTGGAATTATGGGCAAAACTATTCTATTCCTGTGCCTATTACTTTTTGGAAATATTTCATGGGCTTGTTTAAATAACTCCGGATGCATTTTAACAAATTTAGCGCATTTAAAGATATACAGACTTGGAAGCGTTAGTATCTTGAACTGTCTGATGATTTCCCACCCTCAAAAAAAAGAGGGCAATATAGAAGGTGAAGCATAGTTCGCGATATAGCTCCACATTCACACCCTGCTGCCGTACCGTTGAGATAGCCCCACTATTTGTTTACTTTTTACTATTTGTGTTAAAAGTATTCAAGAATTCCTACTGCGTTACCTACAATTCTTCTTGGGTTGAAGGATATAGGTGTGTAAAAGGGCCATCACATCACATAACTGTGCAAAAATAGGAAGTAGCTAGGAAGGTCTTTCATTGTTGTTGTGCGCAATGTTTTGCAATTAATTAGTAGTGGAGCTCAAATTCTATAACGAAAATCAAGTTAACCGAATCAACGAGACAGATACAACAATAGACAATATATCTAGTCTACTAATACGAATCACAGATAATTAAGAGCAAGCACTCCAGCTCTCACAATGATAAAGTCAACAAGTCTCATTGTTTACAAATTCATTGAAAACTACAAAAACAAAACAAAATCAATCTGCCTAGCCTTTTCCCAACTATGTTGGGATCGGCTTCCAGTCTAACCGGATGCAGCTGAATACCAATATTTTACATGGAGCGACTGCCTATCTGACAACCCAGTAACTGGGCAATACGATACCCCTTGGTAAGACTTCTGACGACCCGTTTCGACTGTCAAAGATGCACAAATGACAGTCGGGACCAACGGCTTAACGTGCTTTCCGAGACACGGAGGAGTCTCGGTATGTAAAGATAGTCACCCATCCACGACCAACCCCGGCAAGCGTAGCTGAACCTGAAATATCGACCTGTGCGGCTGTTACTACTTAGCCACGAGCTCCTCACTTTAAAAACCAAACAAAAATCAATTAACATTTGACAAAACAAAAATAAAATAGCATGTTAAAAATCTAAAAATACTCTCTACATTTCAACGCGAGTTTTGTGATTTTAACCATTTGGCGTTAACCCGTCGAATGATTGCTTCACCAATAAAAAATCTGGATTTGCATACGTAATCATAAGGTCGGATTGTCGGTTTGTGAGTACAAATGCATTATTACGCTTTTAACGTATGCGGAAGAGAATTTAGGGGATACAAAGGTTTTTCCTCGATTTTGGTTTATTGGACCGGGATTTAGACCTGTCTATTTTACGTAAAAGAATTTACGTGTAAGTTTAATAAATTAAGTCAGCATAAATCTTACTTGATAAAAATCATTGAAAAACGATTAAAAAAAATACTGATCATATCTTCTGATTCATTCTGATTAGATTAAATAAATGTGTGATAGATTAGTAGATATTGAATCAGGGCGTTAATACACTTTATTACGTTTAAAATAATAAAAAAAAAAACAAAAAAATGTAGGTGAGTCAATGACCGATATTGCCATGTTTTCATTTGTTTTTTAAGCAGAGATAGCCTAGTGGTGTGACCGTTGGACTGCCAAGTCATAGGTCACGAGTTCGAACCCAAAATTTTTTAGGCAGAGATAGCCTAGTGGTGTGACCGTTGGACTGCCAAGTCATAGGTCTCGAGTTCGAACCCAAAATCGGTGAAGGAAAACATCGTGAGAAAACCAGAATGTCTGAGAGATATTTCTCAACGACATGTGAAGCTAAGTCAGGGGCAGCATAAAAACTCTGATACCAGGTTAGTCACTTTATTTTTTATCTTTTAACAATTATTAGACTTTATGTATGGCCCATGGTGTTTTATACAATTATACAACGCTCTGCGAAGGTTTCCAACGGAATAGTTAACTGCCGTAGTGTAGTTAGAGATCGATTAACTCCAAAGCTTATCTATCGCGACCTCTGGCTGCTTAACCCTATTAAATCCCATACCTACATAGAATCCAGTTTGTAGATTATAATATTTGGCAATCAAGATGTCACGCCAGACGTTTGTTGTCAATTGCCTCAAGGTATAGCGTCAATGTAATCAGTGGCTGCTAATTACATGTGTAGATTAACGTATTAACATGTAGGTATATATTATGTATGTGTAATAATAATATAATAATAATATCCTTGGACATTTCACACAGCGCCATAAATCGTCCCAAGCTAAGCAACCTTACGCTTGTGTTATGGTAACGAGATGGCTGATATACTACTTATATACATTTTTTTTTGTAAATACATACATATTATAGATAGAAAAACACCCAGACTCGTAACAAATACTTGCAGGTCGTACAAATATTTGTTCCGTGCGGGAATCGAACCCGCGACATAGTGCGCAGCAGTCAATCGCTCAACCACTGCGCCAACCGTATAAATAAGGGCTGACTGAATAGGGATGGTGACAGGGTAAAAAAATAAATTATATTTTGTCTATCAGTCAGATAATAAAAATAATATTAGACACGTACTTGTTACTTTGTCATATTAATAAAAAAATATTTAGATAAAACACATTAAGGTTGATGTTCCAGGGTAGCCCGCGAAATTCAAATTTTCTTAAGTTTTTTGCAATTTGCAGGCCAGTGATAGGTTGTATGTTGATGAACATTTGATTCGCGGCTGTAAGACGTATGTAGTTACAGAATTATAATCATCAAAATCATTAATACAACCCTCCGAGCTCATAAAGGTTCCGGAATGACTTTGACCTTGTAAAAAGTCATTTTTACACCTTTATGAGCTGGGGGTTGTATTAATGATTTTGATGATTAGAATTCTGTAACTACATTCGTCTTACAGCCGCGAATCAAATGTTCATCAACATACAACCTATCACTGGCCTGCAAATTGCAAAAAACTTAAGAAAATTTGAATTTCGCGGGCTGGTTGTAGGATTCACCTTAAAGTTCACGAATGGGGTCGCTACGTCGCAACTCAGTATAAAATCTACACAGGAGTGACGTCTTGCTACATTTTAACACAATGTATCGACGTAATCTTTTGATTGCGTAAAAAAAGAAAAATTATGTTCTCAATATTTTTAATAATCTAGCTGATGGACTAAAACAAACATAGCCATCATCATTATTGTATATACATTTTCAGAGTACTTTTTTTTTAAATATATATATTTTATTAATTTAATTTGTTAACTATCTTTGCCCTGCGGTTTCACCGACCTAGCTCGAATCTTTAGAATTGTAGCATTGTGTTAAGAATTGGTTTATTGAAAACAAAAAGATTTTTAAATCCGACTTTAAGTTCCAGATATAAGCGCGTTCAAACAAAGAGACTCTCAGTGTAGTTTTTAGAAAGTAGTTTTCAGAAATATAAAGATAACATGAAGATTTTTTTCCAATTTGGTTCAATTCCCGGGGTTGGGCGATGTGTTTTTCGGTTTTTCCGTGCGTAGTATCTTAGTCACAGCATTTCAATTCTGTAAATACGTACTTGCTACCGCAAATCATATTTTGATCAACACTCAACCTGACGCTGATTTTCAAATTGCAAAAAACGTATGAAAAATTGAATTTCACATTTTATCCTGGCGCATCTCCCTCATCTATCTCACCCAAATTTTTGTGAAAACGAAACTATATCATAATATTGAAGTTTGGATATCCAATCCTCGCAATCGACTAACGAAGTCCCAGTATAACCGATACATTTCATTCATCTATAATAAATGTATCTTCAGTAAGAGAACCATTCATTCATTCGTTCATATTTCGATGTTGGTCGGTATTGAATTCGTTCCCCAGTGAGCTTGTTAGCTATTTCAACAATTTTTGAACAAAAGATTTCGTCTTTTGTATAATTATTAAAATGTCTATATTTTAGTAGGTATAAGGCAGCTTCTAGTGTAAGAGCTCTTCAGACTGAGGAACTATAAAAGCTTTTATTAATGTCGCTAAGCACTAATTTTTCATTCATTGAATGAAGTTCTTTAACGGGCCTTGTAAACTGGAAGAAAATGTGGCGTAACGAAAAAAGCGTTATGTCGACAGTTTCAAGTGTCAAAATATTTGGTTTTAGTTTTTTAATGCAGATCTGAGATAGTTTAGCTTACAATAAAAATGTGTGAATTTGGTCAAAATGGAAAGATGACAAGATGACTGCTGCGAAAATGTTAAAATTTTTCTTCATGTGTGTCTTTTTCATGTTATAAAAAATAGGCGTTCCTTACATTTTCATTGCTTTCAAATTTATTTATTTTTATAATCGACGAATAATCCACGACATTTCAAAATCATGTACTTAATCTATGCTACCCGGATCCGCGTCATATCCCCTCTAACCCTGTATATAACACATAAAGAGATCATTAAACCGGAGTTCAATAACCTCAGGAGTTGCTAAAGCATTTCTTGTTACATTTAGTAAATTGGAAATGCCAATGACAGCCACTTAATATAAAAATGATTGACAAAATGTTGAAGGACAAAAATATATTTTTTATCGTCACTTTCCTGAGACAAATTTAAAGTTCATTGAGTAAGAAAAACTCATTTATATGATTCGGAATTGCCTACATTTCTTTGGCAATTTCATTCAATTAGACAATACATCGTTATTCGTTGCGGGTTTTACGTAGTAGATAAGACAATTTTTTTCAAACAAAAGAAGCAATGATAGTATTTCATTTAAATCCTTAGGTTTTATGATTGTTCGGCGGCGGCGACCTCGCGCGCCCGGCCTTGGTGCAAGCCATGGTCCGCACCAAAAGGGAGTGGGAGGCAGTCACCTCCTTCTGCGAAGCAGTCATGCTCGCGAAGGAGGTGGCGGGATGGGAGAGAGAAAGGTCCTCCCGTCCCAGCCGCTGCGGGATACGCCCGGGCGTCGGGAGCCACGTGACGACTCGCGGCCACCGTAGGCGTGGGCCTGCGGACGGTGACTAATGGGTGACTCACTGCCCGATCAGGACCAGGCCCAGACGGCGCGTATATGTTCCACGCGCGCCTCAAAGAGATGTCAGCATATGAAGAGGCCCCTTAGGGCCAAGCCTGTCGGGTAAGCGGGATTGTCCGAAAGGGTTACCGCTACCCCGGAACATAAAGGGCTAAGGAAGGAACATGGATTGGTTTTAGTCAGTAAGAGTCTGACACTCCCTTCCGCCCCACCCAGAGCGGGAGAAGTCATTGGATGATTTCCCAGCCTTAAAAAAAAAGCCTTAAAAAAATTTTTTTATGATTGTGTGTGTTGTGCAATTTGGGTGCAGGTCTTAAGGCGAGGTCCCATCTGAAAGCGATTCAGAACTAAGCCATTTTTTCCCTTAAAATTTTATAACAAAGAGACAATGAGTCTTTGTAGACAAGGCTTAGACATTAATTAATGATACTTCACTTCAACTTCTATCTTACTCAAGGGTAAACCTAACATAAGTGAGAAACTATTTGAGGCTTTTCAAAAAAACATTAATTATTTTCAGGCAGATAGTAAATTGTATTAAAAGATGGTTTTGTTTATATTAAGACGGGTGTTTATTTGATCGAAGAATGAGATATAAGTTTTGACATTGTATTTTTTTGTCTTATGCTACTAATGCTTTGCTAGAGTGTGGCCAATGTTGCCAGCCTTTAGGGCATTTTTTTGTTGCCCTCAATCGAAAATTTTTTTTTGTTCTTTCTCTATGATTCCTTGATTCCCCCCATTTCATACATTTTTGTTACTGTTTCAAGACTGTTTATAAAACAAATAATAATTCACTAAAAAGAAATAGATAAACAAACGTACTATCTTTTATAACCAAATTCACCAGCTATGTATATTATGTCGTTGTCTATTAAATACATTATTAACTTTGAGCTCACCCCGGCAACGTCCTATTATTAAAGGCCAAATTCCATGTTTATATTAATATCTCAATTTTGATTTTATTAGTGAAAGAATTTTCAATATTGAAACAATAGTTCGTAATTTGCTAGCTTCAAAATCGTTAGGCATTTCAACTTATCAGAACGGTATGTAGGCATAGATTTTTGTACAAACACTGAATAAATACAATTAAATTTTAACTTAATTAAATTATTTGCATGACTCTTTTTAGGATTCTGTACGCAAGGGGTAAAACAGGACCCTATTACAAAGACTTCACTGTCCGTCCTTCCGTCTATCTGTCTGTCTGTCTGTCACCAATCTGTGCCTCATGAACCGTGACAGTTAGAGAATCGAAATTTTCACAGATGATGTACGGTCGCCAGCGCATCAAGTTACACAAACTATCAAATTTCTCCAAATTATTTTAAACCTTTAAAAGGAGACAGTTAAAGCTCAAAATCGATTGACAAAATTTGACAGTTGGGGGTAACTTGATGCGCTGGCGAATGTACTTCTGTTGCCGCTATAACAACAAATACCAGAAAAAACAGAATCAAATACATATTTAAGGGGGGCTCCTATACAAGAGACATGATTTTTGGCCGTTTTTATAGATCCGGAACCTTTCGTTTTCGACTCGCGCGGCTTCGTGCGGGTCCGATTCGCACCTGGCTGGTTTTTCTTTCAAATAAAATATTTGACGAAATTATTTCTCTGTTTGCTTCGAACAATTGACGCGAGACAATTTTAATTGAATTATATCGCAAGCGCTACTGCTACTTGACTAAATTATGACATAAAATAATATAAAATGAATAATAAAGAACTAGGCTTTTATTGTCTTCAAAATCGAGTTCAAGGTGCATTTCATAAATAGATCAGAGAATCATTTTGATAGATTTTTAACTTTATTACAAAACTGTAAGGTTAATTTTGAATTGGGGAAATGTGACAGTTAGGGATAGCTTGATATTCTGGCGTCTGACATGCTAATTTCAGGTTGCAGTAGATATAAATGGATGATGATTAAAAGTTATAGTCCGGAAGCAGATGGATTATTAAAAAAAATTGGACACGTATTTTTTTTTGGTTCACCCTTGTTTGATAGAACAACGTTTGATACAATATTACTAAATCGAATTTTAGTTGCAATAAAGTCATTTCGAAGAATTATTCATTTGACCGAATAATTCATTGGTAAATTTTTATTTAGCGTAATTATTTATTTGAACTAATTTCAATTGAACTAATTTCATTTCGCCGAATTTGTTACAATCTAGAATTTAGGGCACTCCGACTCGGACAGGTTAGGTTAGAAGGGGATGGCGGGGTCGTGTGAGCGAGCGAAGCGAGCGAATAAACCCCGCCAACCCGTGGTTATTTTTTTATAAACCACCCAGAAGTAGGAGCCCCGCGAAGCGGGGCTCCGTCGACCAAGCCAACATCAACATTACATCAAATGAACATTATACCTTTTGATCATTAGCGCAAATGTTGTTATAGCAAATAAATATTCGATGAACTGAAAATTCTGTCAAACGATATTATACAAAGTGATGATTTTCTAAAACGTTGTTCGATTTAGTAATATTATATCAAACGTTGTTCTATCAAACAAGGTTAATCCTTTTTTTTTCGTAATCAAAATATTACGTCGGTATATTGAGTTTGGATGGGGCATGGGAATGTAGATTGTATACTAACTTGTGATGTAGCGGGCCCCCAGTCCCCAAGCTTTAATGTGTTTGATCTGTGTAATTTTTTGTATATTACTTGTTGATATAGTAAACATATTAGTCTAAATTTTTTTAGTCTGTCGGACTAAAATATAGTTTTTTTGTTTACCCAGGCGTCATCGCTATTGCTGATGATCTCTAAATTTAGAATGGGGAGTGTCATTTTATTTTCTTAAGTAGTCCAGCACTAGTTTTTAGTTTTTTTGTGAACAACCCTATAAGCATCTTGTTATAAGATGATGTACGCACGAAAAGTATCTGGAAATAAACTACATCTATTCATATCAGTAGTATTCATTAATTACCCATAAAAAGAGTTATAACATAATATTATTATTCTAATTTGAAAATGACGACAAATAAGAAATTTAATTTGTTATTTCTCCAGAGATGGGTCCTAATGTTATTCCAATAATATGTATATTTCTCAGAATAATAAATTATTAAACCACTGCAAGAATGCAGTGGCTGAATTTCTGCGGACATTTCGCCTCTTGACAAGGGTTGAGAAAGGTACGCTTACAAGGGAGATTAAGGATTTAATTTAAGGGATTTAATTCCCATGGAAGTATTTTGTGAATTTATATGTTGAGTATGTGTTCTGAAATTCAATGACATTTATGCCTTTGTCCAGTCTTTATATGAGTGGCTGGCTTTCGTTTATGTTTTATTCATTACCATCCATATTTTTGACAACTTTTGGCTCAGTTAAAAAAATATGGTTTATTCATTATTTAGGTTTACCTACGGCACACACACATACATACAAAAAATAAATCGTATGGCAACATTATAATATGCCAATCAATTTGCCTAGCTTTTTCACAACTATGTTGTGACTCCAGTCTAACTGGATTCAGCTGAATATATTTTACATGGAGGGACTCCCTATCTGATCTCCACAATCCAGTGACTAACTAGGTAATACGATACCTCTTGGTAAGACTGGCTGTCAGACTTTCGGGCTTCTGTTGTCACGACTGTCAACGACCCACCAATGAAAGCCGGGATCAACGGCTTAGCGCGCTTTCTGAGGCACGGAGAAGTCTCGATATGTAAAGATGGTCACCCATCCACGGACCAACCCCGGTAAGCGTAGCTTAACCTGATAGATCGAACCGTGCCGCTGTTATTACTTAGCCACGAGCTCCTAATATGCCAATTACAGGTAAATACAAAATTAACATTAAAAATTCCAGAAAACCGTTTGGTTGCTAACTTAAGTCTTTTAACTATAATGTTCCCACTGCTGGAGTACAAGCCTAGTTTCCGCGAGTGGAATGGGTAATCCACCACACGGGCCGATTGAAATGTCCAAGGATATTATAGGATGGGAGGCAGTCACCTCCTTCTGCGAAAAAGTCATGCTCGCGAAGGAGGTGGCGGGATGGGAGAGAGAAAGGTCCTCCCGTCCCAGCCGCCGCAGGAGACGCCCCGGGCGTCGGGAGCCACGTGACGACTCCCGGCCACCGTAGGCGCGGGCCTGCGGACGGTGAGTAATGGGTGACTCACCGTCCGATCAGCACCAGACCCGTGCCGTACGGCGCGTATATGTTCCACGCGCGCCTCAAAGAGATGTCAGCATATGAAGGGGCCCCTCAGGGCCAAGCCTGCCGGGTAAGCGGGATTGTCCGAAAGGGTTACCGCTACCCCGGAACATAAAGGGCTACGGAAGGAACATGGATGGGTTTTAGTCAGTAAGAGTCTGACACTCCCTTCCGCTCCACCCAGAGCGGGAGCAGTCATTGGATGATTTCCCAGCCTTAAAAAAAAAAAAAAAGGATATTATAGGATATTATAGTTTACACAAAGCAAAGCGCTTATGATAGTCAAAGATCCGGCTGCAGAATCATTGAGAATAATTAATTTTTGAGAATAGATTTAAAGGAATTTGACATGATAATATTTACAATCATTTATATAATTACTATTTATAATCTTTTGACGTACCTATTAATTTATCATATAAGTTATTGATATTATTTTTAATGAAATTTACTGTTTGATATTCATAATTTATTGTTTTTAGCTGTAAAATATTAATAAATGTATTACAACATTCAAACACAATGCAAATTGTTATATGAATAAATAAAAAAAAAAATATCAGTGCACCCATCGAGTATTTGGTAAAAACCAAATTTATACGCATATTTATGATTAGGAGAATATATATCTACCAGGTTGCCTATCCAAATGTGGCCGCTAATATTTTTATTAAAATTATTGCTAGTTGATTTTTTGGAATAAATTTCACTAACTAGTTAGTGCTTTCACTAGCTAGTAGAGAAATGTATTCCAAAAAATCAAATACTCGATGGGTGCACTGATTCTGCAGCCGGATCTCGTACTATAAAGGTTCGAACCCACGACATACTACTAATAAGTCGTAGCCGTTACCCCACTGCTCACACAAAAATATAAATGTAAATACATTCTAGGTATATCATAAATGGTTTCATAATATTATTTTCATTTGACATTGTTTAAGCCTTCGAGTCAGATTTCGAAATAACAACGTTAGTGGGATTTAAATACAGTTCTATAAACATAGCTGACAACTTAAACTAAGTTGTCAATGTTGTATTTAAAACTTTATCTCGGTCGGAATAATGTCCTAAATTTTAAAATGGCCATAGACGGAGATACGCCTGACGAAATATATAAACACTTTTGCTCTATATGTGCAATATCTTTGCACTAGTTTGCCGGGTAAGCGGGATTGTCCGAAAGAGTTACCGCTACCCCGGAACATAAAGGGCTAAGGAAGGAACATGGATGGGTTTTAGTCAGTAAGAGTCTGACGCTCGCTTCCGCTCCACCCAGAGCGGGAGGAGTCATTTGATGATTTCCGATTCTCAAAAAAAAAGTTACACTATTCCAGTCATTATTTCCATCGCTTCGTTTTCTTTTGGTGTCTTTACTGATTTAGTCAAATTCTAGTCTGCCTCTGAAGCTTCGTTTGTCTTTGGACTACAAAAAACATACTCTAAATACCTGTATTTAAGAACTTTCTTTTCAATTCTGTTTTCAAATTTAAAGAAAACAAAGATGTGTACGTTCCATTCTCATTTCAAATTACGTTTTTCCATGAAATCCTGCGAGAATCTCTCTGTCATAATAAAAACGGGAATCCAAGATGGCGGATGATATTCAAATATATGCCACTTGTGTTATTGACAAGCTAATCGAATCCCTTCCTATATTTACACACGAGATTGACAGGTTGTTGAGATGTTTTCTATCGTCGATTTCAAAGTGGTATCTTCTATATTTAGCTATGTTTACGATGTATTGACGCTAGCATTTATCAAGCTATCAAAACTGTCAAATTTTGTCAATTGAACATGAACTTTATGCTTTTGTAATAAAGTTGAAAAACTATCAAATATATTTGACGGGTTGCGGTTGCTTGATGTACAGTCAGTCAACTTCCGTCATTACCGCCATTTCTTTATAATATATTTATTTTTTAAGTGTGATTCAGTTTGTTCCAACAATTAATGTAAGTTTACAAAACACGGTTGAATCTTACAAAGAGTAACAAATAAAAGAATTGAATTATAACAGCCAGTCTTACCAGGGGGTATCGATTTACCCAGTTACTGGGTTGTGGAGGTCAGATAGGCAGTCTCTACATGTAAAACACTGGTATTTAGCTGCATCTGGTTAGACTGAAAGCCCAACATAGTTGGGAAAAGGCTAGGTAGATTGATTAATTGCGTTGTTTACATAGTAACTGAAGCAATGAATTAGGAATTTCCTTCAAAATATTTTGCCTTATGGTAGACAGTGTTACGCAGTTGTGATGATATTTGCCTAAATAATACGAAATAGTCTATACTCCGTTTATTATAACATTAGAAAAATAACGGCTAAATAAAGACAGTCATTGTATTATATTGTTGACATAACTGCACTTTACACTTGTTTTTTTAATGTAAATGGTTAATAGATAACATTGTTTCGTATGTCACGTGAAATAACGGAGTTAATAACGTTAATAACGTCTATGTAGTAATAACTAAAGGGTGATAACCGTTATTTGTTTAATATTATAACGAATAGAGTATAGAATTGCTACAAGGAACTGCCGTGATAATAAAAACACTCTGTCATATTTCAATAACATCTCCTGCAAAAAAGCTTTGAAAAATACACACAAATCACTTCACATATTTTCCGACGAGCTTATGAAATTCAAAGAAGAATTCATCTCATTTTCTCCAGGATGTTAAATTAATTTCCTGAAAATGATACAGTACGTGTCACCGACACGATATACATAATCAAATAATATTTTATTTTATACTCCGTAAGGTTCAGTTACAAGAAGACTGTAATTGTATTTAATGGAGGTTGGGTTCTTATTTTTTAAATATGGAATATTGTCTATGACATACTTTTTTTTTCAAAAATACAAGCGTAATATTTTTTATGTACAGACGCCAGCACATCAAGCTATCCCTAACTGTCAAATTTTCTCAATTAAAAATGAACCTTAAGTCTTTGCAATAAAGTTGAAATACTATCAAAGAAAGGAGATTGTTCTAGACCGCCCTATAACCAACAAACATTTGACGTGTACGTTAATTTTAATTATATTTTAATATGCTTTTTAAAAATAATAAATTCAAGCGGACACTGTTTAATTCTTAATAGGTTTTTAAAAGTGACCTCATTGATTTTATTACCAACTGAACTCGCCATCTTTCAAGGAATTGTCAATGTGAATGTCACAAAAGATTTGACAGTGTCGCTCTCGCTCATCTTACATAAATATCGATATCGACGACGATGTCCATAATATCTAGTGATAAATAATGGATGTTCGATATTTATCACTTCCAAAACATTGAAAATGTGCAACATAAAAGTTTTTCATGCATATTTTTTTCATGGAATTAGTTCCGTGAACATTTTAATGGAACTTATGATGAATATGGCCTAGCACGATTATGATGAAAATATAATGAACAAAACAAACTCACAAAAAGTACTTACTAGTCGAATGAGGGATTTTCTCACAAGTGAGAAAATATTAGTTCAAAAGAGGCGTTGGTAAAAAATACGTCTCTATCTCAGGTTTTTGACATCAAATAAGCTTTCTTATTTAGGGATCTTATTTTTGTTATCAGTAGCCAGTAAAACAAAGACGTATTATTTACGATTTTACCCACGCCATCTATTGAACTATGTTTTTTCACTTGTCAGAAAATCTCTCATTTAACGATTGAAATGTCATTTACGACGCAACTCTAGTGAATTGTTCTCATAACCATTTCACGACTTCAATAACCATATTTTTACTTTTTAAGTACTTAAACTCTATTTTTAAATGTCGCAAACTAAAACGTTACACATTGTTCGTTGGGAAGAAAATATTTTATTTAAGCAATAATTTAATTGAAGTAGAATCATAGCAACAACGTGTTTATGTTTGAAACGGAACAAATTAATTGACATTTGACATATTGATCTGTCATTTTGGCCTACTAAATTAAAACCTCAGATTAAGTAGGTGGTCATTGATAATCGATATAGAATGATTGATCTTCGAGAGAGCATCTCTATTCTCTACGTCATTACGTCAGTCGGTTCGTCTCACCGAGTCTTGTGTTGCATTGTATTTGGTGATTTCTTTTGGCGTTTTTGATTTGGTTTCTGTTTGTAATACAACTGTATTTACAGTAATATTTTACTGTATTTGAGGTTTAATGCTTTGTAGAAACCAGAAATAGCGATTTTAGAAGGAATTACTTAAGTTTTCTTTTATTAAAAATAACCTCAAAATCGGTTCCTTTTCTTTAAATAAATCTGTTCTCTAAAGTGTCCGTCAAAAAACTT
Organism: Hyppa rectilinea; assembly: GCA_951799385.1. NCBI lineage: Eukaryota > Metazoa > Arthropoda > Insecta > Lepidoptera > Noctuidae > Hyppa > Hyppa rectilinea. The sequence continues at coordinate 14,831,541 of OX637321.1, read as the reverse complement.
TGTTCTTATGGGCTACTAAGGGCAGTTTACAAATAGAAAATGATTTTTTCTATGCTGTTGGCTCCAGGGCGAACAATGTATGGGCGTAGAACAATCTCCTTTGACAGATTGTGGTAACTTGATGTGCTGGCCTCTGTACCTAGTTTTAAAAAAATAATATTTTTTTTCGATATTCTTGATCAGAGTTTTGGCTTTCTAAACAAACAAAATTAAAACAGATAGGAATGCAAGGTCGCAACAGCTACTGCTGAGTATAATTAATATTAATTAAAAAAATAAAAATAATTTATTTCAGACATTACAGTCCATAGATGGTGACGAATTAGTAACAATTTGTGCTAATCAGTTACGATAGTAATGTTAGTAGATAACTCTGAGATTTTTTACTATATTAATGTATAGTAAAAAATCTTAGACCTAAAGCCACGTCCACCAGGTGCCTGCGGATGAGGCAGTCTAAGGTCCCGCGTTCGATTCCCGGGTCGGGCAAAGTAATATTGGGATTAATCATCTGAAATTCTCAGTATCAGCCCAGAATCTGGATTTGTGCCCGATTGAAGGCAATAGGCTCGCATCCTATTACATGGGACATCAAGATAACTGGAGAAATGTGGTTAGGTATACCTGTAGGTAGACGTCTGCCATACCCTTAGGGCATGAAGCCGTGATATTTCACAGGAATCAATTAATCAGAAGAGCATTGTTAAAACAATTGTACAAAACTAAGTTTCGAAATGTTTGCTTACTCTGACAGTGAAATGAATTGTTATGATAATTGACAGCGTACGTCAATTTACCGTGTTAGCGCCATTTTATACAACTGTCAAAGAATGACATTTGAGATTTGAATTCACGGACAGTTTAAGTTCGTAGTAAACAATTAATTTCTCTGGGGGTACCTAAAATTTTCCGATTCCTTTAATGTAGGTATATAAAATCAATTTCCTTTCCATTCATCTCCTATAAAAAAGTAATCTCCGCTTCAGTTCTTATTTCTTCAATAAATTGAAAACAGGTAGGTACATCAAGTTACTACAAACTGTCAAATTTTCTCAATCGATTTTGAACTTAACATTCGATGTTTTAAGGTTTAAAATCATTTTAGAAAGATGAGAATTTTGATAGTTTGGTATAACTTGACGCGACCGTACATTTCATAATATTCATGATACCGTACGATAAAAATTAGATTGATAAATCTCTAAAATCATTTTGTTTTTTGTCATCATCTAGCCTTTGCCTAGCCTTTTCCCAACTATGTTGGGGTCGGCTTTTAGTCTAACCGGATGCACCTGAATACCAGTATTTTACATGGAGCGACTGCCTATCTGATCTCCACAACCCAGCAACTGGGCAATACGATACCTCTTGGTAAGACTTGCTGTCAGATTTTTGTGCTTCTGACAACCTGTAACGGCTGTCAAAGCTGCACAAATGACAGCCGGGAACAACGGTTTAACGTGCTTTCCGGGGCACGGAGGAGTCTCGGTATGTAAAGATGGTCACCCATCCACGGCCAACCCCGGCAAGCGTGGCTTAACCTGAAGGATCGACCTGTGTGACTGTTAGTACTTAGCTACGAGCTCCTCATTTTGTTTTTTGTCTGAAATTAATTTTCAAGCCCGTGTTCATTGCCTTAAAATATTCGCGCTCAAGAACAAAGCTTTGAGAAAGGATTTTGAATGTGGAATCTATTTTGTAATTGCATTCCAGCCTGATCTCAACTTAAAAGGAATGTGTTAGCTCTCATACTGCTGGACGAGACAAGGCAAAAGCAAGACTACCATAACTAAATACTGTTATATTTTACTTGCGAATAAATAACTAACAAAGGGTGTGTATTCAAACAAACATAAAGGAACATAATGGGCTAATAACCGCTACCCCGGAACATAAAGGGCTACGGAAGGAACATGGATGGGTTTTAGTCAGTAAGAGTCTGACACTCCCTTCCGCTCCACTCAGAGCGGGAGAAGTCATTGGATGATTTCGATCCCTCAAAAAAAAAGAGGTGTAAGTATATAAAGTACACTAAAATTTGGCCAGTAATGTCTTAGTCTCATGTAATGGGGGCCTTTTGCCATCAATCTGGCATAAACCCAGACTCCGGGCTGCTACAGAGAAATTCTTGATGGAAAAACCCATTAACAATTTGTCCAAGGATCGAACCAAGGACATAGTAATCACCAGTAGCGTTTACGGCCACTATACCAACGAGGCAGTATATTCGACGGCGTTCTGTCAATCCTTTTACACGAGTGGCTTTTTTTTTTTAAGGCTGGGAAATCATCCATCTGTGCCTAAAGTAGGTTTTAAATTAATAAATAAATAAACAGAAGGAATAAAAAATTAGGTCACTTATTAGGTAAACCAGTCTAAAACACGTAGTCTTTGAAACATACACTTAATAAGGAAAAAATATATTTCTAAAAATAAATGCAAAACAAAATTATCCCAATCTCGACTCAAATGACATAAGATGTTGTGCTTGAATACAGCTTGGGATAATTTGGTTTAGCATTTCTATTTTTAGAAAGATATTTTCGGCTACACGAAAATTATTCGTTGTTTTTAATATCATGATATTTTAGTATTCTATGTTATGCAGTAACTAGAGAGATTTTATCGTAATAGACAGCACTGATAGCGTAGTGGTGTGACCATGGGTGTGACCGTCGCACTGCCAAGTCTTAGGTCTCGAGTTCGGATCCAAGACACGTACCTCTGACATTTCAGATTCATGTGCATATTATATAATTTTCATTTGCTTAAAAAACGGTGAAGAAAAACATCGTCACCTTCTGATGAACTCATAATTTCAGCCAAAACACGTCTACTGCCAGCAGTGGACATAGGCCTCACCCAAGCATCACTATTCGATTCTATGCTTCTCTTCTGACTTGTGGGAGGTCATCCAACGCTACTTCTTTCGATTAGCGGAAACTAAATTTAGAATGTACAGACGCCAGTACATCAAGCTATCCCAAACTGTCAATTTTCCCAATTGATAATGAACCTTATTCTTTCGTCATAAAGTTGAAAGACTGGGGTAACTGATGTGCTGGTACAAAACTTGGCCTTTTGCCAGAAAATAGGTACCTCTAATATCTGTTATAACTAAAAGTAATGTACTCATAACTGGTTTTTGTTGGAAAACTTTTTTTTCTCTTTTGTTATGGTAATATGTACCTACAAACTTTTCTATGAAATTCTGCTTCATTTCATCATAACTTTTGTCTTTAATTTTTTATATTGTTCAGTTATTTGAAATATAGTCTGTTACACAGTTACAATATTATTTTTCATCCAATTGGGGTTGATAATCCATGCAAGCTTACTCTTTCATCTTCTAGCGTAATCCTTTATTATCCTTATGACCCAAAAAGAGTTGGCATTTGTCTTATACTTCCTTGGCTTTGTAGCATACATGTAGTTGTATAGTACGTGTACAGGTTCTGGCATATTTATTTATTTATTTATTGAAACTTTTCGCACACAAAGGTACAAAGGCGGACTTAATGCCTTAGGCATTCTCGACCAGTCAACCAAGGGTGATGAAGAGATTAGATGGTTGGTGCATATCATGAAGATGAAGGATTTAAAAGTAATTCTGACGTACTTTTAAGGTCTCAGTAAATACAGTAATTGTTTACAGCATTATTATCATTACAACTGGTTGTTACTTAATCATCCCAGAACTGCGTAACGGATCTGGATAGACGCACAGATAATTTATAACCTAAATGAACACCAAGGCATGGGCTATTTTTATTCCAGAAGAGCTTTCTCGTGGTATAATTTCTGACTTCGACGCGAGCGTCCTGGAGTGGAGACCGCGTATCGGCAAGCGTGGTATGGGACGCCCTACAGCTAGATCAAACTTTCTCAAAGTGGGCGATAATGCCCTCTTGTGGGCGCTGCAGGCCTAAATGGGGGCAGTAAGAGACACGGAAAATTTTAAATAATTTATTCTCAAAGTGGACAGTAGACAAGTTTAGGAACCCCTGAGCTAGATGGACCAATGAACTTAAGAAGATAGCTAAGAAGCTTAAGAAGGTAGGTAATAATAATAATAATAATATCCTTGGATATTTCACACAACGCCGTATCGTCCCAAGCTAAGCAACCTAATGTTTGTGTTATGGTAACGAGATGGCTGATAAACTACTTATATATACATTTTTTTTTTGTAAATACATACATATTATAGATAGAAAAACACCCAGACCCGTAACAAATACTTGCAGGTCGCACAAATATTTGTTCCGTGCGGGAATCGAACCCGTGACATACTGCGCAGCAGTCAATCGCCTAACCGCTGCGGCAACCGTGTCGGTGTGTGGTAACTTAAGAAGGTACTGGATGCGGAAGGCGGAGGACAAGGTGTTGTGGCGCAGTCTAGGAGAGGCATATGTCCAGCAGTAGACTGCGATAGACTGAGCTAATTTGATCGATGCGGGCAAAGCTGCTGGCAGAAGCTAGTCAATTCCAAACTTTTCTTTTAAAATTTAATTCCAGACAAAAAAAAATAGGTTTAAAATAGTTTTTTTTTATTTATGCGTCTTTTAAAAATACCCATTTTGTCCTTAATTACCATCGAGCCTCGAAGAATTAAGATGGTAAAAATGACAAAAGTTCACGTTAAATATTGCCACGTTATTAAAACCAAAGACAAACTAAAAAGTTCAACAAAAAACAAACACGAAAAAGTGTGAAAGAGAAACCAGAAGTATTGTCAGTACCTAAATGGGTATTACCAACGAAAACAGTTTCAACAAACTGGGAACTTATTATTGATGGTGGAAACTTTATTTTTCCTATAACAAACTGCTTTTCAGGACAATAAATTATACCTTCCTATTGAGAATCGCTAACAGTTGAGATTTAGAGACTACGGATATTCGGACCTGAGTATTTTTAGTTTTAATATGGAGGGAGAAAAAATTGGAATAAAAGTCTTTGTACTTTTTGTAATTTGTAATGTTTTAGTACTTATTCTTTTCATCTAGATGTTAACCGTCATATTAGGATATCAGGATGAAAGTCTTTGTAGTTTTTGTAATTTTTAATGTTTTAGGATTCTTTTCTTTAAGATGTTATACGTCATATTATAAAAAAGCGTAGGCTGATGCAATATAAGATGTATGGATAGTAATTTTCATAATTTTGTATTCTGACGATACAGATTCGCAAAAAGAAACTGAACGAAAATGTAAGTTTCTTGATTATTTTTCGACAAGACATGATAACATTTGCATAATATATAAGTTAATAAACGTACAACAATTATAATAATATTATGTACTTACGTGTATATAGAAAATAGGGGGAAATAACCAACGTTTAATTACGTTGCCATTATGAAAATTACTCAATAGGCTGACAGCACTCAAACATAGTAGAAACAAAGAAAGAATGATTTCTCCAATAAAAAGAACTAAGTATTTAAACTATCAATCCCAAATAACAATGACCAACTAAAATGTATGGCTTGCATATTCTGTGAGCCATGTCGACCTCTTTGGTGCTCTGTCTGACCACTTGGTTCCAGATTCTATCGTTCCGTAGCTCGCTGAACGACCCTTAATTTATGGGCCATCCGTACCATGAGTCCACGTTTCGGTCTGTAAGTCATAACAGGCAAAACGCAATGATACAAGACCTACGTTTTAAGCAATCAATAAGCGATAAGAATAAAGAGCAAAAGAACAAAATAAATGCCTTCGCGATTAAATTCAATGATACTTGTGCAAAGGGTAAGAAAAAATAATAAATCCGATGCTAAAGGGATGATTAATATCTGGCGTCTACCCGGTCTTATCGGGACGGGGTATTCTTATTTACTGCCTACTCTAGCTGTAAGCACGCTGGAAGTGACGTTGAGTTGATTTTATTTATTTGAGTCTTTTTAGTGTCATACTTGTGTACTTGTTTTTCTATGACAAAATCCACTAGTAACTGAACTGTTGAACCCGACAGCGGTGGTAAAAAGGCGGAAGAGGAACCACCTTCTATAAGTGGGAGGCGCAGCTCTGGCTGCTCCACCACAACGCCATACGAATTGCAACAAATTCGCTTATGGTCTGACGACAGATTGCAAATGTTTAAATAAAAAAATTAAAAAAAACTTCTGATGTTTTACGTATGTCGAAACATTAAAGCTCTTTTAACGGATGGGGAGATTAAAATAGACTCATCGGTGGATAGCTATTTTAATGCCCCCTATAGTTGAATTATATCTCCTGGAGTCAATGGTGCATAGGATGGTCTTCGATGAGAGATGAAATTCCTCAAAGGGTGTGGTAGAGATGTATCTATAGTCCACCCACATTTCGCCAGCTATGCTTAAGTCCCATCTAATATGGGGAGAGCCTTTTGCCATCAATCGGGTCCAAGTCCATAATCCATACTAAGAAAAACCTGATGGAAAAGCTCGATTAAACTTTGGCTGACCTGGGGATCGAACCCAGGATCTCATGCTCACCAGTAGCGCATGCGATCACTTTTAAAGAGTTGTTAATAAACGTTTACTGCACAAATTTTAATCATACTAACTTACTTTTTCCCAATTTTAATTAGAACAGTTTCTCTTCTAGGCATTCTATATCCGTGAACGCGTTTAATATTTTATTTTTATTGTAATCATTCATGAAAGAAATTGTTCAGAATAAAAAAGTAGCCTTAAACGATAAAAAAGTAAAGCATTTGTTATCATAAAGTAATCAGGAGCTTTTTACCTGTTCGTCGGAATGGAAACGATGTTGCTAATAGAGAGTATAATGATTATAAACATGGATATTTTTGAGGATATTCATGTTTTTTTTCCTGTAAAATTCAAAACATTTATTTTTGCTGAGTGATTTGTTTATTTCTATGAAATACATTTATTACAATAATGAATATAAAAGCAGTCCCGATACATCGTTTTAGATATTTAGAATCATAGGTATATGGTCAAGTTCATCCTTGCAAAGACTGGCCCAGGCCTGCCCGCGACTAACTCAGGGCCGGCCGCATTACCAACTATGTATAGCATGAAGGAAAGCGTTTGGCAAGACCGATAGAAAGACTAACGTAAACACCAAAAAAAAATATACTAATGTGACCCGTCAATCACTTGCAAACAAAAATCTTTTAATGTTCACCAACATCAAACAAAAGTTTGTCCTCACAAATCCAAAAACTCCGCCATTAATAAACCTGCTGCGAATTCATTATAAAACTCCTCACCAGCCAACAGTAAATAATCAAAAAACATTATTCACAAAACCAAATTCAAAAAGGCCATTCCTTAAACCTTGTTACACAACTTTAAAAACGCCACAAAACAAATTTGTTCCGAACAGGTAACTTTTGTTCAGCTGCCATTAAATTGAGGACGCGGGAATTTTCATAATTAACAATTTGCAAGACCAAGTTCGGTGCCAATCCATCAATTTTGTACAGAGTTTGAAAAGCAATTATGTGGAAGAAAGACGTAGTTTGCTCCAGTCGGAATGTTTTAGAGTTTCTACCTTTGTTCAGTGTTGCTAGCATCCTTACGTACTGAATAAGTTGTGAACACTGTGAATTAAGTTTCTGTATTTGCATTGCATGAGGTTTCTTTTGAAGTCGATTTTTCTCCGACTGTCGCTTGTGTAAACTCTGAGTTCAGCTTGGGAACGAAAGTTTTCCTTCTTGGCGTTTTCATTGTCAAAAACTAGGGTAGAACCACTCACGGTCCAAGTACTCTGTGGGCATAAAAAAAATACTTATGCTTCTGATTTTAATGTTATTTTTAGCGATGTTGTTAAAAGTTTTGAGTATGAATGACTGGGGGAAGACTAACAAAACGATGAATGGATTTCGTAAAAGATTATGTCTGACAGAGATAAGATTAATGGAAGTAAAAGACATGCTGCTCCAACCCTAAATAAATTATGATAGGGGCAGGAAGATAATGATGGTTATCATTTAATCAAACTTAATTAGATATTAATTATTCCTTCTTCAATAGAAATGTAAATGCCAGTACTACGTAAAGTCAATACGGTTGAACAGACCTCAAAATTTATTAAAACATACAGAAGCAATAACTTATTATAATATCTAAATCCAACACGTAACTGCCAATTTTAATACCATTTCGTATCTGCCTAACAATAAATTGACCGTGACCCTAAAAATAAAGGGCTAAACCAGGATTTATTACCATAAATCAAATAGGTAATCTCAATGCTCTCCGCGATATAAATCTAAATATTGAATATGTCGACCCAAAAAGGAAACGTAAAATATTCATGGAAAAATTTTAGCCTTTCGATTGTGCTGTGGTGTGTTAGGTATCGAAATATTTGATCTAGATTGAAATAAAGATTTATAAGATGCTATGATAATATTTATATCCTAACTTTTAGACCAAGATGCCCAAAAAATTGGCAAGACGTAATGCTATAAACTTAAAATTTAAACTGTTGATGACAATAATGAAGCTGATGATTTTAGAAACTTAAAGGCCTCGGAACTATAGAGTTCCGTAGGAAAGGCCTACGGAACTCTACATAGTTCCGAGGCCTTTTTACACGATGCGTTTTTATAAGACTAAAATATTAGTATGCTTTAGTAACTGAAAGATGACCAATTTAGAAATTGGATATCTAGCCATATCTATCCATATTCACGATGAATGGACCCAGGTAATGGATATCACCAAATATTAGTTATAAAATGGATAGCCTAGCCCCAGTTGTGTGTACATTGTACCTACATGAGTGTGTCGACAGTAAGTTATTGCTAGATCCCCTGACAGAGAGATATATAGCGCAAACTGCTTTTACTGCAACAAGTGTTACGTCTTGTTGTCTATTTATCTTTTTTATCTGGATGATATCTTAGTTGAGGAGCTTGTGGCTAAATACTAACAGCCGCTCAGGTCAATCCATCAGGTTAAGCCACGCTTGCAGGGGTTGGCCGTGGATGGGTGACCATCTTTACATACCAAGACTCCTCCGTGTCTCGGAAAGCACGTTATGCCGTTGGTCTCGGCTGTCATTTGTACATCTTTGACAGTCGTAACGGGTTGTCAGAAGCCCAGAAATCTGACAGCCAGTCTTACCAAGGGGTATTGTATTGCCCAGTTACTGGGTTGTGGAGGTCAGATAGGCAGTCGCTCCATGTAAAATATTAGTAGTCAGCGGCATCCGGTTTGACTGGAAGCCGACCCCAATGTATGTAGTTGGGAAAAGGCTATGCAGATGATGATAATCTTATTTGGTTTCGATGAAATTAAGTTCTACTTGGTAATGATTACACTGTCAATTGAAATTCATGCTTTATTTTAGTGGACTTAACGGCCATATCCAAGGATTAACTTTTAGGTTAATTCAAGTATTGACTTTTAGGTAATGTGTAAAATTGTGTACATAAACGAAGGCTACACTAATATCAAGTTCAAATTACTCTTAACATTATTATCCCTTTTGATAGTGTAGTTATACAATATGTAAATTTTTCCCTAATTCCATAAGCTTTGATATACCTAAGTCGTATGACAACGAGGAAATATTTAGTCATATTGCATTTTGGAACAAGACACTGCAGTAACTTTATACCTCAATAAATTCACATAAAACGCCACAGTTTAATAACAAAAAAGCCTTCAAAATCATATATTAGAACATGAATAAAAATTGCAATAAGCCCCCACGATATATCTAGAAGATCGCCAACAAAATATACACCCTTCCCGCTATAAGTTTATTTAACACCTTTACATTTCGAGGGAAACCATCCCCTAGTAGTAAAGTAATAGGGTGGAAATTGGTGTAACGGTTTCGCAACTCCATTTCCCGAGTCATTATTCTTTTTCACTGTTGTATTACAAGTACAAAGGCTCTCTGAGCGATGGCTACGAAACATTCGAGATGTTTCGTTAGTCGCAACATTTAATTTGTCACGTGATACATTGGTATGGGTGGAAAGAAATGGTGGTAGATGGGGTACAGTGTTGTTTAGTGCTCGTATTTTTTCTATTACAATTCAGTTGTGGTTTTAGGATACATACATATATTACGTAATAAAAAATCAACTCTAAGAATCGCGAAAAAATATGAGCTGTTCCATACATATTATTGAGTAGCATAAATGTATGGAACAGCTCATGTTTTTTTCGCGATTTCAGGGTTCATCCCTTAGTAAAAGTTGTTCGTAACGATGAGGACAATGCTCCCAAGAAACTCTTAGAGTTAATTTTAACACCTTATTAATTAAGCCTCAGAATTTTGGCATTATTTTATAAAATTAAACACTTTTATAATTCAGGTCAAGTTGTTCATGTATGTGTCTTTTAAGAACTGCACGTGTAAAAAACAGTATATTTATTTACTTCACGAAATTAACGATGATGTACCTACAAAATAGCACCACTATAGGGAGGAATAAGAACAAACAATTAAGGAGATTTTCAGTTAAATGATGTATATTGTAAACGTGGGTGAAGTGTTTCATAAATTGTATTTATTCAGACAATGATTGTAGAAGAAATAAAATCACAACTAAAGTATTCAATTAAGATATAAGAAATATCACTGAAATAAACTTCAGACTTATTTGTACTCTCTGAAACTACGCAGCTCGGCAGTATTTCACGTCAAATTAATGTACCATTATTTTATTTAGTAGAATGAATTCGGCGGGATTTCGTTTTTAAAATATATATTTTATTTCCACTGCTTTAATGCCGGTCGAAATTATTTGGACTGTGTTAGTAGAATTAATGATAAAACTGAATTCGTCATGATTGTCTTTAACATTGCAATTTTTCAGTCATTTCCTCATATAATTATAGCAATAGGGATGATGATTGCGTATTTTTTGCTTTATCATATTAATAAAAAATTACAGAGATAAAACGCATTAAAGTTATAAGTGGGGGCTCGCTACGTCACAAGTAAGTATAAAACTTGTGACGTCTTACCACATTTTAACTCAATGTATCGAAGTAATCTTTTGATTACTTAAAAAAGGAAAAATACGTGTCCAAGTATTTTTTCTTACTCTAGCTTACGATAAAAAAAAATAGTCGTCATCCCTATTGCGGTAGAATAGAAATAAGTGGATTTTTTGTTCAAAATTATGTATCTAACTCTTTGTGAAAAACAGGTCTGATATTATGTACGTTTGTTTGTGCAATTATACTCTATCCTTTTAATTCGGTCGTTAGTAATAAACACTGTGAAAAAATTATTTCGATAATTTCGAAAAATCTATGAACAAATAAAGTCATAAACGCTTGCTAAGTTTGTTCAAGAAAATTACAGTTCTAAAAAAAAGGCACAAAGTGAAATTTTCAATCAAGAAGTACAAAATGTCGCAGACAACAGCTGCACAATACAAGTCTGCACGCTCGTTGGAACGCTCTATGCCATCGGGCAAGTTTTCCACTTAGCCACCAATCAGACGGACTTCGGTCCAGCAGTTCTTTGTGACGATACATTTATGGTCAGGGACATACAGCTTTAAAGTTCGGCTGATACATTTTTTCCATTGGCTATTTTGACAGCAGATATTTTATGCTTCAAATAAGCTATCTTTTATTGAGAGTCACCAAAAATACACAAGTAAAATCTTCTTCTTCTTTTCGTGTGGTTAGTGACTAACATCGTGTCAGAGTTTTTATGCTGGGCCATGGGCCTCTGACTTAGCTTCACATGCTGTTGAGATATATCTCTAATTGATGCTGGTTTCCTCACGATATTTTCCTTCACCGATTTTTAAGCAAGTGATAATTTATACAATATAATCACAACAACAACACGTCAAAAAAAAAGACTAGTCAAATAACCCGCCCCTCACTCCGGCGCAAAAGTGCCAAAACGCTTGCTGCATTGCCACGTTGAATGGCAATGGCTAACCGCTCTCCCCTCTCCGAACGATCCGGAGAAGGAGTCACCCGTTTTATCCTGGAGCTTGAGCCCTATCTCACTAATGAGCTTCTTGGCCCTAGTGCCCCAACAACCCATGGTCAAAGGCACAAATAACCAAATCAAGGCACAATACCCTAATGGTGATATGGGTCTCTTTATTTTTGCTTTTATAAATTAGGTTTTTTTTTTGAGGGTGGGAAATCATCCAATGACTTACTTGACCCATAAGTTGTTATTAATGTAGGTTCATTTTATTTTAAACTGGCATTAGAATCATAATGTTGCTAATTATATTAATCGAGAGTAACCCTTTGATCTTTCAACATCTCCCATTAAAACAATAATCATCTTTATTAAATTAATGATAGAGTTTATATTTAGATTGTGTGATAAATGAAACGGGTGAACGTTATAATAAAATAATTTAATTCCATTTATTGGATTACATATATCACACTTTTATAGGTTGGCCGCGCGGCCTTGACACGCGACCTAATGTTCTTCCCGTTTGGTTCGAGTTGATGAAAAAAGGAACGCTCTGTTTTTTTTTTTTTTTTTTTGAAATGGCATCTCGCAGTTCAACCAAAGGGTTGTCTACTGCTTAACCGGGCTTGCCTGTGGCTGCCACAAAGAATTGTAGCCTCCAGCCAGGGCTTAATAAAAACTAAAGCTAACTTACAAAACTAAGCGACTACACGCTAAGGGCACCCCCTGCGGGGTTCGGACCTCGGCTTAGGGCGTCGCTGGGGGGGGACAGCAAGGGACAGCTGGATCGGGGGTTTTTAAAATTACTGGCTCAGCGGCAACGCGGGCTGGCTCGAGCAAGGGTCGGGGGGATGAGAGCGGACAGGGTTGTCGCGACGGGCCTCGACGGCGAGGACGGAACGACGGAAATTTGTGTTTGTATGCTAGTCTAACAGTGCTAGTGGCCGGGCTGCTCTCCTGGAGGAGAGTGGTGGCATCGTCGGGGGCAACGAGGGTATGCCGTGGACGGCGAACCTTACTGATGCGGGACGGGGTGTATCGGGAGGCGGCCGCAATCAGGGGATTGCGGTGCTTTATGGCAGTGTCAAAGAAACGCTTCGAGAGGCGTTTCATGAACTGCTGAACTGTGGGGAGTTTAAAATCTACATGAAGGTCCATGTTACGGACGTAAAAGGGAGCTCCTGAGACCCTACGGAGGAACCGATTTTGAAGTGTCTGCATTCGATGCAGATACTTGGGTTTGGCGTGCGCGAAGACGACGCAAGCGTATGTCATAATGGGACGGATTACAGCCTTATAGAGACGCAGTTTGCACCGGAGTGACAATTTGCTGCGTTCTGTAAGCATGAATACCTACCGAGAGCGAAAGCGGCCCGCGAACGGACCTGCTTTATGTGCTCTGCGAAACTGAGGTGCTGGTCGAGAGTGACACCCAGGTACTTGGCATGCTTCGCCCAAGGGATCGGCTTGCCGTACATGGTGATCGGATTAGGGGGGTTGGGGAGGGCCCTACGAATTCTCCTAAAGAGAACAGCCTGGCTTTTATCGGGGTTGACCTCGATTCTCCATTTCCGGAACCAAGCGCCGAGGACGTTGGCCGAGGTCTGGAGAGTCTGAGCTATAGCTGGCGGACTGGTCCCTGTGTAGTAAATGGCCGTGTCATCGGCGAATAACGCCAATTGGGCCTTTTTACTCTTAGGGATGTCGCTAGTGAACAGGGTAAAGATTAGGGGGGAGAGAACGGAGCCCTGGGGGACTCCGGCGCGAATCGGGTGGGGGAGGAGAGAGCGCCCTCGATGCGGTAGCGGAAGGTGCGGTTCGACAAAAAGTCCCGTAAGATGAGCACGAGACGGTCGGGCACGCCGAGTTGGTATAGCTTATATATTAAGCCATTGTGCCAGACTTTGTCGAAAGCCTTCGCTATGTCGAAGAACAGGGCGCCAGTCATAGCGCCACGCTGGAAGCCGGCACTGATGTGCTCGACTATGCGGTGCGCTTGCTGGACGCACGAGTGTTGGGTACGGAACCCGAACTGCTCGTCCGGAATCAGGCTCTTCGCCTCGGCATAGTCCTTGAGACGCTTATAAATAAGCCTCTCGTAGATTTTGCCGAGCACGTTGAGCAGACTGATGGGGCGATAGCTGGTGGGGTCTGATTTGGGTTTGCCGGGTTTGGGGATACCTATAACAGAGGCCTCTTTCCAGGCTTGTGGGAACATGTTATTACTCATGGCGCCATTGAAGATGGCGGTCATGAGCATGATCAGTTGGGCGGGGAAGAGTTTGAATACCCTATTGGTAATTCCATCTGAGCCGGGGGCTTTACGAGCCTGAAGACCCTTGATGATGTCTTGCACCTCGTCAGGGGTGACGGGGGGCAGAGGATCATCAGGGTCTTCAACGGGCGGGAGAGAGGCTCTACGTTCGACCTCGGCGTCGACTTTGGCGAGGTGCTTTGGGTCGACCGGAAGGGAACTGGGGGAGCATTGGGACTCGAGACTGTCGGCTAGGAGCTCGGCTTTTTCAGAGCTATCGAAAGCGATGCTCTTGTCGGGGCGGATGAGTGGAGGGGTGGAAGATTCTTCGGGAGCGCGAAGCTTCCTCTGAAGGTTCCAGAAGGCTTGGTGATTGGGCTCAAGTTCACCGAGTAACTTGTCCCAGTTGTCCGAACGAGCTTCCGCAATGCGTTTCTTTACAGCACGCTGTAAATTGCGCATGTGGGCTTTGTTCGCGTCGCAGGGGAAGGAGTCGTAGGCACGGATGGCTGCGTTCTTCTCGGTTATCAGCTCACGTACGTCAGCGGGTAGTTTCCAGCGGTGGTCTTCCACCACCGGGACTTCCCGTGAGCAATCCGTCAAAACGGATTGCACGTGTTCTGTAAACGAGGCGATCGCGCCAGTAATGTCATCGACAGAGACGATGAGGTCAGGGATGGATTCCAGCTGCGGTGACAGAGTGTCGGATTTGAGCTTTTCACTTACTTTCCTCCAGTCGGTCACGAGCTGGGTGCGGGGCGGGTGGTCAGGGTCAAGCGGACCCCCCGTGTAGGGGGTGAGGTGCATGACAACGGGACGGTGGTCAGAGTTAAGCTCTTGTAGCGCCGCTAAAGATTGCAAACGGAGGTTCACATTCTTGAGGAGCGCTACGTCGAGGACGTCGGGAGTTTGGTTAGGGTCGCCGGGATAGTGGGTGGGAGTCATCGGAGCGATGACGTCAAAGTTAAGGGAGGCCCCTAAGTTGAACAGTAATCTGCCTCTGGTAGAGGTGAGGTTACTGTTCCAGGCGGGATGTTTGGCATTGAGGTCGCCCGCCAGGATGACGGAGTCGCTCAAGCCGAAGAGGAGTGAGAGGTCGGCGGCGATGGATGGATGATCCTCGCTACCGTTGGTCGGTGGGAAATAGCCGGAGATGATGGTGATCGGTTGATGACCGGTCATGGCGAGCCGACAGAGAGAGATCTCCAAGTGAGAGAGGAGAGGGGGGGGATCTAGCGGGATGCAATGGAGAGTCCTTCTGAAATAGATGAGGGTTCCGCCCTTGTGACAGCGTGACCGATCATTGCGAACTATGCGATAGTTGGCGATGTTCGGGTTGCGTATATGGGGCTTCAGAAAGGTCTCCTGAACTAATAGGACGTCAAGCTGATGGTCGCGGAGGAAGGCGGCGATCTCATCGCGTTGACTTTTAACGCCGTTAGCGTTAAAGAAACCTAACTTGAGGGACCGGGGCTTTGTACATCTAGCACCTTTTGTAATATCCATAATTGATATTTAAAAGGTGAGGTTGGAGATGGCGCGCAGTACCCCGGGGTAACTGTGGTATGCCATGAGGATTTTAATAGGGTCGCCCTTGGCGGCGTAGACCTGATCGGCCATCGCGATCGCCTCCGGGGTTTCGAACACTTGGTTCATAACCGCGAGGGTGTGGACGAGGATCTCCGTCGTGGTGGGCTTGATACCTGCTGGAGAAAGGGAAGGGACCTTTTTCGGGGCTGCCGAGGCAGGCTTCGAGGGGGCGGCGGGTGGAGTTGCCAAAAGGGCCACGGGGGAGGGGGTTGGCCCAGGGTTAACGGTAACCTTGGGCGCGGGGTTGGTAGCAGGCGGCTGAGAGATGGGGGCCGCGGTGACTGGAGCGTCGCTGCGGAGTAAGTTGGCCCAGGGCATGGGTCGTTGGGGGTTCAGTCGCACTGGCAACTGCGCTGAGGGCACTTTGAAAGTAGCCGAGGGGCTTTCCCTCTTCTGGCGATCGCTAGCGCGCTTCGCCAGTTTGGGGGAGGAAGCCTTGGGGGCTTTCGGGCAGCCACGGTAGTTGGCTGGGTGGCCGGATTGGCCACACAGTACGCAGCTCGGGGGTTCGGTGCGTAGAGTCCGATCCTTGGGGCGGGGACAGTCCGCTGTGCCATGGTCACCCAGACACTTGACACACCTGGGGGTGGCGTAGCAGTTGGACTGCGCATGGCCATATAATTGGCAGCGATGGCACTGGCCAATTATGTTGGAGCGGCGGGGTTTCTCAATAGAGATCCCCGATAGTGAGCACACCGACTTGATCTTGAAGATCGGGTGGTGCCCTTCTACAGGGTCACACACCACGAGGACCATGTCGTAAGCATGTCCGCGACGCGCCTTGTGAAGGCGGTGCACCGCTGAAACTGAGATGCCTTGGGCAGAGAGGTCATCCTTGATGTCGGCCGAAGGGATCTCCTTCGGGACTCGGCGGATGACTACGCGAGTCGGTGTCTCTTCAGGGAGGGCGTACGTATGGAACGAGTAGTTCCTAGTACGCAGCATAGCGGTAAGCTCCCTGTAGTCCGCGGACGAGGGAACGGACACCTTGATGCCCTGTTGGGTCGATGTGGCGCTGGTGTACTGGATCTTACGATCCACGCACATCTTGGACACTTCGGTCCATTTGGCCTTGTCTTGGATATAGACCGGAGGCGGGGGCTTTTGCTTCTTTCCAGAAGCGGAAGTGGGTTTCGCCTTACTACCGCAGGGGCGGGGAGCCTGAGAAGGGGCAGGGGTGGGGGAGGAAGAGGCCGCTACGGCCTTTTTAGCCTTGCTGGCCTGGGACGAAGCCCCTTTCTTCCTCTTCCCTCCTTTTCCGACGACCTCGTAGTCGTCTTCCGAGGATGAGGAAGAGGCAGAGAGGGGGCCATCGTCGTCCGAGATCGGAGCGGACGTGTCCTTGCTCTCCGGTAGAGCTTGGACTGGGGTGGTGGGGGCAGCCTTTGTGATTACCGGGACAATAGGGCCCGGTGCAGCTGCGGACGGAACAATAGACGCGGCCGAGACAATGGGTCTCGCGCTAATTGGGTTCGCGGAAGCGGGCTCAATTGTCGGTAACGACAATAGAGCCGGAATTCCGGCAAGCGGCTTTGAGCAAGCGAATAAGGCCTTGATCGGCCGGCGGGGGCGAGAGCGGGCTGTCGAGCGCGTCGGTGAAGTCAGCGACTGCCGACGATGACGCGGTGGGACTGCCGCGCAAAGCACGGGCGGAATGCTGGGCCACGAATTTCGGGTCCGGGAGCAATTCCGTTAAAAAATAATTGACCCATCTCGGGTCGTAGTCGACCGACATTGTCGGTAGGGAAAACTATAACCTAGAAGCGAAAACACATGGCATTCGCACCTAACGGCCCTAGAACCTAATTCCCCGGGTGGATAGGCCCGGGGATGTGTAGCCTCCCTGTCGGGTGCAGACAGGGAGGTGAGTACCTATGGTGAGCCCTAAGCTTGTAAACCGTTCGCCAATCTTATTGTGCGAACGGGCCCTGACCGGGTCTAGTGCGAAGGGGTAGACACTCCCAACCGACACTAGGTGTGTTGCTGTGGACGAAGTCAGAAACTAGAGTTGACTAGGAGATCCCCCAAGGCCAAACTTCTAGCTCTCGGCTCCTTCTCCCTCCCTCCCTCTCCGACTGCCTCACCCTGAAGGGGATCGGCGGGTGTGATTGGGTCAACACCCCACTCGGCTTCGTTGACACCGTGAGGTTTCAACCGAGGACCACGAAACTGTGGTTTTACCCAGAGGGGGCCAAGACCGACGATAACGTTTAGACACAATTCTGTTAAGAAATAGCGACTGTAACTACCTCCTTGAAAAAGGCAGTAGTATACAGGAAACACTTGTAGTCGATGACTACGAAACTGGCGTCGACAGGAACGTCGACCGGAACACACTAGCGGCGAGACAGGGTGCGGCGAGCAGGTAGCGGAGAGCAGGTAGCGCGCGGCACGTCCGTCCGGGGCGAGTGTCGGGCAGCGAGTCTCAGGAACGCTCTGCGTGGGCGCTCGTCTTTTATAGACGCCGCCGCGCCGGCGATGACGAAACGGGGAGCGCGGCTACGTTCCGTTCTCCGCACCCTCCGTTGGTACACTTGCGCGTGTACAAGATGATAAGATAAAATAATTATAGGAGGCCAACTTTACTGCCCCTAGATATTAAACTATGAGTTATATTCATTATTTAAAATGTTATTTATATCTACTTTGATTACATAACTATTCATAATTTCGTGCAAGTAAATCGCCATAAAATTTTCATCTATAATCTATATATTATAAAGAGGAAAGATTTGTATGTACGTTTGTAACGAATAAACTCAAAAACTACTTAACGGATCTGGATGAAACTTGGCACAAAGATAGATTATAGTCTGGAATAGCATATAAGCTACTTTTTATCCGAAAAAATTTACGGTTCCCGTGGGATAATTTCCTACATACACGTAGGCAAGCCGCTGGCAAAAGCTAGTCAACTATAAAGTAGCCATTTAAACAATTACTAATAACAATCTTCTTCTTTTCGTGTGGTAAGAGACTAACCTGGTGTCCTGGTAACAATTTAAACTGATGTCCATTAATACATAACCCTTCATTTACTAACGTTAACAAACAAACCACAAACAATGTAAAGGATAACATTGCCACATCACGTATAAATACCTAACATAATTTCTAAACATCTCAAAGATCAAACAAAACCCACTATCACAGCTAGCACACACAAATAATTACATTGCACGTCGTCGGTCACCTAAGCCACACACACACACGCACACACACTGGCATCAATCCCCGGTTCCCAAAGTAAACACATCTTAACACGTCTAAAGGCTGCTTTAGCTTTGAGCTCAGTCCAGTCACTGCAACAAATCGGTTTAGCAAGTCTGTTCACAGGCTGCCATTGGACGTAACGTGACTCCAGAATCTACCCTTTCATTTGATTCCATGGCGTACGTGACGAGTTGAGCTTGTTTTTGAATTTAGAACTACAGTGTGGTGTTACCACGATTTGTTTTGGACATGAATACCTATATTTTTGTAAAATAAATCTATGGTTGTTTTTTTTTAAACAAACATGAATATTTTTTTTTATCGTATGCAAGATGGTTTTCAGCGCGATTTCCGAAAGGGTTACCGCAACCCCGGAACATAAAGGGCTTTTTTTTGAGGTTGGGAATTCATCATATGACTCCACCCGCTCTGGGTGGAGCAGACGGGAGTGTCAGACTCATCTTATATCGTGACTAAAATCCAACCACGTTCCTTCCGATTATTAGCCCTTTACGTTCCATGTAGCGGTAACCCTTTCGGACAATCCCCCTTAATCATAAAAGGCTAAGGAACAAACATAGGTGGGTTTTAGTCATTAAGAGTCTGACACTCTCTTCCGCTCCGACGAGAGCCGGAGGGGTCATTTGATGATTCCCAGCCTCAAAAAAAAAACGCAAGTTGGTTTAATTTTTTCAGCCACTACAGATCCAACCCTGTTTGCCAACATAATACAAAAGTTCTTACTGCATACACTGCAAATACATTACAACATTATTTGTTACAAACATAACAGCAGTATGTCACAAATGCAGAGACAAAGTTGTACCCAGGCGCTTCAAAACTTCTACTTTTTGTTCTATTTTATTTTGCTTCGAGCATTTTTTTTAAAACGCAATGAAAAAGTTAAAAGCGAAGAACTTTTGCTATTTGCGATTTTTTCCACTGGTGAGGTTGATTCATTTCGTTGACCCCAACATAGTTGAGGGAACAGATAGAGTTAAAACCGAATGTTTTGGTCTGCTACAAAACTATTTGATGAAACGATCAGAAAACGCACCTGCGGATTTTAGTATGTTGTATCACTTACCAATTGACTGGTTTTATTTGATAATTATTATTGAATAGGTACTAACAATTTAAAAATATCATTTGAACAATAAAAAAAATCAATCTATGGAGCCTTTTCCCAACTATGTCGGGGTCGGCTGCCAGTCTAACCGGATGCAGCTGAATACCAGAATTTTATATACAGTGACTGCCTATCTGACCTCTACAACTCAGTAGGGTGGGTAAGAATGGTTGTCAGATTTTCGGGCTTCTGACGACCCGTAACGA
The DNA here is from genome assembly GCA_951799385.1 of Hyppa rectilinea. NCBI lineage: Eukaryota > Metazoa > Arthropoda > Insecta > Lepidoptera > Noctuidae > Hyppa > Hyppa rectilinea. The sequence continues at coordinate 14,811,261 of OX637321.1, read as the reverse complement.
CTGCCAAAGATTCACAAATGGCGGCCGGGACTAACGGCTTAACGTGCTTTCCGAGGCACGGAGGTGTCTTGGTATGTAAAGATGGTCACTCATCCACGGCCAACCGCGGCAATTGTAGCGTTATTTGAACAATAATTCTTGGAAAAACGGTGAGATGAAACCTTTATAATATAGATGAATGCGTTTCAACCCTGGTATATGATTCCTGCTGGGGAGTTTGTTGCGCCATTTCTTGTTTCCAGCTTAAGCACTAGGAAGTGGTGAAGGTGGGCGTTTTGGGGGACTGTCTTATGTACTTTTGACGTTCAAAAAGTGTTGATTTCCAGCCTAGTTTGAATAAGTGACTTATGGTTTTGAATGCGAAAGAATTTAATCGGAACCGATTTGTTGATACTTTTATAACAAAGACGTTTATACTTTTGGAGCAAAAATAAGGCAAGAAATAAAATTGCCGGTGACATTTTGTTAAAAGAAGGTCAAAGGTGATACGTGTACATATGAATAAATGGAAATTTTATTAATAAGAAACATTTCGTATGTGAAAATTATGAATGATACTGAAGTAATACTGTGACATCTAACTTCGCAAGTTATTTTCACTGTAAAAATAAAAGGCGTGATGTTGTAAGAAAATATAAATTACTCACTAGTAAATTCGCCAGTACATCAATTTATACTAGATCGTCAAATTTCTCCAAAGGATTTTCAACTTTAATACGTTCATAGTTTAGTTGAAAATCGATTGAAAAAATTTGACAGTTTGTGGTAACTTGACGTGCATAAAACTTTAAGCTACGTTTCAAATCATTCAGGCGTGTTTCAAAATAGAAGACAATATAGTTTCATAGTGCACCTCCACATAATACAAGTCAAGTTGACATAACATTCAAATGACATCTGTCATCCATCTCTCTCTTTATGTGTTGTGCTATGTAGATTCATAGGTACAGAGGCCAGCACATCAAGTTCCAACAATCTGTCAAATTTCTTTGATAGTATTTCAACTTGATTGCAAAGACATAAGGTTCATTTTTAATTGAGAAAATTTGACAGTTAGGGATAGCTTGATATGCTGGCGTCTGTACATTATCATAGATAACCGACGTTACCAAGAGCATAGCCATGGTGTAAAAGGTAATAAATACCAAATTACAAAAGTACATATTATTATGTACAGTAATAATAAATTTTATTAATTATTCAGATAACAGAGATCCTATGGGTTAGTAACAATAGTCTTAACCTATGTTAGTTCTTACTTAACTAATAACACAGACAGTGTCCAGCACATCAAGCTACGCCAATCTGTCAAATTTCTTTGATAGATTTTCAACTTATTTCAAAAACATAAGGTTCATGTTCAATTTGAAATATTTTACAGTTTGGTATAGATTGGTGTGCTGGCGTCTGTACGTATGGTATCAATTACCTTTTTAGATATCGATTTCAGTTCGTTTTTCGGTTCTGTTTTTTCTTTTTCGACTATTCGCAAAACACGCGCATTGACGTGGAGTTGCGGACACCAGCCCGTATTACCTTAACATAATAAAATTGATATTCTGCGTTTTAATTATTCAAGTATTTACATAATCGTACCATTATAATAAAAAAAATAAACATTGAATAAAAAAAGTATAATCATTATATTATTAACACTCCAAACGCCTCGCACCAAAGCGACGAAATCTATTTAAAATTCGTTTACATGGGATACATTGATATTATTTGTCAACGTTTTTTATCGATATTTTTGTCAACAAACGTTTGATGTGTCGAACAGTCGTCAAATCCAACTCATGTAATGTATTTTAATGGAGTGAATTCTGTTGGTTTTTATCCAGGGATTACATTGAATTTTACTTGTCAGCAGTTAAATCTAATTTACCGCTCCTGTTTGATTTACAGCAATATTATATTAATGTATTTTTCTTTCTTTATTTATCTAAAGAGGTTTTTAATCTAGAACTCGGCTCGCCCATTGCCTTCTTGGTTTAGTGGTCGCAAGCGCTGCTTCTGGGCTTGGGGTTCGATTCCCGGGGCAAAGTGTTATTGGGTTTTTCAATCAGAAATTTCTTAGTAGCAGTCCGAAGTTTGGATTTGGGCACGGTCGATGGCAATTAGCTCACTCATTATTACACAAAGGGTGCGAAATCATCAAATGGCCCGCTCTGGGTGGAGCGGAAGGGAGCGTCAGACTCTTACTGACTACAAATACAAATACAAATATTTTTATTTGTAGAACATAGGTAAAGTACAGTTGGTAATATTAGTATATGAACGCTATGTCTTGCCGTCAACGGCGCGACTAGAACCCATCCATGTTCTTTCCTTAGCCCCTTTTGTTCCAGGGTAGCGGTAACCCTTTCGGACAGTCCCGCTTACTATTAGATAGCTGGCGAAATGTGAGTGTACTCTTTACCTACTTTCAATAGTTGCGTTTGACACAACGAGACACGAAACCGACATGAGAGCAATTTGGGGTACAATAACCTAAATATGAAAGAAAAAAAGAAGAAAGAATGTTTATTCTGCACAAACAAAACGCACATTTCTAAAAAAATTCACTTAGTAACTAAATTCACCCGTGCAAATCAGCTAAAAAGCCTCGTATTCAAAGCCATTACACAATTGACAATCTGTGTCTCGGCCATGGACAATAGATGGACCACAGACTAAACACTGACACTTATTGTCGAACACGAACATAACAACAAACAAGATTACCAAATATAAAAAGTTATTTTAAAAATAATTACATAAAAATATAGCGCCTTAGTGACAGTGGCAAGTTCAGCGGACCTTTTTGAATATCATTAGCCTTTTGTTGATCATCGTCTGTCCCGCAAGAGTGTATCCACTGACATCCGCATTCCGCACGTCATACACGTCATGTCATGCCACGCTCTATCTGTCAATGTCACGATGAATTATGCAACGTTGCCAAATATGTTGACATCACGTGTTGCGTGTCAATTGTTGCTGAATGCATGGTTTATGTAAGTACCTATACTATACTGGGTGTAACAGAAACGGCATATACACACAAAAGCATATGCTACACTAGCAGACCACCAAACTGAACAACTTTTACTATGGGACCAACTCCGAAATCGTGAAAAAAAAATCAGCTGTATGTATAGAACAGCTGATTTATTTTTTAGTGATTATTATTATTAGCCAAATCCCAGTCACATAGCTTTCATGAGTTACAATACTAAAATCAAGATGGCGTAGCGCACTCTGGACATCCAACTCCCTTCCCATCTGACTGACGGGTTTCTGGTATCTCATGAGATATTTTAATATATTTAGTGCGTAATAACTCGTTGTTCTTGTTGCAGCGCTTGCAACAACTGCTAAGCTTGAGGTTCTGCTGGGTAATCGGGATTGTCCAAAAGGGTTACCACTTCCCCGGAATATAAAGGGCTTTTTTTTTTTTTTAAGGCTGGGAAATCATCCAATGACTGCTCCCGCTCTGGGTGGAGCGGAAGGGAGTGTCAGACTCTTACTGACTAAAACCCATCCATGTTCCTTCCGTAGCCCTTTATGTTCCGGGGTAGCGGTAACCCTTTCGGACAATCCCGCTTACCCGGCAGGCTTGGCCCTGAGGGGCCCCTTCATATGCTGACATCTCTTTGAGGCGCGCGTGGAACATATACGCGCCGTACGGCACGGGTCTGGTTCTGATCGGACGGTGAGTCACCCATTACTCACCGTCCGCAGGCCCGCGCCTACGGTGGCCGGGAGTCGTCACGTGGCTCCCGACGCCCGGAGCGTCTCCCGCGGCGGCTGGGACGGGAGGACCTTTCTCTCTCCCATCCCGCCACCTCCTTCGCGAGCATAACTTTTTCGCAGAAGGAGGTGACTGCCTCCCACTCCCTCTCGCCCCGGACCATGGCTTGCACCAGGGCCGGGCGCGAGAGGTCACCGCCGCCGATCGCCTCTACGAGGACACGGCGGTGCTCCGCCCAAGCGGGGCAGGTTTGCACCGTGTGCTCTACCGTGACCTCTGGGCGATCCTCGCAGTGGTGACACCCGGGCGTTTCCTCCCGCCTGATGATGTGCAGGAACCTCCCGAAACATCCATGTCCGGTGAGGACCTGCGTCAGGCGGAAGGTGAGGGCGCCGTGACGCCTCTCTAGCCACTCCTCAAAGAGGGGCCTTACCGCCACTATCGTGGCGTGCCCTGCGCTGGGTTGCGACAGTCGCTGATTCCAGGCCGCCATGAGATCGCGCCGGAGGTCCGTCCGCTCCGCTGCAATTTGCTGCGGAAACGGAGTTTCCCCCCGGCTAAGTACCTCCGCGCGCCACTCGTACAGGCGCGCGAGGACTATCGCCTCCAGATCCCACGGCGGCAGTCCGGCAAGGAGGCTTGCCGCCTCGCCCGAGATCGTGCGGTACCCCCGGATTAGCCGAATGGCTACCACCTTTTGGGGCGCGTTCAGGTAGTGGGCGGCTCGCCGCCGCAATGAACGCGCCCACACCGGGGCCCCGTAAAGGGCCATGGACCGCACGAAATATAAAGGGCTAAGGAAAGAACATGGATAGGTTTTAGTCAGTAAGAGTCTGACACTCTCTTGCGCTCCACCCGGAGCGGAGTCATTTGATGATTTCCCACCCTCAAAAAAAACGGATAATTGGCAAAAATCGGTGTATATCGGTACACATCTACCTTATCTTCCCGGGATTATTGACTGTAATGTGTAACTTCATACTGCTGCCGTGGTATATCTAAAATGCCGTTATCCGACATCTGGTCGATTTTTAACTTTTGATGCTATGTTTATAAATTATATTTACGATATGACCGGATTCATTCGAAAGTGTTGAACTTGATCTACGTTTTGGTACGTCCAAGTGTCAAATCGGTGTTGTCAATGAAAAGTTACATCAGTTTCATAATTGGTTTTTGCATGATATTCAAAACAACGGCTTTGGTAAATAACGGTATTATAGATATATTATATCACGGCGGACTGATACCAGAGAAGAAAATGTCACTTACTTTAAAGACATTTTTCAGAAAAAACATCTATGACTCGTAACCAGGATCTTTATAAGCAGCATCAAAGAAAATGTGGTACTTACTATCTACCATACAAAGTCACAACAAGTCCACTATGTAGACTCAGCTTTAAAATTCATCCTTATATCGCGATGCAAATCGGTCTTCTATACTACCCTTTACAATGTTGCCAACATAATATTTTTAATGTTCGACGTTTATGGCGCCCCTCACAGCACCGCTTTAAATTTTTTATCGCTTCGGTATCAGATATGTAATAAATGTTGCGTTTTTTTGGTAAAATGGTTCGAATTTATGTTGGTACAACTGTTTTGTTGTGGTTTTTAATCATTGGTAGAGTGATACAGTTTTTTTATGTTGTTCTTTTTTTAATGTTCGCTATGTTTACCAGATGTAGGAACAGGAACATAAACGGGCAAAAGCAGTATGTGTGGATCTTACCAGGTGGCATTTGTAAGTTTCTGTCCAATTTCATTGAAAGAAAGAGTGAGTTTATTTATTTATTTGAACGAAAAAGAAAATTATTATTTTCTTTTTCTTTTTGTTTTTTTGCACGGGCAAAGCAGCTAAAAAACCTCGTATTCAGAACCAGTAAAACCATTGACAATAATGACAATCAGTATCTCGGCCATGGACAATGGATGGACGACAGACAAAACACTGACAACTTATTGCCTATGACTTTACTTCATTCATTATCACATTCATGACTCCCAGGTCGCGCAACGCATTATTGGGTCTTTTATCAGGAATACTCAGTAATAGCCCGGATTCCTGTCTTATGCTCCGGGTGTATGGTGCCGACGGATGGTGGTCACCAACAACAACAGTTTAAGGGCTGATTTCACCATCTAATGACAGCACAATGACACTGACAGCTCTTCAACGCGGTTTACATGGATAGTGTAGGTGTGATAACCGGCCTTAGGCGCGGCGCCATTTTCGCCCGGTGGTTTAAACTGATTTTGGGTAACCGGCCTGAGGCGCGGCGCCATTCTGTCTCGCCGCGCTCCTCTCACTCACACTAATGCAAAGCTCAGCTTATACCTCGCGGACTGTAATCGCGTTATGTTTCATAGGTGGAATTCGCCCCAAGTGGGCCATATATTTGTTTGATGCCCGAAATAAATATTTACTAAAGGAAAGAACAGATTTAATCTTCCTTTTTCAGTCACGATAAAAAATAATAAAAAATAAAAAAACATTTTTTTTTGTTGTTTTTCTGTTCTCATCCACATAAAATCGTACACTTATAAAATATATCGTTGCTTATCTACTTGAACCGGCTTAAGTATAAAAACAAATCAAAATTACGTACATTGTTTCAAGATACGAGTAATTCCCCAGTATTCATACTAATCGGTGATATGAATATGTAAAGAGAGATTACGGACGTGAAATGAGTTTCCAAATAGATCAAAGAGCCCAGCGTAAATTGGAATTCACAAAAATAACAACATTGTTTTTTGTTTTAACTACCAATTCGAGAGGATTTGAGAATGTTATAGATATCATAAACAAGGACATAGGCATTTTTATTGAAATAATATTTCGCTTTGACCCCCGAAGTTTTAAGCAGAGGTGTATAGCCATAGTAGGTTTCGCCAGTTATCTTTAAGTCCCATGTAATAGGAGAAGAGCCTATTGCCATCAACCGGGCACAAACCGAAAAATTCTTAGTAGAACAACCCAATAGTACTTTGCCCGACCTGGGAAACTAGGAACTAATGCTCAGCAAGCAGCAACTTCTTCTGTTGTTGCTTCAAATAGCTCACTATTCCATTCCTGGAAATTGGGAAATTCGACTCTATTGCAGTTAATTTCTCTACCTGAACGTGTTTGCATTGCCCTGTCTCTGGTTTCATCATCATCATTACGATTTAAGTCGAAAGGTCCACTATCAGGTCCTGTGCTTCTTGCATCCATGGGATTTCCTCAGTCTCAATAAGGCTATTGGTCAACCATGTGGGACGCTTTCCAACGTTGCGCCTTCAGGTTGTCACTCTAGAATCTTTCCTCACCTCGCCAACTGGTTTACGTAACCAGCCTATACTTTTCCGACTGCTGGAATATTGACCTCCGCCTTGTTAGAAGGATTGAGCTATAATCCATCACGCGGGCCCAGTGCAGGTTGGTATACGTCAGGCGGTGGCACATGTCTTCGACTTTTTGCCAGTTTTCTCACGATGTTTTCCTTCACCGTTTTCGAAACAGCAGTGATGAAATTATATACACAAAGTAAAGTGCCTGCCTAGGTTTGTACTCTCGACTTAAATTCGTAAATCGAAGCCGATATCACAGAGCTATCACTGCTCAACTGACTTGCCAGAGCTTATATCCTTTAAATCGGACTATGAATACGGTGCTTAGCTGCATAAGGCGTGATAGAACTTACTCAAACGAAATATTTTAGAGATTTTTTTTTGGCTAATGTTATCATCATTTTGAATTCGATTTAGAATGATCATGAGGAGCTTTTACTGACACCAATGACTGAAAAGTTGTATGGAAATCGATTGCCATGGTATGGGCATGTTATGCGGAGGAATAAGGAAAATTTAGTCAAGAAAGTTGAGAGTATGAATGTGGATGGTTATACAAATACAGGTAGATCAAAGAAACGATGTGTGAAAGATGATATGGCTAAAAGGTAGTGACTACTTAGATGACGACTAATAGAGAAGTATGGAAGAAAAAGACATGTTGCGCCGATCCCAAATAAATTGAGATAAGGACAGGAGAATGATGATGAGAAACTTTTATTCTTCTTTTATTTAATATCCTAACTAATGTGCCTACATAAAGCTAACTATTAACTTTTGTAGTGAGCGGTCGTTAATAGCGTGTCTTATTCCCGTGTCTAGATTTTGGCTTATTGCCAGAATAGCATTACTGTATTATGAAAGAAAATTTGTAGTCTATTCGTCATGTGGCATGTTAAAATAATAGTTATCATTTCTAGTTTTGCTTAATAAAATTTATAGTTTTATATGTAGGAGGGGAGAAAATCGCCAAGCTATAAAGGCAACTGAGCAGGTAATGCGAATGGCTGATTGTTCAGAAAAGTAATATGGCAAAAATTGCTCGGACAAAAAATGTAATTCAAAAACATTTAAAAACTTTTTTTTTATCTAAAAAAGATATTAACAAAGCTCAGTCGAAAAAACAATAAAATTTATTTCATAACAGTTCATGAAACACGGTACACTAAAATAGAACATTGAATTCATTAAATATTTGAGGAAGCGCTTCACGGCTGCTCTGAAAAGGTTCATTTAAATAGCACTGCCAGACAGATTATGTGTGACACATGTTTTATTTAATAATAGTTAACGAACATTTTTACATTTATAACAATAAAGGCGCTCGTGGCTAAGTACTAACAGCCGCACAGGCCGATCCATCAGGTGAAGCTACGGTTGCCGGGGTTGGCCGTGGATGGGTGACCATCTTTACATACCGAGACTCAAAAGCAAGCTAAGCCGTTGCTCCCGGCTGTCATTTTTGCATTTCTGACAATCGTTAAGAGTCGTCAGAAGCCTGAAAAGCTGACGTCCAGTCTTACCAAGGGGTATCGTATTGCCCAGTTACTGGGTTGTGGAGGTCAGGTAGGCAGTCGCTCCATGTAAAATACTGGTATTCAGCTGCATCCGGTTAGACTGGAAGCCGACCCCAACATAGTTGGGAAAAAGCTAGGCAGATGAACAATAGAGAAGTAACCAATACTAAACCGAGAACCGTAAATAAATCCATTACCAACGACACGACAAAATAAACCGAACGAAATAAACAGCAAACTATTCCAAAGCTCCTTATAAATGCTAGAAACGGCATTCGGAAGTTTTTATCGAAAATAAACAGTTTACAAGGGAACATCGTAACAGCAACATTTTTATTTTACGATTGGCCTTTACCCAACGCTATGGAGAAGCCCATTCAGCCGTAACCGTTTTATACGATACTTATTCATCTACATCTTTTTCTTTTGATAGAAAAGCTTAATTCTGGTGATAAATTTATAATGGATCGTCATTGACTACGATTGCCTTATATAGTGGTGAAAGATGGTAATGACTGTCATTACGGGATGTTCGCAGATGCGCATGTAGATTGCTTTTACGCAACAATGCGTAAAAGGTGCGCCTCCTTGGTGCGCAGGGTGTGGGGCAGCTCTAATAGTGTCCTAAGCATGGTTGCCAGTCGCCTGGACTGTGTGTACGTTGGTCACTGTTGTGCCGTCTCTCATGGGATGTCGCAACGGTGACCAACCGTTATTTATTGTATTTTATTTTATTTTATTTTTTTGTTGTGCTTACTAACATAGTCTTAAGTTTTACTAACAATCTTGTTGAGTCCTGGTTACTTTTAATAAATAAATATTCTATTCTATTCTATTACTCAACACTCAATAATTTATTGCATTCCACATTGCATATGCTTAGGTGGTAAGAAAACATTTGTTGAAACAATCGTGGACCCTGTCGGGCACAGCAAAAGTAAAATTTGAAGGAAGAGCTTATTTAGGTACACATGCAACTAACTTATTCTAAGTATAAGCTACCAGTCATATTACCAGGGTGTATCAGGTAATTCAGATCTGTACACGCTCCGATTATAACCTATAGGCTCACAACAGTGAAGGAAAACATCGGAAGGAAACCGGTATGTCCTAGAACTAAAAATTCATAGACATGTCACAAGTGACCCGCACTAGGCCCGCGTGGTCTAGTACGGTCCAATTCCTCTGACTGAGAGGAGGCGAGTGTCCCAGCAGTGGAAATATTATAAGCTGATTATGTAATCAGCTGTATGTGGTCAGACGGAAAGCCGACTCCGACATTGTTGGTAAAACGCAGGTAATGTAATGATATTAATAATATTTGTGAATCCTCAACATTTAGTATGGTGTAAGGAGCCTCTGCAAGTTGGCTTCGACCCTCGTACGCCTTCCAAAGGTCCAGGACCCTGGGGTCTCGAGATGTGTCAAAGACTTAAAAATATTAATATTAATATGACAGTCCTCTAGGGTTGGAATCAGGTGAAAGACGAGAAAGTTAAAGAAATAAAGTATCTCGTCTTTTCGAATTGTCTAACAGCCAAAAGCTGCTATGAATGACGTCCTTGCAGCTACATTAGACCCTGAATAAGAAAGTATTAAACATCCACAAGAAATATCGCAGCCATAAACTGCAGCAATATTGGTACAAGAATTATTCATGCGTGTATTGAAGACATGATAATAAAATGCTGCTGCACCATCCATAAAACTAGCGCTTCCACATTCACACCAAAGAATTAGGAAACAAAAAACAGAAACCACAAAAAGCATAGCTTCACAATAAAACAGTACACAACACTGAACAGAATAAAACGATTAATTACAATGGTCTGTCGTGTAAAGCACAATGAAAAAATGTATGTCTTTGTCGAGACATTAGGTCGGTACAAATTTATCGCGGTAACCGAACAATGGTTGGTTGGTATGACCTACACCTGCTTTTGTCGGCCAGATATTTCTGGCCTGACTTGTTTTGCTTTGTGTACGACAATCTTTTTGGTGCGTGAAAATATTGCGCCATTTTCGGAGCTCCATTTTTTGAGTGCGTAAAATGGTGGTGCTTAATTTAATTTATGAACTATGGCTTTCAAGTTGATTTTAATGCAGGCAAACAAGCTCTGATGGAAATAGGTTACTGCCGCTATAGGCTTCGGCGGCTGCATCTCTATGTAGATTTTGAAAAGTTTTACATCGTAGAGATCCATTTGGAACAGTGAATTTTGCCGAAGGCGACTGGCAAAATTCACTGTTCCAAATGGATCGGCAAACGGATTGGTTACTATCCTAAATTATAAATGCGAAAGTAAGTTTGTCAGTTTTTTTGTCACTTTTTCACGCCTAAACTACTTCACCGATCATCCAGTAATTTTGCGTATACGCGATACGTTGTTAAGTGTACAGAACCGGACATAGAGTACCTTTCACCCCGAAAATAAGTACTGTTTCTGAAGAAAAAAACAATAACATTCATATGCGCCACGTATACGTTCAACATTAAGCAGAGTACAACCCGAATTGATTGCCAAAATCTAAATTTACGCGGGAAAAAGGTAGTCACCAATAACAATATTTTCTATTAATGTTGGGCTCCATTCACGGCCTTAGGCGATGCGATGCCTGTTCACCCCCCACCCCTCGTCTGTTTCCTTGTTCTTCTTGCTCTGCAAGTAGTGTCTCATGATGATTCGTGGTTTCGATCATCTTCTTTAATTCATCATTCATTTGTTTTCTCCGCAGCCACTATCACAAGTCGCGTGTCGTTTGGGCTTCTAGCTTCTTATCCACGGGGTTACCTATACCTCCGGCCCGCTTTTGACGGTCAGCCCAAACACCAATTTTACTGAGTGCCTAATTTTCTTACCATAGACAACAACATTGGGCCAGGCCCGTGCCTTAAAGAGATGCCATCATAAAATAAGGGGCCCGTTAGAGCCTATACCTTATGGGTTGTTTGAAAGGGTTACCGCTGCCCCGGAACACAAAGGGCTAAGGAAGGAACGTAGATGGCTTTTAGTCAGTGAGAGTCTGATACTCCCTTCCGTTCCACCCAGAGCGAGCGGAGTCATCCATCCTTGAAAAAACATGTGCCTTATTCAGATACCTCGCAGCAATCCGGAAAAGAAGACTTACCCGTTCTTTCAACGTAATCACTTAGTAGAAACCACAAAAATATTTTTTTAATCTCATCCAAATGATTCTTCCGCATTCATTATTTATCTGTTTTAGGGATCGCGTTATTCTCAACTTAATTTAATAATGTGCCCGCAAAACGCTTTTTACGATTTCACTCCGTTTTGTTTTGATTAGAAATGTTTATTTTTAGGATCCAATACGGAATACGAGTACATGCAATGATTCAGTATTATTCTACCCGGTTTGTTAAAGTATAATTTGGATTTACCGCGCTGATTAACAGGCAGTGACAGCCTTGTGGTGTGACCGTCGGACTGGCAAGTCACAGGTCTCGAGTTCAAACCCAAGGCCATATAAAGGATAAACTACGTGCTCCCTTTCATCGGCTTCATAAGGTTCATAACTCATATGTGGGGTATAACCTTTTATAACAAGCTGCCCTCTTCTTTGCTAGAATTGCCTTTTAATACGTTTAAGACTAAAGTAAAATCTATCCTTTGTTCAAAGGCTTACTATACTACCAACGACTACTTAAACGACAAGAATAGTTGGTCGCTGTGATTAACACAAGACAATGTTTATGTTCTTTCTCCAGAATTAGCTTCATAAAATTATTTTTATTATGTATTCTATTCATTGTGTTTTATTTGTTTATTTTTTATTATCTATTTATTGTTGACATACTACTCATTACAATGTTTTTTTTATTGAGTTGTATTGCAAAATGTGGTTAGCTAGAGACCTCGACAGTTGATCATATTTATTTATCCTGATCTTAGTTAGTACTCATTAGCCATTAATTGATTGATTTTACTTCGATGGTCCTAGTTTATCATTTGTAACTTCGAGTTACGGCTGTATGGACATAGTACAGCATTGCACACATGCAAGCGGGCACGCACTTTTACCTGGAGGCTATTTTTTTTAATTTTTTTTTATTTACGCTTGAGTACCTACAGTCAGTTTTAATGTTTTAATTGGTATATTGACGTGTGCTAGCTGACATGTGGCATATTATTGATTTGAATGTGATGTGTTTCGTAATGTTAATTACTTCTCATACGATAAATGTGTAGAGTCAAGTTCTTCCAACTAAACAGACAGCTGTGCTGCTGGGGAGTTTGTTGCGCCACTTCTTCTTCCCAGCTAAAGCACTAGGAAGTGGTGAAGGGTGGGCGTTTTTGGGGGACTGTCTTATGTAACTTTGACCTTCAAAAAGTGCTGATCTTCAGCCTAATTTGAATAAATGACTTTTGATTTTGATATCTCCGACTTTTCGGAATCATTTGCGTATTGTTTAATTATCACTTACTTAAAAAACGGTGAAGGGAAGCATCGTCAGGAATCAGGCATGCCTGAGAAATATTTTTCCACAGCATGTGTAGCTAAGTCAGAGGCCCAGGGGCAGCATAAAAATTCTGACACCAGCTGCTGCTGTATAGTCACTAACCACACGCAAAAGTAAGAAGAAGAAGCTCGCTTTTTTGCAGCTTGTAATGATTAGAGATATCACCTTTTTTTTAATGGCATTCGCAGTTCTACTTGAGATTGTCGACTGCTTAACCGGTCTTGCTTGTGGATGCCTCCATGGAGGTAAGGCCTCATGTCGGGCGAGAGATCACCTCTGACAATATCCCTTCTGACAGTTCAAGTAATTTTAAATTTGGAATTTATTACATCAACAATGTATCTCTTTAAACGGATGAAAATTTTGTGTGAATTTTAACAAAGCAACAGGCCTAGACAAGTGCCATCGCTCCGTGTCGATTCGATTTCGAAAATCGATTTAAGTTCTTGATCGAACAATTCGTTATCCAGCGATTCAGAGTATACAGTGTGTTAGGTTAAACGAAGGACATACCTTCAGGGGTTACTATATTCATGAGAATGAACAACTTTGACTATGTTTGAATGAACAACTACAACTATACCTCAAATCACGAAAATAAAATCAGTTGTTGAGTGAATTTATGTTCGCCAATATAGGATTTTTTTTCGAAAGTGTGTCCCTCGTTTAACCTAACACACTGTATAAGGATTATAGCAGTTGGCGTTTAAAGTTTATGCTTACCCCTATAGGAAAAAGACTTGAATTTATGCAGTAAACTGGACAATTTACTAGAGCAATAAAAGCGCCAGAATATTGAAGCACCAGCGTTTGTTTGCTTTCTAGAAAAATGTAAAGCAATCGCTTCTTAGATTACTATGTATTCCTAGTACCTTTAATTTCGAGGAGTCTAACATTCTCAAAGCATCTTCCACTCCAGTACCTGTCTGCCAGTTGACTGACTTTGAATTATGAATGTTTCCGTAAAGTCTTGTACTGAATGAAGTAAATATTAAAATACATTATTTGCACAAGTATTATTTTTTATTATTATTTCTTTTTATTTTTATTTAAAATTGTTTTCCTTGAAATATAGTTATATTTAGGAGGGATAACTAAACTTAACGTTATAACAATCCATATTCACATAATTATTTTCGTGCCTAAGTAAAATAATGGCTCTGTTCAAATTAAAAATCACTGATTTTGAAAAGAGCAACCTTTCATGCCTGTTTTTCTGAATTACGAATTCGAAAATTTCTAAATACGCTTACGATCAATATCCCGGTTGTAAAAAAAAACGGCTAAGTGAGAGTCAAACTCACACACGTAGGATTCCGTACCGTTTTTTATTCATTCAAATATTAACTTACACTACCCAAAGACTGGTTTTTACCTTGGTCAGAGTCTTAGCATTGCCATACAACGTGGCAATGCCACCAGTCTCTTGGGTACATTACCAGTCGATAGCGATGCGGAGGAATTTAACGACGCCATATTTTAGTTAGTTATTAGTTTTACATACTTGTAAATAATATACTATTCTTTTTAGTTTTCATGGAAGCGTTTCCCTTACACCCTCTTACCGTTTAAATGAATTAAATAAACCTTATAACCTACATAATAATTTAATTTTACTATAATCTAAATTTCTCACAATGTTTAACATAATTCACCATCTATACTAATATTATAAAGAGGAAAACTTTGTTTGTTTGTTTGTTTGGTTGTAATGAATAGGCTCAAAAACTACTGGACCGATTTTAAAAATTCTTTCACCGTTGGAAAGCTTAGTTTTCTAGGCTACTTTTTATCCCGGGAAAAATAACGGGTCCCACGGGAAAGACCACGGGAGCGAAGCCGCGGGCAAAGTGCTAGTACTGAATAAAGCAACTATCTAAAGAATTCCCTCCTAGCTTTCAAATTAGTAACTGTCCTAGAACACAATACTATCTTTTCATAAAGAGTCGTATCTTATTGTATCTAGTTACGGTGTAACTTATATCTTTTCTATTGTAGTTTATTTCTTTTATAAATGACTGGGGATGTATCTTTAGAAGCTTTTTCTTTCTTTCCTTTTGTACTAGATTTGAATGAAGCTTCTCTAGATGATTTGTTATGGAGATCTGTGAGTGAAAATTGATGAAAAGGCTGAGTTTGTGTGATTTGTTTGTTTATATGGAATGTTTTTGTATTGACATTGAAAAATATTGTTGGTATTGAAGGTTTTTTTTGCGAATTTTGAATATGATTGATTATCCATATTTCCTACTGAATGGAATGGAAGCTTTTGAGTAATGGTGTTCTTCTTCTTTTGTGTGGTTAGTGACTAACCTGGTGTCAGAGTTTTTACGCTGCCCATGGGCCTCTGACTTAACTTCACATGCTGTTCAGAGCAATGGTAAGCGGTAAGCTATGTATTCCATTTCAAAATATAAAACTATGGATGAATATTTAAAACTTTTTCCTTTGGAACGCACATCTTCTCTCTTAGAGAAGAAGTGAGTCCATTGCGGACCACAGAACACACCGCGGTCGCGGAAATCCTCGCCTTTCACTTTCTCGCCGACACATTGAGCGTGCGCACACATCGGTATCAATACACCTACCTACTCAAGAAATCCTTGTTATATTGTGGAATGCAATTCGTTTTATTTAAGACCACCAGCAGCATCTAGAGCTTGATACGCATCAGTAGTGATGAGAATATTTGCATGGAGTAAGTACCTGCCTGAGTTCAAACCCACCATCTAATCGCTTTACCACCCTTGGTTGACTGGTAGAGAATGCCTAAGGAATTAAGTCCGCCTTAGTACCTTTATTGTGTGCGAAAAGTTAAAATATACTCACGATACAATTCATTAGTCGAGAGGCCCTTACCTATAGGCCACCACAGCTCACACAAATTTAAACTCAACGTGTAGTATTCAGTTCAGTGCATTCTAGCTAAAGTGGTACACTGTGAACGACAATTTAAATATAACCCAACCATAAGGTGTGTTTCCACTAAAGGAGTAAAAGGTCTATACAGGTATGAGGATCAGGGTGTAAAGCTTCCTCATCATCCATATAAAAGAGAGGATCCTCTGACGAGACGAGTATTGTGTCTGGTGGGTTACTGCCCGACGATTGATGTCGGGATGTTGTATTTAAGCTAGTCGTGCGGTAAATTGTGCTTGCGCGTTGCAGAACTTTGCATGACGTCCGTGTGACATGTAGTAACCAGGGGGCCTAGACAAAGTCTCATTTTCATTAACGATAACAAAATTAGATAAATCCAAAATGTATGGAATTGGCATAAACTTTCGAAGTGTCACGTGATCAATCGTTTTCGATCGTTAACTGCTAGATAATGTCAAATTGTGTAGCGAGACTCAATCAATATTCCCATACAAATGCGTCGACAAGTGGCGTTCTTGACAACCCGAATCGCTGAGATAGCGAATTATTCGATCAACAATTTTCGAAATCGAATCGACTCGGAGCGATTGCCACTTGTCTAGGCCCCCTAGACTTCTCGCTGAACGAACACGCAAACTTGCGGCCTCTTGTCCCACGAGGCAGTCACAAGACAAAAAGCCACAAATTACAAATTCCCTCCAGAAATGTAACCCCACCCTTTTTCCACCGCAGCAGAATCACATTAGTTAATTAAATCCTTAGTTATTTGTTACATTTTATGCAGTCCTCTGTGGGAAAGAAGATAAATAATGGGAAGGAAAGTTGAATTTAAATACGGAATTCGTTATTTTCTTGTTGGGTTAAGAAACATAGTGAAAAATAAATGTAATGAAGGATGCTTTCTTTCTTTCCAGTTGGTTAATTCGTTATTATTATAATTAAGTAAAATATTTTTTTTTTTAATTACTTTCGTACAAAGTTAAATGATTCACTCATTTAACTTTGTACAAAGTACTTTGTATTTTACATTTAAATAAAAAGAAATGGTTGGTAACTAAACGTAAGGCCAAAGGCGTAAAAATGTTCGTAATAGTTAAAATGTTAGTAATAGGTTTTCATGGAAAGGAAAATTGAAAATTGGGGAAAACTGAACATACTTTTTTCATGGAATTTTTGTAGTATTTTTTTGACAAGTGAAAATGAAATTTGGACTGGAAAACGTCTGTCGGATAAGTTCGTTAATTTTTTTTACACAAAAATATTCTGCTACCAAATAATTACTACTGAACTTTTTTTTTCGTTAGCCTATGTTGGGTCCAATAGCTGGGCAAAAGATTTTATTTTTTTCTTTCTAACTGCCTTGTCTATCAGTCTATTTTATTAATTCATAAATTATCCTGTTCTTTTGAACACTTTTAATAATTAAACAAAAAAAAAGACTTGATTGTCAATTGTCGTGAGCGATGGCCGTTTTGCGTAGCGTACGCATAATTTTCGCCAATTTTCTTTTGTGTTTAGTCTTTGCGTCATCTTTTTTCGTATTTTCTTCCTACTTTTCTTTCTAATGCTCTCTCACTCCTTTCCTTTCCAGAAATAATAAATAAATAAAAATAAAAACACTTTATTTCAGACCTTGATCCATATGTTGTTAGTAATACACACTACTTAAACGCTATGTTAGTTTTAAAAGTAATTAAAAATAATAACAAAAGCACTAATTCATATATTTGTTGCACTCACCTCACGCGCCGGGTACATGCACATGTACACGCACCCAATGCGCCATAATGGTGCAACACGGTTTATCACTAATGACTTTCAGAATACCATTGGGGCTCTCACGCACTCTGCGCATCATGGACGCAGTCCTTTTCCGCAGGATGGTACTTAACCCATCAGTATGTGCTTCGGCAAACATTCCTGATGCACTGCAGCGCAATGTAATAAGCGCCAGGTGTTTATCATATTATTATAAGAAGTGAACTACATAATGTCTATTGGTTTCCAAAAAAACAAACTCTAAGAAATGAATAGTGAAAATAATTACTTCAATAACAATATCCTAATATAAAAAATCATTAACAACATCACTTTCCTACGAACTCGTTTTCTCAAGATATCGCTACGATACAGCCCTTGTGACGTCAAAGATTACGCGGCTGCAGTCTGAGATACCAAATAATCCTGTATACTGTCTCCGAGGCTATGTGGCTGCTCTGACAGTTGTGGAGATCGTATATGTTATGTGTTTGGATTTATGCAATGTATCGAACTTACCTGGTATTTTGTTTCCTTTACTATTGAATGTAGGTTCTTAATATCTATGGGTAAGTTATTATAAACTATAGCGGCAATAGCCTGGTAGTGTGACCGTCGGACTGCCAAGTCATAGGTCTCGAGTTTGCACCCAAGGCACGCACCTCTGACTTTTCGGATTCATGTGCGTATTGTGTAATTATCACTTGCTTAAAAACGTTGAAGGATAAAATCGTGAGGATGCTTAAGTGATATTTATCAACAGCATCTGAGGCTAAGTCAGAGGCCCATAGGCAGTATAAGAACTTTGACACCAGGTTAGTCACCACACTGAAAAGGAAGAATTATAAACTGAAAGCATTTTTTTCAAATAAACTAATTACGGACGTCAGAAAGATGAAGCGAGTTGACCATTACAAAATAGTTGAAGAAACTCCACGGCCGGTTTTAAACAAAAGCGGTTACAAAGGGTTGGTTACATCATTATGTTGGTAATATACATGTGAGAACGATGCCCATCGTTAAAAGCATCCGTAATAAAAATATAAAAAAACAATTCAAAAAGTCATAGCAGCTAAGAGATGACCAGTACTTTCTGACAGCGACCAACTCCGATTCAGCTCAACCATTTTGAAGGGAGCTAAATGAACTACAAACGAGATGTGACTATAAACATTGAAACAGTAATTTGGAGGGGGAACGCCATGTTATCGTAGTTTATCTCTACCTACTAGTGCGTCTAAGAAGGACACAAACATCTCTAACCAAACCGTTTATCACTCAAACACTGTTTCCTTCGATACTATGATTTATAAGCACCTCCCAATACAAACGATGCACCATAAATTCTGCTCACCCAGCAATGTCGGCGTCGTGAAGTTTTATTACCACTAAACTTGCAGCGATAGGTACCTGTGAGAAAAATGAATTTGCTTGTTTTACTTTGTTCGTTGCATGCGGGAGAATAAAAAAGGGCGATTAAAATTGTTCTTAGGGAAAATGTGGTAGGGAAGTGGCGTGGTAGATAGATAGGGCTTTATAGGTTTTCTTTCATGAAAGGTTTTAAATATCATGACTTGGGTACTAATGTTTTTAACCGACTTCAAAAAAGGACGACGTACATATATTTTTTTAATATTTATTTTCATCGATTTTATCGGATGGATGACCATTTTTACATACCGAGACTCCTCCGTGCCTCGGAAAGCACGTTAAGCCGATGGTCCCGGCTATCATTTGTGCTTCTTTGACAGTCAAGCCCAAAAATCTGACAGCCAGTCTTACCAAGGGGTATCGTATTGCCCAGTTACTGGGTTGTGGAGGTCAGATAGGCAGTCGCTCCATGTAAAATACTGGTGTTCTGCATCCAGTTAGTCTGGAAGCCGACCCCAACATAGTTAGGAAAAGGCTAGGCAGATGATGATGGTTTTCATCAATTTCATCGTTAATTGTGGACCAACTATTACTATTCCCACCAAGTATTTTCTTACCAGCCAGCAGCGACATAACATCGCCTCAAGCATCAAACCTCTGCGGTACCTTAAAACTTTTAAGGCCTTACATAAGAACTACACACATCTGCCCATCATATTTTCCCGCACAATAACCCCTTTTTGCATCATATAACTACTTCATACGTTGGTAGCACATTTACTAAGTAAACTCCAACCTAAAAGGTCTATCAAAAGGCAAATTTTCTTCTAAACTTTGTCACACGTAGGAAATTTGCGGAATCCCGGACTACTGCGGTCAAAGTGCCAAAACTTGTGAATTGTTGGAGTGGAAGTGTTTTACTAACTTTTAGGAGATCTACCGTTTGTGTTAGTTTTACTGCTGGGAAATGTGGGTTTGAGGAGTAGATGGTTGAAAATTTACTGATGAATTTCAGTATTATGAGGTTGACGATTCAATGAGTATTTTATGTGTCTACGTCCCCAAAATAGTCATTTAGCTAGCACTCCTTGCCGGGTAAGCGGGATTGTTGCCAGCTAAGCGGGATCGTTGCCGGGTAAGTGGGATTGTTGCCACAATCCCGCTTACCCCCCGGAACATAAAAGGCTAAGGAAGACACATGGATGGGTTTAAGTCAGTAAAAGTCTGACACTTTTTTCCGCTCCACCCAGAGTGGGAGGAGTCATTTGATGATTTCCCAAACTAAAAAAAAAAAGCTAGCAATCCTCCAGCTCTCTTGGTTGAGGTCCCTCTACACCTCAAGGTACTTGTACTATATACATTGCAAGGAATAAGTTGGATTATACAGGGTGTAAGGGTAACGCTTCCGAATCCAGAACGTACATTATATACAACCTAAATGCGGAAAACGGATACCAGTAACCTTCCGCTTTAAATTGGTTATTTTCAAGTCTTCTTTCTCAATTCGCGGCTGTCGGCGCGCGCGCGCGTACTTTGAACTCGAGGCTACGCTCGCGCGTGCGAGGGTCAGTTGAATATTTATTTACGAATACATTGCATGCTAAAATTGTAAAGTAAAAAAGTGTGTTTAATCGCAAATAATGGTTTCATTTAACTGTTCTCACAGCATGGTACGAAAAATGCTAAAAAAAAATTGGTAAAATTGTTTTTTTTTCAGATTTTTGACAGTACTGAATCGAGAATCACTAGCCCTATCACCTGTATTGTTTTTGGAAGAGTTTTCCTTACATCCTGTATTTATAAAAAAAAATATTTACAAAAATAATTGATTAGATTGTATAGCTCAGAGTTAGCTACCCTGTATTATGTTCTTTTTTAAAAGCCCAAAGAGACCAAACATTTTAGAACAACTCTGCCCATTTTACGATGTTGTCTAAGGACGGGGGTAACAATATAATTTAGGTACACCAAGGTATAACCGTTTACTTAATAGCTATAAAGACTTGCTTTTACGATGGTCCCCTAGCAGTTTACGAGTCACTTCTACTTGACTCAGCTTGGGTGTTGCTTAATTATTATTGCAGCTTGGTTTCTAGCGTTTCAATAGGTACGTACGAAGACAGCGAAATGTACTGTTTAGTGATAAATGATGTTATTTTTTTAATGGGTTTTTACAAACTCTTTTACACGTCAATAATATTTTTTTAACTAGATGAGGTCAGCGTTTCCTAACTGACTACTCTGTGAAGAAAGGTCAATACAAACTCAGAGGTCACAGTCTCTTTTAATGTACAGACATAATCTTGGTCAAATCATACAATCATGTAGGTTGGTGTCTGAAATAATCTGTACTTGTGCCAATTTTTTTATTTGTGAAAACAAACAATCACGCAGTCATTAAGGATAACCAAAAATATTTAAGCTACAAAAATGATAAAAATGTGAAATCAACCACGTTCTCCACATATAAACAATGAGACAATTTGGTAAATAACAAAAAAAAAAACCAATAAGTGAAGCATTAACGCCGTTTAAATCCGTTCTTAGTTTTTACGTGAAAGAGTAACAAACATACATACATCTTTGCTCACGTTTATAATAATAGTAGGATAATAAGAATAACTTAAAAAGTTTAAGTAAAAAGTTATTTAAAAGTAGTCTTTTGTACATATTACTGTATTGAATATTGGCTATACAAACGGGAATTCACCATCAATTTGTATATCTTTTGGTTTTATCTTACACAGATCCAAAGGTTGTCATCATCTCGTTACGTTGACTGTTCTAAGGTAACTCTACCCCAGTTTCTGAAGGCCAGATGTAGCCTTTGAGACGTGAAATTCCTGCTATGATTGGTAGCACAATCAGGTCTATTTTTAACCTACTTCAAAAAACGAGGTAGTTCTCAATTCGACTTTATTTATTTTTTTATATACATATTTGTTACGCGATTGCTCCGCCAATTATGAATTGATTTTGATGTTTTTTTTTGATATGTTATACTTCAGAGTTAGCTTTGGTTATACGTATTTATTTTTCTTTTCATCTTAATGATAATTATAATATGAGTAATTCAGGCCGTACGGCGCGTATATGTTCCAAGCGCGCCTCAAAGAGATGTCAGCATACGAAGGGGCCCCACAGGGCCAAGCCTGCCGGGTAAGCGGGATTGTCCGATAGGGTTACCGCTACCCCGTAACATAAATGGCTACGGAAGGAACATGGATGGGTTTTAGTCAGTAAGAGTCTGACACTCCCTTCCGCTCCACCCAGAGCGGGAGCAGTCATTGGATGATTACCCAGCCTTAAAAAAAAAAAAAAATGGTCACTGTTGTTTGCATAGCAAGTTTAGTGTTGGATACGAATTAGTGTGGAAACTGTGGGCTAGGTTGGTACCAAACTTCAAAAGTGTAAAATGAAAAATTGTTTTTTTCGGTATCTTTGGTTTTGTATTTTCGGTTATTGCCACCGACTTCCAAATTTTTTTTTTCACTTCTTAGTGTGCTTTCAGAAGTTGGTTCTTTTTTGTATTAAAAAGTGTTTCATAGACAAAAATTCACATAATAGAAGTGGCTCTTGATTTGGTACCATATAAATAAACATATTATTTAGTTATGAAAGGTTACCTATTTCGACATTGTCCGTCCTATGATTTACGACCACCATTTTCGCACAAAGACTCCATTTTAACGAATTACGTATAATTAACCACAGTCCATTTGTTGATCCATCAATCATTCTCGATATATTTTCGTTTCAATACAATGGCGCCGTTTCCGGTTTCCTGTTACCGCCATTTTGTCCGCCATTTGGAAAATGGGAGATTGGAGATTGGGGATCTCGCTTTGTTTGCTTTCTGTTCTCAAAATGTTCATGTTTAGATTATTGGACTCGAGTTGCTTTGGCTTATCAAACAGGAAAAAGACTGGAAGAATTTAAATGTAACAGGACTGAGCCCAGTGAGGAAATTAATAGAAAAACGATTTGATGTCTACTTCAAAAAGTATCTAAGCGAAACATTGTGTGTTTACTGGCCACAATTAAAAAAAAACAAAACGATTTTTTTTCAGGGATTTGTGATCGGTTTTTGTCACTTTTTCGTCTTTGGCTTTTGAATTTTTGTCTTCGACGCTTTTGCAGTAATATTTGGCCCTGCAATAATAGGCTAGTTTTTATGTCACTAACTAAAACCCATGAACGATTTGCAATACACTATGGAAAAAAATACCAACCTTGGCTAAATAAATTATTGGTGATCCTATTTATTTGTTGTCTGTGTCTAAGGATGACGCTCAATTCCTCTTATCCAATACAAGCTACACACGTATACGCTACATATATAGGTACATAAATGCTTGTGCAAGTTTAGATTTAGACGGGTCTGCATGACAAGCTTAATTTTGCACACGTATGATGTAACGTGAGTGGCTTGCGTTAGTCGCCTTTTACGGGATCTAGAGTTCAGAATAAATTAACACACTCACTTACACAGGTAAATAACCAAATTATAAATCACATACATAATTGGAAGAGTAACTCGCCATACCCATTTAAACTATTTACAACTGTCTGTTATTCATAATGATTTCTATCAAAAAATATTTTTCACTGAACGACACACCTAACAAAGACCCTTGTCAAAATTACC
Organism: Hyppa rectilinea; assembly: GCA_951799385.1. Lineage (NCBI taxonomy): Eukaryota > Metazoa > Arthropoda > Insecta > Lepidoptera > Noctuidae > Hyppa > Hyppa rectilinea. The sequence continues at coordinate 14,787,539 of OX637321.1, read as the reverse complement.
TGAAAATTATACAAACTCGTACAATAATACGATGAGTTCTTCGAAAAATCTCAGACTTGCTAATGAAGCTGGCTGGTTTATTCGAATAATTAGCATAAAATTAGATGACATGTCATACTGCACGCGTTTGATAAATGGCTGGAAAAGCCTGAGGGCGCGCTGATATTAATGAAAGTTTGTTTAGCGTGGCACCTGGGTTTGCTCGGCGTTCATATGTAATTTAGTAGAGTATTTTCTTGTGTGATTATGGAGTGGAAAAAAATGTGTGAATAGAATATTGTTGGTCAAAAACTTTATCAAAGTGTTTTAATTGCAAGCAGCTACTATTTTGGTCTTTAGGGTTTCATATCCAAAGTGAAATGGAAGCCTATTACTGAGCCTCCGCCGTCTGTCCGTTTGTCCGTCTGTCAGCGGGCTGTACATCTCGGTAATTTTCACATATAGTGTATTTCTATTGCCACTATTACAGCTCATAATAAAAATAAATTTTAAATTAAAAAGGAAATCCCCGTACAAGATACGAAAATCTCTAAAATAATAATAGGTACTTCAGCTGCTTTTTATTATAATCTAAGCAAAGAATAGAGTTGAACTACCCTATTTTGTTCACAAAAACATCATCATCTGCCGAGCCTTTTCCCAACTATGTTGGGGTTGGCTTCCCGTCTAACCGGATGCAGCTGAATACCAGTATTTTACATGGAGCGACTGCCTATCTGACCTCCACAACCTACTAACTGTGCAATACGATACCCCTTGGAAAGACTGGCTGTCAGATTTTCGGGCTTCTCACGACTCGTAACGACTGTCAAAGATGCACAAATGACCGCCGGGACCAACGGCTTAACGTGCTTTCCGAGGCACGGAGGAGTCTCGGTATGTTACGATGGTCACCCATCCACGGCCAGCCCTGGCAAGCGTAGCTTAACCTGATGGATCGACCAGAGCAGCTGTTAGTACTTCACCACGAGTTTCTCCTTGTACACAAAAACATACTGTTAATAATATTATAGCTACAACATACCAACCCAAACGGACGAACATTGGTACACCGCTTTAAACCTAAGATTGTTGTACAAAGGAGACCAAAATGTGTCTCTAAATGGATCCTCTTTGTTAACAAAAAGATGATAACTCAGCATAACAGCTAATGTAAGATATTTGTCACAAACACAGCAGGATTATATACATGTGTTGTGTTGAAATTAATTTACGTTTTGTTTTGTAAGTAGGATTTATGCGGCAGGTTGACATGGTTAAAAAACATGCATCGAAACTTCGTTTGTTTTATTTATTTTAATAGGTTTATTAATAAATTTATTTATAAATGAAGTTTATATGAAATTAGGTATATATTTATTTATTATTATTAATAAATGTGTATTCGAAATTAAATACATATTTACACTTAGTTTCATATTGCACCTACAACTGTTTATCTCTGCATCACCCAAAAGTTGACTGGTAGAAAATGCCTTTTTTGCGGGTGGCAAATCATCAAATGACTCCTCCCGCTATGGATGGAGCGGGAGGGAGTGTCAGGCTTTTATTGATTAAAACCATCCATGTTCCTTCCTTAGCCCTTTATGTTCACCGCCGTGTCCTCGTAGAGGCGATCGGCGGCGGCGACCTCTCGCGCCCGGCCCTGGTGCAAGCCATGGTCCGGGGCGAGAGGGAGTGGGAGGCAGTCACCTCCTTCTGCGAAAAAGTTATGCTCGCGAAGGAGGTGGCGGGATGGGAGAGAGAAAGGTCCTCCCGTCCCAGCCGCCGCAGGAGACGCCCCGGGCGTCGGGAGCCACGTGACGACTCCCGGCCACCGTAGGCGCGGGCCTGCGGGCGGTGAGTAATGGGTGACTCACCGTCCGATCAGCACCAGACCCGTGCCGTACGGCGCGTATATGTTCCACGCGCGCCTCAAAGAGATGTCAGCATATGAAGGGGCCCCTCAGGGCCAAGCCTGCCGGGTAAGCGGGATTGTCCGAAAGGGTTACCGCTACCCCGGAACATAAAGGGCTACGGAAGGAACATGGATGGGTTTTAGTCAGTAAGAGTCTGACACTCCCTTCCGCTCCACCCAGAGCGGGAGCAGTCATTGGATGATTTCCCAGCCTTAAAAAAAAAAAAAAAAGCCCTTTATGTTCCGGGGTAGCGGTAACCCTTTCGGACAATCCCGCTTAGTACAAAATGCCTATGGTATTTAGTTCACCACTGTACATATAAGTGCTTAAAGTATTAAATAAATAAATAAATAAACATCACTCCCATTCTCATTATTTCCTGTTTACATAAACAACATTGTTAATAAAGTTTAAAATTAATTTCACTTGATTAATAAAATTCTTGATATAAGTTATTTATTTAAAGAAAAACAAACGAACTGTCGAAAACAGTTATTGTATTTTCAGTTGAATTGTAATGAAAAATAAATTCAATATTATGTACTTAAAGGTTTTCAGTAAGTTTATACAATGTGGCGCTACAATGGTGACATTAATTTAACACACATAATTATACGTTTTCAGATTTTCGTTTCATGAAGACAATAAATTTCCATTAAACGTTATTGTTTACGGATTTATTTAAAATGTTAGAAAATAGCATCTTAGAGCAAACTGTGCTTAAAGAACGACAGTTCTTTAAGTTCTTTTTTTGCGGCAGCGCAGCGGCCATTTGGCGGGGTCAGGGATCACATCATTCGCATCAATGAAATTAAAACGAATAAGCAATACTATTAGGATGAAACAACTGCAAAAAGTAGGCTAATTGATTTTTTTATTTAATATGTCTTTTTATTTGCGATTTATTTTAACCTATCAACATTTATATATGATTAATGGGCAACAGCCCTACCCGTGTGTTAAAGTTGTAGCGCCACGTTGTAATAATAATATATTGTTTTTAATATTGATCATAGATTCTTTATCCAATCTAAATCGGTAAAGGCTGTCCAGCGCAGTTTAGTTTATTTGAACCCTTCCAAATTCAAGAATACCGAAAAAAATGAAGTAAATACTTATATTCCTAAACAAACACCAATATTTTACTTACCAAGCTGTGTTGATACCATTTACTATTTATTACTAGCGAGAGCTACCGTAAATAACCTAATAAGCGCAGACCCTTCTCAGGATTTCGACAGCAGTAGAAAGGAAATAACACTAGACGAAATATCAACATATCAATGATTTTTTGGGATAAAAATGTCGAAGCTGTAAGTGGCTGCTTTGGTGTTGAAATTATTAGAATCCTGCTAATATTAAGTTAGGATGTTTGGATGTTTGTTACTCAATCACGCCAGAACGGCTGAACGGATCTGGATGAAATTTGGCCTTGACCAAGGATAACCTTTTGAACACCAGATCATTAACGCACGCGCGTGCCCTCCACGCCAAGCTACATATTTATTTCTTCTTGTTATCATAAATTTCCCAATATCCATGGTGTCTTATAATTTGTTTCGTGTCATTAAATACGAACGAGAGCTTCAATTTTTAAGATATTTATATAAACACTCGCAAAATTAGTTTAGTTTAGTAGTATTTAATTCGTGTTTTTGTGTAATTTTGTTTAATTCGTGTTAGATAAGCACAAGAAAAACACTTTTGAATAAAAACAGAAGGCACTTTGCACTATTCCTCATAGTTTCAGATTTGGCCATCCACGCCCACTTAAAAAAATCACCCTGTATAGATAGACTGTTTACAGACTAGCGGCTTTCGTGCCAACATGCCGTTAGTGTACATTGGCCTTTAATGAGCCGCACATATTGTTCCCAGCCTACAATTGACTGCACACTCGCGGCCGGTCATTAAAACAACAGTTCGCACCGGATTTCGCAGGTTTTCACCAGTTTAAACCGGTTTTAACTAGTTTTACACCTGCGTACAGTTAAATCTTTATTGTCAATTTGGAATTTCGAAGTTTCCGTTTGAATGGTTGTTTAAATAGTTATAGTTTTGAAAGTTATATAACGAGTTTTATGTTGAACACGATGTACTCGTAGGAACAATTATGATGAATTCTTTTGGAAACCATAAACTACGTTTTTCCGAGGCCATATCTAATATACTCTATAGGTTGTACAAGGAATGGAGGTGAATTTGTAGTAAAGAGCATTAAAATTGTCCTGTAAATGTCTTCAGCAAATACATGCCCCTCCCGGCTCCACTTCCTATAAACGCGATGTTTTAAACGCCAATAAAATTGCACTTCGAAGCGACAGGTTGATAGTTAATTCATCTATTTAGTGGCAACCATAGCATCAGGGTGTTTTTACGATCACTGAAGGGTTTTTTGAGCTTTAACCCGTGAGGTAGGAGACGCAAAACATTGTAGACATTGGTAGAGTTTTGGTCGGCTATTATTATTTAAAATCAGTCTTGTGTATTTTGAACAAGAACAAAGGAGGTTGGTAGGATTTCAAATTAATTGGTTGCTTTCAATTGCTTCCTTTAATTTAGACACAAACAAGATCTGTAACTCGAAAATATTGTTTTATTGAAGGTATCTAGGGAGAATTTCAGTAATGAAACTGGACGCGATTGCCACATAAACCCCGTTGAACACTTTCAGCGCCAGTGTATCATCATTTTAAAATAGGAAGCTATTGTAGCCTGCAAAAAACGTTAAAAAAAAACGATTTTTTGGTTCTAGGACATTCCAGTTTCCTCACAATGTTTTCCTTCACCGTTTGAGAGCAGTGCTGATGACATTAAATACACAAAGTAAAGCGCCTGCTTGGGTTCGAACTCACGACCGAACAACTCGTAAGTTGAGGCCACGACTGCTACTATTTAAAAAAAAAAAAACCCTCTCCTTTTTCGTTCTACCACATTAACTTACCTTTGCCATAAAAAAATCTGCCCCAATTACATCAATACATAAAAATAGGAATATTTCCCGCACTCTGAACTAATGCGGTATTTCCCCATACGGTACGGAAATACCCCATCGACACTACAGGTGAGATTGTGAAACAGCTGGAGGGGAAAAATATCTAAATATGTATGTTTGTACGTGGGTGTATTATGACTAGCGTTGGATGAAACGGTGTAATTTTTAGGGTTCCGTACCCAAAGTTTACAACGGGACCCTATTACTAAGACTCCGCCGTCCGTCCCTCCGTAAGTCCGTCTGTCACCAGTCTGTATCACCTAAACCGTGATAGTAAGACAGGTAAAATTTTCACCGATGATGTATTTCTGTTGCCGTTGCCGTTGTTTAACAACAATAATTATACTAAAAAACAGAATAAAATAAATATTTAAAGGAGATTGTTCTACGCCCATACATTGTTCGCCCTGGAGCCAACAGCATAGAAAAAATCATTTTCTATTTGTAAACTGCCCTTAGAAGCCCAAAATAACAACGTTTCTTGACGGACACTTTAGAGAAAAGATTTATTTAAAGAAAAGGAACAGAATTTGAGGTTATCTATATATACATATAATAAAACAGTAAAAAAACTGTGTCTGTACATTGAATATATTAAAAAAATAATAATTGAGGGGGGTTTAGAAACAGTAATAGAGCATGAATCCAAAAAAAAAATTTTGTCTGTTTGTCTGTATGTCTGTTTGTCTGTTTGTTTGTACACGCTAATCTTCGGAACTACTGGACGGATTGGAATGTTTTTTTTTGTGTTGTATAGGTATTAAGTCTGGGCAACATATAGGCTATAATTTATCTTGGAAACTTGAACACCTGATGCAGAACCGCAACAGACCAGCTAAACTATAAGAGATACAAAAATGATACCTTAGCAAAAATTGTTCCACGTGATTAGCATTTTCTGCTGAGAGAATAAATTTGAAGATCTGGAACACCTGATGTGGAACTCCAAGAGCCCAGCTACACTGTAACATATATAGGAATGACGTCTTAGCAAAAGTTGTTCGGTCTGATGGGCATTTCCTGTTGACTTATAAAAATCGAAGATCTGGAACACCTGTTGTGGAACTCCAAGAGCCTTGCTACACCATAACACATATAGGAATAACGTCTTAGCACAAGTTGTTCAATCTGATGAGCACTCTCTGTTGACTTATAAAAATCGAAGATCTGGAACACCTGTTGTGGAACTCCAAGAGCCTAGCTACAACATAACACATATAGGAATGACGTTTTTGACGTCTTTGTTGTTCAATATGATGGGCATTTCCTGTTGACTTATAAAAATCTAAGATCAGAAACATCTGATGTGGAAATCTAAGCTATCACTAATTTTACTGTGTAATTATAAAATAACATAAACTGGGAGTACCCGCACGAGGTGAAGGCGGTAACAGTTTAGGACTGATTTTCGATGACGATGGTATATCATTGAAAATTTGACTCTACTGGCCAAAACTCCTATTTATTTTTTTATTTTATCGTATGAATATGCCTTCGGGCTTATGTTGTTTGAGTGTTTAATTTCCTTTTCCATTTATCTTCGTGACACTGTAGCCTACCCGGTAACGCAGGGGAGCAGTCATTTTAATTTAGATTTTTATTGATCAGGTATCTTCACAATAAAACTATGACCATGCCTAGAAAGAGGTCAAATCTTTCCCAATATTCCAAGAGAGCTAAAAGATTGAGGATCATAAGATCCCAAGAATCTACCGAAGAGCGTCAGGAGAGACTTGATGTTGTTCGAGAACATTAGGCTGCAACTCGCTCCGTGGAAACCTCTTCGGGTCGCGAAGCACGCCTGCGTTCTCAGCGTATTCATTAGGTCTCTAGAGACCAGTGAAGAATATGATGCGCGACTGACCGCTCGCGAGTCAGAGACGTTCACGGAAAGAGAATTACGCTTGAGTTCCAAGCGTATCTACGCATCGACTTCTAGGTCTCTAGAGGAGGAATATAATAATGCGGTTACCAAAATAAAAACGATGACAAATGGACTGTATGTTTTGGTGGTTGTTGGAATGAAATAAAACTAAAGCTCAGTGTGATAAAAGATTTAAATGGGAAAAATGATAAAAAATAACATAAATGGCGACCCCGTTGTCGCTGGCATAAGCAACAGGGTCCGCGTACGAAGTCGCGGGCAGAAGCTAGTTTTTAATAAAAGAAAACTTAAGTAATTCCTTCTAAAATCGCTATTTCTGTTTTCTACAAAGCATTAAACTTCAAATACAGTAAAATATTACCGTAAATACAGTTGTATTATGCCTTTTAGGTACAGTTATTATTTATTGGTTGAAGTTTACTTTAAGCGAAGTCCGTTATCCGTTGTCAAAATGCTAAGGTGTCGTGGCAGATCACAGAATCAGTTATTCGAAGCCAGGTCACGTTGAAAGCAATCCAAATTGTAGTCCGTTAAACTGAAACAAAATCAAAAACGCCAAAAGATATCGCCAATTAGGTAGATATTCACAACAACACAACACAGCCACAGGCACCGACTGACGTAGTGACGTAGAGATGCTCTCTTGAAGATCAATCATTGTATATCGATTATCAATGACCACCTATTTAATCTGTGGTTTTAATTTAGTAGACCAAAATGACAGATCAATATGTCAAATGTAAATTAATTTGTTCCGTTTCAAACATAAACACGTTGTTGCTATGATTCTACTCCAATTAAATTAATGCTAAAATAAAATGTTTTGTTCCCAACGAACAATGTGTAACGTTTTAGTTTACGACATTTAAAAATAGAGTTTAAGTACTTAAAAAGTAAAAATATGGCTATTGAAGTCGTGAAATGGTTATGAGAACAATTCACTAGAGTTGCGCCGTAAATGACATTTCAATCGTTAAATGAGAGATTTTCTGACAAGTGGAAAAACATAGTTCAATAGATGGCGTGGGTAAAAAATACGTCTTTGTTTTACTGGCTACTGATAACAAAAATAAGATCCGTAAATAAGAAAGCTTATTTGATGTCAAAAACCTGAGACAGTGACGTATTTTTTACCAACGCCTCTTTTGAACTAATATTTTCTCACTTGTGAGAAAATCCCTCATTCGACTAGTAAGTACATTTTGTGAGTTTGTTTTGTTCATTATATTTTCATCATAATCGTGCTAGGCCATATTCATCATAAGTTCCATTAAAATGTTCACGGAACTAATTCCATGAAAAAAATATGCATGAAAAACTTTTATGTTGCACATTTTCAATGTTTTGGAAGTAATAAATATCGAACATCCATTATTTATCACTAGATATTATGGACATCGTCGTCGATATCGATATTTATGTACCTAATATGAGCGAGAGCGACACTGACAAATCTTTTGTGACATTCACATTGACAATTCCTTGAAAGATGGCGAGTTCAGTTGGTAATAAAATCAATAAGGTCACTTTTAAAAACCTATTAAGAATTAAACAGTGTCCGCTTGAATTTATTATTTTTAAAAAGCATATTAAAATATAATTAAAATTAACGTACACGTCAAATGTTTGTTGGTCATAGGGCGGTCTAGAACAATCTCCTTTATACAACAAACGTGATATTTTGCTGTTTTTATAGATAATGGTACCTACGGAACCCTTAGTGCGCGAGTTCAACTCGCGTTTGTTTTTTATTAATACACCTACCTGGTTACAGGATTTTGCTAAATATAACTATCAACATGCTTGTATATCCACAAAGGCACAAGCAGAAGTATGTATGCGGTGCACCCACATTTAGCTAATCATGTTTAAGCCCCATAATACGTAAAACTATTGCCGGGCACAAACGTAGCCTCCGGGCTGCTAATTTCAGTCGGAAAAACCCAATAACACTCAGGAATCAAACCTAGGACTTCATGCTCAAACACTAAAGCTTGCTAAAAATCATATTGTATTTTGACAGCAGTGATGTGTGTGACTCTCGGACTGCTAAGTTACAGATTTTACGGATTCATGTGTGTGTTGTATAATTATCACTTGCTTAAAAATCGGTGATATTTCTCAACTGCATATGAAGCTAAGTCAGAAGCCCATGGGCAGCATAAAAACTCAGACTCTGACACCAGGTTACTCACTAACCACACGAAAAACAAAAAAAAAAATACATGACGTGTCTAATAAAAATAATAATGTGGTCTACTATTTCCGCCTTTTGTTTTTATAATGATCTACGATCGAGGAGCGAAAATATTAAGCAAGTTGCAAAAATAATTCCTTTTTTTTGAAAAAGGAATTATTTAGGCTGGCACATGTCCTTATCCAACTGTCATTTTCATTTCAAATGTTGTCAATACGTTGTCGGAAAATAAAAAGTTAAGGAAAAAACAACTTAACAAGGTGCTAAACAATTTTTATACTTAGAGTGTAATGAAATGAAGGTCTTTATTCCGTAAATAGGATACCGGAATTACTTTTAGACGTCATATTTTTTTTAAATAAGCTATTGAGGTGGCGTTTCCTATCTGATTACTTTGAGAAGAAAGGCGAAAAGAAACTCAAAGGTCTCAGTCTCTTTAATAGACGAGACATAATCTAGGTTAGATCATGTAAGAACTATGTGAAATACGTGTCTGATATGGCCTTTTGAGGAACCTGGAGCGACAAGAAGTGGACCTGTCCAGTCAGTGTAAGCATTCGTCAGTATTCATGTAGCTCAACTCAAGACTCAAGACGACACGGTTGGCGCAGCGGTTGAGCGATTGACTGCTGTGTAGCATGTCGCGGGTTCGATTCCCGCACGGAACAAATATTTGTACGACCTACAAGTATTTGTTACGGGTCTGGGTGTTTTTCTATGTATAATATGTATGTATTTACAAAAAAAAAGTATATAAGTAGTTTATCAGCCATCTCGTTACCATAACACAAGCATTAGGTTGCTTAGTTTGGGACAATATGGCGTTGTGTGAAAAGTCCAAGGTTATTATTATTATTATTATTATAAACTCGACAAACAATACCAAAGGAGGGATATTTGGAAAGGCCGCATAAAATACTCAGAATGTCAGGCAATCTTTAAAAATATCTAGGCAAGACAAAAAATATGTACTCATATTTGTCCAAGTAAATATTCATGTTCCAATTGTTTTTTATTTCTTTTTTATAAACACACTGACTGCCCTGTTGGTCTCCTGGTCGCAAGCATGACTGCTGCTGGGTTCTCAGTTCGATTCTCAAATCCGGCAGTGTTATTGGAAGTTTCTATTAGGGATTTCTTAGTAACAGTTCATAGTTTGGAAGTTGGCGATGTGATACCTCCGAAAGCACGCTAAGCCGTTGGTCCTACGCGCCCGATCTCTCTCCGGTCGTGTCGGATTGCCATCCCATCGGATTATGAGAGAGTGCATTTGTGTCTACGCACACATTTGGGCACTATTATCTCCAACATCAATGGCCAGTCTCCACTGAAACAACCAGTTGCCATGGCCGAAATTAGGTCTAGAAGACTGATAACCACACATTATTTTGTTCACCAGACAAGTATTTTTGATGTAGTAAAGCTCATCGCTTCATCCTCTCATAAATAAATAATCTTCGTCTTGGTCTTGAATTTATGACGTCACAAAACACAAGCACACATACAAACAAAAATGTTCCAAGTTTGGTAGCGAAACAGGCACCATCTCACTCACACATCTACGTTTTATTCGCGAAACCGTTCCAATTCACGCAACACATACATCCCTCGTCCAATGGAACGTACGTGGCCTGAAAGCGAATTTATTATAAACAAAAAACTTGAGGTTTTCATCTATCAGTACAGAAACGTTTGAAACTTATGTGAATTATGTGCATATGTTTACCTTCGGATCAAATATATGGAGATCGAAAATATCGAATGTTTTATTATTTATATTTTTTGGTTTTATTCTGTCCGACTAGAAATGGACATACTCCTTTGTTTAAAGAATTTGACATTTATATACAATTTATATGCGTTTGGTCCTTGTCGTTTAGGTAGGTGCATATAAATGAAGACGGGCTGAGTGTAACACCAAGATTATTTAAATAAAATTCATGTACAGTTTTTATGGTCATCGTATTGCTTACTCGGAGGAGCTCGTGGCTAAGTAATAACAGCTGCACGGATCGACACATCAGGTTAAGCTTCGCTTGCCGGGGTGGGTCCGTGGATGGGTTTGCCTCGGAAAGCACGCTAAGCCGTTGGTACGGCAGCTGTGATTCGTGTGTTGTTATAGTAAAAATTAAAAAATCCTTTTTTACAAAAACAAAACAACCCATTTCCATATAAAGAAAAATTAAAAATCCGTGAAAAATAAGGACAGTTCCGCAAATAAAATCAAATTACCCCAATGTAATAACTAACTTTCAAAATGATTAACTGTTTGTGAACTAAAACTTTATGATTTATTATTATCGCATGTATTTTTGGACGAACTCTGATAAAACTTAATTAATTATACTTATTTTGATTACAAACCAGGGTCTATAAGAATTGAAATGAAGTAAACATCACATAAGCTGTAACATCACGTCTTGGCCCGAGGCTAAACTAATAAACAAATAAAAAAACAAGTACTTACTTCATATAAATATGCAATACATATTTAAGAAAAATGTATGGAACAGCAAAATTTTTTGGGACGTCTAAGTCAAAGTTAAAGTTTTATTTGTAAAAAATAGGTATACAAATGGGTGTTGTCGTTAAAGGCGTACAAATATCAAATATAAATTTCAATAATTAAATAGTAACATAATAAATATCAATGCCAAATTGTATGCTGAAACAAAGTTAACAATATTGCAAGCAAAAATTTTGCAACTATAATAATACTACATTTTAATTGTATTTACTTCCGACTAATTACATAATAACAGATTAATTGCAGCAGTTAATTCTTAACGCATCCCCATCAACATCGGACTAAAAAATAAATTTTAGTCAACATCCCTATTAAATTAATATTTGTAATTTTCTAACTGAACAAGCATATTATTAGTCTATTAATGATTACCTAGAAGATAATGCTACATATTATGTTACAAATATTACGTAATAGGGATGTTGACTACAATTTATTTTTTAGTCCGTCAGCTAAACTCAAAAACAAAAACTATTGGACACGTATTTTTTCTTTTTTCTCATAAACAAAAGATTACGTCGATATAATATTGTTTTCAAATGTGGCATGACGTCACTCCTCTGTAGGTTTTATGCTGAATTGTGACGTAACGCGCCCGCACTCCCCAACTTTAATGCGTTTTATCTAAGTTATTTTTAATAAATATGATAAAGCAAAACATATGTGCCCGATATTTTTTATTAATTGACTGACGGACTAAATATACTTTCTTTTTTTGTACCCTGTAAACATCCCTATTAGGAGGTTTAGAATCATGCCCTGAATCCATGATAGCTTCGCGTCAATGTCTCTTCTAGCTTGTAAATTTATGTTAAATAATTTTCCTATATTTTTGTCCTCCAGCAAAAACCCAACAGAAAACAAATTGACAATGCTGATTATACAAAAATAACTAACCAACTTAATAAAAACGTCAATTTTAGGGCTCAGAAAAAGTCGTTGAGAGTCGAAGTGTACCTAATTAAAGTGTCACAAATTAGTTTAATTTACTTCATCGGCCCATTTCTGAAGTTTCCCCCGACAGAAGTGTGTTTTTACGATCTTTGCAAACTCCGCCATTATTTTCAAGGCGGTGGTAGAGGGACCTACATATTATAAGGATGTCCACGTCTTTGTTGGTGAGCTTTTTAGCTAGGCGCTGATTTTTGAAATACTAGCTTTTGCCAGCGACTTCGACTTCGACTTTATTTTCTTTCTTCAGAAATAAATATCTTTATAAATTAATGTGGCATGCACAATGGTCCGCCTAAAGGACTGATTGCGGAAACCATAACCCCCTAATATAGAACATAGAAATTAAAGAGGTGAGTGGTATGTGTGTGGTATTTATATGTGTGTTATTTATTTAATGCATAAGAAAGCCCTACAATCTGACAACCAGACTTACCAAGGGGTATCGTATTACCCAGGGTATCGTATTATTACTGGGTTGTGGAGGTCAGATAGGCAGTCATTCTATGTAAAATACTGGTATTCAGCTGCATCCGATTAGACTGGAAGCCGACCCCAACATAGTTGGTTAAAGACTAGGCAGATGATGATATGCGTGTGATTAAAGTTAAAAAAAAAACTAAATAGGTACTTTTAGTAATTCTTAACAAAACAACATCAAAGAATATACGTTATATTACGTTTAACATTATTAATAAAATGTTAACTTCAAACTTTAAATTTGAATAACTCCGCGAATAAACCACACGCTGTATAACTTACTTTAATAAATAACAAAACATGATCATAGCTGAGGAACAAAGAAAACAAAAACAAAAAAAAAAGGAATTACTACCGGATAAGAACCCAAACACAACAAAATACCTAATCAATCAATTTCTAAATAAACAAACCGTATTCAATAACATCAATTTCCTATAGAAAGTCCTTCGCATTACGATAGATAAGTTGTTTCGAGATACCCACACAGGGGGATATCGAGCGGCCATTAATCATGCCTTTAAGTCTATACTTCTTCATTTGTCACCTATTCCCTTCCCTCCGCTGAGAGACTTTGAAAAATGACTAACCACTTAAGTAGTAGGAGCGGTATCGACTTAAATTTCCACGTATTGCGGTTAGAAGTATTAAATGGAAAAGTTATGGGGGAAAATAACAATTTATTTACACAATTTTTGTGTAAATAAATTGTTATTTTAAATTTATGAAAGAAAGAAAATGTTTTTAGTCTCGAAGATCACACATTATAAACAATTTTTAACATAAAAAGCAAACGTCAATTATGAAAAAAAATTGCTTGGACGAAGCCAAATGTACAGAATTTTCATATTTTTTTTATAACTAATATTATTTCTCACCACAATATTTTGTTACATTTGACATTTTTATTTTTTTTTTATTTTTTTAGGAAAACAAACAATTACACATTAAGGATAACAAAAAAATATGAGATACAAAAAAATACAAATGTGAAATCAACCACGTTCTCCACAGATAAACAATGAGACAGTTAAAAATTGGTAAACAACAAAAATTAAATTAAACAAATAGTGAGGTTAGCATTAACAACACCAATCAATGAAACTATAGTGTCGCACAACATAATTACATAGTCACCCTAGTTTTTCAATGAATCGATCAACATTTGTCTAAACCTTCCTTGGGGTAAAGCAAACAGATCTAAACTGCAGAAATACTTATTATATATTGCCGGGGTTAGCCGTGGATGGGATCTTTACATAACGAGACTCCTCCGTGTCACGGAAAGCTGTTTGAAAGATTTTACCGTTGTCATACCTTATACTCCACTTCAATCTCTACAAATATGATTCTAAAAAGTACGTAACATCATGTTATTATTATTAAATTTTGAGCATGTTATACTCACTGATAATCGATGTTTGCATAATTATACATACAGCCGGTGCCTTGCTAACAGCTGATAATACCTGTCAACGCCAATCATCATTCGATATTGATTGACGTTCAATTAATTTCGTTTGCGACACACTCCGTTCCATTTTTATTACAAATTCAGATAGGTATACTATACAACGTGTTTTTTTTATCCCATAACTAGGGTAAAATAATACAAAAAGTCCTAGAATATGTGGTCCTAAATGCCTAGTTTCAAAGATTATCAATTACAAATTAATTTATCCCGATGTGTGTAGGTATCTATGTTTCATTGATACTCGTATACTAGTAATATTCATTTTCATTCAAACCAATCATTCTTATTTAAAGCTAGGAAAATGCAACCTTGTCATAATTCACGTTAGGGTGTTTTACATTAATAATCGTGACTTAGTTGGATAGATTTGTATCAAAAATGAAACAAAAAAAATATAATTGAAAAATCATTATTATGACAGTTGATTCTTTAATATTATTTCATTCTTACTCTAGAGTTATGGGATATTAAAAAAAACCCCTTTCGAGATGTTATTTCAAGAATTCTATCCAAAAAATCTTCCATAAATTCGAAATTCTATCTCTCTCTGTTTAGAAGATTCTCACGCCTAAACTAACTTAAGCCGAATTTGATGAGGAGGAAAGGCGTCCGGATAAGGACGAAAGGATACTTTACAATGTACCTACAATTTATTTTTTGATTCCAACCCTAACCTTAGCCCCGATAACTAGGTATTGACCTTGCATTCGATACATAATCGCATTATCTCTCTTGTTACAGATGAGCCGGTATAATGACGTCACACAAAAGTAGAACCTAACGCACCAAAATGGATATAGATCATGTAGTATTGGACAAAGAAGCAATCAGTCGATTCGAACAGTACACATTGGCGAAGCCCTCGCTAAACGGAGGGATCCCTTTGGACCGATGCCAAGATGCCGACTCCGTGGTATCTAATAGCAGAAAAAGAGCACAAACATCACGACAAAAAGTTGTTTGCTGCTTTTGTCTCAAAACTACGAAGTATAGAAGAAAACAATTCATTATCGGAT
Organism: Hyppa rectilinea; assembly: GCA_951799385.1. Taxonomy (NCBI): domain Eukaryota; kingdom Metazoa; phylum Arthropoda; class Insecta; order Lepidoptera; family Noctuidae; genus Hyppa; species Hyppa rectilinea. The sequence goes on along the minus strand of OX637321.1, from coordinate 14,772,116 downwards.
CTCTCACTAATGTTGTTATATTCGTCGTGCTTCTAGCTTACACGTTTTTGGGATCGTTTATTTTTCTGGCCATAGAGGGCGGTGCAGAAGTCCCAGCCAGGCCCAGAATACTTCCAGATAGACAAAAACTTAGTCATAAAGATACAAATAGTACACACAAAAAGACGGACGAAGAATATGATTACGGAAATCTAACGTTGTCAGCAAATTACTTTTGGGACGCCAGAAGCAGAGCGGTTGAAAATATTTGGGAAATAACAGTGTCTCTAAATATTTTGTATAGAGAGAATTGGACACGGTTGGCTGCACAGGAGATTCTGAAGTTTCAAAACGAGCTTGTACAAAGGGTTACTACCGAAATGGCGTCCCAGTATGGCGTCAGTTACCGAGAGATGGCGCTCGGTGAATTCGGGAGCGACCTCACAAACCATTATGAAGAGCACGAATGGAATTTGGCGCTGGCGTTTTTCTACTCACTCACTGTTTTAACTACTATAGGTGAGAATTTTTTGCACTTAGTTTTAACATTGTAGAAGTAATTTTGGGTTAGTGTGTTTTATTCTACAGGGTGAGAATAACCTCAGCAAAATGATTTTATATGACTGTAATGCATTAATCATAGTTATAACACCCGCACCACAAAACAAAATAGATGAAATTATTTCAAATCACTGTGCCAAGATAGTCTAATGATCAAAAAACACAAAGACAAGAAAAACATTAAGACAAAATTAATTTAGGCAAGGTTCTGTAACACAATTATTAACGCATCTTGTATGTATTTTAATAGAAGAAAACCCCTGATCAATGAAAACATTTCAAGAACATCTTTGTTGTTGATTCCATTACAGTATAGTAACATCCAAAAATATTTTTCACTAATCTTATGACTTTATTAATAGTGTGCCTTTTCTTCCATAGGTTACGGCAACATCGCACCGCGAACAATCCTCGGGAAAGGCGTAACTATCATCTACGCTTTGATCGGTATACCACTAACCCTGGTCTACTTATCGAGCGTCGGGTCCCTGCTCTCCAAAATGGCGCGAAGCGTCTTCAGCCGAGCGCTCTGCTGCTGCCTCTGTTCAAATTGCGGATACTGCTGCTATGACGAACGAAGAATGGCGGAGAAGGAACGAAGAATGAAGATGAAAAGACAACAAGAAGAAATTCTTAACAGTCAAAATACAAGTAAAACTCCAACAGAAGAATGCTACGTGCTGAAACCTGACAGTCAGAAAGATTTATCACTATCAGAAAGACCAACCATGAGTACAGCCAAAGATGACATCATCAGTTGGCCAGACACAGATTCAAAGCTATCTATGCACGGTTTGAGCATACTGGCTCCCGTGCTTTTATGTTTAGCAGCGATATTTATATATATAGTCATCGGAGCAGTAGTTCTGTTCAAAATAGACAATTTGGGTATCATAGACGGTTTCTATTTCTGTTTCATGGCATTAAGCACCATTGGGTTCGGTAATATTGTTCCTGGTATGACATATACAACAATAAATGGTGTTAGGTACTACACCATCAAATCTACCACTCTGTGGTTCTGTTCTGCGTACACCTTAACCGGTTTGGCACTAACAGCCATGTGTTTCGGCGTAATACACGACGAAATTATATATAGGATAAAGCATCAACAAAAACAGTGGTCCCAAAAGGGAAACACGGTCAATGATGGAGTCAATATAAACGATCCGTTTTACATGAATTCCTGACAAATGTATAGCAAGAGTAAGTCAGAAAATCTGTACAGCATTATGGAAGATAGTTCTTTAGAGCGTAACAGAATCGAAATTGACAATAGAGAAGTAGTTCTTAGTGTAGATGATATATCGGGGGCTGCGGAGTCTAATGCAGAATTCCCACCACCACCACCACCAGAAGAAGAAATTGTTGCAATAGTAACCAAAAAAGAGCCTAAAGGTTTTGGTAATATGGTAGCATACAATGCGTTACCAGAAATGTTGGAACACGTTAATACATAATCTAAAAAGACTTGCGGTTTTTGATTAATCATATTTTCTATTCTTTTTTTTCTGGCTGTGAATAATAATTCTTAGTTTATACAATTTTATGAAATATCATAATGCTCTTTGTCGAATTTACTTTTTTCAACTGTAATTATGTAAATAGTGTTGTAAATATTGTAATTAATTAGTGATAGAAACTGATGTTTGACATCTTTTATCGGATCTATTTGTCAACTGTTAATATCAAGGTAATTGTAATGATTTTCATGTGAATAGTTTCTTTGTAAAAAAATATGAGTTTAATAAAAAAAAATAAAACTATTTTGTCGATTTTATTTTAATCTCTACTAAAATCTCAAAATCTAAAAATGCAAAACTAGAAAATTAAAATCCTGTTTATAATGTAGTTCACATAAGTATAAATGTCTATAAGATCCAAATCATACATGACAGAATAATGCCGATACACACAAAGACAAAAATAATAATAAATGTCACTTAAAGCTTTGGTTTCATAACAAACCTATGAACAATAAGGGCCGGCCAAATACAAAGTTTTTTTGAACATTAATGTCAAATACTGTTAAAAAGCTCCTGAGCATATAAATGATGTCTTGATATTTAAATATCTTGAATATTGCCTTGCCGATAGCCTTGAAGACTATTCGATGTAGACATTGAGAGGGGAACGTAGGGCTCTAGCGGTCAGAGGTAACAAATTCTCCAGTTGCTTTGAGCCAGTTAAAATGACAGTTTTTAAAGCTTATTGTCAGAGCTTTTACATGGAAAGTTTCTGGTCTCTGGTCACACAAAAAGATCGGTAGACGCCCAGCGCATCCAGTATAATAATTTCTTCAAAATGTAGTTAGGGTTGCCAAGTTTTCGTAGGGAGTAGGGATGTTGCGGCGTTTCTCACTGATGGCTTTCATGATAATTATAAGTATTTTTATCACCTATATCTATTTTTATCAGGTATATCCTAGTGCAGGCATATTTAACACTATGTTACCAAATGTTTTTACAAAGTTTTATTTTTGTATTCAGCCACTTCACTTTTTGGAAAAATTATTTATTTATTTATTTGTATGCCATTATTCGAAATAAAACGGTATCCCTGATCTGCAGAAAGCGTGGCGGCTGCAACAAAATCTTAAAAACTGCAGCTGCTAGGTTCTCATCCCCGTTATGGAGGTCCTTCATTAAGTCAGTTATCTAATTAAATTTTTCCTTTTTTGTAATCGTTATAACGTATGAACCGTGCTTCCAGATTTTTTTTTAATGCCAGATAATCATGGTAGCCGTTACAATATGATGGAATTCCTTTCCTAGGAAATCAAAGCTTAAATTAAACCCTCAATACGTATCAAATTAAGTCTTAATTAGTTTAGAATACATTATTATATTATCCATATAGAGCACAAATCTTGGAGATAGCAGAAAACAGCGCAGAGCATCGTTAATCCACAAAGAACCCTGAGATCTACGTTGTCCAGCCACAATCGAAGAAGTAAGTATCACAAAGGTATGAAACCACACAAACGAAGAGTAAGGCAGACGTGTAGCCGTAGTAGGTACATCTACATTCGCCAATTATAAGTCCCATAAAAAAGGGAGTAAGCCTGTTGCTATCAACCGAGAACCTGCACAAATCGAGACTGCTACTGAGTAATTCCTAATGTGTTCAAAAACACGTTGCCCGATCTGAGAATCGATCCCAGAACCTCATGCTGGCTGCTCCTTAGTGCTCCTGAAGCAGTCAAAATATAATACTATCATAAAAACAACAATAAATATATAAAATGTTGGTCCTCTTTTTTTTGTTATTACTAACCATAATTACTTTTTAAGTTACAAAAAAAGATAGCCTATTGCGGTTAGCTCAAAAATTGGTAGTACAAAATATTAGTTATTTCATACCATTGGTGTAAATAGCGATTAAGGGATGACAGCCAGCTCATCGATATGTACATTTTTTTTTAATTGCGATCGCTGGCAGTATTTTCAATTATTTGTGCATTATTTCAAGCTAACACACCTATGATCAGTATTTGCTATTGTAACGTAACTTTAGTATTGTATTTGATGTCAAAGTACGTCCCAATTTACCGTTATCAATGAAAGAAGACAATAGACAACAGAATAGAACACTCTTTAGAATGAACAGACAGCCAACATATCAAGCAACCCCAAATTGTCAAATATTTCTATTTGAATATGAACCTTAATCTTTTAATATAAAATTGAAAATCTATCTAATTAATTTGACAGATTAGGGTAGTTAGATGTGCTGACCTATGTACATTTTAAATGTAGATATTTCACATCGGGAGACACAATGTTAAAAGATATATTTAAAAAACGACAATGTCATAACTGTATATGTATAAAATATACAACTGCTAGTTTCAGGATACCTAGTATGAATAGGAGAAACATGAATAGTGCCTTTACAAAATCCATTCCGATAAAACAGAAATCCTCATACCTTCAGTTTCGCAGATTACTGAAACATTTGGCATGGGTTCCGATAGTTGCACTATGCCTGCAAAGGTGGATCATACAGTCACGTACTTTCTTGGCACGGAACCTTGGTAACCAAATCGATGGTCCCCCAGTAATAAAAACAAATGCTAACATTAAATCGGATGGTCGCCAAAAGAGGAGTTCGTGGCTTATTAATAACAGCCGCAGGAGTCGATCTCTCAGGTTAAGCTAAACTTGCCGGGGTTAGTTTGTGTTCGTGTACGGTTTCTTTTTTGTGTAGTTAGTGTCTAAACCTGGTGTCAGAGTTTTTATTCTGCCCATGGGCCTCTGACTTAGCTTCACATACTGTTGAGAAATATCTCTCAAGCATGCCGGTTTCCTCACGATAACTTCCTTCAACGATTTTTAAGTAAATGATTATATAATACGCACATAAATACGAAAAATCAGGCTTGGGTTCGAACTCGAGACCTTTAATTTTGCGATCCGACGGTCACTCTACTAGGCTATCACTGGTTTTTGCGTGGATGGGTGGCCATTTACATTCCGGGCCTCCTTCGTGTTTCAGAAAGCACGAATAGTCGTTGGTCTTGACAGTTGTTACGGGTCGTCAGAAGCTCGAAAGTCTGACATCCAAGGGTATCGTATTACTCAGTAACTGGGTGGTGGAGTTCAGATAGGCAGTCGCTCTATTTAAATGATTGGTATCCAGCTGCATCCGGTTAGACTGGAAGCTGACGCCCCATAATTGGGAAAAGGCAGGCAGATTGGATTCGGTTGCCAAAGGGTTGAAGTTGAATGTGGGGATGACAAATAGCGAACTGTATTGAAATAGATTGCCCTTTTTTTGTTTCTTGTTCATTCAGCTGATCGCTTTTATAATTATAACAACTAGCTGCTACCTGACTGCAGATAGAAAAAAAAATATAGCGATAGCGACATTGCCACAAGCGAATAACGTATCACATTGCCATCGCGCGAAATCCTGCATCGCGCAAGCAAGGTTTGCCGCGTGATCTCATAATGGTGAAGGAAAACACTGTGGAGATACCTCTCATAGAAAGAGCCTGTGTTCATCAGTGGGAACATTAAAGGCTGATTATGTTTAAACTAAATAAATATTATATTAAGTGTATAATTATGCTTATCTAAGCTTTGCTTTCCAATGACTTTCAAATCTCAAGGATATTATTTTTTCAACCGAAATATTGTACGTGACTTGCTAATTGACTATTTGGTGGTCAAAAATAAAATATGAAATCACATAGAAAAAAGACCGCTCGTCTTAAAAACTTACATCGCCGTACAGGAATTAAATATTATGCGAAGATATAGTTGTAAAATTGCATTTAACGCTAATAAGTATTACATTTGATTCAAAAAAAATTGTGACGTCAATTTATTATAATACTTTATATTTTCATACAAATTCCGCGTTTCGACAATTCATAAAGAGTAACGTTATTGACTACCCTTTCAAATACCTAATTGCGTAAGCTCACCCAGTAGTTTGGTGAGTTTGATACCCACTAACAGATTAGTATAGAATTTAGTGTATAAAGGTTTGTACATGTTTAAACAGTTAGGAACTTGACACCAGGAAACCTTCATTTTATCCCGATGTTGCGATATAACCGAACTCCACACGGACGAAGTTGCGGGAAAAAGCTAAAATCTGCCTAGCGTTTTCCCAACTATGTTGGAGTCGGCTTGTAGTCTAACCGGATGCAGCTGAATTATTTTTTTATTTTACATGGAGCGAGTGCCTATCTGACCTCCACAACCCAGTAACTGGATAACAAGATACCCCTAGGTGAGACTGGCTGTCAGACTTTCGCGATCAAAAGCTAGTCTATGCTATATTCTGAGTACATTCATATGAAGCAAAGTCTATTTACTGAAAAAGGCATGATCAATATAAAGATATAGATAGAAACTACACCTGATGTTACCTTCTCACCGCAAAATTTGCATTCTATATTGAAAGTCTTAATAAATAAAATCGGAGAAAAACGCAAGAAATATATAAAATACGTAGATTTTCTTCAAGAAACTGCTCCCCAGTATTTTGCTTTCCTCGGTACTAGCATTTTCGAGTATACACTTGGCACGGCCATTTTGTCTCAGTCTGCTAACCGAAGAGATTCAATATGTTTGGTAAAGATTGAATCTAGCCCGCGGAGCCTTGTTAGAACGGCTTGTACATTCTGGGTTTTACATAAGTGTAGGTTTTTCTCGTTAGCCCTTTTTTTGTTTTGGCTGAATTTTCTATTTGGTTTTGTTATTTTGTTTCTGATAGTGTTTCTTAGGATGCCGTGCCGAAAGGGTAAAACGGGACCCTATTACTAAGACTCCGCTGTCCATATGTCCGTCAGTAACCAGGCCGTATCTCATGAACCGTGATAGTTAGACACTTGAAATTTACACAGATGATGTATTTTTGTTGCCGTTGTATAACAACAAATACTAAAAACAGAATTAAATTTAAGGGATAATGGTACAAAAACTTTCGTGCGCGGGTCCGATTCGCAGTTGGCAGGTATTTTTGGTTTGCTGTCAAGAATATTATGTTAAAGACTGTCTGGAGTTTCGTTTCATGTTTTGACCTTTACAAGATTCCTTATTTCAATTTGATATTCAGTTACACGAATCTTATTGCCGTTTTCAGGCTCTCTTTTTGAGCATAGATCTCCCAACATAACAGGTATATGGAATTTATAGGTTATATTTATTGATATCTTCAACCCATCCTGCAGCAACACATCACATGCACACGAGAGGACCCTATGGCTGCGTCAGTGAACGGTATTCGCGTTGCTGAATTTTGGGCCAAACAAATTTAAAAACTAAATATTTATTTAAGTACTATTTTTGATAGCGACACGCTAGGAAGAAGAACACTGTATGCATTCACATTTAGAAAATATAGTTAGATTGAAACTTTTTTGGATTTGATTAAAAGTTTATAATTAACTTAGGTACTTACATTATTAAGTAGGAATCCGTGTCAAGTTCTCTCAAAATATTGGAGGCGATGACACATGTACCTACCGATTTTTTTTTTCACAGACTAACATGGTCTCGTTTAGCTATGCTAATAAAATCAACCTTTTGATAATAAAAGAGATATAGCAAGTAATATTAGTTCAAACAAAATTTGGTTGATATTTCCAATTACAAAAATATAAGACGAGCGAGTTTTTGAAACAGGATCCAAATATCATTAAACATTATTTTACTCCCACGAAAATTTCTACATTTCACAATTCGTTTAAATATCACATTTCCACCTTCGTTCCTTAACAATATTAACTTGTCAAGATATTCACGAGCGACGCCATCTTTTTATGTGTGACGTCATCAGTCGAAAAGTTTGCGTCTTGTCACAAAAAAAATGACAGAATACCAAAAAGTTGGTAGTGATAAATTAAGAATGTATTTATTTGACGGCGAAACGTAACTTCGCCTTAATGGAACGGGTGAATACAGACTGTCTTTTATCCCTAGGGATGAGTTAAGCGAAATATTTAAGGTGGTTGATGAAGTTTCTGTATTTATGGCACCTGCTTGGGATTTAGTAATTGAGTGCTTTTCGTGAGATTTCCTATGAGGTTGCTTTGTAATTACAAATGGGAAATAGACGGGTAGTATTAGGTTGGTGTCCACAGTAGAGATGCGGCTACATATCGGTTTTTAGCTAGGGGATAGCAACATGCAGGGAGTAAAGAGGCACATAGCTGTTATCTATGATGTGTATTTTCACGTTAGTATGACCTAGTTTATATAATTATGGTAATAGGCTTACGACCACTACCGTATGCTGATACTTACATTTACCTGGAAAAACAAATCTCATTTAACCCACGCAACAACGAACTAGAAGTAGAGAGAAGGGTCAACATCACCTGGAGGAAATTTTGGAATCTCAAAGAAATCCTAAAAAGTGACATGTCCATAAATTTGAAAAGTAGTGTCATGAACACCCGCCTGCTCCCATCACTAACTTACGCTTGTCAAACGTGGAAATTTACAAGTAAACTAAATAATAAGATCATAACCAGTCAAAGAAGCATCGAGAGAGAAGCATACTGAAAATCAAAAAGATACAAAAAATCCGCCATACCGCCATAAAACAGAAAACTAAAGTTATCGACGCACTCAGTTACTCACAGAAGCTAAAATGGCGATGGGCTGGACACGTAGCCAGACTCAATGATAATCGCTGGACCAAAACGACACCGTCATGGCTAGGACCATCGGGCCAGAGGAAAAGAGGTAGGCCAAATACGCGCTGGATAGACGATGTTATAAAAATAGCAGGCACACACTGGATGCGAGAAGCTGAAGACAGAGAAAAATGGTCATCTTTGGAGAAGGCCTTTACCCTCCGTTGAGAGGGGTTCTTGTACCCATAAATATAAAAGCACCTAAAAGAATAAAGCACCTAATTAATTATTGCATGCAAACTGTTTTGACGTTTATTTTTGCTTTCTATTTTTTTCTTTTTAATATTGTAAACCTATATTTAACCTATATATTTTGTAACAAGAAATAAAAAGGCTTTTTATTTTAATTTTTTTTAGTTTAAGTTATAAGCCAACATTTGGTACTAAAACTACTTATAATTACTGAAGGTGTGGCTCAGAAAATATTTATTTATTTATACACGGTGATTTTTAATTCACTGTTAACCTTTCAGGGCGTGAAAGTATCCATGATTATGAGCAACTTTCACTAAGAGACCAACTACGAAATATTAAAAAAAAACTTTTTATACAAAAATGCAATATTTAATCGATGAAAATGTATTATACTTTTTTGTTAATTCTTAGTTGGTCCCACAATGAAAGTTGTTTTCAATCAAAAGTACTGTCATCTCCTGAAAGGTAAACAGTGAATTAAAAATCACCGTGTTTTAAATATACTTTCTTGTACAGACGCCAGCACATCGAGCTATCCCTAACTGTCAAATTTTCTCAATTAAAAATGAACCTTATGTCTTTGCAATAAAGTTGAAATACTATCAAAGAAATTTGACAGATTGTGGTAACTTGACGTGCTGGCCTCTGTACACCACAAAAATACTAAACAAATAGATCTGTAGGTCGATTCTGTAAAAATATCTTCGTGAAAACTTAGGTGAACTGAACGTGAAGTGAGCTGTCATTCCACCAAACGTGAGCTAGGGATTGACACAATTGACAACTCACTTCACGTACGTTTTCACGGTGAAATACTTACAGAAAAACACTATTGGACATGGACAATACGCAACTGGCTCTCCAATACCTCTCGATCCAAAATCGGACCCCAACGAAGAATATCAAAGGAATATGAAAAACAAATATATCACCAGGCTGCTGTCAACATATGGGGGTGACAGGAAAGAAAATAAACTGTCTAGACGATATCGAGCGTCAGGTAGTCACGAAAAATAGCCATGTTTATTCATAATAGAAAGCTTCTGCCGAAGACAAGGTGTGCTTTTATTCTACATATATTTTTTTGGTAGGAAATAGAGTGAATGAGCGTGTTGAATATGTAAGTGTTGGAATGAAAAACAAGAAGAAACTGGCAGTAAATAAGTAGTTAAGATATAATGCTACATTTCTTGGAATCATACTAATATTATAAAGGCGAAAGTTTGTGAGTGTGAGTTTGTATGTATGTTTGTTCGTTCTTCACGCTCATACGGCTAAACGGATCTGGATGAAACTTGGCACAAGGGTAGTGAAATCGGGCCTGCGGACGGTGAGTAATGGGTTACTCACCGTCCGATCAGCACCAGACCCGTGCCGGACGGCGCGTATATGTTCCACGCGCGCCTCAAAGAGATATCAGCAAATGAAGGGGCCCCTCAGGGCCAAGCCTGCCGGGTAAGCGGGATTGTCCGAAGGGTTACGGCTACCCCGGAACATAAAGGGCTACGGAAGGAACATGGATGGGTTTTAGTCAGTAAGAGTCTGACACTCCCTCCGCTCCACCCAGAGCGGGAGCAGTCATTGGATGATTTCCCAGCCTTAAAAAAAAAAAAGGGTAGGGAAATGACAATTAGTCACTTCACCAAAGCTTTCACAGTAAGATTATTACAGAATACTGTCTTAGCTTTTGTTATAATACAGAATTATTATTATAAGCACAATCAACATTAAAAAGTGCTTCTGGGACCTCAGGCTTATACAGAAACTACAGAATGTGTTGTACAGTGGCCAGCACATCAAGTTACCCCAATCTGCTAAATTTCTTTGATAGTTTTTCAACTTTATTACACATGCATAAGTTTCATTTTCAATAGGGAAAATTCGACAGATTGGGATAGCTTGATGTGGATCTGTACAAAGCCCAGCACATCATGTTACCCCAATCTGTCAAATTATTCAATCGATTTTGAACATAACAATCAGCACATTGTAGTTTAAGATAATTTGACAGTTTGGTATAACTTGCTCGGACCATGTGACACATGCGCGACAATAGTGTACGAAAGTACAAAATACCCCTAGAGCATTAAAATACCTGACATTTCTAATAGACATGAAAAGAATCAAAACCCCTCCCATGTTGACGTCAGGACATCAAGCTATCCCAATCTGTCAAATTTTTCAATCGATTTTGAACATAACAATCAGCTCATTAATGTTTAAAATAATTTGACAGTTTGGTCTATCTTGATGGGACCGTGTGACACACATGCGCGACACTCATGTACGAGTAAGTACAAAATACATTTGTAATAGACATGAAAAAGATCAAGAGCCCTCCCACATTTCCTGGAATCCGTTTTCCAGGTATTGCCAAGTGCCGACTGTACACAAGCAATCGACTCACTTAACCCGTCATTTAGCTAAAAACAAACAAACTGACACCGCGCTGTCTAATCGATCGCCTACCCGTTACCCTCAAGGTAAACCCTTCGGGTATTATTGTAACCTCCAGGTGTTTGCGTTAGCCGGTAACTGACACTCTATTAAATAATGTTTACTGAGCAAGAAAGGGGTTACGTTTCTATTACGACGAACTTGTTAGTGAAAGATTTATAAGAAAATTAAAGAACTTCTTCTTTTTTCGTGTAGTTAGTGACTAACCTGGTGTCAGAGTTTTTATGCTGCCCATGGGCTTATGATTTACCTTCAAATGCTTTTGAGAAATACCTCTCAGACACCCACAGAATGCTTTTCTTCGCCAATTTTTAAGTAAATAATAATTCTACAATACGCACATGAATACGGACAGTCAGAAGTGCGTGGCTTGGGTTTGAACTCGAAACCTTAGACTTGGCATTCCGACTGTAACACAAATAGGCTACCACTGCTTGAATTAAAACAACTAGGTCAATAGCTTTTACTTGTAATTATGGTTAAACATATTTGATCTTTGTCAGTAGTTATGGTTAGTCAGAAGTCTGAGATCTGACAACCAGTCTTATTGGGGGTATCGTATTACACTGTAACTGGGTCGTGGAGGTCAGATAAGCAGACGTATCGTGCCTACGCTGCTATCGTCGCCGCGCAAAATCCTGAGTTGCAGAACACGTAGGTTAGGAAGAGCTACTGTGAACCCGCCACTGCCAATAGGGTTTCGAAACAGTTAGGCCCAGCCTTAGACATGTGTGACAAGGATGGCTTCGTGAAGGTGGAGAGGAAGAAGAGGAAGAAGTCTCCTAGTCGGAACCAGTGCGGGACCGCACCGGCAGGACCCTCCTATATGCTGCGTTCGGCAATACCTACGACGCAGCTCTATGTGTTTCGGCTACATCACACTACGAAGGTCAAGAAGGTCGTGGAGTATGTACGAGCAAAGACCAGCAGGACCTTAAGGGTCTAGAAGCTGGAGTTATGCCGCAACACGAATTTTAGTTCATTTTTGGTGCGAGCTCCGACTCATGATATAGAGACCTTCCGCAAGGAAGAGTTTTGGCCGAAAGGTGTCTTGTATCGGCGATTCCGCGGAAGGCTACGCGACACCTCGCAGCGCAACACTACGCCGTCACTTCGTGTACAATAGTTTTTATTTGTGTGGTTTTTATAAATATGTATGATGGTCTGTAAGGTATATAATATGTTATTGGTCTTTGCTACCTGAAATAAATGATAAATTATTATTATTTATTATATGAAATACTGATTGTATTTATTATATGAAAGTTATTCAGCTGCATCCCGTTAGACTAGAAGCCGAGCTGGGAAAACACTACGTAGACAATGAGAAAACCTTTGGCCTCGAATAAAAAAATACAGACTGACATTTTTTTCAGATGTTAAAAATTAAAACTCGTCCAATTAAATCAACAATTACTGTAACTTAAATCAAGCTGGCGATAGACTTCTGTTATTTGCAAACTTTCCCATTGTCTTTATAATTAGTTTCCAAGTGATAATTTAATGTAATGGCTAGAACCAAACAATGGGATTTATTTATGCGAGTAATATAAGATTTTATGGTTTATACAGGTTGTTGAATTGTGTTGGGAAATTATTTTCCTTTGTCTATTTTTTGGTTTGTGTTTGGTGGTAAGTTGTTCGGTGATTAGTTGGTTGCTCATAATTATTTAATGTTGATCAGAAAAATAAAACGATTTTTTAACGACTTCATGCACATTTTGAATGGTTGGAAAAAATATTGCCAATACCTTGAATGTCTGTAAAATTATATAACTCTCTGTCACGTGTCACGACCCCCATATCAGGAAGCAAGGCAGTGACCCCGCCAAGTCGAGCATAAAAATGGCGCAGCGTTCTTTTATCTATGGGATTCAGGCCATTTTCTATACCCTCGTAACTTCATTGTGGATGGAGGTAGAAACCTTTTTTTTGAGGGTGGGAAATCATCAAATGACCCCTCCCGCTCTGGGTGACGTGGAAGCGAGTGTCAGACTCTTACTGAATAAAACCCGTCCCTGTTTCATCCTTAGCCCTTTATGTTCCGGGGAAGCGGTAACCATTTCGGACAATCCCACTTACCAGAGGTAGAAGCCTGAATTTACAATTTAACTGACTTGGTTTTACATTAGTAGAACACAATAATGTCAACCTCTTACAAAAACCAAATCGGTTAATTTGTTTGTGTGTTTCATAAATATTAAGGTTTACATTCAATCTCATAACTTTTTGCGGTAGAAGGACGTTGCGAGATTTACAACGCGGAGTCAAGAACTCACAACGCAAACCGTACCAAGAAGTACTCAAATCAAATCAAATCAAAAGTCATTTATTCAAATTAGGCTGAAGATCAGCACGTTTTGAAGGTCAAAGTTACATAAGACAGTCCCCCAAAAACGCCCACCCTTCACCACTTCCTAGTGCTTTAGCTGGGAAGAAGAAGTGGCGCAACAAATTCCCCAGCAGCACAGCTACTTAGCTACTATCGTATTATGATGGAAGCTAAATAGGGATATTAATTAGACTATATACACGTAGGTGGGATTGTCCGAAAGGGTAACTGCTACACCGGAACATTAAGGGCTGAGGCAGGAACATGGATGTGTTTTATTTCAGTCAGTGAGAGTATGACACTCCCTGCCGCACCACCCAGAGCGAGAGGGGTAATTTGATGATAGGGGTAATATGATATTGTAATGAGTGTATATTGTTATTATTATTTATTATGTACAAAAAACCTGTATACACTCAACAAAAATAGTCGTCGCGACACCACACTGTTTAATGCGAAATAGAAAGACGAAACGTAAATAACTGACTTGCTCTCTATGAGATAGAGAGAGAGAGAGAGAGAGAGAGAGAGAGAGAGAGACAGACAGAGAAACACACCACACGGCTTACAACTATAGCAAAAAGTGTCGTTACAACTTTTAATCTTCATACCCGTCTGGGCTAGACGGATATGAAGATTTCGCACCTTTCGGTCGCAACGCGCGAAAAGGAACTTTACGTTCCAAAAAAACTAAACACACGCCTTTTTCAAAACCTATCCCTTTACTGCGCAATAACAAACAAACGACTCATCCACATTCTAGACACAATACAATCTATCCATTAAGGAAAGGTATTTACAACAATAGCCTATATTTATTACTATGAAACAATAAACTCAAGTTAGAACTGCGAATAATGAAAATCAAATAACCATTGTTTTCAAGTTTGGGTATAAATTAGCGATTAATAGTACACAATGGAGGCATTTTGGGGTGTTTACGGGATCAAAACTGTCGTTAAAAGGCCTGGGAGGATATTTTTTTGATTTAACTTCCTCTTACTGATGAAATAAAATGAACGTGAGTTGTTTGATTATGTTACTTAAAGGCTTAAATGCTCCATTGGACATAGAGTTCGTTTTTAAGTGCCATTATATTTGGTAACTAAAGGCGCTCGTGGGTAAGTATTAACAACCGCACGGATCGATCTATCAGATTAAGCTATTCTTGCCGGGGTTGGTCCGTGGATAGGTGACCAACTTTACATATCGAGACTCCTCCGTGCCTCGGAAAGCACGTTAAGCTGAGGCTAGGCTGTCATTCGTGGATCTTTGACTGTCAGAAGCCCGAAAGTCTGACAGTCAGTCTTACAAGGTATCGTATTACCCAGTTACTCACTGGGTTGTTGGGGTCAGATCGACAGTCGCTCCGTGTAAAATACTTGTATTTAGCTGCATCCGGTTAGACTGGAAGCCGAGCCCAACATAGTTGGAAAAAGGCTTAGCCTAGATTTGTCAAAAGCTTTTGACCTGGTATCATATAATGTGCTATGGGGTAAACTGCAGCATGAGACGGATGTGCCCGGGGAAGTTATAAATTTATTCAAATTTTGGTACGCTAATCAACAGAACCGTGTCAAATGGGCTAACTCCTTCTCAGCTGAGTACAGGCTTGAGTGTGGGGTGAGGCAGGGGGGGCGGTCCTCACCTGCATTGTTTAATCTGTACATTAATAATCTGATCGATGAGCTTAGCAGAACCGGAATCGGCTGTCATATTGATGGTGTGTGCCTTAATAATATAAGTTATGCTGACGATATGGTTCTGCTGAGCCCATCGATCGGAGCATTAAGGAAACTGTTGAATATATGTGAATCGTACGCTGCGACCCATGGGCTCAAATATAATACACATAAGAGCGAATTAATGATATTTAAAGCAGGCAGTAAATGCTATAGCACAATTCCACCAGTCTCGCTGTGCGGCCAACCTCTCAAAAGAGTCGCAAATTTTAAATATCTGGGTCATTGGGTCTCAGACGACCTGAGGGATAACGTTGATGTGGAGCGGGAGCGTAGGTCGCTGGCTGTCCTATGTGGGATGTTGGCTCACAGGTTTGCGCGTTGTACGGCTCAGGTTAAGGTGACGCTTTTCAAAGCCTACTGCCAATCCTTTTACACGTGCAGCCTGTGGGTTAGCTTTACGCAGAGGGCATATAGTGGCCTGCGCACTCAATATAACAACACGTTCCGGGTGTTGATGGGGCTGCCGCGTTTTTGTAGCGCGTCCGGCATGTTTGCCGACGCGAATGTTGACAGTTTTTCGGCCATCATGCGCAAGAGATGCGCATCTTTACTTCGCCGTGTGCGCGCCAGCCCCAACATCATTCTTAGTATGTTAGCTGATAGGTGGGACTCTCCGATCTTGGGGCGGTGGATACGACTGCACGCAGTCAAGTAGACATTCCCCTGGGTCGGTGAGCCTCACACCTTAAAATAAAACTTTACTTTCACCTAAATTAATTTACTAACACTAGTTGGTAAGATTACATTGTTACTAACAAATATGGAAGTGAATCTGAAATAAATGTTTATTATTATTATTATATTTAGCAGATTGTTTTTTTTATTTTTGGTAACTTACTGTGATTAAATCTGTAATTTTCTCTCTGAAAATATTGTTTTTTGCAAGTCTATGTTAATGTAATGGCATAATGGTGAAGGGTCGGCGTTTTTGGGGGACTGTCTTATGTAACTTTGACCTTCAAAAAGTGCAGATTCTCAGCCTTATTTTTTTGAGGGTCATCTAATGCCTTATCCGGCTCTGGGTGAAGAGGAAAGGAGTGTCAGTCTCTTACTGACTAAAACCCATCCATGTTCCTTCCTTAGCCCTTTATGTTCCGGGGTAGCGGTAACCCTGTTGGACGTTCCCGCTTACCTGATTTTCAGCCTAGTTTGAATAAATGACTTTTTGATTTAGATTTTTTAATTATAAATGCAGCTGTGGAGATTCTTAAAATTAACAAACTATGTTTTTAGTGTTTAAATATTAATGACATGTTGATGTTACTGAAATTTTCCTAAAACTGTTATCTAAATACATCCGGCTAATCATAATTTCCTACATTAAAAACTCTGTAATTTAGGTAAATTTTCTTATTGTTACATTATTATTTTCAATATGATGGAAATAGTTCTGTACGTCGATAATTATGGCTAGACGAAAAAATGATTGGACTTAAACAATGCAACAACATAATTATATAGCATGCTCTTGTATGTATACAATGTAGGTATTTGTTCCGGGACTGGGTGTTTTTCTATCTATAATGTAAGTATTTATAAAAAAAAAATGTATATAAGTTGTTTATCAGCCATCTCGTTACCATAACACAAGCATTAGGTTGCTTAGTTTGGGACTATATGGCGTTGTGTGAAATATCGAAGGATATTATTATTACTAATCTTGAAACAAATAAAGAGACCTTATCTTATCGTTGACAATAGTGCACTGAATCTAAAGTAAAATAATAAGTAATTAATTTACGTAAATGCGGCACACCGATATAGCTAAAAAGGCGGTGAAAAAATCAAACAACATCATTATTAGCAATCTACAAGATAAAAACACAATGCTTATCTCCTTCGCCAGTGAAACATAACATATTATGTTTATAGTGTCCGACCAAAGCTTCGGCTTCGGCTTCGGCTTCGGCCACCTTCGGCCAAAAAAAGCACCTTCGGCCAAATCTTCGGCTTCGGCCAAAAATTTGCCGAAGGTTTGGCCGAAGCCGAAGGTTTGCTAGTTGTCAAAATTTGAAATTTACTGAACGATGCTAGAGCGAGACGGAGAGTGTGCAGAGCAGCAGAGTTTCGCCGCGCCGCCGCACCGGACCAAACGAATCGCAGTTAGTAAACTAAACGACTCAAAACAAGTTTGAGAGCGCGTCTTAAAATTCTAATAAGTGTTTTGTTTTTAAATATTCCAAAAAATTATATGTAAAAAATAGATATTGAAAAAGCGTTAAACTTTGCTCAATTATTTTATAGAAATATTTTGTGTTCATCTGATAATTTAAAAAATGTGACTGATTATTTGATTATTTTTGTTAAAATTACTTTAAGTAAATAAATATTTAATTAACATTGTATATTTGAAACTTTTATTTTAGACAATATTTTATTACCTACTTGTATATGTTGGTCACTCGGCTCGTTATTGGGCTAAATCTCTAAAGCTCTCACAATATGTATCTAGTATATTCTGAGATCAAAGTAACTATCGTATTTCTCAAGGTCAATGACACCTTCGGCTTCGGCTTCGGCTTCGGCCGAAGGTTTTGGTGAATGCCGATTAATCGGCTTCGGCTTCGGCTTCGGCCAGAATTGCACCTTCCGTCGGACACTATATGTTTACGCACCATCATAATGTTATTATAGTATAGATGAATATTTCAATGATTGTATGTAATGAATCCTATGTATATAAGGTGACTTTTTTGTATACTCAATAGCTGCTAACAGCTGATCGGCGCTTATAGTTGTATTGTTATTGTGATAAAAATAAAACTATTGAGTATACAAAAAAGTTTATTTGGGAAAATTGATTGTAATCATGAGTACAATCACGTGTTTAAATATCGGCCACTAATTACCAGTCATTTTATATTTATCAAGAATCCCTAATATGGTATTGTTAGATTCAATTAGGTTATAAGTTAATTTAAAGCTTCCACTCTCCTGCTATTTTTTGCTATGCCCGACAGGGTCCATAATAATTTCATTTTTTTTACTTTACCACCTAAGTACACATTGTGGCATGCTTGCATCAGCTTGACGTCCTACTAGTTCAGGAGACCTTTCTGAAGCCCCATATACGCAACCCGAACATCGCCAACTATCGCATAGTTCGCAATGATCGGTCACGCTGTCACAAGGGCGGAACCCTCATCTATTTCAGAAGGACTCTCCATTGCATCCCTCTAGATCCCCCCCCTCTCCTCTCTCACTTGGAGATCTCTCTCTGTCGGCTCGCCATGACCGGTCACCAACCGATCACCATCATCTCTGGCTATTTCCCACCGGCCAACGGTAGCGAGGATCATATATCCATCGCCGCCGACCTCTCACTCCTCTTCGGCTTGAGCGACTCCGTCATCCTGGCGGGCGACCTCAATGCCAAACATCCCGCCTGGAACAGTAACCTCACCTCTACCAGAGGCAGATTACTGTTCAACTTAGGGGCCTCCCTTAACTTTGACGTCATCGCTCCGATGTCCCACTATCCCGGCGACCCTAACCAATCTCCTGACGTCCTCGACATAGCGCTCCTCAAGAATGTGAACCTCCGTTTGCAATCTTTAGAGGCGCTACAAGAGCTTAACTCTGACCACCGTCCCGTCGTCATGCACCTCACCCCCTACACGGGGGGTCCGCTTGACCCCGACCACCCGCCCCGCACCCAGCTGGTGACCGACTGGAGGAAAGTAAGCGAAAAGCTTAAATCCGACACTCTGTCACCTGAGCTGGAATCCATTCCTGACCTCATTGTCTCTGTCGATCCGTTTTGACGGAATGCTCTCGGGAAGTCCCGGTGGTGGAAGACCACCGCTGGAAACTACCCGCTGACGTACGTGAGCTGATAACCGAGAAGAACGCAGCCATCCGTGCCTACGACTCCTTCCCCTGCGATGCGAACAAAGCCCACATGCGCAATTTACAGCGTGCTGTAAAGAAACGCATTGCGGAAGCTCGTTCGGACAACTGGGACAAGTTACTCGGTGAACTTGAGCCCAATCACCATGCCTTCTGGAACCTTCAGAGGAAGCTTTGCGCTCCCGAAGAATCTTCCACCCCTCCACTCATCCGTCCCGACAAGAGCATCGCTTTCGATAGCTCTGAAAAAGCCGAGCTCCTAGCCGACAGTCTCGAGTCCCAATGCTCCCCCAGTTCCCTTCCGGTCGACCCAAAGCACCTCGCCAAAGTCGACGCCGAGGTCGAACGTAGAGCCTCTCTCCCGCCCGTCGAAGATCCCGATGATCCTCTGCCCCCCGTCACCCCTGACGAGGTGCAAGACATCATCAAGGGTCTTCAGGCTCGTAAAGCCCCCGGCTCAGATGGAATTACCAATAGGGTATTCAAACTCTTCCCCGCCCAACTGATCATGCTCATGACCGCCATCTTCAATGGCGCCTTGAGTAATAACATGTTCCCACAAGCTTGGAAAGAGGCCTCTGTTATAGGTATCCCCAAACTCGGCAAACCCAAATCCGACCCCACCAGCTATCGCCCCATCAGTCTGCTCAACGTGCTCGGCAAAATCTACGAGAGGCTTATTTATAAGCGTCTCAAGGACTATGCCGAGGCGAAGAGCCTGATTCCGGACGAGCAGTTCGGGTTCCGCACCCAACACTCGTGCGTCCAGCAAGCGCACCGCATAGTCGAGCACATCAGTGCCGGCTTCCAGCGTGGCGCTATGACTGGCGCCCTGTTCTTCGACATAGCGAAGGCTTTCGACAAAGTCTGGCACAATGGCTTAATATATAAGCTATACCAACTCGGCGTGCCCGACCGTCTCGTGCTCATCTTACGGGACTTTTTGTCGAACCGCACCTTCCGCTACCGCATCGAGGGCGCTCTCTCCTCCCCCCACCCGATTGGCGCCGGAGTCCCCCAGGGCTCCGTTCTCTGCCCCCTAATCTTTACCCTGTTCACTAGCGACATCCCTAAGAGTAAAAAGGCCCAATTGGCGTTATTCGCCGATGACAGGGCCATTTACTACACAGGGACCAGTCCGCCAGCTATAGCTCAGACACTCCAGAACTCGGCCAACGTCCTCGGCGCTTGGTTCCGGAAATGGAGAATCGAGGTCAACCCCGATAAAAGCCAGGCTGTTCTCTTTAGGAGAATTCGTAGGGCCCTCCCCAACCCCCCTAATCCGATCACCATGTACGGCAAGCCGATCCCTTGGGCGAAGCATGCCAAGTACCTGGGTGTCACTCTCGACCAACACCTCAGTTTCGCAGAGCACATAAAGCAGGTCCGTTCGCGGGCCGCTTTTGCTCTCGGTAGGCTCCAATTCATGCTTACAGAACGCAGCAAATTGTCACTCCGGTGCAAACTGCGTCTCTATAAGGCTGTAATCCGTCCCATTATGACATACGCTTGCGTCGTCTTCGCGCACGCCAAACCCAAGTATCTGCATCGAATGCAGACACTTCAAAACCGGTTCCTCCGTAGGGTCTCAGGAGCTCCCTTTTACGTCCGTAACATGGACCTTCATGTAGATTTTAAACTCCCCACAGTTCAGCAGTTCATGAAACGCCTCTCGAAGCGTTTCTTTGACACTGCCATAAAGCACCGCAATCCCCTGATTGCGGCCGCCTCCCGATACACCCCGTCCCGCATCAGTAAGGTTCGCCGTCCACGGCATACCCTCGTTGCCCCCGACGATGCCACCACTCTCCTCCAGGAGAGCAGCCCGGCTACTAGCACTATTAGATCAGCATACAGACACAAATTTCCGTCGTTCCGTCCTCGCCGTCGAGGCCCGTCGCGACGACCCTGTCCATTACCATCCCCCCGACCCTTGCTCGAGCCAGCCCGCGTTGCCGCTGAGCCAGTAGTTTTAAAAACCCCCGATCCAGCTGTCCCTTGCTGTCCCCCCCCAGCGACGCCCTAAGCCGAGGTCCGAACCCCGCAGGGGGTGCCCTTAGCGTGTAGTCGCTTAGTTTTGTAAGTTAGCTTTAGTTTTTATTAAGCCCTGGCTGGAGGCTACAATTCTTTTGTGGCAGCCACAGGCAAGCCCGGTTAAGCAGTAGACAACCCTTTGGTTGAACTGCGAGATGGCATTAACAAAAAAAAAAAAAAATTGTGGCATGCAAATAAAGATTGAGTATTGAGTATTACATAAACATACACATCACTATGGTATTGACTAAACCGAAATCACTAATCGATCGCTGCAATTGGCTGTGCTGCGATGACGCGTCGGCTGGTCGACCAATCAGAGAACGACAAGTGCACTCCGTGTCATGTGTGGGCGCCATGACAGAGACTGAAAAAGAAGACAATCTGAACTAACCCACGACCCCATGTGCTCGTAAAACTGTAATCTATACTAAAATTATAAAGCTGAAGAGTTTGTTTGTTTGAACGCGCTAATCTCAGGAACTACTGGTTGGAATTGAAAACATATTTTTGCATTTGATAGCCTAATTCTTAATGAAGGTTATAGGCTATTCACATCACTCTGTGGCCCTTAGGAGCCAAAGAACGCTAAGCGAAAACTAAGAAATAGCGCGGACGGGCGATGCGATGCGGTAGGGTGGGTCGGTGGAACAAGAAATTTCACGGACGAAGTCGCGGGTAGAAGCTAGTTTTTATTATATACACCAAATGAACAGAACAATCTCGACTAAGATCATTCACCGGCCTCAATCCCGATCAATAGCCGCTACGACATAATATTATAAATAATAATATATTCTGAAACCTACCTCTAACGAAATAAATAGAAGATTACAGAGGAATATTGAAAAGGCATTTTGTTAGACCCAATGTGAATTGAAGCATGCATATTGTGATCATAATAGATATCAGCTCTCAGATTATGATACGATCTCTTTGACTACAAACCCGTTTTATTGGAGGTGGCTGTTATTTGTTGTAAAGATTATTTTTATCATTGTTATTTTATTTTTGATATATAGACAATATTGGTAATTTATGGCTGAGCACGGAAAAGTAGTAGCCCAGGAAGTCTCATAATCAGACATGTTTCAATTGCTGGGCAACTTGCCCCCTCTCTGTGAGAAGGAGTGGGCCATGCAATCTACAATGTGCGTCCAGTGCGGATTGTTGGACGTCATATGTCTTCGATTTTTTGGTTCTAGGATATGCCGGTTTCGATCGAGAGCAGTAAAAATTAAACAATTTACACAAAGTAAAGCGCCTGTCTGGATGCGAACCTATGACTCACAACTCATTAGTCGTGACAACCTGTGCGCACCACTGAGCCACCAATGCTTACCACTGGGCCAATAACTGTCAAACTCTCCACCACTTAGCGTCATGTTTACTGTATACTCGGTTAAATTTAAGTCGTTTTAATCCCCTTACTATGATGGGACCGAACCTGAAATCGCGAAAAAAAAATCAGCTATGCAGTACATTTTGAAGAGTTAGGCGAACATAAATGTACTGAACAGCTGATTTTTTTTCGCGACTACGACTAAAATTTAACCATGTATAAATGTATTTTTTTAGAATTTGTTAATTCTCTATTTCTTGGACAAGAGCAAAAAGATGGTGATCAGTCTGTACGCACAGGTAGCTGCTAGTTGTTTACTGAGTTGGTACAACTGCTGCCCCGTATGCGCACAGAGTGACTAGATAGAGGCAGTTAAGACCTCAGTTCCTAAGTCCCTAATGCCTACAACCTAGCTCTTACGATTTTACACCTATCTGTATACCTAACTCTAACTCCCTATTAACCCTAATGCCCTAGCCCTACCATACAAACCGTACCATACAAACCATAACACAACGTACAAGTACCGTTGTGTGGATAGGATAGCCTGTTACCAGCGACCTAAGGCAACAGACCGGAATGGGAAGGAATGTAAGGCAAGTGTACGAGGTGCAATGTACGACGGAGAGGAATCAAACACGACTCCAGCTTGATGACTAACTTTATTTACATATTTTACAATATTATATACTAATCTTATTATCTGTACACATGCATAGGTGTTTGCATGTGTGTCGTAGCTGTGAAGTGCCGATGAAGCAGCGATCTCAGTAGGTCAGGTCTTAATGCTGATGTCGATCCGAACTTTGTCCAATAGTTGTAAATAGTCAATACAGCGATTAAGATAAAATCAGCTGCATCACTATTTTAGTATTAGGGTTCCTTGGTCCATGGTTCATGTATGAACACAGTCTAACTACAGAATTCCATATTATTATTATTTATTTATTCCAAACAAACTTATTCAATCTAAAACAAATAATATGATTTTACTTCCCATAATATTATTTACCACCAAACAATTCGAAGCACTTTCATATTATTATAACACCTTATGATACTGAGATATAAAACCGATTGATATAAAAACTATACGAAAACCTTTTCCTATAACACGACGTTAAATATAAAATGCTCATATTTATTCATGAAAGTTGCTAAGGAACATATTCCGAGGCCGATTGAAAATTATTACGGCACACCCGGTAAAATAGGGGAAAAGAGGTATTGTGTATTAGAAAATAAAATATTTAGTGGCAATCTTTGTTTGATCAATATTACGGCGAAATGGGTATTATTATTATTTATCGGATTTTGTACGGTACTTTCAAAAAGGTTTAAGAGTAGACATAGTAATGGTGAAATCGGGCGAATTTTGAGGTTAAGAGCGCTTTTAAAGGCCAGTTTCGGATGGCTGATAATTTTTTGAATAATCCTGGCTCAGGAGCGCGCTCGATGACTTCAATTCTTTCAACTATTATGACGAGGAAACGATTATCCACAACGTCTTGTAGTCAGGTAAAGGTCCAAGGATTGAGAGTACGCGGAAGGTCACCCGGGCGATGGACCGACCAGATCAAATCCGCATTGGGTGGGCCATACACGAATGCACACCATGTTGCAGCCAACAGAGAAAGATGGCGTCGCAACATGAGGCAATTAATGACTGTGTGAAATCTCACTGACTGAACCGCTCTGTTAGGTTATACAGGATGTAACCAAAAGGGTATATACTTACAAAAGAATATGCTGCAGACCACAAAACTGAACAACTTTTACTATGGGACCAAATCCGAAATCGTGAAAAAAAAATCAGCTGTTCCCTACATTTAACGAGTCACGTGACCAAATATGTATAGAGCAGCTGATTTTTTTTGTGTTATTCGGTTACACCTGTATCCTGTATATATGCCAACAAAGAAAAATATTTTTTTTGTCATATAATAGATGCCAGCATCTACATATTCCCAATTTAACATTTTTTTGTCTGATTAACCAACTATGATTGTATATCGCAATGACATTGAAATTTTTGCTACCTGATCTCGTGGTTAAATTGCTAATAATATCAGGTACCTGTCTAAATCAATGAGGGTTGAGCTGCCTAGGCCATATCTGGCTAGTAACCTAGGTAATATTGTCAATATCCTAAGAGCCGACCGGTTCGGTCGTCAGATTTTCGTGGCTCTTATGAACCGTTGTCGACTGTCAAAGAGATTCATAATATTATGATGAACGTAACCGCTCACAACGGTAGAACTAGATTACTGGGAACTGGGTAGGTTTCATGGGATTATCTGTTTAAATGACTGCATGATTTTGATCAATAATGAATTTAAATAAAATGTCACTTTATTTTATATTTGCACACCGAAATTAAAGGCCGAATAAGAGAACAATTTTGTACATTTTACCATCCTTTTGTACCTTTTTAGGCAAAACTAAAACATAACAAAAACAAAAATCATAATAAATGATTTTTGTTTTTGTTTTTGAACATGGAAGATTCTCAGAAGGTAGCTATGAAACTTTTACGATAGCAGACAAACCAATATCTGACCAAGATTGTGTCTGGACTTTAAGGCACGACCCCGGGCCAAAGGCAGCGGCAGCCGTTTTCTTTACCAAAAGAAAAAAAAACTTATCTTTATCCAAAAGAAATACCAACTTAAAAAAAAATCACTAAATTTCTTCATAATCTTGACTCCAAAATGGTTGTTTTTTATTGTAGCAGAATGTTAAATTAATCTCCTTACAACGAAACCACAGAAATAAGAGATTATGATATGATGAGGGTGACCATCTTTACTCCCTGCCTCGGAAAGCACGCTAAGCCGTTGCTCCCGGCTGTCATTTGTGCATCTTTGATAGTCGTTACGGGTCGTCAGAAGCCCGAAAATCTGACAGCAAGGTTTTACCAAGGGGTATCGTATTGCCCAGTTACTGGGTTGTCGAGGTCTGATAAGCAGTCGCTTCATGTAAAATACTGGTATTCAGCTGCATCCGGTTAGACTGGAAGCCGACCCCAAGATAGTTGGGAAAAGGCTAGGCAGATGATGAATAATTTACTCCCAAAATCTGAGCGTACATGCAACGTATCTCCTGCGCTGGTTATAGATATAGATTTGGGGTACGTTGAAGAGGGAACGAATGCTCAAGGTCATTTGGGCAGGGTACCGTAATAAAAGAGACTGTTTACCCTCTGAGTTTGAATCAGCTTTTCTTCTCAGTTTAGTCTGATAGGAAACACTGACCTCATCGTACAAAAGTATTTGTACAAACCTACTTACAGAAATAAAATCATTTATCTGTACTCGTATTAAAAACAGATCAATTGCTTAGTTATCTTAAAAACTCTCCAGCATTACATAAGTAGGTATGTAAATAGTGTAAACATTCAAAATTCAAAATTTATTTGAATAGAACATAAGAAATGTATAAATCGCGGTCAGCATTCAAGGTCACCTTTAGTACTAGTAAAATAGAGCCAGACCAGAGCAGTTCTAAAATTCTCAATTCAGAAACCATGTGTTAAACTAAGTTCTTCATCCATGATATAAATTATTTTCGATGAATAAAAAAACTCAGTATAAAAGGAATTTGTTTTAAAGTAATAATACGTCAACAAAATAAAAATTTAAGACTATTTCGTTTTCTCATGGATGCCATTTATTGAAAAATAAATAGTCCGTTTAATGTATACTGGGCAGGTGGGCACCTGCTTAGAAATAGGAAATAATTAAGCTTTGTTATGTTGTCTTGTTACTTGTTTTGTGCTACTAACAAATTACTAACACCTTCTTATTATTATTCTTGTGTTCACTACTAACACTATTAACACTGTAAAATGTATGGACTATAAGTCTGAAATAAAGATAAATTATTATTATTATTATTATTGGTCAGAACTAGACCACATGGAAAGATCCAGTTTTCAAATTAAAAAAATAACATCAAGATCGATACACCCAGTCGAAAGTTCTGAGGAAAAAAATACACCTAGAACCTCCTTTTTAAAAGTCAGTTATAAATGATTCGACAATACGAGGTCTTTCAAAACAAAGTTATTATTTAATAGCACCCATTTCAGTTCTTTTGCCGTGACCAAAAATAACTAACTTTTCCTCACGAAAACAAGTTACTTAATAACATATTGTCATTTCACTTTTCCCGCTCACTCTTGCATTATTATTGGGAGCCCACTTTTCTGCTTAGATAATTTCGGTGGCTATCTACCCCATATGTAACCCCTACTTCCCCAAAGGTAGGACGGGAATATCGAACACAAAATCGTTGGAGCCGTACCAATGTAAGAAATTCGTATGGAATGTTTTCCTATATGTTCTATGAATGTTAAAGCAGTGGAGAATTGCTGGGGGATTCCGTTCAGATCGTCGACAGTCGTGTTGGGAAATATCAAACGATTTGTGAAGATAGTGCGAACATTATTCTCTGGTTCTCCACGTGACCGATTAAGGTCGCGTTTGAGTAAAGCCGAGGTTCGAAAGATATTAGAGAGGTCTCATCTGACCGAACTAAGAACTGAGGATGACATAATCGTGACTTTAGGTCCGAGATACTCAAAGAATCTTGAATTCCTGTCTGTATATGGAGAATAGAATATACGGAGAAACGAGTTTTGAATTTAAAAACTCCATAATATGTCATAGTGATGACAATATGGTGGGGAAGAGTGGACACTGACAGCTGGGCTGGCCCATTAATTTAAAGTTGCCCAGCGTGCTATGGAGCAGGTTTTTTTAAGGCTGGCAAATCATCCAATGACTTCCCCGCTCTGGGTGGAGTGGAAAGAAGAGCGGTCTATGTTCGAAGTTTTATTGAAGGAATTTAATTTTTGGAAAGCAATCGGGGTAAGCAAGCTAAAACGGCATTGGGTGGTCTATGTGTTTCGAAGGACTATGTCATTGGACAAGTCCTGGAAAGGAGAAAAGCGACTAAATATAAGATAACTTTTAATGTAGTAGGTATTTTCAAAAGAAACTTTATATGTAATACTAACATAATTTATTTATTTAATCTTACATGAACACACAGTTAATACTAAATAAAAAAAAACACAATTACTTCACTTTATTGAATCATCAATGTATCCAAATACTTGTCCGTGTTGTTTCCCACGTCTTTAGACAAATACTTGCTTAATGCAACCTTTACGTTAACTTTCACTTCGAAGCGTTTCAGAAGTTCCGCCATATCATCATCCTCATTAGATTCTGAGCCATCTGAGTCTTCTTCTTTGTCCTCTTCGTTATCTTCAGAGTCATCTGGTGATGGTGATGTAGTAATATCTTCTGGTTCTGGTTCCTCAGATTCAGTTGTCAAAGTGGTAGTTGGTGTTGTGATTATGGAAGTAGTTGAGGTGGTAGGAGTGGTAGTAGTGGTAGTGGTGGGAGTTGTGGTCGTAGTTGTAGAAGGAGTGGTGGTGGTGGTAATAGGGGAAGGAGTAGTGGTAGTAGTAGTGGTCGTGGTAGTAGTGGTGGTAGTGGGAGTGGTGTCGAATTCAATACCTGTCACCTGTCTGAACCACGACAAGTAGGGTCCCGGACGGACGAAACCTAGTAGAAAGAAAAATTTAATACAGATATCGATCAAAGAAATTTTATGAATTGAATATGAACGTGACACATATTACCAGTAGGAAAGCCAGAAAAGCAGCCCTCCATTATGCTTGGGCCTCTCATAAAGGAGGAGACGCCAATGAGAGTCGGAATGCCGTTGGCGCCAACATGCACCAATGGACCACCACCGTCACCCTGATCCAAGAAGAAAACTTAGTTAACAAACTGGAAGTAGATAATAACAACATCGAATTGGGATTTGAAACTTTCGGAATTGGGAAATAGCACACACACTTGCATTTTTCTAAGGAAATAGCTTCATCATCCATCTGTTTAGACTTTTTGAAAACATCTTGAGGTCGTTTTTCAGTCTAACCAGATGCATCTGATGCAAGATTTACATTAAGTTTATCTAATTAAGCAGATGCTAAGTGCCACAATACCTCTTGATAAGACTGGTTGTCAGAGTTTTGGTCTTCTGACTAATTGTCACAACTTTTAAAGATCCCCGAATTAAACCTGGGACATAGTTTCCATAATACCTTAGGACATAATTATCATTGTCGACTTTGGGATTTGAAACTTTCAGAATTGCAAGATTCCACACTTGCACTTTTCCAAGTTGATAATTTCATTATATGACTAGTCTTTTTTCAACTACCTTGGCTGCCAGTCTCACCAGTTTACAATCCAGTTTTTTTTTTTTTATTTGGAATTGCTGAATTCAGTAAATGTACCCATGCGACTGTATAACCACGAGCCCCCATTCAACTTGTTCTGTTAAAACATGATCAATTGTCGAAACATTCGGGAAGCAATATCTCAAGATGAAAGTTTTTGATCAGTGCGTTTTGTCAGTGTCAACCTATGGTACTGAACCGTGGTCGCTCATAAAGGTCCTTATTAGAAAGTTAAAATTCACCCAAAGGGCAATAGAGAAACCTATACGTGGAGAAATGAAGAGATCCGCAGGAGTACCAAAATAACTGACATAGCTCCAGAAGAATTGCTAAACTTAAGTGGCAGTGGAGACACCAGAACACGTAGCATTAGAAGGCCTCCGACAAGGTAAACCGATGCCTTATAATAGCTGCTGAAATCCGTTAGATGTGGAAAGCACAGAACCGGTCGAAATGGCGGTGCTTGAGGGAGATCTAAGTCTAGCTGTAGACATTTTTCGGCTGAAATGAAGATGATGATTAAACATGAATTTGGTTTATATGAAACGGCGTTAAGCACTTATCCTTACACTGCAAACTGACTGATTCGTAACGTTGTAAAACCGTGCGCAGATGGTACTGTCGACAAGGATGCTACCCGTGAAAGTCCTTGCACAGTCAGCGTTGGAGATTGCCATGAGATACACCCATCTCAGCACAACGGGGGAAACACCTAGAAAATTAGGAGAAATTGTTAAAAACATCATTCATCAGAAGAAAAAAAAAATATTTTTTACAGTTAAAGCGGCGGCTACGGTGGGTAAGTGTGATTTATTAATATAATTTTAGTTTAAAAATCAAACGCAATCGTTTGTTCCATAACTGGAATGGCTGTATACAATAATATTCTGTGTGTATAAACCGCGTCTTATTCTATACAGGGTGGTGACAACAATACGACAATAAATTAGACTGTGTAACTCTAATACCGTCCCCAACCTGCATACCAAAATTCAACCAAATACACACATCAAAAGTGTCTAGGGATCAACATATATTTTTGCAATAACTTTTCTCTTGATTGATATTAATTTAAATTTTCTTTAAGGATTCATCAAATAAAGTGTTTTCGTTTGTCACAGTAACGATAAACCAAGTCACCTTTGCATTAATAAAGAAATTTGCCATTTTCCTAATAAAGAGATTTTTGACATTTGAACCACTAACATTAAAGTTCGAAAAAAAGACTGAAATAACAGTTTTCTTTAAAATTTTATTGGGTAACTTAAACAATTAATAATCCGTGTTTCTACCGCGAACACTAACAACACAAGAACATCGGTTTGGCATACTCAAAATGAGTTCATCCAAATCACGCTGTGGAATGGCCGCCCATGTTCGTTGCAACAACAAAAAAAGGTCTTCTTGCAACTGGATACCCTCCATATTCGGCAGAGCTCTTCTCTGTAGCATATCCCATGCATGCTCAATCGGGTTCAAGTCTGGCGACTGAGCAGGCCAGGGCAGGACATTGATGTTAGCTGCGGCGAGAGTCTGTCTTACAACTCTTGCGGTGTGCGGTCGTGCATTATCATGCATTAACTGAAATAAGGGACCGATTTGCACTTGTAGAGGAACGATGACGTCAGATACAATCGTCTCAGCATAAATTTGAGCGTTGAGGTTGCCTCTGATCCAAATCAACTCAGTTCTTCCGCCGATCCAAATACCCGCCCATACCATGATGGTTCCACCACTATAAGGATGGACTTCCTGGCAGGATTTTAATCGCTGTTGGCGTCCAGGGGTTCTCCAGTGTCGTATACGTCTTGTATCCGGTCTCATACCAAAACGAGACTCATCAGAAAAGCACACGAAACGCCATTGTTCTTCTGCCCAATTTCTGTGTTCAAGAGCCCATTGATATCGAATCCTACGATTGTGCATTGCTATAGGTGGTACCCGTAGCGGTCTTCGGGAATGAAGGTTCACTTCATGCAAGCGGTTTCTGACTGTTTGGTCGCTAATTAAGTTCCCTGAAGAGTGATGAAGCCTCACGGCTAACATCATGGCGGTTATTGTTGGAGCTCTTCGAGTTAAGATTTGAATGTATCGGTCTTGTCTCCGTGTGGTGCAGCGATACCGTCCTTCATGGCGCTCAGCCACGGTACCAGTGCTTCGGTAACGTGTCCAAAGTCGACTGATAACACTCTGACTTGTATTCAGAGCTAAAGCCACAGTACGTTGCCGGGAACCAGCTTCTATCATTCCCACGGCTCTGAGCATTTCTTCCCTGCTTAAATGACGTCGCCGCTCCATAATAACGTTGGTTTTAATCAGTAGTAGGGAAACAGTAGCACTAATAATGTCTTCAATGCGTTGTATGTTTTTATAGGGAAAATATTGACAGCTGATTTTCATCTTTTACTCGAATTTGATTGACAGTTCCTGTTTCAAATTATGAAATGCACCAAAAAGGATCCATATAAATTTATAAAATCATAAATTTATTACAAAGCCACATCTCAATCTCAAGAAATCCGCATAAAAATGCTTGATCCCTAGACACTTTTGATGTGTGTATATCCAATAGTTTAGTCACTATAGCTAGTCAAAGATTAGCAAAACCCATAGTCAAACCGTCACTGGTATTTAGTTTGTTTGAAAAATCACTTTTTTTTATTTCGATGTTGGGATTTGTTTAATATTTCCAAAATACTCCTATGTATTAGTGTTGTTAGTGTTTTTATTCATTGTCGCATTGTCATCACCATATTGTATAGGATAATTTTATTTTCGTACTGATCAGATCTTGTAACAATAATCTTGTCATGTATTTAATTATCAGCACACACTGAACTAAAATGTTAGTAACAATGTTTCTCAACAAATACGTTTGTAAACTTAACCTACACACGTTAACCTAGCACTGCCCTACAACTATGAGCATCCCTGCCACAAGCTCAACACCTGTGGAAAGCTTGCAGCAGTGAGTCACACAAGCAGTCCAGTCTGTTCGCGATACACTGCAGTATAATGTTGGGGCTGGTCCGCACCCAATGCACCTCGAGTACTACAGTAGCGGGACAGCCCATCATTACCCAGAACGCATTATTATATTGAATGCGAAGGGCGCTGTACGGTTTTTTAATGTAATCTACCTAGAGGTAGATCTAGCTAGATAGACGCATTGTGCACGAGAAAAAGTTAGCAAAAAAAATATAGCAGTTAAAAAGAAATTAACTCTCATCATCAGAAAAACACTGTGAGAAAAACTGCCTGAAGGTTATTAATTTTTCAACAGCATGTGGAGCAAAATCAGAGGCCCATGGGCAGCTTAGAAACAGTGAAACCAGGTTAGTCACTAACCACACGATAAAGAAAAAAAGAAGACGAAGAAACTCTTAACTTATTATTTTGTTCTTCAAACTCATTTTGTATCCATAAATCGTACGGGCGCAAGATAATATGGTTGTTAATATCTGTGCTGTACTTGCGTTTTGTCATTTTATATTAAAAATATTTAGCTTAGATTTAATATTTAAATACTGGTATTCAGCAGCCAACGAAAATACGACAAGCAGTTTAATTGAATTAGCGTAATAAATGAAAAAACAGACCTGTGAAAATATTAGTAATGTATGGAATACTGACCCCAACGATCTTGAACGCCATGTCCTGTTGTGTGCACCCGCTGACCGTTGTAGTTACGGTACGCATCAGCACTTGACTGTATGCGAATCGGTTGTCGGGTGGCTGGATGAAGAAGTCACGTCAGAATTATCACAAAATTAAATACAGTTGAAACATCAACTAGCGTGAGGAAAAAGTACTGGATTAGCACCTTAGCCATGCTAGGTGAGCTGTACCGAGCCAACCACAAATTTCCGTGTCACGGATTGACAGTCAGGTATATAAGATGACTGGTAATTAGTAACCGATATTTAAACACGTGATTGTACTCATGATTACAATCAACTTTCCCAAAGAAACTTTTTTTGTATACTCAATAGTTTTATTTTTATCACAATAACAATACAACTGGCGCGTGCAAAGTTCAATGCAATGTTCAACTGTTAGCAGCTATTGAGTATACAAAAAAAGTTTCTTTGGGAAAGTTGATTGTAATCATGAGTACAATCACGTGTTTATATCGGTCACTAATTAGCAGTTACCTTATATACACAGCTAGTTATACACATTCTTTATACACAACAACTCAAACAATATCCTGTAACTCATGACTATATCTCATAATTTGATACAAATCACAACTAAATACAGGATGAAATTGAATTCATGTGCATAATTTTAAGAGGGCATTGTACTCATCATAATGAATAACTTTTACTATGGCAACAAATCTGAGATCGCAATAAAAAAAACCTCTGTTTCCTACATTTT
The DNA here is from genome assembly GCA_951799385.1 of Hyppa rectilinea. NCBI lineage: Eukaryota > Metazoa > Arthropoda > Insecta > Lepidoptera > Noctuidae > Hyppa > Hyppa rectilinea. The sequence goes on along the minus strand of OX637321.1, from coordinate 14,738,825 downwards.
GACAAGTTATGCGAGCATAATGTATGGAACAGCTTAATTTCCGGATTAAATTAAATATTGTTAATGTCGGTAGTGATATTATTACTACTCAATTAAAAATTTAAAAGAAGTTATCAAAACTAAATTAATTCATTATTTATCTGTTGATTAATGAAAACAATCGAATTCCGATCGAAGCTTTAATATTTTTTTATTTTAGCCTTATAATGGCCACAACTTTTTATAAATTGTTGCACTTATAATCAACCAATTCCGGAGGAATGTTCATATTAATATACAGGGTGTCTGAGAAAGGTGTAGCGAAAATTAAGCGTGTGGTATACAGACCATCAAACGGAACAACTTTTTCAACAAAAAAAAAAACCTTCACATACGTTTTTTTAAGTAGGTATTGAAGTTTTGTATGGGACGACTTATTTTTTTTTCAATTACGATGTTGGTCCCTGGGAAAAAGTTGTTCCGTTTGATGGTCTGTACCACACGCTTGCTTTTCGCTAGACCTTTCACAGACGCATTGTATAGGTACGTTTCGAATCAATGACCCCCATTCAATCTACTTACTCCGATCACTGGTCATGATGCAAAATATAGTCTTTGGTAACGTCTGAAGAAAAATATACTCACGGGTATAATGAATAGCACGCCGCAGCCTCACAAGTGCGATGTCGTTTGGCTGTGCACTTGCAGAATTGACATTGTACAGAGGATGGTGGTACCATTCCGTGGTGTCGAATATATTATCCGGATTTTGGTCAAAGGTGGAAACGGTACCAATACGAAGGATCATAGAAGCGCGGCTAAAGAAGAAATAAGGGTATATTAGAACGTACAATAAAACAGATTTAGTGTAAACCAGCCAAGTGTGTGTCGGACCTCGCACAATGAAAGGTTCGTAGTAAGAATTAATTCATACTCACATAATTTATCAAATACACCTTGATGAAAGGCGGTTTTTAGATAATTTAACTCTAACAAAAATAAGCACATCATAGCCCACAAACAGATCCCTTAATCAATTTTTTTTTTGTGATAATCCCGTAGTATTTCTGAAAGACCTATCCAACATCACCTCACATCATGGGACAGCAAAAAAACATTCCCACTTTACGTGTACCTAAAGGAGGTACTCCAAAAATGCTTTTTTTTCCAAGATTATTTGTTACCACTTCGTCGGCGTGAATACTATGTACATCTATGCCAAATTACAGCATTCTAGTACCAACTGAGAGTCCCTGCGGACAAACGGACGAACATGGCAAAAATACAAGTGTTCCTTGTTGAGTACGGAACCCTGAAAAGTACTTACTGCTCTATTTGAGGTTTTTTTTTGAGGCTGGGAAATCATCCAATGACTTTTCCCGCTCTGAGTGGAGCGGAAGGGAGTGTAAGACTTCTACTGACTAAAACCCATTCATGTTCCTTCCTTAGCCCTTTCTGTTCCGGGGTAGCGGTAACCCTTTCGGACAATCCCGTTTACCCGACAGGCTTGGCCCCAACGGGCCCCTTCATATGCTGACATCTCTTTGAGGCGCGCGTGGAACATGTGCGCGCCGTCCGGCACGGGCCTGGTCCTGATCGGACGATGAGCTACCCATTGCTCTCACGTGTCGCGTCACGTGGCTCCCGACGCCCGGGGCGTCTCCCGCGGCGTCTATTTGAGGCTGGCTTTCGGTTGATGGGTTACTTACTTTCTAGTACACTGCGCTGCTGTCAGGACCCATAGCTGGGCTACAACGGCTCCTCCACATGTGCCTATACCGCCATTAGGGGCCACCAAACGCATGACAGCATGGTAAGGGAACTGGCCGGCCACTGCCTCCCACCCCCCTACAATACGTGAAGCCGATGATGATACCACGTCGAAACCTGGGTGACAGCATTAAAGAGACATTAGATAATAATAATAATAATAATTTATTTGTTTCAATAAGTAGTTTGTACGTGGTATACAAAGTTGTCTTAAAAACTAAATAGAGCCAGTACAAGACATATGAAATAGGTCATAGGACTCCCTTTCCTAAACTAGGCAGAAAATCTGTCTGTATCTTAGGAAAGAGTATCCATTCAAAGTTAGTCTTATTACGCGGTTACAAAAAATATTGGTACGTGCAGTAGGCGAACAAAGTACTTATGTTAAATTAAAGTATAAAAATAAAAAACAGAAAAGGAAATAAAAACAAGAGTGTGTGTGGGTGTATGGGAGTGTGTGTGTGTGTGTGTATGGGTGTGTATTGGTGTATGTATGTGTCTATGTAATGTGGCGTGTGTGTGTTTTGGTGTATGTGTGTGTGCGCATGCGTGTGTATGTGGAAGTGCTAACATGCCTGTGTGTTTGAGTAAATGTATGTGTTGTGTTCAATGCGTAAAACCTATCTCTTTACTGTATAGTGGTTAAAAGGTCTTCGGTATCAGTATATGTCAATGTCTGTAACCAGGAATTTAGCTTGTTTTTTAACTCGCCCTTAGTCAATGCGTAGATATTCAGTTGTTGGTGGGCTTTATTATATAGCCTAGCACTTAGGCCATTAAACTGGCGTCTTGCGAAGGCTTGGCGAAGATAAAGTGGTATCACAGTATTATACGAATTCTAATTTTAAAATTGCGACCTTATTCATTCTTTTGAACTTAATATTGCGCTACTTTTACTTACCGAGGTTGACTGCATTCTCGATGTAGGTTGGTTCTACGCTTTTGTATCGCGCGGATACCTGGAATGAATGAAAGTTTGCTACTTGAAGTTCTTAGTCCTTACCTCTATAGCTATAAAAAAGCAGTGAAAGCCTGGTAGAGTGACCGTCGGACAGCCAATTTATAGGTCTTCAAACCCAAGTCACGCACCTCTGTTTTTTCGGATTCATATGCGTATTGTATAGTTATAAGATGCTTAAAACATTGGTGAAGGAAAACATCGTGAGGAAACCGGCACGCCGGGTTATATTATTATACCCCGGGATATATATTATTTCTCAACAGCATGTGAAGCTAAGTCGGAGGCCCATGGGCTGCATAAAAAATTTAACACCGGGTTAGTCAGTAATCGCACGAAGAAGAAGAAGAAGAACCTCTATACCTGTATATAGTCACCTAAGAACCTCTATACCTGTATATAGTCACCTAAGAACCTCTATACCTGTATATAGTCACCTAAGAACCTCTATACCTGTATATAGTCACCTAAGCTAGCTCTCAACGCTCCGTAAGAATGCAAAACGATTTATTCGAACCAATATAAACGTTATAATCAATCTGCTTAGCTTTTTCACAAATATATTGGGGTCGGCTTCCAGTCTAACCGGATGCAGCTGAATACCAGTGTTTTACATGAACCGACTGCCTATCTGACCTCCGCAACCCAGTAACTGGGTAATACGACACCCCTTTTAAGACTGGTTGTCAGACTTTCGGCTTTCTGACGACCCGACACGACTGTCAACTATCCACCAATGGCAGCTGGGATAGCTGGCTTAGCGTGCTTGCCGAGGTACTGAGGAGTCTTGATGTGTTAAGATGGTCTGGGTCCATCTTTACATATCGAGACTTTCATTCGTAGTTCGTCGCCCCCCACAACAACATCTGGACCCGAGGCGGCGGCGCGTAGTGTTCCACGCGCGCCCCTCCAAGACGGTACGAGAGGTGTCGTCGGACCGGACGGACACCTCACTCCCCCTCGACCGAGACGAGACCCGCTGCGGCGGGCCGGCACCACGGGGGTTGCGGAAGTATTTTCAGTTCCCGCGACCCCCGGCGCAGGTGTGAGAGGGAACACCCGGGGTGGTTTTTAGTCAGTAAGAGTCTGACAGACCCCTCCGCCCTCCCCGGGGTGGGGGACATCCATGAGGATTTTCCCCCCGGGTAGCCCTAAAGTCTGACAGTCAGTCTTACCAAGGGGTATCGTATTACCCAGTTACTCACTGGGTTGTAGGGGTCAGTTAGGGAGTCGCTCCATGTAAAATACTTGTATTTAGCTGCATCCGGTCAGACTCGAAGCCGAGCCCAACATAGTTAGTAAAAGGCTTGGCAAACCAACAGACGGACCAAACCCACTTACTTACTTAGCCACGAGCTCTTCTCGAATATAAACATTACACAACATAATACTATTACGACCATTTACCCATTCGACCCAATGCGGTATAAAAACATTAATTAATTAATTTTAAATACTTCTTACCTGAAGAACAGTCATCAGGAACAGAAACAAGCCTGAGTTAATAAACATCTTGTGTGCTAATGATAATTATTCTGCAAAGTAGCAATATTTTATACCATCTTCCATTAACACGGATAGATAATAAGATTAAAATCAATCACTTATCACAATAAAATACATTAGCTAATCCGGCCAAGGACGGGATAAAAGTAAAAATAACGCCCCGAATTTATTTATGCCTCTAATAAAATATGTGCAAAAATTGACCCTCTGCATTGGCGCCGTTGACCGATAGAGTTACCTATAGAATAACAACTGTTATCAGTAGAGAGAAAGAGAAAGCAGTGATAGCCTAGTGGTCTGACCGTCGAACTGCTCAGTCATAGGTCTCGAGTTTGAACCCAAGCCACGCACCTCTTAAGCGGGATTGTCCGAAAGGGTTACCGCTATCCCGGAACATAAAGGGCTAAGGAAGGAACATGGATGGGTTTTAGTCAGTAAGAGTCTGACACTCCCTTCCGCTCCACCCAGAGCGGGAGAAGTCATTGGATATTTCCCAGCCGTCAAAAATAAAAAAAAAACACGCACCTCTGATTTTAGGGACACATGTGCGTATTGTATAAACATCACTTGCTTAAAGGAAAACATCGTGAGAAAACCAGCTAGTCTGAGAGATATTTCTCAACAGCGTATGAAAGTAAGTCACAGGCCCATGGGCAGCATACAAACTATGACATAAGGTCAGTAAGTCACTAACTACACAAACAAAAGATGAAAAACACCAATAGAGTTCACCATGCGAGGAACGAGGGTTGTATGGCGAAGATGCTGCCTGGGCTGAGTCTCCTAACGCGCCACTATACGTGATGCCTATGATATGGGTTGTGATTGAGAGATCATAGTGAGAATATACTTTAACATAACAAAGAGGTCAATTTTGTGAGTATGTATCTATTTATGCAACTACTTATTAAAAAGTTTTTTAAGTAATAGAAAGATATTAGTAGCTCTGGTTAATAATAATAATAATATCCTTGGACATTTCACACAACGCCATAAAAGTCCCAAGCTAAGCAACCTAATGATTGTGTTATAGTTAACGAGATGGCTGATAAACTACTTATATACATTTTTTTGTAAATACATACAAATTATAGATAGAAAAACACCCAGACCCGAAACAAATACTTGCAGGTCGTACAAATATTTGTCCGTGCGGGAATAGAACCCGCGACATGCTGCGCAGCAGTCAACCGTGTCGTCAAAAAATATAAATATAAACTACACACATCAAAAGTGTCTAGGGATCAACATATATTTTTGCAATAACTTTTCTCTTGATTGATATTAATTTAAATTTTCTTTAAGGATTCATCAAATAAAGTGTTTTCGTTTGTCACAGTAACGATAAACCAAGTCACCTTTGCATTAATAAAGAAATTTGCCATTTTCCTAATAAAGGGATTTTTGACATTTGAACCACTAACATTAAAGTTCGAAAAAAAGACTGAAATAACAGTTTTCTTTAAAATTTTATTGGGTAACTTAAACAATTAATAATCCGTGTTTCTACCGCGAACACTAACAACACAAGAACATCGGTTTGGCATACTCAAAATGAGTTCATCCAAATCACGCTGTGGAATGGCCGCCCATGTTCGTTGCAACAACAAAAAAAGGTCTTCTTGCAACTGGATACCCTCCATATTCGGCAGAGCTCTTCTCTGTAGCATATCCCATGCATGCTCAATCGGGTTCAAGTCTGGCGACTGAGCAGGCCAGGGCAGGACATTGATGTTAGCTGCGGCGAGAGTCTGTCTTACAACTCTTGCGGTGTGCGGCCGTGCATTATCATGCATTAACTGAAATAAGGGACCGATTTGCACTTGTAGAGGAACGATGACGTCAGATACAATCGTCTCAGCATAAATTTGAGCGTTGAGGTTGCCTCTGATCCAAATCAACTCAGTTCTTCCGCCGATCCAAATACCCGCCCATACCATGATGGTTCCACCACTATAAGGATGGACTTCCTGGCAGGATTTTAATCGCTGTTGGCGTCCAGGGGTTCTCCAGTGTCGTATACGTCTTGTATCCGGTCTCATACCAAAACGAGACTCATCAGAAAAGCACACGAAACGCCATTGTTCTTCTGCCCAATTTCTGTGTTCAAGAGCCCATTGATATCGAATCCTACGATTGTGCATTGCTATAGGTGGTACCCGTAGCGGTCTTCGGGAATGAAGGTTCACTTCATGCAAGCGGTTTCTGACTGTTTGGTCGCTAATTAAGTTCCCTGAAGAGTGATGAAGCCTCACGGCTAACATCATGGCGGTTATTGTTGGAGCTCTTCGAGTTAAGATTTGAATGTATCGGTCTTGTCTCCGTGTGGTGCAGCGATACCGTCCTTCATGGCGCTCAGCCACGGTACCAGTGCTTCGGTAACGTGTCCAAAGTCGACTGATAACACTCTGACTTGTATTCAGAGCTAAAGCCACAGTACGTTGCCGGGAACCAGCTTCTATCATTCCCACGGCTCTGAGCATTTCTTCCCTGCTTAAATGAAGTCGCCGCTCCATAATAACGTTGGTTTTAATCAGTAGTAGGGAAACAGTAGCACTAATAATGTCTTCAATGCGTTGTATGTTTTTATAGGGAAAATATTGACAGCTGATTTTCATCTTTTACTCGAATTTGATTGACAGTTCCTGTTTCAAATTATGAAATGCACCAAAAAGGATCCATATAAATTTATAAAATCATAAATTTATTACAAAGCCACATCTCAATCTCAAGAAATCCGCATAAAAATGCTTGATCCCTAGACACTTTTGATGTGTGTATAAGTATGTTATAATAATTGGTTGTTCCTTATTTTCTTGGTTATTGTCACTATCATCATTGGAAAGACATCCACTGCTGAATATAGGTCTCCCTCAAGCGTCATCATTTTTAGGTACGACCTCATTATATTTTTTTAGGGCTTAATTCCGAGCTATATAGTTTCACAAATTTTTTTTTTTGAGGGCGCTAAAACCCTAAATATCCCCTCCCGCTCTGGGTAGTGTGAAAGGGAGTGTTAGACTCTTACTGACTAAAACCTATCCATGTTCCTTCCTCAGCTCGGGGCAGCGGTAACCTTTTCGGACAATTCCGCTGAACTACGTTATCAATGAAGTCAGGCCCCACGCTTTTGTATCGCACGAAAAAAAAACAAAAAGAACCAAAGCTTTGTTAGATGGAATTCCTAAAAAAATAGGCTTTTATATGTATGTGGACACCACCTATGGATTGCTAGGAAGTACTCAACAACAACTTTTCATAGGTATGTAGGCGTCACACAAGAATTCACGTCCATTCAACCAGTAGAATCAATCAATCTGCCTAGCCTTTTCCCAACTATTTTGGGGTCGGCTTCCAGTCTAACCGGATGCAGCTGAATACCAGCATTTTTAGTAACTGGGTAAGCAGTGATAGCCTAGTGGTATGACCGTCGGACTGCCAAGTCTTAGGTCTCGAGTTCGAAACATGTGCGTATTGTATAATTATCACTTGCTTAAAAATCGGTGAAGGAAAACATCGTGATGAAACCGGCATGCCTGCGAGATATTTCTCAACAGTATGTGATGCAAAGTCAGAGGCCCATGGGCACCATTAAAACTCTGACACCAGGTTAGTCACTAACCACACGAAAAGAAAAAGACTGGGTAATACGATATCTCTTGGTCAGACTGGCTGTCAGACTTTCGGGCTTTTGACTACCCGTAACGACTGTCAAAGATCCACGAATGACAGCCGGTACCAACGGCTAACGTGCTTTTCGAGGCATGGCAGGAGATTTGATAAGTAAAGATGGTCACCCACCAACAGACCAACCCCGGCTAAGGTAACTTAACCTAATCGATTCGTGCGGCTGTTATCACTTAGCCACAAGCTTCACCTAACCGTATTAGAACCTATGTGATAGTAAAATACATTTTAAAACTAGGTTAATTTAAAATGTTGATAAGGTTATCACCTATACCTATTTTAAATAAATCGGGATTAGAAACGAGACCGATTTAATTAACATCTTTTATGTACCGCTAATGTTTTTTTTACAGGGAACCCAAAACACAATAATAAGTACTCTGAAAAGCGGTAATCTTTTAAAACATCTCTCATTAATAGAATTATTAATGAGATTTAAATCAATCACTTAACTTGATAACATACAAGCGCTAAGGTTGTGCGAATTGTAGCGCCACCTATCTATTTATTTATTAATAATACTAGCTTCCATCCGCGGCTATGCCCACATGGTGTGTTGTTGAAAAGAAGCCTATATCCTTCCACAGGCTTCAGTTCATCCACATCATAAAAGGCTCAGCAGGTTAACCATAAAACATACATTCGCACAGATAGACAAACAGACAGACAAACAGTTAGAAGTTACTTTCGTTTTTTAAAATAATTCTAATAATAAAAACTTTATTGCATTAACATTAATGGTTGGGGCACTGAAAAAAAAACAGGGGGGGGGGTACTAAAATGTCAGGTAAGGATTAGTATGCATACTATTACTTATAAAGCGGATTACTTGCGCGGCAGGCCCAAAAAGAGATGGCGGGATGAAATGGACTCCTTCATAGAGGGTTGGCCTACAATCGCTGTAGACCGGGAAAAGTGGAAAGAGGGAAGGGCCGCCTTTGTCCCACAGTTGGACAACACAGACTTATCATTATTACTTGATATAGCGGTTTCACTTGTCGTATGTGGAATTGTCTGAAAGGGTTACCTCTACCCCGGGACATAAGGGGCTAAGGAAGGAACAGGGGCGGATTTTAGTCAGTAAGAGTCTGACACTCCTTTCCCACCACCACCACCTCCCCCTTGTCGTCGTCAGAGCGGGATGGGTTATTTGATCATTTCACACTCTCAAAAAGCAACGTCAGACTCACGTAAACTATCTGAACGCGCCCCAAAAGGTGGTAGCCACTCGGCTAATCCGGGGGTACCGCACGATCTCGGGCGAGGCGGCAAGCCTCCTTGCCGGACTGCCGCCGTGGGATCTGGAGGCGATAGTCCTCGCGCGCCTGTTCGAGTGGCGCGTGGAGGTACTAAGCCGGGGGGAAACTCCGTTTCCGCAGCAAATTGCGGCGGAGCGGACGGACCTCCGGCGCGATCTCATGGCGGCCTGGAATCAGCGACTGTCGCAACCCAGCGCAGGGCACGCCACGATAGTGGCGGTAAGGCCCCTCTTTGAGGAGTGGCTAGAGAGGCGTCACGGCGCCCTCACCTACCGCCTGACGCAGGTCCTCACCGGACATGGATGTTTCGGGAGGTTCCTGCACATCATCAGGCGGGAGGAAACGCCCGGGTGTCACCACTGCGAGGATCGCCCAGAGGACACGGTAGAGCACACGGTGCAAACCTGCCCCGCTTGGGCGGAGCACCGCCGTGTCCTCGTAGAGGCGATCGGCGGCGGCGACCTCTCGCGCCCGGCCCTGGTGCAAGCCATGGTCCGGGGCGAGAGGGAGTGGGAGGCAGTCACCTCCTTCTGCGAAAAAGTCATGCTCGCGAAGGAGGTGGCGGGATGGGAGAGAGAAAGGTCCTCCCGTCCCAGCCGCCGCAGGAGACGCCCCGGGCGTCGGGAGCCACGTGACGACTCCCGGCCACCGTAGGCGCGGGCCTGCGGACGGTGAGTAATGGGTGACTCACCGTCCGATCAGCACCAGACCCGTGTTGTACGGCGCGTATATGTTCCACGCGCGCCTCAAAGAGATGTCAGCATATGAAGGGGCCCCCCAGGGCCAAGCCTGCCGGGTAAGCGGGATTGTCCGAAAGGGTTACCGCTACCCCGGAACATAAAGGGCTACGGAAGGAACATGGATGGGTTTTAGTCAGTAAGAGTCTGACACTCCCTTCCGCTCCACCCAGAGCGGGAGCAGTCATTGGATGATTTCCCAGCCTTAAAAAAAAAAAAAAAAAAGACTCACGTAAAATCTTTATAATAATATCTGTTTGGACTTCTATTCTATCGTACTCATAATATTACTGCTCAATATTATTTTTAACCAACTTCATAATAGGAAGAGGTTCATTTTCTCTCTCTCTTTTCGTGTGGTTAGTGACTAACCTGACATCAGAGTTTTTATGCTGTCCATACGCCTCGGAATAAGCTTCACATGCTGTTAAGAAATATCTCTCAGACATGCTGGTTTCCTCACGATGTTTCACCGATTTTTAAGCAAGTGATAATTATACAATAAGCACATGAATCAGTAAAATCAGAAGTGATTGCCTTGGGTTCGAACTCGAGATCTAAGACTTCGCAGTCCGACGGTCACACCTCTAAGCTATCATTGCTACTGCGGGCTTCTGAATACCCGTAACGACAGTGAAAGATCCACGAACCATTAATCGGAAAATTTTCTGCCTTCAAGAAATCATTAACAATAGCAAAAAGGTTAAAGTTCATATTCATTTAGTTTAAATCCATATCTATACGTACTAATAATAAATAAGAAAAGTATGTCTGTTTGAACGCGGTAATCTCCGGCACAACCTATTTATCGGATTTGAAAAAAACATTTTGACGACACGGTTGGCGCAGTGGTTGAGCTATTGACTGCTGCGCAACATGTCGCGGGTTCGATTCCCGCACAGAACAAATATTTGTACGACCTGCAAGTATTTGTTACGGGTCTGTGTGTTTTTCTATCTTTAATATGTATGTATTTACAAAAAAAATATGTATATAAGTAGTTTATCAGCCATCTCGTTACCATAACACAAGCATTAGGTTGCTTAGCTTAGGACTCTATGGCGTTGTGTGAAATGTCCAAGGATATTATTATTATTATTATTATTATTTGCAATTTAGCCCAATTCTTGAAGAAAACTATAAAAGAGGTTATTTAACATACGACCTAAATTGTTACCTTCTTTTAAGACCGCATATACTATTTAGGATAATTCGTAATTAAACATACTATTAAATATACAATTTAGGTAATTTTTGTATATGCCAAGAATTGAAGTGAACCCAGTATTTCGCCTTGAAGTATAGCCAAACTGTCACAACAGCCATCTAGCTAAACTGTCAGTCTTGAGGTTTTTGCGGCTTTAAGTTAATTTAGTCGATAATAAAATTATTATAGCATGCTATGGGATCCTATATAATCGCAAAAAAATGAGCTGTTCCATACATTTATGCACACGTAACTCAATAAAATATATGGAACAGCTCATATTGTTTTCGCAATTTCAGAGTTCATCCCATAGTGAAAAAATTCGTAACGATGAGAAGGTACAATGCTCCCATGTAATTTCTAAGAGTTAAATTTTTTATCACCTTATAGTGTTAGTATGAACTTAGTCTGTGAAATATTTTAGTTTTACAATTTTAAGAAAACTTACATACTTATAACGTAAATAGTAACAAACAAATTAACAATTGACAGTTGCCAATTACAAGGTTCCAAATGCAACTTCATCATCATTCTCCTGCCCATATCCCAATTTGTTTGGGGTCGGCGCAACATGTCTTTTTCTTCCATACTTCTCTATTAGTCGTCGTCTCAGTAGTCACTCCCTTTCTAGCCATATCATCTTTCACACAATCCATCCATCGTTTCTTTGGTCTCCCTCTACTTGTATAGCCATCCACATTCATACTCACAACTTTTCTGACAACATTTTCCTCATTCCACCGCATAACATGCGAATTCCACACAACTTTTCAGTCACCGGTGTCACTTTCAGACCTCCTATATACTTCCTCTTATATACTAATTACGTATTCTATCCATTCGCGTAATTCCACACAGCCACAATTTTTTTTTTTTTTTAAATATCTTTTGTTGATCTTTTGGTGCCGATGAGCTCATGACCGAAGCTTATCATGTCGTCGTCATCGTAAAAACAACGTACGTACACACAAAATACATAACAATTATTACTAAGATTATGATCAATAGATTTAAATCTCAGTAGTCTGTTAAAATCAAATTATTTTAATCTCAGTAGGTTAAATAATTGTGTTAATGGATGATTTGTTGTATAAAATGGCTTCTTTTCGAAAAAATTGTCATTAGCACACAATATGTTAATTAAATCGGGCTTTTGTCTATTCCTGCTGGCTGTTATTCAGGTAACGATTATTATTATTCTAATATTTTTCTAAAGTTTTTCTCTATAATATGAATTCTAAAGAGCGGATGGTTTTTTAGTTTCAGGCGTAATATTCTGTTAAGTTATGTTTTATAATAATTATAAATGATATTTTTTTTTCGAGGGTTGGATTTCATCAAATTATCCCTCATGAACAATAAATGACAATTCATATTATTTTAGTTTAGTGTTGGATTATACAACACGTAATCTAGCACTAAAACTAAAAAAAAAAATATTATGTACAAGTATGTAAAACTTATAACTTAACGTTACTGGGTTGTGGAGGTCAGATGGGCAGTCGCTCCATGGAAAATACTGGTATTCAACTGCATCCGGTCAGACTGGAAACCGACTCCAACATAGTTGGGAAAAGGCTAGGCAGATTGTTGTAATTAAAATATGGCGTAGAAAAATTCTTCCGCATCGCTGTCCAGTGGTATTGTACCCAAGAGGCTGGCAGTAGCCTAATAGTGACCATATCACATGGCAATGCTAAGCCTCTGGCCAAGGTAAAAGCCAGCCTTTGGGTCATGGGAAGTGTCAAGTAGTGTCTATTTTTTTTTGTAAATATGTATTTTACAAACACTTTTACACGTCAATAATATTTTTAAAACTAGATAAGGTCAGCGTTTCCACACTGACTCCTCTGAGGAGAAATGTCGAATCAAATTCAGAATGTCCAGACATAATTATTATTCAGATCATGTGAAACCCATAAGTTGGTCTCTAAAAAGGTTTTTGAGGAAAGAACCATACAGATTAAGAGGGCCTGTCCGGTTACTTTACGCATTTGTCATAATCGTGCAGCTCAACTCAAAACTTAAGGAGCTCAACGATTCAACGAACAATACTATTCATACCATCCTATGTTGGAACAACACAAAATGCGTAAAGTAACCGGACAGGCGCTCTTAATCTGTATGGTTCTACCTGTTCTTAACCTGTATGTATAGGTACAAAGCTTCATAGGAACATTGTTGTTATATTTCTTCTACAGACTATGTCACTTACTATATACCTACCTATACATACAGGTTTTAAAAAACTTCATCTACCGAAGCTTTCGTACTTTGCAGGTATCAGCGCGATACAAAAGTGTGGTACCGAACTTCATTGAGAATGCAATCCCCGGTGAGTGAAAAATAATAATAATAATTATATCCTTGGACATTTCACACAACGCATATCGTCCCAAGCTAAGCAACCTAATGCTTGTTTTATGGTAACGAGATGGCTGATAAACTACTTATATACTTTTTTTTTGTAAATACATACATATTATAGATAGAAAAACACCCAGACCCAAATACTTGCAGGTCGTACAAATATTTGTTCCGTGCGGGAATCGAACCCGCGACATGTCACGCAGCAGTCAATCGCTCAACCACTGCGCCAACCGTGTCGTCAAAAAATAAAATAATATAAAATTAGTAAGATTAAATGGGTCCTTTCTAGTAAATATTAAGTTATTAAGTTGGGCGTACATTCTCACAAATAAAGTCTAGTATGCGCTACAACTTAAAACTATTGTAAAACCTTTTCAATATAACTTACCTACTAACCAACCGTAAATGAAATTAATCACGATAAGCATACAGTTGATTTCCGTTTGAGTGGAAATGCCGTCACTTGGAAACAAGGACTTGAATAGACTGTAACCATTATGCCTTGTTCACACAGAATCCGCCGCGCTATCGTCGTCACGTATAATATCGGGCTGGCCGGCAGCGCGGGGCCAGTTCCCTTACCATGCATCTCTTCGTTTCGTGCACGCTAATGGTAGTGTGCGACAATGTGGAGGCTCAATAGTGGCCAACGAATGGGTGGTCACTTCTGCGTTTTGTACTGTTGAGTAAGTAACCTATCATTAAAAAAAAAAACAAATTCAAATAATGTATAATAGTTTAGGTATTGAGATATTTAAGCTGGATGATGAAATTCAGTTTTTTTTTTTGTAAAATTTTGAGCTCTTAAGGCTCCGTCAGACAAGCGCGACGCAACGATGCGACGCGATTCTAGTAGGAAATTTTCTGTTAACATTTTATAGAAATCCACTTTTGGCGCGTCGCAGTTTTTGGCCTGTGTTGTCCCACTGTGGGACTATGTACTCCCTTCCCTCTTTCCACTTTTCCCGGTCTACAGCGATTGTAGGCCAATCCTTTAAGAAGGAGTCCATTTCATACCGCTATCTCGTTCTGGGCCTGCCACGCAAGTAATTCTCTTTAATAATAATAATAGGCATGCTAATCCTTACCTGAAATTATAAAAAACGAAAGTAACTTCTAACTGCCTGTCTGTCAATTTGACTAGGTATCTGTGTGAATGTATGTTTTACGGTTAATCTGCTGAGCCTTTTATGATGTGGACGATCTGAAGTCTGTGGAAGGACATAGGCTTCTTTTCACCAATACACCACCACCAAAAATTTACCATTTATTCAAAAAAAAGATGACGGCGTTACTTTTTGGCCAGTTCCTTGTTTAACTGAAGGTAGTTTTAACTATAACATAAATCTGTATCTGTATGCAATTAAGTTCACATAAATACTTTTTAATAAGGCCATTCTGACGATAATTTTTTTTTCAGCCGCGTTCGCGCAGTGGTCCACGCTGGTGGGGTGACCTTTACCAACTCGGAGTACTTCTCCCAGACCACGGAATGGTACAACCATCCTCTTTACCTCAGCTCGAGGCCTTCGGTCTTGCAGCCGACTGATATCGCACTTGTAAAGCTGCAGCAACGCATAGTTTTTACCAGTGAGTATGTTATTCAGACAGCTGTGCTGCTGGGGAGTTCGTGCTGCCACTTCTTCGGCGGCGTTTTGAGGGCCTTCAAAAGTGCTGAAAAAAAACAAATGACCTGTTTTTTTTTTATTCTAATATATAACGCTTTGTCTTCTCTAAAAAGTCAAATTTCTGACGACTTAAAGAGAGAAATCGGTGTGTATCTAGTCACCTAATATATTTCGTTCATAAATCTATAATGGCATTTGCACGTTTTCATGTTGTAAGCTATGAGTAAAAAAAAAAAAAAACCATTTGGACTGTTTTTTAATGAAAAGGATTGAAATAATAATTATTTTTTTTATCCAAATAAATAGGAAAATTATGTTTTTAAACTCCTAATTGCCAACAAAATTCGCTTCAGTCTACTATTTGATTCTAAAATCTGTGACGTCACATTGTTATATTTTAATCAAGCCACGTATGAATGCCGCGTTTTGACAATTCATAAAAAGTAATGTTATTGACTACCCTTTTAAATAACCAAAGGTTTATCTTTGACTTGTATTTATGTTGTCTTTTTTTTGAGGGTGGGAAATCATCCAATGACTTCTCTCACTCTGGGTGGAGCGGAAGGGAGTGTTAGACTCTTACTGACTAAAACCCATCCATGTTCCTTTCTTAGCCCCTTATGTTCCGGGATAGCGATAACCCTTTCGGACAATCCCGCTTAATTTATGTTAAGTCTGACGTAACGTCTCCATTCAGGCGTGGTGCAACCAATACGCATACAGTCAAGTGCTGACGCGTTCCGGGACTACGCCGGCCAGCGGGTGGTCGCTACTGGATATGGCAATACAGCAAACGCTGGTCAGTATTTTTTTTTTGTTATTTTGTAGCTTTTGGCAAGGACTATTTAAGAACAACTTATATGAGGCCCCGTTCAAATGGCGATGATCAGTAAAATATTTACTGTATGATTTTGAGTGTATTCCCGTTCGTCCCATCGACTTCGTCCCCCCAGTGGGACGAACGGGAGGGGTCATAAGCCATTTTCATACAGCATTTTTTTGTTTTTAACCATAGATATGAATAATGGAATGTTGATGTGAGATTTCAACTTCTTTTAGTAAAATAGCTGAATATGCTATACGCTTAGGGTCCACACCATGTTACTTCTTAAGTGCGCCGAACGCATATCTTCACTGTATGTCTTATAATAATATTATTATTAAATGACTAATTGATTAAACAGGTACAGAGGCCAGCACATCAAGTTACCACAATCTGTCAGATTTCTTTGATAGTATTTCAACTTTATTGCAAAGACATAAGGTTCATTTTTAATTGAGAAAATTTGACAGTTAGGGATAGCTTGATGTGCTGTGGCGTCTGTACATTTTTTTTGTTTTTATTTCTTTCGTCACTGTAATATTTTCTTTTTATGTTTAAGGTCCTTTATCCGATGTACTAAGATGGGTTTATCTACGGGCAATCTCCAACAATGACTGTGCCAGATCATATTTCAACAGCGTCTTTGACACCACCATCTGCGCGCAATACTTTGACGTCACCTCACAGGCTACTTGCCATGTAAGCTATGAGGCTAGAAGTCCTTTTTAGGTCTAAGTTTGGAATGTAAGAGAAACAGCTATGGCGCAAATATAGTAGGTATACTCTCCTAATTCTGAAAGACTGATTTTCAGTTCTGAGTCAGTTACCTAAGCTCGTTTTCTTCAATACTTGGCGACATCTAACTGTAACATACGTAACCACTAGGCGATTACTAAACTACTAATTGAACGAGACGTAACTCTCATAATTTTGTCTCTGGGCAACGCACAAACACTGTATTTGTTTGAAAAAGTACAGACAAGTTGAAAATGTAGATTTTAAAGTGATTTAAGAATTAAGAATAATTTATTTGCAGAAAATACAAATTTTATCAGTTGTTAAAATTGGTGGTCTATGCACAATCCAAGTTTTAAGTACATTAATACTAGGTAGGTACAACAAAACTATAAAATATGTTCTAAGAATTATAAAATAACAAAGTAACTTTAACAAACAACAATTTTCAGTATAATTATATTAATATAACACCTATTTACTAGATATCTACCTATTTTAAATTATCTAAAGGATTACAAGATTACAGGAAACGTATATCTACAGGGAAACTTATTATTTTGTAGATAGGTAATGGAGGTAAATCATAAGTTTTTGCTTCTGTTTATGTTAATATCTGTACATTAGGCGTTGAAAAAGTTGACGTAATGAAATGGATATTATATTCTTTGCTTACCCCGTTATTTAGTCAAGCATCATTTCAGGGTGACAATGGTGGGCCACTCGTGCATGTTGGCCACGATGGCGTTCCAACGCTTATAGGAGTCTCCCACTTCTTCAGCGCCACTTGTGACAGCACGTTGCCTTCAGGTAATATCTTGCATTATTTCTACATAAATGAATTATGAACAATTATTGGATAATCGGATGCATATTTACCTAAAGTGTAGGTGTTGGTTATTATGGAATGCACTTTTGTATCAAAAAATTCCCGCGAATTCGGAATCGACAAATTTAGGTTTTTTACTATAGAATCAATTCGGGTGTAGGAATATTTACTTAGTTTAAGGTTTTGGATAATATTATGGAATGAACTTTTGTATCGAAAAAATCCCGGGATTTTGGATTTAACAAATTTACTGTTTTTTTTTATAAAATCAAGTCGGTTGTAGGTATATTAACTTATCTTAACTTTTATATTTAAAAAAATATGTTTTAAGAAGCCGCTTCAAAAATTTTCCAACCAAAAATTAACTTTAGGTAAATAAATCCGATTATCCGATCACTGATTATGAATTATTCACAAGTATCATTTCGAAATAATTATTATTACAGTTTCTACAGTAGTATATCCATAGTAATAATAAATCTTTCTATCAGGTTTCATTCGTCCCGGATCTTTCTTACAGTGGTTCCAAGAAGTAACTGGTATTGACTTCGATACCGCCACTACCTCCACTTCCAGCGGGTGCGTCTCATAACGTATAAACTCATTTGGTCTAATTTCATTTTATTATCGTTCATAAGATATAATCAACGTGAGATATACCAACTGTTGATATAATTTCTTTACATATAACATTTATTTATTCTAAAATTTAATTAGTATAACGTTAGACAAAATGATTATAGATTACATAAACGTTATATCAAACAAGATATAACGTTTATATAATCGATAATCATTTTGTCTAACGTTTAATATGTATATTGTTTATTTAGTCGAAAATTATTAGGTCAAACGTTTAATATATATAAAAAAAACGTCATTATGGTTAACACCCCCACTCAGAGTATGACGATTTTTTAAACCACTCAGAAATAGGAGCCCCGCTGAGCGGAGCTTCGTCGACCTATCTTGCACAGGTGGTAATCAGTTACTAGTTATGTGTAATATAACAATACATTTTGTTGAGCTACCCACAGGCCACAACATAAAAATAATACTTAATAAACTAACCCGTGTCTTTGCAATCTTGCTTTGTGTTTTTAAGTAGGCGTTTTCATCATATTAGACCAAATAAGTTTTATATATTTTGAGTGGTATGTCAAACGATTTTATATTTACTGTTTTTTATGTCAAACGGTGTTATATTAAATGTATGTTATGCTTATAAAAATTAGTTATTTTAAAATTATATTAATCGTTCACTATATTAAATAATCGCTTTATTAAGTAAAATTATAGGTTCCGTTGTTATATGTTGTTAACATTAGAGATTTTGATGTTATATCATCTATTACTTACCCACTTCCAGCACCACCACAACCACCAGTACCACCACAACTACAACTCCCATCCCTACTACCACTCCGACTACAACCACCACTCCCACCACGACCACAACACCCACCACGACCACAACTCCCACTACAACCACAACTCCCACTACAACCACAACTCCCACTACAACCACAACTCCGACTACAACCACCACTCCCACCACGACCACAACTCCCACCACGACCACAACTCCCACTACAACCACAACTCCCACTACAACCACCACTCCCACCACGACCACAACTCCCACCACGACCACAACTCCGACTACAACCACCACTCCCACCACGACCACAACACCCACCACGACCACAACTCCCACTACAACCACCACTCCCACTACAACCACCACTCCCACCACGACCACAACTCTGACTACAACCACCACTCCCACCACAACCACCACTCCCACCACAACCACAACTCCGACTACAACGACCACTCCCACCACTCCCACCACGACCACAACACCCACCACGACCACAACTCCCACCACGACCACAACTCCCACCACGACCACAACACCCACCACGACCACAACTCCCACCACGACCACAACTCCGACTACAACCACCACTCCCACCACAACTACTTCAACCACCACTCCCACCACAACCACTTCGACCACCACTCTTACTCCTGTTACCACTCCAACTACAACCGAAAGTACTACTGCACCACCAAATTACACTGACGAACCGGAATCAGATGATGTTACCACTGAAGAAAATACTGCTGAACCACCAGAGGACTCTGAAGATAAGGAAGAAGACAAAGAAGATGAAGACTCAGATAGTTCCGATTCAAATGATGATGATGAAATAGCGCAACTCCTGAAACGGCTCATAGTGAATGTCAAAGTCAAGGTCAGATTCGACAAATACAATACGACAAAGGTTATAGGAAATGAAATAAGTATTGTGAAACATTGATTTAATAACGTTAAATTAGTTTAATTGTTTAAATTCCATAGTTATGTTTTATTGTGTTAAAATAAATAAATAAATAAGTAGTTTTTTTTTTTTTTTTTCATTTTTTTTAATAAAAATTTTCAGTCATTGTTCATTCCATCATCGTCTTCGTTCTGCCATAGTTTTGTTCCTTTTCTGGCGAGCGGCGCACACGCACCAAAATGTACTATATTTTGATGCATGCGTGTTATGTTTGTCAATCCAACTTAGGGTAGGTCCTAGGGTTATCTTATTTCACGGAAATTTCAATCAGTTAGTAGGTTCAATCAGTTATTTAGAAACTTAAATCGGTCCTTCCACACCTATGAAAAAGCTCTGAAGGTGATACAAAATATTGACTTCTCAGAATCCACCAACAGCAGCAAATTTTGTAAGAAACATTTTGCTATACTTTTCATCAATCAGCAATTTTTGAAGATCAAAATTATATACTCAAACTCAAACTCAAAGCATTTATTTCAAATAAACCAATTACAGGCACTTTTGAATTGTCAAGGGGTCGGTCAGTCAGAAAGATGAAGCTAGTTGCCCATTCCAAAGCAGTAGGTACCTATGGAGAAGAACGGGCAAGAAACTCCATGGACACTCTTTTAAATCAAAATATGTTTACAAAAACTGGGTTACATCACTCAATATACACGTGAGAACGATGCAGAACTTAATAAAAGCGTCCATAATTACAAGATTTAAAAAACAATTCAAAATTAATTTAAACATTAAAACAGCCGTGGCAGCTAAGAGGTGACCAGTCCTTACTGACGGCTATAAGACAGTCCCTCAAAACACCCACCCTTCACCACTTCCCGGTGCTTTAATCAAACCGCCTAGCCTATGTTGGGGTCAGCCTTCAGTCTAACCTGAGTACCAGCTGTTACTTAGACCGCCTGCTTATCTGAGCTTCACAACCTTGTCACTGAGTAGCACAATGCCCGTGGGTAGGACTGGATTATCAGACTTTTGGGCTTCTGACTACCCATAATGACTGTCAAAGATCTACAAAAGACATTCGGAAGCCTATGCTTTCCGAGGTACTAAGGGATCTCAATATGTTACACATTATTATGTGTGTAATCTAATCTTATCTATACCAATATTATGAAGAGGTAAGTTTGTATGTAGCGGGTAATCTTCGGAGCTTCTTGATCCGATGACAAACCAGTTGCTAAGTAAATTAGATAATAATTTATAATTTGTTGCACACTGTTTTAATATTTATTTCGTAACTAGCTCACTCGACAGACGTTGTTCTGTCTAAACCATGATACCTACCCTACCTGCCTACCCTACCAACCTACCCTACCTACCCTACCTACCCTACCCTACCTACCTACCTACCCTACCTACCTACCTACCCTACCTACCTACCTACCCTACCTACCTACCCTTCCTACCTACCCTACCTACCCTACCTACCTACCCTACCTACCTACCCTACCTACCTACCTACCTACCCTACCTACCTACCCCACTTTTTTCACCTTTTAAACCTTCCCTGGACTACGACAAACATTTAAACACCAAAATCAGCTAAATCGGCCCAGCCGTTCTCGACTTTTAGCGAGACTAACGAACAGCATTTGATTTTTATATATATAAGGTGTTAAAAAATTAACTCTAAGAATTTCGTGGGAGCATTGTACTCATCGTTATGAACAACTTTTACTATGGGATGAACCCTGAAATCGCGAAAATATGAGCTGTTCCATACATTTATGCACGCGTAGCTCAATAAAATGTATGGAATAGCAAATTTTTTTTTCGCGATTTCAGGGTTCATCCCATAGTAAAAGTTGTTCATAACGATGAGTACAATGCTCCCACGAAATTCTTAGAGTTAATTTTTTAACACCTTATATAGATAACTGTAGCTGACAGATTGATTGAATTATTATCATCAACTTTTAGAATGTTTGTAGATAAATATTCGAGCACCATGTTTTTTGACATAATTAGTTATACCTGCCATTGTTATATTATATTATTCTGGGTGCATCGTCTTCTTAAATAATTGTATAATTCATGTGTACAAAAAACATTGTAAAACATTTTAAAAGAGTAACGTGGAGTTTCTTGCCCATTCTTCTCTTCTCCATAAGAAACTACCTATTGGAAGAGACTACTAGAAGGGAAGGGAAGCTCACTATCCCTGAGTGTTCTAGGCTATAATTATTATAAAAATCACACGGACAAAGTCGCGGGCGAGGGTCTAATATAATATACTTGGCTGTAATTAAAGTTATACGTGTGTATAAATAATATTTAATAATATATTTTGTTATTTTTATCGATTTATGTGAAATAATGTGTATTTATGGATAGATATATAGACATAGATAACGCAAGAGCAACTACTTCGTGTGCCTAGCTTACGTACAAAAATCGTAAGTGGTCACTTTCGCGCTCAGTCTGCATCGGTATACAGCGCTAGTCGGATCATCATACATCACTAAATAGTGCTTGTGACGTCATAATAGGTAGTCAAAAAATGGCACGCTTGGTTTTCGATCATCATACATCACTAAATAGTGCTTGTGACGTCATAATAGGTAGTCAAAAAATGGCACGCTTGGTTTTCATACAGATCGTGATACTTGCGTTATCTATGTCTATCTATATCTGTGATAATGACCTTTACATAAGAAACTGGGCAAAATTGCCTCACACTGAACATACATTACAATTACAAATTCATTACAAGTCAAAACTACACTAATCCATCCATAATCTGTGAGTTAATTTAATAATGATTCCAACTACATAACTTGTAGGGAGCTATCTATCGTAAGTTTAGAGTTCTCGTCGTTGTAATCAGACGCGCCGTAATCGCGTGGGAAAACCCAAAAGTACCGACACGGAGGTGGCATTTCGCGCAATATACGCGCCACAGACGAAGGGTTTAAGCGGGATTGTCCGAAAGGGTTACCGCTACCCCGGAACATAAAGGGCTACGGAAGGAACATGGATGGGTTTTAGCCAGTAAGAGTCTGACACTCCCTTCCGCTCCACCCAGAGCGGGAGACGTCATTGGATGATTTCCCAGAATTAAAAAAAAAAGACGAAGGGTCATTTGCCACGTGTATTTTTCAAATAATTATTTTAAATTTCAATTTTTGGTAAGTTTGTCGATATTTAAATCACTCCCCTCACGCTCTGCGTTTTTTTGAGGTTGGGAATTAATCAAATCCCCTACCCTCCCGCTATGGGTAGAGCGGAAGTAGTGCGGAGTGTCAGTCTCTTACTGACTAAAACCCATCCATGTTCCTTCCTTAGCCTTTTATGTTCCAGCGTAGGTAACCCTGTCAGACAATTCCGCGTAAGACAAGTGAAACCACTATATCAAGTAATTATCATTATAATGGAGATGATGCCTGGGTTAAAAAAATAAAATATATTAAGTCCGTCAATCAGATAATAAAAAATATTAGTCACGTATTTTTTGCTTTATCATCAATGGTCGGAGTTGGTAGATTGAATGGGGGTCATTGATCCGAATATTAATATGGACATTCCTCCGGAATTGGTTGATTATTAAAAAAAAAAAACGGAACTTAGGCAGGAATTGTATTCTGCCGGGGTTACGGAATTTACTAGCTTACGTACTAAAAAAAAAATCTAGTCTGCATCCCTATTGTCAGCCTCTGTTGTCCGGGGCGCCCATATAAAATGGTGCGGAACAAGCTCCGCACCTGGGCCCCCCCTCTGACGCAGAGTCTCCGCCCCCAGCTGGTGGAGGAGGTGGTGAGCGCTCTGTTCCCCTCACGGGGGGAGCATACTCCCCCGCCTATGGCTCCGCCCGAAGCGGACCACGAGGACTACGACGACATCCCCGAAGTGACCGAGGTAGATCTGAGAGCGGCGGTTGGAAGGCTCAAGGTCAAGAATACCGCCCCAGGACCCGACGGCTTGCCTGGTAAAGCCTGGGTCCTGGCCTCAGGGGCTCTCGGGCCCCGACTAGAGGCGCTCTTTAGCGCATGCATGGAAAGAGGCCAGTTTCCGCTCCGTTGGAAGACGGGGAAGCTGGTCCTTATACAGAAGCCAGGGCGCCCTGCGGACTCTCCGTCCGCATTCCGGCCCATAGTGCTGCTCGACGAGGTCGGCAAACTCTTCGAGAGAATTATTGCGGGCCGCCTCGTCGGGCACCTTGGAAGGACGGGGCCGGACCTTGCGGACTGCCAGTTTGGCTTTCGCAAGGGGCGCTCGACGGTGGACGCCATCATGCGCGTTAGAGCCCTCACGACGGGGGACGCGGTGTCCCAGGGTAGGGTCGTCGTGGCGGTGTCACTCGACATCGCCAACGCTTTCAACACCCTGCCCTGGAGTTGCATTGGGGAAGCACTCCGGTATCACCGGGTGCCGACCTACCTCCGTCGAATAGTCGGGGCGTACCTGACGGACAGAGCCGTCATCTACCCCGGTCGCGATGGGGAATGGAACCGGCGAGAGATGTCGTGCGGTGTCCCACAGGGATCGGTTCTGGGGCCGCACCTGTGGGACATCGGCTACGACTGGGTGCTGCGGGCCGACCTCCCTGACGGCGTCAGCGTAATTTGTTACGCTGACGACACGCTGGTCTTGGCGCAGGGAAGGTCGCATCAGGCGGCGGCCGACGCGATGACACGCGGTGTTGCGATAGTCGTTGAGAGGATCCGGCAGTTGGGTCTCGAGGTGGCATTGCACAAATCCGAGGCCATGTCCTTTCATGGGCCTCGGAATAGGCCACCATCGGGATCCCAACTTACGGTAGGAGGGGTTCACATCGGCGTCGAGACCACGATGAAATACCTGGGTCTGGTCCTCGACAGCCGATGGAATTTCGTGGAGCATTTCCGACGTTTGGCCCCCAAGCTGGAACGGACTGGGGCCGCCTTAAAGCGGCTCTTGCCCAATTTGAGGGGGCCAAACGCCTCCTGCCGGAGGCTTTACGCGGGAGTCGTGCGGTCCATGGCCCTTTACGGGGCCCCGGTGTGGGCGCGTTCATTGCGGCGGCGAGCCGCCCACTACCTGAACGCGCCCCAAAAGGTGGTAGCCATTCGGCTAATCCGGGGGTACCGCACGATCTCGGGCGAGGCGGCGAGCCTCCTTGCCGGACTGCCGCCGTGGGATCTGGAGGCGATAGTCCTCGCGCGCCTGTACGAGTGGCGCGCGGAGGTACTAAGCCGGGGCGAAACTCCGTTTCCGCAGCAAATTGCGGCGGAGCGGACGGACCTCCGGCGCGATCTCATGGCGGCCCGGAATCAGCGACTGTCGCAACCCAGCGCAGGGCACGCCACGATAGTGGCGGTAAGGCCCCTCTTTGAGGAGTGGCTAGAGAGGCGTCACGGCGCCCTCACCTTCCGCCTGACGCAGGTCCTCACCGGACATGGATGTTTCGGGAGGTTCCTGCACATCATCAGGCGGGAGGAAACGCCCGGGTGTCACCACTGCGAGGATCGCCCAGAGGACACGGTAGAGCACACGGTGCAAACCTGCCCCGCTTGGGCGGAGCACCGCCGTGTCCTCGTAGAGGCGATCGGCGGCGGCGACCTCTCGCGCCCGGCCCTGGTGCAAGCCATGGTCCGGGGCGAGAGGGAGTGGGAGGCAGTCACCTCCTTCTGCGAAAAAGTTATGCTCGCGAAGGAGGTGGCGGGATGGGAGAGAGAAAGGTCCTCCCGTCCCAGCCGCCGCGGGAGACGCTCCGGGCGTCGGGAGCCACGTGACGACTCCCGGCCACCGTAGGCGCGGGCCTGCGGACGGTGAGTAATGGGTGACTCACCGTCCGATCAGCACCAGACCCGTGCCGTACGGCGCGTATATTATTATGTTCCACGCGCGCCTCAAAGAGATGTCAGCATATGAAGGGGCCCCTCAGGGCCAAGCCTGCCGGGTAAGCGGGATTGTCCGAAAGGGTTACCGCTACCCCGGAACATAAAGGGCTACGGAAGGAACATGGATGGGTTTTAGTCAGTAAGAGTCTGACACTCCCTTCCGCTCCACCCAGAGCGGGAGCAGTCATTGGATGATTTCCCAGCCTTAAAAAAAAAAAAAAAAAAAAGCCTCTGTTGTCCCACTTTAAAGCACGCTGCCTGTGGGCTACATAAGTTGAAAGAATATAAAGGAGTGACCAACTAAAACTTATTTATTATCTCCTCAGATGTTTTCACGTCAATTTAGTTAATGTATATTATTATGATTATATCATGATGATATACATTACGATTATTACTGAGATTTGAATCAAAAATAATCGGAGGCCATTTATCTTAGATAACTATTTTAAAAGATAGTTGATAATTATTACATAAATAGCTTCTTTTCATAATAATTGTCATTAGCACACAAGATGTCAATTAAATCAGGATTGTGTCTTTTTCTGCTGACAGTTCTTCAGGTAATATTATCACTAATACTGTATTTAAAATCAATTAACAAATGTTTTTTTCCATCATACAAATTCCAATGAGTGGGTGGTTTGTTGGGTTCAGGCGTGATATTATGTTTTCTTAGGTTTTATAGGCATGTTTCTTCTCCAACCCGTCACGACTGTCAACGATACGCCAATGACAGCTGGGAATAACGGCTTAGCGTGCTTTCTGAGGTACTGAGGAGTCTTGATGTGTTAAGATGGTCTGGGTCCATTTTTATATAACGAGACTCTTCCGTGCCTTGGAAAGCACGTTAAGCCGTTGGGCCCGGCTGTCATTTGCACATCTTTGACAGTCGTTACGGGTCGTCAGAAGCCCGAGGGTCTGACATCCAGTCTTACCAAGGGGTATCATATTGCCCAGTTACTGGGTTGTGGAGGTCAGATAGGCAGTCACTATAGAATAGAATTTCTCTGTCCCTATATCCCTATGTATGCTTAAATCTTTAAAACTACGCAACGGATTTTGATGCGGTTTTTTTTAATAGATAGAGTAATTCAAGAGGAAGGTTTATGTGTATAATTTGTCGACATATTTTGCGGGCGAAGCCGCGGGTGGAAGCTAGTTATCTAATAAAGCTTTGGTATTTTCCATTTTTAGGTATCAGCACGATACAAAAGTGTTGTACCGGACATCATTGAGAATGAAGTCGTCCCCGGTAAGTGAAAATAAAACACATTTCACAAGCACAGAATGAAGAAACGAACATAATTATTTAGTAATCCTACCTATAAAATAAGGGAATCGGTTGGAATCTTAATCGTGAACTCAGTAAAATACAATTTAAATGAAATTAAATACTTATTTCTGTAAGTAAGGATCTACTTACAGAAATAAGTACTTTTTTTAATACACTTTTACACACTTTGCTTTTACACATTTTAGTATAGTGCGTTCGCAATTTCGTTTCCAATCATGTAAACAAATATGAATTTTTATTTTTGTAAAAACTACTTTAAAGCTCACAAATTTACTAGTTAGCTACAACACAACCTTAATATTAGACACTAATATAAAGTTGATTTCTGTATAAACGGACATTAAATCACTTGGAAACAAGGACTGCAATAGACTTTAACCGTTATGCCTTGTTCACACAGAACCCGTGGCGCTACCATCGTCGTCACGTATAATATCTGGCTGGCCGGCAGAGCGGGGCCAGTTCCCTTACCATGCATCTCTTCGTTTCGTGAACGCTTTTGGCAATGTGCATCAATGTGGAGGCTCAATTGTGGCCAGAGAATGGATTCTCACTTCTGCGTCTTGTACTGTTACGTAAGTATCAATGGAACGAACCACTACGATAATGATTCAATGAACTTGCTGCCTGCGTGCATCGTTGCCACTCTTCCGGGGTCAAACCACGTTGTCAAAACAGTGCTTACTATTACTGAATTTATTTTGAAATTAATTGTGTTTAATTTTTTTTAATTTACATTTTCTAATTCAGTTTTTAATTTTGCCATACTTCTATGAACTAGTATTGAATGAACTAGTATAGTACCAACTACTTCTATGAATTAATCTGTGGTTTCATTTATTGCGTGTGTGTGATCTCCATATTGTATACAACGTGGTGCTACAATGGTGACATTAATTAACCACACATATACGTTTTCACATTTTTGTTTCAACCTGTACTTAAAGAACTGTCGCGCAGTGGTCATTTGTCAGGGTCACGGATCATAACATTCGCATCAATGAAATTAAAACGAATAAGCAATACAGTACTCCCAAATTAATAATGGACATGCAGATCTTCGCTAATTGTCGTATTCCCGGAAACACCCGAATCATTGAATCGTTTGAGTCCCTTGCATTTTGCACCTTGTTCGAAAGAAATAGGAGTCAATATCATGTGTACACAATCGAAAACAATTCGGGCGGTCGGCGGCGGTCGGCGGTCAGTCATAGTTCCGTCAGTCGTCTTGTTATATTGGTGGTGACTGCACGTGTTCTCTTTGTCTGGAATTATATAGAGCTGCTATTACACACCCTTCTTGGTTTTGTTTTCAAAGGTGAATTTAATTTCAACTTTAATTATCTTATTCAAATTTAAATAGTTAATTTTGTAAAATATTTAAATATACAACATTTTTCACGTTTTTTCAATATTAAAAAATTAAAAATACCTACGTAAAATACATATTAAGTACTAGAAAAAAACATATTAAAATCAGATTTAGGCTTATATGAATTATAGCTGGCTATTTACTTACATGGAATTATTGAATCAAATTTCGTTACTGATAAATCAATATTTATCTCTTTTAGGACAAAACACATAATCTTACTAAATTATGCTTGAAGAAAATGCACTTTATGTATTATTATTATGTTATGTATTTTTTATTGTAAAACATGAGTATACATCAAATAATATGTGCAAGGTCTTAAAATAAACAGGTTGATCTGCATGTTTTGCCATTTAAGGCGTACAAAATAACATATTTTTTGGTTTAGAATAAACCATAAAACAAATAAGAAATGACTTGACTCTACACAGCAAACAATGAAATTAATAAAAAAAAAAAAAAAAAGATTGCTAATGCTAATTACTTAAAAAATAAAACGAAGTAAGTACTGTTTGTGACTCAAATTGTGAAGAATGTCGCAATTATAGGAATCTCGTTAATTAATTGCGTTCATTTAAAAATTCTGATATGGTATAGTAGCACTTGTTTATGAGGTATTTTTTTAAATGTATTTTAAACAGAGCAGTCGGCATTTGTCTAATAGGTTTTGGGATTTTATTATAAATGAGTGGTGCCAAACAAAAAATACTTTTACGCATCAATGCTGTGGTTGATCTTGGTACGCAAAGTTTATTATTATCCCGTCGATTACGAATATAAACGTCCGATTGTTTCTTAAATAGGTTAGGATTGGTTTTTATAAAATTAGCTATTTCATAAATAAATAAGCAAGGCAGACTTAAAATGTTATATTTAATAAAATACTGTTTGCAACTATCAGTTATTTTCAAACCAAACATAGCCCTAATACACCTTTTTTGTGACTTAAAAATTATTTCTTTATTAGTAGAGTTTCCCCAAAGTATAACTCCAAACCTCAATATGGAGCCGACAATACCATGGTAGGCAGTAATTAGCGCATTGGTACTTATAATAGGTTTTAATTTATAGAGGGCATAGGCAGAAGAACATACTTTTTTATTTAATTCTTCTGTGTGTGCTTTCCAGTTCAGACGTTTGTCAATGGTTACACCTAAAAATTTAGCCGTGTCTACCCTTTTTATAACGGTTAATTTGTGTTGAGCAGTAATATTTGGTGCTTCCAAACGTTGACTGAAGAACATAATTTTTGTTTTTTCAAGATTGATTTTTAAATTATTGCTATCTAACCAGTTAATT
Source organism: Hyppa rectilinea (assembly GCA_951799385.1). Taxonomy (NCBI): domain Eukaryota; kingdom Metazoa; phylum Arthropoda; class Insecta; order Lepidoptera; family Noctuidae; genus Hyppa; species Hyppa rectilinea. The sequence continues at coordinate 14,709,196 of OX637321.1, read as the reverse complement.
ATTGAATTGATTGTATTATTAATTTCATGTTCATACCTATCTTTATTTATAGAATGAATAGTGACTGTGCTGTCGTCGGCAAAGAGTGATACTGGATAATTAGTTACTAATGGCAAGTCATTTATATAGATAATGAATAACAAAGGACCCAATACGCTCCCTTGCGGAACTCCATATTTAACTATACGTTTTTTTGAAGCATATGTTTCTTCTTTTTTAGTATTAATGTTTATTTTAGAAATTACTGTATATTGTTTACGATTTTTCAGATAGGATTCTATGAGATTTAATACATTGCCTCTAATGCCATAAGCTTCCAGTTTACGGAGGAGAATGTCATGATTAACATAATCGAATGCCTGGGACATATCGCAGTAAATGGAACATACCGGAGTCTTTTTATCCACATTATCCATGACGTTTTTTATAAAATCAAAAATAGCCATGTTTATTGTTTTGTTCTTGCGGAAACCTTTCTGGTCTTCTGTAAGAATGTTGAATTTTTCCAAATAATTATAAATTTGATTATAAAAGAATTTTTCAAAAATTTTCGAAATTATAGGAATAAGTGCAATAGGTCTGTAACAGTTCATACTCTGTTTGTTGTCTTTTTTGAAAATGGGTTTAACGATAGTAGTTTTGAGGCTTTCCGGGTATGATCCAGTGGTTATACACATATTAATGATATGGCTTAGGTGGTCACAGATATGATAGGCGATGTATTTTAGGATTCTAGTAGAGACCCCATCGTATCCAACACTTGTAGTATTTTTAAGCGATCTTATAATTTGAAGTATATCATATGGAGTACTTGGTGCCATGAACATAGATTGATTTGATTTGGAAATATTTACGGTTACGTCCTTACCAGCGCCTGGTGTAGGTTCTATCTTTTCTATAAAGAAATTGTTAAAAGCATTCGCAATCTCTCGTGGCCTGTATATAGTTTTATGGTTTGTTTCTATGGAAGTGATACTATCCTTTGGTAAATTCAGTTTAGACCTATTTATAATCGCCCATGTGGCTTTGGATTTGTTAGTAGATGATTTTATTTTATGATTGTTTTGTGCACGTTGCGTTAAATTAATTATGTTTTTATAAATTTTAGAGTATTTTTTAAATTTAGCTTTATTTACATCATTACGATTTAGCCTGTAGTTCCACATAAGCTCTCTCTTTTTTTTGCTACAGATTTTTATGCCACGTGATACCCATTGAGGTTTTTCTTTGGTTCTTATTGTAATGTTTTTGAAAGGAAAACATAAATTATACAGCATCATGAAAGCTTCCAAAAATGCATTATATGCTGTGTTAGGATTATTTGTATTATAGATTTCAGAAAAAGAAAAAGTTCTAATATAATGTTTGAATTTTTGCATATTTTCTTTATTATAGTCTCGTTTATTTGTTCGCCAATAGTTTATTAAGATTTTTTTATTAACCGGTAGCTTTAGCACTTGCGCTGTGTGGTCTGACAGGCCGAAGTCAATCACATCAGATTTACACTTCTTCCCGACATTATGAGCAAAATTGTCTATACAAGTGCCGCTCGCGAGTCGAGTTGGCTGATTTATTTCTAGCTTTAAATTATAACTTAAGAGCAAACATTCTAGATCTAGCAAAGTATTATTACGCTTAAGACAGTCAATATTATAGTCACCTGCAATTACGACATTTCTTTTTAAATTTTTGTTACAAACAGTACTTAACACTTTTTCAAATTGCTCAAAAAATACAGGTAAGTTATTGGACTTTGGTACTCTATACACACAGACAATAATCGTATTATACATTGTCAGGTCAATAGCGCAACATTCGAATATTCCAGTTATGGAGAGTTTCGCTATATCTTGTAGCTCATTAAACTGGTGACCTTTCTTTGCTAGGATACATGCACCACCTCTCTTACTGTCCTTTCTGGAGTAGCACGCCGCCAAAATGTAATTAGGAATATGCAGTAATTGATCATGGCCAGCTACCATGAAGTGTTCGGATAAACAGATTATGTCGATTTCTGTATTTTTCTCTGACATCTCTTCAAGACATACAATAAGCTCACTGCTCTTATTCAGTAGACCCGCAATGTTTTGATGTATGACGTTGAGGTGCTTATAATCGAAAAAACTGCATTGCCGCTTGTTGATCATCCATATTAGTAATTTCCTCGCCTTCTGTATTAGCGATGGTATTTTCGCGTATGTAGTTCATAAGTGTGACGATATCTTGGAAAATTGTTTGCATGCCGTAATTGTTTACTGATCCTGTATTTTGTCTGTACATTTTATAGTCCCAGGTAAGGTTCTTATTAGAGTCAATAAAGTAGGCATGTTCGTGTGCTAAAATATCTTGGTACAGCAGATTATTAAAATTTTGCACTCTCATGTTATATAAAGTAACATTGCCAACACACTGCCTATAAGTCGGCATGCAGAGAATAACATTTGTGTGTTGAATTTTTTCCAGTACTTTTCTTATGTGGAGAATGATACTAGAATATTCCTTAGTAGATTTGAAGTCTTCTTCACCAATTAAAATAATGCAGAAGTCATTCATAGAGAATTTCTTTAGCTTAGGTTCCAGATCTCGAAACATATTATTTATTCCTGAGTATGGTGTTAAGTAATGACATAATTCATAATTTTCAAATTTATTTTCTGCAATTGTACGTACTTTATTATATTTATTTTCGCTTATAATACAGATTTTACTAACTTCTTTCACGGGGTCTTCATTATTGCTTATTGTGTTAAGGATCGCTGGGGCTGGCGATACCGCGGATTCTTGCTTAGATGACCCTTTAGTATCCATTGCAATTGTTTGTGTGCCCTTACTATTTTTCTTCTTGTCAGACGTACTTATCGGCTCTGTTTGCGTGATTTTACTAAGTAATGCTACCTTTTTTTTTGGAGTAGAAGATTTTTGTCTGGTTTTCTTAGTAGGAGTGTAAGTGATTTTTTTGTAAAGTTCATTTTTCTTTTCCAACTCATGGTTTGACTGTTTAAGGTTACTATTTTCCAATGTGAGTATCTCAATTTCTTCTTCCGCACTGCTTAATTGAAGAGTTAATTTCTCAACTTGTTCCTTTAGTTTAGAAATTACTTCTTGGTCGTATGTGTCGTCGTTGCACCTCCCAGGGAGACTGGTAGCTGTGTCATCCAGTGTTTCGTTTTCAATTTGACTGATATTGCTTTGTGAGTCAGACATTGAACGAGTACGAGTGCCTCGAACACGAAACGTAATGTTCTCCAGAGTGCTCATGGTACAAGACTCAAATTATTTAATATTGAGTTTATTTTCTGTTATTCAATTAAGTTTTGACTTCTTATTAATTGAGTTCAATGCATACAACTAATATGAAAACACAAAAAGTAATCTCCACTTGCGGGATTCGAACTCGAGACACGTTGCACTCAAGTCGGTTCGTAGACCAACTAGCTATTTAAGCAGTTAGCTTTACCAGCGAAATAACGATATGTATTCTTGTAAAAAGCGTTCGTTATTCTTTGTTGTGGGTGGATGTAATTTTGATTTATGACCGTTGTTTTTATTATCACTTTCGATCGTTTCATTTGTTTATTTTAAGTTTTTTCACGATATTAGTTTATAGAATATGTTTATATGTAGTTTTTACATGTATGTTTACGTTAAATGAGTAGGTACAGTATCAGTAAACACATATTTAATGCACTAATTGTCACTGTGACTCCAGATTCTATTTCACTTTAAAACTTCGTCAGATATTGATTTTAGGCTTGGATAACACTTTCACCGGTATTACACAATGCACCCTTTGTTATTATCACTAGTCTGTCACTTAACCACTCTATATACATATCGTCTTCCGACGCTCGGGAAATACGACCGTTGCCGAACAGTGGCGAAGATTTCTATGCGCATTATCACTTTTCGAGACCTGTACTATAAAGACCAACAACTGCAAAAAGTAGGCGAATTGATTTTATTATTTAGTATGTTTGAAAACATTTTTTTTTTTTCATTTTGCGATTTATTTTATCTTAACAACATTTATATTATATTATGTCTAACTGCTCCCGCGCGGTTTCACTCGCTGCTTGGCTCCTATTGGTCGTAACTGGATGTTAGCCTATAAATGGACTATCCAACACAAACATAATTTTTCAATTCGGACCAGTAGTTCCAGAGATTAGCTCGTTCAAACAAACAAACGCTTCAGCTTTATAATATTAGTATAGGTTAATAGGCACTAGCCCTACCTGTGTATTAAATTAATGTCACCATTATAGCGCCACGTTGTATATAACATTCTAATTCGGCCATCCTAACCCTCATTTTTTCTTCAGGCGCATTCGTGCAGTGGTCCACGCTGGCGGGGTAGCCTTTACCGTCTCGGAATATTTCTCCCAGACCACGGAATGGTACAACCATCCACTCTTCCTCAGCTCAAGGCCTTCTGAACTCCAGGAGACTGATATCTCACTTGTGAAGTTGCAGCAACCTGTTGTTTATACCAGTGAGTATGTTTCAATACAATAGACGACTCAATTGGCGCAGTGGTTGAGCGATTGACTGCTGCGCAGCATGTCGCGGTTTCGATTCCCGCACGGAACAAATATTTGTACAACCTACAAGTATTTGTTCCGGGTCTGGGTGTTTTTCTATCTATAATAAGAGTATGTATTTACAAAACAAAATGTATATCAGTAGTTTATCAGCCATCGCATTACCATAACACAAGCATTAGGTTGCTTAGCTTGGGACTGTATGGGGTTGTGTGAAATGTCCAAGGATATTATTATTGTTATTATAATACGCTTTGAGAATGTGGTGCTGGAGGAAAATACTTGGTGTGTCGTGGACCAAAGGATGATGCCAGGATTTGAATGAACTCCATTTCCACTCTGCAATAGCCAATAGCAATAATCCAAAATTTAAAACTAGGCGTCATAGTAATTTTTGTTCGGCTCAAAAATACCTATCCAACAATATGTTGCATGTAGCTATTAGAGGGGTTTTTTTGAGGGTTGGAAATTATCGAATGCCTCCTCCCGTTCTGGGTGGAGCGGAAGAGAGAGTCAGAGTCTTACGGGGTGTCCTGCGTGAGCGACGAACACGACGCGATACGACGCTGCGAACGCGACGAACGCGATCAACTCAACGGCATACCCTGCCTTGCGGCCTGTATGGCAGTCTGCGACAAGACGCGACGTAATGCGTATTTGTTTTAAGGGCGACCAGACGCGACACCGCGAACTAAAGCAAAATGCTACTGTACTTCTCCAAGATTCGGGAAGTTATGACCAAAATCACGTAAGACATTTGTCGCATGTAGCATCGCGTCGCATTGCATAGTATCGTGTCGCTTCGCGTCGCGTCTTAGTCGCCGCTCACCCAGTACACCCCGTTACTGATTAAAATCCATCCACGTTTCTTAGAAGGCTTGTGTCCCAGGTGTGGGGACATTATATTCTTATTATTTACTTATTTATAATTATATTTGTATATATTTATATTAAATCTGACGTAACGTTTTCCTTCAGGGTTTGTGCAACCAATCCGCATACAGTCAAGGGCTGAAGCGTACCGTAACTACGATGGCCAGAGGGTGATCGCTACAGGAAATGGCAACATAGCGAACGATGGTCAGTAATTCTTCTACAAGCAATATTTGTGAACATTTTTTTGAGGTACAGTCACGAGCACCAATATGCATACACTTAGAAAATTCAAAAGTGATTTTCTCGTCGAATAACGATAACTTTGTTATAGTAGAATTTCAACAAATGCAGAAGGAGAAAATCACTTTTTAAAGTGGCTCCGTGTATATATATTAGTGCTCGTGACTACACTAGAATTAAATGCAAGTTATTTGTCCCAGGATTAAGATTAACGACACCATAGCAATTTTCTTTTGTTTTTCATACGTACTCTTAAAGGACATCTCATGTCTCACTCTAACTCATGCTTCATTTACAAGGCGATAATCAGTTCGCTATTATACTTTTTATCTTAGGGATAACATGTGAATGTACTTTATTTTGACAATGGTTTTTTGGTCATCACTAATATTTTCTTTCAAAATTATAGGTCCTTTATCCGAAGTACTGAGATGGGTTTACCTACGAGCGATCTCCAACGACCAGTGTGCCAAATCGTATTCAAACGGCGTCTTCAAAACCACCATCTGCGCGCAATTCTACAACGTCGCCTCACAAGCTACTTGCTTTGTAAGTTTTTCGTTCTTTTAAGAACTTAGGATACAATGAGATTTTTTTTATTTATTTATTAATATCTTCATCTTTACATCTATCATTACAAGTAACAAAACCCAATGCGATAAATGTGCTTATCCTAACTTATATCTACTAACATCTATAAATAATTATGCATTCCTTGTGAATTCACCCAGAGTACAAAAAAAGGTCCTTTTCACTAGCAATCAGGTTGAGCGTGCGAAGCGCACGCGTCAGCGGCGCCGTAGAATAATAATAATAATAATAAAATTGTTTATTACCACGAAGTTCATGTACATTACACTGTATACAGGATAAAGGTCTTAATTTAGCATTAGGTAGGTAAGTACAATAGGTTCAACCCTGTAAACTAGGCTAGGCCTGTATCTTAGGGGGCAGTACTCGGCTATATGATGCTGTTATGGCAGACGTGCCAGTAGACTGTGTCAAGTGGGTGCATTTCTTTCTTGTGGTAAACTTTAAAAATGTGAGAGTAAGAAAAAAAAGAAAAATAATAATAATGAGAGTGAATTGTATTGAATTAGAGTAAATGTTTATTGATTGTGTGAGGAAGTGGATTGTGTGTTTTGAGTGAAAGAGGTGAGTGTGATTTGTAGTGTGTTTGGGATGTGCAAGTGATAAGTGATTAGCGCTTGTTCATGGAATAGGTGGATTACACATAAAGAGGAGTTTGTTAGGTGATGTAGGTTAAAAGAGATTCCGTTTCATGATAGTCCTGTTTTAGCAGCCAATCAGTTACTGTACGTTTTGATTGTTTGGAGTTAAAATATGTGGTTCAATTTGAAAAAAGTATATACTGATAGACTAAATTCTGATTCTGATACACTTATGCCCGATTTTACCAATACTTGGCATTTAAATGCAACCTAGCCGATTGGCGATTACTAACTTTACTGAACTGATTGGGCGAGGCGAAACTCTTACAAAATTGTTGCTGAGCAACGCACAAACACCGAAATTGTTATTAAAAAGTACCGCTGTTCTATTTTGTATAAAACTCACCGTTAAAACTTAGTTAAAGAGAGCTGTCGTTCACTTAATGCTTGGTATTGCCACTATTGATAGTTCATTTTACGTTACGTTTTCTTGGTCAGATTTTAACAAAATAGCACTATGAAATTTACGATTGTCTTCTGAGAAACGAATGTTCAACCACAAGTAAGCATAACGTTTCGTTTACGTTAAGTCATTAACTGCCACGCAGCAGACACAATAGAAAAACTAAACGTTGGCGTTGGCGCTCAACGTGTTAAACATAATATAAGGCATTGCTAAAGCTGACACAGCGAAACTGACATTATATTTCTAACTTTTCCCGTATTAAGCAAAGCTTCATTTCAGGGTGACAATGGTGGGCCACTAGTGCATGTTGGCTCCGATGGCGTTCCAACTCTTATAGGAGTCTCCTTCATCTTTAACTACGCCTGTGATAGCACGGCGCCTTCAGGTAATATTTTAAATTACTTACACGTAAATCACTACATTGTATAAAGCAAAGTCTGTCATGTCTGTATAATATGTATGCTTAGATCTTTAACAGCGCATTTTGATGCCGTTTTTTTTAATAGATAGAGTGATTCAAGAGGAAGGTTTATATTGTTTTACTATGAATTTAACGCGTGCGAAGCCGCGGGCAAAAGCTAGTCTATTATAATTGAATTTAAGGCATCATTTTGGAATCATTATTAATATAGTTCCTTCAACAGATATCTATTATATAAACAATGTTTCTACCAGGTTTCATCCGGCCCGGACCTTTCCTACCGTGGTTCCAAGAAGTAACAGGTATTAACTTCGAACAATAACATACCACCAATACCAACATCACCAATACCAACATCACCAATACCAACATTACCAATATCCACATTCAACACCACCTCAATCACCACTCCTACCGAAGATACTACTGCTCCACCAAATCACTCTGAAAAACCGGAACCAGATGATGTTACTCCCGAGGAAAAAAATCCTGAACCACCAGAGGACTCTGAAGATAAAGAAGAAGACAAAGAAGATGAAGAAGAAGACTCAGATAGGTCCGAGAGAAATAAAGATGATGATATGGCGCAACTCTTGAAACGCTTCCTAGTGAATGTCGAAGTTAAGGTCAGATTTCGGGCCTGCGGACAGTGAGTAATGGGTAGCTCATCAGCCGAACAGGACCAGGCCCATGCCGGACGTCGCGTACGTGTTCCACGCGCGCCTCAAAAAGATGTCAGCAATAAAGAAGGGCCCTTTATGGCCGAAGCCTGTCGAGTAAGCGGGATTCTCCGAATGGGTACCGCTACCCCGGAATATAAAAGGCTGAGGAAGGAACATGGATTGGTTTTAGTCAGTAAGAGTCTGAAACTATCTTCCGCTCCACCCAGAGCGGATTCATTTGAAGATTTCCCACCCTCAAAAAAAAAAAGTCAGATTCGACAAACACAAACAAACGAACGAAGACAAAAAAGGTGTAAGAAACGAAATGAGTATTGCAAAACATAGACTAATTAATCAATTAAAATTATTACACGAGTTGAACGATTAAAATTCTATATGTTTGGTTGTGTTTACATGATTTATGAAATAAAATCAAGTTAAATTTTTATAAAATAAAAGTATTTAGACATTCAATCATTCCGTCTTCTCCCTACACTTATTTTGTTCCTGTCCTTTTACTAGCGGGTGAGGCTGTAGTAAATTAGAATTAAGTAAAGAACCTTAATTAGAATCAAGCTTTTATTGAAATAAAAATTACAAAAAGATTTAAGCAAACATATTTTTTTTTAATATTTTCTGAAACGGTTCAGACACATATTGAATAGGTAAACAAAATAACTTAAATCGTGGACTTTGGAACAGGCTAACATAATAAAATTGAAACCAGCATGCCTGAGAGATATTACTCAACAGCAAGTAAAACTAAGTCAGAGATCAGAAGTCAGAGATTTTCTGACACCACGGCAGTCACTAACCCCACGAGAAAGAAATAAGGCTAAAGATACCAACTCTGGGCATAGTTGCCAGATTTTAGTGAGCTTAACTACGGCTTATCATAACTGAATGACAATATAATTACGATGAAGGCAGGAGGATTTCCATCGTTTTTAGAATAGTTGAATACGATGGGTTACCGAAATACTAGTTAAAAAACTAACTACAGACGTATATTTAATGCGCTAAGATTCGCTTATTACAAAAATATCACTTAATTAGGCAGATGCAATTAGATTACAATTTGGAAACTCGGTGAATTCTATAATATAGAATGGCAAGACAAGCCCAAACGCGAACGTCCGACATTTCATTCAACAACCTCCAAAACATCAACTGACAGCCGTCAACCCAGTGTTGCCACTTCCTATATCGACCTCTCCCAATTACAGAGGCCAGCACATCAAGTTACCCCAATCTGTCAAATTTCTTTGATAGTATTTCAACATTATTGCAAAGACATAAAGTCATTTTTAATTGAGAAAATTTGACAGTTAGGGATAGCATGATGTGCTCGCGTCTGTACATTACTTGACGCTTCCGATTAGTAATAATTAGATAAGTTAGCTGTTATAATTAAAAATAAAAGTAGCGGATCAGTGTTGACGCAGTGACATATATAAATATACTATAATTCTATAATCTACAGTGTCTTTTTTTTTTCTTCTTCGAGTGTCGATGGCAATCTAAATGGATTTCGCCTAGAATTCGGCTACGTGTTTGGCGCCATCACGGGCGTCCATCAGTTCCTGTAACGTGCATACGACAGGACACGCAGGACCCTTAAGTATCCCATCGTTTGTGGAACAGCACCACATTTACACTCAAAGGCGGAGTTGTCTATGAATCCCCACCTGAGCAGGTCTTCGTTGAGTCTGTTGACTGCTTGAGAGTTTCGTTGTCTGGAGCCAATACTAGGTGCAGAGCCAGGTCATGATTGTCTGTGTCGTCTTGGTCACGTCATATGTCATAAAAATGCAGTGCCTTCGAAACTGAAAAAAACATATCAAATTATTTTTATATAAAATGAATGGTTTAATTCAGCTTGCAAGATTCCACACAAGGATACAAACTAGCTCGCTACCCCGGAACATAAAGGGCTAAGGAAGGAAAATGGATGGGTTTTAGTCAGTAAGAGTCTGACACTTCCTTCCGCTCCACCCAGAGCGGGTGAAGTCATTGGATGATTTCCCAGCCTTAAAAAAAACGATACTACTAGCTATATAACAAGTCGAAATTTAAATATAATTATGTTTCCTTTTTATTAGGTGTTTAAGCTGTAAGTCTTCCACGTTCAATTAATAAATAAATAACATAAAAGTGTGCTTTTAAGTTTTTTCTAACTACGTATTTTTTTACTAACTTATTAGAGTAGTATTATAATTCTTGATTTTTTAAGATTATAATCAACTATAATTATTAAGACTTCATTGTTTTACTAGTAGCTACTAAAGAGCTTTACTATCCACTTCCTGGCTCCAACATCAAACTCTCATTACCAAATCGAATTTATTGACCTCGTCAAGATTGAATCATAATGAGCCCAAACTTAATGGGTTACTTAGAAGCTACTGTTAGGGACCTATCTCAGGACTTTAAATTAAATTAGTGGACTGTAGTTAGAGTAATAATTGTAATATCCAAATAAGTTTTACCATACATCGATTGGCATTGCTAAGAAGTGGGCGCGCGTGCCGTCGATGGAGATCGGTTGCGAAGTGCTTGTTGGTCTTCCCGCGCGCCGCACCTCGAGTCGCCGCTGCCGATGATTCCCGGAGACGCCCGAACAGCTACTGAAGAATTCTAATATCCTCCTCGTGACTTTACTATGGACACTCGTTGCCTAGCCCGGTCTTTGGTCTCGTCAATATGAATCATTTGAGCTCAACTCGAAGACTTAACTAGTGGCTAATGGAACATTCTACTAACCATCTCCTGGCTTCATTAGGGACACGATTGGCGCAGTGGTATAGCAATTGACTTCCGCACAGTATGTCGCAGGTTCGTTGCCCGCACGGAACAAATATTTGTACTACCTGCAAGTATTTGTTGCGCGTCTGGGTGTTTTTCTATCTACACACATCAAAAGTGTCTAGGGATCAACATATATTTTTGCAATAACTTTTCTCTTGATTGATATTAATTTAAATTTTCTTTAAGGATTCATCAAATAAAGTGTTTTCGTTTGTCACAGTAACGATAAACCAAGTCACCTTTGCATTAATAAAGAAATTTGCCATTTTCCTAATAAAGGGATTTTTGACATTTGAACCACTAACATTAAAGTTCGAAAAAAAGACTGAAATAACAGTTTTCTTTAAAATTTTATTGGGTAACTTAAACAATTAATAATCCGTGTTTCTACCGCGAACACTAACAACACAAGAACATCGGTTTGGCATACTCAAAATGAGTTCATCCAAATCACGCTGTGGAATGGCCGCCCATGTTCGTTGCAACAACAAAAAAAGGTGTTATCAGTCGACTTTGGACACGTTACCGAAGCACTGGTACCGTGGCTGAGCGCCATGAAGGACGGTATCGCTGAACCACACGGAGACAAGACCGATACATTCAAATCTTAACTCGAAGAGCTCCAACAATAACCGCCATGATGTTAGCCGTGAGGCTTCATCACTCTTCAGGGAACTTAATTAGCGACCAAACAGTCAGAAACCGCTTGCATGAAGTGAACCTTCATTCCCGAAGACCGCTACGGGTACCACCTATAGCAATGCACAATCGTAGGATTCGATATCAATGGGCTCTTGAACACAGAAATTGGGCAGAAGAACAATGGCGTTTCGTGTGCTTTTCTGATGAGTCTCGTTTTGGTATGAGACCGGATACAAGACGTATACGACACTGGAGAACCCCTGGACGCCAACAGCGATTAAAATCCTGCCAGGAAGTCCATCCTTATAGTGGTGGAACCATCATGGTATGGGCGGGTATTTGGATCGGCGGAAGAACTGAGTTGATTTGGATCAGAGGCAACCTCAACGCTCAAATTTATGCTGAGACGATTGTATCTGACGTCATCGTTCCTCTACAAGTGCAAATCGGTCCCTTATTTCAGTTAATGCATGATAATGCACGACCGCACACCGCAAGAGTTGTAAGACAGACTCTCGCCGCAGCTAACATCAATGTCCTGCCCTGGCCTGCTCAGTCGCCAGACTTGAACCCGATTGAGCATGCATGGGATATGCTACAGAGAAGAGCTCTGCCGAATATGGAGGGTATCCAGTTGCAAGAAGACCTTTTTTTGTTGTTGCAACGAACATGGGCGGCCATTCCACAGCGTGATTTGGATGAACTCATTTTGAGTATGCCAAACCGATGTTCTTGTGTTGTTAGTGTTCGCGGTAGAAACACGGATTATTAATTGTTTAAGTTACCCAATAAAATTTTAAAGAAAACTGTTATTTCAGTCTTTTTTTCGAACTTTAATGTTAGTGGTTCAAATGTCAAAAATCCCTTTATTAGGAAAATGGCAAATTTCTTTATTAATGCAAAGGTGACTTGGTTTATCGTTACTGTGACAAACGAAAACACTTTATTTGATGAATCCTTAAAGAAAATTTAAATTAATATCAATCAAGAGAAAAGTTATTGCAAAAATATATGTTGATCCCTAGACACTTTTGATGTGTGTATAATATGTATGTATTTACAAAAAAAAAGCATATGAGTAGTTTATAAGCCATGCCTCGTTACCATGACGCAAGTATTAGGTTGCTTAGCTTGGGACTATATGGGGTGGTGTGAAATGCCCAAGGATATATTTTACTCGTTTAGATGCCCAATAGCTTGGGCATCTAAACGAGTAAAATATATCATGGTCACATCGAACAGATTATAAGGCCCCTGATAGGTTCACTAGTATCCAATGAAGAGTGTCGCTATCCCAGCTCTATTGCCAGATCAGCTCTAAGATACCGAATTATAGTATTGTCATCCAAACTGCATGTACTTACGAAGTTTCATTTTGATACGACAATTAGAAGTAGGCTAAAATTTACTTCCAAGATTTTTCACATTGTTTGTTTCAAGTGAAACGAATAGAAGCTTCTAAAAAAAGTTGAGCTTGAAGACATTTTGAGCCTTTTGCTTTAATAACCTAACATGTTATCAGTCCTAACTGACTATTCTACGCCAAGCTTAAACGACTCAAAGCATATAAAAATCAAACTATTAAAGGACGGACACACGCAAGAAGATTTAGAATTAGAAAACAGGGAATTTCTATGGTAAGCATATAGTCAAAAAAAAAGACCAAAATCAATCAATTTGCCTAGTCCTAACTTTGTTGGGGTCGGGTTACAGTCCAACTGGATGCAGCTGAATACCAGGGTTTTACATGGAGCGACTGCCTATCTGACCTCTACAACCCAGTAACTGGGTAGTACGTTACCGCTTGGTAAGACTGGAAAAAGACCAAATTACATTCGGAGTATTTTATTATCTCTCCAAGTCCTTTGATTGCGTACTCGTTTTACGTTAATAATCGCTGAGCTTACACGAGAAACGAATGACAATGACGACGTAAATGATAAATTAAATAAATAAACAATAATACCAATATTAAAAAATAATAATAATATATACTTAAAACCAATAATAATAGATAGTTTAAATGAATATTAATATATAAATCCGATATATGAGCAGTAAAATTATATGTAAACAATTATTTATAAGCACTCACATGAACACACACACAAAACAAAAGAATAGATTAATATTGAAATTGCAAATATTTTTAATAGCCCTTTTCCTAATTATTGTTTTGTTATGCCCGACAGGGCCCACAATGCTCTAAAACTAAATGTATACCACCTAAGTTCACATTGTGGAATGTAATAAACGTATTGAGTATTGAGATGTTTCCTGAAGTCTTTGGAAAGAGGCATTCAAAAGATTTTTTGAACGTGCTTTCGTCGGCCACCCTGTTTATAATATACTAGCTTCTGTCAGGGACTTCGTCCGTCAAATTTCTTCCTCCCCGACTTACTAAGTCACATCGCAATGCCTGCTTGCTCTATTACTTGTATTTCGCTTAGTGCTCTTTCTCATTCATTATTATCAGTGTGGGGGCCAAACGTCGGAAATGCTTCACGAAATTCCACCGGCTGTCGAGGACGAGACCCAATAATTATCGTTTCGGTAATTCATCGTTTTATCGACGGCGATGTGAACCCCTCCTACCGTAAGCTGGAATCTCAGTGGTGGCCCGTTCCGGGGCTTATGAAACGACATGGCTTTGGACTTGTGTAATGCCACCTCGAGACCCAACTGCCGTATCCTCTCAATGACTATTGCAACCCCGCATTTCAACGCGTTAGCCACCGCCAGATGCGACCTCTCCTGAGCTGAGACCAGCTTGTCGTGAGCGTAGCAAACCACGCTGACGCCATCAGGCAGGTCGGCCCGCAGCACCCAGTCGTAACCAATGTCCCACAAGAGTGGCCCCAGAACCCATCCCTGTGGGACACTGCACGACATTTATCGTCGCTTTCACTTCCCGTCACGACCGGGGTAGATGACGGCTCTGTCCGTCAGATACGCCCTGACTACTCGGCACCCATTGATACCGGAATGCCTCCGCAATGCAGCTCCAGGGTTAAACGCATTGGCTATGTCAAGTGACACCGGCACGATCTCCCCACCCCTGGACACCGCGTCCCGCGTCGTGAGGGTTCTAGCGCGCATGATAGCGTCCACCATCGAACGCCCCTTGCCGAAGCCAAACTGGCTATCCGCATGATCCGAACTGGTCCTCACCAGGTGCCTGACGAGACGGCCTGCAGTCATTTTTTCAAAGAGCTTGCCTTGCTTACTTCGTCAAACAGCACGATGGGCCGGTATGCGGACGGAGAGCCCTCTGGGCGCCCTGGCTTCCAAGTGAGGACCAGCTTTCCCGTCTTCCAACGGAGCGGAAACTGGCCTCTCTACCGGAGACCGACTCCAGCCGAGGTCCCTCGAGGCCAGGACTCAGGCTTTACCTGGCAAGCTGTTGGGTCTTTCAACATTCCTACGGCCACTCTCAGATCTAACCCAGTCACTTCAAGGAGGTCGTCGTCATCCGCGTGGTCCACTTTGGGCACCGCAAGTGGCAGTGCCATAAGTCGCAATTTAAGCAATTCTAGTTATAATATATTATCAGATGTGTTTAATGGGAATAAAAAGTAAGATTGTCTATGGAGCGGATACAAATCCGTGTGTGTGTAAATACCTACTGTTTTTAAAACGTAACGGCATGATTTCGATACTAAAGATAATTATCTAAGTACAGTTTTCAGTTAACTATAGTATTGATTAATATCTAATTAATGCTTTAACTTGTTGTCGAATTATCAGTTGGGACAATGAAGTGTGTATACTTGAATCTATACTACATTAAAATAAAGGTTACGAGTTTGTTTGTTTGAACTTGCTAATCTCTGGCTCAATCAGGCGAATTAAAAAAAACTGCTGAGATCAAATCTAAAAACGTCAGAATAATGCGGGAGTAGCTGTATTGTGAATATGTGGCTGTTATTTTAGTTAGATGTGTATGTCGCGGGCAGAAGCTTCTGTTGGTGGTTCAACAGGAACCTGTTCTTTTATACAGCTGGAGTCACCAAAGTCCACCAGAAGATTTACCAACATTTTGATTGCTTGAATAATCTGCTAAATATTTTGGAGCCATCCCTAGGAAATTTTTGAGAATTGCTATTCTCAAAAAGTTTCCTAGGGTTTAGAGCCGAGCCGGTTTGATGAATTTTTGGCTTAAGAGCGAGCACCTGCATACCGTTTAGTGGACAGGGTTTCAACATGGTTATGATTATTTTTGACAAACTTAATACTACTTTATAAATAAAGAAAGGAAGTGTTGATAATTTTTAATTATTAAAACATGGTTTGCAACTGTCAGTGCTTTAAATCATGCATAACTGCACGAAGACACTTAAATTTCTTATACGTCATCATCTGCCTAGCCTTTTCCCAACTATGTCGGGGTCGGCTTCCAGTCTAACCGGATGAAGCTGTATACCAGTATTTTACAAGGAGCGACTGCCTATCTAAACTACAGAACCCAGTAACTGGGCAATACGATACCCTTTGGTAAGACTGGTTGTCAGAATTTCAGGCTTCTGACAACCCGTTACGACTGTCAAAGATGCACAAATGACAGCCGGGACCAACGGCGTAACGTGCTTTACGACGCACGGAGGCGTCTCGGTATGTAAAGATGGTCACCAATCCACGACCAACCCCAGCAAGCGTAGCTTAACCTGATGGATCGACCTGTGCGGCTGTTAGTGCTTAGCCACTAGCTCCAATTCCCTATACGTATCACAGAATATTACGTCTTACCGCAGTGCTGCGCAAACGCATATTATGCAGTAAGAGCGATGCTGCGACTGGGGACCTTGCTTCAATTGAGTAAAGCATAACCATATTATGAGCAATATTTAAATCTTCCAAGAGGTTTTAAAGTAATGATTTGCACCTATTAGATCGATATGAAAACGTATAAACTATTGCTGCTAAGTAAAAGCATTCTTTCGCCTTTTGTAAGGGAGGAGTGCTCCCTACTCTCTCTTAAGAAATTGAGTTTTTTGCACATCTTTTGTTGGAAGCCCTCAATTAATTATACAATTAGCGGCGTTACTTTATCCCCTCATTAGCCGAAATAGCTAATGTATTTTATTATGATAAAGTGTTTGATTTTAATCTTACTATCTAACGACATTAATGGAAGATCGTATAAATTAGTGGTACTTTTTAAAATCATTATCAGTACCACAAAATATGTTAATTAAATCGGGTTTGTTTCTATTCCTGGTCGCTGTTCTTCAGGTAAGAGTCACTCTAGTAGTATTTCAAATTAATTAATTTATGTTTTTTTATATCCCATTGGGTCGAATAGGTGAATGGTCGAAATAATATCGTCCGGCTGTCATTGGTGCATCGTTGACAGTCGTTCATAAGCCCGAAGTCTGACAACCAATCAGTATCCCACCAAGAGGTATCGCGTTACCCAGTTACTGGGTTGTGGAGATCACATGGGCAGTTGGTCCATGTAAAACAATGGTATTTGGTTGCATCCGGTTAGACTGGAAGCCGACCCCAATATAGTTAGGAAAGGGCTAAGCAGAATGATTGTGATATTTAAATTGGTTCGAATAAATAGTTCAGCGTTCCTACGGAGCGTTGTTGCTTCTTCACAAGCCTAGGTGATTACACTTATGCAGGTATAAGGGTACCAAAGGCTCTTTAGGAACTGTTTGTAGCAAACTTTTGTATTTTACAGGTATCCGCGCGGTACAAAAGCGTGGAATCAGACTTTATCGATAATGCAGTCAACCCCAGTTAGTAAAAAATATCGATTTTTTTTTAGCGCAGTATTAAGTTCAAAATAATATAATACGGTAGTACCTTTAAGATGAACTGGAATGGGTATATTCACTTTATCTAACATCACCATGATGCCTCATTCACCCAGATCCCGCAGAGGTATCACCACCAGCCTCACGTATTGCATCGGGGTGGGAGGCACAGCCGGGTCAGCACCCTCACCATGCAATGATTATGTTGTAACTATCTAACATCACCATGATGCCTCACTCACCCAGATCCCGCAGGGGTATCACCACCAGCCTCACGTATTGCATCGGGGTGGGAGGCACAGCCGGGCCAGCACCCTCACCATGCAATGATTATGTTGTCACTATCTAACATCACCATGATGCCTCACTCACCCAGATCCCGCAGAGGTATCACCACCAGCCTCACGTATTGCATCGGGGTGGGAGGCAGAGCCGGGTCAGCACCCTCACCATGCAATAATTCGGGCGGTGTCCGCCACTGGTGATATGGGTCAATTTGGAGGAGCCATTATTTCCCAGCAATGGATCATAACTGCTGGTCATATTACTAGAAAGTAAGTAACAAAACGAAAACTGAATAGCCAGCCTCAAACAGGCCCGTGCCGGACGGCGCGTATATGTTCCACGCGCGCCTCAAAGACATGTCAGCATATGAAGGGGGGCCCCTTTCGCGTCCGGCCCTGGTTCAATCTATGATCCGCAGCGAGAGGGAGTGGGAAGTAGTCACCGTGTTCTGCGAAGCAGTTATGCTAGCAAAGGAGGTGGCGGGATGGTTGAGTAACAGAGCTTCATGTACCGGCCGCCGCGGGAGACGCTTTGCTGCCGTTCGATCAGGACCAGACCCATGCTGAATGGCGCGTAACTCCATGCCCGTCCTCCGAGCTCGTTAGGGCCAAGCCTGCCGGGTAAGCGGGATTGTCCGAAAGGGTCACCGCTACCCAGGAACATAAAGGGCTAAGGAAGGAACATGGATGGGTTTTAGTCAGTAAGAGTCTGACACTCCCTTCCGCTCCACCCAGAGCGGGAGAAGTTATTGGATGATTGCCCAGCCTTAAAAAAAAACGCCTCAAACAGAGCAGTTGGCACCTTGTCATTATACTATTAATTTGGACGTTCTAACAGACCCTCATTTCCTCTTTAGCCGCGTATCTTTGATCATTCGCCTTGGTACGGTATCCGTCTTGGACAACACACCGGATAATATCTTCGAGACCTCGGAATGGTACCACCATCCTCATTACAATAACATATCAGCATCATTTGCACAGCATGACGACATCGCACTTGTGAAGCTGCAGCGCCCCGTTGTTTACTCAAGTGAGTATATTTTTCTTCAAATCTTACCAGAGACTATGATTTAGCTCGTTGACAATTACGAACGACGGCAGACCATCGTTCATTTTTTTCATTTTAGTAGAAAATCTTTAGTTAAAATGTTATTTTTCAATGAAGACATATAAACTGAAAAAAAAAACAAAATAAAATGTATGACAACGTAGTGAACCATATCTAAAAACTGTTGAACACTTATCAGTGATTGTAAATTAGAATAACACTTGATTCTATTCCTTGATGTTATAAATATATTGTTATGGAAGAAAAATAATAAATTAAAATGATACAATCCCACTTTTCATCTCGCAATGCCTTACATTCGCATTCGCAGCTCGAGCGGAGTACAAATTCGTATGACTATAGATAGCTGTGTTTATTACAGAGTGACCGTCTATGATACGGGACATATTGGATGTGGCTTAAGCTGCTTATCCCATGCGTTTTCCTCTTTCTGATTAATGTTTTATTCAATTCTGGCGTGACGTCTTTATCTAGAATACCGGCAACCGATCCGAATACAGTCAAGTGCTGACGCATACCGTAACTACGACGGCGAACAGGTGGTCGCGACTGGAAACGGCGCTACAGGATTCTGGGGTGAGAATTTCTTATATTACCAATACATATCTTCTCAAGTCCTTTTTTCCTTTTTCTTTACGATAATTTAGTAAATAACCCAATAAATATAGCCTAACCTTTTCAAAACTATATTTAGGTCAGTGTTTAAGGATTAGGTATAATCTGAATATCTGAACAAACGAATTTTACTTACTCAAATATCTTTGTTTCAATCAAAGCATTTATCTATACTATAATAATAATATTATAAAGAGGAAAACTTTGTTTGTTTGTTTGTTTGGTTGTAATGAATAGGCTCAAAAACTACTGGACCGATTTTAAAAATTCTTTCACCGTTGGAAAGCTTAGTTTTCTAGGAGTAACATAGGCTACTTTTTATCCCGGGAAAAATAACGGGTCCCACGGGAAAGACCACGGGAGCGAAGCCGCGGGCAAAGTGCTAGTTTCAAATAAACCAATTACAGGCTGTTTTGAATTGTCAAGGGGTCGCGGTCGGTCAGTCAAAATGATGAAGCTAGTTGCCCATTCCAAAACAGTAGGCACCTACGGATAATAACGGGCAAGAAACTCCATGGACACTCTTTTAAATCAAAACATGGTTTCAAAATCTGATTTACACCAATCATGTTAAAATTATGCATGTGAGAATGATACAGAACTTAAAAAGCGTCCATAACAAATAAAAAAACCTGAATCAAAAACAATTCAATATTTGATCGTCAATGGATGCACTTGCATTGTGCGTATAAGAGTAAAATTAAAAGAAGGTTAACGCACAAAAGATTAAAGGAGAATGCCCGCGGATGGGCCCACTTTGTGGCGTCGTGTCTCAACAATGATATGCAAAATTTATATCTATTTTTTTTATGTATATCTGTTTTTTATTAATATTGACTTTACCCTAGCACTGAAAAACGTAATAAATGTTTATATAACTGAATTCAGTACATCCTCTGCCAACCAAACTTAATCTAAATGTTGCCAGGTGTCGAAAAATATTTTAATAAAAATCGATATCGATTAAAAGACATTGATTCTTAATGCCATAGTCTAGTTTTTTTCTTAAACTGACTTAATAATTCTTCAGTATATTTTTGTTAACGTTTACTATTGGCTTGGCCCACTTATATGACATAAAATCAAAGTTCATTACAAAAATAATTATTATTTCAAGTAGACCTTTTTTGTACTAAGTAACAAACATGCTACAAACAATCAATACCTATGCTATTTTGTAGTTATAGACATTAAAACAACTGATTAATTATAAAAAAACAATATTAATAAACACAAAAGCTTAAATAAAGACTAAAGTTATTATGAAAAAATACTATCAAAATCGATATTGAAAATCGATTGAACAATAATTATACCTGGCAACACTATACATGGTGTAAGATAGATCTATTATGTCAAATTGAACAAAAATCACTAGCCCGTTTCGTTTCGTAGTGTTTGTTTTGCTTTTTATTTTTAATAAACCTGTTATTATGAGTATTAGTAAAATGGCATTTTAACATAACCACCCCAAAAACTAAATGCATTATTACACATGAGACGGGGTTTGGATTTACCCCATCCACTTGGAGGCGGTATGGTATTATGTATTAAAATATTTGTAAAAGTGTATTGAGGGCGCCTGCCAGTAAGATTTACCACAATATCCATTAGAATGGTAAATAAATACGTATTTAGAAGAAGTAAAATCATGGAGAATTTACTTTTTATAACCTCAATTTCAGCAACCTAAAATAAATATTTCTCTTGAACCAGGGTGAATAAATGGAAACTGTTTGCATAATATTAAAGGATATTTATAATATCTACAAAGTAAAATGAAAATGACCGTGCCACGACAATCTTTAAAGGGGGCCCAAAACTCCTAAGAAAATGGGCAATGTCCTTTGGTTTTAAAACTTCAACTATTGTATTATTAAATCACACTTGTCCACCGCCAATTAAATTGATTGAATTTCAAAACTTTTTTTTCTAATTTTATAGGTACGTTCTCCAGTGTGCTGAGATGGGTGTATCTCGAAGCAACCTCCAACAGGGACTGTACCTGGTTATGGGGGGGTATCGTCATCGACGATAATGCCATTTGCGCACGATTCTACAACGACACCTGGCAGGCAGTTTGCGATGTAAGATTAAGGGCTTAGACACCTTTTGAGCATCAGGTGCATGTTTTAATAGAAGAAGCTCGGGTTACATTGACCGAGTTTGGTTTGTAGATGAGTGCCCACCAATTCTCCGTGACACGGAAATCTTTATATGTTTTTAATCCGGAGATCTTTATAATATGTTATAAGAAGTCACCTCCAGTGGGGGCTTGACAGGAGACCACAGCATCTCATCTTGTAAAACTTGCATCACATGCATCTGGTTAGACTGAAAGCTGACCTCAAGATAGTTTACAAACAGGCTAGACTACACTTGCATTTTTCCAGCTTCAGTATCTATCTGGATACTAAAGCTGATTGTGATTAAATCCGTGTATGTGTGTGTACAATTGCCCAAATCTGGAAGTTTCAAATCCCAAGTCGATGTTGATATTAGCTGCTTTCAGTTTGTTAACTATGTTTTCTTTATGGATCAGGGTGACGGTGGTGCTCCATTGGTGCATATTGGCTCCGACGGTGTTCCGACTCTCATCGGCATCTTCAGCTTTTTGAGGAGGGGAGACGACGGCTGCTCCGTCTCTACCGTGCCTGCTGGTAATATTTGTATCACATTAATATTAGGTCTTTACCTATGAAATTGCCGTTCTGCAGTACTGGCCATTTCAAATCAAAATAATTTTTGTTTGGCTAAGAATTCTAATTTCAAATTAATTTTATTTTAAAAACATGTTTTTTTTTTCCAAAACTAGTCATTTGTTTATTGATTAGTGTTACATTTTCATCGCATTTCAATCTTTTTCGTCGTCATGGATACGTTAAAAATTCGAGTAATTATGGAATATGAGTACCGTCGTGGCAGCAACGCGGCACAAGCGGCACGCAACATCAACGACGTTTACGGAGCTAACACTACAAACCAATGCACCACCTGTTATTGGTTTGCTCGCTTTCGTTCTGGAAATTTCGACCTGAAAAATGAACCTCGCGGTGGTCCGAAGACTTTGGTCGACAATGACGAATTAAAGGCGATTGTGGAAGCTGATGATACACAATCTACGGCTGAATTAGCAGCAGCTTTCGACGTTAGCGTCAAAACAATATTGGTCCATTTGCGTCAAATTGGCAAGGTAAAAAAGCTTGACAAATGGGTGCCCCACGAACTCAATGATCGCCAGCGCGAAGTACGCGGCGAGACGTGCCTTGCACTGCTCAACAGACACACAAATGAAGGAATTTTGAACCGCATTGTTACCTGCGATGAAAAATGGATTCTGTTTGATAACCGCAAGCGCTCAGCAAGTTGGTTGGATCCTGGTTCAGCACCTAAACAATGCCCTAAACGAAAACTTACCCCTAGAAAAGTGATGGTCACATTTTGGTGGTCTAGCGCCGGTGTGATTCATCACAGCTTCTTACCAAACGGGGTGAGCATTACTGCAGATGTGTACTGTGAAGAACTGAACACAATGATGGAGAAGCTGGCACATCTCCAATCGGCATTGGTCAATCGCTCGTCTCCGCTGCTCCTGCACGACAACGCGCGACCTCATACTGCACAGCAGACGGTCTCCAAGTTGCAAGAACTGGGGTTGGAAGCTCTCCGTCATCCGCCTTACTCACCAGACCTTGCGCCTACAGACTACTACTTTTTCCAGAATTTGGATAACTTCTTGGCGGGAAAAAAATTCAATACCCGAGAGGCAGTACAAAATGCCTTTGAAGAATTTGTTGCCACCCGTCCAGCTGATTTCTTTAAGAAGGGCATCAATAAACTGCCACTGCGTTGGTTGCATTGATTGCATGGGTGATTACTTCGATTAATACAAATAAAAAATACATGAAAAAAATTCGTTTGAATTTTTTCATACAAAAAGGCAATTTCATAGGTAAAGACCTATTATTAAATAAATTATCTTCCACAAAATTTCTGTTTTAAAATACTTTTATTTTTACCAGGTTTTGTCCGTCCGGGACCATACTTGCCGTGGTTCAAACAAGTGACGGGTATTGACTTCGATACCCCTCTCACTACCACCACCACTTCTACTACCACTACCACAACTCCATCCACTTCCACCTCTTTGACCACCGAATCTGAGGAACCAGAAGATTTTACTTCAGCTCCACCATCAGACGACTCTGAAGATAACGAAGAAGACAAAGAAGAAGACTCAGATGGCTCAGAATGTAATGAGGATGATGATATGGGGCAACTTCTGAAACGCCTCGAAGTGAACGTCAAAGTAAAAGTTGGATTTAACAAGTACATGTCTAAGGACTTGGGAAGGGACATGGGTAAGTATTCGGAGACATTGATTCATTAATTTTTTTTATAGATTTTTTAATGAATAAAATGAAATTGTGGGTTTATAAATAAAACAATAAATAAATTATGTTTATGCATCTCGTAAATATTTATTTTAAAAGCCTTGCTACATGAAACGTTATCCTATATGCCACTTTAAAAAAAAAACACATTATAATATTCATCTTTTATTAGAGAGACAAACTATCAATTTATCAACTCTATCTATCGCAGTCCACTACCTATGCCGCTACCAATGCTGCACCACAATACTCCACCGCCTTCTGCATCCAGTCTTATTACCTTTGATGGTTATCGGTCCGTATATACGACTCGTCTGGTCCAACGGCCATTAGTTTTCCGAAAAACATGGGCATCCCACTGACACTTCAGCTTGCTTACTCTGCAAGCTATGCCGGTTACTTCGATTTTTTTACCGATAATTTCACTCCTGATTTTATCCTTTAACGTAATTAAAACAACAATAATTTCTGCATCCTCTAGTCAGATAGGGACATAATTTGCTATCAACATTTTTACAAGCTTCCCATGTCAGAAGGTATTTTACATCAAATTAGTGATAGATTAAACCTGATGTTGGGGCGAATGAGGATATGCATAGCCAGGCTTTGTTCTCGTTCGAAAATTTGTGTTTCCTCATGTGCGGCGGTTAGTTAGGTTTGGAATTCCAGCGCCAGATCGTGGAAGCATCTTATAGAGAATTTAAACGTGAACGTGAATATGATCGATGTACTTATTAATGCAACTATTGATGATGGAAATTGTAGCTTATTTTTCTTAGATGCCCTGGTGGAACAGGAAAGATATTCCTCATGTCATTGATTTTGGCCACTGTTTGTGCGAGATCCGAAATTGCGTTAGTAGGTGCTTCTTCTGGAATAGCGGGCACGTTGTTAGAAGGATGCTGAACATAACACTTCAATGGCTAAAGAGAGCGGAAAGGAGCGTCAGACTCTTAATGACTATAACCCATCCATGTTCCGTCCTTAGCCCATTACGTTTCCGGGGAGCGGTAAACTTTTCGGACAATTCCGCTGACCTGGCAGGCTTTGAGCCTATCGGGTCCCTTCCTTAATGCTGACGTCTCTGAGACGCGCATGGAGGAACGCGCCGTCCAGCATGGGTCTGGTCCTGATCGGACTGGTATTGCTTAATTGTCTTCTAGCAAAAAATCGCAAGGACCTAATATTGCATTAGCTGTGACTTCCTTTGGAATCGCTGCAGCATTGCTAAACTGTGGACTAACGGCACATTCGGTCTTTAAATTAACTCTTTATCTGGTGAGCGAACCCCAACATGCAACATCAGTAAAAACGTGGCTTCCTGTTCTAACAATGCAAACTGATCGTAATAGATGAGTGCACTACCTATGTGACATAAACGCGCCACCGAAGCTCCTGATCGCTGTCTACAAGACATACACAGCAATAAAACGGTGTTGTGGTTTTACTGGCTGATTCTGTTAGCATCTCCAACTTACACCCCTCCGGCCAGCCCGGAGTGATCTTTAAAGTGATTGTACAGCGTGGCCAGGTGCTCATTCCAGCTTCCAGCGGGGCGCACTTTGTATGTTTCACGGTTAATCTGCTGAGCCGTTTATGATGTGGATAATCTGAAGCCTGTGGAAGGACATAAACTACTTTTTACCAAAACACCGTGCGGCCGAAGCCGCGTGCGGAAGCACATAAAATATAATTTCTTGCTCTATTAAATTCTATATTTGTACCTATCGGGGTTGAAAGCATTCTCGATGAAGTCTGATTCCACGCTTCTGTATCGCGCGGATACCTGTTAAGTACAAAAGTTTGCTTAAACAGTCCCTAATATAGAGCCTTTGATATCCTTATACCTATATACGTGTAGTCAGCTAGGCTTGTGAAGAAGAACTTCACAACAACGCTCCGTAGGAATACAGAATAGTTTACCTGAACCATTATAAACACTACAATCAGTCTGCCAAGCCTTTTCCTAACTATATTAGGGTTGGCTTCCAGTCTAACCGGATAAAAGAAGAAAAAATAAAAAATATTCTGCACGAATAACACGCACATTATTTTCTAAAAGGTGACTTTAAGTCATTAAATACCGGCCCATAGTGCTGCTCGACGAGGTCGGCAAACTCTTCGAGAGAATCATTGCGGGCCGCCTCGTCGGGCACCTTGGAAGGACGGGGCCGGACCTTGCGGACTGCCAGTTTGGCTTCCGCAAGGGGCGCTCGACGGTGGACGCCATCATGCGCG
Organism: Hyppa rectilinea; assembly: GCA_951799385.1. Taxonomy (NCBI): domain Eukaryota; kingdom Metazoa; phylum Arthropoda; class Insecta; order Lepidoptera; family Noctuidae; genus Hyppa; species Hyppa rectilinea. The sequence goes on along the minus strand of OX637321.1, from coordinate 14,683,003 downwards.
TTAGAGCCCTCACGACGGGGGACGCGGTGTCCCAGGGTAGGGTCGTCGTGGCGGTGTCACTCGACATCGCCAACGCCTTCAACACCCTGCCCTGGAGTTGCATTAGGGAAGCACTCCGGTATCACCGGGTGCCGACCTACCTCCGTCGAATAGTCGGGGCGTACTTGACGGACAGAGCCGTCATCTACCCTGGTCGCGATGGGGAATGGAACCGGCGAGAGATGTCGTGCGGTGTCCCGCAGGGATCGGTTCTGGGGCCGTTCCTGTGGGACATCGGTTACGACTGGGTGCTGCGGGCCGACCTCCCTGACGGCGTCAGCGTAGTTTGCTACGCTGACGACACGCTGGTCCTGGCGCAGGGAAGGTCGCATCAGGCGGCGGCCGACGCGATGACACGCGGGGTTGCGATAGTCGTTGAGAGGATCCGGCAGTTGGGTCTCGAGGTGGCATTGCACAAGTCCGAGGCCATGTCCTTTCATGGGCCTCGGAATAGGCCACCATCGGGATCCCAACTTACGGTAGGAGGGGTTCACATCGGCGTCGAGACCACGATGAAATACCTGGGTCTGGTCCTCGACAGCCGATGGAATTTCGTGGAGCATTTCCGACGTTTGGCCCCCAAGCTGGAACGGACTGGGGCCGCCTTCAAGCGGCTCTTGCCCAATCTGAGGGGGCCAAACGCCTCCTGCCGGAGGCTTTACGCGGGAGTCGTGCGGTCCATGGCCCTATACGGGGCCCCGGTGTGGGCGCGTTCATTGCGGCGACGAGCCGCTCACTATCTGAACGCGCCCCAAAAGGTGGTAGCCATTCGGCTAATCCGGGGGTACCGCACGATCTCGGGCGAGGGGGCAAGCCTCCTTGCCGGACTGCCGCCGTGGGATCTGGAGGCGATAGTCCTCGCGCGCCTGTTCGAGTGGCGCGTGGAGGTACTCAGCCGGGGGGAAACTCCGTTTCCGCAGCAAATTGCGGCGGAGCGGACGGACCTCCGGCGCGATCTCATGGCGGCCTGGAAGCAGCGACTGTCGCAACCCAGCGCAGGGCACGCCACGATAGTGGCGGTAAGGCCCCTCTTTGAGGAGTGGCTAGAGAGGCGTCACGGCGCCCTCACCTACCGCCTGACGCAGGTCCTCACCGGACATGGATGTTTCGGGAGGTTCCTGCACATCATCAGGCGGGAGGAAACGCCCGGGTGTCACCACTGCGAGGATCGCCCAGAGGACACGGTAGAGCACACGGTGCAAACCTGCCCCGCTTGGGCGGAGCACCGCCGTGTCCTCGTAGAGGCGATCGGCGGCGGCGACCTCTCGCGCCCGGCCCTGGTGCAAGCCATGGTCCGGGGCGAGAGGGAGTGGGAGGCAGTCACCTCCTTCTGCGAAAAAGTCATGCTCGCGAAGGAGGTGGCGGGATGGGAGAGAGAAAGGTCCTCCCGTCCCAGCCGCCGCAGGAGACGCCCCGGGCGTCGGGAGCCACGTGACGACTCCCGGCCACCGTAGGCGCGGGCCTGCGGACGGTGAGTAATGGGTGACTCACCGTCCGATCAGCACCAGACCCGTGCCGTACGGCGCGTATATGTTCCACGCGCGCCTCAAAGAGATGTCAGCATATGAAGGGGCCCCTCAGGGCCAAGCCTGCCGGGTAAGCGGGATTGTCCGAAAGGGTTACCGCTACCCCGGAACATAAAGGGCTACGGAAGGAACATGGATGGGTTTTAGTCAGTAAGAGTCTGACACTCCCTTCCGCTCCACCCAGAGCGGGAGCAGTCATTGGATGATTTCCCAGCCTTAAAAAAAAAAAAAAAAAAAAAAAAAAAAAAAAAAAAAAAAAAAAAAAAAGTCATTAAATACACCCGTGCAAAACCTCGCATTCAGACACGTTAAAAACCATTGACAATAAGTATCTCGGCCATGTATGGAATACCAGTGTATTACATGGAGTGACTGCCCACCAGGTCCGATGGGCAGTACACAACCTAGTAACTGGGTAACACGATACCCCTTGGCAAGACTGGTTGTCAGACTTTCGGCCCTATGACGACCAGTCACGACTGTCAACGATCCCACTATAGCGACACAATGTTGTATTATCGCCTACGTGGCATTTTTGGTACACGGAACAAGTTGTCACTCCGCTCGGGGAATCGCCAATAAGTACTTTCCTAGATTGGGTCAAGTCACAACACAACACCCGAACGATAGGATCAAGGACTCAGCGTGCTTCCTGAGGCACGGAAGAGTCTCGAAATGAAAAGATGGTCTGGGTCCATCTTTACATGTCGATACACCGGAACAACCATTTTTTTTTTTAAAAAGGCTGGCAACCGTACCTAAACCTTATGCATCAAACTGTGCGGCTGTTATTATGTAGTCACGGGCTCCTCTTAAATTAAATCACTACACAACATAATATTATTACGACCATTCACCCATTCAACCTAATGTGATATAAAAAGCATTAATAAATTAATTTAAAATACTTCTAGAGTTATTCTTACCCAAAGAACAGTCGGCAGGAACAGAAACAAGCCCGATTTAATTAACATATTGTGCGCTAATGACAATTATTTTAAAAAGTAGCATTAATTTATACCACCTTCCATTAATACGGTTAGCTAGTAAGATTGAAATCAAATACTTATCATTATAAAATGCATTAGCTAATCCGGCAAAGGACGGGATAAAAGTAACGCCGCTAATTTATTTATTAACAAGCTGAACATCGCGGTTCCACCAACGTAAGTATCGATTCCGTGGGAATATCGGGATAGAAATTTATAGCTATGTACCTAGGTACCTATTAAGTTTCATCGCAATCGGTTCACTAGTTTTTACGTGAAGAAGTACCAAAGCATATTATGTACTTTATTTTTTTAAACCCATCCATGTTCTTTTCTTAGGCCTATGTGTTCTGGGGCAGCGATAAACCTTTCAGATAATCTCGCTGTTAGGGCCGATACAGGCATCCGCCCGTTCCATAATGCTGACTGCTCTTTGCGCGAATGGAACATGAATGCGCCATCCGAATCGGGCCTGATCCTCATGAGACGGTGAAATATCTATAAATCACCGTCCGCACGGAATCGTCACGCGGCACCCGACGCTCGGAGGGTAAGGCTTTCTCCTTGAAACGGCCCGCTACCTCCTTTGCAAATTTTTATAACTGCATCGCAGTAGGAGGCGGCTGCTTCCCACTCCCTCTCGCTCCGGATCATGGATTGACCCAGGGCCAAGCGCAGAAGGTCGCTGCCGCCGAATGCCGCAACGAAGACACAGAGGTGCTCTGCCCAAGCGGGGCAGACCTCCACTTTATGCTGCACATTGTCCTCCGGCCGATCCTTGCAACGGTGATACCTGGGTGTTTCCTCCCGCCCAATTATGTGCAGGAACCTCCCGAAACAGCTGTGTCCCTCATGAGGAATTTCGTCTGGCGGTAGGTGAGGACGCCGCAGCGCCTTGCTAGCCACTCCTACAAGAGGGGACTTATAGCCTCTATCCTAAGAACAGGTTATATCTACGAGTATTGAGCAATAAAGACAGTTATAAAATGTGTAACAGCTAATAAAATATTTTCTTGTCGCAGTCGGATAAAAATAAAGATAATTATATATAACCTATAATGAATTATTGCAAGACTACTGTGTAAAGTATATTTGATGTACTGTTCGTTTCGTATACCATAACAGGCCGAGGACAGGGCAAGGCAGAATCTACATATTTTTTAATATTTTCAAAATTCTGTACAGTTAGTTCGCAATAAAGAATTTGAATTACATTTTGATTTTCCGGTGATCCCACACGCCCATGGGAGAAGCACACATTTCTTAACTCGTTGCCGACCAGTGAAAATTATTATATCTGGGACTATTAATAATAATAACTTTATTTCAGAATCAATCCTTTAATAAAATAGTCATCGTACAATAAAAATAAGGAAAATAAAATAATAGGTCTTTACCTATGAAATTGCCGTTTTGTATGAAAAAAATTAAACGATTTTTTTTCATGTATTTTTTATTTTTGTATTAATCGAAGTAATCACCCATGCAATCAATGCATCTTTGCCAACGCAGTGGCAGTTTATTGATGCCCTTCTTAAAGAAATCAGCTGGACGGGAGGCAACAAATTCTTCAAAGGCATTTTGTACTGCCTCTCGGGTATTGATTTTTTTTCCCGCCAAGAAGTTATCCAAATTCTGGAAAAAGTAGTAGTCTGTAGGCGCAAGGTCTGGTGAATAGGGCGGATGACGGAGAGCTTCCAACCCCAGTTCTTGCAACTTGGAGACCGTCTCCTGTGCAGTATTAGGTCGCGCGTTGTCGTGCAGGAGCAGCGGAGACGAGCGATTGACCAATGCTGGTTGGAGATGTGCCAGCTTCTCCACCGGGGATTGAAGCATCTTACATAAATGGTTAAGGCAAACCTGACGGTATCATTGGAATACGCGCAGTGTGTGCGAGCTATCCGACTGCGGGTCCGGTGATGATGGTGGCTACAATGACATTGTCTCGAAGTTCTTTAGTTAAAACCTTGTGCCATTACCCAGGCTTGAGGGGTTGAAATGTCTTAATATCATCACGGGGACTCCAACTGTTATCTTGCATGGTACTTACGTGTGGCGGCAGACCAGATGCATTTGAAGAGTTTAAAAATTCTTGCAAGAAGTGTAAATTACCGCGTCCTCGATGTTGCACACTGTGTCGATGGATTCACAGAACAGATAATCTGTTCTATGGATGAACATGTAGCACTCGACCACTGTTACATGTATTAGGGAACGTCGCGGCGGTTTCGAGCGGTTCGCGTATTGCATTTTTATAATATATACTCTTGATATTTTCGTAATTAAATGTGCGATTCAAATAAATGAAAAAGTATTTTACTGCTACATAAATACTCTTGATGTTAAAATTATGTAGATAATTGAATAAGAATTAATACTACGACTTGAATGTAACCAACTTTAATTCGTTCTACAAACGATCTAATTACATTTTAGAACACCAAAGCTGCTATTGTGACGTTAACTGTGATACTTATTATTATATCTTGCTGACGTTTTTTGTTGTAATATTAAGTACTTGAATCGTGTAGGATCATTTTTAGGTAACATCAATATTTTTCTCAGCGCACGACATATAATGAACTAGCTGATCCACGCAACTTCGTCTGCGTCACCTAAGAGAGAGAGAGTGGTTTAGATGCTCGGCTCCTATTGGTCGTAGCGTGATGTTAAATAGCCTATAACCGTTCTCGATAAATGGACTATCCAAAACAAAAAGATTATTTCAATTCCAACCATTCGTTCCTGAGATTAGCGCGTTCAAACAAAGAAACTCTTCAGCTTCATAATATTACTCGTAATACCTATAGATTTTATTGGCATATTTTTCTATCTTAGGTTAGATTATTGCAATTTGCAATTTTTTTTAAGGATCTCTAAGTTTTTGAATATAATTTAGCTTACTATTGGTGTAAAACTCAGTCCAGTACTTTCGGACCCTATTCGGTATAAACCAACAAACCTAAAAACAAAAAAAAAATAGTTTAAAAAAACTAAAAAACACGCTTTTTATAGAAAACCGAACTAAAATAGAAAATATTTTTTTTTTAAAGCGTGGGATGCATGGTGGTGGTGAATATTATCTTAAAAAGGACCCCACGCTTTTAAAAAAAAAAATCTATTTTCAGTTCGGTTTTCTGTAAAAAGCGTGGTTTTTAGTTTTTTTAAACTATTTTTTATTTCCTACTTTTTAGTTCAAATTAATGTATTGTCATCGGTCCTCGATAAATCTACAAAGTTTGAATGAAATCTGGCCGTTTAAAGTGGGTCAAAATCGCTTCCAAAGATTTCGTTACATACATACATACATAGATACAACCCGAGCTAATAAAAGCGTGTTAAAAACCTTTCCTCTTTATAACATTAATATAGATATAGAATTACACCACAATAATAGGAACAAGCAGTAAGGTAAGTTTGGAGACTTAAAAAAAATCCGTGTGTGTGTGTCTGTTTGTGTGGGTTGAATTGATACTAAAGATAATTATCTGGGTACGTTTTCAGTTAAAATTATTGATTAATATCTGATTGATTCTGTTGAATGCTTTTACTTGTTTGCAAATTATCAGTAAGAAGATTGGAATATGTTTACTTGAATTCATACTATATTCAAATAAAACTGACGAGTTTGTTTGTTTAAATGCTCAAATCTCTGGAACAACCAGGCGGATTTAAAATAATCTGCTGCAATTTGATGTTGTGTATCTTGCGATGTCGCGGGCAGAAGCTTCTGTTGGTGGTTCAGCAGGAACCTGTTCGTTTATACAGCTGGAGTCACAACCAGTCTGCCAGAAGATTTACCAAGATTTTGATTGATTGAGATAGTCCGTTACATATTTTTCAGCCATCCCTAGGAAACTTTTTGAGGATAGGGCGGTTTGATGGGATTTTGGCTTAAGAGCGAGCACCTGCATAGCGTTTAGTGGACAGGGTTTCAAATTAGTTATGATTATTTTTGATGAACATAGCTACTTCCTACTAATGTTATAAACGCGAAAGTTTGTGAAATAAAACTCTCTTAAAAATTGTGTTTTTTCGCATCTTTTGTTGGAAGCCCTCGACGAATTATTTAATTGGCGGCGTTACTTTTATCCCGTCTTAAGCCGAAATAGCTAATGTATTTTGTTATGATATGTATTTGATTTTAATCTTATTATCTAACCGCATTTATGAAAAATGGTATAAATTAGTGCTACATTTCAAAATAATTATCATAAACACACAAGATGTTAATTAAATCGGGCTTGTTTCTGTTCCTACTAGCTGTTCTTCAGGTAAGAGTCACTCTAGAAGTATTAAAAATTTATTAATTAATCAATGATTTTATATCGCATTGGGTCTAATGAGTAAATACTCGTTATAATAATGTATGTTGTGTAATGTTTATATTCGAGAAGAACTCTTGGCTTTATGTAAAGATGGATACAGACCATCTGTTGGTCCCGGCTGTCATTAGTGCATCGTTGACAGTCGTGGCGGGTCGTCATAAGACAGACAACCAATCGGTACCTACCAAGTGGTATCGTGTTACCCAGTTACTGGGTTGTGGAAGTCAGATGGTCAGTACCGACTGACCATCTGACTTCCACAACCCAGTACCGACATCGGTAAAACACTGGTATTTGGCTGCATCCGCTTAGACTGGAAGCCGACCCCAATATAGTTTTAGGCTCTATTGGTTCAAATAAATTGTTCTGCATTCCTACGAAGCGTTGTTGGTAAATGCTTCTTCAGAAACTGAGGTGACTACACGTACATACAGGTATAACGGTACCAAAGGAAATCTATATTAGGAACTGTTTGTAGCAAGCTTTTGTACTTTACAGGTATCCGCGCGGTACAAAACCGTAAAATCAGACTTTATCGAGAATGCAGTCAACCCCAGTAAGTAAAAAATATCGAATTTTATTAGCGCAGTATTAAGTTCGAAAGAATAGTGAAGGAATTGTAATGAGTGAATATTTTTATTATTTATTATGTACAAAACACCTGTGTACACTCAACAAAAATAATCGTCGCGACACCACACTGTCCAATGCGAAATAGAAAGACGAAACGAAAATAACTGGCTTGCTTTTTGTAAGATAGAGATAGAGACAAACAGAGAAACGCACACGTCACACGGCTTAAAACTATAGCAAAAAGTGTCATTACAGCTTTTGGTCTGCATTTTTTCCGTCTAGCCCATTTTCGCAACGCGCGATAAGGAACTTTGTTCCAATATAATACGGTAGTACCTTTAAGATGAACTGGAATGGAAATGGTATCACTATGTCACTTTATCTAACATCACCATGATGCCTCACTCATCCAGATCCCGCAGAGGTATCTCCACCAGCCTCACGTATTGCATCGGGGTGGGAGGCACAGCCGGGCCAGCACCCTCACCATGCAATCATTCGGTCGGTGTCCGCCTTTGGTGGTATGGCCACATTTGGAGGAGCCATTATGGCCCAGCAATGGATCTTAACTGCTGCGCGTAGTACTAGAAAGTAAGTAACAAATCGAAAACTGAAAAGCCAGCCTCAAACAGAGCACGTTCTAATAGACTCTCATTTCCTCTATAGCCGCGTATCCATGATCATACGCCTTGGTACGGTTTCCCTGTTGGACGACACACCGGATAATATCTTCGAGACCACGGAATGGTACTTGCATCCTCTTTACAACAACATATCAACTTCATCAATGCTGCCAAACGACATCGCACTTGTGAAGCTGCAGCGCCCTGTTGTTTATTCCAGTGAGTACATCATTCTTCAATAATGTTACTAGTGACTTTGTTTTTGCAATCTGCCATCGTTCGTAATTTGTGTACCAAATTTCGGATTTTATAAAAAAATGTGTTTCACAAGTGGTGAAAATGACAGCCCAGAGAGCATTGCTAACTAAGTTGCTCGTATTTTTCAGTGTCCATCTCGAGAGTAACACAAGTTTAAGCTCACTCTCGCCTTAAAAATAGAAGATCTAATATTTATTTGCCTTAACTAATCTTTGCCTTAACAATTAAAATGTTATTTCAGAGACCTAAACTGAAACAATTCCTACATAAAATGTTGGCACCGTAGTATACCATTATCTCAAAACAGTTACCAAAGATCGCATTACTTACTCTTAAAATGGCTTGAATGCTTGAAATATATGCACTTTGCCAAAGGATATTTGGGATAATTCAGGGGACCCACAGTTTTGTAATAAAATGTTATGGAGCGACGACGCTTCATGCCAGCAAGACTGTTAACGCAGAACCAGCTTTAAAATGAACGTTGCAGCTCGAGCGGAGAACAAATTCGCATGACTATTAATAGATAGCTGTGTTTATTACAGACTGTCCGTCTATGATACGGGACTTTGTAGGTCGTTGGTGAAGCTCGTTTAGTGTAGATGTGGCTTAAGCTACTAATCCCGTGCTTTTTCGTCATTCTGATTAATGTTTTCAACTGTTTTTATGTTAATTCTGGCGTGACTTCTCATCCAGATTTCGTGCAACCGATCCGCATACAGTCAAGTGCTGACGCATACCGTAACTACGACGGTGAGCAGGTGGTCGCAACAGGAAATGGCGGCACAGGGAACACGTGTGAGTATTTCTTATATTACCAATACATACTATCTTCTCATGTCTGTATTTTTTCGTTTTTTTACGATAATTTAGTAAATAACCCAATCAATATAGCTGAGACTTTTCTGAACTATATTTAGGTCAGTGTTTAACTATTAGTTATAATGTGAATAAATCTACATAAACGAATTTCCCATATTCAAATATCTTTGTTTGCATATCCTACAATAGATCTGCACCGATCGGGGTTACGGCACAAACGATTGAGTTTGGTATTAAAACTTAAATTATATTAATAAATCACACTTGTCCACCGCCGATTAAATTGAAACCATTGTAAAGTTTTTGTGTGATACAGTCTTCAAAACATTTTCTCCTAATTTTATAGTACTCTCCAATGTGCTGAGATGGGTGTATCTCCGAGTAATCTCCAACAGTGAGTGTAACAGTTCATGGAATGTCGCCATCGTTGACTCTGCCATCTGCGCACGATTCTACAACGTCACCGCACAGGCAGTTTGCGATGTAAGGTTAATTGCTTGGTCACTAAGATATTCAAGTGCAGGTTTTAATAGAAGAACCAGATATCTTTACTTGGTACAAGTAGTCAGAGGACCGAAAGTTTGATAACCAGTTTTATCAAGGGGTATCGTGTCACTCAGCATCTCATCGTGTATAACTGGCATCAGATGCATCTGGTTAGAACGAAAGCAGACCTCAAGCACTATCTTGAGGTCAGCTTTCAGTCTAACCAGATGCATCATCCATCCGCCTAGTCTTTTCGTAAACTATTACGAAAACGCTAGTCAAATCGATGCCGAATCTGGAAAAATGCAAGTGTATGTATAATTTCTCAAATCCGAAAGATTCAAATCCCAAGTCGATGTTGCTATTATCTACTTTCTGTTTGTTTATTAAGTTTTTTCATGGATCAGGGTGACGTTGGTGCTCCATTGGTGCACTTTGGCTCCGACGTTGTTCCGACTCTCATCGGCATCTTAAGCTTTTTAAGCGTGGGAAACACCGGCTGCCCCACCTCTGGCGTGCCTTCTGGTAATATTTGTATCTTATTCATATTGAATAAATTATCTTATACAAAATTTTTGATTGATATCTGTATTAAAATACTTTTATTTCTACCAGTATTTGTCCGCCCGGGAGCTTCCTTGCCGTGGTTTAAAGAAGTGACGGGTATTGAATTCGACACTTCTCTCACTACCACTACCACTTCTACTACCACCACCACAACTCCATCCACTACCACTTCTACTACCACCGAATCTGAGGAACCAGAAGATTTTACTACAGCTCCACCATCAGACGACACTGAAGACAAAGAAGAAGACTCAGATGGCTCAGAATCTAATGAGGATGAAGATATGGCGGAACTTCTGAAACGCTTCGAAGTGAACGTCAAAGTAAAGGTTAGATTTAACAAATTCATGTCTAAGGACCTGGCTGGTATTCAAAAACCCTTGATTGAATAAAATGAAATTCGTTGTAAAGAAATGTTGTGCTTATCAATAAAACAACAAATAAATTTTATGTTTATGCATGTCATTTATTATTGAAATTGAAACGCTATCCTTTCATTGGCGGCTTTCCAAAAACCACATTATTATTATTATTATTATTTATCCTTTATTTCAGGCAACGAAGGCCCATAAAATAGAGTACATGTATAAAATTGTAACTATAAACTAATACATAATTTTAAAAATACCATAATAACTTAAAAACTACTGCACTCGTTGTGACGGCGTCGAGTTACGCTGCGAGGTGTCACGTAGCCGGCCGCGGAAACGCCGATACAGCACACCTTTCGGCCAAAACTCTTCCTTGAGAAAGGTCACCAAATGGTGAGTTGGAATGCGCACCACGAACGACTTGAAATTAGTGTTATGGCGCGCCTCTAACTTCTCCACCCTCAAGGTCCAGTTGGTCTTCACCCGTATGTACTCTATGACGTCCTCAGCTTGCGTAGAGTGGTGTAAACGGGACACGTACAGCTGCGTCGTCGGCACCGCAGGACGTAGCAGCATGTTACATCCAGCCGGCGCCGTCCCGCACTGGTTACGATAAGTAGGCTTCCTCTTCTTTCTCTCCACCTTGATGAAGCCGTCATCATCGCAAGTGTTCTTGGTCGGAACCTGATGTTCGTGGTCCATCACAGCGCCTTTCGTCGCGCTCGATGCTGAGCGACTCTGCTTTCCCCCTTTTAGATTTACTGCTGGTCGTTTAGTTTCTGAATATTTAACTTTCATCAGAGAGACTAGCTATCAATTGATCATTTCTATCTATCGCAGTCCTCTGTATTATATGTCTCTCCTAATAATGCTGCGCCGCAATACTTCTCCGCCTTCTGTATCAAGCCTAACCACCTTTTTATTATTATTATTATTATATCATTCATTTCAGGTAGCAAAGACCCATAACATAATTATATACCTTACAGACTATCATACATAATTGTAAAAACTACAAAAAATAAAAACTGAACCGACTGGTTGACTAGCCGAAAGCTGTCGTGAATTGTCGATACACGACACCTTTCGGCCAAAACTGTTCCTTGAGGAAGGTCTCTATATGATAAGATAAGATAAGATACGATATTTCGTTTAGTCGAAGCACGCACCACAAACGACTAGAAATTCGTGTTGTGGCGCGACTCTAGCTTCTCGACCCTTAAGGTCCAACTGATCTTCGCTCGTACATACTCCACGACTTCCTCAACCTTCGTGGTGTGATGTAGGCGGGACACATAGAGCTGCGTCGTAGGTGTTGCCGGATGCAGCATATTGGGTCCTGCTGGTGCGGTCCCGCTCTGGTTCCGACTAGGAGGCTTCTTCCTCTTCTTCTTCTCTACCTTTACGAAGCTATCTTTGTAACACATGTCTGTGGCTGGGCCTATCTGTTTCCAACCCATATTGTCCAGTTCACAGTGGCTTTTCCTAACCCTTCCCTTCTTATTCTGCGATACAGGATTGTGCGAGGCGACGATAGCAGCGTAGGCACGTTTAAGGGTCATCGTATCTGCGACGTTAGCGGTGCATGTAACAACGCTTGCAATATTAGCAGCGGGTGGTGGAGTTGTGGTGGTGTTCACGCTGGAGGCATTAGGCTACCTATTTACCTTAACAGCGTTACGTATCAGCTCTACTTCGGCACGTAGTTCACCAATGTGTGTAATTTGACACCTCCAACTTGTACTGTACCTCGGCTAGGTTTGCCTTGAGAGTTGTAATGTCCTTCAGCAACTTGGTGACGTCGACGTGGTCAAAAGTAATAAGGGGCAACTTATGTAGCTCCTTTCCCACAAAAGCGGGCACGTCGTCTTGGTCGGTGCTCTTCATCAATGTGATGCACACGCCTACACGCACTTTTGGCCACCATCCCTCCTCAGGACTGCATCTGCTCAACAGCAGCCAACAAGCCTCACGCAAAGTATTCTGTGGCAAGACCTTTTTGGAAGCAGACATCATCAGTAACGTTTGGTTGATGTATGTATCTACAGATTGGCTTTATAGTCTAGTAATGAACTGTGATGATATATACAGTTCTGCCTTCCAGGTGCGGTGGGCTAGTTAAAGTCAATGGTCGTCAATAGTCAGGAGCACTAGTGCTCAGTGTCAATTATAGGGGAAGGCCTTCCCCGTTTCCCTATAACCAAACGCAACTGACAATTATCTGTCAAGGTACGGATTAGGAGATGGGCAGGTAATATAACCCTATCTTATCAGCCTAGGATAATTATTATTATAGTAAAAGACTCACCCAGTCGCACCAACACACACACACACGTATACTACGTGGAGTACTTGATTGGTCTAATCTGGGCATTTACTTGACTTTAACCTCAATACTCGCTGTCTTGCAACGGCCCACTCATAACCTCATGGTATACACCAAGTCTCCTATCCTAACTGCCCTGGACCAGGACGTCCGTATCCTATAGCGGTTCAAAAACGACTGCCTTACCTGATTGCATCAGTCTCCTAAATTCCTCCAAAATACCGCGCTTATCCCATGTTCTTACACTTTCGCAGGGTAGGTTTATGGCCGTTTTTGTACAATTCTTCAATTGTTTCAAGGGTTCGTTTGGGTATCGACTGGGCCCAAGTTATGGTAACCAGATGTGATACTAGTATTGTAAGTGGCGTTTAGAAATCAGATATTTCATTCGTTTCTTAAAAATTTGCTGAATTATTGCTTTCGACCCGTCGGCCGGCATTGTTCTAAGTTTGCTTGTCATTAAAAAGAGAATTTATGTCTCTAAGTGGCCCGAACCAATGCTGGTTTTAAAATAAATATAATATTTTGATATTAAATAGGAGTACGCGACAGACAGTCACAAAGGGTTAAAATGTCTTAATATCATCACGGGGACTCCAACTTTTATCTTTAAGTACTTACGCGTGGCGGCAGATCAAATGGATTTGAAGAGCTTAAAAAATCATGCAAGAAGTGTAAATGACTGCGTCCTCGATGTTGCACACTGTGTCGATGGACTCACAGAACAGATAATCTGTTCTATGGATGAACATGTAGCACTCGCCCACTGTATGTAGTAGGGAGCGTCGCGGTGGTAAGGAACGGTTCGCGTATTGCATTTTTAAACTCGTGATAACTTTTCGTTTTACAAACGATCTAATTAAATTTTAGAACACCAAAGCTGCTATTATGACGTTAACTATGATAGTTAGATAGGTATATCTTGCTGCCTTTTTTTGTTATAGTATTAAGTACTTCAATTCAATAGTTTTCTCAGCGCTCTTTCAATATAATGAATTTTATAGGCATAATTTTCTATCTTAGGTTAGATTATTGCAATTTTTAAGGATGTCTAAGTGTTTTGAATATAATTTAGCTTTCTATTTTTTTTTGTCATGAGAGTTTGTTTTATTTCTATATATTATAATCTAATACTAACATAATCATATTTACATTTAAAAGCTAAATATTCGAAATAATAATATGTACAGATATAATACTTGTATAATCAAAGAACATCAAAAAATTCGTCCATTTCGCTGTCAACAGGAAAAGTTCCCAAAAGGCTGACAGCATTGCAGCGTTGTATGGCAATGCTGATTCTTTTACCGAAAAAAAGGGCCAGCCCTCTAGTCACGTGAGGAGTCGATCAACCGCTTGGCAATGTCTTGAAAAACATAGTGTGCACTTGGACTCCATGACCCTAGTGTTTCAAACCCAAACGGCTCGAACATGTAAGTCCCAATAAGGTTGGAGTATTTGCGCCGGTTAAGGTTTTCTGCAACTGCAGCTGCTACTCCACCACAGCCCGCCGTACTAGGAAGGTAGGATGGCGCAAGGGTGCCGACACCACCTTTCAAGGCATCAGTCTCTTTCCATCTGGTCTCTTCCCATCGTCGTGTGTCAAACCATTGGGTTCTAAAACAGCTGGCACCTCCGCGGTGACAAGAGCACGACAGATTATGTCATTGATGCTGTCGGGCCGTGCTAACCGGCCTGCACTCTTACTGCAGGATAGGCCATGGTGTCCGAGGCAGTCGACATCTTCACCGCATTGGCGGCGATGCGGAGCCTAGCTAGTATGCACGCTTTCTATTGGTTTAAAAATCGGTCCAGTACTTTCGGATCCTATTCGGTGTAACAAACAAACAAAAAAACCTTTCCTCCATATAATATTAATATAGGTATAGATTTACACCACATTAATAGGAACAAGCAGTAAGGTAAGTTTGGTTAGAGACTAAAAAAAAACCGTTTGTGTACACTCTGTTTATGTGGGTTGAATTGATACTAAAGATAATTATCTATATACGTTTTCAGTTAAAATTATTGATTAATATCTGATTGATTCTGTTGAATGCTTTTACTTGTTTGCGAATTATCAGTTGGAAGATTGGAATATGTTTACTTGAATTTAAACTATGTATATTCAAATAAAACTGACGAGTTTGTTTGTTTAAATGCTCAAATCTCTGGAACAACCAGGCGGATTTAAAAGAATCTGATGCATTTGATGTTGTGTATATTGCGATGTCGCGGGCAGAAGCTACTGCAAGTGGTTCAGCAGGAACCTGTTCGTTTATACAGCTGGAGTCATAACCAGTCTGCTAGAATATTTACCAACATTTTGATTGACTGAGATAGTTTGTTAAATATTTTAGAGCCATCCCTAGGAAACATTTTGAGGGTAGGGCGGTTTGATGGGTTTTTAAATTAAGAGCGAGCACCTGCATAGCATATAGAGTTTAGTAGACAGGGTTTCAAATTGGTTATGATTATTTTTGAAAAACATAGCTACTTCCTACTAATATTATAAACGCGAAAGTTTGTGAAATAAAACTCTCTTAAAAAATTGTGTTTTTTTACATCTTTTGTTGGAAGCCCTCGACGAATTATTTAATTGGCGGCTTTACTTTTATCCCGTCTTAAGCCGAAATAGCTAATGTATTTTGTTATGATATGTATTTGATTTTAATCTTATTATCTAACCGTATTAATGAAAGATGGTATAAATTAGTGCTACATTTCAAAATAATTATCATTAACACACAAGATGTTAATTAAATCGGGCTTGTTTCTGTTCCTGCTAGCTGTTCTTCAGGTAAGAGTCACTCTAGAAGTATTTAAAATTTATTAATTAATCAATGATTTTATATCGCATTGGGTCTAATGAGTAAATACTCGTTATAATAATGTATGTTGTGTAATGTTTATATTCGAGAAGAACTCTTGGCTTTATGTAAAGATGGATACAGACCATCTGTTGGTCCCGGCTGTCATTAGTGCATCGTTGACAGTCGTGGCGGGTCGTCATAAGACAGACAACCAATCGGTACCTACCAAGTGGTATCGTGTTACCCAGTTACTGGGTTGTGGAAGTCAGATGGTCAGTACCGACTGACCATCTGACTTCCACAACCCAGTACCGACATCGGTAAAACACTGGTATTTGGCTGCATCCGCTTAGACTGGAAGCCGACCCCAATATAGTTTTAGGCTCTATTGGTTCAAATAAATTGTTCTGCATTCCTACGAAGCGTTGTTGGTAAATGCTTCTTCAGAAACTGAGGTGACTACACGTACATACAGGTATAACGGTACCAAAGGAAATCTATATTAGGAACTGTTTGTAGCAAGCTTTTGTACTTTACAGGTATCCGCGCGGTACAAAACCGTAAAATCAGACTTTATCGAGAATGCAGTCAACCCCAGTAAGTAAAAAATATCGAATTTTATTAGCGCAGTATTAAGTTCGAAAGAATAGTGAAGGAATTGTAATGAGTGAATATTTTTATTATTTATTATGTACAAAACACCTGTGTACACTCAACAAAAATAATCGTCGCGACACCACACTGTCCAATGCGAAATAGAAAGACGAAACGAAAATAACTGGCTTGCTTTTTGTAAGATAGAGATAGAGACAAACAGAGAAACGCACACGTCACACGGCTTAAAACTATAGCAAAAAGTGTCATTACAGCTTTTGGTCTGCATTTTTTCCGTCTAGCCCATTTTCGCAACGCGCGATAAGGAACTTCGTTCCAATATAATACGGTAGTACCTTTAAGATGAACTGGAATGGAAATGGTATCACTATGTCACTTTATCTAACATCACCATGATGCCTCACTCATCCAGATCCCGCAGAGGTATCTCCACCAGCCTCACGTATTGCATCGGGGTGGGAGGCACAGCCGGGCCAGCACCCTCACCATGCAATCATTCGGTCGGTGTCCGCCTTTGGTGGTATGGCCACATTTGGAGGAGCCATTATGGCCCAGCAATGGATCTTAACTGCTGCGCGTAGTACTAGAAAGTAAGTAACAAATCGAAAACTGAAAAGCCAGCCTCAAACAGAGCACGTTCTAATAGACTCTCATTTCCTCTATAGCCGCGTATCCATGATCATACGCCTTGGTACGGTTTCCCTGTTGGACGACACACCGGATAATATCTTCGAGACCACGGAATGGTACTTGCATCCTCTTTACAACAACATATCAACTTCATCAATGCTGCCAAACGACATCGCACTTGTGAAGCTGCAGCGCCCTGTTGTTTATTCCAGTGAGTACATCATTCTTCAATAATGTTACTAGTGACTTTGTTTTTGCAATCTGCCATCGTTCGTAATTTGTGTACCAAATTTCGGATTTTATAAAAAAATGTGTTTCACAAGTGGTGAAAATGACAGCCCAGAGAGCATTGCTAACTAAGTTGCTCGTATTTTTCAGTGTCCATCTCGAGAGTAACACAAGTTTAAGCTCACTCTCGCCTTAAAAATAGAAGATCTAATATTTATTTGCCTTAACTAATCTTTGCCTTAACAATTAAAATGTTATTTCAGAGACCTAAACTGAAACAATTCCTACATAAAATGTTGGCACCGTAGTATACCATTATCTCAAAACAGTTACCAAAGATCGCATTACTTACTCTTAAAATGGCTTGAATGCTTGAAATATATGCACTTTGCCAAAGGATATTTGGGATAATTCAGGGGACCCACAGTTTTGTAATAAAATGTTATGGAGCGACGACGCTTCATGCCAGCAAGACTGTTAACGCAGAACCAGCTTTAAAAAGAACGTTGCAGCTCGAGCGGAGAACAAATTCGCATGACTATTAATAGATAGCTGTGTTTATTACAGACTGTCCGTCTATGATACGGGACTTTGTAGGTCGTTGGTGTAGCTCGTTTAGTGTAGATGTGGCTTAAGCTACTAATCCCGTGCTTTTTCGTCATTCTGATTAATGTTTTCAACTGTTTTTATGTTAATTCTGGCGTGACTTCTCATCCAGATTTCGTGCAACCGATCCGCATACAGTCAAGTGCTGACGCATACCGTAACTACGACGGTGAGCAGGTGGTCGCAACAGGAAATGGCGGCACAGGGAACACGTGTGAGTATTTCTTATATTACCAATACATACTATCTTCTCATGTCTGTATTTTTTCGTTTTTTTACGATAATTTAGTAAATAACCCAATCAACATAGCTGAGACTTTTCTGAACTATATTTAGGTCAGTGTTTAACTATTAGTTATAATGTGAATAAATCTACATAAACGAATTTCCCATATTCAAATATCTTTGTTTGCATATCCTACAATAGATCTGCACCGATCGGGGTTACGGCACAAACGATTGAGTTTGGTATTAAAACTTAAATTATATTAATAAATCACACTTGTCCACCGCCGATTAAATTGAAACCATTGTAAAGTTTTTGTGTGATACAGTCTTCAAAACATTTTCTCCTAATTTTATAGTACTCTCCAATGTGCTGAGATGGGTGTATCTCCGAGTAATCTCCAACAGTGAGTGTAACAGTTCATGGAATGTCGCCATCGTTGACTCTGCCATCTGCGCACGATTCTACAACGTCACCGCACAGGCAGTTTGCGATGTAAGGTTAATTGCTTGGTCACTAAGATATTCAAGTGCAGGTTTTAATAGAAGAACCAGATATCTTTACTTGGTACAAGTAGTCAGAGGACCGAAAGTTTGATAACCAGTTTTATCAAGGGGTATCGTGTCACTCAGCATCTCATCGTGTATAACTGGCATCAGATGCATCTGGTTAGAACGAAAGCAGACCTCAAGCACTATCTTGAGGTCAGCTTTCAGTCTAACCAGATGCATCATCCATCCGCCTAGTCTTTTCGTAAACTATTACGAAAACGCTAGTCAAATCGATGCCGAATCTGGAAAAATGCAAGTGTATGTATAATTTCTCAAATCCGAAAGATTCAAATCCCAAGTCGATGTTGCTATTATCTACTTTCTGTTTGTTTATTAAGTTTTTTCATGGATCAGGGTGACGTTGGTGCTCCATTGGTGCACTTTGGCTCCGACGGTGTTCCGACTCTCATCGGCATCTTAAGCTTTTTAAGCGTGGGAAACACCGGCTGCCCCACCTCTGGCGTGCCTTCTGGTAATATTTGTATCTTATTCATATTGAATAAATTATCTTATACAAAATTTTTGATTGATATCTGTATTAAAATACTTTTATTTCTACCAGTATTTGTCCGCCCGGGAGCTTCCTTGCCGTGGTTTAAAGAAGTGACGGGTATTGAATTCGACACTTCTCTCACTACCACTACCACTTCTACTACCACCACCACAACTCCATCCACTACCACTTCTACTACCACCGAATCTGAGGAACCAGAAGATTTTACTACAGCTCCACCATCAGACGACACTGAAGACAAAGAAGAAGACTCAGATGGCTCAGAATCTAATGAGGATGAAGATATGGCGGAACTTCTGAAACGCCTCGAAGTGAACGTCAAAGTAAAGGTTAGATTTAACAAATTCATGTCTAAGGACCTGGCTGGTATTCAAAAACCCTTGATTGAATAAAATGAAATTCGTTGTAAAGAAATGTTGTGCTTATCAATAAAACAACAAATAAATTTTATGTTTATGCATGTCATTTATTATTGAAACTCTTACTTTCATTAGCAGCTTTTCTAAAAAACAACATTAATAATATTCACCTTTCATCACCTATCAATTTATCAACTCTATTTATCGCAGTCAGCAGGCAGCTCAATGCCACTTCAGCTTGCTTACTCTGCTACGAGTAGTTATGCTATAACTCCGATTTTGTTCTTGATTTTATCCTTTAAAGAAACTTCGAGCATAGCCCGCTCATTAGCGCGCAATTCGTATCTGAATTTTAGCACCGTTTGTAATAGCGGGCGGGTCGCACTTGCTGAAGACCTTAACCTTCAAAAGATGGTGATGGGAAGATACTGCGAGGGTCGCCAAGAGGACACGGTGGAAACCTGCCCCACTTGGGTGGAGCACCGCCGTGACCTCGTAGAGGCGATTGGCGGTGGCGACCTCTCGCACCTGGCTCTGGTGCAAGCCATGGCCCGAAACAAGAGGGAGTGGAAGCTACGTTACGACTCCCGGCCACCGTAGGGCCTGCGGGCGGTGAGTAATGGGTGGCTCACCACCCGATCAGGACCAGACCCGTGCCGGACGGCCCGTATATTATTATGTTCTACGCGCGACTACGTAGGGCCAAGCCTGTCGGGTAAGTGGGATTGTCCGAAAGGGTTACCGCTACCCCGGAACCTAAAGGGCTACGGAAGGAACATGGATGGCTTTTAGTCAGTAAGAAGTCCTACACTCCCTTCCACTCCACCCAGAGCGGGCGAAGACATTGGATGATTTCCCAGCCTTAAAAAAAAGGCTTCAAAACATTGCGGGATAGGCAAATTGAAAACTTGACAAAGTTTTCAAAGTCAAAGTCAAATCATTTATTTCAAATAGGCACAAGTAAGGCACTTTTGAACGTCAAAATGAACAAGAAATAGAATTGATTCTAGTCGCCCCTTCCAAAAGGTAGTTTCGTGTGGAGAAGAATGGGCAAGAAACTCCACCGTTACTCTTTTTAAATGTTTTACAATGTTTTGTATACATGAATTATAACATTATATTATGTGAAGACGATGCACCCAGAATAAAAACACTACACCACAAAAGGTGAAAAGAAAAACACATATATATTAATGGCAGGTAAACTTAAGTATGTCATAAGTACATGGTGCTGGGCACGCCACGATAGTGGCGGTAAGGCCCCTCTTTGAGGAGTGGCTAAAGAGGCGTCACGGCGCCCTCACCTACCGCCTGACGCAGGTCCTCACCGGACATGGATGTTTCAGGAGGTTCCTGCACATCATCAGGCGGGAGGAAACACCCGGGTGTCACCACTGCGAGGATCGCCCAGAGGACACGGTAGAGCACACGGTGCAAACCTGCCCCACTTGGGCGGAGCACCGCCGTATCCTCGTAGAGGCGATCGGCGGCAGCGACCTCTCGCGCCTGGCCCCGGTGCAAGCCATGGTCCGGGGCGAGAGGGAGTGGGAGGCAGTCACCTCCTTCTGCGAAAAAGTCATGCTCGCGAAGGAGGTGGCGGGATGTGAGAGATAAAGGTCCTCCCGTCCCAGCCGCCGCAGGAGACGCCCCGGGCGTCGGGAGCCACGTGACGACTCCCGGCCACCGTAGGCGCGGGCCTGCGGACGGTGAGTAATGGGTGACTCACCGTCCGATCAGCACCAGACCCGTGCCGTACGGTGCGTATATTATGTTCCACGCGCACCTCAAGGAGATGACAGCATATGAAGGGGCCCCTCAGGGCCAAGCCTGCCAGGTAAGCGGGATTGTCCAAAAGGGTTACCGCTACCCCGGAACATAAAGGGCCACGGAAGGAGCATGGATGGGTTTTAGTCAGTAAGAGTCTGACACTCCCTTCCGCTCCACCCAGAGCGGGAGCAGGCATTGGATGATTTCCCAGCCTTAAAAAAAAAAAAAAGTACATGGTGCTCACATATTTACAAACATTCTAAAAGTTAATAATAATAAATCAATCAATGTGTGAGAAGTTATTTCAGCATGTTAAAATAGTATTTTACAAATAATAAATTATAACCTAATTTACTTGGCAACCAGTTTGATTTTGTCTAGACGCTGATCTAGCGCTTTCCAAACGCTGTTCCACATAGCTGGATTCTCCTGTAGGTTTCTTTCTCAAAGTTGTGCCGAGCTTGATAGCTTGCCCAAGTTCCGCATACACCTTCAAAAGTTCAAGACTGTGCAGCATTTGGTCTAACTGTTTCAGTGTCTCTGCCATTATGGCAATGTTATCGGCAATGCAAAAGTGCGAAATACTCGCCGTTTATGTTTATTCCTTGAGAGTCCAGTCCAGCGTATTGAAGACATCCTTCCATGCATGCATGCGTGAAAAGATTCAGGGATATCACTTGTCTGAGCAATGAAGGGGTCGATTTCCTTGTCCTGGATCTGGACAGTCATCGTGTCAGGGTTATACATCTCGACACTTTGATGTAGCGTAATTAATCCTTTGACAGAAAAGCCAAACTAATCTCGCACTGATCAACAGCCGGGATATTCTCAGTATCGTTGCGCGTTAATTTAGCTCAAAAGTCATGTGCACATGTCTATGCCTAAGCACTAAGTCTTGTTGAGTATGAATACCTGTAACATACATCTAACGCCATCTAGAGCATGGGTACGACACCATGTCATCCAATTTAGAAACTAATAGATAGCCACTATATAAATACTGTTGCCATAGACACAGAAAGGCGCCACCCCGCTAATCGCCGACATAATAGAAGAATGCGAGTCACCCTGGGCAACTCCTGTTACCTACCATGGTCCCTAAAGGTACAGACGGTTTCAGAGTTTGTATCGACATACGTGACTCAACGAAATAACAAAACTAGATAGATATCCATTACCAAGGATTGACGATCTAATACATTAGGTAATGGCAATGCCATATATGTCTACTATTGATCTCCAAACAGGCTACTGGCAAAAATTGGTACATCCCGAAGACCAAAACAAGACTAGCTTTGTCTCACCGTTTGAAACGTTCCGTTTTAAACGCATGTCATTTGGGCTAGGGAACGCACCCACCACGTTCCAGAGATTAATAAATAAATTCATTCAAAGTCTGAGAACGAAAACAAAGTGGGTGCTGCTTTATTTGGATGATTCGATCATAACATCTGTCACTCTGGCACAACACATTGAAGATCTGAAGGAAATATTTGAAAAACTCATGCCGTCTTATTCTAAAACACGATCTAAATTCAGTTCTGGTACTATAACTAGACTTAATGATATATATACACGGTGAAATTTAATTGGTTGTTTTCCCGCGGCAGAACGACTTGCCTTAAGGAGTACTTTCGAAGCATAGAGTTAAAGTAAATAAATAGCGAAGTTTCTGTTTTAAAATAATTAAAAAAATATTCATCAACTCGAAAAAGTGAGTAACAATAGTAACACTAGACGTAACTTGTAGGTACTAGGTAGTTAGGTACTACTCGCGTCACCACCTACAAAGAAAACCGATGCACAAAATAATGTTCAAACCAAAATAAACTCTCGCACGTAGTGATACGGCATAAAATAGTTTGCACGGAACAATACAAAAAATCACCGCGAAACCGACAAAGAAAAGACCGATTTAGAAATGGTCAAAGTAAAATTAGCTCTCGCGTGTAGTGATACGGCATAAACTAGCCTGCGCGAAACAATATCAAACGAAGCCGCCAGCGCATATTTTACCCGTGCGGCACGCACGACTGTGACCCTGACCTACTTAGTTTTCCCGCGAATGTCGTACGCGCAGCACGCGTCATCTCTGTAAACTGCAATGGATCGACATTACAAGTACAGCAATGTGGAGTACGTCGCTATGGTGCAGCTGTATGCTAGGGCTGACTATGACTCCCATGCTGCCCGGCGACTTTACGCAGAGCGGCAACACTTGGAGTCGCTCCGTCTTCGCGGGGTTCTGAACCCCCAAGTCCCATCGCCACGGACGATCGTAGCGGCAACACAGCGGCTACTGGATCATGGACAGTTCCATGCACCGGCACATGCACAGGGCAGAGGTCAACCGGCCGTTATTTCGCCAGCGCTCGACGAAGAGATCATCGAGTACTTCGAACGGGATCCTCGTCGAAGTACGCGCCAGGCCGAAGCTACGTTTGGCGTAAGCCAGTACCACGTCTGGAAACTATTAAATTCTGAAGGACAGCATCCTTATCATTTTCGCGGGGTTCACGCTCTCCACGAAAATGACCCCCAGAACAGAATTGCGTTTTGTCAGTGGTTGATCGCCAACCAAGATAAGAACATTTTGTGGATGGATGAAGCAACTTTTACGCGAGTTGGAATTTTCAACCAGTGTAACGAACATTTTTGGGCTTTAGATAACCCACACGTTATTCGCGAGTGTTCGCATCAAGTGCGTTTTAGTGTTAATGTGTGGGCCGGCATAATTAATGGCCACCTCATAGGGCCGCATTTCGTGACAGGACACTTAACAGGTGGAACCTACCTGGAAATGATAAGGAATGTTATCCCGGACTTATTGGACGACCTTCCGCTAGCGGTGCCCGTGGACAACCTTTATTTTCAGCAAGACGGGTGCCCGGCTCATTATCACCGCGCCGTGCGAGAGCACTTGAACTTGGTGTTTCCCCAGCGCTGGATCGGACGCGGCGGGCCAGTGCCTTGGCCACCAAGAAGCCCGGACCTAACTCCGTTAGACTTTTACTTGTGGTCTGAGCTCAAGCGCCTAGTGTATCGTGAGGAACACGAAAGTCGGGACGCGTTAGTAGCTGCGATAGTGGACGCTTTTGATATCGTACGTCGTGACAGAGACACCTGAGTTAAATTAAAAGAAAACCAGATAAAACGTGCGCGATTGTGTATACAACGGAATGGCTTACACTTCGAACAATTACTCCGTTACCGGGAAGTGTAAGTACCTACTCGTACTTTTGTAAATAGTAGTAGTTTAGCTGATTAAAATTATTGTAAATAAGTTGATTCAAATTTTGTAAATACGCCTCAAATACTTTTTAAGTATCTAATTCAGATAATTCGTTTTCTTGGTTAATTTTTCTTAGTTTTCTTTTTTAATTTAATTTTGTGTTCAATAAATTGCAGATAAAAAAGTATTTATGACGGTCCTAAGCCCGTAAAAGTACGGAGGGAAAATTTGAATAACATTTTGGATAACAGCTGATTAAAAAGCACGTGGGTCAACGGCCCCGCGGCCTTTAATAGTAACACTAGACGTAACATGTATTGTAGGTACTACTGGCGTGGCACGCGCCGGCGGCGCCGCCGTCAAAGGAAAGCGATGTATAAATGGTCAGACCAAAATAAGCTCTCGCACGTGGTGATACGGCATAATAGTTTGCACGCAAAAATACAAGAATCCACCGCTAAGCCGACAAAGCAAAGACCGATTTATTAAATGTTTAAAGTAAAATAAGCTCTCGCGTGTAGTTATACGTCATAATCTAGCCCGCGCGTAATATTATCAAACGTAGCCGCCTTCGAACCTAATCCTTTCGACGGTGACCCTGTCGTTCGGCCGTAGGTATCGGGAGGTGTTACAATTGGTTCGTGATCGCTTTCGAGTTTAGTTTTTCACAATGCTAAATATGCCAGTTTTTGTTTCTAATATTTTATATAACTACGAAACGATTGTATTACATAGACAAAACCATTTCGCTGCGGGAAAACAACCATTTAAATTTCACGGTGTATATTATATACAGGGTGGAATTTTGTAATGCCCCCCGGAGGGAAAGTACTCTTAATACTGTAGATAGAAAATTTTACTCAAAGAAAACATTCCTTTATTTTTAAATAGAAAGAGAACTGCATTCAAAGATTTCCAAAAAATCGCGTGCCACACCCGGGAATCGAACTGACTAAAATCTGAAAAAAGTACACGCTGTACTTTTATTGCCGCGATCGTTAGTATCAATTATAAGGATGAAATCTCTCGAACAAACTTGATAAATTAAATGATAGGAAAACCATAAAATCTTTAATTATTTACAAAAAATTGTAAACTAATTAATTAGTTGCTCGAAATGGGCTCCATTTTCTTGGATACACAAATGTATTCTTCTAACAAATTCATTTCTTGTAACCTTTAATAACGTGTTGTGGTGAATATTATAAATCGTATTCTGAACTTCAACTCTCAACTCGTTTACATTCGCATAAGATTTAATGTAAAAAAAAATCTAAAGGTGTGAGATCTGATGATCTCGCAGGCCATCTGATTGTGCCGGTTGTACCAATCCAGGTATTCAAATGGTTATTAATATAGGCAGTAGTTATTCTGCTGTTATGGGCTGGAGCACCATCTTGATGTAGAATTATTTGGGTTCGCTCTTGCTCGGGGAAACCATCTAACTCATTTCTTAAGAGATCCAGTATTTCAAGACACTTGCCAGTGTTTAAATGACCTTCGTACACGTGGACTAACACAACCATATTTCTCATAATTCCGCACCAAACGTTGAAAGAAAATCTTTGTTGATTGTTAGTTTTATGAACACGAACAGGATTCACTCGAGACCAATAGTAGTTATTGCGGTGATTGTACATGCCGTTATTACTGAAGTTGGTTTCGTCAGACCATACAACGTTACTCAAAAAATTTGGACTACGGTCAATTTCTCTCTACATGTTTTGACAAAATTGTAATCGTCTCTCACAATCCCCAGGATGCAATTTTGCACTAACCGACCTTCACGATAACATTTATACTTATACTTTTTCAGTACTTTAAGTACGCGAGTGTGGGTTGTGCCTAGTGCCGAGTGTGCCTAATTCTTCGGCTGCATCTCTGCTTGAAGCCTTCGGAAATGATCAAAGTATGTTAAAACATTTGAATCAAAATCGAAATAGTTCTGCTGAAGAGTTTGCCGTCCTTTTTTACACTACCCGTGTTCTTAAAATTGTTTACCATTCTTTTCAATACGAACCGGGTAGGTACCTGTCGGTCTTGATATCTCTCTCCATACCACCGCAGAGCTAGATTCACGTTTTTGTTATTTAAGAAATAAGCTTCCAATAAATCAAATTGTTCTTGATAAGCCATTTTTACAGTGAGACAATGAAATGATTTGTAAAAACAATCAAATGTGAATAACAAATATGACAATCTACTTTCAAATGTAACATTGCATATTTAAATTTATAATACACGCAGTTATGTCGCATTTTTTTTTATTTATCATTTAAGAAAGGAGTTTGTATTACAAACACGTGCAAATGACAATCGACTAATCTATACAACATGTCCCAAAATTCAACGATAAGCCGGCACCAGAGGATGGACCTACTAATGACTACTCGAGAAAAAAAAAGAAAAAAAAAATACCTCTACTTTTTTTTAAATTACTTAAAAAAAATGGAAATTCTTCGAAAATGTATACCCCTTATGACACTTTTAACTACCATGACCACAATTTTTCAAATTTTTCAGTTTTTTTGTTTGTATCGGCAACCTAAGTAGTACTACTATTCACCATAATCTTTGAAAATTACAGAATTTTCGTAGTTTTATACAAAAAAACAACCAAAAAAAATTATTTCCCTAAAATTTTGAAAGATTTTAACGTTCAGTACACTTTAAGTCATCGTAGTGTAAAAAAAAAATATGGGCACTACTATGGCAAGTTTTTTTAAAAATTAGCGCAACTAACCTAGATTTTAAAATGGTATAATACTTTAGGAAAACTAGCCACAAAAAAAAAATAATGACACTTTTTCTAATCAAGAACCAAATTTCATAAGTTGTTGTTAATAGTAATCACTTCTACTATGTGCCCAAAATAGATTTTTGTTGTTGGAAAATGTTGAATGAATGAAACAAATGGTGTCAATAAATGTAAATTTATTGCATTATTAATAATATTATAATAAATGTTCGAACTGTTTACCACCGGCATTAATACAAGCATGACATCGCCTTAAAAAAGATCGTTTTATTCGTCGTGCATATCTTCTACTATTGATATGATCCGCAGCCTGAGTGATTTTTTGGCGAAGGTCGTTCAGTGTTGCAATGGTTCACCCATATCACTACAGGCGTGTGCAGACGTTATTACCGCGGGACTATCCACTACGAGTCGCATTTTGCCGTGTGATGCTGCAAAAGCACAGAGAAGATCCCCAATTCTTGGATAATATTCTATGGTCGGATGAATCAACCTGCAAGAGAGATGGCTATTTAAATCTTCACAACCTACATAGCTGGAGCAATGAAAATCCGCACCTGATGAGACAAGACAAATCCCAATATCAATTCAAGGTTAACCTATGGACGGGCATATTAAACGGAAAAGTGATTGGGCCTTTTGAATTACAAGGAAACTTGGATGGCAATAGTTACTTGAACTTTTTACAAAATGACTTGCCAGTATTATTAGAAGACATGCCCATTAGTGATCCACAAAACATATGGTTCCAAAATGATGGCTGCCCAGCTCACTATGCCCGTCCTGTGCGAGAATACTTAAACCAAGAGTATCCAGGGCGTTGGATAGGGCGACTTGGTCCTATTTTATGGCCACCCCGTTCACCCGATCTAAACCCCCTGGACTTCTTCTATTGGGGTTGTCTCAAAGACAGAGTCTACTCGAAACCCATTGCAACACTGAACGACCTTCGCCAAAAAATCACTCAGGCTGCGGATCATATCAATAGTAGAAGATATGCACGACGAATAAAACGATCTTTTTTAAGGCGATGTCATGCTTGTATTAATGCCGGTGGTAAACAGTTCGAACATTTATTATAATATTATTAATAATGCAATAAATTTACATTTATTGACACCATTTGTTTCATTCATTCAACATTTTCCAACAACAAAAATCTATTTTGGGCACATAGTAGAAGTGATTACTATTAACAACAACTTATGAAATTTGGTTCTTGATTAGAAAAAGTGTCATTATTTTTTTTTTGTGGCTAGTTTTCCTAAAGTATTATACCATTTTAAAATCTAGGTTAGTTGCGCTAATTTTTAAAAAAACTTGCCATAGTAGTGCCCATATTTTTTTTTTACACTACGATGACTTAAAGTGTACTGAACGTTAAAATCTTTCAAAATTTTAGGGAAATAATTTTTTTTGGTTGTTTTTTTGTATAAAACTACGAAAATTCTGTAATTTTCAAAGATTATGGTGAATAGTAGTACTACTTAGGTTGCCGATACAAACAAAAAAACTGAAAAATTTGAAAAATTGTGGTCATGGTAGTTAAAAGTGTCATAAGGGGTATACATTTTCGAAGAATTTCCATTTTTTTTAAGTAATTTAAAAAAAAGTAGAGGTATTTTTTTTTTCTTTTTTTTTCTCGAGTAGTCATTAGTAGGTCCATCCTCTGGTGCCGGCTTATCGTTGAATTTTGGGACATGTTGTATAGTAATTCGTCATTTTAATGGATAAATGATGTTAAATGATATTATTTATTACTAACATAAGTAAACAGGTGGATCTTTGAGTTAAAGAGCTTTAACTCAACTCGTAAAAGGACCATGGGCAAAAATGTATGAAGCCTGGGCTCACCCACCAACAGATTGAATATACTTGTAAAGCACTAAATATAAAGATTTAAACTCATTTTTGCGAAGAATCCGTGGGGTTATTTTGCTATAAATATTTTTCTCCGACCATAAATAAACTAAAATTCTGCAAAAAGTATTGCTGTTATGGCATTGTAGGTTTTGTTATTGAACATCTTTAACTAGTTTTAATTCCAAGTTTAAAGTATACATAAAAAATAAAACAGCTGCTAACAGTTAAAATTATTTTTGTTAACATTTCAATCAATATCAATAATAATATTGTCTAAATATCGTGCCGGTGGATTCAACCGGGAGGTGTGAAAGGGATGGAGAGTGTTGTAAATCACACGGGCGCAGGCGCATCTATTGCTTACCACTATTTTAAGCATTTTAAGAATGAGTATATTGTTTTAATAAGTTTTACGCCTCCTAACAATTGTCTTTTTCTACAAAACCTATTTATGTGCATATATTTTTTCTGCAATGGAATTGAAGGTGGTGCCCATAGTAACAATTTTAGTACAAACAAAATCCTTCACAACGGCATATGCTATAACTCTGTTGGACACTGAGCCCAATTTGACTCATAGATTAAGTTTGGGGATAAATATAATGACCACCATAAAATGCTTTGATACCCTTAGTTATGTAACTAAAAATATCTACTTAACACCAGAAAAATAAAGTCTAAAAATACAATAGTATCAGCTAATTTAGTCACGACTCCACTTTAAATATTGTATTCGACCACCTTTAGTAAATGATCACCAAATCTTGACGACCAAATTAATGTATTATTTTTGCCTAAATAAATCACTGTGATTGCCATAAAATGTAGGCTTATTATCAAATAAAGTATTATAGGTTAAGTTAGGTTAGGTCAAAACTGTGACCACCTACGCACGAGCCGAGCGAGCGAAGTGAGCGGTGCTGCGGCAGTGGCCGGCGAGTGCCAGAAACGACTAGATTATATAGAAAAAAATATGGAAAAGTTAAATTTTTTTGGAGTCAGTTTACTTAAACAGGATAGCAAGATGTAAAAACTTGGATTATAATTTTATATTAAAACGCTGGTATGCTTTTGGTGATCATTTACTATTTTTTGGGTTACTCATGATTTTCTTGGAGTCATTTTACATTATATAGGATAGCAAAGTGTTAAAACTTTGGTTATAATTTTACATTAAAATGCGAGTTTAATTTTTGTGATCATTTACTATTTTTGGCTGCTATTTGTTACTATATCTGGTGGTAAGTTAAACATAAGCCATTAAGTTTACCTGCCATTGCTACATGTGTTTTTCTTTTCACCTTATGTGGTGTATTGTTTTTATTTTTGTTTTTATTCTGGGTGGGTGTATTCGTCTTCACTTATTATAATGTTATAATTTCATGTCATACAAAACATTGTTAAACATTTTAAAAGAGTAATGGTGGAGTTACTTGCCCATTCTTTTCAACACGAAACTACCTTTTGGAAGGGGCGACTAGAATCAATTCTATTTCTTGTTCTATTTTGACGTTCAAAAGTGCCTTTCATGTGCCTATTTATTATTATTATTATCTATACATATAATAAAACAGTAAAAAAACTGTGTCTGTACACTGAATATATTAAAAAAATAATAATTGAGGGGGGTTTAGAAACAGTAATAGAGCACGAATCCAAAAAAAAAATTGTCTGATTGTCTGTTTGTTTTTTTGTTATATAGGTATTTAGTCTGGGCAACATATAGGCTAATTTATCTTGGAAACTTGAACACCTGATGCAGAACTGCAACAGACCAGCTAAACTATAAGAGATACAAAAAACATACTAAAGCAAAAATTGTTCCACGTACTGAGCATTTTCTGCTGAGAGAATCAATTTGAAGATCTGGAACACCTGATGTGGAACTCCAAGAGCCCAGCTACACTATAACATATAAAGGAATGACGTCTTAGCAAAAGTTGTTCAGCCTGATAAGCACTCTATGTTGACGTGTAAAATTGAAGATCTGGAACACCTGTTGTGGAACTCCAAGAGCCTAGCTACACTTTAGCATATACAACATGTCCCAAAATTCAACGATAAGCCGGCACCAGAGGATGGACCTACTAATGACTACTCGAGAAAAAAAAAGAAAAAAAAAATACCTCTACTTTTTTTTAAATTACTTAAAAAAAATGGAAATTCTTCGAAAATGTATACCCCTTATGACACTTTTAACTACCATGACCACAATTTTTCAAATATTTCAGTTTTTTTGTTTGTATCGGCAACCTAAGTAGTACTACTATTCACCATAATCTTTGAAAATTACAGAATTTTCGTAGTTTTATACAAAAAAAACAACCAAAAAAAATTATTTCCCTATAATTTTGAAAGATTTTAACGTTCAGTACACTTTAAGTCATCGTAGTGTAAAAAAAAATATGGACACCACTATGGCAAGTTTTTTAAAAAATTAGCGCAACTAACCTAGATTTTAAAATGGTATAATACTTTATTAAAACTAGCCACAAAAAATAAATAATGATACTTTTTCTAATCAAGAACCAAATTTTATAAGTTGTTGTTAATAGTAATTACTTCTACTATGTGCCCAAAATAGATTTCTTTCGCAAATTCTTAGAATTTGGAAGGGACATGTGCGTAGTCAGTGAAGTTCAGAAGTCAGAAAGAGATAGATAGTATACGTTAGAGAGAGATAGATAGAGAGCGATTATACGTTAGAGAGAGATAGATAGATGTTTGTTGTTAAATAACAATAGGGCAGGTAGGAATGTTGCTGTTCTCTACAAAGTACAAAGTCAGTACGCTCTGCTTCTTTGTTTACTGTGCACCGTTTCGTATTCAATTGATGTGACTCTCGTACTAACGACTTTTGGCTTGGCTTTTTGGACTGGATTAAGTGATCTGCAAACTGTACTAACCTGGCATTATTTTGAACTGGACTGTGTTTTGTGAATTGGACTTTTGGCGTATTTTGGACTGTTTAGCGTTTATCATGCCGCTACCATACACACCGTTGGAATACGCTAATATGCACCTCATTTATGGAGAGTGCCGATGCAATGGTAGTGCTGCTAGCAGATTATATCGAGAAAGGTACCCAAATGCTCAAAGATACCCGAATTATCGAGTATTTATTAACGTGCATCAAGCGTTTTCGGAGGGCCGTTTACCATCTGACAGGAGAAATGCTGGAAGACCTAGATCGGAACGCGACGAAGACGTTCTCAATGAAATTGAAAATGATTCAACTACCTCGGTACGTGCCATAGAAATAGCTACGGGAATCCCAAAAAGTACTGCACATCGAATCCTAAAACGTCACAGACTTCACCCATATCACTACAGGCGTGTGCAGACGTTATTACCGCGGGACTATCCACTACGAGTCGCATTTTGCCGTGTGATGCTGCAAAAGCACAGAGAAGATCCCCAATTCTTGGATAATATTCTATGGTCGGATGAATCAACCTGCAAGAGAGATGGCTATTTAAATCTTCACAACCTACATAGCTGGAGCAATGAAAATCCGCACCTGATGAGACAAGACAAATCCCAATATCAATTCAAGGTTAACCTATGGACTATATTAAACGGAAAAGTGATTGGGCCTTTTGAATTACAAGGAAACTTGGATGGCAATAGTTACTTGAACTTTTTACAAAATGACTTGCCAGTATTATTAGAAGACATGCCCATTAGTGATCCACAAAACATATGGTTCCAAAATGATGGCTGCCCAGCTCACTATGCCCGTCCTGTGCGAGAATACTTAAACCAAGAGTATCCAGGGCGTTGGATAGGGCGACTTGGTCCTATTTTATGGCCACCCCGTTCACCCGATCTAAACCCCCTGGACTTCTTCTATTGGGGTTGTCTCAAAGACAGAGTCTACTCGAAACCCATTGCAACACTGAACGACCTTCGCCAAAAAATCACTCAGGCTGCGGATCATATCAATAGTAGAAGATATGCACGACGAATAAAACGATCTTTTTTAAGGCGATGTCATGCTTGTATTAATGCCGGTGGTAAACAGTTCGAACATTTATTATAATATTATTAATAATGCAATAAATTTACATTTATTGACACCATTTGTTTCATTCATTCAACATTTTCCAACAACAAAAATCTATTTTGGGCACATAGTAGAAGTGATTACTATTAACAACAACTTATGAAATTTGGTTCTTGATTAGAAAAAGTGTCATTATTTTTTTTTTGTGGCTAGTTTTCCTAAAGTATTATACCATTTTAAAATCTAGGTTAGTTGCGCTAATTTTTAAAAAAACTTGCCATAGTAGTGCCCATATTTTTTTTTTACACTACGATGACTTAAAGTGTACTGAACGTTAAAATCTTTCAAAATTTTAGGGAAATAATTTTTTTTGGTTGTTTTTTTGTATAAAACTACGAAAATTCTGTAATTTTCAAAGATTATGGTGAATAGTAGTACTACTTAGGTTGCCGATACAAACAAAAAAACTGAAAAATTTGAAAAATTGTGGTCATGGTAGTTAAAAGTGTCATAAGGGGTATACATTTTCGAAGAATTTCCATTTTTTTTAAGTAATTTAAAAAAAAGTAGAGGTATTTTTTTTTTCTTTTTTTTTCTCGAGTAGTCATTAGTAGGTCCATCCTCTGGTGCCG
This sequence comes from Hyppa rectilinea, assembly GCA_951799385.1. Taxonomy (NCBI): domain Eukaryota; kingdom Metazoa; phylum Arthropoda; class Insecta; order Lepidoptera; family Noctuidae; genus Hyppa; species Hyppa rectilinea. Next base: position 14,649,295 of record OX637321.1, on the reverse strand, counting down.
GCTTATCGTTGAATTTTGGGACATGTTGTATAGGAATGACGTCTTAGCAAAAGTTGTTCGGTCTGATGGGCAATTCCTGTTGACTTATAAAAATCGAAGATCTGGAACACCTGTTGTGGAACTCCAAGAGCCTAGCTACACCATAACACATATAAGAATGACGTCTTAGCGAAAGTTGTTCAGCCTGATGAGCACTCTCTGTTGACGTATAAAAATTGAAGATCTGGAACACCAGTTGTGGAACTCCAAGAGCCTAGCTACACCATAACACATATAGGAATAACGTCTTAGCACAAGTTGTTCAATCTGATGAGCACTCTCTGTTAACTTATAAAAATCGAAGATCTGGAACACCTGATGTGGAACTCCAAGAGCCCAGCTACACTATAACATATAAAGGAATGACGTCTTAGCACAAGTTGTTCAATCTGATGAGCACTCTCTGTTAACTTATAAAAATCGAAGATCTGGAACTCCTGTTGTGGAACTCCAAGAACCTAACTACAACATAACACATATAAGGTGTATCTGTTCCAACACGAAATATTTTAAGAGCAACATCTCACGGTGGTAAAGATTCCATAGAAGCGAAAAAAAATAATTTATCTAAGTATTTTTTATCTTACGTAATTATTTTAATTTTAAAACTGCTTGACCCTTTTGGTATGAAACCTTCAGCGGCCGCACGCGCGCTCGGTGCGTCTCGTGACCCTGACCGGTAACGGCTATCTATTCTGTGTCGAGCAGCGTGTCAGGGAGGTAGCGTTCGCATGCATGTCTCCGGCCTGCGCGCGACCGCGCGAGTTTGGTAATCATTTCACGTCCTACTGACGGTTACCGTGCTCCACATACTGTGTGCTGCCGGACGCAAATGCCCTCACCTCGTATTACATGGGATCTAACAATATCACTGGTGACCTGTGTCGGTCGTACAAAAATACAGCACTGCCTATCTCTTCGCGGAATGCAGGCGTGATGATGTTAAAAATAAACCAATTGTAGACTTCGTAGCTGGTCTTGTTTAAATAGCTTAACGCTTCCAATAATAATAAATGTCAAACTAAAATACAAAACCTAAATTAATAAATTCCTTCCTTAAACTTATACGAAAAAGAGCCTAGATGCGATTAAAACAATACCTACACACATGTGGAAACTAGGTAAATACTAATAAACAGCTGACGGGTGAGTGCATCTTGAGTTCACAACGGTTAATGACCTGTTTGTGTAGATTGGATTTATTTGATCGATAGGCAGACGTGAACGTTTTAAGGTTCTCTCGAGAGATAAATAGCTTGCCATGTTATTGTAGAATAACATACGGCATTAAAACCTATTGAATGATTAAATAACTACATTACGTTATGATTATAAGTTTTGTCGAGTAGTCTTTTTACAGGCAAACAACATTTTTATTAGATCCGTGGTTGAATGGTAGGTATGCTATTTAACCCGTTAGGATAATAGTGTTCTGTGTAGGTATTGAACTCAAGACTTTTAATGATTGGTAGAGTTTAACTTAATTTATTAATACCGAACCTAAGTAGTATCTACTAGACGTAATCCGACGGACTATCTGCAGTCTAGGTCTGTGGTCTAGGTACAAATCTACACTACTTAGGTTACCTACCTATTGATCCTTATTCCCCATCACACTTAACACACACATACACACACACACCACACATTAACACTGAACCGTGTCTGGAAGTGATCTGGCCGGTATACCCATCATTGTTACGTTCGTTGCCCGAAGCCCGACGCGTGTTAACTAATGCGCGTGTGTTGCAATACGCGAGTCGCTTGGCACTGAACTCGGTGAGTCAGGTGCGCGCGCGGCTCGCCTGCCGCCGCCGCGGCGCCAACGCATTCTATTGTTCCGCGCGCCGTCTAGTCTCGCCGCCCGCTTCAATGACGGTAGGTAAATACAACGTATGGTTTAGCGTCATGGATATAAAAAATGAGAAGGAGCCAGTATTTTTATGTAAGTCAAATAATTTGAAATTATTAAATTTTTAAAATAATATATCCTTAGATATTTCCTTAGATCTGGAACACCTGTTGTGGAACTCCAAGAGCCTAGCTACACCATAACACATATAAGAATGACGTCTTAGCGAAAGTTGTTCAGCCTGATGAGCACTCTCTGTTGACGTATAAAAATTGAAGATCTGGAACACCAGTTGTGGAACTCCAAGAGCCTAGCTACACCATAACACATATAAGAATGACGTCTTAGCGAAAGTTGTTCAGCCTGATGAGCACTCTCTGTTGACGTATAAAAATTGAAGATCTGGAACACCAGTTGTGGAACTCCAAGAGCCTAGCTACACCATAACACATATAGGAATAACGTCTTAGCACAAGTTGTTCAATCTGATGAGCACTCTCTGTTAACTTATAAAAATCGAAGATCTGGAACACCTGTTGTGGAACTCCAAGAACCTAACTACAACATAACACATATAGGAATGACGTCTTTGACGTCTTTGTTGTTCAATATGATGGGCATTTCCTGTTGACTTATAAAAATCGAAGATCAGAAACATCTGATGTCTGGAAATCAAAGTTATCACTAATTTTACTGTATAATTATAAAATAACATAAACTGGGAGTACCTGCACGCGGTGAAGGCGGTAACAATTTAGGACTGATTTTCGATGACGATGGTATATCATTGAAAATTTGACTCTACTGGCCAAACCTCGTATTTATTTTTTTATTTTATCGTATGAATATGCCTTCGGGCTTATGTTGTTTGAGTGTTTATTTTCCTTTTCCTTTTCCATTTATCTTCGTGACACGGTAGCCTACCCGGTAACGCAGGGGAGCAGTCATTTTATTTTAGATTTTTATTGATCAGGTATCTTCACAATAAAACTATGACGGGGAAGAATCCGATCTTTTAGAAATAATTAAAAAAATGTTCTCTTCTTTCTCCATCGAACAAGAAAAACGGTTTCAAGACTTACAAACAAGTATAGATCTAATGTCAAATTAATACGACGAGTTTTTATCGAAAATAAGTTATCTTGAGAAAGAACGACAGTCAGACAAATTAATTATCAAAGAACTGGAGGACAGACTGGAAACATTAGAACGGAAAACTCGTGGGGCTGGAATAGAATTTCGAAACATACCAAAACAAAATGGAGAAACTAAGGATACTCTTGTTAGTGAGATCTCTAGATTGGGAGAAATATTAAACGTAGATATTAACACCAGTAATATAAAAGATATATACAGGTTAAAATCAAAAGATTCTTCAGACCCCATCGTAGTCGATTTTACCACTGTGCTCTTGAAAGAGAAGGTCCTCAAATCCGTAAAAACCTTCAACAAAATTAAGCAAAAAGGCAACAAATTAAACACCACCCACTTAAACCCAAGTTATAGTCAAAAACCGATTTACATCAGAAGCCCTTACTCATAAAACCCAGAGACTGTATTACTTAGCCCGCCGATTCCGGAAAAGTCATGGCTACAGCTTCTGCTGGACAGCAAACGGTATTGTTTACCTAAAAAACAACGAAGACTCATCACATATCCGGATAAACAACGATGCTGACATAGAAAAATTACGCAATAACGTTGAACCGCTGTGACTAATTGTTGTTCTAGTATACAAATTTTGTCTCAATATTATACTAACTTTAAGTTTGCATGATAATTTTAAGCTTAAGTCTACGGATTATTTCTACACACACAAAGTAAAGCTCAACGCCCACACTTACCTTTCACATTTACTAATGGAAATCCAAAATCATTTTAAGAACTCCTTAATCATAACCATAGCCCAAATTAACACTATCTCAGAAATACACACAACCTATTTTTCAAACACACTTCGATTACACAACTCACTTACTCATCAAATTACAATCTCAAACACTCTACACCTAAAACATACTCACAAACACTATTTAACTATCTACATACAAACTCTTTCCATAATCAGCGTACTTACCTTGACCACTAATCATGTCTATATCTACTCTCTTTTTAATCATTCGATGACGTAACTAAATTATCTGAAAATATTGACCAGTTATCCGTATCTCATTCACAATCCGCGGACCTAGAGGATTGTCAAAATATTATTACTTCTACCACGGACAACCTAATTATATTGACACAAAATATACGAAGCATTAACCGAAATCTGCCCGGTTTAGAGGTTTTACTACAAAGACTAAAACTTAAATGCGATATACTAATTTTAACAGAGTGTTGGCTAAAAAGTGAAACCGTAATCCCTCACCTATCTGGCTACTCTCATGTAGCAACAAATACGAATCCCATACAAAATGACGGAGTAGTTATGTACTACAAAGAAAACATTAACCTAACTATAATTGAACCTGAATTCCATGAAAGTAATTGCCTCCTAGCCACCGTTGGAAAAAAAGTTGCCATAATGGCCCTTTACAGATCGCCTTCCTACACTAAATTGGAGCCGTTCCTCTTGTCGCTGGATAATACGCTACAATCAGTGTCTTCTTTCAAGCACATCGATGTTATAGGCGACATGAATATAGCAATAAACTCCAATAAAATTAAATCTGACGGGGAACGCTATCTGACCTTAGCTGCCTCGCACGGCCTACTGCCAGCTCACACTTTAGTTACACGCAGCGCCCGCCAAACATGCATAGACCATGTTCTTATAAAAACTAAAGCCTCTTCCAACACCATAGTCCCTAATGCAACATTAACAGATCACCATCCCGTTTTATTTTGTTTAAATTTAAAAAAACCACGGCAACATGCAACTGCAACAAAGACCATCATTAACGATAAAACACTAGCACAAGACATTTCACAGATTAATTTTGATCCCATATATCAAACAGAAAACCCTAACGCAAGTCTAAATTACCTAACACAATCATTACAAAAAGTATTAGAACAGAACACAAAAATTGTAACACTTTCTAGACGCCAAAAAATCATTAAGCCCTGGATAACTCCAGGACTACTACGTTGCATGCGAAACAGAGACCAACTACATAAAAAGGCAAGCATTGATCCGGATAACGAAGTCCTGAAAATTACCTACAAACGATACAGAAATTTCTGTAACTCTCTATTACGAAGGTTAAAAAGAGCATACGAAAAAAACCAAATCCTGGAAGCACAAAACGACAATAAACGATTATGGAAAGTCATCAAAAACATTACACACACAACCAAAACAAAACAACACCATAAAGATCTACTAACTCTATCATCTTCTCCAGACCAATCCCTTTACGAAGCAAATAGCTATTTTATAAATGTGGGTAGCTCAATGGCGGATAAAATCAGTCAACAGAATATTAATCTCCGGAACCAACCAATTCTAGGCAATACCCAAGACGAAGTTTTAAATGTCCCCAATTCTTTCGTCTTACTTGAGACAGACCAGTGTGAGATTGGACATCTTATCATGGGTCTAAAAACAGATAGTGCACCAGGATGTGATAATATCAGCAGTAGATTCTTAAAACAACATAAAAATATTCTCGTACATCCGTTGGAAAAAAATTTCAACGATTGCTTAAAAACTGGAGTGTTTCCCTGTTCCCTAAAACGATCCGAAGTGTGCCCAATCTATAAGAGCGGAGACAGAAGTCGTATAAACAACTATAGACCGATATCTATCCTACCCGCAATTTCCAAAATTCTGGAAAAAATTATAAACATACGTCTAGTAAAATATCTCGAAAAATATAATCTGCTCTCAGTGAACCAATACGGGTTTAGGCAAGGAAAATCTACAGAACAGGCAGTGAATAAACTTATTAGATTTATTAGTTCTAATTTGGACAAAGGGAAAAAATGTCTTTCTGTTTTTCTAGACCTGGCAAAGGCATTTGATACGATTTGTCTCTCGCTTACTCAAAAAATTGGAGGCGCTGGGTATCAGGGGCACCGAGCTTGAACTTTTCAAGAGCTACCTCTCAGGTCGTACTCAGTGTGTCCGAGTGGATAAAAACAAAAGTACACACCTTCCGATTACACACGGTGTGCCTCAGGGTAGTGTACTAGGGCCCACCCTTTTCCTCGTGTACATAAATGAGCTTACTCGTCTCAACCTTACCAGGGGTGAAATTATCTCTTTCGCGGATGACACCGCGTTGGTGTTTGCGGGTGACAGTTGGGAGGAGGTCTTCGCTTTCGCACAAAAAGGGTTTGATAAGTCTAGGGGATGGCTGCAGGAGAACATACTTACTTTAAACGTAGAAAAAACTAAGTATATTTGTTTCAGCATTAGCCAGACGGTGAATATTCGCGGCGACCTACGAATTGTTCCACATGAGTGCAGTTCTGCGGATAGTTGCGTTTGTTCATCTCTGGAACGCGTCAATACTCTAAAGTACCTTGGTGTTACCTTAGACAAAAACCTCAACTTTAAAGAACATGTCAAAATTCTTTGTAATAGAGTAAGAAAATTAATTTATGTATTTAAAAACCTACGTCATGTCGCAGACCCTGCATTGCTGAAGAGAATATATCAGGCCCTTTGTCAGTCACTACTTACCTACTGCATTTCATCCTGGGGAGGTATCTGCAAAACCACGCTAAAGGCGGTTGAGGTCGCGCAGAGAGCCATACTGAAGGTTAGCACGTTTAAACCGATGCGCTTTCCTACTATTACACTTTTCCAGTTGTGCGAGGTTTTGACAGTAATACAGTTAATTATACTTAATGTTATACTGCAAGAACATAAAAAACAGCCCTACAACCCAACGTTGTTACAGAGACGTCGTAAGCATCATGTATGTGACAATTTAGACACATTTAAAACAACTTTTGTTAAAAGATTTGTAAGTTTTCTAGGCCCTTATCTTTATAATAAGCTTAACAAATCAATAAATATATACTCATTGACTAGAAATCAATGCAAATTAAAAGCATACCAATATTTGCAGAATTTAAGCTACGAGGAGACGGAACAACTAATATATTTACCACCTTAACAGAACAGTACGGCTATAAGTATAGCACAGAAAACTAAGATTCACTCACTAATTAGTTCACCTACACACACATACACTCATGCATACTCAGACCCACATACTCACCGCATAATTATTCTCACACACACACCTACATACATATACACCACACACCCACCCACACATTCTCATAGACATACACCACACACACACACGCGCGCACTCACGCACACGCACCACAAGTACACCCCCACACACACTCCCTCACACTCACTCACTCACCCGCACAAGACATACACACTCACACGCGAACACACATTACACTCAATCCATTTAATTAATTAGGTTTAAGAAAAAAAAAAAAAGGTACTTACCTATTTGTAATTTACTTACCTACTTTTATTACTTTTGTACTTCTGCAGCATTGATGATATATGCCACGATTTCTTGGCACCTCTTCTTGAATTATAATACTCGAGGGGAATGGTGCTGATAGCCGAAATACAGGCCATGCCTAGTTCGGTTACAGACGCTAAACTCTTTACTTTAATTGAAATTGTTGCCACATTGCCATTGTAAAGTAGTACTAAGTTTTTGGAAAATAAAAAAAATAAAATAAAATAACCTATTATTATTAGGTCTCTAGAGACCAGTGAAGAATATGCTGCGCGACTGACCGCTGATCGTGAACGTCATGTATTGTCTCGCGAGTCAGAGACGTTCACGGAAAGAGAATTACGCTTGAGTTCCAAGCGTATCTACGCATCGACTTCAAGGTCTCTAGAGACAAGTGGGGCACGTGATGTGCGACTGACCGCTGATCGTGAACGTTATGTATTGTCTCGCGAGTCGGAGACGTTCACGGATAGAGAATTGTGCTTGATTTCCAACCGTATCTACGCATTGACTTCTAGGTCTCTAGAGACAAGTGGGGAATATAATAATGCGGTTACCAAAATGAAAACGATGACAAATGGACTGTATGTTTTGGTGGTTGTTGGAATGAAATAAAACTAAAGCTCAGTGTGATAAAAAATTACATAAATGGCGACCCCGTTGTCGCTGGCATAAGCAACAGGGTCCGCGTACGAAGTCGCGGGCAGAAGCTAGTTATAAAATAAATGATTTGACTTTGACTTTTATTTTGACTTTGGAACCGAAAATTATGTAGAATGGTCTAAAAAGGTGTATATTCTTCATTAAAATGTATTATATCGCTATACACTAGAAGAAGAAGATGATAATGCAAAGTTACTGATACCTATACAGGAAAGACCCACCATTATTAAAAGCTAATGATCGCTGGCCAGTTAGGGGTAGAGTGTACAGTTCAACGTATTACAGATACATTCTACTTGAAAGGATTAAGAAAGGATGTTCTTAAATATGTTAAGACTTGCATTAAATGTCAAAAATAAACCATCAAATAAAAAATCAGCACGTTTATATCAATCTACTGCAAACAATCACAGATTTGAAGTACTTTCTATAGATCTGTTAGGTATTTTACCGAAATCAATAACTGGAGAAAAATGTATCCATACTGTTGAAGACACTGCTTCGCGAGGGGTTGAACTTTTTGCTATCAAGGAAGCCACAGCTGAAATCTGAGCAAATACTTAAATAATATATTTCTGCGCTATGGATTGCCAAGGAAACATATTGGTGTAGCCGCTACGACATTGGAGATTTTGTATTAATTGAAACACATCCAATAAGCAGCATTGAAAAATAGTTAACAGCAAAATTTGCTTCACGCAGACATGGTCCCTATGTTATAATACAGAAACATAGAGTTTCTACACATGAAGTGGCAAATTTAACCTCAATCAAAAGTCATTTATTCAAATTAGGCTAAAGATCAGCACTTTTTAAAGGTCAAAGTTACATAAGACAGTCCCCCAAAAACGCCCACCCGTCACCACTTCCTAGTGCTTTAGCTAGGAAGAAGAAGTGGCGCAACAAACTCCCCAGCAGCACAGCTGTCTGTTTAGTTGGAAGAACTTGACTCTACACATTTATCGTCGGAGAAGTAATTAACATTACGAAACACATCACATTAAAATCAATCATTTGCCACATGTCAGCTAGCACACGTCAATATACCAATTAAAACATTAAAACTGACTGTACTCAAGCGTAAAATTTAAAAAAAAGAGCCTCCAGGTAAAAGTGCGTGCCCGCTTACATGTGCAATGCTGTACTATGTCCATACAGCCGTAACTCGAAGTTACAAATGATAAACTAGGACCATCGAACTAAAATAATCAATTAATTGGTAATGAGTACTGACTAGGATCAGGATAAATATTATAAATATGATCAACTATCGAGGTCTGTAGCTAAACACATTTTGCAATACAACTCATTAAAAAAACATTGTAATGAGTAGATTATGTCAACAATAAATTGATAATAAAAAAAACAACCAAAACACAATGAATAGAATACATAATAAAAATAATTTTATGAAGCTAATTCTGGAGGAAGAACATAAACATTGTCTTGTGTTATTCACAGCGACCAACTATTCTTGTCGTTTAAGTAGACTCCGGACCCAGGTTGGCCGAAGCAAGGAAAACCTGCTCAGATGGGGATTCATAGACCGCTCCGCCTTGGAGTGTGAATGTGGTGCCGTTCCACAAACGATGGGACACTCAATTTCGTGTCCTGTGTGTCATGCCGTATGCACGTTACAGGAACTGATGGACGCTAGTGATGGCGCCAAACACGTAGCTGAATTCTGGGCCAAGGAGATATAGATTGCCATCGACACGCTAAGAAGAAGTAGTCGTTGGTAGTATAGTAAGCCTCACCAGAACAATAAATAGCATACTCTAGCCAATTGTAAGTTTGTACAACGAAATGATAATATGCCACAGCCAATAAATCCGACGAGGAAAAGAAAGTGAGGGAAGAAGGCCTGTTGAACCTAGTACTCGTACTTAGTCGGGACGACAATATAGTACCAGAGGGGAGAATGTAACATACATCCAACGCCATCTAGAGCATGGGTACGACACTATGTCATCCAATTTAGAAAATATTAGATAGCAACTATGGACATACATTTGCCATTGTCAACTAACGCCATCTATGATCGTCATGTGGAACGATATGCGCAAGCGCCACCCCGCTTATCTACGCCGCACAACTACAGACGATTATGTGTAGATTTTATGCTCACATATCAACGGGCTGGGCATAGAGGAAAGTAATATATCGGGTATAGAGAGCCCCCTTGCAGCTAATGCTAATATCAATTGATCGGATAAATAGCGCCATCTATTATCACCGTCCACATACTTGCCATGTATAGCTATAGCTATAGCTAGGTACAGGTAGCTATAGCTAGCTAGCTATAGGTACTACCTATGCTATAGTGCCTATACTTTACCTTCCTTACTAATTTGCTAGTTTTTTTGACAAAGTTTTACTATGATTTTGTTATCATAGTAAAACTTTATCAAATTAAAAAGAAGCAAATTAGTAAGGAAGCTAAAGTATAGGCACTATTGCAATTTCAATAGTTACACAGCGGATACATAAAACAAACATCTTTTTTTTTACAAAATTACTTGCTTTATTCGTAAATTTTAATTTTAATTAATTTGTGTGGTACAATAGGTGTGGCTGAAGTTCAATCGTAACATCTGGGCCGCTCTTTCACTCATGAACATTGCTTGAGAGCCGTGGTCAATCAAACCACGTAGCACTGTCACTTGTCCCGAGTCATGGTTTCTTACTGGTACAAGAGCTGTGGCCAGTAATGCAGTGGACTTGCAGCGACATGCGATGAAAGTGTATCAGTAGTTTCGGCTGATTTTGCAGAATCTTGATTAGTTTCTACGTCATTGTTTTGTTGTTTCTTATTGTCTGGTTGATTTGGTGACGTCATCGGCGTGGATTGATGCGTGAGCGTGTGATAACGTTTGTGTCATTATCGGCAGGACATCTTCAGGCGACATCTATAAGCGGAATGTCCTGGGGCCAGACAATTATAGCATAGGTTGTGTTTTTAGGTACTTGCAGCTCTCTGCTGGATTAAGTTTTAAGAGCCATTTCACGTTTTCGCACGAATTTCTAATATTTTGGGCTCCTAAATTGCCATATTCTGTAATACCCAGAAGTTATTGAATACACGCAAAAAATGGACTAAGCTTTCGTATTGACGTTTAATGTATCATATTTACTAAAAATAACTTGTTTAATCTATAGTAATCAATTTCCCACAACCATTTTATTGAAAAAACGCCACAGAGTTGATGTCAGAGTCGTATTTCTATCAAAAACACTTATAAATTAAGTTTAAAAAAATATGTAAAGCATTGGACATATATTTTAGTCGTCATTTAATGTAACAGATTCTTGAATTGTATTACCATTATTTAGTAAAAAAATAAACCATTAGGCCAATTTTTGAGTTTAACGTCGCAATTTTATCGTGATTTTTGGTTTAAAATACACAATAATTACAAAAATAAAATTACTTCAACATGAACTACGTTTATTAGAGAACCGATTTCTGCAATAATATTGAAAATTCTTGCATTTACTTTGTCAAAATATTGATAAAACTTCAATCGAAATTACAATAAATTACAATACACAAGTGGGCCCCGCTTAGTACGGCGCGAGCGCCCATCGAAGCAGGACCTGTGTCATTTTTTCCCGCGTCCCGATTATCGAGCGTTCGTAGAGTGAAACCATTATTGTACTGCGACCACATAGTTTTGATTCACTTTGTATTTTTTCACAAGATAAAGTTTGGTTTTATCAAGTTTAGTATATTGTACGATTTTAATTGTTTGTTTGTTGTAACGCCAAATATTCATCTATACATATAATAAAACAGTAAAAAAACTGTGTCTGTACATTGAACATATTAAAAAAAAAAATTGTCTTTCTGTATGTCTGTTTGTTTGTACACGCTAATCTTCGGAACTACTGAACGGATTGGAATGATTTTTTTTTGTTGTATAGGTATTAAGTCTGGGCAACATATAGGCTATAATTTATCTTGGAAACTTGAACACCTGATGCAGAACCGCAACAGACCAGCTAAAGTATAAGAGATACAAAAATGATACCGTAGCAAAAATTGTTCCACGTGATGAGCATTTTCTGCTGAGAGAATAAATTTGAAGATCTGGAACACCTGATGTGGAACTCCAAGAGCCCAGCTACACTATAACATATATAGGAATGACGTCTTAGCAAAAGTTGTTCAGCCTGATGAGCACTCTCTGTAGACGTATAAAAATTGAAGATCTGGAATACCTGTTGTGGAACTCCAAGAGCCCAGCTACACCATAACACATATAGGAATGACGTCTTAGCAAAAGTTATTCAGCCTGATGAGCACTCTTTGTTGACGTATAAAAATTGAAGATCTGGAACACCTGTTGTGGAACTCCAAGAGCCTAGCTACACCATAACACATATAGGAATAACGTCTTAGCAAAAGTTCACGGATAGAGAATTGTGCTTGAGTTCCAACCGTATCTACGCATTGACTTCTAAGTCTCTAGAGACAAGTGGGGAATATAATAATGCGGTTACCAAAATGAAAACGATGACAAATCGACTGTATATTTTCGTGGTTGTTTGAATGAAATAAAACTAAAGCTCAGTGTGATAAAAGATTTAAATGGGACAAATGATAAAAAATTACATAAATGGCGACCCCGTTGTCGCTGGCATAAGCAACAGGGTCCGCGTACGAAGTCGCGGGCAGAAGCTAGTATAATATTATAATAAGCATATAAGCAATTAGTTGTTAACCGACAAAAGTATGTGATTGTTTTTAATTATAGTTTTTATTTGTTTTTATGCCAATTATTATTATATTATTTTACATACCATACCTTCTTGTTTTTCTATTAACCTAGCTTGAAAATATCATTGCACTAAATAAAATGTATAACTTTTTATAAATCTCATATAAAATCACATTAAGGCTCATGATTGTTTCGTCCGTCTCGTCTCTCGCGTTACACTGTTTACGCTAAGTTTGAGTGAGTAGCTATGCACACATAAACAATGATGCAATATTTTACCTAAACTCGAGCGTAATCATTTTGTGAAATGGCTCTTAAGAATTCCTCACAATGACATAATGTGTGGTCCTTTTCGCACATAGCGCAGCTTCTTGGTTTTGTAGAGGTACTATTTGGTGTAGACATGTGGAGTGCGTATTCTTTTCCCTTAGGAGTAGGCTTTTCTCTATTTGAAGGCGTGATAATCTCGATCGTGCGGAACTTGGACAGTAGGAACTTGTGTAGTGCATCCCATTTAGGTAACTCGTCGTCATTGTCATCGTAAGCAGCTTCTTCCCATTCTCGATCCAATGGGGTCGTCTCGGGGTCCAATGGGTGAGCTTATCCCATGAGCTGGTTGACAGGTTCAGGTTCACTACGGAGGAGAGGACTCAACCCCTATAGTACTCTGTGGACTCAACTCAACGCGGATCGGCGGATTAATTTTACGCAGAAAAGCACGAACATACACACAATAACGACCACGACTTACAACTTAAATAAATGTTGTGATCTAATAATTTGACAATCAATAACAAGTATAAAAACTCAATATTTCGCTGTGTTGCTATCGTAATTATTACGCGGCTTGTAATCTCCACAAATATTTGCAAATAATTATAATACGTGTTAAATAAAATGATTAAGTCGTGAAATTTATTTTTAATAAATTTATTTTTTTGTCACTTATTACATTTGTATCGGTGGTGGCGCTATCTGCGGCGACATAAAGTAACTAATTGTTTTCGGATGGAGATAGCAGATGTCGCATTTTGAAAACATTACCCCAAATCTGTCAATGTATGGAATTGACCTACCCCTAGGGCTGGATACATTAACCCCGCCGGATCAGTGTAAGACACAGATCACTAGCTAGAGGTTCAGCGTTCGGTAGCCACCCAGCCATCTCCGATAAGCGAAATTGTCCAAAAGCGTTATCGCTATCCCGGAACATAAATGGCTAAGTAAGGAAAATGAATGGGTTTTAGTAGACACTCCCTTCGGCTCCACCCAGAGCGGAAGAAGTCATTGGATGATTTCCTAACCTTAAAAAAAAAAGCCATCTCCGATCCTAAATAAGCTTAATTCCAGCTTCGATAGCTAAGCAGTCTTCAGGAACTAGTCAGTTTGGGAGGCTTGAAGGGTGCACTTTGGGTTGCCACAGATAATAAATATATTGTAACGTATAGTGCTAAGTTATTAATAAACCATACCAACTCAACGGGGCTTTATTTTGACAACCAGTAACCCTGCATACTGTAAAAATTCTCAACTGCCTCGAGAATCTCGGCACTGAAGTCAAGATTCTGCCATCCGCAGATCCTAGTCACATGGGACCTTTTTTATTTGCTGACCTTTAATATTAAGTCTTTACCTATGAAATTGCCGTTCTGCAGTACTGGCCATTTCAAATCAAAATAACTTTTGTTTGGCTAAGAATTCTAATTTCAAATTAATTTTATTTTAAAAACATAGTTTTTTTTTTCCAAAAGTAGTAATTTGTTTATTGATTAGTGTTACATTTTCATCACATTTCAATCTTGTTCGTCATCATGGATACGTTAAAAATTCGAGTAATTATGGAATATGAGTACCGTCGTGGCAGCAACGCGGCACAAGCGGCACGCAACACCAACAACGTTTACGGAGCTAACACTACAAACCAACGCACCACCTGTTATTGGTTTGCTCGCTTTCGTTCTGGAAATTTCGACCTGAAAAATTAACCTCGCGGTCGTCCGAAGACTTTGGTCGACAATGACGAATTAAAGGCGATTGTGGAAGCTGATGATACACAATCTACGGCTGAATTAGCAGCAGCTTTCGAAGTTAGCGTCAAAACAATATTGGTCCATTTGCGTCAAATTGGCAAGGTAAAAAAGCTTGACAAATGGGTGCCCCACGAACTCAATGATCGCCAGCGCGAAGTACGCGTCGAGACGTGCCTTGCACTGCTCAACAGACACACAAATGAAGAAATTTTGAATCGCATTGTTACCTGCGATAAAAAATGGATTCTGTTTGATAACCACAAGCGCTCAGCAAGTTGGTTGGATCCTGGTTCAGCACCTAAACAACGCCCTAAACAAAAACATACCCCTAGAAAAGTGATGGTCACTGTTTGGTGGTCTAGCGCCGGTATGATTCATCACAGCTTGTTACCAAACAGGGTGAGCATTACTGCAGATGTGTACTGTGAAGAACTGAACACAATTATGGAGAAGCTGCCACATCTCCAACCAGCATTGGTCAATCGCTCGTCTCCGCTGCTCCTGCAAGACAACGCGCGACCTCATACTGCACAGCAGACGGTCTCCAAGTTGCAAGAACTGGGGTTGGAAGCTCTCCATCATCCGCCCTACTCACCAGACCTTGCGCCTACAGACTACTACTTTTCCCAGAATTTGAATAACTTCTTGGCGGGAAAAAAATTCAATACCCGAGAGGCAGTACAAAATGCCTTTGAAGAATTTGTTGCCTCCCGTCCAGCTGATTTCTTTAAGAAGGGCATCAGTAAACTGCTACTGCGTTGGCAAAGATGCATTGATTGCATGGGTGATTACTTCGATTAATACAAATAAAAAATACATGAAAAAAATTCGTTTTAATTTTTTCATACAAAACGGAAATTTCATAGGTAAACCTATTATAACTTTCGTCTCTCGAATTTTGATTTTCTCAATCGCGACTCTAACGGTCACGGGGAGCATCAAAGAGCGCGCGATACAAGAATAATGTTTACAAAAATTGTTGGGACCTCACACAATTTATTTATTTAACTTTAATTAACACGGTCATCAACACCATCAACACGGTCTGAATGGAATTCCTTAGCAATTCATTCAATTTATTTTCGCTAAGCGTTCTTTCTTTTAAAGTTGTAGCGTGATGTTAAATATATTATATAACTGGTAGTTTCAGAGACTTGAGCATTCAAACAAACAAATTAAAAAAGAGAATTGGATTCATTTTTGTTTTGTTTGTATAGATATAGATTTACACTACATTAATAGTAACAGGTATTAAGGTTTTACGTGGAACGGATACTAAAATCGAGACTTAAAACAGTCCGTTTGTGTGTGTGTAAAACTGTTTTTAACAAGCAAGTTTAGATAATGATACAGTTTTCAGTTAACAATATTGATTAACATCTATCTAATTAATTCCGTTTAATGCTTTTACTTGTTTGCGAATTATCAGTAGGAAGTTTGGAATAATTATATTGTACAACTTCTTGTTAGTTTATTTTTATCATTATGGTAGATTCTAATGTTTTTTTAGAACGGTATTTAAGATGTATAATTTTCAAACGGAAAGCAGCCCATCATCCTGATAGAGACTTTCAGTGGGGTATGAGATCCTTTTAAAATATATTTTTGTTACTGCGTGTTGTTCTTGTTCAACATGTATAAACTATGATTTAGCTGCGCCATCCCATATTAGAATCATCGTCATCTGCCTAGCCTTTTCCCAACTATGTTGGGGTTGGCTTCCTGTCTAACCGGATGCAGCTGAATACCAGTATTTTACATGGAGCGACTGCCTATCTGACCTCCACAACCCAGTAATGCGGCACTACGATACCCCTTGGTAAGACTGGCTGTCAGATTTTCGGGCGTCTGACCCGTAACGACTGTCAAAGATGCACAAATAACAGCCAGGACCAACCCTATATTGAGATACAGTAGGCTATAACAGATTGATAGAGGTGTATATTTCATTTAAAAGAATGCTGTGAGAGCCTGATTTCTTAATTAAATTTATTGGCGTGATATATCTCAGTTTCAGGAGTTTTAAAAATCCACCCTTGTTTCGTTATCCGTCCAGTAACATGTTCAATATGAGAGTACCATTATAATTTTTGGTCAATAATTACTCCTAAATATTTTGTTTCCGAAACTTAATTACTTATGAGACAATTGCAATTACTAGCTATGTATGCTTTACCACATGCATGTACTTTAATGTAGAACACTTCATCTGGTTGTGAGATTTTATAGATGGAGAAGCGTATGTAATTGTTCTATTCAGTATTAAACGTGAGAAGGTGGTTGTCAAGCCAGGTCGCAATTACGAACATACCTATATATGCCTCAATTTTAACATCGGTCCAGCTGTGCCCATGGAAGACAACAGCCGTGTCGTCGGCGTAGGAAAATATATTTGCATTTTAAACTTTTAGGTTACAATGATCGTTAATGTAGGCTAGAAAAAGTGTGGGACCAGAACAGTACCTTGAGGTACACCAAATGACACATCAGCCTCATCACTAATATGTCCACTAATCTTAAGCTCTGTTTCCTATTTGTTAGGTAATCTTAAAAAAAAATGGTAATGATTATTTTAGATAAACGTGCTACTCCATAAATATAATGGGGAAGGAAGTGTTCCGTTTTTTAAATGAATGATACAAGGTTTGAGACTGTCAATGTTTTTGATCACGTATACTGCATGAAGACACTTAAATTCCCCAAAATTATACGTAGAATTACCACAAAATAGTACGCCGTACCGCAGTGTGGTAGAAACGCATGATATGCAGTAAGAGCGGGGCTGCGTAAACGCATCAGCGGCGGCGGCCCCTCCCACGTCAAGACACATAAATATGTCGTTTTCTTTTCGGCATTAGCTGACCATGGCGTATTGGGCACGTTTTCATTTCCCTGCTATATTCGACCGTTGCGAAAAAAAATTGGGTAAAGCAAAACAATATAGTGAGAAATATTTTAATTTTAGTCATTTTTTTTTGCACGTCTTTTGTTGAAGACCCTTAATGAATCACAAAATTGGCATCGTTACTTCCTTGGTGGAAATAGCTAATGTATTTTATTATGATAAGAATTTGATTTTAATCTTAATATCATAACTTAATTGAAAGATGGTATAAAATAATGCCTCTTTTCAAAATAATTGTCATTAGATAACAAGATGTTAATTAAATCGGGCTTGTTCCTGTTCCTGCTGACTGTTCTTCAGGTAAGAATCACTTTTAAAATTGTTATTGAAATGAAATGAAAAAATGTTTATTAGTTTTAACAAGTTTTCTTACATTACTAGGTAGTGATTGGAGCATCTTTTTAAGCTAATAAAGCCTGTATTAGGAGACTCCGCTCTTCTATACATTGTTGGTATTAACTATAAACTTGTTTAATCAAAACAATAATAAAAAAATATATAATGAAGGAATCTACTCTACGAAAACTATGGATAATTTATAAGTTGGTAATTATAAAGTTGTAATGTTTATATTGGTTCAAATAAATTATTCTGCAGTCCCACGGAGTGTTGTTGTTAAATAGGTATCCATAGTCATAATTATAGAGTATTATATAGGTACCCAGCCGCCGCGGGAGTTGCCCCGGGCGTCGGTAACCGCTTGACGACTCCCGTCCGCAGGCCTGCGGACGGTGAGTAATGGGTACTCTCCGATCAGGACCAGGGTCGTGCCTGCCAGCTTGTGAAGGGGCCCGTCAGGGCCGCAGCCTGCCGGGTAAGCGGGATTGTCCGAAAGGGTTACCGCTACCCCGGAACATAAAGGACTAAGAAAGGAACATGAAAAGGTTTTAGTCAATAAAACTCTGACCCTCCCTTCCACTCCACCCAGAGTGGGAGGAGTCATTTGATGATTTCACACCCTCAGAAAAAAAAACCCGGACGAGTACTTTACTTTGTGTAAGTTCATCATCAGTGCTGTCAAACCGGTGAAAGAAAACATCGTGAGGAAATCTAGAACCGAAAAATTTTAGGTTTTTGCATATTAAGAACTTTATGCAGCAACATTTTGTACTTTACAGGTATCCGCGCGATACAAGAACGTAGAATCAGACTTCATCGAGGATGCAGTCAACACAAGTGAGTAAAAAATATCGAATTTTAGTAGCGCTGCATTAAGTTCAAACTCGAACTCATACTCAAACTCAAAGTATTTATTTCAAATAAACCAATTACAGGCACTTTTGAATTGTCAAGGGGGTCGGTCAGTCAGAAAGATGAAGCTAGTTGCCCATTCCAAAGCAGTTGGTACCTATGGAGAAGAACGGGCAAGAAACTCCATGGACACTCTTTTAAACAAAATATGGTTACAAAATATTGGTTACATAATTCATATTATTATTATACATGTGAGAACGATGCAGAACGGTGAAAGCATCCGATATAAAATATGTAAAAAAAAGTTCAAAAATTAAATTAAAACGAGCCATGGCCGCTAAGAGATGACCAGTCTCTACTGACAGCGCCCGTTCACGAACATGACGCATGGAGTAGCACCATTCAGCTCAACCATTTTGAAGGGAGCTAAATTATCCAACACACACGCCACCATCAGCGAGACATTAAAGTGAGCATGACATACTCGCAGCCGCCAAAGCACATTCAAGTCAATGAAAGACGTACCCAGTAAATGGTCGCTTTATATTAGGTACATAGTACTCACATATTATGTGCTAAGCAATAGTTAATATAGTTAATATAGTTTTTTGTTGTTGTTGATCTTCCGCAGCTCCAACAGTTTTTTAAGAAGTCAAATGAATTAGGTGTTACGCCCTTGTGGAGCTGGACTAGCATTGACCCAAGCGTTTTTATCAGCGATGTAATCTCCCAATTTATAATACGCTTGGCTGCATAGTGTGCGTTTGATACAGGATTTAAGTTTTGTTTCATTAAGTTCAAGAATGTTGGGAGGTATTTTATTGTAACATTTTAAACAGTACCCCATGAAAGATGAATCTACTTTAGCCAGCCTGAAACCTGGTTGAACTAATTGATCCCTATTTCTAGTGAAATAATTGTGTCTTTCACCTCTTTTACTAAAACGATGTAGATTTTTCCTTACATACATGATGTTTTCATAGATAATTATATTGACAAGGTACAGTCATGATGTTAATAAGCTTAAACCGTTCCCTTAGAAAATCGCGCCTACGAAGATTATAAATGGCTCTGATAGCTCTTTTCTGCAGAATAAAAATAGACTCGATGTCTGCAGCACGTCCCGAAAGTAAAATACCGTAAGACATAATACTATGAAAATAGCTAAAATAGACCAGCCTCGCGGTATCTACATCAGTATATTTACGGATCTTTCTGACAGCATATGCTGCAGAACTTAGCCGTCCTGCAAGAGATGTTAAATGAGGACCCCATTGTAGCCTTGAGTCGAGCGTGATCCCTAGGAAAACAGTTTTATCGACAAATTCTAGTTTCTCTTGGTTTAATACTATCTCACAATCACTACTTTTTACATTTGGTAAAGAAAATCTAATGCACTTAGTTTTTTTTTTCCATTTAATACTAAATTATTTACAGTGAACCAATTCTGGACCTGCAGTAGGGCGTTATTTACGTCGTCAAAATTTTTGGCACGTCTATCTATCTTAAAAATTAAAGAAGTGTCGTCAGCAAATGACACCATTTGTGGTTGATTTTTTAATAAATGGAGAAGATCATTAATATATACTAAAAAGAGGAAAGGACCCAATATTGAACCTTGTGGCACACCCATTTTTACTTTTAAACCGAATGAATTGACACCTTTTATCTGAACTTGCTGTTGTCTATCATTTAAATAAAAATTTACCAAACTAAGCGCAAGTTTTCCAAGTCCGTAATGCTCTAGCTTCAACAGCAAGGTTTCGTGATCAACGCAATCAAATGCCTTGGAGAGGTCACAAAAGATTCCTATGGCATCTTGAGCCTTTTCCCACGCATTGAAAATGTGTTTTAATAAGGTCACACCGGCGTCAGTTGTACAACGTCCTTTGGTGAAACCATACTGTTGATACTGTTTAGGATTTTATTAGTGTAAAAATTTAAAAAGAAAATTACAAATTCTTGAGCAACTTCTTTGCTATCACAAATGGGACCACATGACGTCTCCAGTATGTAATCAAAACTATGCCTTTTGTTTCTGTTCGTTTCGTTATTGATAATTTTCCAAACCGTCTTTATTTTATTTTCAGCTGATTTAACCTTGTTGCTAAATGTATTTGGCTTTAGCTGCTTTACAAGTGTTCTTAAAATTTTTTGAGTAGGTAGCAACATACTTATTAAAACATTCTATGTTAATAAAAGGCTTAAGGCCATAAAGCTCGAAAAGTCTTTCCCTACTTTTCCTGAGTCCTTTAGTGGCCCAGTCACTAAATAAAAATTTAGGGTTGATAGTTTTATTTTTCTTCTTAAAACCATTATTAAACTCGTTTTGCACTACCGTAAAGAATTCCTTATACAAAATATTTATATTTTTTAAAGAAAGTGCTTGAGCACTTAACTTACAATTTAATGCGATATTAAATTTATTTAAATTAACAGATGTTATTGGTCTGGATTGTGTTTGGATTTTTTGTATTGGTGTGTTGGACTCAAAAGTTACAGTTTGACCACTGTGATTGGAAGGGAGATAATTAACGATGGATTTTTCTAAATAGTCGCAGCAACAAAAAACATTATCAATGCAAGTAGCAGTAGACATAGTTATTCGGGTGGGTTCTACAAACACATTTGACAAATTAAATGATTTAAACAAATTTAATAATCTACTCGTGTTTGAATTATTTTCTAAAATATTAATGTTAAAGTCACCACAGATAACTACTGATTTATTACTGAAAGCAAGTTTTGCCAAAACATCTTCCATTACTGCCTCAAATATTGAGTAGTTCTTATAATTAGGGGGTCTGTAAACGCACACTATAACATGCTTATCCAGCTCAACACAAGACAATTCAATGCTATGCTCAACTGATAGTTCAACTATGTCCTCACGAGTTTTTGATTTAATACAATTTTTAATTAGGATTAGTGAACCACCACGCAGCATTGATTTACGGTTAAAGCAACTGGCCAAACTATAATTCTCGTAGCTAATCAACATTTCATAATCTTTTAACCAGTGCTCAGTAAAACAAATAATATCATACATTGTTTTTTCTAAAAACAATTCAATCTCCAATTGTTTGGAAGAAAAACCTTGAATATTTTGATGAAATAATGTCAAGGATTTCTGCTTAGCCTCTTTTTTACAGTTGAATTTGTTGCTATAAAATACCTTTTTATTATTAAGCGAAACTATACTGTTAGTGGTATCTTCTGTTGTCTTACAAACTAGTTTAAAGATTCTGAGCAAACCACATTACCATTAGTACTATTACTAATTGTGGTGTTAAATATGACTTCGACATATTACTTATGTCTGGGTTAATATTAAAAGCTAGTAGCCTAACTATTTGACGTCTAAAACTAATGGGCAGATACACAGTATCCCTAGTCGACCTTAATTTCTCAAAAAAAATGTTGGTGTCAAAAAATATAAACTTGTCACTATGGTGACTCACTAAAAAGTGCATGTAATTAAATTGTGAATGTTGTTGTTCTGCCTGTTTGACAAGTGCTCAAAGTAGGGAAAAGCACACAGAATAATTTTCTTACAATTTAACTTTAATAGTTCAGTGACACTATCAGCAATGTCATATGTTTTAATATTAAAACTATTACCTATAAAAACTGTTATAATGGCATTAGGATCAAATTCATTACTAGTCATTGAAGACATAATTTTTCAAAATTCAAAATAATAACAACAACAACAATCAACATGAATGATGTAACCCAGTTTTTGTAAACATATTTTGATTTTAAAGAGTGTCCATGGAGTTTCTTGCCCGTTCTTCTCCATAGGTACCTACTGCTTTGGAATGGGCAACTAGCTTCATCTTTCTGACTGACCGACCCCTTGACAATTCAAAAGTGTCTGTAATTGGTTTATTTGAAATAAATGCTTTTTTGAGTTTGAATATAATACGGTAGTACCTTTAGGATGAACTGGAATATATCACTATGTCACTATCTAACATCACCATGATGCCTCACTCACCCAGATCCCGCAGGGGTATCACCACCAGCCTCACGTATTGCATCGGGGTGGGAGGCACAGCCGGGCCAGCACCCTCACCATGCAATCCTTCGTCTCATCATCGGCACCGGTTTTATTAGCCGATGTGGAGGAGCTATTATGGCCCATCGTTGGGTCCTAACCGCTGCGCATTGTACCACACAGTAAGTAACACATCGGAAGCTACAAAGCCAGCCTCAAATAGAGCAGTAAGTAATAAATCATTCAATCAATCTGATCTGATCCGCGTGGAAAGCATTCGTAGTGTGCAGACGTGCTCTATAGCAATATTTAATAAATAAGTACTTTATTATTAGTGACCTCCTTTAGCGCATTACTGACGTAATGCAACTGTAAATGTGCCTAGTGTGTAGTTTTAGTGAATAATGAACACGGAACAGTGAACTACCAAGAATACAAAATGGATAACAGCCCCTTTAATAAAAGAGGGCCAGTGCCAGCCCTCGAGTCGGCCTCGGCTGATGTTGTTTCCACGCCCGAGATCCAAAAATGGAGGTCAGCCATCGAACTGCACTTAAATGAAATTTGCTCTATTGCCACGGATGGCAAACTCAACTCGGAGCAGAAAATGAATATCTCTCGGTATACGTAAAGCCCTAATAACCCAATCAAGACTTTTTATAAACTGGACGTCCTGCCCCGTCAGGGACTTCACCCTAGTAACCAGGTGCTACAAATGCCAACAGTATGGTCATGCAGCAAAAACTTGCAGAGAGTTAAAACCTACGTGTGGCCATTGCGCCGAAGATGGGCACTCGATGTCAGAGTGTTCGAAGAAAGCTGACTCACCGAAATGTGCAACATGCTCGCGCTTTAAAAAGCCCAACAACCACAAAACGGGAGACACTGAGTGCCCTGCTAGAAAAATAGCGGAATATAGGTACATCAACTCCATCGATTTTGAGGGCGCCTAGAGCGTCATACTCAAGGCCAAACTGCTGCTGAGTCAACGTTATATTGCACTGGTCTACAAACCTGCGTATTTGTTGATGTCTAAGCATAATCATTGCCCGATGCAAAAATTGTGATTTAAGTTGTGACCTTAATCAATTCTGCTGACGCGAAATTATATCGTAACTGTGTAACTAGGTTATAAGGTGCAAGAAAATATGTATGTTACGCAAACTTGTTAAGAGATTATTTTCCATAGTTATTTTAATTTTAAGGTAAATAGTATGTAAGTGAACTAGGTTTAAATAAGTAATGAATTATTTGAATATTTTCACTGTTCAAGATATTTTATGTTAAATATTGCGAAATGTTTTGTCCTACAAATACCATAACGTATGCGCTCCAGCCGCCTGTGATACAGGTTCATCCTAGTACCAGGCATCTTACAATATAAATACCTTTACAAATTATTTTCTAAGATTTTAATGTTAATATTTTACCAATTTAATTCTGAATAAATATTTTATTATTATAATCTGCCTAGCCTTTTCCCAACTATGTTGGGGTCGGCTTCCAGTCTAACCGGATGCAGCTGAATACCAGTATTTTACTTGGAGTGACTGCCTATCTGACCTCCACAACCCAGTAACTAGGTAACACGATAGCCCTTGGTAAGTCTGGCTGTCAGACTTTCGGGCTTCTGACTACCCGTAACGACTGTCAAAGATCCACGAATGACAGCCGGGACCAACGGCTTAACGTGCTTTCCGAGGCACGGAGTAGTCTCGATATCGAAAAATGATCACCCATCCACAGACTAACCCCGGCAAGCGTAGCTTAACCTGAGGGATCCATCCGTGCAGCTGTTATTACTTAGCCACGAGCTCTTCTAGGTAATAAGTCATTATACTGTTAATTTAAAGAACGTTCTAATAGACCCTCATTTCCTTTTTAGCCGCGTATCTATGACTGTTCTCCTTGGTACGGTGAGCTTCATTGACAACAGGCCGGCTAATATATTCGAGACCACGGAATGGTACATACATCCTCAATACCATAATAATTCTGCGTTTGCACAACCGGCCGACCTCGCACTCGTGAGGCTGCCGCGAGCTGTTGTTTATTCAAGTGAGTATATTTTTCTTTATGTTACCAGAGACTATGTTTTTGACTGTGTTCTGATTGATAATAAATAGATCACTTGCCGAGTCCGGGGCAGTAGTCCAACTGCTCCGTTCAACTAGTTGGACCATGGGTCTTTACTAGGGGCAGTTATCCAACTTTAAAAATAGTTGGACCACAGCACCTTTTGCGAGTTCTGTGGTCCAATTCATTTAAAAAATAACTTGCCAACTCTTAAAACCTCAACTGCATATTTGTGTATATGGTACCTCTGGTTACGGATATATTGACCTACCTATTAAAAGTAAAATAACAAAATTAAAGTAGGGTGACAATTTTTTATCAGGTTCACTATCCTAGTAGCAAGTCAATAATCATATGTGGAGATTTTAATATTAATTTACTAGAAAATAACTCGAATACTGTCAGATTATTAAGTCTTTTTGGGTCATTTGATTTGTCCAACGTTTTTATGGAACCAACCCGAGTAACTGCTTCCTCTGCCACTTGTATAGATAATATTTTTTGTAATTGTGAATACTTACATAAAGATATCTTAAATAAGTTGCCATCTGACCACAGTGGACAAACTATAACATTATGTTCCTATATGCCTTTACAAAAAATTCAAATAAGATTTAGGCCAATTACATGTACAAATTTAAACAAATTCAATGAGTCTTTGCCAGTAATTTGTGTGTTCAGAATTTTAATAATATATCTGACCCAAGTCAGTTCTACGCCGAGTTCTTTTTACTATTAAATAAGCAATTTAATGACTCTTTTCCACTACAAACTAAAAGCATTTTCACAAAGTTTGTATTTAGCGATTGGGCGACTCCAGGTATTCGCAAAAGCAGGGCAAAACTTTTTGAACTTTATGGCCTCAAGCAACATACGAATAATACAAACTTTCATCAGTATGTTGTGTGCAAAATAGCTAAAGCTCTTTATATTAGCAATAAAATAAAAGCAGCTGATGATAAAATAAAAACTACCTGGCAAATAATAAATAATGAAACAGGTAGGAAAAAGCAGCGTAATACTGAGTATAATTTAGAGACTGCACATGGCCGCATCAACTCAGATATAGAAATAGCTCAGGAATTTGAAAACTTTTTTGCTAATATTCCTCTCAAAACTACTGCATCATTAAATTCCTCAGCCGCGCTTTCTGCTGCCTTACTTAGAAAAAATGTAAAGGCATGCCCTTTAGAATTTACATTTCAGCATACAAACCCCCAGGCTGTTATAAAAGCTTTTAAAGATCTTAAAATCAAATCAACAGAAGATCTCTGGGGAATGTCTTTAAAAGTCTGTAGTTCTATTATCGATACCATTGCGCCCTATTTAGCTTTCATATTTAATACTAGTGTGGACCAAGGAGTGTTTCCGGATCTTATGAAGCACAGTAAAGTAGTGCCATTGTTCAAATCCGGTGATAGTAAAGAACCCAACAATCATAGGCCCGTGTCAATTCTGCCAGTTCTCAGTAAAGTGTTTGAAAAGTTGATGCTCAATCAAATGTTACGTCACTTTAATAAAAATTCCATCTTGCATGACCAACAGTTCAGTTTCACCAAAAGGCGTTGTACTACTGACGCTGGTATCACCCTAATAAAGAACATTTTAGCGCCTGGGAAGAAGCACAAGATGCCATTGGAATCTTTTGCGATCGCTCTAAGGCGTTCGATTGCGTAGAACATGAGACGCTTCTGCTGAAACTAGAGCACTATGGAATTAGAAATACAGCCCTTGATTTACTTACATCATACCTGAAAGATAGAAAGGTTAAAGTTCAAGTAAATGGTGTGAACTCGCTGGGGTCGGAAATGACAATGGGCGTTCCTCAAGGTTCGATATTGGGTCCATTTCTCTTTTTAGTTTACATTAACGATTTACCCCAATTACTTCAAAATCAACCGAAGATGGTGTTATTTGCAGATGACACTTCATTAATCTTTAAAATTAATAGACGCTCACAAAATCTTGACGACGTGAATAACTCTATTCTTCAGGTCCAAGATTGGTTTACGGTAAATAATTTGGTACTAAATGAAAAAAAAACCAAATGCATTAGATTTACATTACCTGATGTTAAAAGTAGCGATTGTGACATCATATTGAACGGGGAAAAGCTAGAATTTATTAAGCAGGCGGTTTTCCTGGGAATCACGCTAGACGACAAGTTGCAATGGGGTCCCCACATAACAACTCTTGCGGGACGGCTAAACTCGGCCGCTTATGCTGTTAGAAAGATAAGGCAGTTAACAGACATAGAAACCGCGCGTTTGGTCTATTTTAGTTACTTCCACAGCATTATGTCGTATGGCATTTTACTGTGGGGTCGGGCTGCTGACATTGAATCCATTTTTATTTTGAAAAAGCGAGCGATCAGGGCTATTTACAATCTTCGTCGTCGCGAATCGCTTAGGGAACTATTTAAGAGGATTAATATTATGACGGTACCTTGCCAATTCATTTATGAAAATATTATGTATGTAAGAAAAAATAGACATCTTTTTAATAAAATAAGTGATAGGCATAATTTTAATACTAGAAATAAAGATAAAATAATTCAACCATTTTTTAGATTGTCAAAAGTACATACATATTTTATGGGGTTCTGTGTTAAAACAAAATACCTTGTGACATACTGCAATTAAATGAAAGAAAATTTAAAACTCATATTAAAAGTACACTTTGTAAACAAGCTTATTACAAATTAGAAGATTATATCAAAGATAAGGATGCTTGGAAACATGCTGGTCCTGCTCCACAGAACAATCTAGTGTCTAGACAAAATCAAACTGGTTGCTAAGTAAATTAGGTAATAATTTATAATTTGTACCATATTATTTTATTATATTGGAATAACTTCTCACACATTGATTAATTTATTATTATTAACTTTTAGAATGTTTGTAAATATGTGAGCACCATGTACTTATGATATAATTAAGTTTACTTGCCACTGCTACATGTGTTTTTCTTTTCACCTTTTGTGGTGTATTGTTTTTATTCTGGGTGCATCGTCTTCACATATAATGTTATAATTCATGTATACAAAACATTTTAAAAGAGTAACGGTGGAGTTTCTTGCCCATTCTTCTCCACACGAAACTACCTTTTGGAAGGGGCGACTAGAATCAATTATATTTCTTGTTCATTTTGACGTTCAAAAGTGCCATTCTTGTGCCTATTTGGAATAAATGTTTTGACTTTGACTTGACTGTCCTCAGACCACATACGGTCCGTTGAGAGTCTTCTAGCTAGTCAACTAGCTTCATCTCTCTGACTGACCGACACCTTGACAATTCAAAAGTGCCTGTAATTGGTTTATTTGAAATAAATACTTTGAGTTTGAGTTTTGAGTTGAGTTTTAAATGAATTGGACCACGGAACTCGGAAAAGGTGCTGTGGTCCAACTATTTTTAAAGTTGGACAACTGCCCCTAGTAAAGACCCGTGGTCCAACTAGTTGGACGGAGCAGTTGGACCACTGCCCCGGACTCCACTTGCCTTGGGAGTCAACGACTATTTTTACACCGAGCGAGAGTCAAATTGTGAGGCATTCTGAAGTAGTGAGAATTTCAAGTCCCGAGAACATTGTATAGAATAAATTACACTTAGTTTCTTATTTCTCAAAGCGGGCGATAGAAAGTAAAGTGTTTACCTTGGGGGTAACACTATTTTAACCCTTAAATTGGCAAAGAATAAAATGCAATTAAATCCTTTTTTTTTATAAAATTTTATTGTACGCATTTATAGGTGTTACAAAAAAATATAAGAACTTTAGATTGCCTGAAAAACAATGTTTGTTTTAGCATACATTGCAAAATTCAGCCAGCTTTACTAAACACGCTTAATATGGTAGTCAAGTTGAAAATTTCTAGGACTTTTCTCGGTTCCGAAGACGGACACAGACGGACTTGGCATTTCATGCATAACACTGACGTTAGCTTGGAGCAAAGCCTACATCGACCTTGGTCATCGTCATGCTCACTTTGGTTCCTTTATTGGTCATCATCATTTCATTATCTGCTAAGCAATTCTCTCGATTTTTTGTAATCTTTATTACAAAAAATCGAGAGAAGCCCTAACTTTGTAGTATCTGTCGGAGTCTTGTATTTTATTACCTTTTGTTGATACCGTTTTAGAGACATCAACTCGGCTACGGGATCGTTTCTGTACTCTCTGTATCTCAGTAATCGGTATACGATGGCATGCTAACAGCACCCATGATAATATGTATGGCTAAAAAATTCCGCAACAGATGGCGCTGTAGCGTCAGTAAACATTAGCTCCGTGTACAAAAATTATTTTAAAATACTAAAACATATTTTCTATCAAGTCTATGTGACGAATGTGATTCAATAATGCGTTACTCCCAATATATAATGATAGTGATCAAAACTTTCTATTTTTAATTCCAGAAAGGTCTAAAAATATCAAGTGAAATCTAACAGCAGAATTAGTGAAGTTTTCTATAGTATTATTACACCACAACATAATAAATACTCTAAAAGAAATCTGCAAAAAAGGCCAAGGAAATAACATGAACAAGTGAGTGTATTTTTAAATATTGCTCCACAAAAATCCGTTGAACAAAATAAAACACGGATACATTTTGCTTGATTCAAAACTGACCTTTGGACCTCAAATAGATGACCAGCAATTTTCTCACCCGATATTGAGCATTGTAATTGCTTATTTCGACTACTGTCCTAATGTTCAGTTGGCGGCAGTGTCTACACATTCCGCTTGAGCTACAAGAAGTGCCGGTTCGAATCTCAGTGATATGATGACTTTTTGTGGATATTTCAAACATTTCTAACAACGATATAATAATAGAGACCCATTCGTTTCAAACATTCGATTGTATCAAATTCAATCAAAAACTAGAATAAATTACAGTACTCCCAAATTTAATGCACGTGCAGATCTTCGCTAATTGTCGTATTCCCGGAAACACCCGAATCTTTGAATCGTTCCAGTCCTTAACTATGCACTTGCATTTTGCACCTTGTTCCAAAGAAATAGGAGTCAAAATCATGTGTACATAATCGAGGCGGTCGGCGGCGGTCGGCGGTCAGTCAAAGGTCCGTCAGTCGTTTTTATATATTGGTGGTGACTGCACGTGTTCTCTCTATGTGGAATTATATAGAGCTGCTATTACACACCCTTCTTGGTTTTGTTTTCAAAGGTTAATTTAATTTCAACTTTTAAAATTTAAATAGTTTTTTTTGTAAAATAGGTAAATATACTAACATTTTCACGTTTTTTTAAATATTAAAAAATTAAAAGTACCTACGTTAAATACATATTAAGTACTAGAAAAAGCATTTTAAAAATCAGATTTAGGCTTATATAAATTTAATAGAAAGATAAACATGCATAAATAAACAAATAGATATAGGAATTAAATTTCGTCACTGATAAATCAAATTTCGTTACTGATAAATCAATATTTATCTCTTTTAGCACAAAACACATAATTCTACTAAAATAGGCATGAAGAAAATGCACTTAGCCACTCTATATACATATCGTCTTCCGACGCTCGGGGAATACGACCGTTGCCGAACAGTGGCGAAGATTTCTATGCGCATTATTACTTTGGGAAACCTGTACTGACATGGAAGAACTAAGCAACGTTACGATACGGAGACACCAAACTATTAAATCAAGGTCTATGGACTTCCTTGATCAAAGCAATACTAGCCCAATGTCCTGTGATGATTTGATGGGTAGAAGCCTTGATTTATCCACCAACTTATGTTCAACTTATATGGCGGAAATGAAACAATTAAAATCAAATTCGGAAAGTACACAGAGTGAGATGGAGAATATAATTTTAGAAAATTTAGATTAAAAAAAAACTATTGCAAACATGAATCAAGAACTGGGCATTCTCAAACAGATATGTAGAAGCCCACTGACGACTTTTAGGCAAAATATGTCAAGCAGCACTAAGAAAAGTGTACGACGTCGACTTACAGACAGTTTTCGGGTCTCACCTCAAAAACTAAACGAAAGCCCATTAAATAGTCGCAACAACAAAAAACATTATCAATGCATGTAGCAGTAGACATAGTTACTCGGGTTGGTTCTACAAACACATTTGACAAATTAAATGATTTAAACAAATTTTATAATCTACTCGTATTTGAATTATTTTCTAAAATATTAATGTTAAAGTCACCACAAATAACTACTGATTTATACCAATAGCAAGTTTTGCCAAAACATCTTCCATTACTGCCTCAAATATCGGGTAGTTTTGATAATTAGGGGGTCTGTAAACACACACTATAACATACTTATCCAGCTCAACACAAGACAGTTCAATGCTATGCTCAACCGATAGTTCAACTATGTCCTCGCGGGTTTTTGATTTAATACAACTTTTAATTAGGATTAGTGAACCACCACGCAGCATTGATTTACGGTTAAAGCAACTGGCCAAACTATAATTCTCGTAATTAATTAACATTTCATAATCTTTTAACCAGTGCTCAGTAAAACAAATAATCACAGTATCCCTAGTCGACCTTAATTTCTCAACAAAAATGTTGGTGTCAAAAAATATAAACTTGTCACTATGGTGACTCACTAAGAAGTGCATGTAATTATTTAACATGTGAATCTTATTGTTTCACCTGTTTGACAAGTGCTCAAAGTAGGGAAAAGCACACAGAATAATTTTCTTACAATTTAACTTCAATAGTTCAGTGACACTATCAGCAATATCGTATGTTTAATTAAAACTATTACCTATACTTTATTTGGTTTTGAGAGCTCACATACTTAATATATAGTGAATGTAGTGACTCTTCAAGTACATCAATTTCAGATTGTAATCGATGTGTGTCAATTTGGTAAATATTTTTACAATCTTCTAATTTAATTTATTATTATTATTTATTTATTTCAAATACAGGATTCATATGTTGTTAGTAATACTTATAAAACTATGTTAGTAACATTTTTATTAACAACTGGGACAAGAAAAGATACATACATTAATTTAAAAACCTATAACTATAATTATGTCCGCTTCCCGCTGCACCAGACCTATACCTGTGCATACAGGTCCAGTGCCGCAGGAAGGGGCAATCTGGCTTTCCCGCTATCACCTTTAAAATGCTGTTGGTGCTCCCTCGAATCCTCCGCATCAGGGATGCTGTTCTTTTTCGCATAATAGCGTGAAAGCTTCGCTTCCGCGAACATCCCCGATGCGCTACAGAACCGCGGTAGCCCCAACAGCACCCTAAAAGTGTTATTGTATTGAACTCTTAGAGCGTTGTAGGCCCTCTGCGTATGTCTAACCCATAGGCTGCACGTGTAGAAGGACTGGCAAAATGCCTTGAACAGAGTAAGCTTCACTTCTCTAGTACATCGTGCAAACCTACGGGGCCAGCATATAATAATAATATAAGTTTAATAATATAAGTTTATTTCTCCTCACAATGAAAAGCTTATTCTAGGTTTCACATGTAACTTTTTTTTTTATCAATGTGCGGAGCTGGTGTCTGCGTTGGGAATAAAATGCCTGTATTACAAATCACCAGGTCCCCACCCCAGAAAGAACAGAAAGTTGTACTTAAAAAAGAAAACATGACATTGCAAACTAAAGTTAAATCTAAGGAGATTTAATAATAAAATAAAAAACTTAGGTATTTATAATTTTGAGGGTAGAGGTTAAAATAAAATATAACAAAAGGTTAGTCATGAGCGCCTGTATCTGTGTGTATTTGTGTGTCTATGAGAGTGTGAGATGTTGATGTGTAGTGTTTAGTGTCAGGTGTAGTGTGCAGATGTGTACGTGAAAGGGATATGGTGCAAGTTATGAACTTATATCGTACTAATTTAATTTAAACTTTCCGTAAAATTATAATCTAAATTTTTTAACCAGTCCGAAACCAAAGACTTAATTTTGATTATTGGCAAGGAATATAGGGTTATGGCTCCATTTGCCTTATTATACTATATAGATTTGGCTTATAATATTACATCGGATCGACAACACTCTTCGCTTCCTTTCAATATCACTGTCATCATTCAGGTCCTCATTCACCTTGTGACCAAGGTACCTGAACTGCGACACTCTACATATGTAGTGGTACACCATACAGAAACACAGGAGGAACCGTCCTAGCCTTCTTACTACCTACCCTAAACACCACCAGCTCACTCTTCCGCACATTGTATAGCAGACCATGAGACGTGGCGTATCTCTCACATATCTCCAGCATCCGTCTGAGTTCATCAATCGAGGGACTTAGCAGCACCATATCATCTGCATAACTTATACTATTAATAATCTTACCATCAATAGAGCATCCGATACCAGTGCTGCTGAGCTCCTCGATCAGCTTATTGACGTATAGACTGAAGAGCGCCGGAGAAGTCAGACCCCTCTGTCTCACGCCACACTCCAACCCATACGCCCCAGACAAAACACCCGACCATCTGACCTGGTTGATTTGGTGGTCATACCAGTAGTATAATTGCTCACGCAATTTCGACCATAAGATATTATAATCCACCAGGTCAAATGCCTTGGAGAGGTCTAAGAACGCAGCATACACCGGTGTGTTTCTATCGGTGTAGTACCTGACCGTGTGCTTGAGCGCCAGAATAGCAGTTTCCGTGGACAGTCCAGCTCTAAAACCGAATTGCGCATCATGTAGATTAAGCTGTCCAGTTACCCGCCGCTCAAGCACACCGTCAAGAACCTTAGCTGTTACCGTGGCCAACGATATCGGCCTATAATTGTCCCTGTCAGAGACATCACCGGTCTTGTTCTTGACTACAGGCACAACTATCGTCTTCATCAGGTCAGACAGTAGATACGCGTGCCATAGACACAGATTATACAGCATAGGACCCTTGGGAGATGCGGCCCAGCATATTGAAAATGTTCTATGCTGA
The DNA here is from genome assembly GCA_951799385.1 of Hyppa rectilinea. Taxonomy (NCBI): domain Eukaryota; kingdom Metazoa; phylum Arthropoda; class Insecta; order Lepidoptera; family Noctuidae; genus Hyppa; species Hyppa rectilinea. The sequence continues at coordinate 14,615,456 of OX637321.1, read as the reverse complement.
GACCATCGTGACCCGGAGATTTGCCCCTGGTCATCGACTGTATGACATTCCGTATCTCTTTTGAAGAGATACTAATCGGAACACCAGACAATCCACTCTCAGCGACATAAACCCGTTCCCCCGATGGAAGCCGCGAGGCAACTCCAAAATACCTTCTAAACATGTTAGCAATCTCCTCAGGCTCAGTCATGCCATTAACGCTCACCGGAACCGCAGGTTTTGAAAATGTTTACCCCTATGTTCTGATGCCAAAATGTTCATCTTAATTTGTTCCTCACTAGCCTGACAAAACTTTAACTTTTGTTTAAAAACTTTTCTTGTCTCTCTCATTTCTACAAACTGCTGCCCTGTGTTAGGTTTTCCACACCATACCCAGTTAAGAAAGGCCCTTCTCGCGTTCCCGTGAGCGTCCCTGACATACCTGTTCCATCCAATCACTGTACGACGGTCCCTCCCCTCTCTCAACACACTAGAGCTGCTCTCAGCCGCTTCCCGAAGCGACCTCACAATGTCAATATACAGCCTATCAATTATTGTATGATGTGCCCTGTTATGGCAAAAATGATCACAACAGTTTCCGAGTTCAGATGGAAAATCCACCATTTTCAGTTTCTCCATACACAACCTATAGTAACAGTCTTTTTGTGCCGCATCCCTTTCACCCCATATAGCCCTATCAACTGTCTTATTCCCTAGTCTAGCTGAAGAAATCATTGGCCTAACCATTCCTAGGTTAACTTGAACGGCAAGTGGAAAATGATCAGACCAGTAAATGTCATGGTAAACCTCCACCTTCCCTAGCGTTTTGCACGCTGCCTCAGACACCAAGCAATGGTCAAGGCAACGTCTGCTCCCGCAAACATCACTGACAAAGGTATACGTATCAGAGTCCATACCGAACTTAATATAATCAACACATTGCCAACTCTGTTCATCACAAAAACTTAATAATTCCCGACTAAATAGTTCGACCGGGTGCGCATTAAAATCCCCAAGCATGTTGATATATTTGATATTTTTTTAAATTTATTTATTAGAAAAACACGCTCTTTCCTTCGTTTAATATTAATGCAACTGTGTTTTTGTTGTTTCTTATATTTATTGCATCTATTAATGATTCTATTTAGTTTTGCATATTTTTTCATTTTATTTTGAATTACTTTATAACTACTATTGTTCTGTTTCAAAAAAGAGTCTTCTGTTAGGTCTATTGTTATCATGGAATGAGGGTGGCAGTTACTTTGGAACAGTTCATCATATAAGTTATTAGTTTCCTTAGCTTGAGTACTTTTTTATGTTTCCGTAACTTAGTAATTTGTATATTTGCATGAATTAATTCTTCTTCTAGGTCCCTAACCCTACACAAAGCCTCCTCATAAAGGTTACTGAAGTTGTTATAACCATCCGTGACCACCCGCAGTTTGTCCCGTTCATCAACAACATCCAGGTACCTATTGTTGATGTAGGCCCACAAGCTCCTGCTTCAAGCTTGTGTTTTTGTGAACAACCTTCTCGACCTCCTTCTCACTTTCATCTATTTCCTGCAACAGCTGTTGGCATTTGCTGTCTGAGGCCTGAAGTTTTTGAAGGGCCGTTCGCAATTTAAGCTCCAACTCCTGAGCAGCAGCCTTACGGTTTGTCACAGGCATGGTTTCAGGAATAAGTCTACTTCCAGGTAGAATTAAAGAAACTGTGAGAACTAAGTAGATAGACAAGCAAAAAGGAACGCTAAAATGAAAGGAAAATGGGAGAAATAGATTTGACTTTAAGGAGAAATGAGGCAGATTATTAAAACTTTCTGATTGTAATGCACCTAATATGATTTAATTAAGTACTGTGTTGCATTAATTATATTGTTTTATATTTATGAGTTAACATTTGCATATGAGGGTAGGATACCTAGCTTAAAAATAATTTAGGTAATATGCTGAAAATAACGATTAAAAGCGTTATTGTTATTAAGTTAAAATGCTTTTAAAATGACAATAATTTAATATTACACTAAATTAGGTTTCGTTAACCGTCATATACCTACACTAATTGAGTGAAGAAAAAAAAAAAATGTATATAAGTAGTATATCAGCCATCTCGTTACCATAACACAAGCATTAGGTTGCTTAGCTTGGGACGATACGGCGCTGTGTAAAATGTCCAAGGATATTATTATTATTATGTCTACACTATCAGTATTCTTAGATATGAGCAAGGCATTTGATTTTGTCTCACATGAGCGACTACTCTACAAACTAGAGAGATATGGGATAAGAGGCAAGGCGCATGATTGCCTTAAAAGCTATTTGTCTGATCGTCGACAGAGAACAGTTATTTCTAAAATAGAAAAAAATACTAGGACGACATATAGCTCAGAATTAAAAATTAATAAATCTGGCGTTCCACAGGGAAGCGAGCTGGGTCCGCCACTATTTACATAAATGACCTCAAAAAATGTTTAAAATATGAATGTATCCAATTTGCTGACATAAAACAAATACTAACATTGAATTAATTAATGTAATAAAATGGCTCGGGGACAATAATCTTAATGTTAATATCAATAAAACCCAAATTGTTCAATTTCAAACATGCAACATGTCGGTAACACCAGCAACAATTCGACATGATAATACATTTTTGAAACCAGAACTATCGGCTTTATTTTTAGGTATAATAATTGACAATAAACTGAACTGGAAGGAACATGTAAATAGAGTATGTAACAAGCTTGATAAATTTGTATATGCCCTTCGCAAGTTAAGACTGGTGTCCAGTAAACAAACTGTCCTCAATGCATATCATGGGTATGTTTCATCAGTATTGCGGTACGGCCTAGTGATATGGGGTAACTCAGACAGTGGACAGAGCATTTAAAGTACAAAAAAAATGTATTAGAGCCATGAGCGGAGCAGAATACTAAGACCATTGCAAGCCATTATTTAAAAAATTAAAAATTCTTCCACTCCCGTGCCTTACCACGCCTTGCCTTACTTAAATGAACAAGTTTCCCACAGACTGAAGAAAAAAAATGCCGGGGAACTGCTAATACCTCCTCAGAGATTGCAACTATACAGTAGAAAAGCCAGTTGTATAACAGTAAAAATCTATAATAAATTACCACCCACCTAGAGAATGTTACCAATTAATAAATTCAAATGTAAAATGTTTACTTGGCTCTTAGACATGTGTTTCTATACCGTTACTGAATTTTTAAATCATACTTTTTGACATTGTAATTAATATTGTATGCTTTTTGACATAATAATTAATATTTTGACATTACAAATAATACTATGCAATTAATCTGAATCAATTATTATTGTATCAAATTAAAAATGTAAATTCAAATCAATTTAATTAATAATAATTTTTATTGTAATGTCTATGATTTGCATGCTTAGCTTATTTAATTTTTCTACACCAGCAATGGTAGTATGTGAATCAATGTTTAATTTTAGATCTCAATGTACCATAATTATACTTAAAAATAAATATTATTATTATTGTTAATTCATCTTCGGTCAAGCCAAGAGAACGTTCAGTTATGAATTTTTCCTCATTCTGATTAATGTTTTAACTATATATAATTACGCGTGAAGTCTTCATCCAGCTCTTCTGCAACCGATACGCATACAGTCAAGTGCTGACGCATACCGTAACTACGCCGGCCAGCGGGTGGTCGCGACTGGAAATGGCGCTGCCCCGGGTGAGTATTTCTTATATTTATTTGTTTTATTTTATTTATTAATTTAAGAAAACTTACAAGCTAGGTTAAGGATTCGTTAACAAAAGTGAAAGAAGGCCAATTACAAGTTTTCACTGACAATATTAAGTTAAAACAAGAGACAGTAGACAGACAAGAGAAAGTAGGCAATAAAAGAACTCGGAGCGAATGATGATAGAACGTAGGAGGTTCCAATGGTCTTCGAAGAAGGTTCGGTTACAAAGAGTTTTTTTAAGTTTAGTGACACTGGTGGTGAATAAACCAATACCAAACTAATTAATACATATCTTTCAAGAAAATAACCCAATCAATATAGCCTTGCCTTGTCCGAACTATATTTACGTCAGTGTTTAACTATTACATAAAAGATACTGAATTCATAATTCTGATAGAAATACTGCTATTCAGCTGCATCCGGTTAGACCGAAAGCCAACCCCAACATAGTTGAGAAAGGCTCGGCAGATTGATTTGTTTAACTATTAGGTATCATTTGAATATCTACACAAACGAATTTTACTTATTTCAGTATCTTTGTTTGCATTACTGCAATTATATACGTAGACCTACACCAACCGGGGGCTTTCTTTGCATAGTAGAAACTGGGATTACCGTTGGTTGGTACTTCATTTCATTAAATACGTATAACGGGTGTCTGTAAGTTCAATTCGGCCCCCGTATGTACCAAGGATAATTCGTTGGCTTCATTCAAGATACTATTTAATTAGTATTTAGTAGTTCGCTATATATTTATATACAACCTCTAACTATCCGTCTTTTTTTCTAAAGGAAAATGACTCCTCCCGCTGCCGCTTTGGGTAGAGCGAAAGAGAGTGTCAGACGCTTACTGACTAAAACCCATTCATATGCCTTCGTTAGCCCTTTGTGTTCTGGGGCAGCGGGAATCCTTGCGAATGACTATTACTCCAGAACGAAAATAAAATTATCCAAATCGAAACACTGTATAAAACGATTGTTCAACAAATAGAAAAGGGAGCAAGTAGATACCGTCATTCCTTCTTAAGTAAGGCAAAATGGAGGTTACGGCACAAACGATCGAGTTTGGTTTTAAAACTTAAATAATAATATGTAATCACACTTGTACACCGGAGATTTAAATGAAACCACTATTAAGTTTTTTTTTGTGATACTAGTTTTCAAACTTTTTCTCCTAATTTTATAGCGGCATTCTCCACTATGCTGAGATGGGTGTATCTCCGGGCAATCTCCAATAATGAGTGTATCACGAGACTCGCGAGCTTTCACATCGCATCATCTGTCATCTGCACAGTATCCGACACCGTCAGCTCGCAGTCAGTTTGCAATGTAAGATTAAGTGCTTAGTCGCACCATGAGAATCAAGTACAGTTTTTATTAGAACAAGTTAATCAATTGAGAAAGGTTCGTGGTTTAACAGTAACAGCCGCATGGATTAATCGTCAAAGGTGAAGTTATAGTGACTGAGGTGATAAGGCCTACCATCCCTCGTTACCATGAAAATTATGTCCCAGGTTTAATTGGAAGATGTTTGCAACTGGTTACGAGTAGTCAGAAGACCAAAATTCTGAAAGCCAGTCTTATCAAGGGGTATCATGTCAATCAACATCTAGTTTTTTAGATGAACTCCATGTAAAAGTAGCCTCAGATGCATCTGGTTAGACTGAAAGCCGACCTCAAGATAGTTGTAAAAAGTGTATGTAATTTCCCAATTCTAAAAGTTTCAAAACCCAAGTCGATGTTATTTTTATCTACTTACAGTTTGTTTACTAAGTTTTCTTTATGGATCAGGGTGACGGTGGTGCTCCATTGGTGCATACTGGCTCCGACGGTGTTCCGACTCTCATCGGCATCTTTTACCGTTTGTTCAGAGCACGAGGCGAATGCAGCGAACCTGGCATGCCTTCTGGTAATATTAAATAAATATCACATTCATATTAAATGAATTATCTTACACAAATTTCTGATTGATATACAGTATATTAAAATACTTTCGTTTCTACTAGGTTTCGTCCGTCCGGGACCTTTCTTGCCGTGGTTCAGACAAGTGACGGGTATTGAATTCGACACCACTCCCACTACCACCACTACCACTACGACCACTACTACTACCACTACTCCTTCCCCTACTACCACCACCACCACTCCTTCTACAACTATAACCACAACTCCCACCACCACCACTCCTTCTACAACTACGACCACAACTCCCACCACCACCACTCCTCCTACAACTATAACTACAACTCCCACCACCACTCCTTCTACAACTATAACCACAACTCCCACCACCACTCCTTCTACAACTATAACCACAACTCCCACCACCACTCCTTCTACAACTATAACCACAACTCCCACCACCACTCCTTCTACAACTATAACCACAACTCCCACCACCACTCCTTCTACAACTATAACCACAACTCCCACCACCACTCCTTCTACAACTATAACCACAACTCCCACCACTACCACCACTACCACTCCTTCTACACCTACAACCACAACTCCAATCACTTCCACTACTACCACTCCTTCCACTTCTTCCACATTAACTACTTTTATACCCTTCACCACCACTACCAATCCTTCCACTTCTTCCACAGTAACTACTTCTATACCATCAACCACCACTACCAATCCTTCCACTTCTTCCACATTAACTACTTTTATACCATCAACCACCACTACCACTCCTTCCATTTCTTCCACATCAACTACCTCTATACCTTCGACCACCACTACCACTATGACCACCGAATCGGAGAAACCAGAAGATTTTACTACAGCTCCACCACCAGAGGACTCTGAAGATAACGAAGAGGACAAAGAAGAAGACTCAGATGACTCAGAATCTAATGAGAATGATGATATGGGGCAACTTCTGAAACGCCTCGAAGTGAACGTCAAAGTAAAGGTTGGATTTAACAAATACATAGCTCAAGACGAGGCCACAAATACCGACAAGTATTCGGATACTTTGATCCAATAAGTTAATATTTGTTCTTAAAGAAAATTTAATGTAGAAATTTAAATTGAGTGTTTATAATACAATTAATAAATAAATTATGCTAATGGAGCTCATAAATATTTAATTTTGAAAGTTACCCCTTATTTAAAAAATCATAAATAATTTACCTGTCATCAGAGAGACCACCTATCAATTTATCAACTCTATCTAATGCAGTCCACTGCTTATGCCTCTCCGAATCCGAATCTGGTCCCCGATCCAGAACTCGTCTAGTCCACCGGCCATTACTCTTTCGAAAAACGAAGGCTGCTCACTGCCACTTCAGCATCGATCAATCGGAGTTACCGACATAGCTTGAGTAAGCAATCAAGCTATGTCGGTAACTCCGATTTTATTTTTGGATAATTTAATTCCTGATTTTATTCTTTAAAGCAAAAAACAAAGCCGCTCCATAGCGCGCTGAGCAACCTTAAATTTGTGAACTAGCATGACCGTCATTATCCACGTTTTGGCACCGTTTGGCATAACAGGCGGAAAGCACTGGTTGAAGACCTTCCCTAGGATGCCTTCAACAGATTGCGGGATAGGCAAAGTCAAAGACTTGACAAAGTTTTCCAAACGCTGCCCAACATAGCTGGATCCTCCTGTCGGATTGTTTCTAAAAGTTGTGCCTGTCGAGCTGGATAGCTTGCCTTATTTAGACAAACTCCTTCAAAACTTCGACACTGTGTAGCATTTGGTGTAACTCTTCCAGTGTCTGTGCCATTATAACGATGTTCTCGGCAATGCAAAAGCGCGAAATGTACTCGCCGTTTACCTTATTCCCTGTAGAATCCAGTCCAGCGTATCGGAGACATCCTCCCATGCATGCGTGAAAAGATTCAGGGATATCACTTGTCTGAGCAATGAAGAGGGTGATTTTCCTTGTCCTGGATCTGGACAGTCATCGTGTCAGGGTTATACATCTCGACACTTCGATGTAGCGTAAATCATTTGCAGAGAAGCCAAACGAATCTGAAACTGGTCAACATCCGGGATATTCTCCGTATCGTTGCGCGTTAATTTAGCTCGAAAGTCATGTGCACATGTCTATGTCTATGCACTATGTCTTGTTGAGTATGAATACCTTTAACATACATCTAACGCCATCTAGAGCATGGGTACGACACCACGTCATCCAGTTTAGAAAATAGTAGATAGCAACAATAAAAATGCTGCCATAGACAACTTACTCACTTCCGCTCCACCCAGAGCGGGAGCAGTCATTGGATGATTTCCCAGCCTTTATGACAGATGATTATGTGTAGGTATTATACTCACATACCAACGGGCTGGGTATATAAACTCTGCCGGATCAGTGTAAGACACAGATCACTAGCTATAGGTTCAGAGTTCGGTAGCCACGCAGCCATCGCCGATCCGAGTTCCTGCTTCGATAGCCTAGCAGTCTTCAGGAACTAGTCAGCTAAGGAGGCTTGAAGGGTGATAGCCACGTATTCCCTTTCAACACTTCACTTAGTTGGCCACAGATAATAAATATATTTTAACGTATAGTGCTAAGGTATCAATAAACCATACCAACTCAACGAGGCTTCATTTTAACAAACAGCAACCCTACATTGGCACCCAACGTATATATTGTACGCACACTCACATAACTGGACGGCCAACTCTAAATTTGCGCCTAACGTAGATAATCTTCGGGTACCCACATAACTGCATGGCCAACCCTATATTAGTGCCCAACGTTAATAATCTACGGATACCCACATAAGTAGACGGCCTACCTTACACTGGCATTCAACGTGAAAACGTAAAAAAACTACGGATACCCTGGATACGGATACTGGTCTGCCTACTCTAGATTGACAATCGCACACTGCATGTCCGGTCCGCCCTTGTGAACCAGCCGATGAGGCATCTCAAAAAGATCCTCGTGTTAATTATGTAACATTAATTAATCAAATGTCAATCAATTTTTTTTTTCTTAATTTAATACACTCAGAGGAAGGAAAAATATTATCAGACGTAGAAAGGTCATACCTAACTAACTGCTAACTACCTATAGCGATGTATTTGATAAAAACACAAAACCAATACCATAATTATAATTATATTGCATAGAATAGACACGGGTAATCACTTACCCTGTGGCGTAACTATACCATCTAAGGCCCTTGGCAAATCCATTGCTTGGGGCCCCAAATTTAAATGTTTTACAAAATTTTGTTAAAAATGTTAGGTCACTTTTGAGCTCGCAGCCTCTCGAGCCGGGGGCCCCGTCAGGCCGGTTGCCCGTGGCATATTGCCAGTCCTGCCACCCTATAGTTACCCACAGCTCAAAAATGATACAGATTATCACCACACAGACAACTACAACTGAGACAAAAACTAGATGTAATGCTAAGCAATGACATAATAGAAGAATGCGATTCACCCTGCGCAGCTCCTGTTACCATGGTCTCTAAAGGTATAACAGACGACTTCAGAGTTTGTATCGAATAAAGGCGACTCAACGAAATAACAAAACCAGATGGATATCCATTACCAAGGATTGACGATCTAATACATCAGATAATGGTATTATGTCTACTATTGATCTCCAATCAGGCTACTGGCAAAAATTGGTACATCACAAAGACCAAGACAAGACTAGCTTTGTCTCACCGTTTGGAACGTTCCGTTTTAAACGCATGCCTTTTGGGCTACGGAAGGCACCCACCACGTTCCAGAGATTAATAAATAAATTCATTCATGGTCTGGGAAGGAAAACAAAGTGGGTGCTGTCATATATTTGGATGATTCGATCATACTCGTAAGATCTGTCACTCTGGCACAACACATTGAAGATCTGAAGGAAATATTTGAAAAACTCTTATTCTAAAACCCGATCTAAATTTAGTTCTGGTACTATAACTAGACTTAAACCATTACTAAATAAAACGCTTTAATAAAATGAAGTTTATCGCTAGTTATTGAACTATCTATGGTAATAAAGTTGCAATTAAATGAAAGAAAATTTTAAACTCATATTAAAAGTACACTTTGTAAACAAGCTTATTACAAATTATACGATTATATCAAAGATACGGATGCTTGGAAACATGCTGGTCCTGCTCCACAGGACAATCTAGTGTCTAGACAAAATCAAACTGGTTGCTAAGTAAATTAGGTAATAATTTATAATTTTTACCATATTATTTTATTATATTGGAATAACTTCTCACACACTGATTAATTTATAAGTATTAACTTTTAGAACGTTTGTAAATATGTGAGCACCATGTACTTATGACATAATTAAGTTTACCTGCCATTTTTCTACTTGTGTTTTTCTTTTCACCTTATGTGGTGTATTGTTTTTATTTTTGTTTTTATTCTGGGTGCATCGTCTTCACATAAAATGTTATAATATCATGTACCTACACAAAACATTGTAAAGCATTTTAAAAGATTAACGGTGGAGTTTCTTGGCCATTGTTTTCCACACGGAACTACCTTTTGGAAGGGGTAACTAGAATCAATTCTATTTCTTGTTTATTTTTGACGTCCAAAAGTTCCTTTCTTGTGCCTATTTGAAATAAATGATTTGACTTTGACTTTGATTTTGACTTCCACCGAGACCGAAGAAAATGGATCAGAAAATTATGTAGAATGGTCTAAAAAGGTGTATATTCTTCATGAAAATGTATTATATCGCTTTACACCAGAAGAAGAAGACGATAATGCAAAGTTACTCATACCTATACAGGAAAGACCCAACATATTAAAAGCTGATGATCCCACCACTGGCCAGTTAGGGGTAGAGCGTAAAGTTCAACGTATAACCGATACATTCTATTGGAAACGGTTAAGAAAGGATGTTCTTTAATATGTTAAGACTTGCATTAAATGTCAAAAATATAAACCATCAAATAAAAACTCAGCACGTTTATATCAATCTACTGCAAACAATAACAGATTTGAAGTACTTTCTATAGATCTGTTAGGTCTTTTACCGATTTCAATAACTGGGGAAAAATGGATCCATTCTGTTGAAGATACTGCTTCTCGAGGGGTTGAACTTTTTGCTATCAAGGAAGCCACAGCTGAAATCTGTGCATATACTTTAATAAAATATTTCTGCGCTATGGATTACCAAGAAAACATATTATTGGTGTAGCCGCTACGAGATTGGAGATTTTGTATTAATTGAAACTCATCCAATAAGCAGCATTAAAAAATAGTTAACAGCAAAATTTGCTTCACGCAGACATGGTCCCTATGTTATATTACAGAAACATGGAGTTTCTACACATTAAGTGGCAAATCCAACCTCACCAGAACAATAAATTGGGAAATAGCATACTTCAGCCAATTGTAAGTTAGTACAACGAGATGATAATATGCCACAGCCAATAAATCCAATGCGGAAGAGTGGAAAACCAAAGAAGTCGTCTGTTGAACCTGGTACTCAGCCGGAACGACAATAGAGTACCATAGGGGGAGAATGTAACATACATCTAACGCCATCTAGAGCATGGGTACGACACTATGTCATCCAATTTAGAAGATAGTAGATAGCAACTACGGACGTACTGTTGCCGTTGACAACTAACGCCATCTATGATCATCGTGTGGAATAATATGCGCAAGCGCCACCCCGCTAATCTCCACCACACCACTACAGACGATTATGTGTAGATATTATTCTCACATATCAACGGGCTGGGTATATTAACCCCGCCGGATCAGTGTAAGACACAGATCACTAGCTAGAGGTTCAGCGTTTGGTATCCACGCAGCCATCTCTGATAAGCGGAATTGTCCGTAAGAGTTACCGCTACCCCGGAACATAAAGGGCTAAGGAAGGAGCATGTATGGGTTTTAGTCAGTAAGGGTCTGACACTCCCTTCCGCTCCACCCAGAGCGGGAGAAGTCAGTGGATGATTTCCTAACCTCAAAAAAAAAGGCCATCTCCGATCCTAAGTAAGCCTAATTCCTGCTTCGATAGCCTAGCAGTTTTCAGGAACTATTCAGCTAGGGAGGCTTGAAGGGCGATAGCCACGCAGTCCCTTTCAATACCTCACTTAGGGTTGCCACAGATAGTTAATATATTGTAACGTATAGTGCTAAGTTATCAATTAACCATACCAACTCAACGGGGCTTTATTTTGACAATCAGAATTTTTACAGTATGTAGGGTATACTGTAGAAATTCTCGACTTCCTCGAGAATCTCGGAACTGAAGTCAAGATTCTGCCATCCGCAGTTCCCAGTCACATGGGACCTTTTTTATTTGCTGAGCTTTAATGTAACGGTCACGGGGAGCATCAAAGACCGCGCGATACAAGAATAATGTTCACAGAAATTGTTGGGACCTCACTCAATTTCTTTATACAACTTGATTTAACACGGTCATCAACATCATCAACACGGTCTGAATGGAATTCCCGAGCAATTCATTCACTTTGTTTTCGCTAAGCGTTCTTTCCGATTTCATTCGTTTTTTTTCAGCTTATAAAGTTGTAGCGTGATGTTAATTATACTACTCAGATTGGGCTATCAATTGCGAAACGGTTTTTATATCCTTTGTTTTGATATCCGACTGGTAGGTTCAGCGACTAGAGCGTTCAATCAAACAAACAAATTAAAAAAGACAAAATAATGGATTTACTTTTGGTTTTTTATGTATGGATACAGATTTACATTACACTACATTAATAGTAACAGGTATTTATGTTTTACGTGGAACGGATACTAAAATCGAGACTTAAAAAAATCCTTTTGTGTGTGTGTAAAAACTGCTTTCAACAAGCAAGTTTAGACATACATTTAAATCAAGCTGGATGTAATCAATCAATCATCGCAGTCCACTGCTGGACATAAGCCTCTCCCAGGCAGCGCCACAACACCCTGTCCTCCGCCTTCCGCATCCAGTCTGTCTCAGCCACTTTCTTAAGGTCATTAGTCCATATCTATTGATACAGTTTTCAGTTAACAATATTGATTAACATCTATCTAATTAATTCCGTTTAATGCTTTTACTTGTTTGCGAATTATCAGTAGGAAGTTTGGAATAATTATGTTGTACAACTTCTTGTTACTTTATTTTTATCATATGTTTTTGAGAACGGTATTTAAGATGTATAATTTTCTAACAGAAAGCAGCCCATCATCCTGATAGGGACTTTCAGTGGGGTATGAGATCCTTTTAAAGTGTATTTTTGTTACTGCACGTTGTTCTTGTTCAACATTTGTATAAACTATGATTTAGATGCGCCACCCCATATTGGGATCATCATCATCTGCCTCGCCTTTTCCCAACTATGTTGGGGTAGGCTTGCAGTCTAACCGGATGCAGCTGAATACCAGTATTTTATACGGAGCGACAGCCTATCTGACCTCCACAACCCAGTAATGCGGGACAACGATACCCCTTGGTAAGACTGGCTGTCAGATTTTCGTGCTTCTGACGACCCGTAACGACTGTCAAAGATGCACAAATGACAGCCGGGACAAACCCTATATCGGGATACAGTAGGCTACAACAGATTGTGCTATAGAGATATATTTTTCAGTTAAAAGAATGCTGTGAGAGCCTGATTTCTTAATTAAATGTATGGGCGTAATATATCTCAGTTTCAGGAGTTTTAAAAATTTCACCCTTGTTTCGTTATCCGTCCAGTAACATGTTCAATATGAGAGTACCATGATAATTTTTGGTCAATAATTACTCCTAAATATTTTGTTTCCGAAACTATATTACTTATGCGACAATTGCAACTACTAATTATGCTTTACCACATGCATGTACTTTAATGTAGAACACTTCATCTGGTTGTGAGATTTTATAGATGGAGAAGCGTATGTAATTGTTTTATCCAGTATTAAACGTGAGAAGGTGGTTGTCAAGCCAGGTCGCAATTAGGAACATAGCTCGGTCCAGCTGTGCCCATGGAAGACAACAGCAGTGTCGTCGGCGTAGGAAAATATATTTGCATTTTAAACTTTTAGGTTACAATGATCGTTAATGTAGGCTAGAAAAAGTGTGGGTCCCAGAACAGTACCTTGCGGTACACCAAATCACACATCAGCCTCATCACTAATATGTTCACTAATCTTAAGCTCTGTTTCCTATTTGTTAGGTAATCTTAAAAAAAAATGGTAATGATTATTTTAGATAAACGTGCTACTCCATTAATATAATGGGAAAGGAAGTGTTCAGATTTTTAAATTACTGATACAAGGTTTGTGACTGTCAGTGTTTTTGATCACGTATACTGCATGAAGACACTTCAATTCCATATACGTAGAATTACCACAAAATAGTACGCCGTACCGCAGTGTGGTAGAAACGCATGGTATGCAGTAAGAGCGGGGCTGCGTAAACGCATCGGCGGCGGCGGCCCCTCCCACGTCAAGACACATAAATATGTCGTTTTCTTTTCGGCATTGGCTGACCATGGCGTATTGGGCACGTTTTCATTTCCCTGCTATATTCGACCGCGGCGAAAAAAATTGGGTAAAGGATAACAATATTAAGAGAAATATTTTTTTATGTGGTATTGAAGTCATGTTTTGCACGTATTAGATCGATAATAGAACGTTTTTAAACATTTGTATTTCACATTTTCTTATTTTTTAAATTGCTGCTAAGTAGAATTTGCATTTAAGTTTAGTAGAGTTGATAATTTAAAGACACCAGGCTTCCCGTAAGTGAAGAAATGCACTAAATAAAAACTTAATCCATACTTACATTATAAATTCGAAAGGAACTATGTTTCCCTGTGTGTATGTTACCTTTTCACGCCTAAACCACTGAACAGATTTTATAAGATTCGGCAGAGAGATAGATTGCATCCTAGGGTTCAAGGCTACTTTTTGTCTAAAAATATCCCTTAAGATGGGGGAAATAGCGGATAATTATTGCGATACGACCGAACTCCATGCGGACAAAGTCGTGGGGATAAATTGTGTTTTTTTGCACATCTTTTGTTGAAGGCCCTTAATGAATTACAAAATTTGCATCGTTACTTCCTTGGTGGAAATAGCTAATGTATTTTATTATGATAAGAATTTGATTTTAATCTTACTATCATACCTTAATTGAAAGATGGTATAAAATAATGCCTCTTTTCTAAACAATTGTCATTAGATAGCAATATGTTAATTAAATCGGGCTTGTTCCTGTTCCTGCTGACTGTTCTTCAGGTAAGAATTACTTTTAAAATTGTAATTATAAAGTTGTAATATTTATATTGTTACAAATAAATTATTTTGCATTCCCACGGAGTGTTGTTAAATACATAATTATAGAGTATTATATAGGTACAAAGGTATTACATGCTATATATTAAGAATTTCGGAGCAGTGCTGGCCCAGTAGTAACGGCCACGACTTACGAGTTGTAGGTCGTATGTTGTAGCCCAATTGGAAGGCAGTCACCTCCTTCTGGGAAGCAGTTATGCTCGCGAGGGAGGTGGCGGGATGGGAGAGGGACAGGTCCTCCCGTCCCAGCCGCCGCGAGAGACGCCCCGGGCGTCGGTAACCGCTTGACGACTCCCGTCCGCAGGCCTGCGGACGGTGAGTAATGGGTACTCTCCGATCAGGACCAGGGTCGTGCCTGCCAGCTTGTGAAGGGGCCCGTTAGGGCCACAGCCTGCCGGGTAAGCGGGATTGTCCGAAAGGGTTAGCGCTACCCGGAACATAAAGGACTAAGAAAGGAACATGAAAAGGTTTTTGTCAATAAAACTCTGACCCTCCCTTCCACTCCACCCAGAGTGGGAGGAGTCATTTGATGATTTCACACCCTCAGAAAAAAAAAACCCGGACAGGTACTTTACTTTGTGTAAGTTCATCATCAGTGCTGTCAAACCGGTGAAAGAAAACATCGTGAGGAAACCTAAAACCGAAAAATTCTAGGATGTTGCATATTAAGAACTTTACGCAGCAACATTTTGTACTTTACAGGTATCCGCGCGATACAAGAACGTAGAATCAGACTTCATCGAGGATGCAGTCAACCCTAGTGAGTAAAAAATATCGAATTTTAGTAGCGCAGTATTAAGTTCATAATAATATAATACGGAAGTACCTCTAAGATGAACTGGAATATACCACTATGTCACTTTATCAAACATCACCATGATGCCTCACTCACCCAGATCCCGCAGGGGTATCATCACCAGCCTCACGTATTGCATCGGGGTGGGAGGCACAGCCGGGCCAGCACCCTCACCATGCAATCCTTCGTCTTGTGGCCGGCAATGGTGTTATTGGCCGATGTGGAGGAGCTATTATGGCCCATCGTTGGGTTCTAACCGCTGCGCATTGTACCAGATTGTAAGTAACACATCGGAAACTAAAAAGCCAGCCTCAAATAGAGCAGTAGGTAATAAATCATTCAATCAATCTGCCTAGCCTTTTCCAACTATGTTGGGGTCGGCTTCCAGTCTAACTGGATGCAGCTGAATACCAGTATTTTACATGGAGCGACTGCCTATCTGACCTCCACAACCCAGTAACTAGGTAGCACGATACCCCTTGGTAAGACTGGCAGTCAGACTTTCGGGCTTCTGACTACTCGTAACGACTGTCATAGGTTCCACGATTGACAGCCGGGACCAATGGCTTAACGTGCTTTGTGAGGCACAGAGTAGTCTCGATATCGAAAGATGGTCACCCATCCACAGACCAACCCCGGCAAGCGTAGCTTAACCTGAAGGATCAATCCGTGCGGCTGTTATTACTTAGCCACGAGCTCCTCTAGGTAATAAGTCATTATACTGTTAATTTTAAGTACGTTCTAATAGACCCTCGTTTCCTTTTTAGCCGCGTATCTATGACTGTTCGCCTTGGTACGGTGAGCTTCATTGACAACAGACCGGCTAATATATTCGAGACCACGGAATGGTACACGCATCCTCAATTCAATAATGAAACTTCGAGTGCACAACCGACTGACCTCGCACTCGTGAGGCTGCCGCGAGCTGTTGTTTATTCAAGTGAGTATTTATGTTACCAGAGACTATTTGTTTTCGTACCATGACTGTGTTCTGATTGATAATAAGTAGATCATTTGCCTTGGGAGTCAACGACTATTTTTACAGCGAGCGAGAGTCAAATTGTGTTGCATTCTGAAGTAGTGATAATTTTAATTATATATAATATATAATTTTAAGCCCTGAGAATGTAATAAATTACACTTAGTTTCTTATTTCTCAAAGCGGGCGATAAAGAGTAAAGTGTTTACTTTTGGGGCAACACTATTTTAAGCTCGAGTAACGCACTTTGAATACAAAGCAGAGCGAAGATTTAAAAAAACAAACATTTTCAAATAGTCGCTTAATATTTATTTGCCTTATAAAATCTTGAATTCAAATGTTATTTTATTTTCAACTAGCTTTTGCCCGCGGTTTCGCACGCGTTAAATTAGTAGTAAACGATTCCCCTTTCCCTATATAAGCGCGAAAAATGTGTTTATTTACGACTTCGCATTAGAAGTCTTGAAATTATCAGTGGTTCTCTAATATATGAAGCATGTTAATATACATATAAACCATCCTCTTGAATCACTCTATCTATTAATAAAACTGCATCAAAATCCGTTGTGTAGTTTTAAAGATCTAAGCATACATACATACAGACAATAGGACAGACGCGGGAAGCGATTTTGCTTTATACTATGTAGTGATGAAGAGACCTAAACTGAAACAAGTCCTAAATAAAATGTTTGACACCGTAGTGTACCATTATATACAGGGTGGAATTTTGTAATGCCACTTTTAGGGAAAGTACATTAAATTTGAATAGAAAGAAAACTGCATTCCAAGATTTCCAAAAATTCGCTTGCCACACCCGGGATTCGAACCAACTTAAATCTGTAAAAAGAACACCCTGTACTTTTATTGCATCGATCGTTAAGATCACTTATAAGGATGAAATCTCTCGAACAAAATTGATAAATTAAATGATAGGAAAACCATGAAATCCTTAATTATTTACAAAAAATTGTAAACTAACTAATTAGTTGCTCAAAATGGGCTCCATTTTCTTGGACACACAAATGTATTCTTGTGACGAATTCATTTCTAGTAAACTTTAGTATCGTGTTGTGGTGAATATTATAAATCATATTCTGAACTTCAACTCTCAACTCGTTTATTTTCGCATAAAATTTAATGAAAATTTGATTTTTCTATGATGTGCCTAGCCTTTTCCCAACTATGTTGCTTCTTAATTTTTCACATATTCCCACAAAAAAAAAATCTCAACGGGTGAGATCTGGTGATCTCGTAGTCCATCACATTGTACCGTTTGTACCAATCTTCAATCGTCTTATGTAAACAGTAACTGGTCATTTTCATGGATAAATGACGTCAATGATAAAATTATTTATTACTAACATAAGTAAACAGATGGATATTTAACTTAAAGAGTTTTAACTTGACTCAGTAAATTTATAAGTCCAGATTTCATGGTTTTCCTTTCATTTAATTTATCAAGTTTCTTAGAAAGATTTTATCCTTATAATTGATCCTAACGATAAATGCAATAAAAGTACAGGCTGTAATTTTTACCGAGTTTAGTTGGTTCGATTCCCGGGTGTGGCAAGCGAATTTTTGAAAAACTTTGAATGCGGTTTTCTTTCTGTTCAAAAATAAAGGAAAGTTTTCTTTGAGTAAAATTTGCTATCTACAGTATTAAGGGTACTTTCCCTTCAGGGGGCATTACAAAATTCCACCCTGTATAAACAGTTGTTACACTTATCAAGGATTGCATTGTTTACTCTTAAAAAGGCTTGAAATTTATACTTGTAATTTATGCATGTAGTTATGTGCGTAGCATTTTGCCAAAGGATACTTAAGATAATTCAGGGGACCCACAGTTTTGTAATAAAATGTTATGGAGCGACGAGGCTCCATGCCGGCGAGAATGTTAACGCAGAACCAGTTTATGAAAGAACGTTGCAGCTCTAGCGGAGAACAAATTCGCATGACTATAGATAGCTGTGTTTAATACAGACTGTCCGTCTATGATACGGGACTTCGTTGGTTCAGCTTGTCTAGTGTAGATGTGGCTTAAGCTGCTAATCCTATGCGTTTTCCTCATTCTGATAAACGTTTCAACTGTATATAATTACGCGTGACGTCTTCATCCAGCTCTCCTGCAACCGATCCGCATACAGTCAAGTGCTGACGCATACCGTAACTACGCCGGCCAGCGGGTGGTCGCAACTGGAAATGGCGCTGCCCCGGGTGAGTATTTCTTAGATAACTAATTAATAAATATCTGACAAGATAAAAGAGAAGAAAAGAAGTATGAAAATAACCCAATCAATATAGCCTTGCCTTGATCTAGGTCAGTGATTAACTATTAGTTAAAAGTTACTGAAGTCATGATACTGATAGAAACACTGATATTCAGCTGCATCCGGTTAGACCGAAAGCCAACCCCAACATATTGATTCGGCAGATTGATTTGTTTAACTATTAGGAATAATCTGAATATCTAAACAAACGAATTTTACTTATTTCAGTATCTTTGTTTGCATATTCTGCAATTATAGACCTACACCAACCGGGGGCTTTCCTTGCCTATTACAAACTGGGATTACCGTCGGTTGGTGCTTCATTTCATTAAAAACGTCTAACGGGTGTCTGCGAGGTCACTTCGGCCCCACGTATGTACCAAGGATAATTCGTTGGCTTCATTCAAGATACTATGTAATTAGTATTATTTAGTAGTTCTCTATATATTTATATACAACCTCTAACCATCCATCTTGTTTTCTTAAGGAAAATTACTCCTCCCGCTGCCGGTGTGGGTAGAGTGGAAGGGAGTGTCAGACGCTTACTGACTAAAACCCATTCATGTTCCTTCGTTAGCCCTTTGTGTTCTGGGGCAGCAGGAATCCTTGCGAATTACTATTACTCCAGAACGAAAATAAAATTATCCAAATCGATTGTTTAACAAATAGAAAACGGAGCAAGTAGATACTATCATTCCTTCTAAAGTAAGGCAAAATGGAGGTTACGGCACAAACGATCGAGTTTGGTTTTAAAACTTAAATAATAATAATGTAATCACACTTGTACACCGAAGATTTAAATGAAACCATTATTAAGTTTTTTTTTGTGATACTATTTTTTAAACATTTTCTCCTAATTTATAGCGGCATTCTCCAATGTGCTGAGATGGGTGTATCTCCGGGCAATCTCCAATGTTGAGTGTAGGACGAGTTTCGGGAGCATCACCGTCGCATCATCTGTCATCTGCACAGTACCCGACACCGTCAGCTCGCAGTCAGTTTGCAATGTAAGATTAAGTGCTTAGTCGCACTATGAGAATCAAGTACAGTTTTTATTAGAACAAGTTAATCAATTGAGAAAGGTTCGTGGCGTAACAGTAACAGCAATCAGTCACTTTAACTTCACCTTTGACGATTAATCCATGACTGCTGTTACGGTAAAACTAGTTAGACTGCAAGCCGACGTCAAGATAGTTGTAAAAAGGCTAGAAAGGTAGATGCTGAAGCTATTTACTTTAAAAAATGGAAATGTGTGTGTAATTTCCCAATTCTAAAAGTTTCAAAACCCAAGTCGATGTTATTTTAATATACTTACAGTTTGTTTACTAAGTTTTCTTTATGGATCAGGGTGACGGTGGTGCTCCATTGGTGCATATTGGCTCCGACGGTGTTCCGACTCTCATCGGCATCTTTCACCTTTTGAGGAGAGCAGGAGGCGAATGCAGCGAAACTGGCGTGCCTTCTGGTAATATTTTAATCACGTTCATATTAAATAAATAATCTTACACAAAATTTCTGATTTGTATACAGTATATTAAAATACTTTTATTTCTACTAGGTTTCGTCCGTCCGGGACCTTTCTTGCCGTGGTTCAGACAAGTGACGGGTATTGAATTTGACACCACTCCCACTACCACCACTACCACTACGACTACTACTACTACCACTACTCCTTCCCCTACTACCACCACCACCACCACTCCTTCTACAACTACAACCACAACTCCTTTCACCACTACCACCACCACTCCTTCTACAACTACAACCACAACTCCCACGACTACCACCAGTGCCACTCCTTCTACAACTACATACACAACTCCCACCACCACCACCACTACCACTCCTTCTACAACTATAACCACAACTCTCACTACTACCACTCCTTCTCCAACTACGACCACAACTCCCACCACTACCACCACTACCATTCCTTCCACTTCTTCCACATCAACTACTTCTATACCCTCAACCACCACTACCACTCCTTCCACTTCTTTCACATCAACTACTTCTATACCCTCAACCACCACTACGACTATGACCACCGAATCGGAGAAACCAGAAGATTTTACTACAGCTCCACCACCAGAGGATTCTGAAGATAACGAAGAGGACAAAGAAGAAGACTCAGATGACTCAGAATCTAATGAGGATGATGGTATGGGGCAACTTCTGAAACGCCTCGAAGTGAACGTCAAAGTAAAGGTTGGATTTAACAAATACATGGCTCAAGACGAGGCCACGAATACGGACAGGTATTTGGATACTTTGATCCAATAAGTTAATGTTTGTTCTAAAAGAAAATTTTATGTAGAAATTTTCTACATTAAATTTTCTTTGATAGTAAATCTGCATGAAATTGAGTGTTTATAATACAATAAATGAATAATGTTAATGCAGCTCGTAAATATTTAATTTTGAAAGTTACCCTTTATTTAGCCGCATTTTGAAAAAAAACATAAATAATTTACCTGTCATCAACTCTATCTCATGTAGTCCCCGATCCAGGACTCGTCTAGTCCACCGGCCATTACTCTTTCGAAAAACGGAGACTGCTTACTGCCACTTCAGCTTGCTGACTCAAGCTATGTCGGTAACTTCGATTTTATTTTTGGATAATTTAATTCCTGATTGTATCCTTTAAAGAAACTCAATTTCTTTAGAAATTGTTGGGACCTCACTCAATTTCTTTATACAACTTGATTTAACACGGTCATCAACATCATCAACACGGTCTGAATGGAATTCCCGAGCAATTCATTCACTTTGTTTTCGCTAAGCGTTCTTTCCGATTTCATTCGTTTTTTTTCAGCTTATAAAGTTGTAGCGTGATGTTAATTATACTACTCAGATTGGGCTATCAATTGCGAAACGGTTTTTATATCCTTTGTTTTCATATCCGACTGGTAGGTTCAGAGACTAGAGCGTTCAATCAAACAAACAAATAAAAAAAGACAAATGGATTTACTTTAGGTTTTTTATGTATGGATACAGATTTACATTACACTACATTAATAGTAACAGGTATTTAGGTTTTACATGGAACGGATACTAAAATCGAGACTTAAATAAGTCCTTTTGTGGGTGTGTAAAAACTGTTTTTAACAAGCAAGTTTAGATAATGATACAGTTTTCAGTTAACAATATTGATTAACATCTATCTAATTAATTCCATTTAATGCTTTTACTTGTTTGCGAATTATCAGTAGGAAGTTTGAAATAATTATATTGTACAACTTCTTGTTAGTTTATTTTTATCATATGATTGATTCTAATGTTTTTTTAGAACGGTATTTAAGATGTATAATTTTCTAACAGAAAGCAGCCCATCATCCTGATAGGGACTTTCAGTGGGGTATGACATCCTTGAATAGTGTATTTTTGTTACTGCACGTTGTTCTTGTTCAACATTTGTATAAACTATGATTTAGATGCGCCACCCCATATTGGGATCATCATCATCTGCCTCGCCTTTTCCCAACTATGTTGGGGTCGGCTTCCAGTCTTACCGGATATAGCTGAGTACCAGTACTTTATATGGAGCGACTGCCTATCTGACCTTCACAACCCAGTAATTGGGCAATACGATACCCCTTGGTAAGACTGGCTGTCAGATTTTCGTGCTTCTGACGACCCGTAACGACTGTCAAAAATGCACAAATGACAGCCGGGACCAACCCTATATTGGGATACAGTAGGCTATAACAGATTGATAGAGATGTATATTTCATTTAAAAGAATGCTGTGAGAGCCTGATTTCTTAATTAAATTTATTGGCGTGATATATCTCAGTTTCAGGAGTTTTAAAAATCCACCCTTGTTTCGTTATCCGTCCAGTAACATGTTCAATATGAGAGTACCATTATAATTTTTGGTCAATAATTACTCCTAAATATTTTGTTTCCGAAACTTAATTACTTATGAGACAATTGCAACTACTAGCTATGTATGCTTTACCACATGCATGTACTTTAATGTAGAACACGTCTTCATCTGGTTGTGAGATTTTATAGATGGAGAAGCGTATGTAATTGTTCTATCCAGTATTAAACGTGAGAAGGTGGTTGTCAAGCCAGGTCGCAATTACGAACATACCTATATATGCCTCAATTTTAACATCGGTCCAGCTGTGCCCATGGAAGACAACAGCAGTGTCGTCGGCGTAGAAAAATATATTTGCATTTTAAACTTTTAGGTTACAATGATCGTTAATGTAGGCTAGAAAAAGTGTGGGACCCAGAACAGTACCTTGAGGTACACCAAATGACACATCAGCCTCATCACTAATATGTTCACTAATCTTAAGCTCTGTTTCCTATTTGTTAGGTAATCTTAAAAAAAATGGTAATGATTATTTTAGATAAACGTGCTACTCCATAAATATAATGGGAAAGGAAGTGTTCAGATTTTTAAATGACTGATAGTTGACAGTTTAGTGTTTTGGATCACGTATGAAGACACTTCAATTCCATATACGTAGAATTACCACAAAATAGTACGCCGTACCGCAGTGTGGTAGAAACGCATGATATGCAGTAAGAGCGGGGCTGCGTAAACGCATCGGCGGCGGCAGCCCCTCCCACGTCAAGACACACAAATATGTCGTTTTCTTTTCGGCATTAGCTGACCATGGCGTATTGGGCACGTTTTCATTTCCCTGCTATATTCGACCGCGGCGAAAAAAATTGGGTAAAGGATAACAATATTAAGAGAAATATTTTTTTTAAGTGGTATTGAAGTCATGTTTAGCACGTATTAGATCGATAATAGAACGTTTTTAAACATTTGTATTTCACATTTTCTTATTTTTTAAATTGCTGCTAAGTAGAATTTGCATTTAAGTTTAGTAGAATTGATAATTTAAAGACACCAGGCTTCCCGTAAGTGAAGAAATGCACTAAATAAAAACTTAATCCATATACTTACATTATAAATTCGAAAGGAACTCTGTTTGCTTGTCTGTTAGTTACCTTTTCACAGCTATACCACTGAACACATTTCGAAAAGATTTGGCAGAGAGATAGATTGCATCCTAGGGATCAAGGCTACTTTTTGTCTAAAAATATCCCTTAAGATGGGGTTAATAGGGGATAATTATTGCGATACGACCGAACTTCATGCGGACGAAGTCGTGGGGATAAATTGTGTTTTTTTGCACATGTTTTGTTGAAGGCCCTTAATGAATTCAAAATTTGCATCGTTACTTCCTTGGTGGAAATAGCTAAAGTATTTTATTATGATAAGAATTTGATTTTAATCTTACTATCATACCTTAATTGAAAGATGGTATAAAATAATGCCTCTTTTCAAAACAATTGTCATTAGATAGCAATATGTTAATTAAATCGGGCTTGTTCCTGTTCCTGCTGACTGTTCTTCAGGTAAGAATCACTTTTAAAATTGTAATTATAAAGTTGTTATATTTATATTGGAGCAAATAAATTATTCTGCATTCCCACGGAGTGTTGTTAAATACATAATTATAGAGTATTATATAGGTACAAAGGTATTACATGCTATATATTAAGAATTTTGGAGCAGTGGTGGCCCAGTAGTAACGGCCACGACTTACGAGTTGTAGGTCGTATGTTGTAGCCCAATTGGAAGGCAGTCACCTCCTTCTGGGAAGCAGTTATGCTCGCGAAGGAGGTGGCGGGATGGGAGAGGGACAGGTCCTCCCGTCCCAGCCGCCGCGAGATACGCCCCGGGCGTCGGTAACCGCTTGACGACTCCCGTCCGCAGGCCTGCGGACGGTGAGTAATGGGTACTCTCCGATCAGGACCAGGGTCGTGCCTGCCAGCTTGTGAAGGGGCCGTCAGGGCCGCAGCCTGCCGGGTAAGCGGGATTGTCCGAAAGGTTTACCGCTTTACCCGGAACATAAAGGACTAAGAAAGGAACATGAAAAGGTTTTTGTCAATAAAACTCTGACACTCCCTTCCGCTCCACCCAGTGTGGGAGGAGTCATTTGATGATTTCACACCCTCAGAAAAAAAAACCCAGACAAGTACTTTACTTTGTGTAAGTTCATCATCACTGCTCTCAAACCGGTGAAAGAAAACATCGTGAGGAAACCTAGAACCGAAAAATTCTAGGATTTTGCATATTAAGAACTTTATGCAGCGACGTTTTGTACTTTACAGGTATCCGCGCGATACAAGAACGTAGAATCAGACTTCATCGAGGATGCAGTCAACCCCAGTGAGTAAAAAATATCGAATTTTAGTAGCGCTTTATTAAGTTCAAAATAATATAATACGGTAGTACCTTTATGATGAACTGGAATATACCACTATGTCACTATCTAACATCACCATGATGCCTCACTCACCCAGATCCCGCAGAGGTATCACCACCAGCCTCACGTATTGCATCGGGGTGGGAGGCACAGCCGGGCCAGCACCCTCACCATGCAATCCTTCGTGTTGTGGGCAGCAATGGTGGAATTGGCCGATGTGGAGGAGCTATTATGGCCCATCGTTGGGTCCTAACCGCTGGGCATTGTACCAGATCGTAAGTAACACATCGGAAACTAAACAGCCTCAAATAGAGCAGTAGGTAATAAATCATTCAATCAATCTGCCTAGCCTTTTCCCAACTATGTTGGGGTCGGCTTCCAGTCTAACCGGATGCAGCTGAATACCAGTATTTTACTTGGAGCGACTGCCTTTCTGACCTCCACAACCCAGTAACTAGGTAACATGATACCCCTTGGTAAGACCGGCTGTCAGACTTTCAAGCTTCTGACTACCCGTAATGACTGTCAAGGATCCACGAATGACAGCCGCGACCAACGGCTTAACGTGCTTTCCGAGGCACGGAGGAGTCTCGATTTGTAAAGATGGTCACTTATCCACGGACCAGCCCCGCCAAGCGTAGCTTAACCTGAAGTATCATTCCGTGCGGCTGTTATTACTTAGCCACGACCTCCTCTAGGTAATAAGTCATTATACTGTTAATTTTAAGTACGTTCTACTAGACCCTCATTTCCTTTTTAGCCGCGTATCTATGACTGTTCGCCTTGGTACGGTGAGCTTCATTGACAACAGACCGGCTAATATATTCGACACCACGGAATGGTACACGCATCCTCAATACAATAATGAAACTTCGAGTACACAACCGACTGACCTCGCACTCGTGAGGCTGCCGCGATCTGTTGTTTATTCAAGTGAGTATATTTTTTATGTTACCAGAGACTATGTTTTTGACTGTGTTCTGATCTACTTATTAAGTAGATCTTGGGAGTCAACGACTATTTTTACAGCGAGCGAGAGTCAAATTGTGTGGCATTCTGAAGTAGTGAGAATTTTAAGCCCTGAGAATATTGTATGTAATAAATTACACTTAGTTTCTTATTTCTCAAAGCGGGCGATAAAGAATAAAGTGTTTACCTTGGGGGCAACACTATTTTAAGCTCGAGTAACGCACTTTGCATACAAAGCGGAGTGAAGGGTTAAAAAAAACAGTCGTTTTCAAATAGTCGTTTGTTCCCTAGACACGTCATGATTTATTATTTATTTGCCTTCAAAAATTTTGAATTAAAATGTTATTTTATTTTCAACTAGCTTTTGCCCGCGGTTTCACACGCGTTAAATTAGTAGTAAACGATTCCCCTTTCCCTATATAAGCGCGAAAAAATGTGTTTATTTACGACTTCGCATTAGAAGTCTTGAAATTATCAGTGGTTCTCTAATATATGAAGCATGTTAATATACATATAAACCTACCTCTTGATCACTCTATCTATGTATTAATAAAACTGCATCAAAATCCGTTGTGTAGTTTTAAAGATCTAAGCATACATACATACAGATAATAGGACAGACGCGGGAAGCGACTTTGCTTTATACTATGTATGTAGTGATAAAGAGACCTAAACTGAAACAACTCCTAAATAAAATGTTTGACACCGTAGTATACCATTATATAATAAACAGTTGTTACACTTATCAAGGATTGCATTGTTTACTCTTAAAAAGGCCTGAATGCTTGTAACTTATGCATGTAGTTATGTGCGTAGCATTTTTCCAAAGGATACTTAAGATAATTCAGGGGACCCACAGTTTTTTAATAAAATATTTTGGAGTGACGAGGCTCCATGCCGGCGAGAATGTTAACGCAGAACCAGTTTAAAAAAGAACGTTGCAGCTCTAGCGGAGAACAAATTCGCATGACTATAGATAGCTGTGTTTATTACAGACTGTCCGTCTATGATACGGGACTTCGTTGGTTCAGCTTGTCTAGTGTAGATGTGGCGTAAGCTGCTAATCCTATGCGTTTTCCTCATTCTGATAAACGTTTCAACTGTATATAATACCGCGTGACGTCTTCATCCAGCTCTCCTGCAACCGATCCGCATACAGTCAAGTGCTGACGCATACCGTAACTACGCCGGCCAGCGGGTGGTCGCAGCTGCCCCGGGTGAGTATTTCTTAGATAACTAATTTAACCCATTGAAGGACAGTGAACGAGACACAATAGAAGTTTTATTGTTATTACGTCTATAGGCGTTCACTGTCCCTCAAAGTGTTAATAAATATCTTGTCAAGTATGAAAATAACCCAATCAATATAGCCTTGCCTTGTCCGAATTAGATTTACGTCAGTGTTTTATAACTATTACTTAAAAGATACTGAATTCATGATACTGATAGAAATACTGCTATTCAGATGCATCCGGTTAGACCGAAAGCCAACCCCAACATAGTTGAGAAAGGCTCGGCAGATTGATTATTGTATTAGGTTTCCTATTAGGTATAATCTGAATATCTAAACAAACGAATTTTACTTATTTCAGTATGTTTGTTTGCATATTCTGCAATTATAGACCTACACCTTTCCTTTGCTTTCCTTGCATAGTACAAACTGGGATTGCCGTCGGTTGGTGCTTCATTTAATTAAAAACGTCTAACCGGTGTCTGCGAGGTCACTTCGGCCCCACGTATGTACCAAGGATAATTCGTTGGCATTCATTGAAGATACTATTTAATTAGTATTATTAAGTAGTTCTCTATAATTATATTTACATACAACCTCTAACCATCCATCTTTTTTTCTTAAGGAAAATGACTCCTCCCGCTGCCGCTGTGGGTAGAGTGGAAGGGAGTGTCAGACGCTTACTGACTAAAACCCATTCATGTTCCTTGGTTAGCCCTTTGTGTTCTAGGGCAGCAGAAATCCTTGGGATTACTATTACTCCAGAACGAAAATAAAATTATCCAAATCGATTGTTTAACAAATAGAAAACGGAGCAGGTAGATACTGTCATTCCTTCTCAAGTAAGGCAAAATGGAGGTTACGGCACAAACGATCGAGTTTGGTTTTAAAACTTAAATATTAATATGTTATCACACTTGTACACCAAAGATTCAAATGAAACCATTAAGTTTTTCATTGTTAAGTTTTTTTTGTAATACTAGTTTTCAAACATTTTCTCCTAATTTTATAGTGGCATGGTCCAATGTGCTGAGATGGGTGTATCTCCGGGCAATCTCCAATAATGAGTGTATCACGACATTCGGGAGCACCACCGTCGCATCAACTGTCATCTGCACAGTATCCGACACCGTCAGCTCCCAGTCAGTTTGCAATGTAAGATTAAGTGCTTAGTCGCACCATGAGAATCAAGTACAGTTTTTATTAGAACAATTAGTTAATCAATTGAGAAAGGTTCCTGGTTTAACAGTAACAGCCGCATGGATTAATCATCAAAGGTGAAGTTATAGTGACTGAGGTGATAAGGCCGACCATCCCTCGTTACCATGAAAAGTATGTCCCAGGTTTAATTGGAAGATGTTTGCAACTGGTTACGAGTAGTCAGAAGGCCAAAATTCTGAAAGCCAGTCTTAACAAGGGGTATCATGTCAATCAACATCTAGTTTTTTAGATGAACTCAATGTTAAACTAGCCTCAGATGCATCTGGTTAGACTGAAAGCCGACCTCAAGATAGTTGTAAAAAGGCTAGAAAGGTAGATGCTGAAGCTATTTACTTTAAAAAATAAAAATGTGTGTGTAATTTTTCCCAATTCTAAAAGTTTCAAAACCCAAGTCGATGTTATTTTTATATACTTACAGTTTGTTTACTAAGTTTTCTTTATGGATCAGGGTGACGGTGGTGCTCCATTGGTGCATATTGGCTCCGACGGTGTTCCGACCCTCATCGGCATCTTTTACTTTATGAGGAGAGCAGAAGGTGAATGCAGCGCAACTGGAGTGCCTTCTGGTAATATTTTAATCACATTCATATTAAATAAATAATCTTACACAAAATTTCTGATTTATATACAGTTTATTAAAATACTTTTATTTCTACTAGGTTTCGTCCGTCCGGGACCTTTCTTGCCGTGGTTCAGACAAGTGACGGGTATTGAATTCGACACCACTCCCACTACCACCACTACTACCACGACCACTACTACTACCACTACTCCTTCCCCTACTACCACCACCACCACTCCTTCTACAACAACGACCACCACTCCCACCACCACCACTCCTTCTACAACTATAACCACAACTCCCACCACTTCCACCACTACCACTCCTTCTACAACTACGATCACCACTCCCACCACCACCACTCCCACCACCACCACTCCTTCTACAACTACGACCACCACTCCCACCACCACCACTCCTTCTACAACTACAACCACAACTCCCACCACCACCACTCTTCCTACAACTATAACCACAACTCCCACCACCACTCCTTCTACAACTATAACCACAACTCCCACCACCACTCCTTCTACAACTATAACCACAACTCCCACCACCACCACTCCTTCTACAACTATAACCACAACTCCCACCACTACCACCACTACCACTCCTTCTACAACTACAACCATAACTCCAATCACTACCACTACTACCACTTCTTCCATTTCTTCCACATCAACTACCTTTATACCCTCAACCACCACTACCACTATGACCACCGAATCGGAGAAACCAGAAGATTTTACTACAGCTCCACCACCAGAGGACTCTGAAGATAACGAAGAGGACAAAGAAGAAGACTCAGATGACTCA
Organism: Hyppa rectilinea; assembly: GCA_951799385.1. Classification (NCBI taxonomy): domain Eukaryota; kingdom Metazoa; phylum Arthropoda; class Insecta; order Lepidoptera; family Noctuidae; genus Hyppa; species Hyppa rectilinea. The sequence continues at coordinate 14,585,437 of OX637321.1, read as the reverse complement.
GAATCTAATGAGGATGATGATATGGGGCAACTTCTGAAACGCCTCGAAGTGAACGTCAAAGTAAAGGTTGGATTTAACAAATACATGGCTCAAGGCGAGGCCACGAATACGGACAAGTATTCGGATACTTTGATCCAATAAGTTAATATTTGATCTAAAAGAAAATTTAATGTAGAAATTTAAATTGAGTGTTTATAATACAATAAATAAATAAATTATGTTAATAGGGCTCGTAAATATTTAATTTTGAAAGTTACCCTTAATCTAAAAAATCATAAATAATTTACTTGTCATCAGAGAGACCACCTTTCAATTTATCAACTCTATCTAATGCAGTCCACTGCGTATGCCTCTCCGAATCCGAATCTGGTCCCCGATTTAGGACTCATCTAGTCCACCGGCCATTACTCTTTCGAATAACGAAGGCTGCTCACTGCCACTTCAGCTTGCTTACTCAAGCTATGTCGGTAACTCCGATTTTATATTTGGATAATTTAATTCCTGATTTTATTCTTTAAAGCAAAAATCAAAGCCGCTCCATAGCGCGCTGAGCAACCTTAAATTTGTGAACTAGCATGACCGTCATTATCCACGTTTTGGCACCGTTTGGCATAACAGGCGGGAAGCACTGGTTAAAGACCTTCCCTAAGAAGCCTTCAATGGAATGCGGGATAGGCGAAGTTGAAGACTTGATAAAGTTTTCCAAACGCTGCCCAACATAGCTGGATCGTCCTGTCGGATTCTTTCTCAAAGTTGTGTCTACCGAGCTGGATAGCTTGCCATAGTTAAACATACTCCTTCAAAACTTCGAGAGACGGTGCAGTATCTGGTCTAACTGTTTCAGTATCTCTGCCATTATGACGATGTTCTCGGCAAAGAAAAAGTGCGAAATGTACTCGCCGGTTATGTTTACTCCCTGTTCAATTCAGTCTAGCGTATTGAAAACATCTTCCAGCGCGTTGGATATTACATTCATCTGTGTGATACAGATGAAAGTAATATCCCTGAATCTTTATACTAGCAATGAATGGGGCTGATTTTCTTGTCCTGGATCTGGACAGTCATCGTGGCAGTGCTATTTAGCTTGACAATTCAATACAAGGCCAAAATAATCTCGCATTGGTGGACATCCGGGATATTCACCATATTATCTGCACCTATGGCTGGTTAAGTATAAATCCCGTCAAAATTCTCGATTTCCTCGGGAATGTTGGAGGTAAAGTCTGCTGTCACACATAGTTCCTTGTTTAGCCTGATGGGACCTCTCCAATTGCTGAGCTATACAATGTGTCTGAGAAAGTTCTAGCGAAAAGTAAGCGTGTGCAGACGTAATTCGTAAGCGGATCGTAATTGAAAAAAAAATAAGTCATCTTATACAAAATTTCAATCCCTACTTGACAAGATGTATGGGAAGTTTTTTTTTTTCAATTACGATGTTGGTCCCCGGGAAAAAGTTGTTCCGTTTGATGGTCTGTACCACACGCTTAATATTTTCGCTACACCTTTCTCAGACACCCTGTATAATAAACCTCGACCCTCGAGTCGTGTCTTTAATGGTCACAGGGAGAATCATAGACCACATAATACGAGAAAATGAACACACTATCCTCGCAAATTGTTTGATAACCCTCAACACAGTCTCCCCCAAAAATTCCCCCAAGTGTGAAGTTGGCCCCCAGTCCAGACCAGTGAAAAGCAATCTCTTATTATTAACTGTGACCCTCGGAACTAAATTCCATTCTTTCATCTGACCCTACTTTCTTCATATTGTCTCTTATGTGATAATAAACTTAGTTGCTTTGTCTGTGGTCGACTGAGCTAACTTTTAGTAGTTCAAATGTGTATCGGTCAAAGACACTGTGTACACTTTTATTGTCAGGAAAGGGATATGGTCCGTTCAAATAAAAAAAATATAAATTGTTTAATAATGCTATAAAAAACGCATAAAATAGAATAAATTCATTAATAAAAAACAAAGCACAAAAATTTGAACAAATACGCAGTCCCACAGGTAATAACGAAAAGAGACTTTTATTTATAATACTTATGCTTATGCTGGTATCTGTGCAGCTTCAACTATCCGTCATTTGTTAGATCATCTTTATCAAAGAAAAACAGACATTGTAGGGAATTAACTGGGTCAAACGACTCACCCGCTTCAACCTTCCCGCAGCCACGATCCGAGGGTCCGGCCCGGTAGAACGTCGGGGATGTTCGGCACAGCACACACAGGCGATCTCCAGTCAATAATCCCAAACATATAGTCCATAGGTCACAATACACTGTCTTCCAGGAAGATGAAAGGGGAATTTTAATTATGATGAGCTCGATCAAATGAGGAACGTAGCACTGCTTGTCACATGCGCTCGCGTCGGTGTCCGTTTTTTGACTATTTTGACGGGGGCGCGAGTATCGCGCCAACAAGGTCATTCCTCGTCCGTGACGAAACGTCCGTCCGAAGGACGCGCTCCAGTCGACGCAGTTTATCGTCGACCCAGTATACAAAAAAATGAAAAAGAACCACGGCTATGAACCAAATTGTGTCATCTTATCCTAACACGAATAAAGGAATATTTAAACAAAATATAAACAAAAAAAAACCTGTTTCGGGACGAAACAGACATAATATAAAACTTTTATCTTAGCAAACAAATCATTACTTATTAGAGACATACAACCCGCAGGGCAGCATATTCTGCCGGGCTGTTTGGCAGTAGCGACCCAATCTTCCGGAAGAAGAAACGTTCCTAACCTTTGTCTTGCCTTTATTGGCTGGCTAGAGTGAACACTGACGAAAAACTCTTCTTCGCTTTGAAGCTCTTTCTTGCCTTTACTGACCAGCTTGAGAGGAGATTCGCAAGACAAACGTGCTCGGGGAAAGGAAGTAATCTAGTAAGGTGCTGGTGGTGATCTTGACCGTACATTCGGGATTGTCCTGATAGCCGTGGAATACCTTTCCACTCCTTATAGCGCCTCTGCACATGTTGCTCCCTAGTCGATACGTCACTGTACTAGCGGTCGGGTGTCCATTATTATATAAGTGCAATATTGGTCAGGCAGGGGACATAGTTTATAGTGTATTTACCTACCTATTCCAATATAGCCAAACCCATAGCCTAAATATTTTGCTTCAATATTCTGCAATAGTTTTGCACTAACCGAGGGTTGTCCTTATACCAGCATAGTAGATACAGTGCTAATTGTCGGTTGGTGCCTCCTCATCATTTAAAATTAATCATATAAAATAAATTATCAAATTTTAACTACCCCTTCCGCTATGGGTTGAGCCGAAGGGAGTGTCAGGCTCTTACTGACTAAAACATTTACACTTAACTTCCTATTGCACTTACCACTGTCTATCTCTGCATCAACCAAAGGTTGACTGGGAGAAAATGCCTGTGGCATTAAGTCCGCCTCTGTACATTTCTGTGCTTAAAGTATTAAATAAATAAAACCCATCTATGTTCCTTCCTTAGCCCTTTGTGTTCCGAGGCAGTGGTAACCCTTTCAGTCAATCCCGCTGATCCGGCAGGAAATAGGGTTACTTTAATTTCAGTGACCATAAGTACATTTCAGTCTCGTCTTAGGTTTTATTCAGAAGGAACACACGAAACTAGATGAACCGATGACCTTGACAAGGTAGCTGGGGCAAACTGGATGCAAAAGGCGGAAGACAGGGTGTTGTGGCGCAGTCTGGGAGAGGCTTAAGTCCAGCAGTGGACTGCGATAGACTAAGTTGATTAATTGATACGGAGGGCATGATTGCATTTGTAGTGTGATAAATTTTAGACATAATATAATGATATGGATACGTTAATCTTATTGTACAGACACCAGCATTGACAATGAACTTTATACTCTTGTACTAAAGTTGAAAACCCTTTAAGAAATTTGACAGATTGGGGTAGCTTTATGTGCTGGCCTCTGTACAAGCGGTGGCCAAGGTAGTGACAAATCTATTTGTGTATTTAAGTACATAAACTGATTTAGTGGAGCAGTACACATAATAATTTTCTATCATGCCCAAAGGGTTCCCCCAACCAGACAAGTATAAATGAATAAACATAATATTTTCATGAAATTATTTATTTCTGTCAATACATGAACATTTAATTAGTATGGAGTACAACGAATCATAATGTTCTACTACGCCATCCGCTAAAAAAGGAACTCGAACAAAACTCTCGGTAGAATATGCTGACGGAATAAACAATATCTGAGAATTTTGATTAAATAAAAATTAAAGTAAAAAATTAGTTAAACTTGATTATTAATGTCATCACAATCAAACATCAATAGAATTAAATAGTTTGATTATTCGTTTTAACGATTAAATTAATGTTTCACAACACTAATTTCGTTTCCTATAACCTTTGTGGTATTGAATTTGTCGAATCTGACCTTGACTTTGACACTCACTAGGAGCCGTTTTATGAGTTGCGCTATTTCATCATCATCATTTGAATCGGAACTATCTGAGTCTTCTTCTTCAGAGTCCTCTGGTTTTTCAGTAACATTTTCTTCGGGAGTAGCATCATCTGGTGATGTAATAGTACTTTCGGTGGTAGTTGTGGTTGTGGTGGGTGTGGTGGTTGTAGTGGGTGTGGTGGTTGTAGTGGGTGTGGTGGTTGTAGTGGGAGTGGTGGTTGTGGTAGGAGTTGTGGTTGTGGAGGGAGTTGTAGTTGTGGTGGTACTGGTGGTTGTGGCGGTATCTAAGTCAATACCCGTTACTTCTTGGAACCACGGTAAGAAAGGTCCGGGACGGAGAAAACCTGCCAAAAAGATTTTTCTATAAACTATACTAATGATTTCTAAATCATACCTGAAACATATAGAAAAGATAGAAAAGAAAATTTATATGAAAGTAATGAAAAATATTACCTGAAGGCGCCGAGCTCTCACAGGCGTCGCTATGGAAGAAGGAGACTCCTATAAGCGTTGGAACACCATCGTTGCCAACATGTACTAGTGGCCCACCATCGTCACCCTGAAATGAAGTATAGCTAAATACGGGAAGAGTCACCTTTACCAACTTTGACACTAGGTTGGTCACTAACCACACGAAAAAGAACAAAGGACGCAACGCCTATTGTTATGTTTAACGGTGCCGGATCTTAAGCAAGCACTTGTATTACACCATCTGTTTATCAATAGACAATTCGTAAAAAAAAATATTTATTGAATACTTTAAGTCATTGACTGCCACGCAGCAGACACAATAGAAAAACTATTTTTTGTCGGACACACGGTGACCGCGTTGGCGTTCAACGTGTTAAGCACAGAAATGTACAGCGGTGGACCCAATGCCAAAGGCATTTTATACCAGTCAACCTTTGGGTGATGCAGAGACAAACAGTGGAGGTGCAATAGGTAATATTCAATATCGAAATTCAAAATTTCAAAATCTTCGTTACCGACCCTTGTCTTTGATTTTTAAAAACAAATTCGGTGTTTGGGCGTTGTCCCGCAACAGGTTTTTAAGACTTTTGTCACCTCCAATAGCTTTAGTTACGTGAGTAATCGCCTAGTGTCTAGTTTAAATTTAAATGTTACCAAGTGTTGCTGAAAACAGTCACAAGTGTCTCAGAATTAGAAAAGTATACCATATTTGGTCTTTTCCAGGTTGAAATTCAGCTTGTTCGCTCACATTCCTAGCTTAGTTTTCAAGAGGATCGAAATAGCTTTAAACTTACAAAGCAAGTAGCCTGTGAGGTGACGGTGAAGTATTTGGCGCAGATGGTCTCGTCGAAGACGCCGTGGAAATAATCTTCAGCACATTCATAGGTGTTGACCGCCCGTAAGTATACCCATCTCAGTACATCGGATGAAGGATCTATAATGTCAAGAGAAACTATTACAGTGACGACAAAAAAAGCATTGCGAAAAGAAACTATCCCTAACCTTTATTAATCAACTGTCTCTTAAGATACAGGTATACCCTAGTATATAATATATAGTCCTACTCATCGATTTCGATAACGGCGAAGCTTCAAATCACTTCCCTGCGTAAGCCCTTAGATGGCTTGCTAGACCGAATTTTGTTTTGAACAACCGGTCACAACTAGAACCTGCAGTGTTGTAAGTATATGTGTAGGAGGGCTTAGGTCTCTCTCTGCGCCAAATTCGCAAAGAGAGACCTTTTTTTTTTTTTTTTTAAGGCTGGGAAATCATCCAATGACTGCTCCCGCTCTGGGTGGAGCGGAAGGGAGTGTCAGACTCTTACTGACTAAAACCCATCCATGTTCCTTCCATAGCCCTTTATGTTCCGGGGTAGCGGTAACCCTTTCGGACAATCCCGCTTACCCGGAAGACCTAAACCCTCTGAAAGGGACTTCACTAGGATATGAGCTGATGTTAACGACTCCGTGTCATCATTCTCCTGCCCTTATCCCAATTTATTTGGGGTCGGCGCAACATGTCTTTTTCTTCTCTATTAGTCGTCATCTCGATAGTCACTCCCTTTCTAGCCATATCATCTTTCACACAATCCATCCATCGTTTCTTTGGTCTCCCTCTACTTGTATAGCCATCCACATTCATACTCACAACTATTGACTAAAAAAAAATATTTTGGTTTCTTTCGTTCTCTACTTACTAATTCTGGAGGAATAATAATTTATGCATGCCATTCTAATGTGTACCTGAAGATAACTCTTAAATATTGGTTGTAAAATAATTACTGACTATTGTGTGCTGTGCTGCCATGTCCAGTAGTGATCACCCGCTCGCCATCGTAGTCACGGTACGCATCAGCACTGGACTGTATACGGATCGGTTGCACAAACTCTGGAAGTTACGTCAAATAAAACAATTACAAGTCAAACATTAACAAGTCAATCAATCTGCCTAGCCTTTTCTCAACTATGTTGGGGTCGGCTTCCAGTCTAACCGGATGCAACTGAATACCACAACCCAGTAACTGGGGAATACGATACCCCTTGGTAAGACTGGCTGTCAGATTTTCGAGCTTCTGACGACCCGAAAAACACGTTTATTACTCAAATGTCCTTTCTTTGATATTGTTCGTCGAATTTTTGAGCTCCTTAAGTTTTGAGTTGAGCTGCACGATTTATGACAAATGCGTGCACTGACTAGACAGGCCCACTAAACCTGTAGGGTTCTTTTCTTAAACGGCCATTTCAGACACCAACCTACATGCTAATCACATGATTTGACCAAGATTATGTCTGGACATTAAAAGAGACTGACCTCTGAGTTTGTTTCGGCCTTTTTTATCAGAGTAGTCAGTTCGGAATCGCTGACCTCATCTAGTTTTAAAAATATTATTTAAATAATATTTTTAAAATTAGATTTAAAACTGTTTGTAAACACCTACAAAAAAAAAAATTATCATTTAAACTTACAACAGACTGAAGCGCAATTTGTGGAGCATTTGGGGTTTGTAAATCATTTTCTTTTAAACGGCACTTTCTGAAGTAAAGAATCAATTCCAATAATTTATGTTCAATCTTTTTTTAGCAGTCAACAATTTTTTTTTGTTACTCGAAGCTTACCCTACGGAGGAGTTAAGATAGGCAGTCACTCCATGTAAAATACTGGTATTCAGCTGCATCTGGTTAGACTGGAAGCCGACCCTAACGTAGGTGGGAAAAGGCTAGGCTTGTCTAATAGCTTACCCTATATTTTAAAAACATGTGCAAAAGCCAATATAATTTATTGGATGTCTTAAGTAACATCCATTTAGAAGAACATACTCACGGGTATACACTGCACGTATCTGCAACTTCACTAGTGCGATGTCATATGGCTGCAGGCCGGCTTGGTTCTTCCAGATTTGGAAACGTGGATGGATGTACCATTCCGTGGATTGAGAGAAATGTTCCGAGACGGTAAAGACCACCCCGCCAGCGTGAACCACTACACGAATGCGGCTAAAGAGAAACGGAGGGTTAGAATGGCTAAATAGGCAAGTAACAATGTGTGTGTAGTTAAGATATTTGTGAACTTGATTGCATACAGATACAAATATATGTTACAATAGGTACGCCCGCCTGGTTTCATCCGCTGCTCGGCTCGTATTAGGTCGTAGCGTGATGTTACATAGCAAAGAAAATTCTTCAGCTTTATAATATTAGTATAGATAATTCTACTCGTAAAGCTACCTCTAGCTGCTCAAGAAACTGGCCAAAACTCGGTTGTAACGCCGTCATCTTGTTTGCCGAATACAGTGTCACAAATGTTTACCAACAGCACCTGTCTGTCAATTTTATTCCAGTGGATTTCGGTGGATGGGAGAAGGAAAGGTGCACCTGTCCCAACTACCGCGGGAGACGCCCCAGGCATCGGGAGCCGCGTGACGACTCCCGGCCACCTTAGGCACGGGCCTGCGGGCGGTGAGCAATCAGGACGAGGCGCGTACGTGTTCGACACGCACCTCAAAGAGATGACAGCAAGTGAAGGGGCCCTTTAAGGCCTAAGCCTATCGGGTAAGCGGGATTGTCCTAAAGGGTGTCCGCTACCCCAGAACATGCCCTTTATATTCCGGGGTAACGGTAACCCTTTCTTTATAAGGAAGGAACATGGAAATGTTTTAGTCAGTAAGAGTCTGACACTCTCTTCCACTCCACCCAGAGCGGAAGGGGTCATAATTATTACAAATAGAAAATTGTCTTTTTGTAATAGGTTTACTTACTCAACAGTACAAGTCGCTGAAGTGAGAACCCATTCGTTGGCCACAATTGAGCCTCCACATTGTCGCACATTGCCATTCGCGTGCACGAAACGAAGAGATGCATGGTAAGGGAACTGGCCGCGCGCTGCCGGCCAGCCCGATACTATACGTGGCGACGATGATGGCGCTTCGGGTTCTGTGTGAACAAGTCATAATGGTTACAGTCTATTCAATACTCAATCTTTATTTGCATTCCACAATGTGTTCTTAGGTGGTAGGTAGAAAATTGAGATCATTATGAACCCTGTCGGGCACAGCAAAAAATAGTAGGAGAAAGGAAGCTTCAAATTAACTTACAAACTAATTAAATCTAATAATACCATATTAGGCATTCCCTAAATTTTCATTGTTGAAGTATTCACCTATACCATACTAACATTTTTTTTAAGAATTGTTTTTTTTTTTTAATTATGTTTATTTTATCTTCTCTTTGGATTGCTTCAGGTAATTTGTTATACATTCTTATGGACATTACGTAGGGACGTGTAGAATGTATTTTTAGCCGAGAAAGTGGAATTCTATTCAAGTCCTTGTTTCCAAGTGATGGATCCTTCCACTCAAACAACAAAAATCAACTTTATGCTAATGTTGATTAAGTTAATTTATGGTTCGCTTGTAGGTAAGTTATATTGAAAAAGTGTTACAATAATGTTTGAAGTTATGCCGTAGGTATACTGAACTTTGTTAACGCCCAACATAACTTATTGAGTTATTTCGTTTCCTTATTTTGTAAATGGGACCCATTCTAAATAATGCCTTTCTAATACCCTTTGTCCTTTATTTCCTGCTAATGAAATGAGATTGTTTTTACTTACCGTGGCTAATTTCATTCTCAATGAAGTCACTTTGGTATCGCCCTGATACCTGCAAAGTACATAAGCGTTTTTAGATGAAGTTCTTCAATACCTGTATGTATGTACGGTACGTGGATGGGTCTTTACATATCAAAACTCCTACGTGCGTCGGAAAGCACGTTAAGCCGTTGGTCGCGGCTGTCATTCGTGGATCTTTGACAGTCGTTATGGGTAGTCAGGAGTCCGATAGTCTGACAGTCAGTCTTACCAACAGGGTGTCGTATTACCCAGGTACTGGGTTGTGGAGGTCAGATAGGCAGTCGCTTCATGTAAAATACTGGTATTCAGCTGCATCAGGTTAGACTGGAAGTTGACCCCAACATAGTTGTTGTTGGGAAAAGGCTAGGCAGATGATGATGATGATTGTGTGAATAGATATATCACTTAGGTTGGATTTCATTAAAGCTGGACAGCAGTGGTGACCCAGTGGTATCGGCCTCGACTTACGAGTTGTAGATCATGAGTTCGAACCCAGGCTTTACTTTGTATATTTCATTGCATCACCTCTGCTGTCAAAACGATAGGAAAAATTCGTGGGGAAACCAGCATGTCCTCGAATCAACACTTCGAAGCCATGTGACATCTACCACCCCGCTCTGGTCTTACGTGGTGGATTAAGGCCCACTCTCTCTCACCGAGAGGAAACCTGTATCCCAGCATTGGGAATATTGTTAAAGTCTTCTTCTTCTTATCGTGTGGTTAGTGACTAACCTGGTGTCAGAGTTTTTTTTTATGCTGCCCATGGGCCTCTGACTTTAGCTTCACATGGTGTTGAGAAATATCTCTCATACATGCTGATTTCCTCACGATGTTGTCCTCCACCGATTTTTAAGGCAAGTGATAATTATACAATACGCACATGAATCCGTAAAGTCAGAGGTGCGTGCCTTGGGTTCGAACTCGAGACCGATACTTATGCTTCATAGGAATACAAAATGGTATATACGATCTAACATAGTACAGCTACATTATCAGCATAATTATACTGTTCCCACTAGTGGACACGTGGTTATACACCACGCGGGCCCCAAAAAAAAGCGACATTTATTTTGGTACTTTTCAACTTAATCTCTCAAACTCAAATTATTTATCTATACTAATATAGAGGTACATTTTTTAAGTTTGTATGTAGGGGGTAATCTCCGCCGATGGAATTTCGTGGAGCACTTCCGACGTTTGGCCCCCAAGCTGGAACGGACTGGGGCCGCCTTCAAGCGGCTCTTGCCCAATTTGAGGGGGCCAAACGCCTCCTGCCGGAGGCTTTACGCGGGAGTCGTGCGGTCCATGGCCCTTTACGGGGCCCCGGTGTGGGCGCGTTCACTGAACGCGCCCCAAAAGGTGGTAGCCATTCGGCTAATCCGGGGGTACCGCACGATCTCGGGCGAGGCGGCAAGCCTCCTTGCCGGACTGCCGCCGTGGGATCTGGAGGCGATAGTCCTCGCGCGCCTGTTCGAGTGGCGCGCGGAGGCACTAAGCCGGGGGGAAACTCCGTTTCCGCGGCAAATTGCGGCGGAGCGGACGGACCTCCGGCGCGATCTCATGGCGGCCTGGAAGCAGCGACTGTCGCAACCCAGCGCAGGGCACGCCACGATAGTGGCGGTAAGGCCCCTCTTTGAGGAGTGGCTAGAGAGGCGTCACGGCGCCCTCACCTACCGCCTGACGCAGGTCCTCACCGGACATGGATGTTTCGGGAGGTTCCTGCACATCATTAGGCGGGAGGAAACGCCCGGGTGTCACCACTGCGAGGATCGCCCAGAGGACTTGGTAGAGCACACGGTGCAAACCTGCCCCGCATGGGCGGAGCACCGCCGTGTCCTCGTAGAGGCGATCGGCAGCGGCGACCTCTCGCACCCGGCCCTGGTGCAAGCCATGGTCCGGGGCGAGAGGGAGTGGGAGGCAGTCACCTCCTTCTGCGAAAAAGTTATGCTCGCGAAGGAGGTGGCGGGATGGGAGAGAGAAAGGTCCTCCCGTCCCAGCCGCCGCAGGAGACGCCCCGGGCGTCGGGAGCCACGTGACGACTCCCAGCCAGCGTAGGTGCGGGCCTGCGGGCGGTGAGTAATGGGTGACTCACCGTCCGATCAGCACCAGACCCGTGCCGTACGGCGCGTATATGTTCCACGCGCGCCTCAAAGAGATGTCAGCATATGAAGGGGCCCCTCAGGGCCAAGCCTGCCGGGTAAGCGGGATTGTCCGAAAGGGTTACCGCTACCCCGGAACATAAAGGGCTACGGAAGGAACATGGATGGGTTTTAGTCAGTAAGAGTCTGACACTCCCTTCCGCTCCACCCAGAGCGGGAGCAGTCATTGGATGATTTCCCAGCCTTAAAAAAAAAAAAAGGGGGTAATCTCCAGAACTAATGATCCAATTTCAAAATTTTTTTCACTGATAGTAAGCTACATTATTCCTGAGTGCTATAAATTATATTTATATCATACATATTAGCCGAGCTATCGCAATTTTCGTCTAGCAAGTCGGAAAGAAATACCTCCGAAAACAGAATTATTTGCATGCGCTGCCTAAACAGTTACAGTATATCGCAATTTTCCGCGGACGAAGTCGCGGGCAGAAGCTAGTTTCAAATAAAGGCACTTTTGAATTTTCATGGGGTCGGTCAGTCATAAAAATTAAGCTAGATGCCCATTCCAAATCAGTATGTACCTATGGAGATGAACAGGCTAAAAAGTCCACGGAAAAATTGGTTACATCATTCATATTATTTAACTTATTTTTGAAAAGTTAATTTACGTCATTGTTATCCCCTTTGTGGAAAGAGTTTTAATTATAAATGTATTACATATTGTTATTTTATAAGTGGTTTTTTATTTAGAAGGGACTATAAAAGAATAGTACTTATTAGCTCTTATAGAATACCCAGCACTGGGGATCGTAGTGAAACATTGAATGTTGACTGATCTAGGGGATTTTTGTAGAACGTGCGCCCGTGCGGGTTGGTAGATGTCATAAGTCTCGAATTTTTGGTTCTAGGACATTTCGGTTTCCTCATGATGTTTTCCTTCACCGTTTTGAAAATACAACTCATGAACCTAATACTGTCTTATTAAATCTATAATTTATGATAGACAAAAAATATTAATTAAGTGATTAATTGATTTTTAATACTGTAATAGTGTTTACTTTACCTGAATAACAGCCAGCAGGAATAAAAACAAGCCCGATTTAATAATCATCTTGTATGTTAGTGACAAATATTCTGAAAAGCAGCAATGTTTTATACCATCTTCCATTAATACGATTATCACTGAGATTAAAATCAACAAATGATTATAATGATAGATATTGATAAAGAGATACATACTAATTATCAGATTAAAATACATTAGCATACCCGGCGATGGCTAAAAATAAATGACTTGACTTACTAACCTAGAAAATTTGTTAACATTTTCGTGGTTTAATAATTTAATTACTTAAATATTACATTTTTAAATATTTTTATAAAAAAAATACTAAAAACATTTAAATTTACGTAAAATAAATTACTAATTTTACTGTTACTGTATTAATTTATTTATCACTACATAGTATAAAGCAAAGTCGCTTCCCGCGTTCTAATGTCTGTATGTATGTATGCTTAGATCTTTAAAACTACACAACGGATTTTGATGCAGTTTTTTTTAATAGATAGTGATTCAAGAGGTAGGTTTATATGTATAACATGCATAACATGCAATTTACGTCATCCACGCGGGCGAAGCCGCGGGCAGAGGCTAGTAATATACATAGTGATGCTCCAACAAAATATATGCTTAAAACAACAGAATTAATGGAGATCTATGTTTTAGTCTAGTCCGCTATTTGACGCCTACCGTGGTCAGTTCGTGGATGGGTGAGTATCCATTACTTTTTGAGATTCCGCCGAACTTCGGAAAGCAAGTTAGCGGCTGTCATTTGTAAATCTCTGACAGTCGTCACGGTTAGTCCAAAAGTCTGACAACCCAGTCTTAACAATAATAATTAACAATACCCCTTGTATTGTTGTTAATTCCCAATTTGAGACATCATATTGCTTGAGCGCCATTTTTTTATTGGTTTCGTGGTTTGTACGGTTTCTAAACTACTTCTGGTCCGGTGTTGATTCTCAGATTGGGCAACGATAAATTTGGTATGTCCATTAGGAATTTCATAATAGCAGCTCGGAGTTAGGAAATTAGGTCAGTCATTATTATCGGTTAAGGATCGCTATTGTATATAATTTTCTTTGGACGATTTGCAAATACACATCTGGAATTCTAACTGATAATTTGACAACTAGGAAAAACATTAATAAGCACTAAACTTAATTAATTGGATATGAATCAATACAGACAACAATTCTTAAGTATATTTTGATAATTTTATTATCTTATCGAAATCATGCCTTTAGACCCGCGAACGGTGAGTAATGGGTACCTCACCGTTCAGTCAGGAGCAGCCAGTTGATTCTGTTGATAATTAATGGATTAATTTATTTTACTTCAATGGTCCTAGTTTATCATTTGTAACTTCGAGTTTCGGCTGTATGGACAGTACAGCATTGCACATGTAAGCGGGCACGCCGTTTTACCTGGAGGCTCTTTTTTTTCTTTAAATTTGCGCTTGAGTACAGTCAGTTCTTGAAGTTTTAATTGGTATATTGGCGTGTGCTAGCTGACATGTGACGGTTGATTTTAATGTGATGTGTTTCGTAATGTTAATTACTTCTCATACGATAAATGTGTAGAGTCAAGTTCTTCCAACTTAACAGACAGCTGTGCTGCTGGGGAGTTTTTTGCGCCACGTATTCTTCCCAGGTTGTTTGCTGTACCCCCATGTCGCACTGTTGCGCGAGTTAAGTCTCCAGTACCACGCACTCTGACGGCACTTAATGATCTCTTAGATTCTAATCCAACAATTGATCTGTTTGCGGATGAATGGATGAAGATTTTACTGGCATGTCAGAAGTTCTGTGAGAGGGATTCATGAAAGCATTGCAAATTTTATTTAATTTTTGTGTTTTATTGAATTTTTATATTTTCTTTTCTTTTGTACCTTTAATTATTGTAATAATAATAATAATAATAATCATTTATTTGCTAAAAACATGGTATAAAAGATGGTAATGTTAATTATGTGAACAAACATGTTTTGCTTAATAGGTTTAAGCGTGCAAATACATACATGCATAACGAAACAAGTCATCATGCGATTTTATGTTCCAGGAACTCCTTAACACTGTAATTGGTTTACAGTTGTAATTAAAGTTAAATAAATAATAAATAAAGAAAGCACTAGGAAGTGTTGAAGGGTGGGCGTTTTTGGGGGAATGTCTTATGTAACATTGACCTTCTAAATTTTTGATTTTGTTAATTTCACCGTGAGAACTTAGGTGACGTGAGTGTGAAGTGAACTGTCGATCCACCTAACGCTAGAGTATGACACTATCGACCGCTCAATCTATAGTAACCGTCATGAGAAGCTATAAATTTTGTAAACAAGTGTTCAGGAGTTCACAACATTTGGACCAACAAAAAAAATGAATTTGTTTAAGATTTAATAAATTATTGAGTAACAAATATTAATTAACATAACATAAATAATATATTATTTAAGAATAATTATTCGTCAGATTCAGATGTTTCCATTTCTGTGTGAAACAAACTCGTACGCATTCGAAACTCGAATGACGCGTTTATTTCAAAATGGCGTCCCGATAGTTTACAATCCCTGCGACGGACGCGTTCCGGTACCAAGAAACACAAACGATAGCGCTTTGCGTCGTTAAAATATGATCCGACTAAATTAAATAGGTTGTTACTTTCATATAACCCGTCTATATTTCATGTCGATTGAATATGGTCAATTTATTATTATCTCGCAGTATAAAATGTTTACTTAGTAAAAGATGTTTGTTTACATAATTTACAGCTTCTCGTGGCGCGGACTTTATATTCTCAAATTCTATATTATAAAGCTCACCGTGAAAACGTAGGTGAAGGTAGTTCAAAGAGAACTGTCAACAGTGTCAATTCCTAGCATTAATAATAATAATAATAATTTTAGACGCAGTTTTTTTTAAATCTATTGGCTGATAATCAACGCAAAATCACCAAAACCCTCTCTAAATTAATTCTGGAAAAAAAAACACGTAAATGGACCACAAAAAGTTATATAATATGTTTAGATCAAAAATTTACCTGACATCTGTCAAGTCTTTGTGAAAAATCAGAAGAAACGATGAAATGAAGACATGATAACTCGGTCAGCATCGAGACGCGCACGCCCACCACCTCCGGACTCTTCGCTCAGCTCCGCCTCGTCGCCGTCGGTTCCCAGCCCCACCGTGAGCGGTGTGACACCGACCGCGGCAGTTGCGTCGAGCTCGAGTGACGAGTATTTTTCCCCGCCGATGTCGCCAACACCTGTACGTCGGCCGGGGAGAGGCCGGCCACCGAAGAGCTTGGGACTTAGGGGCCAACCGGCCCCGAGCCGGGTCCCCGCTGCCGGTGGTTGTGTGCAGCGCATGAAATGGACTCAGTCTATAAATGAGAACGTCATGCGCGCATACTACGGGGCTACAGAGGGGGGAACTAACCTCACTGCGTACCGTGTTAGGATGCTGTCTCTGTTTCAGGTACTGGAACCAACCGTCAATGTATCGGCCCAGCGACTGTCGGATCAGGTGCGTGTCATCCAACGAATTCATAGGTTGGACGATGCCGCACTTGATAGGCTGCGCTCAGAGGTATTGAGCAACCATATTATCGTCTCAACTCCAACACAAACCGCGGTACCAGCGTCAACAACTGATGTAGTTCTACCGCGGTCCAATCATGGTGTTGAAGAGGAGGATGATAGGGTTGCCACAGTAAGTAGCCAGTGCAACGACAGATTGAGGAACGCTCTGGAGGATGCATTCCGCGAGTATAGATCCATTCCGACCGGACTTAGACCTCGATTACCACGCCTACCTATGCATAAACAAAATAAGGCGCTGGTGTGTGCCTTGGACTCGCAGCTTGAGAATTTTTTCAAAAGCAGCGAGGATCTTGTCGATACACACTCGATCCTGTATTGCGCGGCTGTTGCGGCGTGTCGATTAGCTAACGTTAAGTTTCCGAACTGTGACGAAGCTAGTCGACCAAAACCAGTCGTACCAGCCTGGCAGTACAGAATCGAGCGTCGTATCGATGGAGCCAGGGTACTCATTGGCAAATTATACTGCTTCAGGGAGGGTAATACTCGACCACGAGTGATGCGCTTTGTAAGGCGGGCATTCTCGGGGACTGGAATCAGTCCTCTAGAATACATGTCCCGAGTTACAGAGCGCATCGACTTCCTGAAGCAGAAAGTTTGTGCATGGGCGAGCCGTATTCGGCGGTATAAGAGGCGGGTGGATCGATACAAGCAAAATCGCATGTTCCAGAGTGACGAGAGGTGGGTATATAGAGCTTGGGAACGACCCGAACAAAATTTGACAGACGCATGCCGCCCGGATGATGCTACCACGAGTGCATTCTGGCGCAGCATCTGGTCGGTGCCCGTCTGTCACGCTGAAGCTGATTGGACTCGGGATGTCGAGCGAGTGTGTGAAACTATACCAGAAATGGAAGCAGTCTCAATAACACCATTAGACGTAGCCAGAGCAGTCCGTCCGTTACCGAACTGGAAATCACCGGGACCGGACGGACTGCACAACTTCTGGTTGAAATGGCTAGTTAGTTCACACACTTGCCTGGCATCTCAGTTCCAGTCATCTTTAGAGTCTGGGTCGCTACCTCAGTTTTTAACAACAGGCGTTACCCACCTCCTCCATAAATCTGGCAGTCCCGCGGAACCTAAGAATTATAGACCGATCACATGTTTATCGACGGTCTATAAACTACTTACATCCATTTTGAGAGTGAAAATTAATACGCACATAGAAAGTCATTCGATCATGTCTGCCTCTCAAAATGGGTGTAGGAATGGGTCCCGTGGTACTAAGGAGCTACTCCTCATTGACATGGCCATCAACCAACAGGTTCGTCGATCCCATAAGGATCTGTCGACATGCTGGATAGATTATAAGAAAGCCTATGACTCGGTGCCACATACATGGCTGAAGAGAGTGCTGGAGTTGTACAAAATAGATGCAACTCTACGCATTTTCCTTGAGACGTGTATGGGGCAATGGAGGACGGTTCTTCATTATCCAGGGTGTCTACAGATCCAGGGGAATGATGAGCCTATATGGATTAAACGGGGAATATTTCAGGGCGACAGTTTGAGTCCACTTTGGTTCTGCTTAGCTCTGAATCCTCTTAGCACTCTGCTGGAGGATTCAGGTCTAGGTTATCGGTTGAAGAGAGGTGGTCAGGTCATATCTCACCTCTTCTACATGGATGATTTAAAACTCTTTGCCCCCAACAAATTGCGACTGATGGAGTTACTGAAGGTAACTGAAACTTTTAGTAGCGCCATCAGGATGGAATTTGGTGCGGATAAATGTGCAGTCATGCATGTAAAGCGAGGGGAGATTGTGGAATCCGAGGGAATCCAACTCTCGGATTCCATACACCTTAGATCCCTCTCCTCATCCGAAAGCTATAAGTATTTGGGTATGTCGGAAGCGTTGGGTATCAATGTTACTGACATGAAGCAATCGTTGAAGGAGCGCTTCTTTGGTCGCCTGAAGAAAGTTTTGATTAGTCTTCTTTCAGGCGGAAACAAGGTGCGCGCCTTTAACGGTTGGGTCATGCCGGTTTTGATGTACTCTTTCGGCATACTCAAATGGACTCAGACCGAACTTGACGCCTTGGATAGGAGGGTCCGTACACTGCTGACCGCAAACCGGATGCATCACCCACGATCATCGGTGATGAGACTGTATATCCCGCGGAAGTGCGGGGGTCGAGGCTTTTTAAATGCAAAGACCCTCCACAATCGCGAGATTTGCAGTCTCAGGGATTATTTTTTAAAAGCCGAAGTGGGTATGCACCGTGATGTGGTGGCAGTGGACATAAGCCTCACCCCGCTTTCCATGGGTAAAGAGAACTGGCGCAAACCTGCAGTACTGACTACCGATGACCGCAAGGAGATATGGCAAGGCAAGGAGCTTCACGGGCGCTTCTATCGGGTTGTTCATGAGCCCGGTGTAGACTTCTTAGCGTCCGTGTCCTGGTTACGTTTTGGTGACCTTTTTGGGGAAACTGAAGGTTTCGTCTGTGCAATTATGGACGAAGTTATCTTGACGAATAACTATCGGAGACATATTATGAAGGACGGGACGGTTGACGTGTGTCGGGCATGCCACCGTCCAGGTGAGTCCATCAGACATATTATCTCTGGTTGTTCTCGTTTAGCTAACGGCGAGTACTTGCACAGGCATAACCAAGTGGCCAGGATTATTCACCAGCAACTTGCTTTGAAATATAAACTTGTAGACTCTGAGGTACCGTATTACAAGTATGTGCCCGACCCAGTTCTTGAGAATGACCATGTCACGTTGTACTGGGATCGGTCTATCATTACTGACAGGACTATTGTCGCCAATAAGCCTGATATAGTTGTGATAGATCGATTAGCGCGCCTTGCAATGATAGTCGATGTTACCATCCCACATGACGAGAACCTCGTGAAAGCTGAGAAAGAGAAACAAATAAAATATCTCGACTTAGCACACGAGGTTGTTGACATGTGGAATGTGAGCTCGGCTATCATTGTACCGATTGTCGTAACAGCCAATGGCCTGATAGCCAAAAGCCTCGACCAACATCTTTCGAGGCTCTCGTTAGGCGGTTGGATCAAGAGCCAGATTCAGAAGGCAGTACTCCTCGATACGGCTCGCATTGTGAGGAGGTTCTTGTCTCTGCAGCCCTAACCACCGGTGCCTTGGACTCTGCTCCCGACATCGGCGGACCACTATTTTTTATATTTTTAAATGTTTTTTTTTTGTATTTTATAAAAATATTTAAAAATATATAAGATAAGAAATGGAATAAATAAAAGAATAATAATAATATGCTTGGACATTTCACACAACGCCATATCGTCCCAAGCTAAGCAACCTAATGCTTGTGTTATGGTAACGAGTTGGCTGATAAACTACTTATACAATTTTTTTTTTGAATTCATACATATTATAGATAGAAAAACACCCAGACTCGTAACAAATACTTGCATACATTAGATGAAACGACAGCTCACGAACACTTCACCTAAGCTGAACGCTTAGGTGAAGTGTTCGTGAGCTGTCGTTGTGATTTTTACAGAATCGACAGACAGGCCCGTGCTGGTCAGCGCGTACGTGTTCTATGCGCGCCTCCAAAATATGCCTATTTTAAGAAAGGGGCCCGTTATTTCCAAACTCTGCCGGGTCAGCGGGATTGATCGAAAGGGTTACCGCTACCCCAGAACATAAGGACCTAAGGAAGGAACATGGATGGGTTCTAGTCAGTAAGAGTCTGATACTCCCTTCCGCTCCACCTAGAGCGGGAGGAGACATTTGAGGATTTAGCAGTCTTAAAAAAAGGCTTCCTTTATAACTGACTTTGGGAAGGTGGAGTAGAACCTCCACCTTCCCAAAGTGTTATGTTTTTTTTTAGTTCATCGATATTTCCATCAATTGTGAACTGATTTTAAAAATTCTGCTTCCGTTAATTCATTTACTTTAAGCATTTATGGAGTTTCCTTCAATAAAAAATATGTATTTAATGCCCCGTGTCTATCTTGGTGGTGTTTTATTACTTCCTGTTAGAAGATCATAGCTTCACTGTTCTTCTGTCACTGTTGTTTACATATCAAGTAGTAGTATAAAAATGGCTCTGGGGACTATGGGGTAAGTACAGACGCCAGCACATCAAGCTATGCCTAACTGTCAAATTTTCTCAATTAAAAATGAACCTTATGTCTTTGCAATAAAGTTGAAATACTATCAAAGAAATTTGACAGATTGGGGTAACTTGATGTGCTGGCCTCTGTACTATAACAAAAAAGTGAAAAATATACTTTTTTACAAAAAAGAAAAACAACTTACTTCCAAACAAACAGTAGGTATAAAGTGAAAAATAACTTTTATTTCAGAAGTCAGTGGCTAAAACGAAAATACAAAACCAAAGACACTAACTTAGAAAATTTAAGTCATTTTTCATTTAGTGTTCACACGAAAGGACGTTCAAACAAAACGGCTCTTTCCAAGGCCTTCCGAATCCCCCGTATCCGTGTATGTTCAGCGAATATAAATTTTGACAACTACTAAGTATGATAATGTGTATGCCTTACCTACCATGTTCGAGCATCGATTCCATCAAATAATACGAATTCCCAAAAAAAAAACTGTTATTCATATTTTTTATGACTGCCATTCCCAAAGTGGGCCATAAAGCCCTTTTGTGGGTGCAGCAGGCCTTAAGGGGGGTAGTCTTCTTCTTCTTCTTCTTCGTGTGGTTAGTGACTAACCTGGTGTCAGAGTTTTAATGCTGCCAGTGCCTTTGACTTAGCATCACATGCTGTTGAGAAATATCTCTCGGGCATGCCGGTTTCCTCACGATGTTTTCCTTCACCGATTTTATGCAAGTGATAATTATACATTACGCACATGAATCCGAAAAATCAGCGGTGTGTGCCTTGGGTTCGAACTCGAGACCTATGACTTGGCAGTCCGGCGGTCACACCACTAAGGCTATCACTGCTTGTTGGAGGGCAGTAAGAGAAACAGAAAAAAAACAGGGCGTTGTGTAAAGACTTAGGGGACTATTTGTAATTTCATCTTGATAGTAGTTTTAAAATAGGTTAGGTGTAAAAATGGGGGCGCTATAAAATAATTTATCCTCAACTAGCTTTCACCCGCGGCTCCGCCCGCATAATATGTCGACAAATTATACACATAAACCTTCCTCTTGAATCACTCTATCTATTACAACAAACTAAAAAAAACTGCATCGAAATCCGTAGCGTAGTTTTAAAGATTTAAGTATACATAGGGTCAGAGAAAGTGACTTTTTAACCGACTTCAAAAAGGAGGAGGTTCTCAATTCGGATGTTTGTATTTTTTTTTTATGTTTGTTCGCGCATAACTCCGTTGCTTGCCAACCGATTTGAAAAATCTTTGTTGGAAAGGGTATACTTCCCAAATGGTCCCATAAAATTTTTATCGAAATCGAATAAGCGGTTTTTGAAAAATCAACAAAAATCTAAAAATATCCTACTTAATATTTATGTGGACGATGTTCTAATAAGTTCCTGTCATTGTAATTTACATACCAGGTAGTAGTATTAAAATTTTGGCGGGGGGGGGGTTGTGTAGGTAGGTACCACAACTAAAAAGTGAAAAATAAAAACTTTTTTACAAAAAATAAAACCGACTTCCAAAACAAACACTACAAAGTGACAAATAATTTTGATTTCGGAAGTCGGTGGCAACAAATGAAAATACAAAACCGAAGACACCGACTTCCGAAATCAAAATTATTTGTCACTTTGTAGTGTTTGTTTTGGAAGTCGGTTTTATTTTTTGTAAAAAATATACTATGTAGTGAAGTGAGCAGTAGACAAAATAAGTTTGACGCCCCTGGTTTATGCTGTGAAATAATGTTTAATAGTTTATTACAGGGGCGCATCCAAAATTTTCTTTATCTCCTGACGTCACATATAACTATCGCGAATGATATTGCGAAATCAATCGTACGTCATCACAGTAAGAATCAGTTTGAAGTGATTTTAACGCTCGATCGAACACTGTTCAAGGCGGGAAAAACAACGCGGCGCGATTTTAATCCGCCGCGATTTTGTTAAGTCTGTGGAAATTAGGCTAACCTGGGTCCCTATCCATCGCAAAACCTTCATTTTACTCTCTTTCTTTGCGGATTCAGCGCCTTAGATTTAAGCACCTCTTTACTAAAGAAGATGTTGGTGCTTTTTGCAACTTTCTTAGCAGTATGAATAAGTTTATGTGTTGCAAAACGTTATCTGTCATTGAGAATGGTCAAACATGGTCGAAATCATTATCTTCTATAACGATAACTAGGGACCTAGACAAGTGTCAATCGCTCCGTAACGTTTCGATTTCGAAAATTATCGGTCGTTATCTCAGCGATTCGGATTGTCAAGAACGCCACTTGTCAACTTCAGTATAAGGACCAAGGACATGGTGAATTTTATTCAATAAAACGCATTTATGACTAAAAGAATGATAAATATAAAGGTTGGAGGATGAGGAAGGAGATAATATTATGTGATTGAAATTAACGATTAAGAAGCAAATTAGTATGACAAACTAGGGAAATGCGTGTGATTATAAGATGGCTCTTGTTGCACCGGGTTTAGGTTCAAAATGCAATGTTGCACACGTGTTTTTACTCCATATTTAATTTGCTAAATAAATTTCAGCAATGAATCGCTTTGTGAATATAGAAATAAACATCACGCTTGTTTTAGCCGAAAGGTTTCACGCACATTTTAACAGTTATGAATTAAAATTAAAACTGTGTAAAAAAATATATAATTTTATTAAACTCAAACTCAAAGCATTTATTTGAAATAAACCGATTACAGGCACTTTTGAAGTCCCTATGGAGAAGAACAAGCAAGAAATTCCATGGACACTCTTTTTAATCAAAATATATTTACAAAAACTGGGTTACATCATTCATGTTATATACACATGAGCACGATACAGAACTTAAAAAAGCATCCATAATTACAAGATTTAAAAACGATTCAAAATTAAGTAAAATTTTAAAAGAGCCGTGGCAGCTAAGTGGTGACCGGTCCGTACTGACGGCGCCCGTTCATGAACATGACGCATGGAATAGCACCATTCAGCTGAACCATTTTGATGGGAGCTAAATGATCCAACATACGCGCCACCATCAGTGAGACATTACATGAAATACTCTCAGCCGCCAAGGCACATTCAAGTCAATGTAAGACGTACTCAGTAAATGTAGCTTTATAGTAGGTACATAGTACTCACAAACGTGCTATGCAATTATACAATGCTAAGAGATTGAAGTTATATAATGCAAAAAGTTTTTTTGAATCTTCAACAACTCCAGGAGTCATCTCAAATGCTAATTAATTAGTTTATGATAAAAAAAAAACATTGTATATGTAAACAATTGGAGCAGCTCAATTCCAAGCCCTTTTGTCCTCAATAAAGTCTTTGACAGTATATAAAAGCGTATACATTGGCATCTGAACGAGCCTCCTATTTTTTTGAGCCTTGTAGTGGCTACAACACATTTGTGTTTGTTTCTAGTATTCTTATCATGGATATCACTATATTTTTGAAACAATTTTATATTTTTAAGAGCATACAAGAGATTTTCAAAAATAAACTGTGAAGGTACAGTCATTACATTTATTTCTTTAAACTCTGAGAGAGTGTCTCGGACTTAATTTGTAAATTGATTGAACAGCTCTTTTCTGCAAAACAAAGATAGTCTGAATATCTGCGACATTGCCCCACAACAGAATACCGTACGACATTACACTATGAAAATAGCTAAAGTACACTAAGCGGGCTGTCTCTGTGTCAGTTAAATTACGAATTTTTCCAACAGCGTATGCTGCGGAGCTTAGTTTTTTTGTCAATTTATCTATATGTGGGCCCCACTGAAGCTTAGCATCCAAATTTAAGCCCAAGAATACTGTGGTATCTTCAGGATTCAATTCTTCGCTCTTTATCAACACTTTGGTTTTCACCTGTCTAACGTGGGGTAGTGTAAACTTAATGCATTTGGTTTATTTTTTCATTAAGAAGTAAGTTATCAACTTTAAACCAATGAACTACCGTTGCGATCGCGCTATTTACATTGTCAGTAACCAGCTGCTGACGTTTAAGTTTAAACAAAATTGAGTTGTCATCTGCAAATAAACACTATATCATGACTATCTTTTATGAGGTAAGGTAAATCGTTAATATAAAAAAGAAACAAGAAAGGACCAAAAATTGAGCCTTGTGGGACTCCCATTGTAACTTTAGATCCGGGAGATCTAATTCCGTAACGTCAAAGCTCTGAATTCTATTACTCAAGTACGAAGTAAAAAGATCCAGAGTGGTGCTTCGGATCCCGTAATGGCGAAGTTTCCTGATTAATGTTTCATGAATAACGCAATCGAAGGCCTTAGACTTAATCACAAAAAATCCCCAAGGCGTCGCATTTATCTTCCCATGCATTGTAAATATGTCCTAAAAATTCAACACCGGCATCGGTAGTTGAACGACCCCTTGTAAAACCGAACTGTTTACTATGTAATAATTTATGTTTGTTAAAAATCTATGTAATTGCTCTAGAATTAAATTATTTATTTTTGTCAACATATTAAAATATTTCGCATTAACACAACAATTAATAAAGTAATTAGTGTCGATCGTAATGACAAACTTTGCACCCTCGTATGAAAATGCGCCTTTGCGCCACCTGCTTGTAAAAGGACAGTAACAAATTATATTTATGAAAAAGATGATTACGTAAACAATAATAGAGAATTTTTAAGACACAAAAAAATATAAAAAAAAATTATCAAAGCAATAATTTTACTGCACCATTTATGTTAACATAATCAATCATATGGAATTTAAATAATAATATTTGTTTAATGGATTCTATTTGATTAAATCAATGTTTCGCAACACTTATTTCATTTCCTATAACCTTTGTCGTATTGTATTTGTTGAATCTGACCTTGACTTTGACATTCACTAGAAGGCGTTTCAGGATTTGCGCTATTTCATCATCTTCATTAGACTCGGAGCTATCTGAGTCTTCTTCGTCTTCTTCGGACTCTGGTGGTTCAGTAGTATTTTCTTCGGTAGTGACGTCATTTGGTGGTTGAGTAGTAGATAAATCATCTGGATCTTCAGTATTTCCAGAGTCAGTAGTGGTTGTGGTTGCGCTGGTCGTAGGAGTGAAGGAAGGGTTGGTGCTATCAGTGAAAGTAGGGGTGGTGCTATCAGTGAAGGTTGGGGTGGTGCTATCAGTGAAAGTTGGGGTGGTGCTATCAGTGAAAGAAGGGGTGGTGCTATCAGTGAATGAAGGGGTGGTGCTATAATTGAAGGTTGGGGTAGTGCTATCAGTGAAGGAAGGGGTGGTGCTATCATTGAAGGTTGGGGTGGTGCTATCATTGAAGGTTGGGGTGGTGCTATCATTGAAGGTTGGGGTAGTGCTATCAGTAAAGGAAGGGGTGGTGCTATCAGTGAGAGTTGGGGTGGTGCTATCAGTGAATGAAGGGGTGGTGGTATCATTGAAGGTTGGGGTGGTGCTATCAGTGAAGGAAGGGGTGGTGCTATCATTGAAGGTTGGAGTGGTGCTATCATTGAAGGTTGGGGTGGTGCTATCATTGAAGGTTGGGGTGGTGCTATCATTGAAGGTTGGGGTAGTGCTATCAGTAAAGGAAGGGGTGGTGCTATCAGTGAGAGTTGGGGTGGTGCTATCAGTGAATGAAGGGGTGGTGGTATCATTGAAGGTTGGGGTGGTGCTATCAGTGAAGGAAGGGGTGGTGCTATCATTGAAGGTTGGAGTGGTGCTATCATTGAAGGTTGGGGTGGTGCTATCAGTGAATGAAGGGGTGGTGCTATCATTGAAGGTTGGGGTAGTACTATCAGTGAATGAAGGAGTGGTGCTATCATTGAAGGTTGGGGTGGTGCTATCAGTGAATGAAGGAGTGGTGCTTTCATTGAAGGTTGGGGTGGTGCTATCAGTGAATGAAGGAGTGGTGCTATCATTGAAGGTTGGGGTGGTGCTATCATTGAAGGTTGGGGTAGTGCTATCAGTGAATGAAGGAGTGGTGCTATCATTGAAAGTTGGGGTAGTACTATCAGTAAAGGAAGGGGTGGTGCTATCATTGAAGGTTGGGGTGGTGCTATCAGTGAATGAAGGAGTGGTGCTATCATTGAAGGTTGGGGTGGTGCTATCAGTGAAGGAAGGGGTGGTGCTATCATTGAAGGTTGGGGTGGTGCTATCAGTAAATGAAGGGGTGGTGCTATCATTGAAGGTTGGGGTAGTGCTATCAGTGAATGAAGGAGTGGTGCTATCATTGAAGGTAGGGGTGGTGCTATCATTGAAGGTTGGGGTAGTGCTATCAGTAAAGGAAGGGGTGGTGCTATCATTGAAGGTTGGGGTGGTGCTATCAGTGAATGAAGGGGTGGTGCTATCATTGAAGGTTGGGGTGGTGCTATCAGTGAATGAAGGGGTGGTGCTATCATTGAAGGTTGGGGTGGTGCTATCAGTGAAGGAAGGGGTGGTGCTATAATTGAAGGTTGGGGTGGTGCTATCAGTGAATGAAGGTGTAGTGCTATCATTGAAAGTTGGGGTAGTGCTATCAGTGAATGAAGGCGTGGTGCTATCATTGAAGGTTGGGGTGGTGCTATCAGTGAATGAAGGGGCGGTGCTATCATTAAAGGTTGGGGTGGTGCTATCAGTAAATGAAGGGGTGGTGCTATCATTGAAGGTTGGGGTAGTGCTATCAGTGAATGAAGGAGTGGTGCTATCATTGAAGGTTGGGGTGGTGCTATCAGTAAAGGAAGGGGTGGTGCTATCATTGAAGGTTGGGGTAGTGCTATCAGTGAATGAAGGGGTGGTGCTATCATTGAAGGTTGGGGTGGTGCTATCATTGAAGGTTGGGGTGGTGCTATCATTGAAGGTTGGGGTGGTGCTATCAGTGAAGGTTGGGGTGGTGCTATCATTGAAGGTTGGGGTGGTGCTATCAGTGAAAGAAGGAGTGGTGGTAGAACTGGAGGTGCTAGTTGTATTATCTTCACCTTCATCATCTTCTCGTAGGTTTTCAAAGTCAATACCCGTTACTTCTTCAAACCAAGGTAAGTAGGGTCCCGTACGAGTGAAACCTGTTAGAAATAGGCATTTTTAATAATACATAGGCATGGCACGTAGCTCTGATTTTACGGATTCATGTGCATATATTGTTTAATTATTATCACTTGCTTAAAAATCGGTGACGGAAACATCGTGAGGAAACCAGCATGTCTGAGAGATATTTCTCAACAGCATGTGAAGCTAAGTCAGAGGCCCATGGGCAGCATAAAAACTCTACACCAGGTTAGTCACTAACCACAAGAAAGGAAGAAAAATAATATCAGTTGTAGCAATTATTATAACATGCAGATGCCAGCTCATAAAGCTATCCCTAACTGTCAAATTTTCCCAAAAAAAATGAACTTTACGCTTTTGTAATAAGGTTGTAAAACTATCAAAGAAATTTGACAGATTGGTGTAACTTGATGTGCTGGCTTCTGTACCTAAAATGATGGCTGAGAACAAATAATTGATTTGTGCGCAAATAATGCAATTTATATTACCTGAAGGCAAGTTCCTGTCACAACTGACGCTAAAGAAGTAGGAGACTCCTATGAGGGTTGGAACGCCATCGGATCCAACGTGCACTAATGGCCCACCATTGTCACCCTGAAATTATGCTTTTGGTATATTGCTTATTTTCTAACATGGGCAATTTATTTTTGTTCTTATGTTTATGTACCTATGAGCGCTATATTATACTTATGCTTATATTATACTAGCTTCTGCCTGCGGGCGTAAAACGGGGTGAATAGGGATGCAGGGGTGAATAGGGACGAAACTTTAAAGGCGATTTAAGCATTAAATAATATAGCTTGTGGCCAAAAAGGACTCGTAATGTCTTTACTGTATAATAATTAATGATCAATTGTTCTGGTTGGCAACAAACTATATTATTTCAATGTTAAAATCCAGTTATAAGTTTCGTTCCGATTCACCCCTGCGTCCCTATTCACCCCGTTTTACTGTACTTCATAAGGAAAACACAGAACCCTTATAGCAGCCTTCCCCAAAGTGGGTGATAACGCTCCCTTGTGGGCGCTGCAGGCCTAAATGGGGACAGTAAGAGACACGGAAAATAAATGGGGGCGTTGTGTATTTGTAATTTCATCTAGACGGTGGTTTTAAAGTAACATTTTTTTCTAAAAAAAAAACCCAAATTTATTTTGCACTGGTCACGTGCAAAATAAATTTGGGAACCCCTGCTTCATAGGAATATTTCGTTATCCGTCTGTCAAGACTCTTTCTTCCAGGAACATATGAAGGTATCAAGTTCAAATTAATATCAAATAAAAAAATTAAGCTTAGTCAACGCTATAATTATAAGGTGTTAAAATATTTACCCTGAAAATTTCGTGGGAGCGTCCTAGATCATTAGTACCTACATTAGAGTATATTTTATTGAGTTATGTGTGGAACAGCTCATATTTTTATCGCGATTTCAGGATTTATTCCATAGTAAAAGTTGTTTGCAATCATGAGTAAAATGCTCCCACGAAATTCTTAAAGTAAATTTTTAACACCTTATGTATATAAAAATGCTGCCATTTAGATGAAAACAAGTGTTGATGAAACTTGGTATACATGATGCAGAACTGGAATTTAGTTTTTTACAATTGAGACAGTTTTAAAGCTTACTGAGCAAGTAGCCTGTGAGGTGACGTTGTAGGATTGCGCACAGATGGTGGTAGGATTGACGACAGATATACTATATATTGAGGAACATGCATTGTTGGAGATCGCCCGTAAGTATACCCATCTCAGCACATCAGATAGGGGTCCTGCAATGACAAACGATGGAACATGAAGGCGATCACAAAATAAAACTGGTATACAACATACATATATACAATCAACTGGCCATTGCCACCGCCGGCGTACCAGCGGTATTAGAACCAAACTGCTTGGTACCTGACGATGGGAAGAAACCAGACGGCATGACGTTCTTGCCTTGGAAGGTGGGTAGGGCTCTGGTGCGGAACGCAACCTTTGTCGACACCCTTGCGTTATTTCATGTTCTTAGCGCCGCAGCTGCCGCTGCTAAGACACTCAAAGGCGTAAATACAGTATCCTGACGGATAACTACCGTTTTGAGCCGTTTGGCGTTTGGGGTCGAAACTCTAAGGTCCTGAGACCCGAGTGCGCAACTCCTATTTAAGGAAATTTCTCGCCGATTGGTCGACACTTCACGTGACCAAAATATTGCTTTCAACATGGCAATGCTGCCAGTCTTCTGGGCACGTTTCCGGATGACAGCAATGCGTATGAGTATTTCCACGCCTAAGTGTCCTTTTTGTTTTTGTATTTATTATATATTTATTTGTAAAAAAAATATAAATAAATAAAAAATAATAATTAAACAGTTCATCAAAATTCAAATTCTTTATTATTTTAAATAAACCAATTACAAGCACTTTTGAATTGTCAAGGGGTCGGTCAGTCAGAAAGATGAAGCTAGTTGCCCATTTCAAAGGAGTAGGTACCTGTGGAGAAGAACGGGCAAGAAACTCCACGGATACTCTTTTAATTCAGACTATGGTTACAAACTATGGGTTACATGGGTGAAATTAAACATGTGAGAACGATGCAGAACGTAAAAGCGTCCGTAATAATTTAATCTAAAAAGCAAATCAAAATTTGAATTTACTTTTTAATGATCCGTGGCAGCTAAGAGATTACCTGGCCCTAATGACGGCGCCCGTTCGCGAACATGACGCATGGATGCTACCATTCAGCTCAACCATTTTGAAAGGAGCTAAATGATCCAACACCATTAACTATCATTAGTATTAAAATATAAAAGAAATACTGACCCGTGTTTCCTGTATTGCCATGTCCACTAGCGATGACCTGTTCGCCGTTGTAGTCTCGGTACGCATCAGCACTCGACTGCACGCGGATTGGTTGCAGCAACCCTGTGTGGAGACGTCAGAACCAACATAAATACAAGTCAAACTTAATTAAGCATCATGACAGAAAGAGGGAAAGTAATATGTTTTATTATGTTTCCACTGCTGGGAAACAGGCGCTTGATCTGTGAGATCCCAGTGTCTGTAATTCACCACGTAAAAAAGCAGTGATAGCCTAGGGGTGTGACCGTAGGAATGCCAAGTCATAGGTCTCGAGTTCGAACCCAAGGCATGCACCTCTGATTTTTCGGATTCATGTGCGTATTGTATAATTATCACTTGCTTAAAATCGGTGAAGGAAAACATCGTGAGGAAACCGGCATGCCCGAGAGATATTTCTCAACAGCATGTGATGCTAAGTCAGAGGCCCATGGGCAGCATTAAAACTCTGACACCAGGTTAGTTACTAACCACACGACAAAAAGAAGAAGACCACGTAATCCCAAAGCGAGTAGGTAGATGACACGTGTATCCGAATTTTCGGTTCTTGTAATTCCTGTTTCATAATATTATGTTTTGACAGCAGTGACAGCCAGGTGATGTGATAGTAGGACTGCCAAGTCACAGGTCTTGAGTTCGAACCCAAAGCAACGCACCTCTGATTTTCTGATTCATGTGCGTATTGTATAATTATCACTTGCTTGAAATCAGTGAAGGAAAACATCGTGAGGAAACCGGCATGTCTGCGCGATATTTTTCAACAGCGTGTGAAGCTAAGTCAGAGACCCATGGGCAGAATCAAATCGCTGACACCAGTTAGTCACTAACCGCATGAAAAGAAGAATTACCTTATGTCATTATAATTATAGTCAAGTGTTGCTATTTAGCCACTTTTATGGAAGTATATTTTTTTCAGAGTTACTGATATAGCTTGCCGTGGAAGCAAACTAAAGTGTCAGTGGGCTGGTCAGGTATGTTGAAGAACCAATGGCCGGTGGAGCAGACGTGTACTGGAGTGGACACCGCGTATCGGAAAGCGCAGTGGACCCCACGCGGATGGACTGATGACCTTAGAGGATGGCTGGGATAGACTGAATACGGAAAGCGGAGGACAGGGTGTTGTAGCGCAGCCTGGGTAAAGTCTATCTCCAGCAGCGGACTGTGGTAAGCTGAGTTGATTGATTGATATTATTATCTTAAACTACCAGTACTTATAATAATAATAATATCCATGGACATTTCACACAACGCCATAATTATAGTCCCAAGCTAAACAACTTAATGCTTGTGTTATGGTAACGAGATGGCTGATAAATTACTTATACAGAGTTGATACGACTGAGGGGCTTTCCTTTAAACAGCTTATACTAGGGACCATTTTCAACCTCTTTGTTATGTACCAAAAATCGCAAATGTTTTTTTAAGCTTTTGCCCCGTTTGAACACGATGTATCTTTCCTAACAGCGCTCCGGAGTGCGCGCGTCGGTGCCGCTGCGTTACAAGGTCAGTTTTTATTTACAAAGGGTGGTTGCGTTTTACTCTGATTTGTAAGCTATTTAGTTTGTTTGAAAAAATAAAAACCTCATTTTTGGTGCTTTTTATTTTTATACCGTACCGAGTTAATACTAAACACGTATAGTATACGTAGTGTAATTTAATGCCCCTTTGTCATATCAACTCTGTATACATTATTTTAAATACACACATACTATAGATAGTAAAACACCCAGACCCGTAACAAATACTTGCAGGTCGTACAAATATGTGTTCCGTGCGGGAATCGAACCAGCGAGATACTGCGCAGCAGTCAATTGCTCAACCACTGCGCCAACCGTGTCGTCAAATATAAATTCATCGTCAAGTATAAAATGATACACTTACTTGTATACACAACAGGCCGCTGCAGCTTCACAAGTGAGATGTCGTTAGCTTGCACAGAAGACACAGCGGTGTTAAATCTGGGATGTCGGTACCATTCTGTGGTCTCGAAGATGTACTCTGGGTTGGTGAGGGCTACCACGCCAGCGCGAACCACTGCAAGGATGTTGCTGAACAAGAAAAGACGGTTTAGAATACCTAAATTATAAAGTAAGTTTTGTACTATTTTATTCTAATTACAATAATATTTTTCTTTTTAATTGAATGTTTTGTACTTTGTTTCTAATTACCTAAGTATTTTTTCTATCCTCACTACAAGTAATTTTTTTTTAAACGTATATTTAAGTAGCTATTTTTTATGTAGGTGCTGTACGCCTGTAAGTGACTAATTCAACATATTTCAAACTCAAAGTATTTATTTCAAATAAACCAATTACAGGCACTTTTGAATTGTCAAGGTGTCGGTCAGTCAGAGAGATGCAGCTAGTTAACGCATTATGTTATTTTTTATTATGTTAATGTTTCAGTGAATGGGTCATTGGTGTACCTTTCAAATAAATAAATAAATTATTTGTGTATAATTTAATGTTTCAGTCATTTAATCAGTCACAGTCTTCCGGTTGATTTCATTCTTCTTCTTAGCGTGTCGATAGTATAGATAGTACTTAAATATACAAAGTCAAAGTCAAATCATTTATTTCAAATGGGCACAATTAAGGCACTTTTGAACGTCAAAATGAACAAGAAATAGAATTGATTCTAGTCGCCCCTTCCAAAAGGTAGTTTCGTGTGGAGAAGAATGGGCAAGAAACTCCACCGTTACTCTTTTCAAATGTTTTACAATGTTTTGTATACATGAATTATAACATTATAATATGTGAAGACGATGCACCCATAATAAAAACACTACACCACAAAAGGTGAAAAGAAAAACACATATAGTAATGGCAGGTAAACTTAAGTCATAGTATGTCAAAAGTACATGGTGCTCACATATTTACAAACATTCTAAAAGTTACAATTTATATGTTAAAATTGTTGGTTTGTTTTCAGTTACATCCCATAATGTGATATTTGTAGGTAGTTGCGAAAACCTTTTTTGACGTAGATATGAACTAAGATAACATGGCCCGCCCCTCCTAAATTCAAAACGTTTGAAAGTTTTTTTGAAAGTAACTACAAAGCGCCACTAAGAATCACAACGCATGTTGCTGCTGACCTGCTACTGAAGACTAATACTTACAACTACATACAAACTTTTTCGAAAGAATGTGACTACAAACATTGAAATAGTAATTTGGAGGGGCGCGCCATGTTATCGTAGTTTATCTCTAACACCTTTTTATTCATCACTACATTTTTTTTTTAAGATTTGCAAAAAGCCTGCCAGCCTGATTGGTTTCTAAATAAATATTAGTAATTATTAAGAAAAGATTTATGATTGAGTAGACTGATAGATTTCGAGTTTTAAATATGACACAATTGGATATTTGAAAGGGTAGTCAATAACGTAACTTTTTATGAATTATCAAACCGCGGGATTCTTACGTGATTTATATAAAATAAAACAATGTGACGTCACAGATTTTTAGAATCAAATGGACTACTTATCAGCATTAATTGCAATTTTACAATAATTGTTACCTCGCATAATAATTTATTTAATTTCTGTACAGTGATGTATCTATGTCTTTAAGACGAGCGGTCTTTTTTCTGTGTGATTTCATATTTTATTTTTGACCGTTTCAAATAGCCAGTTATACCTGCATTTAAAATTGGCTTTTCGGTTACTTACTTAACAGTACAAAACGCAGAAGAGATCACCCAATCCTTGGACACGATGGAACCTCCACATTGTCGCAGACCACCACTAGGGTTCACAAAACGGAGAGATGCATGGTAAGGAATCTGTCCCGGCTGTGCCTCCCAACCAGATATTATTCGCGACGCTGATGGTGCGAATACCTCTGTGGATTCTGTGTGACCAAAGCATAATAGTTAAAGTCAATTCATGTTTTTGTTTCCTAATGACGTAATTAAACAACCGTTATGCTAGTGAAAATAGCTTATTGGACAACTCGCACGAATTTAACTCGCAAGAAACGTGCCAATCGACTCCTTTAAAAAAATATTATTTTTTCTGTAGTCGATTCGCACAAAGTTTATTTAATGGGGAGCGAATAGCCTACTACATTTTTGTGAGGGTGTCAATTTGCAGGCCAATAAATAAAATTTGTGCGAATCGACTACAGAAAAAATAATATTTTTTAAAGGAGTCGATTCGCACGTTTCGTGCGAGTTAAATTCGTGCGAGTCGTCCAATAAGCCGTGAAAATTATTGATTGTCGGATTGTCCGAAAGGGTTATCGCTGCCTCCGAACATAAAGGGCTAAAAAAGGAACTTCGATGGGTTTTAGACAGTAAGAGTCTGATACTTCCTTCCGCTCCACTCAGAACGGGAATTAAAAAAGGGAAATTATGTTAATTTCAGTTTTTCTGGTAGATAGGTACTATTAAAAAAGTCTCAAAAACGTATTAAGTTGTAGTGAAATCTGAACTTTACGGGTAGGTTTTAAAGTTGTTTTTCCAAAAACACAATAATTAACTAGGTTGTCACATGATTGGAAACAAACACGCAAACGTAGTATAATATGTTGGGTTATATTCCGTTTATTTATTTTATAGGTAGGACTTACATTTCAGAATATTATTTTGGGGAGAATGAAATACAATTTTTGTTAACTTACCGTCCTCGATTCCATTCTCGTTCAGTTCTGGCTCCACACTTTTATATCGCGCGGATACCTGCAAAGTAATAAAGTCTAGTAACAAACAGTGACGTCCTTATAATGGTGCCTTTACTTAAGTCATTGACTGCCACGCAGCAGACACAATAGAAAAACAATAGTTTGTCGGACACACGGTGACCGCGTTGGCGTTCAACGTGTTAAGAAATATTGTAATTTCAGATTTACTGGTATGTAAAAAAGTCTTAAAAACGTATGAATTTGTAGTGAAATCTAAATTTTAATGAGTGGGAATTTAAGAGGAGCTCGTGGCTAAGTAATAACAGCCGCACGGATTGATCCTTCAGGTTAAGCTACGCTTGCCGGGGTTGGTCTGTGGATGGGTGACCATCTTTAGATATCGAGACACCTCCGTTGCTTGGAAAGCACGTTAAGCCGTTGGTCCCGGCTGTCAATCGTGGATCTTTGACAGTCGTTACGGGTCGTCAGAAGCCCGAAAGTCTGACAGCCAGTCTTACCAAGGGGTATCGTGTTACCTAGTTACTGGGTTGTGGAGGTCAGATAGATAGTCGCTCCATGTAAAACACTGGTATTCAGCTGCATCCGGTTAGGCTGGAACCCAACCCCAACATAGTTGGTAAAAGGCTTTAAGATTGATTGGGTATTTAAGTTGTTTTTCCAAAAACATAATTTGTCTGTTGCATGATTGGAAACAAAATCGCAAACGCAAATATCAAGGATACGCTGTAATATAATCGTTAGTAATGGATATATTTATAGACACTATATTATAATCTGTCTCTAATATTTCCATTGCTTGACACAGGCCTCCTTTTATGAGAGATTGTGGGCCGTAATCCACCAGTGCGGGTTGGTTGATGTCACCTGGGCCACCTGGGACCAGGCCGGTTTCCTCACGAAACTCTTCCTTACCTTTGGTGAAGCAAGGGTGATGAAATAATTTACACAAAGTAAACCGCCTGACAGGGTTCAAACCATCGGATTCACTGCTCTTAACAAATATACTGAACGAGACACAAATAATAAATAATATAATAATATCCTTGGACATTTCACACAACGCCATATAGTCCCAAGCTAAGCAACCTAATGCTTGTGTTATGGTAACGAGATGGCTGATAAACGACGTACTTATATATTTTTTTTTTTGTAAATACTTACATATTACAGATAGAAAACACCCAGACCCAGAACAAATACTTGCAGGTCGTACAAATATTTGTTCCGTGTGGGAATCGAACCCGCGACATGCTGCGCAATAGAAGTTTTATTTGTATTGCCACTACGTTCGGGTGCTTAGTGTTCCGTAAAAAAAGGGACCGTCAATATTCGTGACTCCGACGTTCCATGTCGAATGTATCATGGTAAGCTAGGACCTCTACACCTTCATCCCTCGTAGTCACCGAGGTTGACCTTGAAAACGCTAGTGTCACAACTTTGGGCGAATTTCACCAATGAGACCTAAAGCGGTCCAAGTCAAATCATTTATTTCAAATTGGCACAAGAAAGACACTTTTGAACGTCAAAATGAACAAGAAATAGAATTGAATCTAGTCGCCCCTTCCAAAAGGTAGTGTGGAGAAGAATGGACAAGAAACTCCACCGTTACTCTTTTAAAATGTTTTGTATACATGAATTAAAAATTTATGTGAAGACGATGCATCCAGAATAAAGACACTACAACCCAAAATGTGAAAAGAAAAACACATAGGTACAGCAATGGCAGGTAAACTTAATTATGTCATAAGTACATGGTGCAAGTTTAAAGTGTAAGGTGCTCAGAAAGAGTCTCACACTGCCTTCCGCTCCACCCAGAGCGGTGGCATTTGATGATATCCTCCCCTCAGAAGAAAAAAGAAAAACATGGACGCATTTAAAATTTTCCTTTGTTTTTATAATTTGCAGGCTGTATGTTAATTAATATAATATGATTCGAAGCCCTCTAAATTCTTAAAACCCTACAAAATGACGATTTCATGAAATCTTGACTTTTAGTAGGTAATTAATTAATTTTAAGTTAGAGAGTAGTATTATTGATTCTAATGATTAAAATTCTGTGAATACATACCTACTTGCTACTAATTAAAATAATAATTCTCTTTATTTTTTTTTTATCTGGGTTGGAAAATCATCATGGATTGTTCTCCACCCTGTGGGGGCGGACGGGTCTGTCAGACTCTTACTGGCTAAAAAACACCCCGGTGTTTCCTCTCACACCTGCGCCAGGGGTCGCGGGATCACTTTGATACTTCCGCAATCACTGGGTGGTGTTTGTTACAATGGAGGGGGCGGAGGGGTCTGTCAGACTCTCATTGACGAAAAACCAACTACCCTGAATGTTCCCTTTTACACCTGCGCCGGGGGTTGCGAGAACACATGATACTTCCGCAACTTCCGGCTGGGTGCTTGCTACCCTGACGCACCCCCCCACCCCTTAAAACAGCGCTGCTTTACACATATAATGATATAATTCATGCATACAAAACATTTTAAAAGAGTAACGGTGGAGTTTCTTACCCATTCTTCTCCATACGAAACTACCTTTTGGAAGGGGCTACTAGAATCAATTCTATTTATTGATCATTTTGACGTTCAAAAGTGCCTTTCTTGTGCCTATTTGAAATAAATGATTTGACTTTGACTCTGACTTTAAAAACTATTATAATGATTTGCTTTGACTTTAAAAACTAATATAGTGATTAACTTACCTGTAGAACTGTCAGCAGGAACAGAAATAAGCCCGGCTTTATTAACATCTTATTTGCAAATGCCAATATCCGTACACGAAGCTGCCTTATAATAGATTACTTCCATTAAAAGTGATTTGAAACTATCACTGCCTACAGTTATTATTGAGATTTTTATCAAAGAAAATATCACGATAAACATATGAAACTTACGTGATACCAAAAACGTGTTAAAAGTTATGTCGTCGTCGATAAAATGGGTCAAAATGACCCATGTTTTTTACCATAATTTTGTATTTTTAATTTCTATGCATTGTAATCATAATAAGATTATTTGTATTATACAGGGTTATTAATTGTAAAACACAAGAAACCTCTTAAGAGGTCATTGCACTCATCATTATGAACAACTTTTACTATGGGACCAAACCTAAAATCGCGAAAAAAAATCAGCTGTTCCTTACATTTTGACGAGTTATACGAACATAAATGTAGGGAACAGCTGAATTTTCTGAAGTGAAGCTGAAGTTTTTGGTGTTTTACAAATAACCCTGTATAAAGCTACATAAAATGTCAACAAAGATAATATTTTGTATGGATATTAAAAATGGTTGACTTACATGTTAAAATTAAGGAGCTCGTGGCTAAGTAATAACAGCCGCACGGATTGATCCTTTAAGTTAAGCTACGCTTGCCGGGGTTGGTATGTGGATGGGTGACCATCTTTAGATATCGAGACTCCTCCGTGCCTCGGAAAGCACGTTAAGCCGTTGGTCCCGGTTGTCGTTCGTGGATCTTTGACAGTCGTTACGGGTAGTCAGAAGCCCGAAAGTCTGGCAGTCTTACCAAGGGGTATCGTGTTACCCAGGTACTGGGTTGTGGAGGTCAGATAGGCAGTCGCTCCATGTAAAATACTGGTATTCAGCTGCATCCGGTTAGACTGGAAGCCGACCCCAACATAGTTGGGAAAAGGCTAGGCAGATTGATTTTAAATGTTAAATTCACTGAATAGAAACGAGCACGACATTTTTCTACGCTATCTATATCAGTGGGTCTTTATGACACGTTGACAGTTGAAACTCTCATAGGTTAATACTAAAAGCACATACAACGTTGACGGGCACAGAGAGTATGTAACTTCATCGACATAAACGATCAGATCAGGTTTCAGATCATTTTCATCATAATTTCAGCTGAAAGCCCATCCACTGCCGGACATAGGCCTCTCCCAAACATTACCACTTCGACGGGTTTTGTGTAGTCAAAGTCAAAGTCTATTTGTTTGCCAGAATGTAGGTTTACAAAGTATGGTCTTACAACTATAATGGCCCCTTTACATTCTACCATTACATATGGTGTGAAAATATTTAATTAATAATAATCTTCACCAAGTTATATTTAGGTGCATTCAGAACAAAAATAAAATAAAATTAATAAATCGTCAGCATCTAGTAGATTGCTGCGAATTTCACAACGTCATCGGACTACTTTTTGGGAAGCTTTTCAATGCTACGTCTTCCAATACGCAGTCACTAACCCCGATCGCTAATGCGATCTATGTACCACGAAAGTCTGGCAATTCTTTGGGTAATATCAGTTACCTCGGTGCTCCTGCTGATTTACGAATAAAAATGCGCCACAAAAAACATCGCGGGTCATAATGACCCGCCAATATTGGCGGTAGTTACAGATCGGTATCTTATTTCCATATTATGAACGATTTGACAATACACTTACCAGTTTTTTATCTGTTATTCCGACATCAAGGAAGAGCATTAAGAAGCAATAAACATAATTAATTAGATATCAGTCAATTAATAACTATGTATTTACTTAATTAGATCTTTAGATAAATTATGATTATGAAAAGTTTTGTGAATTTTTCCGATTTTACAACCGTAATTTTTGAGCTTTATTTCCTCGTATGCGGTCATAATGTCCTTGCAAAAGGAAGTTATGAATCACACGCGTTCTCGCCCGGCCATGGACTGAACCAATACCAGTTAGTGTAGTGATAATATCTAATTTTTCTTATCAAAACATACATTTTCTCTACGTGTAGTTAGTGACTAACATGGTGTCAGAGTTTTTATGGTGTCCATGGGCCTCTGACTAACCTTCAAATGCTGAGAACTATCCCTCAAAAAAAAAAAAGGCATGCCAAATCGTGTTTCCACACGATTTTTTACTTCACCGTTTTTTAAGCAAGTGATAATTATATAATAGGCACATGAATCCTTAAAATCAGAGACGCCTCCACGCCGTGGCTTGGGTTTGAACTCGAGATAATGACTTGGCAGTCCGATGGTCACACCACTAGGCTATCATTGCTGTGTTACATTTATAATTGAGTGAACACAAAACGATACCAGCCGAGATGCCAATGTTTTTATTTATATTTTATTTTATCGCATGGGAACAACAAACAGCTACATTATGGAATATTACAACATAATAACATAAATAACTTAAATAATAATGTAGCCCACAACGCTGTTCACAGATTACAATACTGAGTAAACCTTAAATTACTAGGAAAAGCTGTTCATGCATGATAATTAGAAAACATTACAAATACAAAAAGAAAATAAAATAAAGTGTTATTCCTACTAATTTTGAAGTTACTAAACCACATACTTAACATTAATCTAAGAGCTTTAGTGTCCCATACAAAAGGCTGCGAAACTTCTGCATGGAGCATGTAAATATATCTATGTGTTCGAGTTCTTTATTGTATTTATAATGCTGCCATTCGCCGAATTGGTGAACGTTCATCAGTATTTTTGATCGGCAGGTACTTATTGCAAATAGTGTACCTGCACGCACCTGGCGTCTTTGAACAGTTCTAGGGACAACATAACACAGTACATTATTCAGGTCGATACAGTCAAATTTGCTATTAACAATATTATACAAGGTCATTGCTTCTAAGTTTTGTATGAATATGACCTTATTGGTGAGCGCATCTCCACTAGGCAGATTGATTGATTGATGTGCTAAGTCAGAGGCCCATGGGCAGCATAAAAACTTTGACACCAGGTTAGTTACTAAACACATAAAAGAAGAAAAAATGTAAAAGTATATTATTTTTTTTTGTTTTTATGGTGGGAAATCATCCAATGACTTGTCCCGCTCTGGGTGGAGCGGATAGTAGTAGCAGACTCTTACGGACTAAAACCCATCCATGTTCCTTCCGTAGCCCTTTATGTTACGGGGTAGCGGTAACCCTTTCGGACAATCCCGCTTACCCGGCAGGCTCGGCCCTAACGGACCCCTTCATATGCTGACATCTCTTGACAGCTGTGCTGCTGAGGAGTTTGTTGCGCCACTTCTTTTCTCTGCTAAAGCACTAGGAAGTGGTGAAGGGTGGGCATTTTGGGGACTGTCAGTAATTTTGACGTTCAAAAGGTGCTGATTTTGAGCCTAGTTTGAATAAATGTCTTTTGATTTTGATTTTTAATTATAGGGATGATGGTTACAACAATTTTTTTAAGTCAGATAGAGTACCTATTAAAAAATATTGCACACGATTTCGTAAAAAAATATTTAACGAAATCACAAGATTACGTGTGGCATGACGTCAGATTTTATACTTGTGACGTAGCGAGCCCCCAATTCCCAACTTCAATGCCTTTTATCTGAGTTATTATTTTTTAGATAAAGCCAAAAATTCATTACAATCTTTTTTTAATTCTATTTAATATCTGATCGGACTAAATTTAATTTCTTTCTATTTAAACCCTACTATTTTTATAATAATAGACCCCTCCAGCGCCTTTCTTTGCATTGTATTTGGGGAGTAACGCGAGTATTCAATCCGCTGCCGTTGAGAACACGAGAAATACCGGCCAAGCGCGGGTCAGACCACGTAGAATGAAGGGTTCCGCAGTTGGGGTCTATTTATCCTAAGAACAAACTTAGTATTGTAGTTGAAAAACGTGTTTTCCTATACATTCTAACTGCAAATGTAAGTTTGTACGTACAATATTAGGAGTTTTATCAATTTTTTAAGGCCTTTGATTATTTTAGGACCAAAAAGACAGGTTTTCCTGTAATCTATAAGTATTCGGTAAGTCTTTTCAAATTGTAGTCTCACAGCCAGCCAGCACTTTGAGTAACTACAAACCGTAAAATTTTCTCAATCGATTTTGAACTTAACTGTTCAAGCTTTAAAATTTAAAATCACTTGGTCAAATTTGACCATTTGGTATAACTTGATGAGCTGGCGACTGCGGGTACCTACATTCTCAAATCT
This sequence comes from Hyppa rectilinea, assembly GCA_951799385.1. Taxonomy (NCBI): domain Eukaryota; kingdom Metazoa; phylum Arthropoda; class Insecta; order Lepidoptera; family Noctuidae; genus Hyppa; species Hyppa rectilinea. Next base: position 14,543,682 of record OX637321.1, on the reverse strand, counting down.
TTCATAAAATCAAAATCAGATAACGACCCTTATCACTTTGTTAAAATTATCTGCAAATGTAATCGTTCATGTTTTTTTTATTTTGTCTTATCGTGTTAATTAATATATTGATAATTATCTCTATACAACTATAGTAAAAGTTAGTACTTCTAGTGGTTACCTATTGACAGAAAGTGTCATTTACTAGAAGATGTTAATGAAATCGGGCTTTTTCTTGTTTCTGCTGACTGTTCTTCAGGTAAAAATATCACAATTATTTTTATTATTTAATATTTATTTCTAGTTTAAAAAAAACTGGGTAATAATAATAATGTCATCGGAAAATAAATTATATAATTATCCTCCGATAATTCGGATATTCGGATAATTAAATCGTAAAATAAATCGTATCGCCACATATGAAATACGTGTCACGCTGTCATGCAATCCTGTATCGCGCAAGCAAAGTTTACCGCGTGACTGGAATATAATTATACAACATCCCGACATGAATCGTCGGGCAGGAGCCCAACAGACACAACACCAGTCTGGTCGGAAGATCGTCCCTTTTGTATGGAGGATTAGTGAACTTTATACCCCATTCCCCATAACAAGGAGTAACGAAGGAGTTTCTTGCCCATTCTTCTCCATACGAAACTACCTTTTGGAAGGGGCGACTAGAATCAATTCTATTTCTTGTTCATTGTGACGTTCAAAAGTGCCTTTCTTGTGCCTATTTGACATAAATGACTTTGACTTTAGCCTCTATAAAATCATCGATTCGTATGAAACTCGAAGAAGCAAAAGCGAGCTTCCACTCGTAATAGAAAACCCGCCTATACTTATTTTCATTAATACCAAGCTATAATATACCAGACGCCCTCTCACAAGTGGTGATTGGTTTCAAAACGTTTCGTTTATCTACCACGATTTTCAACAGGAGTTTTTTTGTAAGGATGGGAAGTCGTCAAATCCATTCATCCATACATTCCATCATCGTTATTGCTGTCAGAATGTCACATTTTCTAGAGCCTTCTGGACTTCGTTATCTTAACAAAATTTCATTCTTTGCAGGTATCCGCGCGATACAAAAGCGTGCTACCAGAATTCATAGAAGATGTAGTTGAGCTCGGTAAGTGCAAAAAAAACCGTCCAAGAGCGAATCAGACGACGCACGACGGAACCCTAAGCTTTGTGCGCGAGTCCGCCTCACATATTAATCACTATCACCATCTCTAAAAGTGGAAAAAAAATACGTTTGTTGTATAGGAGCCCCCTTAAATATTAATTTTTGTTTTATTTTAATGTTATCTTCTTAAGATGGAACTATATTGGGCCTTTTTTCAGACAAACGCATGCCACTGTTTTCTTCGTCGATAATGCCTCCAGAGCAATTATTTTTTTACAATAAATCAAGGTCTAATTAGCACGTGATTTTCTTTTTCCAAAACTTAAGCACTAAGAGAATAATGACAATTCAAAATCCCGAAAAATAACCCGTTTTTACCGCCATGTTCAGACGACTTGCAGACAAAGATAAGTTTTTAACGAAAAAGAAAATAATAAAACCATTGATATATCTATGGTTCTATGCTTTCCTCTAAAGTTTAAAATAAGATTTTTTTAGATCTGTTCAGTTTTGAAGAAGAAAACAGCGGAATACTAAACGTCTTTTGGTCAAGGTTTTAGTAGGTAGTCAGCCTGAGATGCAGTTGTCCCTTTCGAACTATACGAAGCGCGAGGGCAATAGTTTCTTCAAATACCTATTTTTCAAATCCCTCGAGACTAGAGTCAAGGGGACTCTAGTCTGGAAGATTTTAAAAGGTTAAAAAATAGGATGAAAGTTATAGGGAATTTTGACCAATAATAATTATTTAAAAACTCCTTTAAACGATTTCGTCGCTTAATGTAAAATGTAGTAGGTACACCTAACATTTTTTTTTTGCAGAACCCGAGGCACAATCGCCGTCATCTCGAATAGCATCGGGGTGGGAGGCTCATCCAGGCCAGTTTCCTCACCATCTCTCCATGCGTATGGTGAACCCTGTTGGTGCCGTGGGTCGCTGTGGAGGCGCCATTGTGTCCAAGAGATGGATCCTCACTGCCGCGCAGTGCACTGCCGGGTTAGTAATCTAAGGAGTGAAAATTCTAATCAATCTACCTAGCCTTTTCCCAATTATGTTGGCGTCGGCTTCCAGTCTAACCGGATGCAGCTGAATACATGGATATTTTATGTTGAGCGACTGCCCATCTGACCTCCACAATGAGTGATAATTAATTTTATTATCAATACATTCTACACAAAAATGATTTTTACATATTACAAAAAAAGTCGCTCCCCGCCGTCTTTCACTCTGTACGCTTAGATCTTTTAAACTACGCAACGGATTTTAATGCGATTTTCATAAATATATCGAGTGCCAAGAGAAATAGTCTAACTAGTTTTCAGGGTATGCAATCGGCGTTAGAAGAGTAAATAAAGAAATCCTAATATTCTGTCAAAGGCAGGTCGGTAGACACCTAGTGTTACCTAATAATGTCCTTTTACTGTATACCTCATTTCTTCTTCAGCCATGTAAACTTGATAGTACGCGCCGGCGCGGCGGCGTGGTGTCGATCAGTGACAACAATCCGGAGAACATCTTCGAGACCAGGGAATGGTACATCTTTCCTACATTTGACGACTCAAGACCGACACGTGTGCAGCCAAATGATATCTCACTAGTGAGGTTACAACGCCCTGTTGAGTATTCTTGTGAGTATTGTCTCTCTTTTTCGTGTGGTCAGTGACTAACTTGGTGTCAGAGTTTTTTTATGCTGCCCATTGTCCTCTCACTTAGCATCATAGGCTGTTGAAAAACATTACTCAGGCATGCCGGTTTCCTCACGGTGTTTTCCTTCACCGATTTTTAAGCAATTGATAATTATACAATTCGCACATGAATCGGAAAATCAGAGATGCGTGCTTTGGGTTCGAACTCGAGACCTATGACTTGGCAGTCCGACGGTCACACCACTGGGCTAGGCTATCACTGCTTTTTACACGCTGTATATAAAGCGTGGGGTGCATGATGATGGTTAATATAATTTAAAAAAGCACCCTACGCCGGGAGTCCGTTGACTTGAATTAATGTTAATTCTGGCGCCACTTCTTTATTCAGGGTTGGTGCAACCGATCCGCGTGCAGTCGAGTGTTGACGCGTACCGCGACTATGATGGTGAGCAGGTCTTCGTAAGTGGACATGGCAGGACAACGCCCTGGGGTCTGTATCTCCTATACTATGTATACTAATATTATAAGGAGGAAAGGTTTTATTGTTTGTTTGCATTGAATAGGCTCCGAAACTACTGAACCGATTTGAAAAATTCTTTTACTGTTGGGAAGCTATACTATCCCCGGGTGACATTGGTTATAACTGTCACTAATATTTTTGATTAGGTACATAACATAAAAATTTAAAAAATAATTGTCATATTCGGTGTATAGAATACGACTAATTTGGAACTGAGCACTTCTATTTTGACGCCGCATAAGTGCTTATGTATGGTTTTGTGCAGGGATCTTTCTGGCCAATGTTGAAATTGAATATCTTGTTTATTTCAATATAATTTCACCCTGAACCGCTCAACAACGTTTTAAAAAATTCTCGTAGCATAGTTCGCTTAATTTTTTTGTTTATTTGACTTAATCAAGTTTATAATTTTTCACAATTTATTAGATGCCATTTCCGATGTGCTGAGATGGGTATACCTGCGGGCGATCTCTAACGATAACTGTGCCAAGTCATTCGCGAGCGGCATCGTACTGAACACCATCGTGTGTGCAGAGTTCTATAACATCACCTCACAGACTGCTTGCCCGGTAAGGTTTAAAATTCAATACTAAAAAGATAAGAATCTTCCAGGCATGGCGTGCTGGGCTGGCGCTGCTACTGCGGCTGCGGAAAACCTCAAACGTTGAAAATATAATAACCTTATCAGAAATTATATTTTCGAGCCGTTTGGGGTCGAAACCCTCAGGCGGTGTGGATCAATTGCTCATAGTTTGTTAACAAAAATCTCTAAACGGCTAGTTGACACTTCCTGTCACCAACGGCTAGCTTTTAACTCGTCCAGAGGCTTAGAATTGCCATACAACGTGACAATGCCACCAGTCTGTTGGGTAAATAACCAGGCAATACCTATGGAGAAGAACGAGAAAGAAACTCCACGGACATTCTTATCAAAATTTGGTTACAAAATGTGGGTTACATAATTCATGTGATTGTCATAGCAACGCCCGTATTAACGTGTGAGCTCCGTCTTCTCACTAAGGACTGTTTCTCGCGCGAGTTGGTACGCTGAGGGCAAATCTAACAATTTAAATCTTAGCCTGCACCACAATTTATTGATTCAATCAATCTGCCTAGCTTTTTCCCAACTATGTTGGGGTCGGCTTTCAGTCTAACCGGATACAGCTGAATACCAGTGTTTTACATGGAGCGACTGCCTGTCTGACCTCCACAACCCAGTACCACAATTTATTGATTATCTTTATAATTTTTTTTACTGTTTCGTTCTTGGAACCAGCGCGATTTTGGTGGCCCGTTGGTGCATGTTAGCTCCGAAGGCATTCCAACCCTCATCGGCCTTTTCGTCTTCACACCATTAGAAGACGACTCCTGCCCTCACGGACTGCCTACTGGTAAAATTTATGTTTCTTTACCGTTTGTCAAGTGCTATTAAGTCATTGACTGCCACGCAGCAGACACAATAGAAAAACTATTGTTTGTCAGACACACGGTGACCGCGTTGGCGTTCAACGTGTTAATACTAAAAATACTCAAATTGTGGGACGAAGTTAATAAAAAGATCTAAAGGGGCCGTTAAAAAATATATTTTGTGAAAATCATGGGTGGAAAACGTTTGTATACAAGTCTACCTGTAGTGCTATTCTGTTAGTCTCATCGTGAAAATGGTGAACATGAAGTGAGTTGTAAATAGTGTGAAACGAGAAATCACTTCACGCTCACATCACCTAAGTTTTCACGATGAGATTTTTACAGAATTAAAGATACAGATACAAGACTAAAAATTAAAACGATGAATTTAAAGACACTAACAAAAAAAATCTAAAAGAAATATCAATAATCAAAAAAAGATCCATAAAACCCGACGACATACAATTTTGTTTTTCTGTTTCGCTTGCTGTTTGCACTAGTTTTCAAGTGGTTTTTCAACAATTTCTCTTTTGCGGCCAATACGGTTAACAAAATACACTTATTCCCATCAGGTTACACTCGTCCGGGACCTTACTTACCTTGGTTCCAACAAATAACGGGTCTTAACTTCGAAAATCAAGAAGAAGAAGAAGAAGAAGTTGAAGATACTACCACTACATCCTCTTCTACCACCACTACGTCTACTTCGACTACCACTCCTTCCACTTCGACTACCACCCCTTCCACTTCAACTATAACTACTCCTTCCACTTCGACTACCACACCTTCCACTTCAACTACAACTACCACTCTTTCCACTTCAACAGCCACTCTTTCCACTTCAACAGCCACTCCTTCCACTTCGACAACCACTCCTTCTACTTCTACCACTACCACCATAGCCAGCCCAGAATTCCCTCCCAATGAAACTACAACTGCAGCACCAAATGACACCGACGAACAGGAACCAGACGAGGCTACTCCTGACGGAAATACTACTCCACCACCAGTCGAAGACTCTGAAGAAATAGAAGAGGACAGTGAAGACAACTCAGAATCTAATGAAGATGATGATATGGCGCAACTTCTGAAACGCCTCGAAGTGAACGTCAAAGTCAAAGTCGGATTCAACAAATACAGTTTGTCGCAGGCAGTAGGAATGGAAGTTAATAATCACAAGCATTGAATAATGTAATTGAAATATAATATATTTTTTGTATTTTATTTAATCTTATATTCAGTCTTTTTTTCAGTTCTTTTTTCTAGTGTATTTTGTTATGTTCACACTTAATTACACTAACAGCGAACAAAAGCGTAAACTACTTGTATTCTTCGATAAAACGACTAATTTATTTTATTTAGTTTTTATAATTTTTTCATACCTCCTCACCTTTTTAGTGATCCCTATTAGTTCACACTGTGATTAAAATTTCATGTATCTACATATTAAGGTCCAAAGATACAGCTCTGTGAGAGACGGACGGAACCATATTAATCCTTTTTTCTTAATTCCCCAGTATTTTGTTAGCACATTTGGAATATAAATAAGAATAAAGCTGGTTGAATAACAAGTTTTTTTCTTATTTATAGAGATGTCAGAAGTCTTTCAGTAACCTTTATAGACGCCAGCACATCCAGCTAACCGAAAACTGTCAATTTTTTACCAATTAAAAATGAACCTTATACTTATGTAAGAAAATTGAAAAACGAAGAAATTTGACCTACTGGCAAAGGTCTCAGATAAATGTTGTTATCGAGCTTTCACACAAAAGGTAAAAAAAAGCCGTTTTATTAAAAAACATCTTTACGCATGTTTATTTGTAAACGCGCAATTTTTCCACTACACACTTGACCCTTATGAATGACGGCTTATGTGTGACCAGTCGTTATTTCATGATAGTTTAGTAATTCATACTTATTTAATTCACTTTGAGCTGTGCGTCGTTTTCGAAGATCGTTCTGAGAGCTCTTGAAGATCTATATACAACGTGGCGCTACAATGGTAACATTAATTTAATACACATAGACGTTTTCACATTTTCGTTTCATGAAGACAATATCATATTTCCATTAAACGTTATTGTTCACGGATTTATTTAAAAGGTTAGAAAATAGCATCTTAGAGCAACCTGTACTTAAAGAACTGTCACGCAGCGGTCATTTGCCGGGAGCATCGTGAAACGACCCCTCCCGGTCGGGGTGGAGAGGAAGGGAGTGTCAGACACTTACCGATTGAAACCCATCCATGCCTAAGCCCTTTGTGTTCTAGGGCAGCAGTCATCCTTTCGGACAATCCCGATTTCATCAAATAGGCTTGAACCATTAAAAGGATAATTTCTACAGCCTTATAATCTCAAAAGTCATTCCATGCACTGACTTAAATCATCAATCAATATTTACCCCTAGCTTATCCAAAACCAATTTCAATTTACCTACATAGGACATATAGCTTTGGCGTACAAGCCTTTACCGCCATAAGGTATCAAGTTACATAGTAATCTCCGACCGGAACATAAGCAGAGCGTTGATTAAACAGCCACGGGATAGATAGATAAAGAAGTTCCATCACATGGAACCAGAGAGACGAATACACACCAATTGAAAATGAACCATACGCTTTTGTTACAAAGTTGAAAATCTCCCAAAAAATATTGACAGATGGGGATAGCTTAAGGTGCTAGCCTCTGTAACTACATAAACATAGCACTGTCACAATGTTTTTAGTGTTAACTGACATTTAGTAAGTCATTGACAAAGACCAGTACATCATGCCTTCCGCGAAACGTGCAACGACGTCGCGAAGACCCAGGGGGCCTGGACAAGCGTCAACCGCTCCGTGTCGATTCGATTTTGAATATTGTTGACCGACCGAATTCGTTATCTCAGCGACTCGGATTGTCAAGAACGCCACTTGTCAACGCATCTGTATGGGAGTATTGATCTAGTTTCGTTACACAATTTGACATTGTCTTGCACTTAGCGATCGAGAACGATTGATCACGTGACCTTTCGAAAACTTTATGCTAATTCCATACATTTCGGATTTACCGAATTTCGGTATCGATGAAAATGTGACTTTGTCTGGGCCCCCAAGGCGTAGATTGCAGGACGAGCTTGATACTAATAGGAGGGATTGGTTCATATTACTCAGGATTGAGTCGGGTGGAAAATGAAAAGGCCCTGCAGTGGGACAATACAGGTTAATATTATTATTAGTAAGTTTGAGTTCTCCGTGCGTAGGTACAGACGCCAGCACATCAAGCTATCCCTAACTATCAAAATTTCTCAATTAAAAATGAACCTTATGTCTTTGCAATAAAGTTGAAATACTATCAAAGAAATTTGACAGATTGTGGTAACTTGATGTGCAGGCCTCTGTACTTGTCTATGTGAATACTTTTAAGTAGTAAATCACCCTATTCTGGAAATTGGTGACTTTTTTAATAACTGTCAAATAAAGAAAAAAAAAACATTAACATTTGCGGTATGCCGCAAATAAACGTATTGCCTTTATTTATAGGTGCACCATTACAATTCGATACAGTTTCCTTGCTATTTTCACTTCTCGTATGGAGTTGGCCTTGAGGAGGAGCTCTAACAAGTACTAACAGCCGCACAGGTCGATCCACCAGGTTAAGCTACGCTTGCTGGGGTTGGCCGTGGATGGGTGACCATCTTTACGTGACTCCTCCGTGTTTCGGAAAGCACGTTAAGCCATTGGTCCTGGCTGTCATTTGTGCATCTTTGACGGTCGTTACGTGTCGTCAGAAGCCCGAAAATCTGACAGCCAGTCTTACCACGGGGTATAGTATTGCCCAGTTACTGGGTTGTGGAGGTCATATACAGCTGCATCCGGTTATACTGGACGACCCCAACATAGTTGGGGAAAGGTTAGGCAGAAGATGTATGGAGTTGGCCTTCTGTACCCATTTATTCCGTGCTTGCTTCCCTTGGGAAATCATAACGGCCTGAAGCGTTACCAAGTGAAGATGTGTCCTATTAATAGTTTTGAGTCTCTGTTTAACGTTTTTTGATGTTGGTTTTTATGGGGGAATGTAAGGGAACTGGGGGGTAGTTCCGCTGAGATAGTTTTTGACATACGATATCATTTTTGTACTTTAAAGTCATCACTCGTTTCTTACGAGCTTTCACGAAGGCGTATCACACCACCAACTAACTCCGAACTGATAGTTAGAAATTCCTAATGCAAAAACTCAGCAATACTTTGTTCAACCCGGGCATCGAATCCAGGAATCCAGTTCAGCAGTGGTGCTTGCGACCACGAGATCAACGGTACATTCCCACATTAAATTTATATTAAAACTTATATTTCTTCCAGCGGGTTTTCTCGCGTGGATGGCAGAAATTATGTGTGCTATTGCAGACTGTAATTTAGCCTTGTATCTAATTTCATTAAGATCCGTTCAGCCGTTTCAGCGTGAAGAAGTCACAAACAATCCAAGAACAACTATAATTTGTTTACAGTAATGTCTTCTTAATTTCATAAATTATGTTCTTATTGTAAACCAAATAGATTCAGACAAATTATGTGACATCTTAAAAAAAAACGTATTGCTGTTGGATGCTCACAAATATTAACCAGTCTAATTCTACAAGCGAAGACTTGTAATTGGCTTCCTGTTGACTATGTGTTCCTTACTATTAAGTTTTTAAGCTGTAAGTCTTCCATGTTTAAATCTATACATATAATAAAATTGTAGAAAAGTGGTGTCTGTACAATGGAAATATATAAAAAAAAGTAGCAGGGGTCGTTATTTTATCGATGCCGAACCCGAAATTGTAATTTATTTTTTTGTCGGTTTGTCTGTGTGTTTGTGCACGCTAATATCAGAAACGGCTTATTCAATTTAAATGCGGTTTTCACTAATATATTGAAGTAAGCTTCACTTAACATTTAGTGTTTATTTCATGTCAATCGGTTCATAAATAAAAAAGTTATGTTAATCTAAAGAATCACGGCGAACATTTGTTAAGGTATGCTGCCCGAAAAGTCACTATTTCACGCGGACGAAGTCGCAGGCACAGCTAGTAAATAAATAAACATACAAATACACACGCATACAAACCTTCGCCTCTATAATATTTGTGTAAGTACAAACAAAACGCTTGAACACTGAACCTTCAACAGTCCGTTCTCTTTTATGAACACTATCACCTCTTAACAGTAAATAGTGACTGAACTTAGCCATGTTTAGTGCAGTTTAACTGTACTCTACTCTATTTAGTTTAGTTTAGTGTTGTATTAAAAGTTAGTTGTATTTATATTAAAGTGTTATGTGGGCGTTGACTCTGGTGTTAAGGCTATTCACATGCAAGTAAATACTAATAAATAGTTTTGACGGTTTTTTTTTTATTTATTAAAAGTGATCAAGTGCGGGTCGTACTCGCACACGAATGGTTCAGTACCACCATAATCCTGACATCAACATAGTTTGTTAGTTATTTCAAACAATACTGGCTTGTAAAGCACTGACAAAAATTGAGAAACCAAAGGTAAGTTGATTATTTTATAATAACTTTATTTTTAAATTGAACAGGAGTAGGTACAGACGCCAGCACATCAAGCTATCCCTCACTGTCAAATTTTCTCAATTAAAAATGAACCTTATGTCTTTGCAATAAAGTTGAAATACTATCAAAGAAATTTGACAGATTGTGGTAACTTGATGTGCTAACCTCTGTACCTATTGATTCAGTTGACACACGCAAAACAGTGTTGCCAAGCAAAAAAACACAATTCAAGGACAAAAAGTCCATCTTCAAGCTATTCCGTTTCTGGAGTTTATTACCACTTATAGATGGCAATGAAAGAAATCCAATAAGGGATGGAGGTGTAAAAACATCCGGAACTCACCCTCAACAGTAGGGTGACCAGTTAGAAACGAAATGTGAGACAACGTGTTTCAAATTGCTGCTAAACACAGAATTTATCTCAAAATTAACCGTTATTAAATGCCATCGCACATATTATTTTACAGAACGTCGAAATAAGTAATTTTTTTAGTCTGTCTGCTAGATTATTAAAAAATATTGGACACGTATTTTTTCTTTTTTCACGTAATAGAAGTATTACGTTGATATATTGTGTTAAAATGTGGCATGACGTCACTCATTTTTTGGATTTTATACTGAGTGACGTACCCGCGACCCCACTCCCCAGTTTAAATGCATCTTATCTCAGTATTTTTTTATGAATATGATATAGCAAAAAATACGTGTCTTAATTAATTAAATAATTTCTTTTATTTTTACCCAATCATCCCTAATTGTTCCGTTCATCAAGCTAAAATATCTCGACGGTCTTGGGTACATGCGTACAGAAGTGACTAATATTACAAATATAAGTAACTAGCTTCTGCCCGCGACTTCGTCCGCGGAAAATTGCGATATACTGTAACTGTTTAGGCAGCGCATGCAAATAATTCTGTTTTCGGAGGTATTTCTTTCCGACTTGCTAGACGAAAATTGCGATAGCTCAGCTAATATGTATGATATAAATATAATTTATAGCCTATAGCACTCAGAAATAATGTAGCTTTATATCAGTGAAATTTTTTTTGAAATCGGATCATTAGTTCCGGAGATTACCCCCTACATACAAACTTACAAACTTACAAATTTTACCTCTTTATAATATTAGTATAGATTCACAAACATAACCAACATCACTCCAATATTTCAAAGGTTAAGCGGTGATACCCTCATTTTGCCATTACAGTTATGTTCCATGTAATAGTGGCACCACCTCTAATTTTTTTTACTTAGCCTACACTGTCCCACTGCTGATCAAAGGCCTCCCCCAAATCATTCCAGACATCTCTCTCTTGAGCCACCTTGATCCATTCTTTGCGGTATGCGTCTAGGTCGTCTCGCCACCTCTTTCTGGGCCTTCCTCGACGGCGCCCTCTGAGGATAGACCTTTATTGGCAGTATTATTATAATATTACTTGCAGTGGGAAAAATAGCCTTTTAATTGCCAACGAGGCAATCATAGACTCAAGATTATGAGTTAATATTGCTCAGTGAATACTATCTCTGTTAGTAATTTCCCAAACTTATAGTCAAAGTCAAATAATTTATTTCAATAGTCACATAAAAAGCACTTTTAAACCTCAAATTTACAAAAAAATAGATTCGATTCTAGTTACCCTTTTCAAAAGGTTTAGTATGAAGAGCAATGGGCAAGAAACTTCACGCTACTCATTTCGTTTTGTCTCGAATATTCATCTAATTTAGTCACCGTACCGACCAACGTTGTGCTACGTAAACTGTTGACAATGCATACATTGGTGAAAACACATCTCTTGATAAATATCCCTGGAACATTGTATTTGTGTTACATTAACCGACTTCAAAAACGGAGGAGGTTCTCAATTCGTCGGAATAAAAAAAAAAAAAAAATTGTTGTGTGTTCACCGAATAGTCGAAAGTCGAAAGTGATTTAGAAAATATTTTTTTGTTTTAAAGGGTATTCTTCTCAGGCAGTCCTTTTAAAATTTTAACGAAATCGGTCTGACAAAACATGAAAATGCAAAACCAAAGACAGCGACTTCCGAAATTAAATTTATATTTCACTTTGTAGTGTTCTTTCTAGTTTTTTCATAATACCTCATTATTATTTACATCTTATACATACTTAAATTAAACGACTACCTAACTAACTATACATTATACAATAAATACAAAAACTAAAAGGACTCTTTAATCACAGAGAACAGAAAAATAATAACTCAGAAACAATCTAATAAATAAATTAAGTTCACTAGTATGTTTATATAAGTCGGTTGTTTATGTTTGTTGTTTTGTCAGATATTATGTAGTACTTACATACTATTACCGTATAGTATACGTAGGTATGATTTTCGGTATAAACAATACCGATGTTAACAAAAAACTTGAGAATTACATCAATAAACTTAAATCCCCTAGCTACTTAGCACTTCGTTTGAACTTCGCAAAAGTAAGTAAAAGCCCAGATTATGTTTTAAAAGATTATTTCTTTAGAATCTTTCGCTTAGTCGTTCTTATAACAGCGGATTTCTTTAACGAACTTTTGAACTTAAAGATTAGACGCTCGTTAAAAAAATCACCATCAAACCCGGGAAAATAAGGCATTGAATAAAAAGGTTGTGTTGAATATTTTTGAGGAGGTGGAAAATAAATACCTACTTAGCCCCTTCCCAACTATGTTGGGGGCAGCTTCCAGTCTAACTGGATGCAGCTGAAGAGCAGTATTTTTTACATGGCGCGACTGCCTATCTGACCTCCACAAACAGGTTCTCGAAATTGGGTTTCATCTTAGTAATATTAATAGACTACCCAACCGAAGTTCGGCCATGGTAATTTATCTCAGCGGAGACCAGCTTAAAGGTCACAGCTCATTCAAGCCACCCGGCACCCAGCCCGCACCGCCTCGACCCACGGCGTGCACTCGTTGTCGACAGGTGCTCCATGGGTGGACGCCGCGTTATCACCAATAAACGTCGCGCAGTCAACCAGTGGACCAGTGGAGGTCTTACGACCGAGGTGATCCAGTGACGCCACGGAGTTGAAGTAGTGAGCGCATACCCATATAAGTAAACATACATATAAAGAATACTAGCCGCATGAGGCGAGGTGGTGCTGAGCGGGTGCCGGGTGGCTCAAAAGATTTCAGACGGCAATCCAACACCACCGGAAAGAGATCAGGCGCAGAGAGTCAACGGCTTAACGTGCTATCGGAGTACAAAAATTCAAGGAAAAACGCATATTGTAAGCATCAGTCAAACCCTGTCAAAATATCACTAAAATGGACCACCTAATTAACAAATGCAGGGCTTTTAATAAATTAATTAACTCAATTTTAGCAAGAAAATATACATCTTAATTTGAATCTCAATTTTAAACCACGAAGGCTATATGACATGCCCAGTATAATACTGAAGTACCTGCTAAAATATCTTTTTACCCGTCTTTCCCATCTGACAAAGTTATCTCGTTAAATGCACCGAGAGTTTGCAAGACAAGAGGCTAACTTTGAAAACTTCATCCATTATAAGGAGACCCCTGGATACTGCAGCAGTTGTATTAAAAAAGTTCTCAATGTAAGGACTGCGAAGGTCTCTTTAATTTGGCCGTTTAACTCGTTGCGGAATTTGAAGGGTTCTTATTTGTCTTGGGTTGGAGAAAAATTTAATGTTTGTGCATTTATAAGTGTCGGTGAATAAGTACCTAATAGCAGTAAGTAATTTGTTGTGTGGACTCAATGCGCAGTTACTATAAAAGTTTAAAAAATCGTACCTAATCACTACATAGTATAAAACAAAGTCGCTATTTTTGTCTGTTTGTTTGTCTGTATGCTTAAATCTTTAAAACTACGAAACGGATTTTGATGCGGTTTTTGTTAATAGATAGAGTTTTAGAAGCTAGTAATATTATAAATGCGAAAGTAAGTTTGTCAGTTTGTTTGTTACCTTTTCACGCCTAAACCACTGAACCGATCATCCTGAAATTTTGCGTATAGGTTGTCAGGTATACAGAAACGGACATAGGGTATCTTTAATTTTGAAAAAACGTACTGTTTTCTAGGATAAGGACAATAACGTCCTTATGAGAATAGATTGACCTTGATTGCAACAGACAAACGACAAGCACGGTACAACCTGAATTGATTGTCTAATTCTGGATAAACGCGAGGGTAAAAATTAGTATACAGGGTGAAATTGAATTCCACGGGCATTATTTTAAGGGTTTTAAATAAAATTGTACTCATCATTATGAACCACTTTCACTATGGGAACAAATCTGAAATCGCGAAAACAAAACATGCTGCTCCATACATTATACTCGCACAACTCGTCAAATTGTAGGGAACAGCCCATAGTGAAAGTTGTTCATAATGATGAGTAAATAAAAGACCCCTTAAAATAATGCCCATGAATCCAATTTCAGTGAGTTTGGATTTGACGTATTTTAATATTAATTAACAGTCTCACATCATCATTATCATCCTAGGTTTGATTCGCCGGGAAAAGTGTCATTGGGTTTTTCTTGCGGCTAATTCTCAGTAGCAGCCCGGGGTATCGATTTGTGTCTAATTGATGGTATTAGGCTTGCCCCTATTCTTGGGACTTAAACATAACGTTGGAACGTCTTCCGACAAGGGGGACTGACCTTTTGTAAAGGTCTCATGAATTCGGTGGATGTGAGAAGCCCAGAATCGGTTAAAGCAGCGCTGGTTGGGGGAGATATATCTCTAGAATACAATTATTTATTTAAAACTAACTTCCACCCGCGACTTCGCCCGCATAATATGTCGACAAATTATACACATAAACCTTCCTCTTGAATCATTCTATCTATTAAAAAACTGCATCAAAGTCCGTTGTGAAGTTTTAAAGATCTAAACATACATACAGACATTAGGACGCGGGAAGCGACTTTGCTTTATACTAAGTAATAATATAGAAAGTAGGTTAAAAAAAGCTGATGGATTTATAATTAAGAGAACCTTATACATTTTACCTTAAATTAAGCAATGCAAACATTTAGCACAAGTGCTTAATGTCCAGTAGTGGACGTCAAACATTGTAAATTCTACAATCATTGACTTACGTAACCGTCGGCCGTGTTAACATAATGAATTAAGAGAAAAAAAAAGACGGAAAGAATTTAAGTACAATATAGGGAGTTTATAATATATTTGTCTTCGCTACAAGAAAATCCGGCATAATATCCACAGATACGTAGTTTTATAAAAGAGATTTATAGTACAACGTGGCGCTACAATGGTGACATTAATTTAACACACATATACGTTTTCACATTTTCTTTTCATAAAGACATTATATTTTTATTAAACGTTATTATTTACTGATTTATTTAAAATATTAGAAAATAGCTTCGAGCAATCAGTACTTAAACAACTGTCGCGCAGCGTTGATTTGCCGGGGTCACGGATCACAACATTCGCATCAGTGAAATTAAAACTAATAACTATTAGTATGAAACAACTGCAAAAAGTCGGCGAAATGATGTTAGATTATTAAGTTTGTTTGTTTTTTTTTTTTAATTTTCGATTTATTTTAACCTAACAACATTTATATGATTAATGGCTACTAGCCCTACCCGTGTGTTATATTAATGACACCATTGTAGCGCCACGCTGTATGTGAAAACTTGCCAGTTTAATAAAACGCCCTCATCGCGGACAGTTTGACATGGGATCTTGGAAGTTGGAATAGGGTTGTCAACCTTTTCTGGGCTTCTTAATAACATAGCATCTGGCTTTGTTTTTCCGAAAAAGGTACTATAGTAGACCATTTCGCTTGTTAAGGTATATACAAGTTGTAACCGAAAGGGTATATACATACAAAAGCATGTGCTACAGAGCACCAAAGTGAATAACTTTTACTACGGGACCAATTCCCAAATTGCAAAAAAAAATCAGCTGTTCTATACATTTTTGGTCACGTGTCTCGTCAAAATGTAGGGGACGGCTGATTTTTTTTCAGGATTTCGGAGTTGGTCCCATATTAAAAGTTGTTCAATTTGGTGGTCTGTAGCATATTCTTTTGTATGTATATACCCTTTTGGTTACATCCAGTAAATAAAGAGCTGATAATCATTGAACGGCTGAATAGATTTTCAAGAAACTTAAATGATAATCAAAAATACTGTATCCGTATATTTGAGGTGGCAGAACTCGAAAACTAGTCGATAGATGACTTGAAATTTTGACAGGTCGTTAAATTTTTCCCCAAGAGTGTTGTTTACACATAGGTACTTTGTATCTCAAAGTTACCACGGGAACGGAGGTAGGTAGAGCATGTTCAGACAAAACTAACCAAAATGGACGGACGACGCATCTTTTACGCTAGATTTGTATTTTAAGTTTCTAAATATAAGAGCACCAAGCATCAATCACATTTTTTTAGGTGCAACGATTTCAGAAATAGTTATATAATGATTATACAACATTGTAAAACATTTTAAAAGAGTAACGGTGGAGTCTTTGCCCGTTCTTCTCCATTCGAAACTACCTTTTGAAAGAGGCAAATTGAATCAATAATATATTTTTGCTAATTTTGACGTGCCTTTCACGTGCCTACTGCCAATTTGATATAAATAATTTGACTCTGACTTTGACTTTGCATTTTCTAGCGACTGTCAGCCCTAGTTACAATACTTTTTGTTTCTATACTTGAAATATTTGTAATAAACTTCTTTGAATAAGTTCTAGAACTGCGATGAAAGTTTTATTGGGGACTGTCGCAACGGAGTTCATTTCGACAATATTTTCAGCTGAATTGCTTGATTTATTATTAATGAAATAATTTCGGGAAACGATCATGTTTATTTTTTTTTGTTGCTGAATAAAGATAATTGTTTTTGTGTTGTTGTTAATATAACTTACGATATTCCGGCAATAAGTTCACCTACTTTTTTATGGCACTTACGTCAATACATACATACATTATCAGCCTATAATGTTCCCAAAGCTTGGACACAGGACTCCTCTCTAAGAGAGGGAGTGGGCCATAATCCACCACTCTGGCCCAGTGCGGTAAGGCGGATGCCGGTTCCCTCCCGATGTTTTTCGTTTTGGCACTAGCTTAACCGACTTTTAATTACAATCTGAATGATTTTGTAAGATATTTCTAATCCATTGCTGCATATGTTCGATTTGGCTGCTACCTAACTAACTTAAATAACGCAATGATTGTTGTTGAACTGTCAAAATGAAAGCCATTCCGATATTTAGTGTGTTGTGCAATGACCTCGCTAGACCGCGTTTACATCAACCACTGTGAAAATGAATGGATAACAAAGTACGGTCAGGCGGCGATATTCATTTATTTTATAATTACTATTACTACTATCATTTCTTTAACAGTTAACCTTATTAGATTACCTGTAAAAAAAAAAGTTGTATTCAACATAGTCACAATTGACATTCCCAAAACCAACAAAATGCCACCACTATCATCATTATTATCCTGCACTTATCCCAATTTATTTGGGGTCGCCGCAACATTATTCGTCCTCTCGATAGTCAATCCCTTTCTAGCCATGCTTCTGCCTAGCCTTTTCCCAACTATGTTGGGGTCAGCTTCCAGTCTAACCGGATGCAGCTTAGCGACTGCCTATCTGACCTCCACAAACCAGTAACTGGGTAATACGATACCCCTTGGTAAGACTGGCTGTCAGTTTATCGGGCTTCTAACGACCCGTAACGACTATCAAAGATGCACAAATGACCAACGGCTTAACGTGCTTTCCGAGGCACGGAGGAGTCTCGGTATGTAAAGATGGTCACCCATCCACGGCCAACCCCAGCAAGCGTAGTATAACCTGATGGATTGACCTGTGCGGCTGTTAGTACTTAGCCACCAGCTTCTCAAAAGATAGAGATTTTACAAAATTATATTATTTAATTATAGCTTTTTTAAGTAAATAATATAATTTTAATAGATAAATAAATTAAACACAAACATTTTATTTCTTTATCTATGTGGGTACAAAACAACCAAAGTAGATTAAGAACAATAATTAATTTTCGTAAAAGATCAGTACCTATTTACGAAGAAAATGTAAGAGATTTTCAGAAACATTTAAACGCGTACGAAAGCATTTAAAAACCTGTAGCTTCATTATGGCAGTGTCAGGCCAAAAGGGCGCAAGTCCCGACATGACAAAGTGCTCCACGTACTCAATCACCTCAAGTATAATGACGTAGAAAAAGGTTTTGTTCGTGCCTTGAACACTTGAAAAATAATAATTACTGGCAAGCACTGCCGTTGTACGAAGATAAGAGTTCTTCTCTACAGAATAATGAGAGTCTCGCTTGCAAGGAGGGTCAAGGGTGGAAAAAACATTTGAAATCGCTGTACGTAAGATGTTTTTGTGCATGACTGTACTTTGAGGAAATTGTATTGTTTAGAGGACGTTTAGTCTTTTGTACAGTCGAAATGAAAAGTGGAAAATTACCGCTTTTCAGTCAATTAAATTTTGTCTGGTTAGACTGGTAGGAAACCCTAATGTTGTTGGGAAAGGCTAGGCATGTGGTGAGTAGAGTCAGCCAATATAAACATTAAACTAACCAACATTTAAGAAGAGTTTGTTGCGCCACTTCTTCTACCCAGCTAAAGCACTAGGAAGTGGTGAAGGGTGGGCGTTTTGGGAAACAGTCTTATGTAATTTTGGCCATGAAAATGCAGGCAGATTTTCAGCCGAGTTTAAATAAATGACTTTTTATAGTGGTTATAAATAATTCTAAGGTTTCAACCTTAGAATTATTTATGTTGAGCTGGAAATGTGTAGCTACCTAGACACTAGAACATTTTATCCTTAAACAAATGAATAAATCCCATGTCCTTTATCAGAAACTTCAAACGTACTTCATATTTTCGGCTGCTACTTATAAGTTATTAAATGAAGAAAGAAACTCAATACCACACTGCCTGTCTCGTTGGTCTAGTGGTTGCAACCGCAACTGCTGAGCACGAGGTCCTGGATTCAATTCCCAGGTCAGACAATGCGTTATTGGGATTTCCCACCTGGGATTTTTCAGTAGCAGCCCGAAGTCATGCAAAGTTGATAGGCGCGCCCTCTAGTACGTGGAACATAAACATAAGTGGCGAAATGTGACTCTGCTAATTTGTATGGAAAGCCTGTAACTGGAACACCATCGATGGGTTTAATTAACTAAACGAAACTAGTTTATAATTATTTCTTAAACCCCGTATTTTACATGGAGCGACAGCCTATCTGACCTCCAAATCCAGTAAAACTGGGTAATACGATACCCCTTGGTAAGACTGGCTGTCAGATTTTCAGGCTTATGACGACCCGTCACGACGGTCAAAGATGCAAAAATGACAGCCGAGACCAAACGTAAGCTGTTTGGTCCCGTCTGTCATATTTGCATCAGTCTCGATATAATAACCTCGGTTTGCGTAGCTTAACCTGGTGGATCGATCCGCGGGGCTGCTTAGCTTAGCCATTTTCTAAAATAATAGTAACTAGCGTAAGTTACTCATTATAACATCAGCTATCAGTTAGTGAAAGACCCGTCGAAATTGGTTCAACCGCCGCTGGAGCTTAGTAACAAACAGACTGAAAGACAGTTGTTGTTGTTGTGTTGTGTTGTGTTTTTTTGTTGTGGTTGTGTGTTGTCGTTGTTGTGTTGTTTTTTTGTTGTTTTTTTTTAAGTTGAGTGTGTTTAGTTCAGTGAGATTTTTTTTCCTATTCATTTAGTAAAATGCTGTTATTTTGGTATTACAAACAGACACTTAAATATATTCTTATTTATTTGTTTTAATAACAAAGTAGGTAAATCTTACTTAAAATCCAAATCACAACACATTCCAATTTTTCTTCCATCCCAAGATAAACGTGAAAACATATCACTCTTAAACACTTGAATAAGTTGAGTTTATGTAACCAGCGTCAGCATCTTCTCGTATATACAACGCTTTCAATACATCCTTTAAAATTCAACCCTATCTTTAGAACGATAAAGTGTATTTTTCTCTGCAAACAAAGCTATTTTTAATATTCATACAGCGAGGCACATCTTGGGCCTCCAAGTAATTTAAAGTCTATTGTCATATAATTGTATTACGTGTCTCGAATGCTGGGGGCTGTGAGAAAATTATATTTTCTAATAAACATCAGCATTAATTATTGTGAGTAGACTGTGAGACGCGAAAGTATGAAGAATTTGTAACTGGATACATGAGTTTTGCTCACTTTTCTGTTTCTCACGATTTTCTTTGTATACTGTTTTGATGAGGAGCTCGTGGCTGAGTAATAACAACCGCATAGGTTGATCCATCAAGTTCAGCTACGCTTGCAGGGCTGGCCGTGGATGGGTGACCATCTTTTCATACCGAGACTCCTCCGAGCTTCAAAAAGCACGCTAAGCCGTTGATCCCGGCTGTCATTTGTGCATCTTTGACAGTCGTTACGGGTCGTCAGAAGTCCAAAAATCTGACAGCCAGTCTTACCAATAGTATTGCCCAGTTACTGTATTGTAGAGGTCAGATGGGCTGTAGCTCCATATAAAATACTGATATTCAACTGCATCCGGTTAGACTGTAAGCGGACCATAGTTGGAAAAAGGCAGACAGATTGACTGATTAGATGACTTCGGATATACGTTAAATGCTTATGTTTTTACAAACGTCTTGTTGTTAGGATAAAACAAATAGGAAATTAAGTTGATTTTTGTCTTATGAGAGCAGTGGTATCGGCCTCGACTTACCGAGTTGTAGGTCGTGAGTTCGAAACCAGGCAGGCACACGAACAAAACGGTGAAAGAAAACATCTTGAGAAAAACCGGCATGGCCTAGAACCAAAAATTTGAAAACATGATGTTTTCAAATTTTTGATTTTTTTGAATTGTGTCGTTTTAATTCTAAAGGTGCGACATGTTTTCAAATTTTTGTTTTTTTTGAATTGTGTCGTTTTAATTCTAAAGGTGCGACATGTTTTCAAATTTTTGATTTTTTTGAATTGTGTCGTTTTAATTCTAAAGGTGCGACATGTTTTCAAATTTTTGATTTTTTTGAATTGTGTCGTTTTAATTCTAAAAGTGCGACATGTTTTCAAGTTCTTAACGTCATAAAATGACTCAAATAGTGAAAAGACTTTTTTATAATTTGCAGCACAAACATAGTCACTGAAGTAAATAATCACGAAATAATAGACCAAATAGTACGGCAGTGTTAAGAACTTTAAAACTTCTTTTGCTATTTCCCTAAAATTCACTTTTTTGAGTTACGTCGTTTTCATTCTAAAGGTGCGATGTGTCATGCACCAATTTGCACTGGGCCCGCGTGGTCGATTCCTGCCTCTTACAGAGAGAAGGCGTGTGTCCCAGCAGTGCAGAAATATGATGTACTACTCTGTCAAGAAAGTACCGGGAAAAGATCAATAATACACAAAATGTCTGTTATTCATCCAAATTTATTTTATCACCTTCAAAGTATGCTCCTTTAGAAACGATACACTTGCGCCAACGAATAATCCATTCATCAAAAAATTTTTTAAACGCTGCTTCCGGAATTGAGTTCAGTTCTCGCCGCGAATTCTCCTTTTTCGGTTTCGGTTCAGTTGGAAGGCGCCACTCCGAAGCTTGTTGACTAGTTTGCATGTCAAACTCGTAAACCCACGTCTCGTCACCAGTAACAATGCGTTTCATGAATGTTGGGTCCGAACTGACTCGTTCTAGCATGTCCTCAGCGACTTTCATGCTATTGAGTTTTTGGAGAAAATTCAGATCTTTTGGGACTAGCCGAGCAGCAACATGTTTCATACCCAAATGATTAGTTAAAATGGTACGGATCGACTCGTGAGATACAGAAAGTTCGGCGGCTATCTCTCTCAGAGTTGAATGGGGATTTTCAGTCACTATTTTCTTCACTTTTGCGATGTTAACTTCAGTTGCAGACGTTGACGGCCTACCAGAGCGAGGCAAATCTTCCATCACATCTCGACCGCTTTTGAACGCTTTGAACCACTCATAAGCACGAGTTTTTGATAAAGTCGATTCACCGTAAGCCTTCTGTAACATTTTCAGTGACTCCGAACACGAAATTCCATTGGCGATGCAAAATTTAAGACAAACTCTTTGTTCGATATTTTTGTCCATTATGAAATTCGCAATACACACTATATATGATATTACTAAAACCAGCACTGTATTTAATATAAATATCAGATGCAACTCAAACTCCGCGCCAAAATGGAAAACAGTTGTGCCAATCTAACAACTACAAAAAAACCAAAAATTTGAATTTGGAACCATAAACAAATCATCCATTCCCGATACTTTTTTGACTGAATGTATCTTCATCTGATATTAATCTGACGGTATTTTAACAAAACTCCTGCAACAGTGAACTGAGCAGCTTCAAAATTTAATACATGAACATAATTTACCTTTGTATATTTGACACAATATGTCAGTGACACTTGCATTTGTATGAAAAAGGATCTAAGGTCGTTTGAAATTGTGAAAGGTCCTCATGTGTAGGTACAGGGGGACACATCAAGCTATCCCAAACGGTTAAATATTCCCAATTGAACATGAACCTTGTTATTTTCTTATAAACTTTATATTGGGGTAGCTAGATGTGCTGACCTCTGTATTTATTGTGAGTTAAATTTTGTAACAGCTGCAGTTGCAGGCAGATACTGCATATTTGTTTATTCCCTTGGAGGTTCATAGTAAGGTTGTCAAGGAAACTCGCCTTTTCCTCAGCTAATGCAAGAACTAAAACTTCTACGAGAAATCGTACAGTCCATCACATTAAGTTATCTCAATCTGGGCACTGGGCCATTGCTCACACGCAGATCAAGTTAAGAATATCCTTTTTTTTTCTTTTTAGGGTTCCGTACCTCAAAAGGAAAAAACGGAACCCTTATAGGATCACTTTGTTGTCCGTCGTTTTTCTCAGGCACGCGTGGAGGTATCAAACTGAAATATATCTAATACTCAGGTCTACTGTCCCTTGGAGCTGTAAAAAAATCAAACTTCTAAGCCAAAGCAATCAAAAGATACAGCTGTTTATGCCGCAAATTTTCGAAACTTGCACGGGTATCAAAACCTACAGGGTACTTCCCGTGAACTTAG
The DNA here is from genome assembly GCA_951799385.1 of Hyppa rectilinea. Lineage (NCBI taxonomy): Eukaryota > Metazoa > Arthropoda > Insecta > Lepidoptera > Noctuidae > Hyppa > Hyppa rectilinea. The sequence goes on along the minus strand of OX637321.1, from coordinate 14,520,363 downwards.
AATCTTGAAATTTGGTACAAAGTAACGTCTTACAGTGCAGATAAAGGAAAAATTGCGAAAACCGTAAATTTTTAGTTACGTCATATAATCAAAAAAAATGTTTTTTTTTTCAAAATATAAAAATACCAACAACTATGACTCGATTTTCGTGATGAGTGAACTTTTACTTATATACCTACAGGTTTGTACGAACCTTCGGTGTGCGAGTCCGACTTGCACTTGGCCGGTTTTTTTATTTTATATTAATATTATTGCATAGTTAAACTTTGAATAATATAGCATCTGCGAAACTGCAAAGCAATATTAATTGTCGGCAGTAAGTTCTCGTGGATTTCTTGCATAGAGTATTCATATTCAAGTAGATTGAGGCAGCCTATTTAATTGACCACAACAACTATGGACAAAACGACTGGTAATGTTTCCTTAGGACACAGTTTAGTTCGTTTTTACTTTTGACTCGATCGATTAAGCACTCAGTTAATTGATACTCAATTCTTTATTCATTTCACAATGTAGGATTACATAGGTGGTAAACATTTATCAAAAGGATAATCAAGTCGGGCACAGCAAAAGACAAAAGAAAATCAATTAATGAAGAAGACAATCAGGATTAAATTAAAATAGGTTCGATTAGGTTCTCATAATATGCTTATCATAATAATTATTATTATTCACATATTTTGGGTACTCGAAGGGTCTTTTTCTTGACAAGTTCTGAGAGAAGATGTTTTTGCCCATACTAAGAAATCATAAGAAAAACAAGCGATGAATAAAAATAACCCTGCAATATTTGAAACACAATAAGTACGGACTGCGTTCAGAAAGGACACTTTGAAACTATTGATTCATATCGTTTCGTTCCAAACTTGTACCATGACGAAGTTTAAACTTTAAAGAGTTATTTTGAAGGGAATTCAATATCTTGAGTTTTGTTCGTTTTTGATTCAGAAGATATTACTAAAGATGATTGGTTTTGTTTGTAAGTTTTGTTCAGTTTCTTTGTATTAAATGGAGTGAACAATACCTGTTCTTTATGTGGGTATAGCATTAAAACATAATTTTTTCCATAATTTAAATTCTAATAATTTTGAGTAACTATCCAGTTAAACAGGAGCTCGTGGATAACTTATATACGAGCGTATAGCCGGGGTGGTCCGTGGATAGGTGACCATCTTTACATATCAAGACTCCTCCGTGTCTCGGAAAGCACGCTAAGCCGTTGTCATTCGTGGATCTTTGGCAGTTGGTACGGGTAGTCAGAGCCCCGAAAGTCTGACAGCCAGTCTTACCGAAGGGTATCGTATTACGCAGTAACTGACTTGGTTGTGAAGGTCAGATAGGCAGTCGCTCCATGTAAAATACGGGTATTCAGTTGTATCCAGTTAGACTGGAAGCCGACCCCAACTTAGTTGGAAAAAGACTAGGCAGATTAGTATCCAGTTAAACTCAGTTAGGAATTAGTGTTAAATACTTAACAGCACATAAAAAACACCTTTGGTAAAGGACTGTTCTATACATTATTCTGAATTGTCATATTTAGGCGCTAAGAAATGATACTTCATGTTGACTTACGTACTGTAGAAGGTTGAAGAGCTTCTACTGAGGGGGCTCAGTGATAGAGCGTGTAATCTGTGTGTACTGGGTATTGCTACGCTATAAAAGCAAACAGATAGGATGAGAAACACTACATATATTATAACAAATACATCTGCCAAGCCCCGCGAACCAAGTCGGTATGTCACTTGTTCAAAAAGCTATCAACTACTTTAAATATAATTTAAAGGTTCGAATGCCGTCAGATTATTACCCGCCATGTTCAACATAAGATTTCACTCAGGCTCTATAGTACACTTTTTTCAGAGAGAAGCCTTTAATAGGCGCCCGGGCCTTACCTCACTAAAACCACCATCCTTAGCATAATGAGAGGTGCACCATTCCTCTGAGAAGGACAATCCAATACCTCTTCTGTGCAACGCCGTTAGGACACATCTCTAGGGAGACTGAGAGGGTGTGTCCCCGAAACCTAACTTTGCAAGTGTGCAAAGCAGCAAGTGACAACTTTGAGCCATCTTTCCAGACCTTCGTACCTAGTGCTAAAAAGACATTAGTTAACTGAGCTTACTGGAAAACTCAAAGCTAGAGTCAAAGTTAAATCATTTATTTCAAATAGGCACAAGAAAGGCACGTCATAATGAACAAGAAATAGAATTGATTCTAGTCGCCCCTTCCAAAAGGAAGTTTTTGTATGGAGAAGAACGACTCATCAATATCAAACCTCAGCTTCTATTAAGCTGATAGCTGCTCCATTACATAAAATCTGCTATTCAAACTCCAATGGATGAGCTAGCAGCTTATTTATAAGAAATTGTATTTCAATCACTTCCAAAGATAACCCAGCACCATCTTCCACCAATCATAAACGTCTAAAAACAAAACACAATCACTACAGCACTTCCCCTCCACATTATAATGGTCTCACCAAAAAACAATATGGCCGCCGTCACCGTTGCAATAATTCCAAACCGACCGAAACAAGAAAACAGAGCATAAATCAAAGCATAAATTTCGTGTCGAGGCAGACAACTTACCGAGTGTGAAATTAATATAAGACCAGAATCTTGAGAGTAACTTTATCAGCATATTGAGAAGGAGGCTTTAATAATAGGTGGCTAGCGCTGTCGTGAGCTCAAAGACTAGGTATGCCTGTTTTGGTAAGATGTTTGTCGAAATGTTTGGTACAGACGCCAGCACATCAAGCTATCCCTAACTGTCAAATTTTCTCAATTAAAATGAACCTTATGTCTTTGCAATAAAGTTGAAATACTTTCAAAGAAATTTGACAGATTGTGGTAACTTGATGTGCTGGCCTCTGTACATATGCTAATGAGTTTTGATGTATGACGTTTTTAATTTAGGAATTCGCTTGCAGTTTTTTTTTTGTAACTGGCTGGTGGTCTTCTTTATGATAAGCAGTAATCTCTGCGGAATGGCCGGTAATGCCGCGTTAGGATACATTTGAAAACAGAACACGTGAAGTATAACTTAATGTAAGTTCGAACGTTCATACACACTTCTTTTCATTGAAAATAACAGCTATACAACCTTTTCCCGGGCAAAGCTAAGAAATAATTTTAGCAAAATCATAAAGGATAAACGTTTTATGCTAATTTCGAGTTGAAACACCGTGAAGGGATAAAAAATTGTAATAAATTCGTGTCTCAAGTGTTAAACGGTTGAAAAAAAGTTTATGTCCGTATTTCCTCTTAAACGAGACCTATTAATTATTTTGTTTAAGGTATTTTAAGGTTTAATCGTCCGGTGGGCATGGAACAAGGTAATTTAATGTTATTCTGAGTGTTAAAAGTTTAGATAAAACGGAATGTTTTTTGTTTGCTTACTTATGTTTTTTTTTTAAGAATTTGATTGATGATTGAGATTGGCAGTTTGATGATTGAAAAATAAAGAAAAGAAAGGATTTTTTTTTTTCACAAACAAAATGCATATTACGAAAATACATTAAATACACCCGTTAAAATTAGCCAAAAGCCTATTATTCAACTAATAAAAAGCTGAATAACTTGATTTGTTATTCTTTCTCATTATTTCGTCTTTATTTAAAATATACTAAGTAATAATAATATCCTTGGACATTTCACACAACGCCATATCGTCCCAAGCTAAGCAACCTAATGCTTGTGTTATGGTAACGAGATGGCTGATAAACTACTTAGATATATATTTTTTTGTAAATACATACCTACATATTATAAATAGAAAAACATCCAGACTCGGAACAAATACTTGCAGGTCGTACAAGAATTTGTTCCGTGCGGGAATCGAACCCGCGACATAGTGCGCAGCAGTCAATCGCTCAACTACTGCGCCAACCGTGTCGTCAAATTAATGAAAATGTCCTTTGTACACAATATTATTCTGTTAAAAAAATTCACCGTAAAAACATTGGTGAAGTGAGTTTAAACTGAGCCGCCATTATCTATATTATATTATAAATATATATATTATATATTATTATTAATTAATATTATAAAGAGGTAAAATTTGTAAGTTTGTATGTCCCTACATACAAACTTACAAATTTTCAGATTACCCCCTGGTAATCTCCGGAACTAATGATCCAATTTAAAAAAAAAATCAGTGATAGAAAGCTACATTATTCCTGAGTGCTATAGGCTATAAATTATATTTATATCATACATATTAGCCGAGCTATCGCAATTTTCGTCTAGCAAGTCGGCAAGAAATACCTCCGAAAACAGAATTATTTGCATGCGCTGCCTAAACAGTTGTTTGAAATTGAAAGCAATGTATGGCGACCCGGTTCGCCTTAATTATTTCTACAAAAAAGTCCGCTACACCATATTCCTATCTTTTGTATTTTAACTTTTATATTTCGTTTTATGTTTAAAAAAAGTATTTTTTCGACTTACTTCTGTTTGGATGATTATTTAAACAACAAAATATCAATTCTTATCAAAGGAGAAACCCATTTCTGGGCCTAGCCGTTACACGAATCAAATATGTACCAAAAAAATCTACTATTCTGCCTAATTAACCCATTGAAATCTTAGCCTCAATTACAATGGCCAAGTGTAAAAAAAGTACATTTCAATTTTTTTGTTTTGAACAACCTTTGTAAACCGTTACAGCACTTATTTCATTATACGTCACTTACTTTTGCACACTGGCATTAAACAATAGAGCGTACCCTAAGAATGTAATCGATTTAGCGGATATCGATAATTACAAATTATAATTGAATAATACTCCATTATTTTAGTATAATTGCTTTTTAGATATTGAAATCATTGTAAAATAAAAAAATCAGGAATATAATTATTTTTTAACGTAACGCACGATTAAAAAATCATTAAACGAAATGAATAATCGAAAAAATCGATTGCAACGCGGATTGCACATGGATTGCACTAGTAAACGGCAAATGTCAATGTCAACGTCTGTCAATTGTCATCGTTACAAATAGTGTCATTCGCTTTTCGTATCTTTGCGCAACTGAATGTGTTTTTCGAATTCTCGAGATTTATTACAAAATAAACCTCTGCTGACTGCTCGAATATTGGACTCCGAAATTGATTGCCTTCTGACTGACCCCCGCTTGTATATTGGACACCGTAGCCTGCCATTCCTACTGACCTTTGCTGAAAAACCGGATCTGGATATTGCTCTTCTGACGAATAGTTAATACGGCATCATGAGCTTGTGCATTAATTGTGGAATAGCAACGGACCGCTGCAACACAATAGGAAGGCGAAGATTGGATGATGAAGTGCTTCTTTCAATTGTACAGGAATGGGTCGCACCTCAATCGGTTAGTATGCGATAATTCTATAACGTAACATTTTTGTAGGCATGTAATATCACCAATCTGAACTGAACCTGCATAGTTAATTACAGCCTATTTCTTCTCTCAGAGAGGAGTTCTGTGTGCTTGCAGTGGGAATGTAATAAAACCGCTTATGTTTACCTAAATGTGCCACTCAGATGCTTATTGCTAAATGCAGTTTGACTATTAGTTCTAGTAGTGCATAGCACTACTAGAACTAATAGTCAAACGGCTTCAGGTAAATGAAAATGACTTTATCTGTCAAGTTTGCTGGAATCATGCCAATGCTGTGTCTTTTGATGGAAATAGACCAGAAGAGAGTGAACCTATAGGACACCAGCGAGTGTGTATTCACTGTGGACGTTCTCTTCTGAGAAGAGCTCGCTGCCATCAACTTAAGACTGGTACAGTTCAAGAACGCAGAATACACGAAGTTATAAGAGAATGGATCTTACCACGCACGGTTAGTATATAAGTGTTATTCAGGGTTTATTTATAACATTTTTTTAGTTTCGATTGATTGATAACATGGGCAATTAAAAATGGAATTTTGGATGCTAAAACATTTAAGTGATATAGAGAGACAGCGTGATAACGGTTAAGCTCATTTGCAGGATTTCTTTCGATCAGTCTTTTTCAAAGTGGGCAATAACAAATCCCACATATCCGGTGTAAAGGCATCCTTAAATCTAAATAGATTATTTTCAGGTGGGTGCTTCAAGTGTTGTCTGCCACTCTTGTTGGGTGCGAGCAAATAGAGCATCCCGGCATTTTCAATCAGGCCCCTCAACATCTGGTGCAACTTCATCAGCTGTCAATGAGCCAAATACTCAGGACATTCCTCATTTAGATGAACCCCCAACAAGGCAAGAAACTTATTCTACACCAAGGGCACCTACTGTTGCAACTATTGTTTTACCTGATTATTATAGAGCTGTTGAAACTGAAAGTAGATGTTTTGTGGAAGGATGTCGGAGACATGAAAGAAACCGCATAACAATTACAATGCGAAAACAATTACTTAAAATGTATAACTATTATGTACCTCCAAATAATCGCTTGTGTGATATCCACCTAACATGCACATCATGGGACTTTCTCAATGATATAAGTGATAATATCATTAACACATTTAGTGCACATCAAATTCAAGACATGTTTTCATTGAAAGAGTCTGACTGTAATTTTTTGGATTTCGAAAATGTTGAGTCTATGGAAGATCATATTTTCTACCACTGGGTTGGTTTTAACAAAGAGCAATTCCGACAGATATTGAATGAAGTGCCTCAGTTTCTGAACCTTAAAAAGGGATCTACTATATTAGCTGCTTATTTAATTAAACTAAGGACTGGGGACTCAGATGATCGATTGTCAACACTTCTGCAAATACCTAAAACTACTTTAGGTACTCAACTGGGTAAAGCTAGAAGTCTTTTGTATGACTATTTTGTGCCCCATCACTTGGGACTTAATCATATTAATAAGCAGCAAATAATTGAAAGGAATCTTCTTATTCCAAATGAATTGTTTGGTAGCCATAATAATGAAATAAAACCTATTGTTGTTTTAGATGGTACATATGTTTATGTGCAGAAAAGCTTAAATTACAAGTACCAAAAAAAGACATACAGTTTGCATAAGTATCAAAATCTTGTTAAACCATTTTTGATTGTTTGCACAGACGGATACATAATTGATGTTTGGGGTCCCTATCCAGCGACAACTTCTGATGCTGAAATAATTAATAAAGAATTTAGAAACGAATCTCTTCTAAGGCAATACTTTGAATCTGGAGATGCTTTTATATTGGATAGGGGCTTCCGGGATGCCTTGCCCTTACTCAATGAATGTGGCTATAGGACATATGTACCATCTTCTTTGCAACATAGTGAATCTCAACTGTCAACCCTTGAAGCCAATAAATCGAGAACAGTGACGATATGTAGATGGATTGTAGAAGTAGTCAATGGTAGGTTCAAACGAGATTTTAAGATATTTCGCCAAGATTTTTTTAATAGAGCGTCAAAAAATCTAATGGTACACTTTGAAGTGGCTGCCGCTTTAATAAATGCTTTCCACCCTCCTATCGCAAACCGCAGTGATGCTCTGGATATTCTTCAAAAAATTAATCAGTATATGAATGTCGAAAATCGATTAAGTAACTATGTGATTAACAACAATATAAATCGACGTAGGGCTCAGTTCCAAGCAATAGATGTAGAAAGAGATAATGTTAGCGAGTTTCCCGTATTAACATACAGCGAGCTTATTCTTGTCTCCTTGGGCACATACCAAATTAAACAGGCCCGCTCTTACTATGGGGAACACGTGAGAGAAAATGGCTCATATGTCATAGAGGTATGTAGAGAAGTGACCGGTGACCTACAGCAAGAGCTGCCAACATCACACTCAACCTGGATGTTAAGAGGAAGAATAAAATCCAGACATATTAGTAATAGGATGTATTACGTTTATATATTAGTTGACAGCTCTTTAAGTGGTAGGGATGCTATAATTCAATATTACTGCACCTGTATCGTTGGCAAAAGAACGGTTGGGTGCTGTGCCCACACCATGAGCATAATATGGTATCTTGGTTGGGCACGGCACCAGGGTAGTCAGTTACCTCCTGCACAATTCTTAGATACTCTTTTATTATATTATGATAATCCTAACGAAGAAGGTGATTAATAAAACCCTATCCCAATAATTCCGTTTTTTATTTAAATAAACCTATTGTTGCAATCTCAGTTTACTGTAATTTGAGATAGCATCAAATCCCCTTGTAGTAAATACAATGTTTAAAAATGCAACCCATTAGTGATGTAAGTGGGCCTTATCTAGCAAACGTAATTTTTAGCGGAGGTTTTCATTAATATTAATCTGAATTCACCGCTTTTTATGTAAGTAGATACCTAAACCTCATCATGATAGGTTGCAAGCGCTACAGCTTGGCGCATGTGCATTCCATATTTACGTAGAAAACAGCCTCAAAAAAGTTTTTTTGTTTTAATTTAAATATCGCGATGGCTAAGCGATTGCTGTGCAGCATGTAGCGGGTTTGATTCCCGCATGGAACAAATATTTGAATTGACTACACGTAGTTGTTCCGGGTCTGGGTGTTTGTGTATGTGAGTTTAAATGTTTGTAAACACACCCACGACACAGGAGAAATTCCTAGTGTAGGGCAGTTATAAAATATTAAAATAACCTAACATGTAAACATTGTCTGATTTTACCAATTTGGCCATTGCTGAGAGACGTGAAAATTGGGCTCGTGAAATCTTCCTAGGTGCTCTAATTTATGGCAAAATTCCAGCTCTGTAACGCCAGGCCCAAGTTTCTATGGAGTTTGGGTTTCTCCTTTAATAATTTATGATCACAAGGCCATCACAGAGATAAGATTTGCCCTCTACAGTATTAGCCACAGACGAAGTCGCGGGCAGAAGCTAGTATCAAATATACATAATGTTGTAATTACATTATGGGAACAATTAAATGTACCTTTTAGTGCCTAATTAAACAAAGGGATGAGGCGTTAATTTTAACGCCAGATAACGTTAATAACATTAACGTTAATATTACGTTACATTTTAATACTCGTACACTATGTTGATTTCCTGGTTTTGCTTGGTTCTTTTAGTTATTTATTTCATTAGACTATTACATCAGTTTGGTTGAGAAAATTTACTGGATGTTTGAAGCTCAGAACAAACAAAATGATCCTTTTGAGCTATCTCTGACACCAGGTTAGTCATTAACCACACGACGAAGAAGAAGATGTAAACTATTTACCATATACATAAAAAAAAATGCAATTTACTTGATATCGGCGCAACATCGATTAATCTGGTTTGCCTTTTCCCAACTATGTTGGGGTTGATATCCAGTGTAACTATATGCAGCTGAATACCAGTATTTTACATGGACCGACTACCTATCTGACCTCCACATCCTAGTATCTAGGTAAGACGATACCCTTTAGTAGTACTAGATCTCAGATTTTCGTGCTTCTGACGACCTGTAACAACTGTCAAAGATACGCAAAAATGACAGCCGGGACCAACGGCTTAACGTGCTTTCCGAAGCACGGAGGAGTTTCGTTACATAAAGATGGTCACCCATCCACGGACCAACCCCGGCAAGCGTAGCTTAACCAGATAGATCGGCCCAAATGGCTGTTATGACTAAAGCTACTAGCTCCTTGGCGCAATATGTCTGTCAAAAATATGGATTACTTTTTAAGATGAACACGGGCAGTTCGAACATTCAATGGCTAATCTACTCATCCAATAAGCTCCGATACTAACCACAATATTACCATAACATCATGCCATGGGATACCACATGTTATCCCCTCATAAATTAAGCAGGCACTTTAACTAACTAGCTTAGTTAACTTAACTTGAACTTAGTTTTGTGATCGTAGTTAAGGGTTGGTTGTATGTTGGGAAAGAATCTTAAGGTTCAGTTTGGCTTGAACCTTTGTTCTCTGTTAGTACTTAAAGGTGATAGTAAAGTAAAGTTAGCATTTATTTGCATAAATTGTAGATGCATTAAAGGAGATGTACATAATTATTAAAAATATTATATTTTAAATACTCAAATTTTCTCAATCGATTTTGCACTTAACAATCAAGTAATCAAGGCTTAAAATTATTTGGAAAAATTTGACAATTTCGTATAACTTGATGCACTGGCGACCGTACAATCCACCTTATTATAAAATTATTGAACACATAATGATTATAAAATTATTGAATTAATATAGAATGAAATTTAATTATGTCATAGATATATCATTGTACATTCATAATAATAAAACATAAATTAATTAAAATATATATATAATAAATTGAAATAAATCAACCATGAATGGATGATGATGCATGAGGTTCAAGGTTTTAAAATTGTACATTTGAAAAAGTAAGCACTACAATTTAGTTCATGGCACCCGTATAACATAAATCGACCTTTTTTCAATTTTCAACTATGTTGGGGTCGATTTCAGTCTAACCGGATGCAGCTGAATACCAGTATTTCACAAAGAGCAACTGTCTATCTGACCTCCATAGTTAATGGGTAACATGATACCCCTTGGGAAGACTGATTGTCAGACTTCAAACTGTCAAAGATCTAAGAATAACAGCCAAGATGGAGAGTTCCTGATATGTTACGAGTATATATGGTCCCTCTTCACAAATGGACCTCAGTATGCGCAGCTTAACCCGTGTGCCAGTTACCATTTACCCACGATCCCTTTGTAAAAAAAAACTCGCCATTAAAAAAAAACAAACATAATACACAAAAACTTTTTAAAAATAAAATCCGAGCATTGTTCCGAACTAAACTTCGCTAATTCAATTCTAATGTTACTTTAGTATCTGTGAAAGAAAGAAGTTTTATCGCGCCCCGCGTTGAAAAAAAAAACAAAAGGATTGCCAGTGAAAATTATTATTGTTTCGAGTTTTTTTTTCTTATATCCAACAATAAGCGAGTATAGGCCAGCCAGTAAGGCTGATTGCATATAGACTTTTTTTTTAAGATAATTCTATAATAATTTGAATATTTTCATCTCTTAGAACTTTGGTGTTTGGTTTTTTTTAAATTGGTCTAAGTATATAAACACTTTAATACGTCATTTATTCAAAATTCGATTAGGTCAATGGTTTCAAATTGGGGTTACATCATTTATGTTCAAATTGTACATACTATACATCTGAGAACGATGCAGAACGTAAAAAAGCATTATAAAAAGGTTAAAAAAAAAACAGCCGTCATAACGAATGAGCGTTAATGTTTAGACAGAACAAAATGGAATTATTTTAACATAACAATTTTGTAACTCCACAATGAAATTATAAGTACGTTTAATAATTTTCCCAAAGCTGAGACGACATTTTCCAACCCCTTCATCTCGCACCCGAAAACATAATGAAAATCAATTTAATTTTCTACGAAAACTTGATCATTATAAACCGGCCCTAAGGCAGAATTTACACCTCTTTACTAATTAAGATAATGTTCTGTAATAAAGATTCGTTGGGAAACGTTTCTGTAGGTACTCGCAATAAATAGGGGCTTGAATTTGTGAAGAACAAAATTTATTATTGTTTGAAAATTTTTAGGAGCTCTTTGATTGTTATCTCCATAGAAAATGGGTATTATTGTATTTATTTTTTTATGCCTTCGATGTTCATTTGGGAAAAATCAATGGTAATATTGTACCATAGATACAAATAAAGGGGATCGTGGCATGATAATAACATGATAACAGCCGCAGAAGGAGGGGAATAAAAAAATGGGGGTCGACATAAGTTTTTACGCCTACCGTGGTCAGTTTTTGTATAGACGAACATCTATTACATACTATTAAAACCAGAAAGTTTAAGGGCAGTCAGAAACCCAAACCCTGACGTCCTAGCCAAAGGGTATGTTGGTAACACCATACCTCCTGACTCCACACTCCACAGCCCATTTACTGGGTAACCAGTAAATGGGCTGTGGAGTGTGAAGTTCAGATAAGCATCGCCTTTTGTAAAATGTTTGTATTAATCTGCTTTGGTTAGACTGGAAGCCGACCCTACCTTGATTGTATGAAGGCAGATGAAGATGTTTAAATGACAAGTAGGTAAGTAGGTACCAGCCTAGTGTGGCAAATCAAATAAAAGTTCGGCTGTTCAATTTTTACAAGAAAGGTAAATGAAAACGATTTGAATTAAATATTTATAACTTTCGCACTTAAAAAGGGTACAAAGGCGGAATGCCTTAGGCATTCTCTACCAGTCTACCAAGGGTGGTGAAGAGATTAGATGACAGGTGCTTTGGTTCAGAGAAACAATGATATAAAAGTCACCTCCATACAATATGTACAAATTTACTGTAATATGTATATGTACACTTTTTATTTTTCAGTGTGGGAAGTTATCAAATGACCTCTCTCGCTCTGGATGGAGCGGAAGGGAGCATAGGACTCTAACTGACTAAACCCCATCCATGTTCCTTCCTTTGCCCTTTGTGTTCCGGATCAGCGGTAACCCAACTGACAATCCAACTGATTCTGGCATGTACAGACGCAAGCACAACTAGCTATCCCTAACTGACAAATTTTCCCAAGTGAAACCGAACCTTATACTTTTGTAATAAAGTTGCAATACTATCAAAGAAATCTGACATGTTGGGCTAACTTGATATACTGGCTATATGTACACTAGACTATTTATTTTGAAAATAACTCTGCAATTTTACATTTTAATCCGTACTGACTGATAGCTGGTGGTGGAATTATTCAAATCAAAACAGAGGTAGTAAGGACATGGAAATTGAACTACTGCTTCACCCATGTCACGTATATTATAAGGGTCACCACTCAAAATGGAATTGCACGGTCAATAGCATGTCAACGCCACAATACCGTAACATGGAAAGTCACCACTTCTTTCAAAATACCCTGTAATTTGGAAGTATCTGCCACTTTCGAAAACTAAATGCTTGAATTCAGACCACCCTGAACCAATTACAGGAAGAAAAATATTTTATACGTAAGAGCGGTACTGTACAGAGGCCAGCACATCAAGTTACCCTAATCTGGCAAATTTCTTTGATATTTTTTCAACTTTATGACAAAGGCATAAGGTGCATTTTCAATTGGAAATATTTGACAGTTAGGAATAGCTTGATGTGCTGGCGTTTGTACAATAAGCAGCTAGATAAGATAGACATGGCAAAAAAAATATGTTTAAAATATGTTGAGAAAGAAGCAACACGAACAACATTTTTTTTAAATTGTAATTAGAATCTATATAAGCCTAGTTTGTAATATTTAAGTTCTGTTTTTATTGACTCACGGAGTTCAGTATGGTATGTTACAACTGTGTGATTGATTTGTTTATCTCATAGATTATGTGTTTTTTTTTGGGGTACAATAAATGATTCTTTAAACCGAAATGAATCACTGCATTTGTGCCCGTATTCCGACTGAATTTGCAATTCAAAAATAGTGCCAGCTCTTTTCCTAACACTTGAATGAAAAAATATCTTCAATACAAACACTAGCTTTGAGTTTCTTTTATTCCTTTTCCTTTTAGTATCTTTTTTATATCCTCGCAGACTTTAAAATGGCCTATATTTCAGTGCACGCCTAAGCGTTTGCGCAAAAGAGAACACTATTGTAGATTTTTTCGGAAGTAAAAAACATCTGCAATGTCATTAAAGTATTTGATTCTATTTCCTAACAAACAAACGCTTCCAATAAAGCCTTATATCGGGTTTTAATGAGGAGCCTGATGTTTATAACCGATTTTATATAGACGTAAGGTAAGATGGCTCAAGCTAGGTGAAACAGTATCCTTCGCAGAGTGGCTAGTATCAGCTGGATTAGAGTAACCGAGAATTGAGATAAATGGAGTTCAATTGGAGAGGCCAAGGATTTAGAAGTGGATGGGATATGTTTCAACCCGGAGTACGTTTCTCTGGGATCATTTTTGCTTTCCACGCCATCATCATCATCTGCCTAGCCTTTTCCCAACTATGTTGGGGTCGGCTTCCAGTCTAACCGGATGCAGCTGAATACCAGTATTTTATATAGAGCGACTGCCTATCTGACCTCCACAACCCAGTAACTGGGCAATACGATACCCCTTGGTAAGACTGGCTGTCAGATTATCGGGCTTCTGACGACCCGTAACGAATGTCAAAGATGCACAAATGATAGCCGGGACCACAACGGCTTAACGTACTTTGTGAGGCACGGAGGAATCTCGGTATGTCCTAACCCATCCACGGCCAATCCTGGCAAGCGTAGACCTGATGGATTGACCTGTGCGGCTGTTAGTACTTAGCCACAAGCTCCTCGCCTTTCACGTAACGTATGTCATTGAATAAGTGAGACTGAAACTGCAACTAAGGTTTCATACAGGGTGTATCAGAAAGGTGTGGTTAAATTCAAGGGTGTGGTACAGTACATCAAACTGAACAACTTTCTCTATGGAAACAACATCGTGATCGAGAAAAAAACTATCAGCTGTGCCGTTCAAAACTTCAATACTTTACTCGACTCAAATGTATGGGACAACTGATATTTTTTTTCCTGATACTTTGTTGGTCTTACGGAGAAAGTTATTCACTTAGATGTTCCACGCACTTAAGTTTGATCACACATTCTTTAAGCACCCTGCATAATGTAAGTAATAGTATCTCGTATCGGCAACATAAACTTTCGAAGTCTGTGCAGTGCTTTATATTTCCTGGCAATGAAGATTTTTATCAAAGTATCTCTGTTTTTCTTTAACGGTAGAATGAACTCGGAATTCAAATTCTGCTAGCTTTGTTACTATTGTGATTTCTTTTGTTAAGTTGGTAGTATTTATATTTATGTTTGCTGCAGTCATGGGTATAAGGGTGTGTTTACACATCAACACACCTGTAATCCTCGCAGGGCTAGGCAGAGGCTTCTGCCCGACTATAGTATCACCAGCTATGTTAAAGTCCCATGTAATAAGAGGCGAATTAAACCTATTGCCACTAGTCGGGCACAGGGTGACAAGTATCCTTACCTACTTCCCAAACACGAATAATTTTCCTTATTGACCAATTTTTTTTCATATTATTTCGTTTAAGCTTTCAGGTTAACTTTAAATAAGGATTTCAAAGTAACAGAGCTTCTTTAGTTATTTTATTATTTACTTACGCACACATACAAACAGTCAAGAAGAAAGGAACAGAAAATACATACAAAGGTGATGTTTATTTCTAAAGAAATCTATTCAGCAGTAGCAGCAATAAGAAAATAAAAAATAAAGGTATAGACAACGCGCAACGATGTGTGTGATGTATGTGTGACCTGTTGTGTGTGAGATGTGTTGTGTGTGTGTACGATGTGTTGTGTGGGTGTGTGTGCGATTTTTCTTTATTAGTATTTTGACGAATAATTCTAAAAAAAATTAACAAATTTATATTGAACAGCAAAATCAACTTCAATTAGTGCAATTTTAATTAAAAAAAAGTGGATTATATTCGTAGAAACATAATTACACGACAAAAGAAAATAAAAAAAAATGCGCCCAAACCTAGCCCCGGTTACACTTTGTAATAAATTATTTTACTTAAACACTTTTCCCTTAATTCCCCTGAGCTAACATCAAACAAACGTAATAAAAATTGGTCCTAAGTAAACCAGTGTTAATTATGACATGGGAAGCAACAAACTGATGGTTGTGGTGTCCTTTCAACGTTTGCCGTTTAAAACCTTTTTTTGTTGCTTTTTTCCATGAATTATGCGGACTGTGTCAACTGTTTGGCGGTTGGTCCCATTTAATTATGGAAACAATGTCACGTGCATTAGAGTTTGTATTCCATTTTAACTGTCCTTAATTATTTTAGTTTTCTGCTACACATCCCCCTACCGTGTCACCCTCCTACAAAAGTGTGTAATGTATTGTGATACACTACACACTTTTGGTGTAAGTATGTCATTCTGTTAGATTCTGATTCAAAAATGTAGTTTAAAAAATGTAAATCCATAATAATCTATAACAGCACCTTATTTATTTAAAGTAAACTTAATAATATACAATGAACGTACAGAGGCCAGCACATCGAGTTACCACAATCTGTAAAATTTCTTTGATATTATTTCAACTTTTTTGCAAAGACATAAGGTTCATTTTTAATTGAGAAAATTTTACAGTTAGGGATAGCTTGATGTGCTGGCGTCTGTACAATATGTGAAAAAAATCTACAATAAAATATATTTTGATTTTTCTTTTTTAGTTTTTTTTTTTGTATTTTAAAGCCGAAAAACATTGCTATTGGATATAAATATCTAAATTATGTTTACTAGACAGTTAATTTAAACTTCTGCTTTCTTAAGCTCTGCTTATTTAAGCGTATGATTAGATATGAGTTCGGCCTGTACGCAGATGTGGAAAAAGAGATATGCAATTATGCAACAAGCCAGTTAATAACCCTTTCTTAATTGCTTTCTTTACAGCATGTGAAGCTAAGTCAGAGGCCCATGGGCAGCATAAAAACTCTGACACCAGGTTAGTCACCACACAAAGAGAAGTATGTTCTAAAAAATAATAAAAACTCCTCGACTCATAGCAACAATAAATTATCATCTCATTTTTATCTACATAAAATTGCTGTAAAATTATTTCAAAGATGAATTTAAGACATCCCATAAACAATGTTTTAGGCAATAAATCCTAATAACGGCTGTTACTTAAGTTTATGTAATACAGTTTTCGTGTAGGAAACATTTTTTATTACTCTGAGTTTTCCCTAGTTGAGGTTTGACAACGAGATAAAAGGTGGACATCTTTTTAGCTAAAGTTGAGTGTACACTGAGTAAATTCACCACGAAAAATAACGTTTATTCCATATTTCCAGCACAATTATCTATATATGTATATGCTGTCTAGCCCTTTCACAACTATGTTGGGGTCGGCTTTCAGTCTAATGGATGCAACTGAATACCAGTATAAAACATGGAGCCACTGCCAATCTGACCTCTACTACCCAGTAACCGGGTACCCGATACTCTTTGTTAAGACTGGTTACAGTAAGCGGGATTGTCCGAAGGGTTACCGCTACCCCGAAACATAAAGGGTTAGGAAGGAACATGGATGGGTTTTAGTCAATAAGAGTCTGACACTCCCTTCCGCTCCACCCAGAGCGGGAGCGGTCATTGGATGATTTCACAGCATACAAAAAAAAGACTGGTTACATGTGAAACTTTCGGAGTTCTTAATACCCGAAACGACTGTCAAAGATCGACACGCCCCAGCTCTCGATCTACATACTTAGTATCACAGGTAAAGGATAGTTAAACTAAACGTATAAACCTTACCCTTGAATCACTATAATAGATGAAAGCCGCATTAACATCCGTTGCGTAGTTTAAAGAACGTAGTTTAAGATCTAAGCGTACAGAGGGTCAGACGGCGGATTAAGTCAAGCAAACGTCACCATTTAAAGTGATTACGATTCTGTAAGCATTAAAGTTAAAAAAATATGCTTAGCGGGTTTTATTTTATTCTCAGTGTGCCACCAAGCAGTATCAAATAAATCTAAGTCCTTTGAAGTTAGAGCGCCTTACTTTTTAAATCTCTGCTTCTTGTTCCATTACTGTACATTGTTAAGTTTTTTTTTTTACAAACATTTAACTCTCTAATATAATTATTGCGCCTCTTTTTGTGGACCTATGCGACTAACTCGGACATAGCGCCCGCCTTCGCTGACCACTGCGACGTCACCGCTTGCCTCGTTCGCTGGGCCAGCGTGCGGTTGGTTACAGATCTGATTGAACCTAACCTAATAACCCCCCACCCCCGCCCCGCCCTAACTTTGTTACTGCGACCAAGTAAGAAAAAGCCAGAAAATTAAAAAGCGGCACAACTTTAAAAAAGTGTCCATCACTAGAAGTTCAATAAGTGTTTAGAGGTTCAGATAATAATTACCTTTTTCCTATGTCGTTTGTAAGTATTACACAATATTTCTGTTTGATTTTGTTACTTGATTTATATTTGTATTTATGGTACTTAAAAACATTATTTGTTCTTTTATTCGCTTACAAAGACAAAGACATCCCAGTGTACGATAACCTACGGGCATAAAAAATGTAATGCTCTTATTTAGCTACATAATTATGTATTTAAGTAAAATCTTTTTCGCATTCGCTGTTTCGAACTAAAAGGCATGCAAAGAACCCTTTAACACATGCATGAAATTCTCGTATTCAAAGTTAACAAACAAAATGTTTTTAGTTAAACATTTTTCCATTAACAATGTATGTACCTACGTAATGAAACTATGAAGAAAGAAGCATAGTGCATCGAATTCTGGTTGTAGACTCTGTTGTGTAAGGCGAAAGGTTTTTTTTGAAGTGAAAACTTCTTTAGCGGCGTTTTTTTTGTGATGGGTAAAAAATGTTAAACTCGCGTCAAGACACGTGACCTGGTCGAAAATTCGTAAGACGGAGGGAGAGATAATTGTAATAGTTCTGAAGTGTTAATTTTTTAATGTAATATAAATTGTCATGTTTGTGTACCATAGCGCAATAAATGAATATTGTATTTTACCATATAACTGATAGTTTTTTTATACCGATACTCGTGCAAAATAATTGCCTAACCATTGCACAACGTTAATATTCAAGTTTTCACTTCTGCCGGCACTCCCGGAGTGCAACCCGTTTTTTTTACGGGAAACCATTCTTTAACTTTCGGTTTCTTTGGATCAGTTACGGATCTTTCATTTCTTTTTCGTGTGGTTAGTGACTAACCTGGCGTCAGTTTTTATGCTGCCCAGGGGCCTCTGACTTATCTTGAGAAACGATTGAAAAAGATATGTTGGGAAGAGATTGTTAAGCAAGTGATAATTATACAATACGCACATGAATCCAAAAAATATCAGAGGTTTGTGGCTTGGGTTCGAACTCAAGAACTGTGACTTGGCAGTCCGACGGTGATTCTACTAGGCTATCACGGTTACCACTACCCCGGAACATAAAGGTCTGGGGAAGGAACATGTATAGGTTTTAGTCAAAAAGAGTCTAGTACAGTCAATGGATGATTTTCCATCCTCAAAAAAAAAATCACTGCTTTTTTTTAATCAATAAAAAAAAAGATTACTTTCGTGTACAATTTCATCATAACTTAGCAGGCTACTATTTGCAGTAGCCCTCAGGTTAGCAAACTTTTCTATTTTCCTAACAAGTTACGACTAAGCAGGTCCACACACAACACAGTCCCGTATGTCGTCACAATTCCAGGATAATCCTTTCCATATTTTGAGCCAAGTCCGTGCCCTAGGCAGAATGCAGGGGATTACTGTGGCCTCTGACTCCTAACGCTAGTCCGGCCGTACACCTTTATACTTTAGAGCCGTTGCTAAGTTTCCCCACGAGTCACTGGCGTTGTGCTATCCTTAGATTGTTGTTCTACTAAACTGAGTATCGATTTTTTGGTAGTGGGAGCGATTTTAGAGGGGGACGAAATGATCACAGCTGCTCGGGTAAACTGAAGGTTAAGCTACGCTTACCTACGGTACTACGGTAGATCTTAGACAGTTGTTATGACAAGCAAACTTAACAAGGATCGTGTTAACCAGTAAATGGGTTGTGGAGATCAAATAGGCAGTTACTCCATGTAAAATACATGGCATTCGGTTAGACTGGAAGATGAACTCGACATTTTTTTTACAGAAGATGTTCAATATTATACCTATTTTATGTCTATTAAGTCCTTCATGTCGCAGATTACTGTAGTGCTATTCTGTACCAATCTCACCGTGAAATCGTAAGTGAAATGAGTTTAAAGTGAGATGTCAATAGTCAACCTCTAGCATTAGACGACACGGTTGGCGCAGTGGTTGAGCGATTGACTGCTGCGCACTATGTCGGTTCGATTCCCGCACGGAACAAATATTTGTACGAGCTGCAAGTATATGTTACGAGTCTGGGTGTTTTTCTATCTATAATATGTACGTATTTACAAAAAAAAATGTATATAAGTAGTATATCAGCCATCTCGTTACCATAACACAAGCATTAGGTTGTGCTCGTGCAAGTTTTTTATTTATAAGTTTTTTCCGCTTACAACACAGAATTGAGCGAATCATTCCTACCCATTCATTCCTTATCGAACGGAACGAGATTGGAAGTTCATTGCACACGACCAATAGAAGGCGTTCCCTCCACTGCGAGCACACGTCAACTGTGATTTGGAAAGAGCGTCAGTGTATTTTCTGCATTCACCCGCACCGCAAAACCGCAAACCGCAACCGCTTACTCAAACCGCAATCGCATCAAAACTGTATAACTATTATAAATAAGTGTTGGCTGACACAAGTGTGACATTTAAACAAGTGAAAGTGATCACAGAGAAAAAGGAAGAAAACCAGATAGCCTGACACAAGTGTGACATTTAAACAAGTGAAAGTGATCACAGAGAAAAAGGAAGAAAACCAGATAGCACGTGGGGCTTCTGCTGAGCTAGCTGTCCTTGAATCCACGTGTTTTGACCAGAAGGTTCGCAAGTAAGTCCATCCATTCCTATTTCTCAAAACCTCATATCCCGTGTGCTCAATTCTGTGTGTCGTCCAACAGTTCACCACGCTAAAATCTACATCCCAACATAAAATTAATACACCGCTATATGGTCCTTCGAGAAGCCGCTTAAGACTTATTCACCAGGTTGCTTAGCTTGGGACGATATGGCGCTGTGTGAAATGTCCAAGGATATTATTATTATATTATTTATTATTAGGTGGAACGTCAGCTGACTTCATCTTAGTTTTCACGGTGAGATTTTACAGAATCGACCGGCGGACATTTTACAGAATCGACCGGCGGACATTTTACAGAATCGACCGGCGGACATTTTACAGAATCGACCGGCGGACATTTTCAGAATCGACCGGCGGACATTTTACAGAATCGACCGGCGGACATTTTCTTCAGCAAACTGTCAGTCAGTCCACAAAGTAAAGAATCTTTATGAATTTTATACAGGTACCTAGTATATGAATACATCAACCTCAAGAATGAATACCAAAGTAACTACTCGTAAAATCATACATTGTCTCAAATTGCGAACTCCCACGCAAACCGCTACGAATAGGTAGCGTTGTAATAAATTAGTAAAATGCCTACGTCCTACGTGCCTTCAAGAATTTACAGGTATACTCACAACACAAAGGAGGCTCGTTTTTATTCATACACATAAAAATCTGCCCTTTAGATATTCTACATAAAGAAGATTATTACGTGATCGTGAATAACACCATATATTATAGTACGTAAAAGACACCATAATAATATAATTATATAACTATACGGTGCCTTTGAAAATTTAGATATTATTTTTAATGAAAATCTGTATACTTAATCTAATAATTACGTTCTTGTTTTACGCAGAAAGCCATCAGAGTTCTTCGAGTTCAATACAACAACTGATTTCTTTACTGAGCCATCAGAAAGCCTCCCATCTGGGCACAAGCTACCAGGAACACCTTAAATAGACTTCGCAGTAAGGACAACCTCCACAAGAGGGGGTTTATGGACGGCTGAGATCTCCGATGTGTATGTGCCGTCTCCCTACAGACAGTGGCTTACCTCCTATCGAGCCCCACATTCACCGTCACCTGCCACCCGCCACCTTTTAAAAAAGTATGTAGATATTATTTTTGCGAAACGCTAAGAAGAAGTAGAATACAACAACGCATACATAATGCTACTGGGGCTGCCACGTTTCTGCAGTGCATGGGAAATAAACATTCTTCAACATGAGAAAACGCTCATGCGCTCCCGGGATCATGATTTGATGATGATAAATGATTTTATTTTTAACACGTCAATTTGATCCTTTTTTTAAACTGGGTGAGGGCGGCGTTTCCTAACTGACTTCTCTGACACGAAGGACCAAAACTCAAGGTCACAATCTCTTTTTATGTCCAGACATAATCTTGTTCAGATCATGTGAAGACTAAGTTAGTTGGTGTTTGAAATGGTATTTTGAGGAAAGCACCAAACTAATACCCGCTCAGTCAGTACCACACATTTGTCTTTAATTGTGCAGCTCAACTTAAAACTTAAGAAGCTCAACGATTTGTCGAAGTTTGTCACATTTGTCTACCAAAAAAATAAAGCTTCGCAGCGATCAGACGTAAAAGTTCGCTGCTGCACACGGCCCGGGGCAGCTTGAACAGTCGCCTGAATATCATTGCGGGGGAATTTTATCGCCCGCTTGTAAATTTTTGTCAAATCACATGCTTACTGACTTAGTTATTAAGGCTAAAGTTAACTTATAAATTATGGATGTGCTTCTTAAAAATAAAATAATTATTATATAATTATTGTAACTGACGAAACGTAGGTGTATACAGGTAACTCTACCAAACCCTTTGGGGGATATAGGCGTTATTATGTTGTATTTGAGCTCGAGACCTATGACTTGGTAGTCCAACGATCACTCTACTAGGCTATCGCTGCACAAGCGAACCCAAAGCACCTCTGATTTTTCGGATTCAAGTTTGGGTTGTATAATTATCACTTGTTTTAAAATCGGTGAAGGAAAACATCGTGAGGCACACATGCCTGAGAGATATTTCTCAACAGTATGTGAAGCTAAGTCAGAGGCCCATGGCCAGCATAAAAACTCTGACACCAGGTTAGTCACTAACTACACGAAAAAGAAAGAAGATGTTGTGTTTGATCTGTACTCCTCATTGCAGTCTAAATACGTCCACTTTGGAAAGGTTTAATCCAAAATCATTACAAAATCTCACCGTTATAATGTAGATGAAGCGACTTTAAATTAAGATTACAATCCAGTCTAAATACGTCCACTTTGGAAAGGTTTAATCCAAAATCATTACAAAATCTCACCGTTATAATGTAGATGAAGCGACTTTAAATTAAGATTACAATCGTGTCAATTCCTAGCATTGTGTGGAACTACCGCATCGATCGATGTGTTTCTCGCAACCTGCGGATTTCCTCGATCTTCACCAGGCTATCAGTCCACCTTATGATGAATAATTGAAGAATTGTGTTAATGAAGCTATGGACCACAACTGGGTCTGAAATAATATTATTATTATTGTTGTACTATGGGCTCGTTGCTAAGTAATAACAGCCGCACGGATCGATCCATCAGGTGAAGCTACGCTTGCCGGGGTTGGTCCGTGGATGGGTAACCATCTTTACATATCGAGACTCCTTCGTACCTCGAAAAGCATGTTAAGCCGTTGCTCCCGGCTGCCATTCGTGGATCTTTGACAGTCGTTACGGGTAGTCAGAAGCCCGAAAGTCTGACAGCCAGTCTTACCAAGGGGTATCGTATTACCCAGTTTCTACTGGGTTGTGGAGGTCAGATAGGCAGTCGTTCCATGTAAAATACTGGCATTCAGCTGCATCCGGTTAGACTGGAAGCCGAGCCCAACACAGTTGGGGAAAGGCTAGGCAGAATGACTATTGTACTATGGGCGGTCTACCCACCAAAAACCGTATCTAATTTATGTAAACTAAAACCTGAAAAAAAACATTTAAACGACAACAGAGACATTCACAAAAATCTCCGCGACTCCTAAGAGAGATCGCCAGATGTAGGCACAAAGTGAGGCACTTCACTCGTGCATAAACCATTTGTCGCGTCTGTTTTGAGGTCACGTCGTATCCCATCTGAGTTTTTATTTTGCGCCCGAATTGAAGGAGGTTGTATAGCTTTGTTTTTAAAAGATTCCGGATATATATTTTTGTGTCTGTTTAGGGGTTTAAAGAAAAATCGTTGCCTGCATAATAATTCTGATGATGACCGACTTATGAACTTTCAAAGTCAAAGTCAAAGTCAAATCATTTATTTCAAATGGGCACAAGTAAGGCACTTTTGAACGTCAAAATGAACAAGAAATAGAATTGATTCTAGTCGCCCCTTCCAAAAGGTAGTTTCGTGTGGAGATGAATGGGCAAGAAACTCCACCGTTACTCTTTTAAAATGTTTCACAATGTTTTGTATACAAGAATTATAACATTATTGTGAAGACGATGCACCCATAATAAAAACACTACACCACAAAAGGTGAAAAGAAAAACACATAGGTATAGTAATGGCAGGCAAACTTAAGTAATAGTATGTCAATAGTACATGGTGCTCACATATTTACAAACATTCTAAAAGTTAATAATAGTAAAAAATCAATCAATGTGTGAGAAGTTATTTCAACATGTTAAAATAGTATTTAAAGAATAATAAATTATTACCTAATTTACTTAGCAACCAGTTTGATTTTGTCTAGACACTAGATTGCCCTGTGGAGCAGGAACAGCATGTTTCCAAGCATCCTTATCCTTTATATAATCCTCTAATTTGTAATATGCTTGTTTACAAGGTGTATTTTTAATGTGAGTTTTAAATTTTCTTTCATTTAATTGCAGAATGTCACAAGGTATTTTGTTGTAACATTTAACACAGAACCCCATAAAAGATGTATGTACTTTTGATAACCTAAAAAAGGGTTGATCTATTTTATCTTTATTTCTAGTATTAAAGTTATGCCTTTAGTCATGTAGATATATGATTGCAATGCTTGCATGCAGCTATAACTTGTTTGTTGCTTTTTTTTTATTTAGCCTACACTGTCCCACTGCTGAGCAAAGGCCTCCCCCAAATCTTTCCAGACATCTTTCTCTTGAGCCATCTCAATCCATCCTATGCGGTACGCGTCTAGGTCGTCTCGCTACCTCTTCCTAGGTCGGCTTCGACGGCGCCGTCCATCCTCAGTTTGTTTGTTACTTAGTTAAGCAATATTTGTGTCTTTTGTTTTTTATTTTTAAGTTAGTGCCTTATTGATTTCTAAAAGTAGGAATATTAGTAAAATCAGTAGCGTTGGTATTATCTATACTAATATTATAAAGAGGTAAAATTTGTAAGTTTGTATGTAGGGGGTAATCTCCAGAACTAATGATCCAATTTCAAAAATGTTTTCACTGATAGAAAGCTACATTATTCCTGAGTGCTATAGGCTATAAATTATATTTATATCAAACATATTAGCCGAGCTATCGCAATTTTCGTCTACCAAGTCGGAAAGAAATACCTACGGAAACAGAATTATTTGCATGCGCTCCCTAAACAGTTACAGTATATCGCAATTTTCCACGGACGAAGTCGCGGGCAGAAGCTAGTTTTAGATATAACCATACGGGGTGGAAAGGACATCAACCCGATGCCACTGAATCAAACAATGGCTCTTTCTCGTAAACATCAAATCTAAATACACCACGGGTTGGAAGGTTAGGTTCACGTGTTATTAAAACTTAACATAAACATTTTTTTTCTGCATCAAGCAAAGGTTGACTTGTAAAAAATGCCTCAAGCATTAAATCCGCCTTTGTACGGTATTTTTTATCTGTACAAAGAGTTTTAATAAATAAATAAATGGAAACAACAAAGCATAATTTCAAAGAATCTTTTACCCAATAAAGATTCATGCCCAAATCTCATTATATTTTTCCATCATCACAAAAACAAAACCCTATAAAAAATCATGACGTAGCACACAGTCCTAAGCAACAATACTAATAAGCGCCCGGATAATATTCCGTATTAAATATTTTTACACGCAACATCTCCGGGATCTTTTGAATACATTATGGGGTTGAAAGGGGCAAACGACACGTAAATATTTTACATCCTCGGCTTTCTCGTGTCTTTGCAGTTCAAGAATAAATTGAATCATGTCAAAATGTTTTTTTTTTTCAGGCGTCAACTTTGAACATGATTTGTATGTAAAGTGAGGTGGCTCAAGGCTTTAGTTATGTACATAACACACAACAATAATAGCTGCTGCCCGCGCCTCCACCCTCGTGGCGTTCGGTTATATCGCAATGTCGAGAGATATTTTTGATACAAAAATTAGCCTATGTCCTTTTCCGGGACGCAATCTACCTCTCTGAAGAATTTTATCGAAATCCGTTAAGTGATTTAGGCGTGATAAGGTAACAGACAGACAGAGTTACTTTCGAATTTATAATAATACTAGGTTTTGCCCGCGGCTTCACATGCGTTAAATTCGGAAATGATGTCGACGCATCGACGGCAGCAGTCGACCTATAGCGACACTTGCAGTTGTAGCGTACCGCGTCCGCCATTTTGTCAGACGACTGCAAATAGTTCAAGAGTCGCAAATTTGTAAAATGAGTTCCACTGACTAAATTGATATACCTCAATGCCATAGCGAGCCTTTTCTCAGATGAAATGCTGTTCCGCATTATGGTATCTTGGCCAGATATTTAACTTTTTTAAATAGCTGTTAGCTCATATAAAAGAAGCAATGGACATTCGAAAATAATAGAAAAACTGTTGCTCCTTTCTTCGTAAAAGTGGATAGAGAGTAAAAATGCCCATCTTGATCTCTATTGATTAATATTTCTTGAACCCACATTAAAGGTGTTTTTATTATTCGTTTGCGTCGGCGTCGACGAAGTAAAAGCAATAACAGTGTTTCTTCTTCGCAATACATTTTACAACTGACTCCTATACTAAGAGAGCAGAAGACGGCTGCCGCTGATCTTCAAAGTTGAAATGTCGACTGCTGCCGTCGACGCGTTAACGGATGTCGCCGACGCGTGTCGACGGCTGCAGTTACCTCTGCCGTTGGCAACATGCCGTTCGTGTGTAAGAGCTCTAATGCCCCCTTGTGGGGCGCTGCAGGCATTTATGCTGCTTTAGGGGGGCAGTAAGAGACCCTGAAAATGGGGGCGTTGTGTGGAGCCCTAGAAGGCGATTTGTAGAGGTTTTTAAGTAGGTGAAAAAATGGAGGCGCTAAAAATAATTCATTCCTAAAGTGGGCAGTAGACAAAATAAGTTTGGGAACCCCTGTCTTAAAATATCTACTTCTGCCTAGCCTTTTCCCAACTATGTTGGCGTCGGCTTCCAGTCTAACTGGATGCAGCTGAATACCAGTATTTTACATTGAGCGACTGCCTATCTGACCTCCATAACCCAGTACCTGGGTTATTCGACCCCTTGGTACCCCTTGGTAAGACTAGCTGACAGACTTTCGGGCTTCTGACTACCCGTAACTACTGTCAATGATCCACGAATGACTGCCGGGACCTACGGCTTAACGTGCTTTCCGTGGCACGAAGGTATGTAAAGATGGTCACATGGTTAAAAGTTCTACTTACAGAATTAAAAATAAATAAATAATTGATACGAATAGCTTGCTATGCTAGCTATGAATGTACGATAGCTGACTTTCAACGCTTATTCCACAGTCATTTATGATCTGCATAACTCCACATAGATAAAAATTACAACCATTACGAACTAGGGAGTACAAAGCGACCGAAAATAACACGATTTGCATAGAAAGCGTTGCTTTCAAAATGCATATTCTTGGATGAATTATAGACCACACATTCTGCTTTTACCCATATTATCCATTTTCTGTGAACATTTTACTTCAAAACCATAATATTGAAAATGTTGTAATCTCTTTGAGAGAGTAATTGGTACATTTTGTATGTTAATATTTTGGTCTATAATATTGAAATCGTAAAATGTTTGAGTGGACGGTAAATTCGTGTTTTAGGTTCGTCTATTTTAAGTGAGATTGTCCGAAAGGGTTACCGCTACCCCGGAAAGTGCTAAGCAAGGAAAATGGATGGGTATTAGTCCGTAAAAGTCTGACACTCTCTTCCGCTCCACCCAGAGCGGGCGGCGACATTTTATGATTTCCCACCCTCAGAAAAAAGAGGTTCGTCTATCTATAGGTACACACGGCTACACATCAAGCTATACAAAACCAGTTTACGCTGGTCTCGCATCGTACGGAAACTCTATACAATGCGAGATCAGCTTAAACTGGAAATGTATAGCTTGATGTGTAGCCGTGCGTACATCTATACTTACTAATAATATAAAGAGGAAAGATTTGTATGTATATTTGTAATGAATAAACTCAAAAATTACTTAACGGATTGGATGAAACTTGGCACAAAGATAGATTATAGTCTGGAATATAGCATATAAGCTACTTTTTTTTATCCCGGAAAAATGTGCAGTTCCCGTGGAATAATTTCCTACATACATGCGGGCGAAGCCGCAGGCAAAAGCTAGTTTATAATATGCATGTATTATATAGTAGGTACGGTGAAGACTTGAGGGGTCTTCACTCTAGAGCTCACAGAGGGGGAGAGCTCGTGTAATGTACTGTGTATATTTGTGTAAGGTTCCTAAACCTTTATGGTAAAAACACGAGGGTAGCTAATTAATTTATTAATTAAAGAATACATTCGTTCACTAGCACGCCTACTGACAGAGTCCACATTTGAAATCTTTTATAAAAATCTATTTAAATTAATCTACCATTTTGAAAGCTCAAACGCTGCCTGTTATTTTCAAACCAACCAGCTAGGTTAAACATAATTAATGATTGTTCATTTGTTAATGTAACAACCCGTATAATAATTTGCCTTCCGTTTATATTTACGATTTCAATATTAAAGACCAAAATATTAACTTACAAAATGTGCCAATTACTCTCTCTAGGTATATCCTACTTTACTATAATAATTATAAATGATTGTGAAAGTTTGTGGAAATGTTTGGATGTTCGTTACTTAATCATGCAAAAATAGCTGAATGGATTTTAATTATATTTGACGCATGGATTATTTATTACCTGTATGGACCCTTTTATCTCGCTAATAAAACAATAGTCATTTATTCAAACTAGGCTGATAATCAGCTCTTTTTGAAATTCAAAGTTCCATAAGAGAGTCCCCCAAAAACGTCCACCCTTCACCACTTCCTAGTGCTTTAGCTGGAGAAGGAAGAAGAAGTGGCGCAACAAACTCCCCAGCAGCACATGTATTGCGTTCCTGTGTCATAATTTCCGACAAACCCGCGAGCAATGTCCCTGGAAAAAGTTAGTAATTTCATAAACATTTATATACGTAGTTACCGAAATCACTATTCATACTTGACCACCGAAACCTGAACTTCCACTTGAAAATCTTTTCCCCCTGAGCCTGGAGGCATAGCTAAATTTATTCGTAGTAAATGATCTACGAGGATTAACGAATAATTTATACGCTCTTTGCTTTCAGTGTTTCCCTTTGAGTGATAGATTGGTCACGCACAAGACCGGATAGAATGAAATGGAGCCAAGGGTGAGAGCCAAAAGCAAACCCTAATTCGAAGATAGTGCCTGTGGCAAAAGTTATAGCAAAGTGGAGGAACGATTTGTTGCTATGTGAAATTTAACACCGCAGGATTGAGTTTTGTAATAAACCTATTTATTTTTGTACCTACGAGTATACATATTTTAAATTGATTGAATTACACTATTTGAAATATTTACCTAAGTAATCAAGCGTTTAAGATGTGACCTGTCAATATTCCATAGAAAATAATGACACTTACACTGGGCTTACGTGCTGATTGCTTTTAGTTAGGCATATTTTTTCTACTGAGAACAGAAAGAGAAAGTACCCACGACCCTATCACGCTTTTAATATTTCCTATACAAGCAGGAGTATAAAATGGTTTCCATAATAAAGGACGGACTAATCTACTGCTCCTAAGTGTTACAAATATAATAAAGCCTCACACGAGAGCTAACGCGGAAAATTTTTCACGTCGCACGACACTTCAGTATGAAATTGGATAGGAAACACAATTTGTACCGCGGCGAGATGAAAACGACGACACTTCACATTTCCCAAATAAAAATATATAGTGAAAATGGGAATTTAAAACGATGTGTTTTGGGCGTAAATGGGTGTTTATTACGGCTCATTGGCTCTGCTAGCTAAGATTTTTGGAATGCTGGGCCTCCAGGAAATTTAAATGTTTGGCGTTTTATGTTCGGTATTTTTTTTATCTAAAATACTTTAAATTACTGCAGTGAAGGACATCCCTAGTCCCTATAACATAAGACTTAAAAACATTGACGAAACGAGAGTGTACTATAGGCACATCTCTGCCCAACCTTTAGGGCGATACAGGCGTGATATTATCTGATTACAAACGATAAATAATAATAAAGTGTATCTGAAAACCTCGTGAAAGCTGAAAAAGATAATCAGACAAAGTATCTTGACCTGGCTCGCGAGGTTGTCGACATGTGGAATGTGGATACAACAATCATTGTGCCGATAGTCGTGACGGCCAATTGCATAATAGCCAAGAGCCTCGACCAGCATCTGAAGAGGCTCTCGTTAGGCAGTTGGACCAAGGGCTTGATCCAGAAAGCGGTACTCTTGGACGACGCGTATAGTTAGGAGGTTCCTCTCTCAGGAGCCCTGACTACCGGCAGCTTGGACCATGCTCCCAATACCCGTGGGCAACTACTATATTTAATATATTTTTTAATGTTTTTAAAAAAAATATTTGGTGTATTGAAATAAAATAAAATATTAAAAAATATGTATCTATTATAATTTTATTATATTCTATCGTCAATAAGAAGTTTTAAGTAAAAAAAAAAAATGTGTGCGTGTACTAGCGTACACTCGTAAGAAGTGAAACTTCTTTATGACGTTATTTTTCAAAAAATAATTTACTATAATATGCAACTTTACAGAAATTGGTTAAATAAAGTTAAATTAGATAAAGTTTAATAAAAGGCTTTTATTATCATAGACATAAATACAAATTCTACAATTATTTCATTTTAGCTTATTACTACAAAGATTATTATTGAATTTCATTAATTGTAATACCAATCCCTACTCCGCTGGAGAAAGTATACTTCGAATCACGCGTGGTAGGGATAAGAAGAAGATGGCGCGTAACGGAAAAATGTGACGCGTAACGAAAAAATGTTACACTAAATTTTTTTCCAACCCCGATAAAGAAGTTTCACTTCAAAAATATACGTCTCTTTACTTACAATAAAGAACTAGACATTGAACCACTTACAGACCTTCATCAGTTTGTAAGGTCGTACATCAAGCTTGATCTGTCATATTTCTCCGAATGATTTTAAACCTTAAAACGTCGACTGTTAAGTTCAAAATCGATTGAGAAAATTTTACTGTTTTAGGTAACTTTATGTGCACCACAGAAATTGTACGGATTTTGGAACTAAAGCTCTAAAACATTTCACTATTACTATTCTACAAAGAGCTCATTCCAATATCAATATCAATCCTCCAGTATCCTCACAATACGACCAACCATTCAGAATATACAACCATTTTCTGTTGCCACAATATTTTGATAATAGCCGCTGAAGCAAGTTCATTACAGAAGCTTCGAGACCCACCACTAAATATGCCAATATCTAAATAATTTGGGTCTCGAATTAGAAATTCTCTTGGTCAGTAACCGCTGGGGTCTGTTAAATACGTATTAGAATAGTGTTTATGGATTGTAGTGAT
This sequence comes from Hyppa rectilinea, assembly GCA_951799385.1. NCBI lineage: Eukaryota > Metazoa > Arthropoda > Insecta > Lepidoptera > Noctuidae > Hyppa > Hyppa rectilinea. The sequence continues at coordinate 14,489,107 of OX637321.1, read as the reverse complement.
TCAGACCGTTGTAAATAATTTAGTTCACCTATATTTTGGATGAAGTTATTCGTTTCGCGGTGTCCGCCACAAAATGGTAGGGAAATTTCGTAGAAATTCGACTCTGTTTCTTGGAAAATTATGAAGAGGGGCTCGTGGCTAAATAATAACAGCTGCACAGACGATTGAAGGTTATAGGATTGAATAGCTAGAATTCTGACAACCAGTCTTATCAAGGGATATCGTGTTACCCAGTTACTAACTGGGTTGTGGAGGTCAGATAGGCATGTCGCTCCACTGGTATTCAGCTGCATCCGGTTAGACTGGAAGCCGAACCGAACATGGTTGGGAAAAGGCTAGGCAGATTGATAATGTTAATATTTATACCATGTTTTTATACAATTTATAAGTTATTCTATTAGATGCTAAGAAGGAGTTACTTATTACGCAACAACTGTTTTGTAGAGTGCAGGGACCCTACACAAGTGTCAATCGCTCCAAGTTGATCAGCAAAATTGCTGATTGAAAAATTCGTTATTTCGTTTTGCTCATAATAATGATAATTATGTTTCCACAGAGTCATATAGGCCAAAATAGTCCTGTTTAGTCTACCACTGAATGGCGCTAGAGGCAATCAGATTAGTACTCCCGTTCTCAATGCGTTTCCAAATGTCCATTACACTATGGGTATCCAAATTGCAATGCTTAGCAACGCTATGCTACCTTTACTAATTTACTCGTCACTTCCACCAAGCAAGAATGACCACTATTTCAAAAGACATAAGGGTTTTGAAGACTGCAATATAGATTTTATAGTCTGCTAATGAAATTGGTGTGAAAGTGAACTTTAAGTCTGGTGAGATAAGGGTGATAATACAATGTTTTGTGAAGCGGTAAAGGATCAGCTTTGACGTTTATTAGTGTGGATCTTGTAGCTGGTATTGTTGCAGTCAGTTACAAGCAGAATTAGCTGGAAAATCGTTTTTGAAAACTGTTAGAACATTTTGTTTAACATAATGCTGGAAGTTTTAGTAGTAGGAGTCTAAGGTTTTTAAGTGAAGAGTAAGTACTAAGAGCGAATTTGAAGCCTGTTTAAGGGCTGTCAGTGTTATTATTGTCAATGGAATATTGACTTTGACAGGTTCTAAACGCGGTTCATATGTTTTGATCACGTTCAATTATTTCTTTGGTGAAATTGACACTAAGTATCAAGCATTCAGCTTTGTCACGGACAGTTACAAATAATTTAATAAAATGTTCTTTTTCACTGAAAATAGTCAAAGTCAATCAAATTCAGTTTCAAAGTAGATGAATGAAGAAAATAAACGTGATTCTAGTTGCACTTTCCAGTTTCTTATGGAGAAGAATGGGCAAGAAACTCCATAGTTCCTCTTCACGTGACTAAAAGTCTGGCCTATTTTTGTGGCAATGCTGCCAGCATTTTAGGCACTTTTCCTTTTGTCAGTGATATGGACTTTTTTCGATGCCCTAAGATTATGCGGTACTGTTATATTATTACTAGCTCCTGCCAGCGGATTCGCCCGCGTGGTTATCGGAAATTATCCCATATACATCAAGTTACCACAATCTATCAAATTTCTTTGATAGTATTTCAACTTTATTGCAAAGATATAAGGTTCATTTTTAATTTAGAAAATTTGACAGTTAGGGATAGCTTGATGTGCTGGCGTCTGTACTATCGCGATAAAAACGTACCGTATGTGTTAATCCAGGTCATAAACTACTTCTGTGCCAAGTTTCATCCATATCCGTTAGGCCGTTTGAGCGTGAAGGACGGACACACATACAAACTCACACACACACACTCACAGACTTTCGCCTTTATAATGTAAGTGTGATTAATGACGACTAACCTCATTACCACCCGGACTACTTACAAATACCGGAACCACACACACATAACATCACGCCTTGTTTCCGGAAGGGTTGGGCAGGTTAGGTTACAGTAGATTCAAGACTACTAGGTTTAAATCTTATATTTCATATTGTGTTAAAGATTATTGTATTTACAAGAAAGTATAAGTGACACAAAAAACAAAGAAATGTTTCTATTTCCTACTATCTGCAGCTAGCAGCTTCGCTCGCGTGGATGTCGAATATCAAGGGAACGTACTACACCGAGATAAAAATATCCTATGTGTTAATCCAGGTCATAAACTACCTCGGTGCCAAGTTTCATCCAGATCCGTTCAGCCGTTTGAGCGTGAAGGACGGACACACATACAAACTCACACACACACCCACTCACAAACTTTCGCCTTTATAATATTAGTGTTTTACACATGTATGACTAACTGACCTATGCTTTGCCGGAAATAAAAACAACATTTGCCAGAAATAGAACTAATCCAGTTTAAAGGTATGTGAAATATTAACACGTAAAATTATTATTTGTTAAATGTAAAACCAGTTGACCTGTGCTGTCTTAAGTTCTAATTACTCTATCGGAAGTAGGTAATTAGCGGAAATATCAGGAAAAAAGAAATATTGTGTTTATGTTCTTTCATCTGCCTAGCCTTTTCCCAACTATGTTGGGGTCGGCTTCCAGTCTAACCGAATGCAGCTGAATACCCAGTATTTTTAATAGAGCGACTGCCTGTCTGACCTCCACAACCCAGTAACTGGGCAATACGACTGTCAAAGATGCACAAATGACAGCCGGGACCAACGGCTTAACGAGCTTTCCGAGGCACGGAGGAGCCTCAGTATGTAAAGATGGTTACCCATCACGGCCAACCCCGGCAAGCATAGCTTAACCTGATGCATCGACCTGTGCGGCTGTTAGTACTTAGCCATGAGCTCCTTTATGTCTAGTGTTTATGTTCTTTATGGGTGTTAAAGAGTGGCCAAGTGGCCATCGCTTTGCAAACTGTTTAATCAGCCTAGAATGTTCCCACTTCTGGTACACAGGCTCCCTCTCTGTGAGAGTGAACAGTATGATAGGTGAGGTTAAATTATATCATCACCACTTCTCTCATAACGGTAAAGGAAATCATCGCGAGGAAACAGGCTTTCCCTAGAACCGACTCGAAGTCATGTGACATCTACCAACCCGCACTTAATATTTTATAATACCACGCCTTGTTTCCCTGAATGGTATGGCAGAGGTATACCCACAGGGTGCGAGGCTATTGCCATCAGCTGGACACAAATGCAGACTAAGACTGGCGGTAAGGCCCCTCTTTGAGGAGTGGCTAGAGAGGCGTCACGGCGCCCTCACCTACCGCCTGACGCAGGTCCTCACCGGACATGGATGTTTCGGGAGGTTCCTGCACATCATCAGGCGGGAGGAAACGCCCGGGTGTCACCACTGCGAGGATCGCCCAGAGGACACGGTAGAGCACACGGTGCAAACCTGCTCCGCATGGGCAGAGCACCGCCGTGTCCTCGTAGAGGCGATCGGCGGCGGCGACCTCTCGCGCCCGGCTCTGGTGCAAGCCATGGTCCGGGGTGAGAGGGAGTGGGAGGCAGTCACCTCCTTCTGCGAAAAAGTTATGCTCGCGAAGGAGGTGGCAGGATGGGAGAGAGAAAGGTCCTCCCGTCCCAGCCGCCGCAGGAGACGCCCCGGGCGTCGGGAGCCACGTGACGACTCCCGGCCACCGTAGGCGCGGGCCTGCGGACGGTGAGTAATGGGTGACTCACCGTCCGATCAGCACCAGACCCGTGCCGGACGGCGCGTATATGTTCCACGCGCGCCTCAAAGAGATGTCAGCATATGAAGGGGCCCCTCAGGGCCAAGCCTGCCGGGTAAGCGGGATTGTCCGAAAGGGTTACCGCTACCCCGGAACATAAAGGGCTACGGAAGGAACATGGATGGGTTTTAGTCAGTAAGAGTCTGACACTCCCTTCCGCTCCACCCAGAGCGGGAGAAGTCATTGGATGATTTCCCAGCCTTAAAAAAAAAAAAAAAAGCTGCTACTGAGAAGTTCCTAATAGAAAATTCCAATAGCACTTTGAACGACCTGGGAATCGAACCCCAGACCTCAGCAGTAGCGCCTACGAGCACTAAACCGGCAGTCTCTATACTTACTTAGTGTATTAACTACCCTCACAAGATAAACGGCATCTATTAGCCAATCTATCATACTCAAACTAATTAGTGATGCTACGGTAACTGCAGTTTGTCAATTAATTAGTATATAATAGGTAATAAGTCTTCCCATTAATTAGGTGGCGGCAAAGCCGACTATTGAGTATTATATCGAAAACAAGATCATGAAACTTTTTATATCGTAAAAGCAAAATACAGTTTATTATTCTTAAAATATGGTGTAGAGTTAAGAGGAGCTCGTGGCTAAGTAATAACAGCCGCACGTATCAATACATCAGGTTAAGCTACGCTTGCAAAGGTTGGCCGTGGATGGGTGACCATCTTTACATACCGAGACTCCTCCGTGCCTGGGAAAGCATGTTAAGCCGTTGGTCCCGGCTGTTATTTGTGCATCTTTGACAGCCGTTATGGGTCATCAGAAGCCCGAAAATCTAACAGCCAGTCTTACCAAGGGATATCGTATTGCCCAGTTACAGCGTTGTGGAGGTCAGATAGGCAGTCGCTCCATGTAAAATACTGGTATTCAGCTACATCAGGTTAGATTGGAAGCCAACCCTAACATGGTTGGGGAAAGGCTACGCAGGCAGATTGATATGGTGTCGATTGGGTGGGTCACGTTTGCTGCGTGTAGTATCCGCTGGACAACAGTCTTTACAAGATGGGTGTCTGAGGATGGACAGTGCCGTCGAGGCTGGCCCAGGTGGTGGTAGCTAGACAACCTAGACGCATAACGCAAGAGATGGGTCGAGGTTGCTCAAGGAAAAGATGTCTGGAAGGATTTGGACGAGGCCCTCAGCAGTGGGACATTGTAGGCTAATTTAAAAAAAAAGGTGATGGATGAAGGCTTAATCAATTCAAGGACGGTGAGCAAGACACAATTGAAGTTTTATTGTTATAACGCCTTGAGTGTTTAGTGTCTCTCATCATCATCATTATTCTCCTGCCGTTGTCCCAATTTGTTTGGGCTTGCCGCAACATGATTGTCTTTTTCTTCCATACATCTCTATTAGTCGTCATCTCAAAGTCAAAGACAAGTCATCAGTATTTTAAATAGGCACAAGAAAGGTACTTTTGAACGTCAAAATTAACAAGAAATAGAATTGATTCTAGTCGCCCCTTCCAAAAGGTAATTTCGAATGGAGAAGAATGGATAAGAAACTCCACCGTTACTCTTTTAAAATGTTTTGTATACATTATATTATTATGTGAAGATGACGCACCCAGAATAAAAACACTACCCCACAAAAGGTGAAAAGAAAAACACATAAATATAGCAATGGCAGGTGAACTTTATTTTGACATATTAAGTACATGTTGCTCACATATTAACAAACATTCTAAAAGTGAATAATAATAAATCAATCAATGTGTGAGTTATACCAAAATTTTAAAATAGTCTCGGTAGTCACTCCCTTCTAGCCATATCATCTTTCACACAATCCGTCCATCGTTTCTTTGGTCTTCCTCTACTTGTATAGCCATCCACATTCAAACTCACAACGCGACACGTGACAATATTTCCGTCATTCCTCCACATAACTTGCTCTTACCATGAAAACCGATTTCGACACAACTTTTCAGTCACTAGTGTCACATTCAATCTTCTTTATTCTATTCATTCGCGTAATAAAACACATCCATCTTAGTATTCTCATCTCACGTGCAAGACAACAAATTTTTATAGATAAATAGGATTAAATAGTCGGTATAATACACAATCTCCCCACAGACAATGGCTCAACTCCCATCTTGCACCGCATGCCCCGTCACAATGCACACGTGAGGACCTAATGGCTGCGTCAGTGACCGGTATTCGCGTTGCTGAATAATTTTGGGCCAAACTAATTTAACATAGAAATATATAGTACTATTTTTGCCATCGACACGCTAAGAAGAAGAATAGTCGGTATTATTATTTCATTTTAAAACCAAAAACTAATTGACATCTGCGGTCGGAAGGACTAAAAGTTCCGAGTCGCGAAAAAAAATCAAATTAAAAATTTTGTAGGTAATCTCGTCAAGACTGACTGAAAACAGACAGTAATAATTAATGCCCATTAGTATGCAACAACGGCTTAAAAATAGTATTATTAATAATTATTTTATTAAAATGTTGCAGTTATTATTTCAATGAACATAAATATTAATTAATTTTCTGCTTGTGTGCATCATTCTAACACCGACGACACGGTTGACGCAATAGTTGAGCGATTGACTGCTGCGTAGCATGTCGCGGGTTCGATTCCCGCACGGAACAATTATTTGTACGACCTGCAAGTATTTGTTCCGGGTCTGGGTGTTTTTCTATCTATGATATGTATGTATTTACAAAAAAAAATGTATATAAATTGTTTATCAGCCATCTCGTTACTATAACACAAGCATTAGGTTACTCAGCTTGGGACTATGTGGCGTTATGTGAATTAATGTCCAAGGATATTATTATTATTATTTTTAATGTATGCCTCGTCATTCGTCTTTTTAGCGTGTCGATGGCAATCTAAATGGATTCGCTGAACTAGCGACTCGTCCATCAGTTCCTGTAACGTGCTGACGATAGGACACGCAAGACGTTTGTGGAACAGCACCACATTTACACTCCAAGGCGGAGTTGTGTATGAATCCCCACCTGAGCAGGTTTTTCTTGCTTCAGCCAACCTGATTCCTGAGTCTGTTTAATGACATCCAGATTGGCCAACGCAACACGCGCCCAGGAGGGAGACCTTAAGCAGGTGGTACGAATGGTGTAAGTAAGAAAGAACTGTCTCGCCACAGCTACAGTCTTTAAATCACAGAACATTGAGTAGTAGAAGTACTGCTTCGACTTACGAGTTTGTGGGTTTTTATACTGCCTGAAATTATTTTGTGCAACGACTCGATTATAATGTCCTCAGTTATACGTCTTCGCGATTTTTCGGACTACCAACCGTGACTAATTAAATAATTAAGTCATATTGAGCCAAGTTACAAACTGCTTAACATAATTATGTACCTACTACAAGTCGAATTTGTGCAAGCATGAAAGTGTCGGAATGGATCGGGATTTTAATAAACACATAAGATTATGTATGTACAGAGGCCAGCACATCAAGTTACCACAATCTGTCAAATTTCTTTGATAGTATTTCAACTTTATTGCAAAGATATAAGGTACATTTTTAATTAAAAAAATTTGACAGTTAGGGATCGCTTGATGAGCTGGCGTCTGTACCTACTACAAATGCACAAAACCCGCTTTGCAAAATAGCATCTGAAGCTTAGTCAGAGGCATGTGAAGCTAAGTCACTTGCTTAATAAACGGTGAAGAAAAACACATCGTGAGGAAACCAGCATGTCTAAGAGAGAATGTGTGATGAAAAAAATGAAACGATAAAGGGATTTGGATATTTAAATTCATCACCATCCAAAAAAATACGGCGAAGCAGTTACATTTTTTGGTAGCTGGTTCTTTCTGGACTAACCTGGTGTCAGAGTTTTTATTCTGCCCATGGGCCTCTTTCTTAGCTTCACATGCTATTGAGAAATATCTCTCAGCCAAGCTGGGTTTCCTCACGATGTTTTCCTTCACCGATTTTCAAGCAAGTGATAATTATAGAAGACGCACATGAATCCGTAAAATCAGAGGTGCGTGCCTTAGGTTCGAACTCAAGACCTATGACTTGGCAGTCCGACGGTCACACCACTAGGCTATCACCTATCACTCCTGTCACTGAAACCAAACATAATCTTGGTCAGATCAATGGGTGTATATAGCTTAGTAATGTCATGCCTTCCTGCAAGGTTTGCAAAGTAGCGACAGTTTTACTCACTTTATAGGGGAAATGTCATTTACCTAGAACATTATCTGTTGTGTTGTTGCATTAAAAAAATATATATAAGTAGTTTATTAGCCATCTCGTTACCATAACACAAGCATATGGTTGCTTAGCTTGGGACTTTAATGGCGTTGTGTGAAATGTCCAAGGATATTATTATCTCATATCGAACGGAATTTTGAATGACCCTATCACCTATCTAAGGTCCACCGTTTTAAAATTTACCAAAGATGTAAATTAATAACACGGGCTGCTCGAAATTGTCTATGGTCTAGTGAAGCGATGTCACGAATTAAAAGTTTTGGCGCTATCGATGTAACGATGTTTTAGTAGTCTTTCATCCATCGATCACTAATAAAGAACTAGATACACAATCTCATACAAAAGTTCATACAAGTCTCATACAAAATTTTAAAAAAAGCAGTGATAGCCTAGTGGTGTGACCACTGACTGCCAAGTCATAGTTCTCGAGTTCGATCCCAAGGCACGCACCTCTGATTTTTCGGATTCATGTGCGTATTGTATAATTATCACTTGCTTATATCGGTGAAGGAAAACATCGTGAGGAAACCGGCATGCCCGAGAGATATTTCTCAACAGCATGCGATGCTAAGTCAGAGGCCCATGGGCAGCATTAAAACTCTGACACCAGGTTAGTTACTAACCACACGAAAAGAAGAAGATACAAAAGTTCTCTTAAAAATGTCGCCAATTGTGTTTAGTTAAAATAAATCTATATTAATGTAATTTCAACCTTACTTGCAAGGTTTAAAGCCGTATTCACAAAGCTATTACAAAAAGCAATAAAATTTTACGACCGGTACTCGCTGCTCAACATACATCAAAACAATTTCAACCTTATACGCATGCATTAAAGTAACAATTACTAAGTGTCAAAAAAAAGTAATAAAATTTTACAACCGAGGCTCGCCACTAGCACAAGGAACGAGTGGAGACGAACCAGAACAATATTTTTTGTTTGTACTGTAAATTATTATGTATGGTATTTTTAACATACTTCAAAAAAAAGAGAAGGTTACTCAATGCGTCGCGTATTTATAAATATATATATGGTTTTTTTTATGTTTTCACACCAAATACTTCGGATCGAAGAATTCTTCGGATCTTTGACGTGCTGTAACTGATATCCATTCTCCACACCTCACTGGATCACGAGGAAAGCTAAAAATACTTGAATATTTTCAAAAGTCCCGACGAAAATACCACAAAAAAATATTTACAATATCAAAAAACCCGACTGATAAAAAACAACTAACAAGTTCCAAACAAGTCACTTTTCAAGTAGTCTTATGCAGTTGGTGGCAGTTATTTTAGGTCAATTATTCATACATAGGCTAATAAACACAAATAACCCTCCCTTGCATCGCGCAGTCAGGTAAATGACAACAAAAATCAAATCTCGCATTAAAAAAAAATAAGAACTATAATAGCGTCTCCAACAAATGGAACAGAGTCAACGCGGATAACCCAAACAATTTAAGTGGACATGCGTAAGTATGATAATACGTTTAGTAAGAGTCTTTACAATTGAGCTGCATTTTTTTTTTTTTTTGATCATGGCATCTCGCAGTTCAACCAAAGGGTTGTCTACTGCTTAACCGGGCTTGCCTGTGGCTGCCACAAAAGAATTGTAGCCTCCAGCCAGGGCTTAATAAAAACTATACCTAACTTACAAAACTAAGCGACTACACGCTAAGGGCACCCCCTGCGGGGTTCGGACCTCGGCTTAGGGCGTCGCTGGGGGGGGACAGCAAGGGACAGCTGGATCGGGGGTTTTTAAAACTACTGGCTCAGCGGCAACGCGGGCTGGCTCGAGCAAGGGTCGGGAGGGTGAGAGTGGACAGGGTCGTCGCGACGGGCCTCGACGGCGAGGACGGAACGACGGAAATTTGTATCTGTATGTTACTCTAATAGTGCTAGTAGCCGGGCTGCTCTCCTGGAGGAGAGTGGTGGCATCGTCAGGGGCAACGAGGGTATGCCGTGGACGGCGGACCTTACTGATGCGGGACGGGGTGTATCGGGAGGCGGCCGCAATCAGGGGATTGCGGTGTTTTATGGCAGTGTCAAAGAAACGCTTCGAGAGGCGTTTCATGAACTGCTGAACTGTGGGGAGCTTAAAATCTACATGAAGGTCCATGTTACGGACGTAAAAGGGAGCTCCTGAGACCTTACGGAGGAACCGGTTTTGAAGTGTCTGCATTCGATGCAGATACTTGGGTTTGGCGTGCGCGAAGACGACGCAAGCGTAAGTCATGATGGGGCGGATTACAGCCTTATAGAGACGCAGTTTGCACCGGAGTGACAATTTGCTGCGTTCTGTAAGCATGAATTGGAGCCTACCGAGAGCGAAAGCGGCCCGCGAACGGACCTGCTTTATGTGCTCTGCGAAACTGAGGTGCTGGTCGAGAGTGACACCCAGGTACTTGGCATGCTTCGCCCAAGGGATCGGCTTGCCGTACATGGTGATCGGATTAGGGGGGTTGGGGAGGGCCCTACGAATTCTCCTAAAGAGAACAGCCTGGCTTTTATCGGGGTTGACCTCGATTCTCCATTTCCGGAACCAAGCGCCGAGGACGTTGGCCGCGGTCTGGAGAGTCTGAGCTATAGCTGGCGGACTGGTCCCTGTGTAGTAAATGGCCGTGTCATCGGCGAATAACGCCAATTGGGCCTTTTTACTCTTGGGGATGTCGCTAGTGAACAGGGTAAAGATTAGGGGGGAGAGAACGGAGCCCTGGGGGACTCCGGCGCGAATCGGGTGGGGGGCGGAGAGAGCGCCCTCGATGCGGTAGCGGAAGGTGCGGTTCGACAAAAAGTCCCGTAAGATGAGCACGAGACGGTCGGGCACGCCGAGTTGGTATAGCTTATATATTAAGCCATTGTGCCAGACTTTGTCGAAAGCCTTCGCTATGTCGAAGAACAGGGCGCCAGTCATAGCGCCACGCTGGAAGCCGGCACTGATGTGCTCGACTATGCGGTGCGCTTGCTGGACGCACGAGTGTTGGGTACGGAACCCGAACTGCTCGTCCGGAATCAGGCTCTTCGCCTCGGCATAGTCCTTGAGACGCTTATAAATAAGCCTCTCGTAGATTTTGCCGAGCACGTTGAGCAGACTGATGGGGCGATAGCTGGTGGGGTCTGATTTGGGTTTGCCGGGTTTGGGGATACCTATAACAGAGGCCTCTTTCCAGGCTTGTGGGAACATGTTATTACTCATGGCGCCATTGAAGATGGCGGTCATGAGCATGATCAGTTGGGCGGGGAAGAGTTTGAATACCCTATTGGTAATTCCATCTGAGCCGGGGGCTTTACGAGCCTGAAGACCCTTGATGATGTCTTGCACCTCGTCAGGGGTGACGGGGGGCAGAGGATCATCTGGATCTTCGACGGGTGGGAGAGAGGCTCTACGTTCGACTTCGGCGTCGACTTTGGCGAGGTGCTTTGGGTCGACCGGAAGGGAACTGGGGGAGCATTGGGACTCGAGACTGTCGGCTAGGAGCTCGGCTTTTTCAGAGCTATCGAAAGCGATGCTCTTGTCAGGACGGATGAGTGGAGGGGTGGAAGATTCTTCGGGAGCGCGAAGCTTCCTCTGAAGGTTCCAGAAGGCATGGTGATTGGGCTCAAGTTCGCCGAGTAACTTGTCCCAGTTGTCCGAACGAGCTTCCGCAATGCGTTTCTTTACAGCACGCTGTAAATTGCGCATGTGGGCTTTGTTCGCATCGCAGGGGAAGGAGTCGTAGGCACGGATGGCTGCGTTCTTCTCGGTTATCAGCTCACGTACGTCAGCGGGTAGTTTCCAGCGGTGGTCTTCCACCACCGGGACTTCCCGTGAGCAGTCCGTCAAAACGGATTGCACGTGTTCTGTAAACGAGGCGATCGCGCCGGTAGTGACATCGACAGAGACAATGAGGTCAGGAATGGATTCCAGCTGAGGTGTCAGAGTGTCGGATTTAAGCTTTTCGCTTACTTTCCTCCAGTCGGTCACCAACTGGGTGCGGGGCGGGTGGTCAGGGTCAAGCGGACCCCCCGTGTAGGGGGTGAGGTGCATGACGACGGGACGGTGGTCAGAGTTAAGCTCTTGTAGCGCCTCTAAAGATTGCAAACGAAGGTTCACATTCTTGAGGAGCGCTATGTCGAGGACATCGGGAGTTTGGTTAGGGTCGCCGGGATAGTGGGTGGGAGTCATCGGAGCGATGACGTCAAAGTTAAGGGAGGCCCCTAAGTTGAACAGTAATCTGCCTCTGGTAGAGGTGAGATTACTGTTCCAGGCGGGATGTTTGGCATTGAGGTCGCCCGCCAGGATGACGGAGTCGCTCAAGCCGAAGAGGAGTGAGAGGTCGGCGGCGATGGATAGATGATCCTCGCTACCGTTGGTCGGTGGGAAATAGCCGGAGATGATGGTGATCGGTTGATGACCGGTCATGGCGAGCCGACAGAGAGAGATCTCCAAGTGAGAGAGGAGAGGGGGGGGATCTAGCGGGATGCAATGGAGAGTCCTTCTGAAATAGATGAGGGTTCCGCCCTTGTGACAGCGTGACCGATCATTGCGAACTATGCGATAGTTGGCGATGTTCGGGTTGCGTATATGGGGCTTCAGAAAGGTCTCCTGAACTAATAGGACGTCAAGCTGATGGTCGCGGAGGAAGGCGGCGATCTCATCGCGTTGACTTTTAACGCCGTTAGCGTTAAAGAAACCTAGCTTGAGGGACCGGGGCTTTGTACATCTAGCACCTTTTGTAATATCCATAATTGATATTTAAAAGGTGAGGTTGGAGATGGCGCGCAGTACCCCGGGGTAGCTGTGGTATGCCATGAGGATTTTAATAGGGTCGCCCTTGGCGGCGTAGACCTGATCGGCCATCGCGATTGCCTCCGGGGTTTCGAACACTTGGTTCATAACCGCGAGGGTGTGGACGAGGATCTCCGTCGTGGTGGGCTTGATACCTGCTGGGGAGAGGGAAGGGACCTTTTTCGGAGCTGCCGAGGCAGGCTTCAAGGGGGCGGCGGGTGGAGTTGCCAAAAGGGCCACGGGGGAGGGGGTTAGCCCAGGGTTAACGGTAACCTTAGGCGCGGGGTTGGTAGCAGGGGGCTGAGAGATGGGGGCCGCGGTGACTGGAGCGTCGCTGCGGAATAAGTTGGCCCAGGGCATGGGTCGTTGGGGGCTGAGTCGCACTGGCAACTGCGCTGAGGGCACCTTGATGGTAGCCGAGGGGCTTTCCCTCTTCTGGCGATCGCTAGCGCGCTTCGCCAGTTTGGGGGAGGAAGCCTTGGGGGCTTTAGGGCAGCCACGGTAGTTGGCTGGGTGGCCAGATTGACCACACAGTACGCAGCTCGGGGGTTCGGTGCATAAAGCCCGATCCTTGGGGCGGGGACAGTCCGCTGTGCCATGGTCACCCAGACACTTGACGCACCTGGGGGTGGCGAAGCAGTTAGACTGCGCGTGACCATATAATTGGCAGCGATGGCACTGGCCAATTATATTAGTGCGGCGGGGTTTCTCAATAGAGATCCCCGATAGTGAACAGACCGACTTGATCTTGAAGATCGGGTGGTGCCCTTCTACAGGGTCACACACCACGAGGACCATGTCGTAGGCATGTCCGTGACGCGCCTTGTGAAGGCGGTGCACCGCTGAAACTGAGATGCCTTGGGCAGAGAGGTCATCTTTGATGTCCTCCGTAGGGATCTCCTTCGGGACTCGGCGGATGACTACGCGAGTCGGTGTCTCTTCCGGGAGAGAGTAGGTGTGGAACGAGTAGTTCCTCGTTCGCAGCATAGCGGTGAGCTCCCTGTAGTCCGCGGACGAGGGAACGGACACCTTGATGCCCTGTTGGGTTGATGTGGCGCTGGTGTACTGGATCTTACGATCCACGCACATCTTGGACACTTCGGTCCATTTGGCCTTGTCTTGGATAAAGACCGGAGGCGGGGGCTTTTGCTTCTTTCCAGAAGCGGAAGCGGGTTTCGCCTTACTGCCGCAGGGGCGGGGAGCCTGAGGAGGGGCAGGGGTGGGGGAGGATGAGGCCGCTACGGCCTTTTTGGCCTTGCTGGCCTGGGATGAAGACCCTTTCTTCCTCTTCCCTCCTTTTCCGACGACCTCGTAGTCGTCTTCCGAGGATGAGGAAGAGGCAGAGAGGGGGCCATCGTCGTCCGAGATCGGAGCGGACGTGTCCATGCTCTCCGGTAGAGCTTGGACTGGGGTGGTGGGGGCAGCCTTTGTCATTACCGGGACAATAGAGCCCAGTGCAGCTGCGGACGGAACAATAGAAGTGGCCGAGACAATGGGTCTCGCACTAATTGGGTTCGCGGAAGCGGGCTCAATTGTCGGTAATGACAATGGAGCCGGAATTCCGGCAAGCGGGTTTGAGCAAGCCGCTTGAATAAGGCCTTGATCGGCCGGCGGGGGCGAGAGCGGGCTGTCGAGCGCGTCGGTGAAGTCGGCGACTGCCGACGATGACGCGGTGGGACTGGCACGCAAAGCACGGGCGGAATGCTGGGCCACGAATTTCGGGTCCGGGAGCAATTCCGTAAGAAAATATTTGACCCATCTCGGGTCGTATTCCGACATTGTCGGTAGGGAAAAATTAAAACCTAAATGCGAAAACACATGGCATTCGCACCTAACGGCCCTAGAACCTAATTCCCCGGGTGGATAGGCCCGGGGATGTGTAGCCTCCCTGTCGGGCGCAGACAGGGAGGTGAGTACCTATGGTGAGCCCTAAGCTTGTAAACCGTTCGCCAATCTTATTGTGCGAACGGGCCCTGACCGGGTCTAGTGCGAAGGGGTAGACACTCCCAACCGACACTAGGTGTGTTGCTGTGGACGAAGTCAGAAACTAGAGTTGACTAGGAGATCCCCCAAGGCCAAACTTCTAGCTCTCGGCTCCAATTGACTGCCTCACCCTGAAGGGGATCGGCGGGTGTGATTTTTTTTTTTTTTTTTTTTTTGGCAGGAGTGGGAAATCCTCATGGACGCCCAGACTGGCCCACTTGTGAGTCAGTCTGGGCAGTGCCGGACTCTTACCGGCTAAAACCCACTCCTGCCCTTGCTCGGTGTCCCTCTGACATTATCAGAGCCCTTGTTGGCTATTACAATGTTATGAGGCAGAACTATAATTTACTAACTTACATATATGGATATATTTAATGGAGATACGTTAATGGAATTATGGCGTGACTTATGCTTAGACTACTTACAATGTTTATTTGTAAGGGGTTTTTTTTTTTTTTTTTTTTTTTTTTTCCGTTGTGTGCTATGATACTTCATTATATGTTTAAATATATTTGGTATCATATTTTCTTATGCTAACTTATTTCTACTTATTACTAATGATGCTATTGATTCACAATATTTCAAAAACCCTTCACGCTTCTTTCCTTTTAGGAGTGTTGGCAGGTTCTCGGCGACCAGTGCTACGGCGAGTTGCTGTTCCTTTTCAAAGCGAAGCTTCGCGGTGATTGGACACTCCAGCAATATGTGGAGCACCGTCTCTTCTACACCAGGCTCACAGGCGCACGATGGATTCTCTTTACACCTGAAGCGTTTTAGGTATGCAGAGAACCCACCGTGCCCCGTCAAGATTTGGGTGGTTATGCTGTTTGGAGTCATCTTGCGCACCACACTGTACGCCTCCACCGCGTCAGGGAAGAAAATTTTTGTACCCGAAGCCGTTTCACCAGACCGATATCTCCCGTTCCATTC
This sequence comes from Hyppa rectilinea, assembly GCA_951799385.1. Lineage (NCBI taxonomy): Eukaryota > Metazoa > Arthropoda > Insecta > Lepidoptera > Noctuidae > Hyppa > Hyppa rectilinea. The sequence continues at coordinate 14,473,521 of OX637321.1, read as the reverse complement.
GTCAAGAGTCGCCACTCGGATTCTTCGCTTGACGAATGACACGGGACACAAATCGTAATCCGGCCTCTTCTTCGAACCTAGGGCGGCTTCCTTGGCGAGTTGGTCTGCTCTTTCATTTCCCTCCAACCCTGCGTGGGCCTTTATCCAGAATAAGGAGACACTCTTGTTCTGGAGCTTACAGCGTCGGATGGTGTCTCTGGTTTCCACAGCCAGGGGATGGGGGGAACTAACATTTATTACTGACTGAAGAGCCGCCATAGAGTCGCTGAAGATGCCGAATGTGGTTTCACTGCGCTTCAGGGCCTCCCCCGTCGCTCTTTGTAAAGCCAGGAGTTCAGCCTGATAGACGGTGCAGTAGGACGGCAGGGCAAGCTTGAGGGCCTTGGTTTCGGTGGTGGCATTCCATAACGATACCGCCGCTCCGACCCTGCCCTCAATCTTGCTGCCGTCGGTGAAGATACGCACGGCAAAATTATTGTGGCTGTTGTATTGTTCCTCGTCTACCAGGCTTCCGAACTCAAGGTTCTCTTGTTCCACGGGGTGCGGTGCACGTATCGCAGGAGCCATGCGCTCGACCTCTCTATCTCCCAGCTCGGGCTGGGGCACCCCTCTCTTTGCTCCGTATAGCGCAGCTACTTCTCGGATACGGAGGTCGAGTGGGAGTATCCCCGCCAGAACCAGAGCTGAATTTAATGAGACCGTGCGGTAGGCTCGGCACAGTTTCTGGGCAAACCCCCTCTGTACGATGTTTAGCTGCTTGATGACGCCCAGTTTGTTGGCAGCTGGTGCCCATGCGCTTGCGGCGTACAGTATTGTGGGCTCCACTGCCGCGGTATAGATGACTCTTATCACCTCTGGGTGCAGACCCCAACTGACCCGGGCTGCTCTGGCCAGTTGCTTGTAAATAGCTATCGCCTTTTTACAGGCGATAGTTATATGCTTGTTGAAGGTGAGCTTGGCGTCTATGGTGAGCCCCAGTATTTTCACATCTTGGGACATCCCAATGTCGATCCCGCCCATGCTCAGGCGTGGTGTGTCGTATTTGAGCTTCCGCGTTAGTACCATCGCACAAGTTTTGTGCGGTGCGAATTTTAGTCTATTTCTGACACCCCACGCCCGAACATGTTCGAGGGCGGCATTGGCCTGTCCCTCGATTTCTTGCGCTGTATCGCCGTCAAACACCAGCACCGCGTCATCGGCGAATGCTTGGCAATAATCGCCCCTTGTCTCTAACTGTTTTAGGAGTGGGTCCAGCAGCAAATTTCAGAAAATGGGCCCTCCAATGGATCCCTGGACGCACCCTTGGCTAGTCCGTCTTCTACTCTCCTCCCCGGCGTACCTCACGGTGACCACCCTGTCGCTGAGATAGCTACTGACCACCCGTCTCAAATTTACAGGACACTTTTCCTCAGCCAATCGTACTTTAATGGCAGGCCACCAAGCGCTGTCGAAGGCTCCCTCGATGTCCAGCGACACAAGCGTGACTATCTTTTTCTCCGCTAACTTTCCACGGATGTGCTGCACAAGGGTGAAGAGGGAGTCTTCAGTGCTTCTTTGGGGCATAAAGCCGTATTGGCGAGTACTAATCCTGGGCAGCAAGTAGAATTTGAGACGGGCGACCAGCATCTTTTCGTACACCTTCCCAAGGACAGGCAATAGCCCAATCGGCCTGTACGACTTTGGGACGGCGTACGAATCTTTGCCCGGCTTCCTAAGTACAACCACGGTTGCTTCCTTCCAGGCCTTTGGGAAGTAGTGGTGCGCCAGGCATTTGTTCAGCAGCGCCAAGAAGTAGTCTGGGTCACAATTTATGGCCTGAGAGCAGATGTCAGCGGTGAAACCGTCAGCTCCCGGGGCCTTTCTTGGGTTGAACGACACCATAGACCTCCTCAGCTCGCTTTGGATAAACGGTGGGTCATGCCGTTCATCATGGCTCCACACGTTTGCCATATCTGCCAGTTCCCGGGTTTGGCGGTGGTCTATGTTGTCGTCTTCCTCTCTGTCCTCGGGGTAGAACACCTCGGCTAACAGCTTCACTGAGCCGGCTGCGTCCAGTATCTCCCCACCTTTCTGCAGCGGTAGGTCCTCTTCTCTTCTCGCTGTTCGTCCCATTACCCTATATATCCCTTCCCAAACCCCCTCTCTGTCCTGCTTCCCGCAGAACTCCTTCCAACTCTCCGTCTGGGCTTTCATCACAGCTGTCTCATACTTTTCTTTTTCTTCCAGGTACGAGTTTACGACCATCGTTCTTCTGACCGGCGCTGCGTTCCTGATTCTAGCTTTCTTTGTGGCGACCAGCTTCTTCATCTCCACGAGTTCCTCAGACCACCACGGAATGGTAAGTATCTCTGTGTTGTGTTTGTGTGGTATAGTGTTTCTGCATGTATCTGTTATTGCTTGTGTGTATGAGTTAAGGGTTGAGTCTATTTGCTCAGTATTGTGTATATTTAGCAACTCCACTAGGGTAAGATTTCTGTTTTGCATAGCCTGGGACAGTTTCTCATGAAACTGTCTCCAGTTTGCTTTTTTTGTATTGTATACCCTAGTGGTTCGTTGGATTGCTGTGCCCCTTGATTTTGTCAAGTGTATGCTGAAGACCAAGGCGTTGTGGTCGGAACTCGTGAGACCCTCTTCAGTCCGCCAGTCGTCGGCGGGTGTGATTGGGTCAACACCCCACTCGGCTTCGTTGACACCGTGAGGTTTCAACCGAGGACCACGAAACTGTGGTTTTACCCAGAGGGGGCCAAGACCGACGATAACGTTTTGACACAATTTCTGTTAAGAAATAGCGACTGTAACTACCTCCTTGAAAAAAGGCAGTAGTATACAGGAAACACTTGTAGTCGATGACTACGAAACTGGCGTCGACAGGAACGTCGACCGGAACACACTAGCGGCGAGACAGGGTGCGGCAAGCAGGTAGCGGAGAGCAGGTAGCGCGCGGCACGTCCGTCCGGGGCGAGTGTCGGGCAGCGAGTCGGCCACAATTGAGCTGCATTATATCGCCTGCTATTTGTTACGACTTAATTTAAAAATAAAGTTTTTACGATGATTTCTTGACAAAATATTAGTACATATTTACAATACAGTGTTAACAATTATATAATGATAATATTAATACTTAGAAAAAAAATAAGAAACTCCATCCTTTTTTAGCGTCCTAGACGTGTGATTTTTGCAGTTTTTAAACGAGCACTGAGGCATGTTTACCGTCGGAGCGTTCGAATGCTACTAGATGAAAAGACCACCCAAATGTTCAATTGGGTGGTCATTCGGTGAGGACATTTTTTGACGCTGATTGTGTATCTAGTTCTTTATTAGTGATCGATGCTTTCATCAGTATTTTTTAATAATACTTCTTGTATAAATAGTAAAAAAAAAAAAAAAAAATATGTCAATCTCTAGCAATTCAATGACAAGATAAATATAGACGAGCAAAAAAGGATGATGGTCGTTTGAAGTTTATAAAATTCAAAATCCATCTCAATCTTCGCTTATATTGATACATATAATAGAATATTTAAAAGTTAAAAAGGTCTAATCACTATAAGGCTTTAAGGAGCTAAGATATTCCGCAAAAGATTAATCAACACACAAGAGCTCAGTAAGAGTGATAATAGACATAAACTACGATAACATGGCCCGCCCTTCCAAAATTCAAAACGTTCGAAAGTATTTGTCAAAGTAATTACAAAGCGCCACCAAGACTCACAACTTACAACTACATACAAACTCTTTCGTAAGGATGTGACTACAAACATTTAAATATAGAGGATCGCGGTTTGTTATCGCAGTTTATCTCTACAAAAATAATTAATATTTATTTTTAGACATAAATGTTATTATTTATTAGCCAACTGTTTACGACCTATTTTTAACAAGACTTGTTAGGCGAATGATTACATAAGTCTTTGATTGTTATTTTTATTAGCTAGTTCGAGTGGTTCTAAATAAAACACAGGTGTTGGGTTCAAATGAAAATAAAATAGGTTATTAGTGTTCCGTACCTTAAAAGGTAAAAACCGGTACCCTTATTGGATCAATAATTATGACCTTCGTACCTTTATTATGTGCGAAAAGTTTAAATAAATAAATAATATAATATCCTTGGACCTTTCACACAACGCCATATAGTCCCAAGCTAAGCAACCTAATGCTTGGGTAACGAGATGGCTGATAAACTACTTGTAATTTTTTTTTTTAAATACATAATTATTATAGATAGAACCACCTTGACCCGGAACAAATACTTGCAGTTCGTACAAATATTTGTTCCGTGCGGGAATTGAACCCGCGACATGCTGCACAGTAGTCAATCGTTCAACCACTGCGCCAACGTACTTACGTACTTACGTACTTAATATAACTAGCCACTACAATATTATATAATTGTACTTAGTTCATAAGATAATACCTAAGCAAAAATAATAACCTTGATCCAACAGACAAACTATGTGTATAGTTTTGTTGGACATAATTTATGTTACAAAGCTTAAATGTACCTTTTTTTGATAAAATAAAATAAATAATAATAATAACAGTGTCGTCATTAATGACGTCATGATGTCCGTCCATGTGGCTGTCTGTCCATACCCTTTATCTCGAGAACGCGTGGAGGTATCGAGTTGAAATTAAAACCATATACTCAAGTCTACAGTCCCTTGAAGTTGTAGAAAAACTTGTAACGTAACTAACGAAAAGATACAGCCGTTCACGACGGAAAAAACGTATATTTCGGCACTCTTCAGGGAATCATTTATTTACTTTCCGTTGACCTAGAACTATGAAATATGGCAATCGGTAATTGTATAGACCCAACAGGGAAAAATCTAAATACTATACATTTGTAAATAAATCATAAAAAATTTTGTCTTTTTGTACGGAACCCTCGGTGGGCGAGGCCGCCTCGCACTTTTCCGGTTTTTTTATTGATGCTTGATGTTTCTCTTCCAGTATATTCTTAAATAAATTATATTCTTTAGTTATTGTGTATACCTACGGTGTGAATTTCATCATTTGCATATAATAATGGAAATGTGTACTTATTTCATTTATTCTGAACAAAAATACATTTGTGTCGAATACAGGATTAATACAATAACCAATAAAAGTTCCAATCAATAATATAGATAAAATGTCAAATGTCAAAAATAAAATAAGTAACATCAAGAAATTAGTCAAAATAAAAAAAAATAAAACAACACAATTTTATTTTTATTAATTATGGAAATGCGTAAATCGATACTTACTTTTATCGACGGATCACAACATGATTGCGGGAGTACAAATGGTTACCCATCCACAAACCATCCCCTGCAAGCATAGCTTTGCCGGATGGACGAACTGTACGGCTGTTATTCGTTTTTTACTTAGGCACGAGCTCCTCCGTGCTGCTTTATTAACTTAACAAATACCTATGAGACAGAAAAGGTTGCAAACGACATTAGTTGCTTGTTTTAACAAAAACATCATTCAATCAACACCATAACAATATAGAATTACAGTCAACAACGTTATTTAAATAAAACATTGCAAATTATTTAAAACAAACATAATTATTACTGTTTGTAATGTTTAACTGTCTAAACAATTAATGCGTTTTAAAATGACTTTACAAAACCAGAAAAGTTAAGGTACAGAAACCACCCATCAATTTATCCCAATCTGTCAAATTTCTTTGATAGTTTTTCAACTTAATTACAAAAGCATAAGGTTCATTTTCAATTAGGAAAATTTGGGTTTGGAATAGCTCTTTTTTTAGGGTTGGAAACATCGATCACTAATTTCTTTATTAGTGATCGATGGTTGGAAATCATCAAGTGATTCGTCCCTCAAGTATCAAATATCTCTTTCTTGGACACAGATAGACAAATGAACAGACAGACAGTCTATCTGTCAGGAAGATATTTATATACGAAATGCTAAGAAGATACCACAAACGAGTTGTACCTTACCTACCCATTTCACGAAAGCGCGTAGAGTACTACCCTACACCTCGTACCAAATCAAAATTTGCTAGAAGATACTATTGTTATCTAGCTCCGCACACCTATAATAAATGTAATAAAATTCTGAAATTAAACAAGTTTAATAACAACAAATTTAAAATAGTTATATTTAATTGGCTAAAGACTTTAGATTATATTGAAGTAGAAAATATTTTGAAAACTTAATGTATTACAAAATGTTCCATCATACACACACGCAGTCTCACACACACAGACACACCAACACACACATACACACACACATAAACACACACATACACACACACATACACACACACATACACACACACAATACACATACACCCATGGCAGCACGCTTGTTACTTAACTTTAGTGTTTTATTTAGTTTCCGTATTTTTATATTAATTTTTTTTCTCTCTATTTGTGTTAAAATAATTCTGTCAGACATAAAGTATTGTCACTTTATTAAGGGGAAGACACTAACACCTGCAACACAGTTTTTACTAGCGTAGGTGTTAGAGAATTCATTATTGTAATAAATTGTAATTACTTATGTCAATAAATGAATTTATTATTATTATTATTATCTGTCCATTTGTCTATCTGTGTGGAAGAGTATGTTTCACAGTTAATCTGCTGAGCAGTTTGTGATGAAGATTATCTGAAGCCTGTGGAAGGACATAGGCTACTTTTTAGCAAAACACCGCGCGGGCGCAGCCGCGGGTGGGAGCTAGTATGTACATATTTAGGTGGCGGGATGGGAGAGAAAAAGGTCCTCCCAACCCAGCCGCCGCGGGAGACGCCCCGGGCGTCGGGAGCCACGTGACGACTCCCGGCCACCGTAGGCGCGGGCCTGCAGACGGTGAATAATGGGTGACTCACCGTCCGATCAGCACCAGGCCCATGCCGGACGGCGCGTATATGTTCCACGCGCGCCTCAAAGAGATGTCAGCATATGAAGGGGCCCCTCAGGGCCAAGCCTGCCGGGTAAGCGGGATTGTCCGAAAGGGTTACCGCTACCCCGGAACATAAAGGGCTAAGGAAGGAACATGGATGGGTTTTAGTCAGTAAGAGTCTGACACTCCCTTCCGCTCCACCCAGAGCGGAAGGGGAATTTGATGACTTCCCACACTAAAAAATAAAAAAAGTGTACATATACCTACATATTAAAATAAATATGTACATCCTTTTTTTTTAAGGCTGTAAATCGTCCCGCTTACTACAATTACCGGTTAGTCACAACCTCACACCCACAGATATTTTTTTAAGAAAAAACAAACATTATTTGAGGAAAAATCTAAATACTTTTTGCCTAACATAACCTCAACACTGGTATACTACGTTCTTTGTTCTGATTATGACGCAAAAAACTGCAAACAATAGGTAATTATTTAGCACAGCCACGCAAGCAGGTTATGCAGGTATTATACCGGCAGGTTCTTGCTATATGCTGCGTTCGGCAACACCTACGACGCAGGTCTTTGTGTCCCGGCTACATCACACCACGAAGGTCGAGGAGGTCGTGGAATATGTACGAGCGACGACCAGCTGGACCTTAAGGGTCGAGGAGCTGCAGTCGCGCCACAACACGAATTTCAAGTCGATTGTGGTGCGAGCTCCGACTCATGATATAGAGACCTTCCTCAAGGAAGAGTTTTGGCCGAAAGGTGTTGGTCGTCTAGTCATTGCTACCTGAAATAATTGACATATTATATAAGTATTATTATTATGTGTTACAGTCACCAGCACATCAAGTAACCACAAACAGAACTTAACATTAATCATTAAGGTTTAAAATCATTCGGAAAAATTTGACAGTTGAGTTGTTGTTCTGTTTTTTATCTATGGTAATAAAGCCGATGACGACCATTCTGCCAATGTCTAGTGAATTGGAAAGCAAGTGTGCATTGATGGAAAAAAGAAAACAGAAAAATACAAAAAAACCTGCGATACAGTTGAACTAAATTTAACTGTTGGGTTAAACTTGATACGCTGGGAACCGTATGTCCGTGGCCTTACCTGTTATGGTATTTGTATGTAACCTCCATGAATCTACTGTAAATCCATCTGCCAAGCTTTTTACCAACTATGTTTGTTGGGTTCGGTTTCTAGTCTAACCGGATGCGGCTGTATACCAGTATTTTACATGGAGCGACTATTTATCTGACCTCCATAACCCAGTCAGTAACTGGGTAATACGATACCCCTTGGTAAGACAGGCGGTCTGTCTTTCGGGTTTCTGACTACCCGTAACGACTTTCAAAGATCCACGAATGATAGCCGGGACCAACGGCTTAACGTGCTTTTCGAGGTACAGAGGAGTCTCGATATTGCAAACTGGTCACCTATCCACGGACCAACCCCGGCAAGGGTAGCTTAACCTGATGGATCGAGCCCTGCGGCTGTTATTACTTAGCCACAAGTTCCTCCCGAATCTATTTTAAATACAAAAGAAAATGTTTATTTAAAATGAAGATTTAACAAGACAAAAGACTGTCAGATCAAAAAGATAATGTATAAAATATGTTTGGAATATGAGAATGTGTGTAGGTACACCTGTCTAGTCCTTCGGGGATTACAAGCATCCCATTGTAGGTTTGGGAGGAACCTTACACATTAAACATACACAGTACATTACTCTAGAGTGAAGACCTCTCTAGTCTTCGCAGTACACTTAAATAAGAATTATAGTTGAAATAAAACATTACCCAAAATTTACAGTTTCCTTTATCAATGTTATAGAAACCCCACTAAATTACTTTATAAAGACAATCTTCTGGAATCAGCTGTTGGATGTCAACAGGGTGACCCTCTTGGGCCAGTCATTTTCAGTTTGGCAATAAATCCAATTATTCGACAACTAAATTCTAAATTCAACGTATTGTATTTGGATGATGGAACCCTGGGAGGTGATGTAGACACTGTTTTAGAAGATTTAACTTTTTTAAGAGAAAAATTTAATCTCATTGGCCTAGACCTTAACCTTTCTAAATGTGAAATTTACCTTCCCCAAACTACTGACAGACAGACTACCATTACAAAATTTAATTCCATAGCTCCAAATATTAAAATAACGGAAAAGAACTCTCTTCATCTCCTGGGGTCCCCAATTTTTGACGAATCTTTTCCAACTTTCATTGAAGAGAAAATTCAAAATTTTAATAACGTGTCGGAAAGACTTTTCAAAATTAACATCCATTCAGCCTTCACACTCCTTCGATACTGTTGTTTTGGTCCAAAATTTACATATAGCCTTCGTTCCTCCCCTCTTTGGAAGCATCCACAACTTTTAGAAAAAGTAGACCAAATTATTAGAAATACTCTAACTTCGATGCTAAATGTGGCCCTGGACGACCGAGCGTGGCAGCAAGCCACACTCCCCATTCGCCTGGGTGGTCTCGGTGTCCGCAAAATTTCAAGTATAAGTTTACCGGCCTTCCTCTCCTCGGTCCACAGTACCGATAAATTAACCAGGAATATTTTATCATCCTCACTGGTAAATTTTGAAGTACCGTGTTTGTCCGATGCGTTGAACGCTTGGAAAATGGCTTGTCCCAATACGGATTTGCCCGACAACCTGTCCTCCCAGAGACAGTGGGACGTGCCACTCTGCAGTATTATACGGGATAACCTAGTAAACACGTCACCTAATACTGTTGAGCGTGCCCGTCTGCTGGCTGTGGGAGAATGGGAGTCAGGCTTGTGGCTTCAGGCGCTCCCGTCATCCACCATAGGCACTATGATGGATGACTCATCGTTTCGGCTCGCTACGTGTCTCCGCTTGGGCGCACCTTGTGTTGCTCCGCATCGGTGTCACTGCGGTGAAGCTGTTGACAGTCTCGGGCACCATGGCCTGTCCTGCGGCAGGAGTGCAGGTCGCATATCACGTCACGCCAGCATCAACGACATTATTCGTCGAGCCCTTGCCACCGCCGGCGTACCAGCGGTATTAGAACCAAACGGCTTGGTACGTGACGATGGTAAGCGACCAGACGGAATGACTTTGTTGCCTTGGAAGGTGGGTAGGCCTCTGGTGTGGGACGCAACCTGTGTCGACACCCTTGCGCCATCTCATGTTCTTAGCACGGCGGGCTGTGCTGGCGCCGCTGCTGCCGCTGCTGAGACCCTCAAGCGGCGTAAATACAGTAACCTGATGTGTAACTACAGATTTGAGCCGTTTGGGGTCGAAACTCTAGGGTCATGGGGCCCGAGTGCGCAACTCCTTTTTAAGGAAATTTCTCGCCGATTGGTCGACACTTCGCGTGACCAGAGGGCTGGATTGTTCTTTGGCCAAAGAATTAGCATTGCCATTCAACGTGGCAATGCTGCCAGTCTTCTGGGCACGTTTCCTGATGACAGCGATGCGGATGAGTACTTCGACGCCTAAGTGTCCTTTTTGTCTTTTTTTTCGATTTATTTGTATATATAGTTAGTTAGATAGTCTTTTAATTTAAGTATGTATAAGTTTTTATTGTATTAGATTGTAGTAATAAATATATAATTCACCAAAAAAAAAAAAAAAAAAACATTTGATTTACATTAAAAAATATATAATTTTATTGATATAATTTATCTAATTATAAGAAGCAATTTTGCATTTAATTTCGTTAGTCTTAAATTTTATTATTCTATTTTCAATTGCATACTGTATGATAATTCCTAACACAAACATATCCAAATCACTTAAGTTATAGCTTTATGTAATTAAAATATTTTTTTTTTATATTATTGTTTTTTATATTGTCTTAACTTTAACTACTACTACTTCCACGTAAAATACTGGTATTCAGCTGCACCTGAATACTAATATTTTACGTGGAAGTTACTCTGTTGGGATTGGCTTCCAGTCTAACCACATGCACCGGTTTGACTGGAAGCCGATCCAAACATAGTTAGAAAAAGGCTAGGCAGATTGATTGATTGATATTGACTTAAAATAAATAGTTAATAAACTCCTTAATATCCGCATAACAAATACATATGTGTGAAATAAAGTAAAACCTTGATTTTTGGAAAGATCTAGACAAAACATTAAAAATATTCCAAAATTATCACTTGCTGGAAAAACTAGTCATTTTTATGAGCTTGTTTTAGTAAAGTTATTACGCACACAAAAAATAACCTTACATAAAAGTATTATCTACCTACTTCCTAACTAATTCAGTTGAATATAAAGTAGATATATTATATTAGGTAAATGTTTAATCAGATCTAGACTAAATAATTATTCTGAATTTAATTGTATTACGTTTTCATAAGTTTTGACTTAATTTATGTTAATTTCACAACAATACACTTTAACTAAAAAAACCGCACCTCTGATTTTACGGATTCATGTGCGTATTGTATAGTTATCATTTGATTAAAATTGGTGAAGGAAAACAACGTGAGGAAACCAGCATGTCTGAGAGATATTTCTCAACAGCATGTGAAGCTAAATCAGAGGCCCATGGGCAGCATAAAAACTCTGACACCAGGTTAGTCACTAACTACAAGAAAATAAGAAGAGATTAAAAAAAATCTGAAGTGTCAGTGGAAAGGACACATTGCTTGCAGAACAGATGGCCGATGGGACCGACAGGTTCTGGAGTGGCGACCGCGTCACGGAATGTGTTGGAAGGATAACACGGTAGACGGATGACCTTGTAAAGGCTTCAGGAATCCACTCGGTGTGGGAAGCCCAGAACCGGTCAATGTGGTGGTGCTTGAGGAGGCCTATGTCAAAGTCAAAATCAAATCATTTATTTCAAATAGGCATAAGAAGGCCCGAGGCCCGTGTCCCAGCAGTGGGAATATTATGGACCGATTATTTGATACCCCTGTATTAATAGTACGATACATAATTCTCTAAATTCATCCGCACTCATCGAATACAATAGCTGCCGAGATGTGGGATCAATTGCTAATCGCCGGACAATGGGGCCGTTTCTGACCTCTGCTCCGGTCATAACCATAGAATAACTATGAAAGTACAGAAGCGTAAGTTCACTCAAAAAATATTGTACTTAAATGCCTACAACTTCGGGTGTTTCAAACCGTGTAGGTATTACCGCTTAAAGTGTAATCACATTAACTATGCATAATATGGGTCTATAATGACTTCACTACTTGGCTGGGCACAGGTGTGAGAGGAACTATGACCTCTTATGGCCTAGGATGGTTCATGACCATTCATGGCCCACGAGGGCCCAATGGTGTTGATGAATAGCAATAGAAAACATAGTGAAAGGATGTTTGGTTCTACGCAAATGTGTGGTGTGGAAGAAAGTATTGGGTTTCCTTACGATGTTTTCCTTCACCGTTTTGCGAGTAGTTGTAATTAAATAAATAGCACAACTTAAGTTACTGGGTTCGAATTTATGGCAATCTGAGTAAGTAAGGCATGATGACTTAAATTTATTATTTTGTCCGTTAGCTAGATTATTAAAAAATATTGAACACAGTTGTGACGCAGCGCTCAAATTTAATGCGTTCTTATTTAAGTATTATTTTATTAATATGACAAAGCAAAAAAAATCTTGTTTAATATTTTTTCATTATACTCGTATGAGTGACGGACGAAATTATCAATCATCTGCCTAGCCTTTTCCCAACTATGTTGGGGACGGCTTCCAGTCTAATCGGATGCAGCTGAATACCAGTATTTTACATGGAGCGACTGACTATTTGACCACCACAACCCAGTAACTGGGCAATACGATAACCCTTGGTAAGACAGGCTGACGCACGAAATATATTATCTTTTTTTAAATTTTCATCATCCTATTACGGGATTATCAGAACATGAATATAGTAAAATCCACTTCTGTAATTTTCTTAGTCTATGTTTCTGGACCGGTAATAACTCATGAACGGCAGGCCCAACCGGCAAGGGTCATTCTTGGTAGTGAATTGTGTCAGTTATATCTATGTTTATGTATCTTTCATTGTTTTGGTGTATTCGTAGTTTCTGCGATTCATGGGATTTGTTAGGTATAATAATAAAATACCTACAATAACTGATTGCTGCTGTGTCCACCACACACAGCAGCAATCAGTTATTGTATCTGTATGAGGATATTTTGGCGCAGCAAAAATTGGAACTAACGCCGCCATCTTGTTTTTAAGTGACTACCATAGTTCTATGTGGTGAGGTTTCTGTACGTGTTTTTTTTTTTAGTTTCGGCAATTGTGGACCGACTTTAAAAATTCTTCTTTCATTTGGTAGAAGAAGCTCGGGCGAGGTGGTTCCGTATAAATGATGACGATGATACAATGGTGTTTTAGTACTGTCACAGTTGTTTACGTAGCGAGTACTGGTAAGTGTACTAATTAGTGAGGGATTGTGGGGTAGATCCCATAGATAAAAAGTGAGTGATATAAAATTAAAAAAAAAAACAACCAACTTAAAAGAAACACTACATAACGAAAAATTAATTTCGGATCGTTGGCAAATATTTTTCACGTATTGTGTTTTTTGAAGTCTGTGGTTTTTTTTAAAGTTTTTTTAATTTAATTCACAAAACAATTTCGCAAATGTTTACCTACACCGGGCGGAAAAGCCCAAAAAGTTCCTCACAGCAGTATACCTAAGATTTCTTGCTAATGGATAGTGAGAAATAGAATGATGTTGACTGCAATCAAAGAAGAAGTCTAAATTGCTTTTAAATTGGCTAACAATAATCTTAATTGGTAAAAAAATATAATTAAGGAAAGAGGAAAACGAAAATCACAATCTAAAGAATTTCCATGTTTTTAAATTCCGAACAACTCCCAAACTCAAAGCATTTATTATTATTGTTTTTTTTTTAAACCAGGAAGAGTTTGACACTCCCTTCCGCTCCACCCAGGGGAGGAGCTATTTGATGATTTCCCAACCTCAAAAAAAAGCTTACACTGAGGCCCATGGCCAGTTTAAAAAGTCAAAACCAAACGAAGAAGAAGAAGAAGAGAATTGGAAAAGTCTCATTGGTACTTGGCCGGACTTAAAACTATAATCTCGTGCACACCATAACCACTAAGCCATGATACACAAAAAAGCAAAAAAAAACAAAATAAATACACACTCTAAAGTAATTCCTACATTCATCATCAGGGCTTTTGTCCGTCGGTCACGGAACTGTTTTTTTGTTTATGGGTAAAAATACTTGCACGTGTTTATGCTTTTTGTTTACAACAAAAAAATATTTAATAACCTTCACTATAAAAACATGGGACTCCCAGACTGACCGGTATATCAAAGGGAAACTGCTATAATTACCACGCTTCGCTAGATAGATTGGTGATCTCATGTTGTTGTTATTGTCTGGAATTAGTGAGCGGCGCTTGCGCCGTGTGGTTTTTACGACTTGACAAAATACCCAGATTTCTTTAAATAAATAAGTTTAAAACCCAGCACATCAAGTTACCCCGATCTGTCAAATTTCTTTGATAGTTTTTTAACTTTATAACAACAATATAAGGTTGATTTTCAATTGGGGAAATTTGACATTTTCGGATAGCTTGATGCGCCGACTAACTGTTCTAAATGACGGTGAAAAACCGCATCAAAACTCGTTGCTTATTTATTATGTTGTAGCTGTTTGTAATTGAAATAACATTTTTTATTTAATTGTTTTTTTATATGGACTTAACTTTAACTAGGTACTACTACTTTAACTGCTACTACGTCCACGTAAAATACTCTGTTGGGATCGGCTTCCAGTCTAACCGGATGCACCGGTTCGACTGGAAGCCGATTCCAACATAGTTAGGAAAAGGCTAGGCAGATTGATTGATTGATATTGACTTAAAATAAATAGTTAATAAACTCCTTAATATCCGCATAACAAATACATATGTGTGAAATAAAGTAAAACCTTGATTTTTGGAAAGATCTAGACAAAACATTAAAAATATTCCAAAATTATCACTAGCTGGAAAAACTAGTCATTTTTATGAGCTTGTTTTAGTAAAGTTATTACGCACACAAAAAATAACCTTACATAAATGTATTAACTACCTACTACCTAACTAATTCAGTTGAATATAAAGTAGATATATTATATTAGGTAAATGTTTAATCAGATCTAGACTAAATAATTATTCTGAATTTAATTGTATTACGTTTTCATAAGTTTTGACTTAATTTATGTTAATTTCACAACAATATACTTTAACTAAAAAAACCGCACCTCTGATTTTATGGATTCATGTGCGTATTGTATAATTATCACTTGCCTAAAATTGGTGAAGGAAAACAACGTGAGGAAACCAGCATGTCTGAGAGATATTTCTCAACAGCATGTGACGCTAAATCAGAGGCCCATGGGCAGCATAAAAACTCTGACACCAGGTTAGTCACTAACTACACGAAAATAAGAAGAGATTAAAAAAAATCTGAAGTGGCAGTGGAAAGGACACATTGCTTGCAGAACAGATGGCCGATGGAACCGACAGGTTCTGGAGTGGCGACCGCGTCACGGGAGAAGTTGGAAGGATAACACGGTAGACGGATGACCTTGTAAAGGCTTCAGAAATCCGCTGGATGTCGGAAACACAGAACAGGTCAATGTGGTGGTGCTTGGGGTAGGCCTATGTCAAAGTCAAAGACAAATCGTTTATTTCAAATAGGCATAAGAAAGGCACTTTTGAACGTCAAAATTAACAAGGAAGCCCGTGTCCCAGCAGTGGGAATATTATAGGCCGATTATTTGATACCCTTGTATTAATTGTACCTACGATACATAATTCTCTAAATTCATCCGCACTCATCGAATACAATGGCTGCCGAGATGTGGGATCAATTGCTAATCGCCGGACAATGGGGCCGTTTCTGACCTCTGCTCCGGTCATAACCATAGAATAACTATGAAAGTACAGAAGCGTAAGTTCACTCAAAAAATATTGTACTTAAATGCCTACAACTTCGGGTGTTTCAAACCGTGTAGGTATTACCGCTTAAAGTGTAATCACATTAACTATGCATAATATGGGTCTATAATCGTCAGTCAGTCTCGTCGTGGGCCCTTTTGTCTACGGTCCGTATTTAACTCGACCTACCGTAGATTTTAAATAGCCAGACAGTGTTGCTCAAAGTTACTAACTTAAGAATCGCTAAAGATAAAATAAATAAACATGGATGTCCCAAAGAAGTGTGGTGTCTGTGACGATCAGCTGACGGATGGGGTGCGTTGCTCAGTATGCGGAAACGAGTTGCATTTCCAGTGCGCCGGCATCACTGAGGCTGGCCACCGTAAGCTGGGAGACAGGAAGTACTCATGGCGATGCATGAAATGCAAACAGACAGGCGCCCTTCAACCACCTAGTTCACCAATGTTACCGCAGTTGGAAACAGAATCTGCGGTCTTACTGGAGCTTCGAGCACTGGCAGCTAAGTTGGCTCCATTGGAGGGCCTGAGGGATGAAATCCTTGCACTTAGAAATGAGTTCGCTGACATGAAATCCTCTCTAGACCAGAAGTTCCAGAAAGTTGTTAAAGAGTTTAATGGAAGAATTGATGACATGGAGCAGCGTGTTGTTAAGCTTGAGAAGGTACACGATCAGATAGATCAGCTTCAGTTGCGTTTGAATAAGCTGGAAGATGATTTAGACAACAGGGATCAATGGTCGCGCATGAATAATGTGGAAGTAAAAGGTCTATTGCAATCAAATAATGAAAACCTGTTCCAGATTATATCTAGTATTGGTGCCAAAATTAATTATCCCATTGTTAAAAGTCAGATCAATTTTATCACTCGAGTGCCTACGCGTGAAAAAGACCACGTTAAACCGGTAATTGTATCGTTCTGCAATCGCTATGTAAAAGAGGATTTTGTTGCTGCAGCCAGATATGTTTCCAAGACATCACCGATAACAGCCGGGCAAATTGGAATGGCAGGAAATCACAGGATATATGTTAATGACCACTTGACGACTAAAAACAAAATTCTGCTGTCTAAAACTAAAAAACTGGCGTCCGAAACGAATTTTCAATATGTATGGGTCAAACACTCAAAAATTCATGTGAGAAAAGTGGACACCACACCTGTTATGATCGTGAAGTCAGAAAAGGACCTTTCAAAAATTGTTTGATAATACCTATTAACCTTAATCTAACTGTGTTTTACAAGTTTTATAAGTTGTGCCCAAAAAAAGTTTTGGAACCGCAAGCCGGTGTGTGCTACTTGCGTTTTCCTATTAGTTCTGTGTGGCTGCACGGTGCTAATAAGTAAGTTCTTTATAAAAAATATTGGTATAAACTTGTTATGTCCCTGTAACTTCGACCTAATTGGTTTTTGGTCAAGGTCTATTTTTGAATACTATGTTATGTGTGTTTCACCCATTTCGCGCTTATCTTGCTGCCACTCGTCACCTTTTGTTTGTATTCAATGCTTATATTACTCATGCGTTTTGAAGTTATTTATGTTTAGGCACTGTGTTCTAATACGCTTAATAGATTGTGAGTTTTTGCTTTCTACCATCGTAAAATTAATTTATCAAGAATATGAATATGGTTTGGAGTTGTTAGTTTATAACTTAATTTTGCTCGCTCTTTTTAATCTGTTATATTATTGTGTTATAGAAATTGTCAACAGTGCTGGCTAATCTCTGTATTTATTATCAGAATGTGCGTGGTCTGCGTACGAAGACGAATGATATCTTTCATAAAATATCTATGAGTACATACGATGTGATTGTGTTCACTGAGACTTGGCTTGTCGATGATATTTTTAGTGCCGAGATGTTTGATAGTCGATATTTGGTCTGGAGGCGGGATCGAGATTATTCTAGAACTACTCAAAAGCGGGGTGGTGGCGTTTTGATAGCGGTAAAATGTGAGTTTACTGTTGTTGAACGACATGATTGGCAGAGTTCTGCAGAAGATATTTGGGTGTCACTTATCTTAAAAAGAACTAGACCTAAAGTTAACTACCACTTACACATTTGTGCATTATATCTTTGTAAGGAAAACCTTGGCAACTCATATTATAATCAATTACATAATTTTAGTATTAAGCTTAACCATTTGATCTTAACCCACCCATTGGATAAATTTATTATTGTGGGAGACTTCAATTTTGGTAGTAATGTGGATTGGATCGGGTCAGACGGTATTGAATTAATCCCGCAGAATGTATCATGCCATCACCTGAGGGAGTTTTTTGATGGAGTTCTTACATCTAATCTATCGCAATACAACGGTGAGAGAAACAGCAATGCTAGATTATTGGACTTAGTTTTTTCCAACGACTCTGTCAAAGTTACTGAATGTCACGATCCTTTAGCTTTGCCTGTGGACTTGCATCACAAACCTTTAACGATTTCCGCCAGTTTTGTTGAAATTCACAAATTAAATGACAAATTGACTACAAAGTATATTTTTTCTAAGGGTGACTATGCGGCTATTAAATCCGAACTTAACCAAATCAATTGGGATGAATTATTGCTTAATGATTCGTTAGATGAAGCTGTGGAACTTTTTTATAATATATTGTATGAGCTTAGAGATAAGTATATCCAAATTAAATCAGTTAGACAATCTTCTTATCCGCCTTGGTATGACTCAGCTTTGATCAAAGTGCTAAAAGAAAAACATAAATTTCATCGCAAGTTCAAAACGTATGGTAATACGTCGGACTTTCACTCTTTTTCTGTTCTACGTAATAGAGTAGTTAAATTGGAGGAAATATGTTTCGATAAATACATGGACAGAGTTGAGTCGTCGATCATTGAGAACCCGAAATATTTTTGGTCATATGTTAAGAGCAAAAGGCAATCAGGTACTTTTCCTAAAGTAATGCACTATAATGATAAGACCGTGAGCACAGGCGAGGAGATCAGTAACCTGTTTGCAGCCTATTTCCACTCAACATTCCAGAAACCCGAACATGTTCCCGCTACTTCCTCTACCACGTCTGTTGGTACTATCGTTGAACCTGATCTGTCTTGCATTGGCTCAGTTGATGTCTCTCATTCTCAAGTTTTAAAGCTATTAAAGACCTTAGACCTCTCCAAGTCCGGTGGTCCTGATCACTTGCCTCCAGCATTTATTGTAAATTGCGCTGACAGCCTAGTAGTTCCACTGTGTATCTTATTTAGGCGGTCGCTCTCAGAAGGAGTAGTTCCGAAAATTTGGAAATCCGCGTTTGTTACTCCTGTCTTCAAGAAGGGTGATAAGTCCGATATCTCGAATTATCGACCGATATCTAAAATATGTCTTTTTTCCAAAATTTTAGAACGCATAGTGTTTACTAACGTATATGATGCTTTAAAATGCAACTTTGGTGATGAGCAGCACGGCTTTCTCAGGAAGCGTTCCACTACGTCTAACTTAATCTTGTCCCATGAATTTATATCTGAGGGAATGGAACACCGGGAACAAGTTGACGTCATCTATACCGATTATAGTAAATGTTTTGATCGTATTGATCACGCACTACTCATGGAGAAGCTATTAAAGGCCGGAATACATGGAGATTTATTTCGATGGTTTTCATCTTATATTGATAACAGAACGCAGGCTGTAGTGTTGCAGGGGTATACATCTGGATGGTGTTCTATCCCCTCTGGAGTTCCTCAAGGTTCTATTCTAGGAAGCCTACTATTTACTATATTTATTTCTGATGTAAAGTTTTGTTTTGAAAGTAGTTACATTTTGCTTTATGCTGACGATATGAAGATTCATAAGACTATCCGAAACATATCAGATACGCACCTGTTACAAGCAGATTTGACTAGGTTCGAGGAATACTGCAGACGCAACAGGTTGGAACTTAATGTATCGAAATGCTTTCACATGACTTTTACGCGCCAGAAGTCGATAATTGATTCCACATATACACTGTGCAATATTTGTATAGAAAAAGTTGACACTATAAGGGATCTTGGGGTTATACAAGACAGTAAGTTGCTTTTCGATCAGCATATTGATTGTATAGTAAAAAAAGCGTTAAAGGCACTTGGTTTCATAATAAGGACATCGGCAAATTTCCGTTCAATAAAACCTATCAAAGTTTTATATTGTTCTTTCGTACGCAGCCACCTTGAGTATGCATCACAAGTTTGGAACCCTCAATACGGGATTTATATGTCTCGTATTGAGGGAGTTCAGAAAAAATTTCTTAGGTATCTTGATTTTAAAGCGAAGCAAGTGTCATTGGATTACAATCACCGATGTAGAAGGTATCATTTTCTGCCACTCGAGCGCAGGCGTTACATTAGTGATTTAAGTTACTTGTGTATAATTGCAAATGGTTCAATTGACTGTTCTGAACTTGTATCAAAGTTAATGTTACGCACAAATCAGACGGGACTGCGACTGCGACCACTTCTTCATGTACCTCATGCAAGCACAAATTATAGACGAAATGCTTTCTGTCTTAGGGCCAGTCGTAGTTTCAATGATATTTGTTGTGAACAAGACATTGATCTTTTCTGCACCAAGGTAAGCGCGCTAAGGAAAGTATTAGCTGAACCATTTTTTGTACAGGATGCACCTACATGAGCTGTTATTATTAGCTAATTGTTTGTTTGTGGCAATCAACTTACATTAAACAACTTACAGGTGGGTAACCATGATGTGTCAAGATTCATAGTGCTGGCGTGAGAGAGAGATAGTGCTATACGCTCTGTATAGCTTTGTCTCTCTTTTACATCATAAAATTAATGGCTTTGGAACCTCATGGTTGCCCACCAGGGAACTATACTCAATGTTTCTTAGATATCATATCACTTGTTAAATATATTATATATCTTTGCGTGTATTTTATTTGTGAGGGCTTGTAATTAGCAACATAGTTATACATAATTGTGATTAGCTTGTTATTAGTCTGTAAGCCTTCCGAAAATAAATAAATAAATAATGACTTCACTACTTGGCTGGGCACAGGTGTGAGAGGAACTATGACCTCTTATGGCCTAGGATGGTTCATGACCATTCATGGCCCACGAGGGCCCAATGGTGTTGATGAATAGCAATAGAAAATATAGTGAAAGGATGTTTGGTTCTACGCAAATGTGTGGTGTGGAAGAAAGTGTTGGGTTTCCTTACGATGTTTTCCTTCACCGTTTTGCGAGTAGTTGTAATTAAATAAATAGCACAACTTAAGTTACTGGGTTCGAATTTATGGCAATCTGAGTAAGTAAGGCATGATGACTTAAATTTATTATTTTGTCCGTTAGCTAGATTATTAAAAAATATTGAACACAGTTGTGACGCAGCGCTCAACTTTAATGCGTTCTTATTTAAGTATTATTTTATTAATATGACAAAGCAAAAAAAATCGTGTTTAATATTTTTTCATTATATGAGTGACGGACGAAATTATCAATCATCTGCCTAGCCTTTTCCCAACTATGTTGGGGACGGCTTCCAGTCTAATCGGATGCAGCTGAATACCAGTATGTTACATGGAGCGACTGACTATTTGACCACCACAACCTAGTAACTGGGCAATACGATAACCCTTGGTAAGACAGGCTGACGCACGAAATATATTATCTTTTTTTTAATTTTCATCATCCTATTACGGGATTATCAGAACATGAATTTAGTAAAATCCACTTCTGTAATTTTCTTAGTCTATGTTTCTGGACCGGTAATAACTCATGAACGGCACGCCCAACCGGCAAGGGTCATTCTTGGTAGTGAATTGTGTCAGTTATATCTATGTTTATGTATCTTTCATTGTTTTGGTGTATTCGTAGTTTCTGCGATTCATGGGATTTGTTGGGTATAATAATAAAATACCTACAATAACTGATTGCTGCTGTGTCCACCACACACAGCAGCAATCAGTTATTGTATCTGTATGAGGATATTTTGGCGCAGCAAAAATTGGAACTAACGCCGCCATCTTGTTTTTAAGTGACTACCATAGTTCTATGTGGTGAGGTTTCTGTACGTGTTTTTTTTTTTAGTTTCGGCAATTGTGGACCGACTTTAAAAATTCTTCTTTCATTTGGTAGAAGAAGCTCGGGCGAGGTGGTTCCATATAAATGATGACGATGATACAATGATCTTTTAGTACTGTCACAGTTGTTTACGTAGCGAGTACTGGTAAGTGTGCTAATTAGTGAGGGATTGTGGGGTAGATCCCATAGATAAAAAGTGAGTGATATAAAATTAAAAAAAAAACAACCAACTTAAAAGAAACACTACATAACGAAAAATTAATTTCGGATCGTTGGCAAAAAACGAAATTGCAAAACAAAAGACACGACCCTCTGAAATCAAAATTATTTTTCACGTATTGTGTTTTTTGAAGTCTGTGGTTTTTTTTTAAGTTTTTTTAATTTAATTCACAAAACAATTTCGAAAATGTTTACCTACACCGGGCGGAAAAGCCCAAAAAGTTCCTCACAGCAGTATACCTAAGATTTCTTGCTAATGGATAGTGAGAAATAGAATGATGTTGACTGCAATCAAAGAAGAAGTCTAAATTGCTTTTAAATTGGCTAACAATAATCTTAATTGGTAAAAAAAATGATTTAAGTATAGAGGAAAACGAATTAAAATTCAAAAAATTCCATGTTTTTAAATTTCGAGCAACTCTCAAATTCGAAGCATTTATTATTATTGTTTTTTTAAGCCATTCATAATGTATTCGATAGGTAAGTCGGCGTTAGAGTGGAGAAAAATAAATACTACCCACATAGTCTTTACATTCACAATAATTTAATAAAAATCCAGAGTGCTGGATTGTTCTTTGGCCAAAGAATTAGCATTGCCATTCAAAGTGACAATGCTGCCAGTCTTCTGGGCACCTTTCTGGACGACGGCGATGCGGATGAGTACTTCGACGCCTAAGTGTTTTAACCGACTTCTAAAAAAGGAGGAGGTTCTCAATTCGACTGTATTATATATTTTTTTTTTTATGTTTGTTCGCGCATAACTCCGTTACTTGCCAACCGATTTGAAAATTTTTTTTGTGTAGGTACCACAACTAAAAAGTGAAAAATAAAAACTTTTTTACAAAAAATAAAACCAACTTCCAAAAAAAACACTAACATTACACAAAATTATTTTTCACTTTGTAGTGTTTTTTTTGGAAGTCGGTTTTATTTTTTGTAAAAAAGTTTTTATTTTGTATATAGTTAGTTAGATAGTCATTTAATTTAAGTATTCATAAGTTGTTGATAATATGTAGAAATATAATAAAGTTACAAAAAAAAAGAACAGAATGTGAAGCTAAGACCGAGGCTAAGCGGGATTGTCCGAAAGGGTTACCACTACCCTGGAACATGAAGGGCTAAGAAAGGAATATGGATGAGTTTTAGTTAGTAAGATTCTGACACTCCCTTCCGTTCCACCCAGAGCGGGAGGAGTCATTTGATGATTTCCCAACCTCAAAAAGCTTACACTGAGGCCCATGGCCAGTTTAAAAAGTCAAAGGTTAGGTTAGTCCCTAACCAAGCGAAGAAGAAGAAGAAGAGAATTGGAAAAGTCTCATTGGTACTTGGCCGGACTTAAAACTATAATCTCGTGCACACCATAACCACTAAGCCATGATACACAAAAAAGCAAAAAAAAACAAAATAAATACCTACTCTAAAGTTATTCCTAAATCCATCATCAGGGCTTTTGTCCGTCGGTCACGGAACTGTTTTTTTGTTTATGGGTAAAAACACTTGCACGTGTTTATGCTTTTTGTTTACAACAAAAAAATATTTAAATACCTTCACTATAAAAACATGGGACTCCCAGACTGACCGGTATATCAAAGGGAAACTGCTATAATTACCACGCTTCGCTAGATAGATTGGTGATCTCATGTTGTTGTTATTGTCTGGAATTAGTGAGCGGCGCTTGCGCCGTGCGGTTTTTACGACTTGACAAAATACCCAGATTTCTTTAAATAAATAAGTTTAAAACCGAGCACATCATGTTACCCCGATAAGTCAAATTTCTTTGATAGTTTTTGAACTTTATGACAACAATGTAAGGTTGATTTTCAATTGGGAAAATTTGACATTTTCGGATAGCTTGGTGTGCTGACGTCTGTACATAAAACTTCCGAAATAAATTATTTAAATGACGGTGAAAAACCGCATCAAAACTCGTTGCTTAGGTTAAAACAACTACTCAGAGAGACACGTAAACTGAGGTTATTGGTCGATTCGCACAAATTTACTCACCCGAAACAGACAAATCCACACTTTAAAAATGTTTTTTTCTATAGGCGACTCGTCAATTCCAGGAGTATGTAGGTAGATAATAGATAAGATAATTAAGATTTATTTTCTTACCACAATACATAATTATATTAACGGTTTAGACAATTAAAACAAAAATTAGTAATGTTATATTGTGGGGAGACTGGTGCCTAATAAGCTAGACACCAGGTCTTCGCCCCCTAAGTAATGGTTATATTTAATTATTGTGTAAGTGCTCTAAAAATTTCATAAGGTAAGTTAAACATTAATTGTTTGTACTGTGAGCTATTCTATAATATATTCAATTGCAAATTATTAATGCTAAGAGGGATGTGTGGTGTTACCCGAATGGATAGAATACGGAATGAGTATATAAGAGGAAGACTGAAAGTGACACCGGTGACTGAAAAGTTGTGTGGAAATCGGTTGTCATGGTATGGGCATGTTATGCGGAGGAATGAGGAAAATGTTGTCAGGAAAGTTGTGAGCATGAATGTGGATGGCTATACAAGTAGAGGGAGACCAAAGAAACGATGGATGGGTTGTGCGAAAGATGATATGGCTAGGAAGGGAGTGACTACCGAGATGACGACTAATAGAGAAGTATGGAAGAAAGAGACATGTTGCACCGACCCCAAATAAATTGGTATAAGGGCAGGAGAATGATGATGATTAAATTGCAAATTATTCTAGTATTAGTATTGTTAGTATTTGTGTGTGTATGTGCTTGTATAGGGATGAGTGTGTGATTGAGTGTTGTATTAGGCAATTGGCACATATTTAATTCTATGCAGTAAAGTTCGCCTCAAAGAGATATATGTTAGCATTTTATGAAGGGCCTCTTCAACTTCAGGTTAGGGCCGAAGACTTCCGAAGGGTTACCGCTACCCCGGAACATAAAGGGCTAAGGAAGGAACATGGATGGGTTTAAGTCAGTAAAACTCTGACACTCTCTTCCGTTCCACACAGAGCGGGAGAAGTAATTTGATGATTTCCCACCCTCAAAAAAAAAGGCCCTGTTGTATCGATTTGATGACCTCTTCATACTTTGCTGTAACTGAGGTCTACAAATCATGCTGATTAAGTACTAAAGACTAATATGGCCGGCTTATTGCTAATTCAGCTTCCTTATTCTATGAGCTATGTCGATCACTTTGGTTCTCTGCTTAGATCATTTCGATCCTGCTCGACCCTCACTAAGTCTCCATTAATTTTGAATCAACCGTACCGTGTCTGACAACGTTTTGGCTCTGTAAATCAAAACATGCACACTGATGGAAGAATCTAGTATTAGTCTCTGTGGAACACGAAATTACACTACTAATTCTGTTATTACTTACACTTGCATGCAACGTTCTTGCTGAAGTTTTTTTGACAGTCATTATTGGTCGTCGTAAGAAGAAGACTCAGTTACAAGGTTGTGGAGGTGAGATAGGCAATCGCTACATATAAAATACTTTCTGGTATTCAGGTGCATTTGATAAGTCTCGACGCCAACCGAACATACGTGGCTAAAGGCTAAGTAGATTGATTGCTCTTGCTCATATTCGTGCGAAAATCTTCCTATGTGTGTGACACAGCATGCTGTTTTTAAATCACAATTTAATACTGTCTACCAAATTCAAGACTATACACCGCTTTTACCGGTTTTGTCAAATGTTGAACTCTTAACTGGTCGACTAAAATTAGAACGGTCAAATTCTGATTTTGGAATTTCCAATAACGCACATGCGAAGGTACGTTATGGCTAGGTAGGTAGGTTAGCATAATTTGGCATGCAGAAAAATTGTTTACTTGCGACTAAAGTTATGTAAGTAAAACGACTAAGATCGGGTAATATTAAAAAAAAATGGTTAGATGATTGCTAATTATGGGTATTATTAGGCACTTATAAAAACAATATTAAAACTAAAATTCACAATTCTACACAATTTACCTACAATTTTTATAACCACATCATTAATATTAAGTTTATTCTAGCATGGGTCCTAGAATAAATTTAATAATGTGGTTAGAAGAATGAGTCATAAGTAAATAATTGTGTATTTTTTTTCTGCGTAGATTTCGAAGGAAAAATTATACCTATCCAACTCGCGTTTGACAGGTTTTTGTTTTCAACATCTAAACGTTTTGTTTTTGTTCTTTTTTTGTTGCTTCCGGGTAATAAGATTTCGCAGCCGCACAGGTAGATCCACCAGGTTAAGCTACGCTTGCCGGAGTTGGCCTTGGATGGGTGACCGTCTTTACATACCGAGACTCCTCCGTGCCTCGGAAAGCACGATAAGCCGTTGGTACCGGCTGTCATTTGTGCATCTTTAACACAGGTCGTCAGAAGCCCGAAAATCTGACAGCCAGTCTTACCAAGGGGTATCGTATTATACCCAGTTACTGGGTTGTGGAGGTCAGATAGGCAGTCGCTCCAAGTAAACTACTGGTATTCAGCTGTATCCGGTTAGACTGGAAGCCAACCCCAACATTGTTGGGAAAAGGCTAGGCAGATGATGATATCTTAGAAACATTATTATTATTATTATTATTAGAACAAATGAATATTAGTTTGGAACTACCTATTGAAATAAAGAGTCTCGCCATTTTTCTTTTCAAACTTCTTTAACTAACCAATAAAATATAGCGTGCGCACGGGCAGGGATTGCGATCACTCTACCGATTTGCAGCAGGCGAACCGGGCGTCGGCGGAGGGCGGACAATGCCCTATTCCAGCCTCCGTAAACAACAGGTTCGGAGGGACGAGGTGGACCGGTACTAACCGCGGATCGAGGAAATATTATTAATAATAATAATAATAATATCCTTGGACATTTCACACAACGCCATATCGTCCCAAGCTAAGCAACCTAATGCTTGTGTTATGGTAACGAGATGGCTGATAAACTACTTACATTCATTTTTTTTTTGGAAATACATACATATAGATAGAAAATATTATTAATAGGGATGATGACTAAAATTAATTTAGTCCGTCAATTACATTATTAAAACATATTGGACGTGTTAATTTAGTCCGTCAAGTATATTATTAAAATATATTGGACACGTGTTTCATCTTTTTTCACGTAATTAAAAGATTTCGTCGAAAATTAGATAAAAAGAGGAGAAAAGCTAGAATTTACTAAGCAGACGGTTTTCCTGGGAATTACGCTAGACGACAAGTTACAATGGGGTCCCCACATAACAACTCTTGCGGGACGGCTAAGCTCGGCCGCATATGCTGTTAGAAAGATAAGGCAGTTAACAGACGTAGAAACCGCGCGTTTGGTTTGGTTTGGTTAGTTACTTCCACAGCATTATGTCGTATGGCATTTTACTGTGGGGTCGGGCTGCTGACATTGAATCCATTTTTATTTTGCAAAAGCGAGCTATCAGAGCTATTTACAATCTACGTCGCCGCGAATCGCTTAGGGAACTGTTTAAAAGTATTAATATTATGACGGTACCTTGCCAATTCATTTATGAAAACATTATGTATGTAAGAAAAAATCGACATCTTTTTAACAAAATAAGTGATATATGATGAACTTTAATACTAGAAATAAAAATAAAATAGATCAACCCTTTTTTAGGTTATCAAAAGTAAATACATCTTTTATGGGGTCTGTGTTAAATGTTACAACAAAATATCTTGTGACATTCTGCAATTAAATGAAAGAAAATTTTAAACTCACATTAAAAAATTAAATACACTTTGTAAACAAGCATATTACAAATTAGAGGATTATATAAAGGATAAGGATGCTTGGAAACATGGTCCTGCTCCACAGGGCAATCTAGTGTCTAGACAAAATCAAACTGGTTGCTAAGTAAATTAGGTAATAATTTATTATTACCTTATTACAGGTTATTTGTAAAATACTATTTTAACATGTTGAAATATCTTCTCACACATTGATTGATTTAATATTATTAACTTTTAGAATGTTTGTAAATATGTGAGCACCATGTACTTTTGACATACTTAAGTTTACCTGTCATTACTATATGTTTTTTTCTTTTCACTTTTTGTGGTGTAGTGTTTTTATTCTGGGTGCATCGTCTTCACATATAATGTTATAATTCATGTATACAAAACATTGTAAAACATTTTAAAAGAGTAACGGTGGAGTTTCTTGCCCATTCTTCTCCACACGAAACTACCTTTTGGAAGGGGCGACTAGAATCAATTCTATTTCTTGTTCATTTTGACGTTCAAAAGTGCCTTACTTGTGCCTATTTGAAATAAATGATTTGACTTTGGCTTTGAATTATTGTGTCAAAATGTGGCATAACGTCATTCCTATGTAGAATTTATATTGAGTTGTGACGTACCGCGCCCCCACTCCTTAACTTTAATGCGTTTTATCTAAGTCATTTTTTATTAACTTGATAAAGTAAAAAATACGTGTCTAATATTTTTTTATAATCTGATTGATGAAAGATTTTTTTTCCCTCACATCATTCCTAATAGTTCCTATGATCCCCGGTACAAGTGTGTGAAGGGAAGCGGGATTGTCCGAAAGGGTTACCGCTACCCCGGAACATAAAGGGCTAAGGAAGGAACATGGATGGGTTTTAGTCAGTAAGAGTCTACACTCTCTTCCGCTGCACCCAGAGCGGGAGAAGTCATTGGATGACTTCCCCGACTTAAAAAAACAAAAGTGTGTGACGGGATCACTGAGGTGGTTTTTAGTCAGTAACAGTCTGAAAGAACCCGTCGCCCACCCGGCGCTGAACATCTGTGAGGACATTCCAACCCATAACGAAAAAAAAATCGCTGGGACTGCGACAGTCCGTTACAACCAAGTTCTTCACGTTTTAGGACCCCAAAATCGGAACTACCTACTTAATATGAGGTTCACAAATAGAGGCACAATCACTATAATAAACTGATCAATAATAATAATAAGAGTTTCTATTAAATATGTACATGCGTTACAATAATGTTGCTGTAAGAGTTGGTCGTAGGCTTTGGGCCATGTATTTGTATACATGTGCAAAACAAGCCCGAAAATTACTAAGTTATCTCTTTGTTAGAATTCTGAAATAAAAAGAGAAACGAAAATTTTAGAGACCTGTTAGAGAGCTGTATTGACAGTACTTTAAAAATAATTTGCTACTTGCTCATAATATATACATTTTTAAGTTTTAGGTTGTATAGTGTATATAAGATTCGTGTTTAATTCCTGAAAATAAATAATATATTCCAAAAAAAGAAAAGGTCGCGAACCACATTCAGATCAAGATACAACTGGTCTGCAAATTGCAAAAAAACGCAAATATTTTTGAATTTCAAGGTCCACCTTTACGCATTCGCTTTAAATGCGAATCCAATATAAAGCTCTTGCGTGTATTTTTTTTAAATTTTTTGAAACGACTGATTAAGATGTTGCAAAACTGGAAAAAATACAAACCTTAAAAAAATATTAAAAAATAAGCTAAAAAAATATTTTTAAAACTACTTTCATTTTCGACCAACTTGAAACGCTGCCATTTTGGCGCGCTTATTCTGTGACGACATCGTGCTCAAATGGCAACAACGAAGTTTTGATTCATGAAGTTAATCTACTCGTAAATTCATCTGCCGAGCCTTTTCCCAACTATGTTGGGATCGGCTTCCAGTCTAACCGGATGCAGCTGAATACCAGTATTTTACATGGAGCGACTGCCTATCTGACCTTCACAACCCAGTAACTGGGCAATATGATACCCATTGGTCAGACTGGCTGTCAGACTTTCGGGCTTCTGACGACCCGTAACGACTGTCAAAGATGCACAAATGACAGCCGAGACCAACGGCTTAACGTGCTTTCCGATGCACGGAGGAGTCTCGGTATGTAAAGATGGTCACCCATCCACGGCCAACCCCGGCAAGCGTAGCTTAACCTTATAGATCGACCTGTGCGGTTGTTAGTACTTAGCCACGAGCTTCTCGTATATCTATAAAAATAAATAAAAGCGTCAAGTCACTAATTCCTACATTCACTCAATGATTAATCATGAAATCTCAAGAACTTCTGAACCAACGAAGATGATATTTAGCAGAGAGGTAGATTATGAGTTGCAACCATCGATCACTAATATTTTTTAGTGATCGATGGTTGCAACACAGCGTTCTATACAAAAAGTCTTCTAGGCATGGCATCCAGAATTTACTATAAACTACCGAAGCTTATTAGAGAAAAACACGAACTCAATGATTTTAAAAGATTGTTACATAATTTACTAACTGAAAAAGCATATTATTCTATTAATGAATACCTAGAAGATAATGCAACATATGCGGATAAATGTGTGCGTGTGAACTAACTTTTTTTAACGCACAGCAATTAATTTGTGATTATAAAATTAGTCTATAATTAAAATATAATTTTTATACTTGCTAAACTTTGGCTTGCAATATTGTCAGTTCGTTGTTTTAGCATACAATTTTTGTAATTGCAAATTCTATTTGATATTTGTACGCCGTTAACGGCAAAGCATAGAGATCTCTGTACCTATTTTATAACACCCATTTTTATACCTATGTTTTACAAATAAATATTTGGCTTTGACTTTGACTTTGCAGACGTCAACTAAGAAAGGGTTTAAGGAAACTCTCTCATAAATTGGTAAAATAGTTGGTGGAAGTTGGTATGAAACAAATGACAACCTTGACGCGGGCAAAGCCGCTGGCAGCATCTAGTCAAAATAAAACAATATGAGGGATTAAAGCTTATAAGGTTAATTTATTACTTTGGAAAAGCACACAAAAACTTACTATAAATATTGTCTCATTCCTAACGAAAAAATAACATCAAAACCGCATCTGACAAAGTATACCTTTTTAATAAGCCGAAAGATGCAAATGTAAGGAAAATTACAACATTGATTGCCTGTCTCATTGTTCTAGTGGTCGCAAGTGCTACTGCTGAGCTTGAAGCTCTGGGTTCGAATCCCAGGTTGGACAAAGGTTGGGTTTTCCATCAACAATTTCTCAGTTGCGGCCTGGAATCTGGGTTTGTGCCAAAAGGCTCGCGCCCTGTTACATTTGACTTAGGGCGGAGTTCACCAATGAAACTGAACGCGCGCATAAAATGCGTTTTGAACAAGTTTTGAACGCGGTTTTGATGTGCTAATCGAGTTCAGTTTTATAGGTGAAATCAGTCCTTAAACATAACATGCAAAATGTGAGTGTGTTAAAGATACTTCTGCATAACCCTTCGGGGGATATAATGTTTATGGACTCGTCTGACTTGTACGAAGCCATGAAAAATTATAATGAATTAAATATATCTCATCTTAGTTCAGGGGCCTAGACAAAGACACATTTTCAAATTGTCAAATTGTGTAACGATACTCGATTAATATTCCCGTACAAATACGTTGACAAGTGACGATTCGATTTCGAAAATTGTTGATCGAACAATTCGTTATCTCAACGATTCGGATTGTCAAAAACAATCACGCAATCTGAATTAGCTGTGGAAAAACGTGATCATACACACGACATCTGTTGTAAGAAGGTTATTCGATTTGTGGTTTGACAAAAACCCCGTTTCGGTCGTAATAATATTTTAAACATTAATTTCATAAAAATAACCGCAAACCAATACATAAATAAATAATCACCAGAAAGAAACCTTAGTTACTAACGACTTGTAGGGGCTAAGTGCATGTGTCATGTCATCACTTTTCGTTTCACCAATAGCATTTTTTTTTTGATGGTGCGATATCTTCAAATACCCCTCCCGCACTGGATGGATTGAAAGTGGAGCAGTGTCAGACGCTTACTGACCTTTATGTTCCGGGGTAGCGGTAACCCTTTACGACAATCCCGTTGACTCCAGCTTTTATATTATTGTCCATGGACTCAGCTTAACATGCTGTTGAGGTAAATATTTCTCAGGCATGCTGGTTTCCTTACGATGTTTTCCTTCACCCTATTCTAAGCAAGTGATAATAATTATCACTTATAATAATATAAATAATAATTAGCATAATTATTATGCAATATGCAAATGAATCCAAAAAGTGAGTTCGAACACTGCTTTTCAACACATCAAATTATGTTTATTTAGAACCCTTCTTTAATATTTAACGTAGTCGGGTAAAAATTCAGACATTCATCAGAACCCAGCATTCGTATTATGTAATTGGAAAAAGCTAGACAGATATTCTAGCTCTATTCTTCTATTTCTTGTTCATTTTGACGTTCAAAAGTGCCTTACTTGTGCCTATTTGAATTGATTTGATATTATTTAGGGTCCTATTGTAATAACCATCTGCGAATACCTGTAGATATCCGAAACCATTGAATTGTCACCTATTACTTTTAAAACTTTTTCCAAAAAAAAAAAACAAGAATCAAACCCAAACCTCAATATTCAAAACATTCTCCAATCAATAAAAAAAAAATTGTATGATGTCAGTGGACCCTTAATACCACAGAGCACCTCACTGAAGGTGATGCGAAGGTCAAGAGCAGGCCCATACGGCAATAAAAAAAGTTATTTATATAAAATTATAAACCTATATAACCTTATTTTGGGGAGTGTGGCGAGCAGACTCGATTGTCTATACGTGAATCGCTGCTGCAAGCTGTCCACCTCAGTGTTAGGCGTGTGGCAGTGATTCACATGTATTCAATGGTTTTAGGTTAAGTGATTAGAATAGGAATACTAACATAGGAGTAAGGAATAAGCGGGATTGTCCGAAAGGGTTACCGCTACCTCGGAACATAAAGGGCTACGGAAGGAACATGGATGGGTTTTAGTCAGTAAGAGTCTGACACTCCC
The DNA here is from genome assembly GCA_951799385.1 of Hyppa rectilinea. NCBI lineage: Eukaryota > Metazoa > Arthropoda > Insecta > Lepidoptera > Noctuidae > Hyppa > Hyppa rectilinea. The sequence goes on along the minus strand of OX637321.1, from coordinate 14,440,670 downwards.
TTCCGCTCCACCCAGAGCGGGAACAGTCATTGGATGATTTCCCAGCCTTAAAAAAAAAAAGGAGTAAGGAATATTGTTACTAACACAATTGAGACATGTTACTTGAATAAACTCAAACTCAACTCAAACTCAGTATTTATTTTAAATTAGCTTTTGCCCGCGACTTATCACGCATAAAATTTGTTGTAAATCAATTCGTTATTATACATATAAACCTTCCTCTTGAATCATTTAAAATCTGAAAAAACTGCATTTAAATCCGTTGTGTAGTTTTAAAGATCTAAACATACATACATACAGTCATGAGAACAGACGCGGGAAGTGACTTTGCTTTATACGAGTACTATGTAGTGATAAACCAATTACAGGCACTTTTGAATTGTCAAGGGGTCAGTTAAAAAGATGAAGCTAGTAGCCCATTTCCAAGCAGTGGAGAAGAACGTGCAAGGAAACAAGGCAAGGAACTCCATGGATTCTCTTTTTAATCAGAAAGATATATTATTATTATATAAATAATGATCTTGTCATCGGCAAGTTACGAGGAAAGATAATTTTATTACCTCTGCATGATAAGTGGTGCTTCAACCTAATGATAATGAATTTGATTGTGATGTTATGTATTTATCATTCTTATTCAGAGATACCATATGCCAGGTTTTTTATTTTTGGGTAGAGCCTATCATCATCTGCCTAGCCTTTTCCCAACTACGTTGGGGTCAGCTTCCAGTCTAACTAGATGCAGATAAATACCAGTATTTTACATGGAGCGACTGCCTTTCTGACCTCCATAACCCAGTAACTGGGCAATACGATACCCCTTGGTAAGACTGGCTGATGGCAGATGGCTGGCATTGGGAAACGTGTCAAGAAGACTGACAGTATTGCCACATTGAACGACAATGCTAATTCTTTAGCAAATAATGAATCAGCCTTCTGGTAACTCGAAGTGTTGGTCAGAAATTTTGTCGAGCATAAGAAGACTAATATCTATATTATACATATTATAATAAAACAGTAAAAAAACTGTGTCTGTACATTAGTAACTAGGCAATACGATACCCCTTGCTAAGACTGGCTGTCAGATTTCCGGGCTTCTGACGACCCGTAACCACTGTCAAAGATGCACAAATGACAGCCGAGACCAACGGTTTGGGTAGAGCCGTAGCATAACATAATCAGCCTATAATATTCCCACTGCTGGGACACAGGCCTTTCTCTGTAAGAGGGAGTGGGCTGTACCCCACCACACGGGCCCATTGCGGGTTGGTAGATGTCGCATGTTTTCGATTTTTTTGGTTCTAGGACATGCTGGCTTCCTGACGATGTTTTCTTTCATCGTTTTGAGAGCAGTGGTGATGAAAATAAATAAGCGCAGAAGAGACCTATCTGGGTTCGAACTCACGATCTACATACAACGCATAAGTCGGGAACGATACCACAGGTCCACCACTGCTGTAGAGTTCTTGCTTAGCTAATATTGCATTTTTGCATATTCAACAACAACAATATACGTATATATAATATAATAATAATAATAATAATATCCTTGGACAATTCACACAACGCCATATCATCCCAAGCTAAGCAACCTAATGCTTGTGTTATGGTAACGTGATGGCTGATAAACTACTTATATACATTTTTTTTTTGTAAATACATACATACATATTATAGATAGAAAATCACTCAGACCCGTAACAAATACTTGCAGGTCGTCCAAATATTTGTTCCGTGCGGGAATCGAACCCGCGACATGCGGCACAGCAGTCAATTGCTCAACCGCTGCGCCAACCGTGTCGTCCATTCAACAAATGTGATGATGTCTGATTTCTAACTGTAGTGAGGTGTAGAAAAAAAAGAACCACTTAGGTCCATAAGAAAAATTCTCTCGAAACAACAATAAATATAACCGTAAAAATCAGTAAAAATTGATGGATCTTATAGGCAAAAGGCTTCTAATAGGCGAAGAACGAATGGGTTGAATAAAAAAAAGTAATTGTAACAAACTTAACAATAAATAAATTGAATGTCTTATTAACTTAAATAAAATGGAACTAGGAATCCTAAACTAGTTACTCTGATGACTTAAGGCTTCCGCAAAAAAACGCGAAACGCTGTCGCGTAACATTTTTAGCTAGAACAATCACCATGAAGTTTTATAGAAATTGTTCTATACATTCGCATCGCGCTGTCGCGTCGTCGTCACCAGTCTACGGGAGCCTTTCCTTCCAAAGAACATTAAGGAAATAAAATAAATATTATACCTGTACAATTTTATACGCTTTGTGTAAAGGCCATATTTTGGTATTTAATGTCTTTCCTCGTTATTCTACATAATATGCGAAACAAAACATTTTTGCGTTTGGGGATTTTTTTTTTAAATTTCGAAAAAATAAAACAAAATCTTATTGAATAAAAGATTTGATCTGTGATGCGGATGTGGTCAGAAACATAATTATTTACCTGGCATTGACGGAAAATTATAAGAAACTATAGAACTCACCATTGTACGTCTGAAATAGTTACTGTTCTTAAATTTTAAGTATGGAAAAAAATATATTTGTCATATTTTCATCAGACTTTTTTCAGGTAAAACGCCAGAACTATTTTTAATAGTATAAGGAATTCTAGCACTCGGCCTCATCCGAATAGAGCTCATTTCTTTGCGCTCTACATTGCATTGAGTGACCTGGGCATCGGGTTGCCTAAAGATTCAGACTGATCTAAGAGCACAATTTAAAAGATTAGTCGTATTGTTGCACACACAAATGATCGTTCTACAGCTACGAACTTATAATCCTATTTCCAGCCTATATCAACACAAAAAGTAAGAAAGATACGCGAATACGCTTCGCCCGTCAGCTGTTTCAACGACACAATTTCATAGCCACAGCGGTGCCGCAGGAAACACGGGACACTTAATCCCGTAACTAGGCTAGGCTAGACAGTTGACAATCGACAGTTTCCATTTTCCATTTCCCTACTTTTTAAATCCACGAACGAAATGCTAATCTCGGTATTTTTGAAAGAGGAACATGGAATTCTCCGCGGCTTATCGGATTACTTATCTGTGGATTCTATTAAAAAATAATAAGAAAAAGAGTGTTGTGAAAGACGACTAAAGGGTTGAGTTAAAAGGGAAGGCAGCAGTGTCCCTGGTGTCAAATCCATACCTACTTAATATTTAAGGTGTGGCGGAAACTCTGCCTTATAACGCTTTAATGGCAGAATGGATTTTCATAAAATTCATGCATACTGGAAGAGGGCCTGCTCACACGTGCAATAATTTCCACTTGTGAGCAGCGTGCTGAAGACACTTTTAGAGGCTGACGCAATAACTATCGGTATCCGGCTTGAAGGACCAATTTATTATTGTATACTAACGTGACCTACAAATGACTTCGAAGACCATTAATTCAGCCCTTTTGGTAAAGTTAACCAATTAAATTTACTTTGCAAAGAAAAACCAGTTTTTTCTCCAAGTTTTTCTTTATTTTCCACACTGTTTTTGGCCCGTACGTTACGTATTACACATTACGCAAAGCTAATTAGTGTTTCTTGCAAAGTAACTTTTATAAAAATCTCAACAGGTTATTAACATCATTACGGAAACGCTTCTTAAGGTTTGTTATTTATTTTTATTTTTGTAGGCATTGTTAGATTTGAAATAATACTAGAAGTTTCTTAGATGAGTTGTATAATTTTATAGGATTTTAAAACATAAATTACGTATAGCTAGTGACCCATCCCAGCTTTACGCAAGTGTAATGATGACATGTGAAAACATCAAGAAATTGTGTACTTTGTCACAGTTTATTAATATTAATGTGTTAAATACAAACACAAGCAAACATCATCTCATCATCTTCCTAGCCTTTTAGCAAATATTTTGTGGTCAGCTTTTTTTTTTTGAGGGTGGAAAATCATTAAATGACCCCTCCCGCTTTGAGTGGAGCGGAAGGGAGTGTCAGACTCTTACTGACTAAAACCCATTCATGTTCCTTCCTGAGCCCTTTATGTACCGGGGTATCGGTAACCCTTTCGAACAATCCCGCTGAGAAGTCCCACAGCCTGGTCTGGCGCGATCTCGCCTGTGAGAAACTCGGCCAAAGCAGAGTCTCACACAGAAAGTGGGACAGGCCATGGGAATCGCCGCCTCCGATAAGACCTGCGGTGGCCTGTCGTCGAAAGAGCTGTTACAGGCTTCGACAGGCTTAGCAACGCCTGGCGCGGCAGTTAATGGGCTGGGGGCCTGTCTACCTATAACGGTTCAAAAGATGCATACCTGTGTGTGATAGACGGACAAACAAAGGAGCTTGTTAATGCTCTATTGTTCCCGTCCTATAGGGTCCCGTTTCAAGTCCTGTCACACTTTCGGAATATTCTGACGACGACAGTGCATCCTTTTTGTCGTCAAAATTCCGATAGTTTGACGACCACATAATGGTGATCAGCTGCATCCGGTTAGCAGCTGATACCATTATTTTACATGAAGCGACTGCCTGTCTAACCTCTACAACCCAGTTATTGAGCAATACGATACCGTTGGTAAGATTGGTCGTCACACTCGCGCCAGGCCAGGCTGTGAGACCGCCGCTTTATATACTAAAAATGTATAATAATTAAATAATAAAAATCTAATAGAGGTTGATTGAAGGACATTGAAGGGAGACCCATAAATGAAACATCGGCGTTTTTTGCTTGTAAAAATGGTGCAACTCCAAAATTGGCCGCTTTTTATTTGTATTTTCTTTGTTATCTACTTAACGAAGCATTTATTGTTTGACTTTGACTTTGACTTTAACAAGGATAAAATACCCAGTGTAATAAAATACTACACCAATGTATTTATTGCTGTCTGTCCTTTTTTTTTTTTTTTTTTTTAAGGCTGGGAAATCATCCAATGACTTCTCCCGCTCTGGGTGGAGCGGAAGGGAGTGTCAGACTCTTACTGACTAAAACCCATCCATGTTCCTTCCGTAGCCCTTTATGTTCCGGGGTAGCGGTAACCCTTTCGGACAATCCCGCTTACCCGGCAGGCTTGGCCCTGAGGGGCCCCTTCATATGCTGACATCTCTTTGAGGCGCGCGTGGAACATATACGCGCCGTCCGGCACGGGTCTGGTGCTGATCGGACGGTGAGTCACCCATTACTCACCGTCCGCAGGCCCGCGCCTACGGTGGCCGGGAGTCGTCACGTGGCTCCCGACGCCCGGGGCGTCTCCTGCGGCGGCTGGGACGGGAGGACCTTTCTCTCTCCCATCCCGCCACCTCCTTCGCGAGCATAACTTTTTCGCAGAAGGAGGTGACTGCCTCCCACTCCCTCTCACCCCGGACCATGGCTTGCACCAGAGCCGGGCGCGAGAGGTCGCCGCCGCCGATCGCCTCTACGAGGACACGGCGGTGCTCTGCCCATGCGGGGCAGGTTTGCACCGTGTGCTCTACCGTGTCCTCTGGGCGATCCTCGCAGTGGTGACACCCGGGCGTTTCCTCCCGCCTGATGATGTGCAGGAACCTCCCGAAACATCCATGTCCGGTGAGGACCTGCGTCAGGCGGTAGGTGAGGGCGCCGTGACGCCTCTCTAGCCACTCCTCAAAGAGGGGCCTTACCGCCACTATCGTGGCGTGCCCTGCGCTGGGTTGCGACAGTCGCTGCTTCCAGGCCGCCATGAGATCGCGCCGGAGGTCCGTCCGCTCCGCCGCAATTTGCTGCGGAAACGGAGTTTCCCCCCGGCTTAGTACCTCCGCGCGCCACTCGAACAGGCGCGCGAGGACTATCGCCTCCAGATCCCACGGCGGCAGTCCGGCAAGGAGGCTTGCCGCCTCGCCCGAGATCGTGCGGTACCCCCGGATTAGCCGAATGGCTACCACCTTTTGGGGCGCGTTCAGATAGTGAGCGGCTCGTCGCCGCAATGAACGCGCCCACACCGGGGCCCCGTATAGGGCCATGGACCGCACGACTCCCGCGTAAAGCCTCCGGCAGGAGGCGTTTGGCCCCCTCAAATTGGGCAAGAGCCGCTTGAAGGCGGCCCCAGTCCGTTCCAGCTTGGGGGCCAAACGTCGGAAATGCTCCACGAAATTCCATCGGCTGTCGAGGACCAGACCCAGGTATTTCATCGTGGTCTCGACGCCGATGTGAACCCCTCCTACCGTAAGTTGGGATCCCGATGGTGGCCTATTCCGAGGCCCATGAAAGTACATGGCCTCGGACTTGTGCAATGCCACCTCGAGACCCAACTGCCGGATCCTCTCAACGACTATCGCAACCCCGCGTGTCATCGCGTCGGCCGCCGCCTGATGCGACCTCCCCTGCGCCAGGACCAGCGTGTCGTCAGCGTAGCAAACTACGCTGACGCCGTCAGGGAGGTCGGCCCGCAGCACCCAGTCGTAACCGATGTCCCACAGGAACGGCCCCAGAACCGATCCCTGCGGGACACCGCACGACATCTCTCGCCGGTTCCATTCGCCATCGCGACCGGGGTAGATGACGGCTCTGTCCGTCAAGTACGCCCCGACTATTCGACGGAGGTAGGTCGGCACCCGGTGATACCGGAGTGCTTCCCTAATGCAACTCCAGGGCAGGGTGTTAAAGGCGTTGGCGATGTCGAGTGACACCGCCACGACGACCCTACCCTGGGACACCGCGTCCCCCGTCGTGAGGGCTCTAACGCGCATGATGGCGTCCACCGTCGAGCGCCCCTTGCGGAAGCCAAACTGGCAGTCCGCAAGGTCCGGCCCCGTCCTTCCAAGGTGCCCGACGAGGCGGCCCGCAATAATTCTCTCGAAGAGTTTGCCGACCTCGTCGAGCAGCACTATGGGCCGGAATGCGGACGGAGAGTCTGCAGGGCGCCCTGGCTTCTGTATGAGGACCAGCTTCCCCGTCTTCCAACGGAGCGGAAACTGGCCTCTCTCCATGCATGCGCTTAAGAGCGCCTCCAGTCGGGGCCCGAGAGCCCCTGAGGCCAGGACCCAGGCTTTACCAGGCAAGCCGTCGGGTCCTGGGGCGGTATTCTTGGCCTTGAGTCTTCCTACCGCCGCTCTCAGATCTACCTCGGTCACTTCGGGGATGTCGTCGTCGTCCTCGTGGTCCGCTTCGGGCGGAGCCATAGGCGGGGGAGTGTGCTCCCCGCGTGAAGGGAACAGAGTGCTCACCACCTCCTCCACCAGCTGTGGGCGGAGACTCTGCGTCAGTGGGGGGGCCCAGGTGCGGAGCTTGTTCCGCACCATTTTATATGGGCGCCCCCATGGATCTCTGTCCAGAGTCCCCACCATCTCCTCGCGGGCCGAGTCCTTGGCCCGCTGGACAGCTTCTTGGAGGGCGGTCTTCGCCGCTCTGTACCCCTCGTACAGCTCCGCCTCCGTGGCTGCCGCATCCGGAGGGCGAATGCGGAGCCTGCGGTGCCTGGTGTACAGGTGGCGCACCTCGACACACATCTTGCGAAGTACTTCAACCTCTTGCGACCACCAGTACACCTGACGTCGGGCGCATCCTGGCCGGACTCGGGGCATTGCCACGTCACAAATCTCGGACATGGCCTCCCGGAACCACTCTGCCTCGTCGTTTATGTCGGCAGGCCTGACCGGTGATGAAACCCAGGCCTGCACGATCGAGGCTTCCAGGAGGAGCTCCCGGTCCAGCTGCTTCAGCGCCCACCGCGGACCACTCGGGGCCTGTCGGACCGGCGCGCTTGAGGTCTGGGTGGAGACGTCGAACCGGATATACCGGTGATCGGAGTAGGTCTCCACCTCCTCTACTACGCGCCAGTCAAAGACGCACTGTGACAGAGCGGGGCTCGCGAACGAGATGTCCACAACAGACTCACCCCGCATCCGCACGCACGTGGGAACAGAACCCCGATTGAGGACGGCTAGGCCTGCTTCCAGAGCCCAGTCCTCCACCATCCTACCCCGCACATCCGTGTAGCGGGAACCCCAGGCCAGACTTTTGGCGTTGAAGTCCCCGAGCACTAGCACGGGGAAGGGATGGCTTCTGGAGACGACGACACTCAACTCTGTGAGAGAGTTGTGGAACTCGGCGAGAGTTCGGTTCGGAGAGTAGTACACTCCTACTACCACAATCTCTCCGAACCGTGCTGCGACGCACCCCTGTCCCTTCGAGACACCCTCGAGGGACGGGGTGCCGGCGGCGGCCGACGAAGTTATGGCCACTGAGCCGCTCAGGTCCTCCACCCAGTTATCCCTGGGCGGGACAAAGTACGGCTCAGCGACCACGGCGATATTGATCGACCACTGCGCCATGCTCTGGAGCAAGAGGTCCTGAGCACAGGCGCAGTGGTTGATGTTCGCCTGGAGGAGGCGGAGTGGGGCCATCACTCCTCCATATTAATCCCCCCCTGGGTTCCCTGTGAGGGGCCCCCAGCAGTGGCAGTGGCGGCGGCAGCGGCAGCAGTAGCGGCAGCAGTAGCGGCAGCGGCGGCAACGGTAGCGACGGTGGGGGTGGCGACGGCGATGGAGGGCCTGCCTCTTCTCCTGGTTGCAGCAGGTGGGGCGCAGGACTTGCTCCCCGCCCGGTGATCGGCCGGCTTGCCAGCAGCCGCACATGCGACGCAGTGCGGCGCGGCGTTGCAGGAGCCGGCCATGTGACCGGGCTGACCGCAGCGGAAGCACAGAGTGCTGCGGTCCACCTCCGAGGTGCATTGGACACCGACGTGGTGCCCGACGAGGCAACGGTAACACCTCAGAGGTCTGGGCTCCAGCAGTTTGACCTGCGCGCTCACCCAGCCAACCAGGAGTCTTCGGCCCTCCACAATTTTGCTGGCCGCCGTCACTGGGCAGCTTACCGTTACGGTTCGCATGCCCGTGAAGTCAGGGCGTATGGTGCCTGCCTTGATTTGGTCGGCGAGACACCCGCCCGTCCTGACGACGGCGGCCACCACCTCTCTCTCCGTGACGGAGTCATCCAGGCCCATGATACGCATGTCTGCGCATTTCACGGGCCTGGAGACCCGAGCCTCCTCCGCGCTAAGGGACGCCCTTAGCTTCTCAGCTAGGGCGTCAGCGGTGGGGCCACTTGTCGCACCGGGGATCTCCAGCATGCGAGCTCCGGTTGCCGTCACCCTATGCCGGAGGCCCCCGGTGATCCCCAACTCTTGGAGGTCCACCGCCCCACGTGCTTTGGTGAGCACGTCGCGGTACGTGACGCCCCTCTTGACCGCGTCCGGCTGTAGTGTGATGACTACAGCCGCGGTCTTTGGGGCGCGGAGTCTCGCCGCGACGGCTCGCTCCTTGCGGCGCCGCCTCTTCTCCTTCCTCCTCGCTGCCTTGGCCGCCTTCTTTTTTTCCCCGACCACTTGCCACTCGGCATCGGTCGCGGGAGGCCCCGGGCGCCGGGGAGAGGGCTCTGGGACCCTATCCACTTGCGCCGGTGGGGACTTTTTGCCCTTCTTGGTCTTGGTCTGCCGGGCCGGCGTCGGGGCTTTGCCGGACGGTGCCGATTTTGCCGGCGCCAAGGCTGTGCCTGACGGCCCGGGTTTTGGGGCGGCAGCCGCCGAAGCGGCTGCATACGAGGCCGGCTTTGGGCCTGTGGCCGTCCTTCCAGGCGCCAGAGACGGGCGCAGGACGATTCCCTCTATAACTGAGAATCGCTCCTGGAACCGCGCCTGGAAGGAGGTTAGCTCCTGGCGAACCAGGTCCAGGACCCGGTTCTCCTCCGGCTCGGGCCGGCTTGGCCCCTGCTGCCGCTGTTGTTGTTGCTGCTGCTGCTTCTGCTGTTGCTGCCGCGGCGGCGGCGGCGGCGGCGGCGGGCGGCTCACCTCCTTCAGGCCGGCCAGGTCTGCGCGGAGCCTTCCGTTCTCCTCCTGGAGATCTTTCAAGGCGGCTGACAGGCGTGCCACCTCCGCCCGCAAGTCGGCCACCTCACTGGCCGGAGGCCCGGCGCACCCGGCCTCCTTGGCCGCCGCCATGATGGAGGCCGTAGCCGAGACGATGGCCTTGGTTCTTGAGGCCCGAACCCTCTTCAGGGAAACGTCTCGGATAGCGGCCTCCACGACCGCCGCGAACTCGTCTCTGCGGTTCGCCTTCGAACCGCCAGCCGCACCCGCCTCGTCGCTGGAGGGTCCCAAGGCGACCGTTTGATCGATCTCCACGTCTCTTTGGGGATCCTCTTCCAGCTCGACAGCCTCCCGGGCAGTGAGCCCCCTCCCCACGCCTCGCTCTCTGACCCCCCCCCGTTTGCTGGTGGGGATCTTGCGAGCTGAGGCCAGCTCCCCTTCAGAGGATGACCCCTGGCCGTCCTCTGACCTTGGCCGCTTGGAAAAGAACCTGCGGTTCTTCGCTGCAGCGGCCAACTCCTTGACGCGACGGGAGCTCCCTGAGCCTCCCGTGCTCGCGCCACCAGATGCAGGATCGGAATCCGATCCAGCACCACTCCTCTCCTCTTCGTTGGGTTTGGGTTTTTGTTTCAAAAAATTTTCCATATTGTTCCCACGAGTAATTATCAATCTGTACTTGCTCAAAAATAGAGGTCCGCACTAGTGACTGAACCAAGCTACCCATCAGTCAAGCTTACAACCCCTTTCACGGTGCGCCGCCGCTTAGGGGTTTGGGGAATTTTTTATAGAGGTTAATCTTCCTCGCGGTCCGGGCGGTTAAGCCAAGACCCTCGACCCCCTTCAACAGTCAGAGACATGACCGTAACTGTCTCCGGGGCTACGAGATTATAGCGGCGACAGGAGGGTTACCCCTCCTGCCTGCCCGGCGGCAGGGTAAGTGCACACCGGGCCCGCTCTGACTCCACCACAGTTGCCGCTCTGCTACTCAGAGCGGCAGGTGTGGAGCGATCCTCCTGGCAGAACATTAGCATGCGGACAGCGAGAACCCACTGGGAAATAGCCCAAATGGAAAGTCGCTGCCCGCACCCCAGGATGCACCGGCCCAAAGCCTGGCCTTCCCCCCGGACGTGTCCAGAAAGGAACTCCAGTCCCCGGGCACACGTGGAGGTTTTCTGCCGGGCATCCCTGCTGTCTGCCCTAAGCTTATAATTTGTGAATACGAGTAGTAGTATTTTGGATTTAATTTACTATCGTGGACACTGAGCGTGTTTCAGCCTTATTGCTTAAGACATAAGTCAGCATTTGTACTTACTTACAATAAGTCATAATACCTTTTGTTATTCGTAAAATTTTAACCGTCGTTCTGGGTAGTCGCGCAGATGCCCACCAAAAAATAATAACGAGTTACCACGGGGTATCGTGTCAAATAGACAGTCGCTACATGTAACATAATGGTATTTAGCTGCATCTGGTTAGGCTGGAAGCCGACCCTAACATAGTTGGGAAAAGGCTAGGCAGATGATAATAGGCTCTACCCAAAAGCAAAGCAGCAAAGTTGTATTAAAGCTGTCTCAACTTTGTTAGAAGATGATGATGTTCATAATGATGATCTATTCTTAAGTTGCACAGTTCAAATCGGTACCCTAATTGGCTTTCATTTTGACACTTCAACAACATTCATTGCGTTGTATACGTTACTGAGCAGACAATTGTATCGAATATAACAAGCAATGGATTAGCAATATCCTTCAAAATGACTCATATTGTGATGGATACGCAATTAGGGTGCATGAACAGGTTAAATCGAACATTCAACAATAACTCATACTATGTTAAGTCGCTCATAAGGAAATAACATAGAAACATTTTTTTATAATTCCTATGCTAAAAAATAGTTTCCATTCGTAATGTCAAAAACTTGTTTCGCTAAAAATAGAACTGCCTAATTTAGAACTCGTCGCAAAAAATGTGTGTTACAATGGGTCATTTATAAGTCATACATTATTGACTAGTTGCTGCCAGCGGCTTCGCCTGCATACATGTCGGAAATTATTCCAAGGGAACGTACGTAAAGTATCATATGTGTTAACCCAGGTCAAAAACCCTTTTTTATTAAGGCTGAGAAATCATCCAATGACTTCTCCCGCTCTGGGTGGAGCGGAAGGGAGTGTCAGACTCTTACTGACTAAAACCCATCCATGCTCCTTCCTAAGCCCATTATGTTCCGGGGTAGCGGTAACCCTTTCGGACAATCCCGCTTACAAATTTCATCCAGATCCGTTCAGCGGTTTGAGAGTGAAGGAGAAACAAACATACACACACTCACTCTCTTTTCGCCATTATAATATTAGTGGTGGATTATGGCCCACCCCCTCTCTTGGAGAGGAGGCCTGTGTTCCAGCACTGGGAACATTATAGGCTGATCATGTTATGTTACTTTATGTTTATTATAATATTAGTTTGATTTAAGTATCGCTAATGCAAAGTTGACCTCTCGCTTCATCTCTCTGACTGACCGACACCTTGACAATTCAAAAGTGCCTGTAATTGGTTTATTTGAAATAAATACTTTGAGTTTGAGTTTGACTTTATTGTAAAAGTTGTCCAATTCCTACTTAAAACTGAGTGTTGAAAGTTCGTGGGTCGCACTATGAAAGATTAACACGAAATAAACAATTATTATAGATCATTACTTGTGTGAATGTTAATATAGATATATTAAAAATTGTGCTCTCGTACGTATTTAATGAAATGAAACAAATTAAAAGACACCATGGGTATTGGGAAATTCATTATAACAAGAAGAAATAAATTTGTAGCTTGGCGTGGAGGGCACGCGCGTGCGATTATGCTCTGGCGTTCTAAAGGTTAATTAAATCATAGCTTTATAGATTCAAACCTTTCTTCTTGTTCATGTCACTGGCACTACAGTTATTTGAATAAATAATTAAATGATTAATACAAAGAAGAATGTTATCAAGATATCTTGTGAAAACTGTCTATAGGCAAAATACATTTATCCTAAGAGCATGTCGAATGTTCAATATGGTGTGCCGGGATGTTGAGCTTGATTTATTCACAAATAGTGTCCAGAAGTTAAAAAAAAATTTAAATAACTTTTTCTTTGAAGTGTAACTTTGTTGTGGGATTTATCTTATCATTGTTTATTCTCTTCAGTTATCTCTATGTTTAACTCTCGCGCTGTCTGTACCGTTTTGTCTGTCTGACACATAAGTTTATATAAGTGGAAACTTGTAATTGGCCTTCTTCTACATGTTACTTCTGACTACATGAATGTATTAGCTGTAAGTTTTCTTAAAATTAATAAAATAAAAATAAAATACTTTCAAGACAGTGATAGCCTAGTAGTGTGGCCGTCGGACTACCAAGTCATAGGTCTCGAGTTCGAACCCAAGACACGCACCTCTGACTTTTCGGATTCATGTGCATATTGTGTAATTATTACTGTCTTGCTTAAAAATCGGCGAAGGAAAATATCGTGAGGAAACCGGCATGCCTAAGAGATATTCCTCAACAGTATGTGAAGCTAAGTCAGAGGCCCATAGGCAGCATAAAAACTCTGACACCAGGTTAGTCACTAACCACACGCATTAAAAAGAAAAGATTACAGAACAATTAAATCGTAGATTATAAGTGATACCATATTAAAAAAAGTCTCGTGCGAAATACATAGTTTTTTTTTGTTGTTATTATGAGCACAATAAAAAATTGATGTAGTTTTTTAGGCGGACATTGTGTAGCAATGGTTTGTTTTAATTATCAAAATATGGGTACTTAAATTGCCTGCAATCACAAAATAAGGTGTGACGAGACATGGGATACCCGGTTGCAACAATGTTCCCATGGCTGTGTATACGGTCGCAAGTGCATCAAGTTATACCAAACTGTCAAATTTCTCCGAATGATTTATTTCAAATAAACCAATTACAGGCACTTTTCCATTGTCAAGGTGTCGGTCAGTCAGAGAGATGAAGCTAGTTGCCCATTCCAAAGCAGTAGGTACCTATGGAGAAGAACGGGCGAGAAACTCCATGGACACTCTTTTAAACAAAATATGGTTACAAAATATTGGTTACATAGTTCATATTAATATTTATATTATACATGTGAGAACGATGCAGAACGTTAGAAGCATCAGATATAAAATATGTAAAAACTATTCATAAATATAATTAAAACAAGCGCCCGTTCACGAACATGACGCATACACCATTCAGCTCAACCATTTTGAAGGGAGCTAAATGATCCAACACACACGCCACCATCAGCGAGACATTAAAGTGAGCATGACATACTCTCAGCCGCCAGGGCCTTTTAAACATTAACAGATTATTAATAGTTCAGTTCTAAATCGAATCAGAAAATTTTACAGTTTGCGGGCCAATACGCGGCCATCTAGAATATGGTCTAAACTTTAAAAAGTATTTTTTGGTTTTAGTATTAATAATCATGAGATTCAAAGGGCATAACGTTTTTTTCGTTACGCCACATTTTCTACCAGTTTACTCCTATCACAAGCCATGTTAAAAAAAAAAATCCAAAAACAAAAAAAGAACTGCATTATTATTTTAAACGAGGAATAAAATTGTCGTTTGACAGTTTTTTGCATAGATCAAAATTATTTGTCGATTACCATAAACGGCTTAAACATTGCCAAAACAAATTAAGTTACTAATGACAAATAAACAAGTGTCAAATAACGCTATGGGAATAAAAAAAAGTTTTAAATAAAATAGGAGCCAGTAAGAATTGTTTTGATATTTTCAATTAAAAACATGCAAACTGAAGTGGCAGTGGACTGGCCATGTTTGTTGATGGCCAGTGGAGCAGACGAGTCCTAGAGTGGAGACCACGTATCGGCAAACGTAGTGTGGGACACCCTGTTCTAGACTGACTGATGACCTGATGACGATGTCTGGGCAGACTGGATGCTGAAGGCGGAGGACAGGGTATTGTGGCGCCTAGGAGAGGCCTTTGTCCAGCAGTGGACTGCGATAGGCTGAGTTTAATTTAAACATCGCTAAAGACTACCAACAAAAGTCTACATATACGCAGAGTATCACAAAGTCGTAGTAAAGAATGCATTAAAACTAAATATAGATTTAAAAAGTATATAGAAAATATAGATTTATAACGACTATATTAGTGAGGTATTAGTATTAATAGGGGGCGACTTTATTACCAGCAAACGATACAACTGTACTATGTATAATTGTAAGCTATATTTAATTAAAGTATACTTTGTTGTATGCAATAAATCTATTCGATCTTAAAGATTCATTAAATGTCAAAATGTACTACAATTACTTGTAGTACAGTCGCCAGCACATCAAGTTACCCCAATCTGTCCAATTTCTTTGATTAGTTTTCAACTTTATTACCAATACATAAGGTTAAGTTTCAACTGGGAAAATTTGACAGTTAGGGATAGTTTGATGTGCTGGCGTCTGTACATGTCATACTGTGTGTGCTTACGCAACAGTACCTACGCGATAAAAAACAATAAATATTAAAGCAACAGTAATTATTCTAGAAAGAAAACCAACGCAAAAATATCGACTTGATTATGAAATCAGTAATTATATTATTACAAGTGATCGAGGCCTATATAGCTCAGAATAGGTTTAGATACGCAGGCAGAATATCGCCTGAAACCTACAGTCTATTTTATAAAATAATTAACATTATTATTTTAATATAATAATATATCAAACTATTTCAAAATAATAATCAATTTAGCAAAATAATGATTCCAAAATATTGTGCGGCAAAACAAAAGTCAGTGATTTTAAAAATAGAACCCATCGCAAATGTGAATAATATAATAAAAGCGTAAGATTACCATAAAAATTAGGTAGATACCTTCTCGAAATTTAAAAATTTTGTGATTCTAAATATAGAAACTTCAGAAAAAGTTTCTACGCAGGGCGCTAATATAATAAATTGGACGAAGGCTGAGTGTTGCAGACTTTGTCAGGTTGTGTTACGAGAACCAAGTGTTTAGTGTGCGTTTGTGAAACAATAATCAGTGCAAAATGACTATCGGAGACGTAGTTGTTGTAAGTTTTGTTTTTTTAATATCATGATAATATTATATACATTTTTTTATAAAAAAAAAAAAAACTCATAATAAGTTAGTAATCATATATTCGAAATAATAAATAAATAAAATAAAAATAGAAAACTGTCTACTCACAGAAAGTATCGTTTTTATTTCCGAATAAGACAATAATGCAATGCTGTGTTATTTACTGTAATACAATTTAGATTTAATAAACAGTTAATACTAAGCAACCAAAGCATAATAACATTTTTTCTAACATTGGATCCAGGACATGAGAATAATAATAAATTGCAGTTGCGTGTTTTTACATTTCCTTACTATTAACAATGTTTTTCCTTAATCATAAGACACTTGAAAATGTTAATACTTAATTCTTTGTTGTTCATAATATTTTGTCTATTTTACCGCTGGAGTCTAGGTAAAACAGTATTCCATGTACCTACTTGAATAACCTTATAATAATAATACATTTATTTCAGAATCAATCCATTAAAGTAATAAAATCCATAATAGTCCGTAATAGTAATACCTCATGATCGGTCGCCAGTACCTACAATACTTTTAAAATAAAATGTTTTTCTCTCAAGATTAAAAAAATAATTCTCAAAACAGAAACAAAATTTTCCTTAAATAAACACAAGTCAAATAATATGTTATTAAAAACAGGCCAAGTGCATGTCGGAGTTGCTCACGAAGGGTTTCGTACAGAGGCCAGCACATCAAGTTACCACAATCTGTCAAATTTCTTTGATAGTATTTCAACTTTACTGCAAAGACATAAGGTTCATTTTTAATTGACAAAATTTGACAGTTAGGGATAGCTTGATGTGCTGGCGTCTGTACAACCCGCTGACAGAAAAACGGACGTACCAACAGCGAAAACTTTGTTGGGTTCCGTTTAGGACCCATTGGGTACCATATAAGCTACCCTATAACCTACAGTTCACAAAATAACTTCACTCTCTACGACATTCTTATAATTTCCAAATTTCCACAGTACCGAAACTTCGACTACTCTCTGAATGCGGGCAAACTGCTCAGCGTCCGAGATGGCGACTTGGAAGTCTTGCTGAAGCTATACAACATCAACCATAAGGCTTTGGAGGAGATGATCCAGAGCATACGGGAGTGGTATGAGAAGCAGCCTCATTTACCTCAAGGACAGTTACGTAAGTGTTAATTATTTCTATATTATTATTGTCAAAGTCAAATGATTTATTTCAAATACAAGGAAAGGCACTTTGTAACGTTAAAAAAAAATATAAAAAAAAAATGATTATAGTCGACTCTCCTTTTTTTTTGATGGTGGGAAATCATCAAATGACCCCTGCCGCTCTGGGTGGAGCGGAAGGGAGACTCTTACTGACTAAAACCCATCCATGTTGCTATTGTGTTGACTCTCCCTAAAGGTGGTTTCGTATGGAGAACTGGCAAGAAACTGTACTGTGTTTTTGACTGCCAGCAATTTTTTTTCGCTATCAGGAGTTGGTGTACTGCCTTATGATGGAAGTAGGCTATCTCCTCTTTGAAATGTGGGTTTACTAAACATCTCTCCTCTCCCCGCAGAATGTAGGCAAGTACAAGCGTGGTATTGTTAATGTCTTCTTAATTTAGACCTTAAACACTCTCCCTAAGCTCTAGTTTTTTACCCATAATTATATCTAGAACGACACCCATT
The DNA here is from genome assembly GCA_951799385.1 of Hyppa rectilinea. NCBI lineage: Eukaryota > Metazoa > Arthropoda > Insecta > Lepidoptera > Noctuidae > Hyppa > Hyppa rectilinea. The sequence goes on along the minus strand of OX637321.1, from coordinate 14,423,117 downwards.
GCAAAAAATAGACCCCGTCCTAAGATTCTAAATACTTTCATACAATGGCAAACCGCCATATCATCATTTTTTTATTCCCGGCCTTTTCCTCAGTTTGGGGTCAGCGCATTAGGTTTTTTTCTTCCATTCTCCTCTGTCAATTCAGCAAGTTGTAGTTTGCGGGTTCAAACCCAGACAGGCGCTATACTTTGTGAAAACGATAGTGACTATCGAATAGATTACGTTAGGTTTTTAGCCTATCGTAATCTATAGTGCTCATGGTACGAATTTTAATCCTTTCTGTGACCGCTAGGGGCGCTATACTATATTTCATACAAATAATTTACGGAGACTCTAGCGAGTCTTGGCTGTGTAAACTCATGGTAGAGGTACTGCTCTCTAAACGGCATACACTGCCAGAATCACGTGTGTGTGTTGAAGGCACTGAGCTTAGAATAGCCCAAAAATAGTGGCAGTGTTTGAGTTAAAACATAAGAGAAAACATCATGCGAAAACCAGCATGTCTTAGAACCGAAAATTCGATGACATGACTGTGACATCCACCACCCCGCACTAGGCCTGCGTGGTGAATTACAGCACACTCCAAGAGATGAGATCTGTGAGTTGTCCCAGCAGTGGGACATAACATGCTGATTCTGATGAACCATCGCGCTAAGATATACATTCCTTCACCACCGCTATGCCACCTTCCCTAGTCAGTTCTCCAAGATGGCGTCACACACAGCCATACAGTCACTCGCAAAATTCTATCGATACGGATTCACTTAGCACCTTTTGTTTAACTGACGACGCTGGAGTATAATCATTACATCATCATTTGTTTGTATAAACATATCATTACACGCGCGACCGTAATACCGTGAACTTGAATTTTTTGAAGGTCATTCTAACAATGACATCGTAATGTGTGTTGTTCAAGGGCATCGCTGATCGTACTGGTTTGTCACTATTTACTAAGTTAGTCGGAAGTTAGGCAGTGGAAGCATTAGATAAGTTACTTAAGTAGAAAGAAGAAGTAGAAGAAGAAAGGAGGAAGAAGTAGGGGGGAAAATATCATCATAATTCTATGTCCCTTTTTTTTTCAAATCATCCATTGACTTCTCCCGCTCTGGGTGGACCAGAAGGGACAAACTCTTACTGACTAAAACCCATCTATGTTCCTTCCTTAGCCCCTTATGTTCCAGGGTAGCCGTAAACGGTGAGTCACCCATTACTCACCGTCCGCAGGCCCTCGCCTACGGTGGCCGGTGTCGGAGTCGTCACGTGAATTCTCTGTCCCTAATCTAAGTTCTTCTTATAACGACGAACGATTCGGCAAACATCCTTCTAATGAGTCTTCATTATTCGCCTGCCCTTATCCGAATTTAGTTGGGGTTGGCTTAGTATATATTAGTATACAGGAGCTCGTGGCTAATTAATATTGCACGGATCGATCCATCAGGTTAAGCTACGCTTGTCAGGTTGGTCCGTCGATGGGTGACCATCTTAACAAATTAATACAACTCCGTGTCTCAGAAAGCATGTTAAGCCGTTGGTCCCGGCTGTCATTCGTGGATCTCTGACAGTCGTTACTGTTAGTCAAAAGCCCGAAAGTCTGACCCCCTGTCTTACCATCTTTTATATAATCTTCTGTAAGTTCTATACAAAATAGTACGTATTTCATTTATAGAATTATAATCATTAATACAATATTCTAAGTTCATATTATAATGCTATGGAATGACTACCTCCTGAACTCATGACAGTTAGGGACAATTGTAACTTTGAGATTTCTATTGATATTCTAATAATTCTACAAATACAACTTGCTGCGACCGCGAGTGATATTTTGATCAACATACAATCTGACACTGACTTTCAATTTGCAAAAAAACGCAAGAAAATTATAATTTCACGGTCTATCCTGTAGCTTTCAGCGGAATTGTCCGAAAAGGTTACCGCTACCCCGGAACATAAAGGACTAAGGAAGAAACATGGATGGGTTTTAGTCCGTAAGAGACTGACTGACACATCCTTCTGCCCCACTTAGAGCGGGGGGAGTCATTTAATTATTTGCCATCCTCATAAAAAAAAAGCCTGTAGCTTTTGCCTTAAACTCATCAGGCTCTTTGAGGAGGTTGTATTAGATGCGAACAAAGGTGGCCGAAAATCAGTTGATACAAACTAAATAAATATTATCAATAATAACAGACATAATAAGTTATTTATAGTTATACGGTGCTTATGAATGTAAAATAATCAGAATGTATAATAATGTTGAAAACTATTTATAGAATGAAATAGTGTATTTTTAAAATACAGATTTTAATTGGAAATCGAAAATCCAGATTTGATTTGATAATGGAATTTTTATCACCGCATAATTTGTTTTTCTTGGTTAATTTCCACTCGTTTAGAATTGATGTATTCAAAATGTTATAACTTGTCTATACTAATATTATAAAGAGGAAAACTTTGTTTGTTTGTTTGGTTGTAATGAATAGGCTCAAAAACTACTGGACCGATTTTAAAAATCCTTTCACCGTTGGAAAGCTTAGTTTTCTAGGAGTAACATAGGCTACTTTTTATCCCGGGAAAAATAACGGGTCCCACGGGAAAGACCACGGGAGCGAAGCCGCGGGCAAAGTGCTAGTATTGTATATATGTATTAAAAGATCAACTTCTTAGAACTAATTCAAAACTTTGATGTCTTTTCCCAACTATGCTGGGGTCGGCTCACAGTCTAACCGGATGCAGCTGAACTGGTATTCAGCTGCATCCGGTTAGACTGTGAGCCGACCATTTTACTTAGAACGACTGCCTATCTGACCTCCACAACCCAGTTGGGTTAACCCAGTTGGTGGGTAACACCATACCCTTTGGAAAGTCAGACTGGTTGTCAAACGCTCAGGCTTCTGACGACCCGTAGCCATTGTCAAAGATCTACAAATGACAGCCGATATCTACATGTTTAACATGCTTTCCAAGGCGTGGAGGGGTTTTGTCCTTTTACTCATATAACTACCAATATTATTAATTTAGTTTAAAGTTGTAAATTTTATTTAAGATTTGTTTATAATACGAATAAAAAATCGCTTAGTCACAACGTTCGATATTTATGACAAAAATAGAAAATAAAATAAAATTATGCATTAATAAAAAAATTATAGGTACATATATATAAATTATTGATTCGAACAATAAACCTGTTCTTCTATGATTCTACTGACATATGTAAATATAAAATTAACTTGTTACCCTACGTTCTAACAGAAAGCAAATGTCGCGGGTGTAGGCGATCGTGGCGCTGGTTTATATATAAACTCTAACGTACTTGACTGATCGCGCAACATATACGTAGGTACATATTCATATAAAAGAATCCGACGACCGCGTAATCGCGCGACTGTTGCCTTTGGTTAGGACACGGCCATATTGTTTAATCGAGTATCCGCGTGACAGTCGCTCGGTTAGTACCTGACCTTTCATTTTAGTTTTTATTTTCGATAATTAGACTATCAAATTGAATGATTCTAAATTAGAAATCTGGTTTTTAAAACCTGTCAGTTAATTCAGAGCACTTTTTTCAATCGGAAAATTCCAAAACAACGGATTAACATTTATTCATGATTGTGTTCTAATAATAGTACTACGTATCTAGTTTATTATTCCACTTCTATCTAGCTTACTATATGAATGGTGATTTTTATAGGAGTAGCAGCCATTCCCAAAGTGGGTGAAAACGCCTCCGTGTGTGTGCTGCAGGCCTAAAAGGGGCAGTTAACCCAGAAAAAAATGGGGGCGTTGTGTAAAGGCTTAGGGGGTGATTTGAAATTTCATCTAGATAGTGGTTTTAAGTAGGTGAAAAAAATGGAGCGCCCCCATTTTTTTCAATAATTTGTTCTCAAAGTGGGCAGTAGACAAAATAAGTTTGGGAACCCCTGGAGTAGAGGACGAGCAAAGAACTGGATGAACTCTGTGAAAGATGATATGGCTAGAAAGAAGTTATTACCAAAATAACAACTAATAGAGAAACAAGAAAAGAAAGAGCAGAGAGGCAGGAGAATGATAGATAGAACGACAGGATAGGCAGATCGAATTGAACAGTAAATCGACATTCATCGACATAGATTCAACAAAACTGCTACAAGCTGCTGCCCGCGGCTTCACCCGTGTGTTCCTATCCTAATTCTTTTTCAAAATAAAATCAGCCTTAGCTACTCCTTATAACATCCACTATTTGTCACTGTAAGTCCTGTCAAAATTAGGTCAGTCGTTTAGGACGTTACCCGAAACAAACAGATTAGAATTTTAAAATTGATTTTTTAAAGAGTCATAGTTAGTTAGTATACAGAGTGTTAGGTTAAACGAGAGACGTTGTACAGTACTCATGAAATCAACAACTTTGTCCATGGGACCAACTCTGAAATATGAAATAAAAAAATATCAACTGTTCCATACATTTTGACGAGTTATGCGAACATAAATGTATTGAACAGCAGATTTTTTTTTCATTATGTCACGTATAATTCCTTAATTAAAGTTGTTCATTTTCATGAGTATAGTACCCCCTGAAAGTATGTCCCTCGTTTAACCTAACACACTGTTTAGAGTACTAAACATACTTTCCTATGCATTTAGTAAACATACTGTTATTTTTAACACGCTTTTATTAGCTCGGGTTGTATCTATGTATGTATGTAACGGAATCTTTGAGCTTAATTTTCACCGGTTTCTAAAAGTCTGATCAACTTGAAACTTTGCACACGTCTCAAGGACCGATGACAATGCAATAATTTGATAATAGTTACCCATTATCCTTATTTTTACACGCTTTATATTAGCTTCACTTGTATGTATGTTTTTTGTAACCGACTCATTTGGAAGCGATTTTGACCCACTTTAAACGGCCAGATTTCGTTCAAACATTGTAGATTTATCGACGACCGATGACAATACATTAATTTGAACTAAAAAGTAGGAAATAAAAAATAGTTTAAAAAAACTAAAAAACACGCTTTTTATTGAAAACCGAACTAAAAATAGAAAATAAATTTTACTTTTTAAAAAGCGTGGGGTGCATGGTGGTAGTGAATATTACCTTAAAAAGCACCCCACGCTTTTAAAAAAGTAAAATTTTGTTATGACAAACAGACATTTTAATTATATTTGTATAGATAGAATTGCTCATTAATGGATTACATTAATGGTGACGCCTTTTGGTATGCGATAATCCAATATGTGAGGTAGATACTTGAACAAATTATGCGAATCATTGTGGACCTTAAACTTAGCTTAAGTGATATTGACAGAAGATTAGTGATTAGTAAGCAGTTATATAAGATGACATATCAGTTAAACATACCTAAGTGCCTAACCTTACCTTGGAGTCTTGTTGTTTGCGGAAAAAATGTATTTATCATACAAAATATTGTAAAATGCTTGCCTTGTTGGTCACGCATGAGGGTTCGATTATTAGGTCGGGTAAAGTGTTTAATTGGTGTTCCAATAGAAATTTTTCAGTAGCCTTCCGAAAATGTGTCCGGATGATGACAATAGGCGCGCCCTATTGCATGGGACTTAAACATAACTGGTGATAGTAGGTGTACTTACTATCACCTTCCGCCTGACGCAGGTCCTCACCGGACATGGATGTTTCGGGAGATTCCTGCACATCATCAGGCGGGAGGAAACGCCCGGGTGTCACCACTGCGAGGATCGCCCAGAGGACACGGTAGAGCACACGGTGCAAACCTGCCCCGCTTGGGCGGAGCACCGCCGTGTCCTCGTAGAGGCGATCGGCGGCGGCGACCTCTCGCGCCCGGCCCTGGTGCAAGCCATGGTCCGGGGCGAGAGGGAGTGGGAGGCAGTCACCTCCTTCTACGAAAAAGTTATGCTCGCGAAGGAGGTGGCGGGATGGGAGAGAGAAAGGTCCTCCCATCCCAGCCACCGCGGGAGACGCTCCGGGCGTCAGGAGCCACGTGACGACTCCCGGCCACCGTAGGCGCGGGCCTGCGGGCGGTGAGTAATGGGTGACTCACCGTCCGATCAGCACCAGACCCGTGCCGGACGGCGTGTATATGTTCCACGCGCGCCTCATAGAGATGTCAGCATATGAAGGCCTCAGGGCCAAGCCTGCCGGGAAGCGGGATTGTCCGAAAGGGTTACCGCTACCCCGGAACATAAAGGGCTACGGAGGGAACATGGATGGGTTTTAGTCAGTAGGAGTCTGACAGTCCCTTCCGCTCCACCCAGAGCGGGAGCAGTCATTGGATGATTTCCCAGCCTTAAAAAAAAAAAAGTCTAAGATTGGCGAAACCCGTTGCCGGCTTATCACTTGTATAGTTTGTTTGAAAAAAACACTTTTAATTTCGATGTTAGGATTTATTTGATAGTTCCAAAATACTGCCATCAGTAATTTCAGTATTTTCTGTCTTCACATTGTATAAGATAATATCTTATTTATTTTTATTAATCTCTGTATTCTTATCTTTTAATCTTTACAATGCGAATTGTTTTAATTGCATTTAAAATTTTATCTAAATTTTAATTCTGTGACCATTTTTCTTGTATCCACCTACTCATTGTTTTGTTTTACATTTAATTATATTTTATGTAATAATTATGGATTTAGCTGAATTATAATGATGAATTTTATTTATTTAATAAGATTAAGGTACTAAAAAAAATCAACAATGAGCGTGGGAAAACGATATTTTAGTCTAAGAGTAAAATCCCCCAATTCTAAACATCGCATCAATGAAACTTTCCGCTCGTTTTACTTTTAAAGGACGTTGACTCAGTCAAAGTCAACGTACTTCCCGAAAGGACCGGTTTTGACAGATTCTCGACCATTTTGTGGATTTTTTTATCTTCAACAATTATTTTCGGCTGTAAATTATAACATTAGTAGAGCAAATCGTTTTTTAAGAACTAGATTTTATTAATTTTGATTAAAATGGTTTAAAATAAATAGGGGGGGGGGGGTATTTAGTTACGCAGACTGGAGTAAGTAGATCAGCTGGCGCCGCCACAAATTTTGTTATTATAGCCTTTTGGCATTTAGCATGAAAAATCCTTTCTTAAACTAGAAAAAATATTTGACGTCATTCTTCTTTTACAATAACTTTATGTAAATTAAATAAAAAATGGATAAAAAACTATTAAAAACCTTAAAACAATCTGGAATTAGTATTGTATGTTTTACTATTAGATAGGAATGCCGAAAGGTTCTGTGTTCGGTCCTATATTAATTTGTTTGCTTTTGATTAACTTCTTTATTTTTTTTTAACACAAAGCAACAATGAAAAAGGACATAGACATGATCGGTAAAAACAAATTGCAAGTCATTGTTTGTTTTTAATAATTAACAAGTAGACTTCAATGACTCAGGTAAAACATCAACCACAAATATATCTATTACGCAACGAAGCGAATTATTAAAACAACCTTTCTAACTAAATCTTTTGATTTTGATTTTAACAGCCAGACAAACAAAGTTATTAGTATCGATAACAAGACATTGATATAAACTCAAATCCTTTCAGTTTCGAAATAACTTAGTTTATGAGTCATGTATCATACATATTACGCGCGCATTACAAAGATCAGCAGTTTTCTCTCGTTTTGCACAAATTAAAGTAGCATAATCAGCCTACAGTCTTCCCACTGCTAGGACACAGGCCTTACCTCGGTTAGAGAGAGTGAGTGTGTGAGTTGGTAGATGTCACATGTCCGTGACTTACAATTGACATCAACATAACAGGTGCGTGCGACACATTTAGCATCGCATACACTTAGAAACCGACTTATTCTATTTGCAAACATGACAACGTCGGAAATTCGCAATTATAACATAATTAATTCCTAGTTATAGACATTAAGCAGATAAATATTCTCCACTTCTCCAAGGCTATAATAATTTACGATTAGCATTTAACGCTAGGATAATGCTCACAGAAGTATGAAAATGATCTTGTTTTTCTTATTATGAAAACTAGGAAATCCCATTGTGTAGTCTCATCATTCTGTCTGTTTGTTCACTCTTTATCCTCGATATTAAAAAAAATGGCAAATCATATTTTCAAATCTATATTTTGGAAGTCTTATAGATAATTAGGTACAGACGCCAACACATCAAGTTATCAAATTACCCCAATCTGCTAAATTTCTTCGATAGCTTTTCAACTATATTACAAAAGTATAAGGTTAATTTTCAATTGTAAAAATTTTACAGATTGGGATAGCTTGATATGCACTTGATAGCACAATCAAATCATTTATTGCTTTCGTGTATTTTCACAACGAATTTGGATAAATACGATTTAGTTATGACAACAAAGGTTTTTGTTGGTTGGATTGTCAAAAAATCTGTGGTATACTATTATTTTTTCTAAATTTAAATTTGGATATTACGTAATTAAAACATGGCATGGAAAAAGTAGTGTGTGCATAAGGCATTATATTTTTTTTATTAAAAGACGCAACAAAATAGAACATTGATATAGATTTTATACGTAATAAAGATAATAGTTTTAGTTTTAAAGCTTAATTTGCGTCATCATCCTAATTGACTATTTGACACGTTCAAAAATAAAATATGAAATCACATAGAAAAAAGACCGCTCGTCTTAAAAACTTCCATCATCATACAGAATTTAATATCATGCGAAGATATAATTTTAAAATTGCATTTAATGCTAATGAGTATTCCATTTGATTCAAAAAATTGACGTCACATTGTTATATTTCATACAAATAACGTACGAATTCCGCGTTTTGACAATTTTATTCATAAAGAGTAATGAACTATCCTTTCAAATACCCAAATGTTGGTTCTAAAAATAATAATAATATATTATTTCTTACATACAATAAGATGGACACGTAAAGGTAGCCCACAAAAAAATAATTTGCTTGCAATTATTTATTGGCAGGTCAGGTCCTAAAACACAAAACAACAAAATAAAAAAAATTAAACATTTTATACTATACAATAGATTTCGAAAAATAATGCTGGAAGAATCCAGTAGATAGGTGTGTATATTTTCTTTGTCTTAGCAAACATTTAAAAACATGTCACAGACAGCCTTCAGTGCGATCAGTATATTTTGCACGCAATACCTACAATGCGGACATTGCCATAATTATGTTGAAATTTGTTTGATTTCATCATGGCTTTGTTATTGGTTGCCAATAGCTACGTATTTATCGATTGAGATATACTTTTTTCGAATTAATTTGTGACGGCTGACGTCATACCGAATGCAAATGGATTTCTTATCTCTTGTTCTTCTCTGAACTGTAAAGCCTAGGTTGAAATCTTATTTTGAACCTAGCTGGTCGGTTGAAAATAACTGACAGTATTTGACCTTTCAAAATGATAGAATATTTTGATCGTTTTTACTAAAGAAATGAGTAAGAGTCTGTCAGTAGCATGCATTCTTAGAACGTATTATAATTCAATAGCTGCAGGTGCTCCGTGTGTTTTTATTTGTAGGATAGAAATCCGTACAATACAACCCACTACACGAGCTCTAACTCTGAGAGCTCCCTAAGTGGAGACCCACCTGGTCTTCACAGTACCTACCACGCTTTGGAATCGGCAACTATCTTCCTTTCTGACTGAACGACCCATAGTTGATTCAAAAGTGCCTGTAATTGGTGTAAACGAATTGACTTTTTTTATAATGTTCTTTATTTTTCTCTCATAATCATTATAACAGTACAAAGTCAAGGTAATAGTTTTTAAAGACTGGTATCTGTTGTAGGTAAAATCTGAATTACAGATTATTAACTATGGGTGGTGCGTAACGGGTAGCTCACCGTCCGATCTGGACCAGACCCCTACCGTACGGCGGGTACGTGTTCCACACGCGCCTCAAAGAGATGTCAGTCAGCATTATTGTTTGAGTATAATTATAATTATGGTATATCTCACGAATTCTATTAGAACAAAGTGCTATCTAAGACTTATAATTAAAAAACCTTTTTTTTATTTGAGGGTGGGAAATCTTCAAATGACTCCTCCCGTTCTGGGGGGAGCGGAAAGGAGTGTCAGACTTTTACTGACTAAAACCCATCCATGTTCCGTCCTTAGCCCTTTATGTTCCGGGGTATCGGTAACCCTTTCGGACAATCCTGCTTACCCGGCAGGCTTTGGTCCTGATCGGATGGTGAGCTACCCATTACTCACCGTCCGCAGGCCCGCGCTAATGGTGGCCGGGAGTCGTCACGCGGATCCCGACGCCTGGGGCGTCTCCTGCGGCATAATTAGAAACCTGCCGTGAGCTTATACTGTCAGTATACATAGTTACTGCGAAGTAGATTCATACATTTGTTATTGTTCCGGGTCTAGTTCTGTCCAAGCCAGTTTGGTCTAATAATCTTGCGGTCAGATAACCACATTACGGGGTAAAACCCAACGTGGGGTTTTAATTAAAAACATGACTTCTTGAGTCAACTTTTAATGATTATGACGCTTATAGAAAAAGTGGAATAGATAATTACTTATAGCAAGACAATTGTTTGTGGTCATTGAAATGTTGCTTTTCCTGTGTAACTATGCATAATAACATCACGGATTATTTCTCAAAAGGGTCAGGCAGAGATGTGATAGTTCACCCAAGTTTCGCCACGAATTGAGGTTCGTTTCAACGTATGAGATTCCCATAGTATCTGAGCCATTTTAGATTAGCTTAGATTGTAGGGTTAGAGACAAGCTCGTGACTAAGTATCAGGTTAAGCTACGCTAGCCAAGGTTGGTCCGTAGATAGGTGACCATCTTTACATATCGAGACTCCTCCGTACTTCGGAAAGCACGTTAAGCCGTCATTCGTGGATCTTTGACAGTTGTTACGGGTAGTCATAAGCCCGAAAGCGTGACAGACAGTCTTACCAAGGCGTTTCGTATTACCTAGTTACTGACTGGGTTGTGGAGGTCAGATAGGCAATCGCTCCGTGTAAAATACTGGTGTTCAGCTGCATCAGGTTAGACTGGACGCCGATCCCAAAATAGTAGGGAAAAGGCTAGGCAGATTAATTGTTTAATTGTTGAATTAAATAGATAATTAACTGTAAGAGTTTTTAGCTGTTCCATTTTCTGAGGATACTGTAGGTACATTACAAATAAGCTAGTCTAAATAATAATGATAGTAAAACCATAATTTATCCGCACAACTAAATAACAATTAAATTTGTAAAATTATGAACTTTTGAAAAAGAGATTTTATTTTTTTATTTTTATTCCTAATATTAAAATTATTTAAGATTACTGAATATCTTTTTTTTTGTTTTTATTTTTAATTAATTTAATGACGTTAGTATGATTTGGTTTAGCCAACCAGGGTGGTATATTTGCATACACATGCAAATCATAACACAACGAGTGCAGTAGTTTTTAAGTTTATTTTATAAATTATGTATTAGTTTATAGTTATTATTTTTATACGTGTACTTCTGTTACATGGGTTTTCGTTGCCTGAAATGGTAAATAATATAACCAAAAGGAAAGGTTTTTGTTACACGAGAAACAGTTTTCATTTGAATAATAAACAAAAAAAATGAGTACCACAGTTAAAAACGTCACCCATCTCAGCAACTCCACTTCAGTCTAGCAATTGTACCAACTTACCCAATCTCATTCTCTTTTCCAGATGACCGTATGATCCTCGGCCATCTTATCACGAGAGGATTCAGCGTAGAACAGAGTAAGGAGAAGATTGACAATTACTTCTCAGCAAGGGCCAGGATGCCTGATCTGCTGACAGGGAGATCGCCCCTATCTCCTAACATGCAGAAATATCTGAAGGAAGGATACTGGGTCGTACCTCCGATGAAGACTAAGGAAAATCATCGCGTTATTATGTTCAGGTGAGCAAAACAAATTATTAGCATAGGCATCACCACCGCGGGCCTGCAGACGATGAGTAATGGGTAGCTCACCGTCCGGTCAGCAACAGGCCCGTGTCGGACGGCGCGTTCGTGTTCTACGCGCGCCTCAAAAAGATGTCAGCATTCGGGAAGAGGCCTGTTAGGGCCGAATGTTGCCAGGTCAGAGGTATTGTCCGAAAAGGTTACCGCTGCCCCGGAACACATAGGGCTAGGAAGGAACATGGAAGGGTTCTAGTCAGTAAGAGTCTGACACTCTCTAACGCTCCATCCAGAGCGGGAGGGGTTATGATTTCCCATCCTATAAAAAAAGGACCTCATGCCAAGTAGTAGCGCCTGCGACCACTAGAACTTTCTTTGTATGCCACAAACAACAAAATTCCACACCGTAAAAATAGACCCTTTTTTAATTTGGCAACTTACTGCACGCTGTACCATTAAAGTTTGAAATTTTGGCTATTTATACAACGTGGAGACAGTACGAGGAGCTCGTGGCTAAGTAATAACAGCCACACAGATCAATCCATCAGGTTAAGCTACGCTAGCCGAGGCTGGTCCGTAGATGGGTGACCATCTTTACATATCGAGACTCCTCCGTGCCTCGGAAAGCACGTTCAACTGTTGGCCCGGCTGTCAGTCGTGGATTTTTGACCGTAGTTACGAGTAGTCAGAAGTCTGACAGCCAGTCTTACCAAGGGGTACCTATCGTCAGGGGCATCTAGTTTGACTGGAAGCGGACTCCAACATAGATGGGAAAAGGCAGGTAGATTGATTGGAGACGACAGTACGACAACAAATTAAATTGAGTGTGCATACGTACCTACGTGTATCCAAAACGATTAAAAGTCCCGGGACCAGACAAGTGTTTTTACTACGCCAACTCTCCTAGATCTATACACCTCACTGGTCTCCTATAAAATCCCTTTACATCTTATTTTTTACTAATATTTTATTATATATAAAATATTAGTAAAAAATAAGATGTAAAGTAATATTAGAAATGTTAAAGTTTGTATGGATATGACGTGTTTGTTACTGAATCACGCGCAAAAGGCTGAACGGATCTAAATATTTGGCAAAGAGATAGAATTATATTCTAGAATAGCACATAGGCTACTATTTATATCCCGGTTGTACGTCCCCGTGGGACAATTTCAGACATCCACGCGGGTGAAACCGCTGGCAAAACTTTGACAAAAATAATTTGTTAAAACGCCACTTAAAAAGTGTTGGAATTTAAGGAATGCAAACGCCTAACCATTATAATGTAATGGCAACATCACACACCATATTTTGACACTATGGTTCGTCTCTAATCTATGACTCTGTTTGATCTGATATTGTACCAGCAATGGCGTGCTCCTCACTTTCAATTTAATAAGTCATATTATAATTGCCGTGTGAAACAATCTGTCCACAAAATATACATAAATACAAAATGCGGTCGGAATAACAATGCAGTTTCAATCTTATAACGGAACCCTTGCATCGTGGAAGTACGTTCAAATATTCAGAAGTAGCCGACGGCAGCCGTTTACATGCTGCCAACACTGTCAGATGTCGGTTCGTGCAAATTTTATCAGACTTACGAGCAACGTCGGGTCTGTTTTATATCTCGGGTTTCTGGGAAGTTAGGTGAAATGTTTGTGAATAAAGCTTGGTTCACGCAGGCACTTTACTTTGGGTTAATATTCCATCACCACTGCCCTCAAAACGGTGACGGAAAATATCGTGAGGAAACCGGCATGTCCTAGAACCAAAATTTCGAAGATTTGTGACATTTACCAACCCGGTGAAAGTCGAAAAATTCGTAAAATATTTAATAGGCATAGCAATTTACATAGGTGCAACGATATGCCGTAGATATCTTACCGTGAAAACTCAGGCGAAGTGAGCTCAAGTGTCTTGTCAATAGTGTCAATCCCTAGTATCTATCCTATGTCACCTAAGTGTACACGGTGAGGTTTTTACGGATCAGATAGTCTTTTACTGAGTGTATACCTTTATACTGGTCACGGCACCACATGTGGCTGTTCCTAAATTACCCCAGGCTGATAAAATTTCGTTTTTCCTAACTTCGTTAATATTAGTGTTTGGGTCGGTTCCCCCTAATAGTTCAACAGCTAGTTTATTTATAATATTCTTTAAAATAATGCCAATATCATTTCGAACGGCAATCCCTGCCAAATATTTTGTAGCAACACACATTTTACACACATAGTACATTTATTTAACTTTTATTAAAACGGTTATAAACCAATTGGTTATTTGAAAGGGTAGTCAATAACGTTACTTTTTATAAGCTGTTAAAACGCGGAATTTGTACGTGATTTGTATAAAATATGACAATGGGTTGATGTTTTTAAGACGAGCAATATTTTTTCTATGTGATTTCATATTTTATTTTCCAATAGTCAATTATAATAATAAAAGACACATATAAAAACATTATTTTATGAATAATGCTTTATTATATCTAAATTAAAATGACTGCTCCGCTGCGTTACCGGGTAGGCTACCGTGTCACGAAGATAAATGGAAAAGGAAATTAAACACTCAAACAACATAAGCCCGAAGGCGTATTCATACGATAAAATAAAAAAATAAATAGGAGTTTTGGCCAGTAGAGTCACATTTTCAATGATATACCATCGTCATCGAAAATCAGTCCTAAACTGTTACCGCCTTCACCGCGTGCAGGTACTCCCAGTTTATGTTATTTTATAATTACACAGTAAAATTAGTGATAGCTTTGATTTCCACATCAGATGTTTCTGATCTTAAATTTTTATAAGTCAACAGGAAATGCCCATCAGACCGAACAACTTTTGCTAATGCGTCATTCCTATATGGGTTATGGAGTAGCTAGGCTCTTGGAGTTCCACAACAGGTGTTCCAGATCTTCAATTTTATACGTCAACAGAGAGTGCTCATCAGGCTGAACAACTTTTGCTAAGATGTCATTCCTATATGTGTTATGGTGTAGCTGGGCTCTTGGAGTTCCACATCAGGTGTTCCAGATCTTCAAATTTATTCTCTCAGCAGAAAATGCTCATCACGTGGAACAAATTTTGCTACGGTATCATTTTTGTATCTCTTATAGTTTAGCTTGTCTGTTGCGGTTCTGCATCAGGTGTTCAAGTTTCCAAGATAAATTATAGCCTATATTGTTGCTCAGACTTAACACCTATACAACAAAAAAAAAACATTCCAATACGTCCAGTAGTTCGAAGATTAGCGTGTACAAACAAACAGACAAACACAGACAAACAGACAATTTTTTTTTTGGATTTGTATTCTATTACTGTTTCTAAAACCCTTCAAAATTTTTTTTTTTAATATATTCAATGTACAGACACAGTTTTTTTACTGTTTTATTATAATATGTATATAGATATTAGTCTTCTTATGCTCGACAAAATTTCTGACCAACACTTCGAGTTACCAGAAGGCTTATTCATTATTTGCTAAAGAATTAGCATTGTCGTTCAATGCGGCAATACTGTCAGTCTTCTTGACACGTTTCCCAATGCCAGCCATCTGCCATCAGCCAGTGTTACCAAGGGGTATCGTATTACCCAGTTACTGGGATGGGGAGGTAAGATAGGCAGTCGCTCCATTTAATTACTGGTATTCAGCTGGTTAGACTGGCAGCCGACTAGGCAAATTGATTGTCTTAATCCAGCATTTCACAACCATCAACTAAAAATGTTTTATTGGACAAGATACTTATTTTCTGCATCTTTTCTTCCAGGATAGTGAACCCAGACATGGTTGTCCTCGACGTCGCCAAGCTGGGCTTCCTCATGGGGGATTACAGGATGTTCAACGAGACCACACAAGGAGACCACTGGATCTTCGATTTCAGCAATGCTACCCTCAACCATGCTATGCAGTTCACACCTATCTTGATCTCCAAGATCTATTATCATATTACGGTAAGTTTAAATCTATTTTTAATATATTTGTAGCAATAGATGTGATCGTAGTTTATGCGAATAAAGGAAAGACTTTAAGGGAATATATTCTGATACCTGTAGGTAATGTTGTCGTACATACCGAGACTCCTCCGTGTCTCGGAAACCACGTTAAAACGCCCCGGCTGTCATTTGTGCATCTTTGACAGCATTACGGGTTGTCAGAAGCCCGAAAATCTGACAGCCAGTCTTACCAAGGGGTATTGCCCAGTTACTGGGTTGTAGATGTCAGATAGGCAGTCGCTCCATGTAAAATACTGGTATTCAGCTGCTGGACTGGAAGCCAACCCCAACATTGTTGGGAAACGGCTAGGCACATGTTGTGTGATCGTAGTTTATCTATCATAAAATCGTTAGCGCCTTAAAAATAACAAACACAATTTTATTGTCCACAGTCATGCTACGCTATCAAAATAAAAGGCCTGCATCTAGTCAATGTGCCTTCCTTCGGTCACTCAATCTTGGCCCTTTTCAAGAAAATCATGAAAGCTAAACATGTGGAGAGATTGCATCTCTACGAAGGTTTTGAGAAAATATTCAAGGTGCTGCCGAAAGAAATCTTTCCTACCGACCTCGGTGGTACTGCCAAAATGACTGTTCAAGATATTTCTGGTGAGTTACAATAATAATAATAATATTATAGTAATAAATTTATTTTCAAAATCAACAGGTTTTAACAAAATCATTGTAGAGGTCTCCTTTTAAGTATGAAGATACCTGTGCCAGAAGACCTCAAATACAATGTTTTTTCTATAATTATTTTTTTCGAAGGGTTAGACAATGTATTAAATTAGTGTTTATTAATTAATTAAACTATTTACATTAGGTTTATAAATTAAATGACTATCTCAAATACTATAGACGAACAAAAGGACATGTGTGGTCCACAACATAGTTGGGAAAAGGCTAGATGATGATTATGAGTGTTTAATGTTTTTCTTTACAGACATGTGGTATGAAACCCTACAATCAGATACCTGGAAAGAATTCTACGCGAACCAAGAAAAAAACTTCAATGTCAACGAAGAGAAAAGATTAGCAACATCCAAAATAACTGATGAATTTGGAGTTGAAGGGTCCTTCAGAAAACTAGAGTTAGATTAGTTTTGGCTTGTACTGTATTTTACTGTGTTTATTAAGGTGTGCACACATCAGTCATGGATAGAAAAGAGTATAAGCAAATCTGGCATGCAGATATATATATATTCTGTATATATATATATCTGCATGCCAGATCTGTGATGAAAAAAAATAATTTTCATGACTATAGGCCAATTCCACCAATGAAATTGCACGCTATTATTTTTTGTGGAATATTCATACTGACAGATTTTGATCGCGAAAGCTAATCGCGTTTACTTGCCCTTTTTTAAAAATTGTGACGTTAATAGAAAAATCTTTTAAAAGTTGAGCTCGGAGTGATGCAGGATGAATTAGGAAAACTGATTCATTTACTAATAAAAGTAAAAATTACTTTTGTAAAGTGATCCTACACTATCGTCATGCTATGTGAGCGTACCTTTACAAAAGACTTCATTATAGATTTAGTTTTTAGCAGTATTTTGATATTTCCAAATTAAAGGGTAATGTAGAAAAACGTTGTGAAACATACTAAACCCTAAGTGACTGTTTTTAAGGCTCGATTAATAATAGTTAACATTAGTGAGTATTATAATGAAGGGGAATTATTTAAAGTATTATGTAGAGACAGCAGTGGTGGGCCTGTCGTGACGGTCCCAATAATGAGTTGTAGGTAATTAATTTCACCACACACTGTTCTCCAACCGGTGACGGAACACATCGTGAAGAAACCGGCATGTCCGAGAACAAAAATTAAAAAAAAAATCCTATTTGCTCCATTTTCATACATTCCAAATTTTATTAAAATTCCTAAAAATTCATAAGTTAAATTATAAATATGACGGTAGTTTGAAATTAATAATTTAAATAAGTAGGAGTAAGTAAGAGTGATATTTTAAATAAATTAAGTATTAATAATAATGTTTGTCTTTAATTTTATCCTTTTTGTATGATAAAAGTGTTGTTACCAAAGCAGATATGCTAGCTGATGTGTTTTACCGATGACCGGTGGGTTTGACACACGGATATCGAGTGATATGCCTTGGGGGCGTGGCACGTGGCGCCTTGATATGATCAAATTGGTCTTATGTTCGAACGGCGGCTGTGCGCTTCATTCAGTCGCTTTGCAAATGCGTAAAGTGTACTTCTTCTTAGCGTGTCGTTGGCAAAAATAGTACTTAATTATAATTATTTATATTTTAAATGAATTTGGCCCAAAATTCAGCAACGCTAACACCGTCAAAGTGTACTATTGATGCGTAAAAACCAAAATGCCGAGTTGTGCAGTGATTATACGTACATTGTGTTAGGTTAAACGAGGGTCATACTTTCAGAGAGTACTAGTATTATAGTACTCATGAAAATGAATAACTTTGACTGTGGGACTAACACTGAAATATGAAAAAAAAATCTGCTGTTCAGTACATTTATGTTCGCATAATTCGCCGAAATGTATGGAACAGCTGATTTTTTTTCATTTTCTTGAGTTCTTTTACTCCTGAAATATGTCCATCGTTTACCCTAACACACTGTATGTAAAAATAGGTCGAATACCATCGACTTGAAGACAAACAGCATTTCTTACCACCGGTAAGCAAACAATTAAGACAATGTTTTAATTTTTTTTATCAATTTGTAAATGTTTTACTAACTTACGTCCGGAGCGTCACATCTGGTTGATATGTTCATTAATGTAGGCTGCAAACCTGCGAACGTAAGGTAGAACCCCTCAGGCTAGGAAGAGCGACGATCGTTACAGGGTAATCCAAAGATGACTTCGATGCATTGAGTTAAAATGTGGCATGACGTTTTTAATTTTTGAAATGGCATCTCGCAGTTCAACCTAGGTTTGTCTACTACTTAACCGGGCTTGCTTGTGGCTGCCACAAAAGAATTGTAGCCTCCAGCCATGGCTTAATAAAACTAACTTACAAAACTAAGCGACTACACGCTAAGGGCACCCCCTGCGGGGTTCGGACTTCGGCTTAGGGCGTCGCTGGGGGCGGACAGCCAGGGACAGCTGGATCGGGGGTATTTAAAGCTACTGGCTCAGCGGCAACGCGGGCTGGCTCGAGCAAGGGTCGGGGGGATGGGAATGGACAGGGTCGTCGCGACGGGCCTCGACGGCGACGATGACATGACATCTCAAGTGTGTAGTTTTTATACCCACTTGTGACGTAGCGCGCCCTCACTCCCCAACTTTAATGCATTTTATCTAAGTCATTTTTTATTAATATGATAAAGCAAATATACGTGTCTGCTATCTTTTTCGTTATTTAATTAACGGACTAAATATAATTGAATTTTTTTACCCAGGCGGTTCCCCTATTTGAAAGGATATGTCCAGCAGTGGACTATTTTTACCATTTGATGAAGAAGATAAAGAAGTTCTAGACCAATATACATATGTTACCTATGTAGACAACTAACACAAGTTATATTATACTTAGTGCGAATTTCACCTAAACCACGTTCAAGCTGTCAGTTTCAATATTCCATTAAATTAAAAAATAAATAAATTTAGTTTCGATAGTGAAATCCGCCCTCAGTCGTTTTTATGACGTGCAAATGACATGAAACCTTAGGGTGGTAAAGTCATTAGGAGTCCAAATAAAAAAAAAATAAAAAAAAATTATTCGTAAAACTTCAATATAATTAATAACTTAATATTATGGAGGCCTTTGCCATGCATAGTGACGTCACAGGCTTTTAATAATTATAGTTAAAATAACAATAAGGTACACCTAATTAAACACCAACCTAAAAAAAGTTAGTCGAAATCTAATTTTCTAAAAGATCCAGCTAAGAAGTCCTCATTGATGTCGGAGTTGGGTCGTTTCTTCTCATTGGAAACCATTTTCATAGAATTTAAAAGGAACTGCTTCGTATTTGTGCTTCTTATTTCTTTTTCGTATTTATCTGAAAACACAATTACTTTTTAAATAAACTTAGTCTTGCTGTACTTATCACTAAAGTCAAATCATTTATTTCAAACTCGCTGCTACCGCGCGAATTCAACCGCAGCTCGACTCCTATTGCTCGTAGCGTGATGTCACATAACCTATAGCTTTCCTCGATAAATAGACTATCCAACACAAAAAGAGTTTTTCAATTCGGACCAGTAGTTCCAGAGATTAGCGCGATTAATATTATAGTATAGATAGGCAAATGAAAGGCACTTTTGAACGTCAAAATGAGCAAGAAATAGAATTGTTGCACCTTCCAAAAGGTAGTTTCGTGTGGAGAAGAATGGGCAAACTTCACCGTTACACTGTTAAAATGTTTTACAATGTTTTGTACACATGAATTATAAAATTTACGTATATGTGAAGACGATGCACCCACAATAAAAATACTACTCCTCAAAAGGTGAAAAAGAAAACAAATATAACAATGGCAGGTAAAATTAATTGTGTCATAATGATACATGGTGCTCACTTATTTACAAACATTCTAAAAGTGAATAATAATAAATCAATCAATGTGTGTGTTGTAATTATTACAAAAAGTACTAATTTATCGTTAAAATTTACTATCACTTCTCATTTGTATGGCTTGGCTACAGTGTCTCCAGATTAGGTACAAACGCATATAAAACTATCTCAAACTATCAAATATTCCCAATTGAACTTGAACCTTACCTTTTCGTAATAAAGTCGAAAATTTATCAAAGAAATTTGACATATCGGGATAGCTTGATGTGCTGACCTCTCTACTTAGTAAAGGAGTTTCTACATGCTGCTAAACGTACCTTTAAACTCAGTCATAGCCGGTTCCTCCCCTCCATAGTCTTTCGGCAGGTACCTCTTCGGAACGCTCATATGCAGGTCGTCTAAGTTCTCATGCACCACCACACGGTCAATGATCTTTGGGCTGAAGAACTGCCTCATGAAACTGATCACGTGCTGCAGAAGGCTGGTGGCGTTCAGGACGTGGATGGAGTGGATTCGGAGACCAAGACCTTCCTGGAATTCGAAATGTGTGTGTTAAAATCAAAACTGTTCTTGTTGACTTTTTATGAATTTTTTTTTTAGCATTTTTACGTCAAGCAACATTGCTAAGTTCCTTTTTGAAGGGATATTTAATTGAAACACAGAAAATACATAAAAACCTATACAAGGTATTTTTTACATATAACTCTAGAGTATGAATGAGACCATATTCAAAGAATCAACTGGCAGAGTGCAGATATACCAAAATATCCAAAGATACGCATCACCACATATATACGCAGAGGATACGCATCACCACAAAGAACCGCTATTACAAAAATAATTTGCACGAAAGTATTTATCCAAGATACTGTTAAGCGAAAGGTCATTCTCCATTCCCAGCATGTGAAGCTAAATCAGAGGCCCATGGGCAGCATAAAAACTCTGACCCCAGGTTAGTCACTAACCAAACGAAGAAGAAGACTCATTCTTACATTCAATCAATATTAGGTACTGACTAAACACGAAGTCTCAAAAAATACTGGACCAACTTAGGTGAAACTTGGCACAGAGGTAGATTATGAGAAGGAGACGTCAGGTAAGAATCGAATTTTAGGAAACTACTCCCGTAAAGGGGTGTAAGTTTGAATGAAAAATGGATGATTGATTGTTTTTTTTTGTTGATTGATTGATTGTGTGTTTGAATTGGCTGGTGGAGACTTGGGCAGTAGCTAGTTCATTACTAATTGCTAACTTACGTGAAACAAATGTGCGGATTTCTGCATTAGAGTTGGGTTAAGTCTCAGAAGGTGCGCGAAGGTGGCGTGTTTCATGTCCAGCACCCAGATATCGCCTAGGAAGTAGTCGTGTTTCATTCTGATGTCTGCGAGCTGGAAGATGATTGTATAAATAGTTAGGAATTTATATTGAGAGAGAGAAGAACTATTACTATTACCTATTGTAACATTGTAAATATTGAGGTTACGACTGTCAGGCTGAAATATATATATTTTTTTACTATAATTCAGGCCATAGCAACTCGTCTTCTAGTGGTAATTAAAACTGCCCAGCTATTTCGGTTGAAAAAAATACAACCCCGTGACAGACTGGAAGACAGACAAGCGAAATCGTTTGTGTACGGAAACCTTTAAACATTTTTTTTTTAAATCAATCAACTTCCGAAAAAAAAATGCAAAGTGAAAAATAATTTTAATTTGGGAAGTTGGTCTTTTTGATTTTGTATGGTTTTTGCCACCGACTTCCGAAATTAAAATTATTCTTGACTTGTTAGTGTTTTTTTCGGTTAATAATAAAATATACAACTAACGTACCATAAAAGTGTTTCTGAGGAAGGCTTCACAGGAAAAGGCGCTCGGATCTGGGTTCACGAATTTGACCAGAGTGACCCTATGGCCTTTGAACATTTTGGGCATCGAAATCTGGAGGCTGGAAAAGTAATTTTGACATTAACACAAAACAAAAGAAGTTTACTTCTAATCTATACTAATATTATAAAGCAGAAGATTACGTTTGTTTGAACGCGCTAATCTCTGGAACTACTAGTCCGAATTGAAAAATTCTTTTTGTGTTGGATAGTCAATTTATCGAGGAAGGCTTTAGGCTATGTAACATCACGCTACGACTAATAGGAGCCGAGCAGCGGGTAAAACCACGTGGGATCAGCTAGTGTATTATAAATGCGAAAGTTTGGAGGGATAGATGTTTGTCCCGTCCCGCATCAGTAAGGTTCGCCGTCCACGGCATACCCTCGTTGCCCCCGACGATGCCACCACTCTCCTCCAGGAGAGCAGCCCGGCTACTAGCACTGTTAGAGTAACATACAGATACAAATTTCCGTCGTTCCGTCCTCGCCGTCGAGGCCCGTCGCGACGACCCTGTCTACTCTCATCCTCCCGACCCTTGCTCGAGCCAGCCCGCGTTGCCGCTGAGCCAGTAGTTTTAAAAACCCCCGATCCAGCTGTCCCTTGCTGTCCCCCCCCCAGCGACGCCCTAAGCCGAGGTCCGAACCCCGCAGGGGGTGCCCTTAGCGTGTAGTCGCTTAGTTTTGTAAGTTAGGTTTCGTTTTTATTAAGCCCTGGCTGGAGGCTACAATTCTTTTGTGGCAGCCACAGGCAAGCCCGGTTAAGCAGTAGACAACCCTTTGGTTGAACTGCGAGATGCCATTAACAAAAAAAAAAAAAAGGATAGATGTTTGTTACTCAATCACGCTAGAACAACTAAACGGGTCTGGATGAAACACAAATAGTTTATAACCCATATTAACACATAGGATAATTTTTATCTCGTTAGTAATAATAATATCCTTCGACATTTCACACAACGCCATATAGTCCCAAGATAAGCAACCTAATGCTTGTATTTACATAAAATACATTTTTTTTTGTAAATACATACACATTATAGATAGAAAAACGCCCCAGACCTGGAACAAATACTTGCAGCACGTATAAATATTTTTTCCGTGCGGGAATCGAACCCGCGTCTTGCTGCGGAGCAGTCAACCGCTCAATCGCTGCGCCAACCATGTCGCCTAAAAGGCGTTAGTACAGACGCCAGCACATTAAGCTATCCCTAACTGTCAAATTTTCTCAATTAAAAATGAACCTTATGTCTTTGCAATAAAGGTGAAATACTATCAAAGAAATTTGACAGATTGTGATAACTTGATGTGCTGGCCTCTGTACATTCATGTGGGATATTTTCCTTCATCCACGCGGGTGAAGCTGCGGGTAGAAGCTAATTTATGATAAAAGATAAAGATAATGACGCAAATCAAATATGTATTTCGAATGTCGTTCAGTTTTTTGGTCGCATGAAAAAGAAATAAAATTTTCTTGTTTAAAATTCGTTGACGTCAACACCATTGTTTAAAATTTAAACAATACGATACTAATTAAAATTATTCTCAAAAGCGTGTTTTCAAGATAACTTGAAAAGATAATAAATACATTAAAATGGTTCTAAATTGAGATACCTAAGAGAAATAATAAAAATACCTTTGCAGTAATTTTACAATTAAAAAACAAAAAATAATTTTCTCTCACTTTAAAAAAAAATGGAGAAGTGAACTACCTACCTACAGTGGAACAACTCTTGATCATACTGAATATAAAAGTGAAATATCTAAAGAGGGCGTAGCTCAGTACTGTGGTCTAAACAAAATATTTGAACCATTGGATATGTCAGCGCAGCCACACAGGTCGATCTATCAGGTTAAGCTACGCTTGCCGGGGTTGGTCGTGGATGGGTAACCATCTTTACATAACGAGTCTCCTCCGTGTCTCGGAAAGCACGTTAAGCCGTTGATCGCGGCTGTCATTTGTGCATCTTTGGCAGTCGTTACGGGTCGTCAGAAGTCCGAAAATCTGACAGCCAGCCTTACCAAGGGGTATCGTATTGCCCAGTTATTGGGTTGTGGAGGTCAGATAGGCAGTAGCTCCATGTAAAATACTAGTACTCAGCTGCAACTGGTTAGACTGGAAGCCGACCCCAACATAGTTGGGAAAAGGCTAGGCAGATGATGATATGTCAGCGCAACTCCTCACCAGACCACGAGAATGCAAGAAGCAAACGTAACATAAATTCGATTTTTGAATAAAAAATACAAATATATTATGCATTATAAGCCCAGTTTTATTTTTTCTGCGACGTTTGTTTTTTGCGCATGGGATTTTAAACGTATGATGACATGAGAACATAATTTGGATAGTATTAGAACAAAATATACAGGGTAAAATTGAATTCATGGCCAATATTTTAAGGGGTCATAGTACAGAGGCCAGCACATCAAGTTACCACAATCTGTCAGATTTCTTTGATAGTATTTCAACTTTATTGCAAAGACATAAGGTTCATTTTTAATTGAGAAAATTTGACAGTTAGGGATAGCTTGATGTGCTGGCGTCTGTACATTATGATCAACTTTTACTATGGGAACAAATCTGAAATCGCTAAAAGGAAAATACATAGTATTTCAAATTATAAAATCGGTTTTACGTTTTTTGTTACGTTTTGTGATAAGCCCAGGATCACAATTTTGACCAGTCATAAGTGATAGGAAGAGGATTTCTAGCTTTCGATTCCCGCTTTTTGTATGGAGCAGCAGATATTTTTTATCAATATTTCGGAGTTGCTCTGTTAGTAAAAGTTGTTTATACTCATGAGTAGGTACTTTCACTCCTTACATGCCAATGATTTAAATTACATTCTGTACAACCAAGATGTCGAGCATTGATAAAAATGTATCCGAACGGGCAAATTAAAAGTCGTGTTAGTAGAACATGTTGGTAACTGTCATGGTTCATCAACCATAACGCAGTTTCGATTGCAGCTTGTTTTATTATGCTACGAAGGAACTGTGAGTATGTTTTTTAATGTATCAGTAAATCTTAGGTACGGAAAGAGATCGACTGACCAATTTAATTTACTCATCCCAATTTACTTTTATTTTCTTTAAATTGATATTTTTTTATTATATTATATTGTTAATTTCATTATAATTTCTTATTTCATAAAGTCAGGGTTTTTTTACGACAGGGTTACCGCTACCCCAGAATATAAAGGGCTAAGGAAGGAACTTGAATGGGTTTTAGTCAGTAAGTCTGACACTCCCTTCCGCTCCACCCAGAGCAGGAGGGGTCATTTGAAGAATACCCACCTTAAAAAAAAATGGTACCTGCTAACAAAATACTGATTACCCAGCCTCAAAAAAACAGGTACTGGTACCAAAATATTGCAAAAGGGACATTGACTATTTGACCGATCAGTTCAATAAAGCCTATTCTATTAATTTATCAGAATTGTTTTCACGTAGCTGATTATCTTCTATATCGTTTGATTCTGCCAAAGTCTTCTCTACCTCCTTATTCATCTGTTTTTTTTTTGCAATACTTACTATGTAGTCCATAAATCTTCCGAGTCAGATAGCACTTTTTCTCTGTTCTGTATTATCTCTGGCGCCAGCAGTCTGTATTTGTAGAAGTTGTCTATTCTCCGCTTTGCCTTCTCCAACGATCCTTTTGTTACTATCAGCATTCTTTCCACGTAGTCTCTATCTGGAATTAACAATAGACTATATGAAACGGTCAAAAATAAAATATGAAATCACATAAATAAAAGACCGTTCATCTTAAAAACTTCCATTACCGTACAGAAATTAAATATTATGTGAATATAAAATTGTAAAATTGCATTTAATGCTAATAAGTATTCCATTTGAATCTAAAAATCCGTGACATCACATTGTTATATTTCATACTAGCTTCCGCCCGCGGCTTCGCCCGCAAAATATGTCGACCAATAATACATATAAACATTCCTTTTGAATCACTCTATCTATTAGAAAAAAACCGCATCAAAATCCGTTGCGTAGTTTTAAATGTTTAAGCATACATAGGGACAGAGAAACCAACTTTGTTTTATACTAGTATGTAGTGACAAATCACGTACAAATTCCGCATTTTGGACAATTCATAAAAAGTAACATTATTGACTACCCTTTCAAATATCTAATTGACTTAATTACATATGGGCTTGTATAGCATGAATCATCATTCATATTCATCTGTCTAGCCTTTTACCAACTATTTTCGAGACGGTTCCCAGACCACCAAATGGAGCTGAATACCAGTATTTTACAAGGACCAACAGCTTATCTAACCTCCACGGTCAAGTTCTTAGGTTACATGATGCCCTTTGGTCAGACTGGTTATCAGACTTTCGGGCCTCTAACTACACTTTACGGCTTAAAAACATTAATAAAGATATCATTAAACTTTAGTTCAATTTATAATGGCATTCTCGAAATGACCAGTGCCATCTGACGGCACTTGTTTTCGAATGCGAAGCGTGTGGTTGTAATTTAAATTTAACGCGTTATAACAGATAATTAGTTAACTTTAATGACACTGAGAATGAAATTACGTATTTTCGTTAAAAAATATTAAAGTATAATAAAATTCGTATTATGAACGCAACGCAAACAAAAGACAACGCAAACGCACATTGCGTTAACACGTTAAGAAGGTGAAGAAGCTGTCATTGTATCAAGTGAATTGGTATATTGGCGTGTGCTGACATGTGGCAAATTATAATGCGATGTGTTTCGTAATGTTAATTACTTCTTATACGATAAATGTGTAGAGTCAAGTTCTTCCAACTAAACAGACAGCTGTGCTACTGGGGAGTTTGTTGCACCACTTCTTCTTCCCAGCTAAAGCACTAGGAAGTGGTGAAGGGTGGGCGTTTTTGGGGGATTGTCTTATGTAACTTTGACCTTCAAAAAGTGCTGATTTTCAGCCTAATTTGAAAAAATGACCTTTAATTTTTTTTTTGATCATGTTAGTCTACGAGACATACATAGCAATCAAACGGTGTGGTGGTTTTACTGGCTGCCTATGTAATCATCACCAACTTTTACCCCTCCGGCCAGCCTGGAGTGATCTAAGTGATTGTACAGCGTGGCCAGGTGCCCATTCCAGCATCCGGCGGCATGCACTTTGTATGTTTCACGGTTAATCTGCTGAGCTGTTTATGATGTGGATAATCTGACGCTTCAGCCTGTGGGAAGACATAAACTACTTTTACTAAAACACGCGCGGGCGAAGCTGCGGGCGGAAGCTAGTAATATTTTTTTTTTAGTTTTAGGTTGTGCATTTAAGATTAATTGTGTTTAATTCCTGAAAATACATTTAAAAAAAATTGTCGAGAACCACATTCAGATCAAGATATAACTGGTCTGCAAATTGCAGACCAGTTAAAGTTCAAAACGCAAAAAGTTTTGAATTTCAAGGTCCACCGGCCCTTGCTGGAATTTTTATTTTTTTTGAAAACGCAAAACAAGAAAAAAATACATAATATAAACTTAAAAAATATTAATAAATAGCCTATAATAATATATTTTTAAAAATACTTTGATATTCGAGCAACTTGAAACGCTGCCATTTTGGCGCGCTTATTCCGTGACGTCATCGTGCTCAAATGTGACAACGAAGTTTTGATTCATGGAGTAAATCCTACTATATATTATAAACGCGAAAGCTTGTGAGGATGGATGGATGGATGGATGTTTGTTCCTTTTTGTGGCAAAAAGGGCTGAATAGATTTCGTTGAAACTTTCCAATAATATAGCTTATACATCAGAATAACACATAGGCTACAATTTATACAGACTTTGCGTGGTCTCTTTGAGGCGCGCATGGAGGAACGTGCCGTCCCGCATGGGTCTGGTCCTGATCGGACGGCGGTGGAGCGTCTGCCGCGGCGGCCGGGCCGTGAGGCTCTGTTACTCAACCATCCCGCCACCTCCTTTGCTAGCATAACTGCTTTGCAGAACGCGGTGACTGCTTCCTCTTTCTCCCTTCCGCCCTTTCGCTTCGGATCATAAATTATACCAGAGCCAGACGCGAGATTCCGCCGCCGCTGCCGATCGCCGCTACGGCGACATTGCGGTGCCTACCCGATAAGCTGCAGGAATCTCACGAAACATCTGGTGAGGACACCGTCTCTAGCCACTCCTCAAGAGAGCTAAGCTACCATACCACCATTTTAGATAATCGCGTGTGCGAAACTGTGCCAAGTCTGCAACCCAAGCACGGTTAATCTGCTGAGCCGTTTATGATGTGGATAATCTGAGGCTTCAGCCTGTGGAAGGGTTTAAACTACTTTTTACCAAAACACAGCGCGGGCAAAGCCGCGGGCGGAAGCTTTGATGCGAAAGGTTACCTGCTGTTTTATGTCTGGCTGGTAGGTTAATAACTCTGGCTGCATTAAATTTTTAAGCGAATTTGGAATAAGTTTGAAATAAGAATGATTTCGTTTTGATTTTATGCAAAGACAGTGTAGAATTAAATGCATTGAGGTCCGCACGATTATTTGATATTTGGTTTTATATCAATTGCCGAGCTCCCAGCGCTTAACTCATAAAAAAGGTCATGCAATGACATAAAAAACGTAGACTGAACATAGAATTTCTGTCGTATAAACACGAATCAGGCGGCACGTCGGGCACGAAAACATTTGTCGTATTAATCCGGCTGGAGCGGTTAAAAGGATAATGAATCCCCATACCTGGAATATTATAGCTAGCACTCTTCAAGTATTACAGTAGCTACCATGATGAACTGATTTCTTCAACCTTAGAACTTCCACTATTATAACTACAGCTGCATGCAATCTAATGCGTTTCAGCACGAAACAATTAATAAAATCAGTAACCCTTTTTTTTTTTTTTTTTTTAAGGCTGGGAAATCATCCAATGACTGCTCCCGCTCTGGGTGGAGCGGAAGGGAGTGTCAGACTCTTACTGACTAAAACCCATCCATGTTCCTTCCGTAGCCCTTTATGTTCCGGGGTAGCGGTAACCCTTTCGGACAATCCCGCTTACCCGGCAGGCTTGGCCCTGAGGGGCCCCTTCATATGCTGACATCTCTTTGAGGCGCGCGTGGAACATATACGCGCCGTACGGCACGGGTCTGGTGCTGATCGGACGGTGAGTCACCCATTACTCACCGTCCGCAGGCCCGCGCCTACGGTGGCCGGGAGTCGTCACGTGGCTCCCGACGCCCGGAGCGTCTCCCGCGGCGGCTGGGACGGGAGGACCTTTCTCTCTCCCATCCCGCCACCTCCTTCGCAAAATCAGTAACCCTATGTTTTATTTTATCTATCTTGTTAATCTTAGAGACTCTTCCCCTCTCTCTCTCTCTCTTACTAACGTATGACGGTCAAGAGACAAGAGTCTAATGGCCTTTTTTGAGGCCCTGTTTGGGTGGAGTGGAAGAGAGTGTCAGACTCTTACTGACTAAAACCCATCCATGTTCCTTCCTTAGCCCTTTATGTTCCGTGGTAGAGAGTCTAATGGCCTGTCCTCTTCGATATGCAGTCACTAAGCATGGCGATTAATGCTTGCTCCTTCTCTATTTAAATGGCGGTTGTCTCACAACGGGACATCTGCCTACATGCCAGTATCAATACTGACATTATACTCATATACAATCTTGAGAGTTATTCTCACTGTATACTATTAAAATTGTGCAATGGTGCATTTTAAAGCGCATTCGACCTAGATTTTGAATTAAAACCTCGTTTTTAATTTAAAGCAGCCGCAACCCACCTTTAAATTTTAGTTTTCGAACATAATTATGAAGATCGATTATGATAATTTAGTTTGAAAAGAATTCTGACACGTGGCTAAGTCATTACTTAGCCACGTGCCCGAATTCTTTGACCGCATATTTGTCATTACAACCGCACGGGTCGATCGATCAGAAGTGCAATTCTGTAAAAATCTCTTTGTGAAAACATAGCGCACCCTCGGTGCGACACTGTCACTTATGCAAAAATGTAGTTTTTCAGGAGAAGCATTTAAAACTTTGACACACCTTGATGAGATGAACCGCTTATACTACAACGTCAACTTTTAACTTTACTATTGGATAAATATTACTCACTTTATATTGTTAAAAATATACTATACCATTATTTAAGTATTCCAACCCCCGCGTTGTGGCTCTAACGAAAAATTATAACTGTAGTTATGTCACAATGAGTTAAAAGGAAAACAAGAAACTATACGTACTATAAAAGTAACGTTATTGCACCAAGTAAAGGGGTGCTTTAGGATCATTTTCAGATATTTAACTCATTTTTGAATTTTTTGCAAAAGTGACAGTGTCGCACCGGGCGTGCGATAAGTGAAGTGAAATCGAAGTAAGTTAGGTAAATCCTAAGCATCAGGTGGAATGACAGCTCACTTAAAACTCACTTCACCTCAGTTATCACGATGCGATTTTTACAGAATATACCGGCTGGTATAGCGACGCTTGCGAGGTCCGTACGAGGGTGCCCTCGGTGTTAAAAATAAGTTCTTCCCTTAAGTTTGCCGTATATTACTTCCCAAAATTCGATTTCGATTTTTTTATTAATAAGCGACACTATCGTGTAATAATACAGTACGATTTATTTTTTCAAAATCAATGAGTTCGATTCCTGAATAGAAATATAGATTTTTCAAAAATCCGATAATGCAGACTCCTTGGAGTACTTTTCGCTACTCCTCACAGTTTCGGATTTGGCCATTCACGCCCTCATGGAAAATTACCCAGTATACTTCATGTAAAAACTTATAATTAGTCATATTTTATGTGAACTATAAATTACTTACTTATTGTATCTGTATAACTGTGTTTTCCTAATATTTATAAATATAATAATAATATGATATAAGTAGGAGGTTCCTCTCTCAAGAGCCCTGACCACCGGTAGCTTGGACCATGGTCCCGATAAATAATAATGATAATAATAATATCCTTGGACATTTCACACAACGCCATATAGTCCCAAGCTAAGCAATCTAATGCTTGTGTTATGGTAACGAGATGGCTGATAAACTACTTATATACATTTTTTTTTTGTAAATACATACATATTATAGATAGAAAAACACCCAGACCAGTAACAAATACTTGCAGGTCGTACAAATATTTGTTCCGTGCGGGAATCGAACCCGCGACATGCTGCGCAGCAGTCAATCGCTCAACCGCTGCGCCAACCGTGTCGTCAAAATGCGATACCAGTGGGCCACTACTATTTTTTTATATTTTAAATGTTTTTAAAAAACTAGTTAAAAATGTATTTAATAGATGTATCTTCTTCATATCATGTGGTTAGTGACTAACCTGGTGTCAGAGTTTTTATGCTGCCCATGGGTCTGTGAGTTAGCTTCACATGCTGTTGAGAAATATCTCAACAGCAAAATAATAAATGCAATAATAGATGTATTAAAATGAAATAAAAGACAATAATACAAATCTTACCAATCCCAGCTTCAACCAGATGCGGTTGCTTGTGGAACCACTCGACGATAGCATCCACATCATCTTCTATCGCGCTCTCCTTCAACCCAAGCTCCTTCCGAATCTCCTGCACCTCCTCCTTGGTATACGGGAACATTGGATGCTGGTCGTCTACCGACATCTGTAATATTAATAATAAAAAAATATAAATATCATTTATTTCAGGTAGCAAAGACACATTCAATTTCTATACAGGGTGAATTTGAATGCATGAGCAATATTTTAAAGGTTCATTGTACTCATCATTATGAACAACTTTTACAATGGGAACATTCCTGAAATCACGAAAAAATCCGGTGTTCCCTACATTTTGACGAGTTATTCGAGCATAATGTATGGAACGGCTCATTTTTTTATCAATAGTTTCAAAGCAATCAAGATGTTTTGTCAAATTGTTGCATGAAAGTTACAGGGCTGTCCGCGAAATTCAAATTCTCTATTGACTAACTATTTCATGAAATCGTTACATGTTAGGTTAAGAGGAAACTCTATTGGGTCTTTTTCCTTACAAACGCATTCCACTGTTTTCTTCGTGGATAATGGCTTTAGAGCAATTTTTTTTCAAAAATCTAGTTCGAATGCGCTTTAAAATGCACCATTGCACAATTTTAATAGTATACAGTGAGAATAAATCTCAAGGTTGTATATGAGTTTAATGTCAGTATTGATACTGACATGTAGGCAAATGTCCCATTGTGAGGCAACGGCCATATAAATAGAGAAGGAGCAAGCATTGGTCGCCATGCTTAGTGACTGCATATTGAAGAAGACAGGCCATTAGACTGGCTACCCTGGAACATAAAGGGCTAAGGAAGGAACATGGATGGGTTTTAGTCAGTAAGAGTCCGACAGTCCCTTCCGCTCCACCCAAAAAGGGCCTCAAAAAAAGGCCATTAGACATTGCATTAGACTCTTGTCTCTTGACCGTCATACGTTAGTACGTTAGTAAGACGTACCACTATCGTTTCCTTTCTTCCGAAACATAATCATTACATGACAATCTAAAATCCCGAAACATTGCCCGTTTTTAAAGTAATGTTCAGACGACCATCAGACAAACTTGATAATTTAAATAATTATGCTGATCTAAATACAATTTGAAGCGTAAAGCCATGAACAACTAGATTTGGATTTGTATGACATTGATCTTTCAAATGATGCAGAAATAAAACCAGCTCCAATCCACTCACAGGTGGACATAATTGCACAATTTGGAAAGGTAGATAAATTACCAAAACTTGAAGGCTTGTTATGTATTATTTATTTCATGAAATGACAGTCATTGATAACGTTTTTTTTAGTAACGAGTAGGAACCTATAATCCATTTAATAGACAATAAATTGACGGCTATAATTATAGCAAAAGTGATTACGTAATATTGTTTTGTTTTTGTATACGGCATCTCGCAGTTCAACCTTATGGTTGTCTTCTGCTTAACTAGGCTTGTTTGTGGATGCCACAATTAAAATTGTAGCCTCCAGCGAAGGCTTAATAAAACTTACAAACTAAGCGACTGCACGCTAAGGGCATCCCCTGTGGGGTACGGACCTCGGCTTAGGGCGCCGCTGGGGGAGGACAGCAATGGACAAGCTGGATCGGGCGTTTATGTAATATTGTTTAACTACTGCACATTTTTTTTTTGTTAATTTTTATATATAAATGGGGAATAGATTAATGACCTCCATTGTTTTATATTTATCGTTAAATAAAGTAACTTAGTAGTTACTAGAAAAGTTATAGTAATCAAATATTATGTTATATTTCTATGTAATAAATTGAGTTCAGAGTAAGTCTGGCAACTAACTACTTCAGCTCTTTGTGTTTTATTAATCTACAACGCGTTTTTTTTTATATCCCATAACTATAACATTTAAATGTTGATTGCAAATATAAAAAATATGAAAAATAAAATCATAATTACGGCAGTTAATCATGAATTATATCTATATTTTCATGTTTTCATTTTTTTAAACAAAATAATTCGACAAAGCCACAATTATTAGTTTAGAACACCGTAACGTGAAATATTCCTCGCATTTTTTC
Source organism: Hyppa rectilinea (assembly GCA_951799385.1). Taxonomy (NCBI): domain Eukaryota; kingdom Metazoa; phylum Arthropoda; class Insecta; order Lepidoptera; family Noctuidae; genus Hyppa; species Hyppa rectilinea. Next base: position 14,389,345 of record OX637321.1, on the reverse strand, counting down.
ACCTTTAAATATGAATGATTGTTTGGAATTAAAATTAATTACTTACACGTATTTATCAATGAAACCTAGATACGTACACAGATCGAGATAAATAAGTTAAGATTGATGATATATTCGAAACTATGCATTTTTGGACCATTATATTCTAGGACTTTTTTTATTATTTTTACATATAGATTAAAATCCTAGAGTACCTACAAAAAAAACCTTGTATATAGAATAAGTTAATGAGTCAAAAGTCAAATCATTTATTTCAAAAATGCACAAAAAAGGCACTTTTGAAAGCCAAAATGAACAAGAAATAGTAGTTTCGTATGGAGTATGTGTGTAAGTGACTATTCGGGCACAACACTTTAAATTAATTCGTTTTCCTCTAAAGAATATATAATTACCACAACAGTTACACTGCTCCACACAGTCACGCATTAAAAAAGTTCACTAAACTGATTCTGATCGTCTTTTTTTTTAACACAACTTCACGTCACCTGCTAAAAAATATATTGAGTAACGATGCGATCGATGAAGCACGATTGAATAAAGATGAGAATTCTTCGTAATAATTGGGAAAACAGAACTCATCAAGAAATTGTGTGTCATCATAGAGGTAGGAAGAGAGAAGTATCGATTGACTTCCAAAATACTGGCTGGTTACATAATGCCTGATCAATCTTTATCACATAACTGTTTTCGAAACGAAAAAGTATTTGAATCATTTCATTCGAAATTTAAAAAAGACTTATGAACGCTCCTTGTTTAAAGGAAGGATGCTGAGGTGTCGTTAAGCGGGATTGTCCGAAAGGGTTGCCGCTACCCCGGAACATAAAGGGCTACGGAAGGAACATGGATGGATTTTAGTCAGTAAGAGTCAGACACTCCCTTCCGCTCCACCCAGAGCGGGAGAAGATGATGATGATGTCCCATCCACAAAAAAAAGTCAGAGGTGTCGTAGTACACATACATTCCATAGATAGAGGCTCACCCCATATTACTGATGAAATGTGAGTGTACTATTGTTACACCTCCGCCTAACGCTTTGTAAATTATATGCGCGCGCGATGTTATACTAATATTATAAAAAAGATAAAATTGCGTTCGTAAGTTTTTATAAAGGGGTAATTTCGGAACTACCGATACAATTCCAGAAATGATTTCAATGATAGGAAGCTACATTATTCCTGAGTGTCATAAACTATTCGTATATTTAAAAAAAAATCCACGCCGACCAAGTCGCGGGCGAAATGGTAGTGTTAGCTAATTCAAGTATCGTTTTAGTACCTTCAGTCATTTTATCTTATTAATTGTGACTTGAATGACTACATCTCGAGAGCAATGTCACTTTAAGTAAATATATTCTCAAGTTAATGATATCGTCCATTGCCAAAAAGTGTCAATTTGTCAAGGCCTGCAACAAGGTATTTCCTGTTTTGTCTAATATTAAAATAGACTAGCTAAAAAAGACCTTGTCTCCAATCCAGCCTAAAATATAGCCTGTGTCCTTTTCCTGGTCATAGGCTACCTATACGACAAATTTCATCAAAATCCGTTCAGCCGTTTTAGTATGAAAGCGTAACAAACAAACTCACTTTCGCATCTATATTATTAGTTAGGATATTACTGTTGTGTAATGAAAGTGTGTCGATAATAATAATAATTACGTTTAATATTCAGAAAGTTATTGCTTCGTTGGTCTAGTCATCGCAAGCGGTGCTGCTGAGAATGAGGTGGGTTCGATTGTCGTGGGTTTGTTGTCAAAAAAGAACTTGAAAGGTGTTAAAGGGACACCCGGATGGAACGAAGTTCCTTTCGATTAATTAGTGAAGGAATTGTAATAAATTTTGGAACGAAGTTCCTTATCGCGCGTTGTGAAAGGGGGCTAGACGAAGAAAAAATTCTTACGAAAAAGTTGCCACGACACTTTTTGTAAAACATTTTTTGCGGTAATGCTGGCGGCTTCTACAAAGGCAAGCAATTCGAACAGAAAAATGAATCGTTTCGTCGGTCGAATAGAGTTCATTATTATTTGGACGAGCTTTTCTCTATGAAAATATTGGACCGAATTAAGACCTTATTTTTATTAAGTTAACCGCGTAATTCGGTTGTGCATCTTTGTAAAGTCGGGTCCGACACGAGACAATAGGTTTCTCAGAATAATTTTAGTAAACTGCGTATTTAGGTACCTAGTTTGGTATTTCTAAATTTTACCGTTTACTGTTAATAAATAAAGTCTGAATTCGCTTTTCGTGTTTTTATTTGTGTAGTTGTGTACCTAACCTATTTATCTTTCGCGTAAAATCGCGTATGTATTTTTATTTATGTGTATGTATCTTGAACGCAGGGCGCCGGCTTGGCTTGGCTTCGGGCCGCTTGAATGCGGCGCGCGGCGTCGCCGTCGCGGCATTGTTTGTTTTCGTGACTGTGGTGTCGGATGAACTAATTAATTAGATACTTACATACCTACCTACCTATACGAGTGTAATTTAATTCGATTTCCTTATCGCGCGTAGTGAAAGGGGGCTAGACGGAAAAAATTCTTACGAAATTACAATTCCTTCACTAATTAATCGAAAGGAACTTCGTTCCATCCGGGTGTCCCTTGACACCTCTCAAGTTTTAGTTCTATAGATTGAGTAAACAATATTTATTTCTTTTAAGTTATAATAATAATCAAAAATATCTGATCTAAAATTAATCAATAAAAAAATATTTATTAAAAAGACATCATATTTTACTCCAAAAAAAGTGTCGTTACAACTTTTGGTCTTAAGTTCCGCCTTTCGCATCGCGCGATAAGGAAGGAACTTCGTTCCAAAAAACAACAATTTGTGCAAGGTTATTATTACGCTCGCGAAGCGTATTTAATTATACATACATTTGACAGTCTGGTATAACTTGATGCGCTGTCGACCCTACTACTACTTTTAAGTATGTAAATGTTGGCTCTATATTCAGCTGCAGTTATTTGAGGTTATGAGTTTAGGCTTCCTTGGTCTGTCCCTACGCGACGCTAGTAGAACAATTCCTTTGAAATCTTCATGGGAGTTGTTCTACTACAATTGCGTTGCGACTATCGGGAGCCTAATGTTTTATTTTGGTTTGTCATTATATATCGATACCCATCAGCCAATTCTCCTGTACAAATATCACAGTGAAAGCTGAAATGAACTTAATGTGAGTTTTCAGACCACCTGGTGCTAGGGAATATCACTATAGACAGCTAGCTAGCAGCAGCATAGCAACTTTAAGATCGCCGGTCAATTCTGTACAAATCGCAACGTGAAAATTTAGATGAAGGGAGCTGTCGTTCCACATAACGCTAGGGATTGTCACTATTGACAGGTCTCTTTAAACTCACTTCAACCTAAGTTTTCACGGTGAAATTTGTACTGAGTAGACCGGCCGGTCTGTCAAATTTGAAAGAAAATTTTATTTGATTATATCTACCTACTAGCTTCTGCCCGCGACTTTGTCCGCGGAAAATTGCGATATACTGTAACTGTTTAGGCAGCGCATGCAAATAATTCTGTTTTCGGAGGTATTTCTTTCCGACTTGCTAGACGAAAATTGCGATCGCTCGGCTAATATGTATGATATAAATATAATTTATAGTCTATAGCACTCAGGAATAATGTAGCTTTTTATCAGTGAAAACATTTTTGAAATTGGATCAATAGTGCCGGAGATTACCCCCTACATACAAACTTACAAATTTTACCTCTTTATAATATTGAAGTATAGATTTTAGTCATTTTTTTTATCTGCGCTGGGTCTCTTTAAGGGTAGAAGCATTATGCTGAGCGATAGCCGTTTGGCGCGGATGTGACGATTTTCCCTCAAATTGTTTTTTTTTTACCGCGTCATGTTTGTAAACAACATATTTTCTTTTTTTTTAATTTCTTTCAGACAAGTTAATTTGTTGGTATAAGGCATAGTAACATTTTATTGGATGAAGTCATTAGCAGCTTATAAACAACATCAATTATTATTAAACCATGTTGACAGAGAACACAAAAAAATAAACAAAATAATCGGACAGCCGTTTGACAATTTGAGAAGATTATTTTCTTACGGAAATTCATAATTAATTGAGAAATATTGTTAACTTCGTAGTTGTCTACGCGGAAATTCTTGATGAAAACCTACCTATGATCTTAGGGTGGGAAATCATCAAATGACCCCTCCCGTTTTTGGTGGAGCGGAACGGAGTGTCAGACTCTTACTTACTAAAACCCATTCATGTTGCTTTCTTAGCCCGGAGATGTCAGACTCTTACTGAGTAAAACCCGTCCATGTTCCTTCCTTAGCCCTTTATATTCCGGGGTACTGGAAACCCTTTGGGAAAATCCCGCTGAGCATTTAAGACTTCAGATCTTTTTTTACGGATGACAGCGATGCGCACCGGTACTTCGACGCCTTTTTTTTTTCTTTTTTTAAGGCTGGGGAATCATCCAGTGTCCCTTTTTCTTTTATTTATTTGTATAGTTAGTAAGATAGTCATTGAATTTTTGGTATAAGTTGTTGTAGTGTTGTTGTTGTGTTGTTATTGTGGTTGTTATGGTTGTTGTTGGTGGTGTTGTTGTTGTTTAATTTAATTTTAATTAATCGATCAACCCGCACTGGGCCGTATGGTGGGTTACGGCCCTCTCCCTCATCCCTCACAGCGAGAGGAACAGTGTCCCAGTGTCCCAACAGTGTAACATCACTTATATTCTGATCATGCTAAGAGTTAATGGATTGGATTTTAAATAAGTACAGTAGACCATCATCTTCTTAATCATGTTAGCCTTAAAACCTAAAGCGTCATTTGTTCGCCTATTAGAAGCCGTATGCTTATAAGAGCTCAACGATTTATACGGTTTTATTTATTGTCGTTTTGAGAGAAATGAGATGTTTCATTTTCCATCACATGTACATTTATCGAAAAAGAGGGAAAAATACCACGAATTGAGGAAAAATATTTTTTTGTGAATTTAAGCAGGATTTGTCGTGCACAAAAAGTAATCGTTTTTCAATTATTGCCATATTATTATATTCTATTCAACATGGCGTCTCATAGTTTGCAGTCTGCTTTCGTTCTGAAATCATATCACATCAAAACATAATATCACGTAGGCGATAAAATATAAAAGGTATGTTTTCTTGTACTATTAACACTTATTATTATTCAATTATATGTCTTTTTGACTAATCAGAAGCAAGTGTGACGATTTCATAGTTATAAAAATATTTAAACTATTTTTCTGAAGTGTACTTCTGAACCATTTCTGAACGAAAAATTCAAAAGACCGTTTGTTTTGACATAAACACTGTGGGTCAGTCTCAATGGTTTTATAACCATAATAATCAAGATGAGCTGAAACACTACTTAAAGAAATGATTTAAAATAGTTGACCATGCCTTGTTGAGCCGTTTTGTTCAATGTTTTATTAGAAAGATCACAGTTCTCTGATATACAGTAATTAACAAACAACTATTTCCACGTAAACGTCATCTCTACAACTTCTCATCATGGCTGTCATAACTGTCACGACAAACGTCAAACATTTTTTATTTTATTCATGTACATTAAAATCCTATGATATTATGAAAAAAATGTTACTTTATTCTATTCAGGGGTAAGTTTCCCAGCTTCGCTTAAAGGTACCTACATGTTATGGCCGGCGTCCCATACAAAAGTGAAACATCTCCTTTCTTTTGGATCTATGCGGTTCTTACGACATTTGAGGGGTTAAGGGGGAAGCGCCAGGGTAGCCAGTGATTTTTTATTTTTATTTTCACCCTCAAAAAAAAAGGATAGCCAGCGAATTTCAAATTTGTATACGTCTTTTCGGAATTAGCAGATCAGTGACAGGTTGTATTTTGATCAAAAAACATTTTTATTAGAATTTATTATCAGTAATTATTTGAGTTAAAATAATTCTCACTGTCATAATTTCGTGAAATATTAGATAATTATGTTGACATTTTTGTTGATTATACAGTTCTATAAATACACCGTACAACCGTGTTCTATACATACGCGGTAACAGCCGCGAATGATATTTAGATCAACATTAAACTTAATACTGGCCAGCAAATTGCCATAAATATTTGAAGATATGAATTTCGCGGGCTATCTGACGTTTTCACCTTTGTTTTTGTATCCCTCAGTGAAATAGTGAACTAGTTACAATAACAACAAAACAACAAAAATTGACGCATGCAGTCGCGTCTCGCACCCCGCGCGGGATATGTCTCGGTGTGGCTTGAGTCACTTTGGAATGTCAACATACTTTTTATACACTTTCAATAAACTTTCTGTTAGTTTAATATCTTGTGTTTTAGTAAATTAATATAGCATCATAACATAACGCTTGTAATTTCCAAAGGGTTAGGCAGTTATGTTTGAGGTCCATGTAATATAGGTCGACCCTATTACCACCAACCATGTTATATTTTTGATTTGGTTTCGTGTCAATCAATCTGCCTTGCACTTTCCCAACTATGTTAGGGGTCGGCTTCCAGTCTAACCGGGTGCAGCTGAATACCAGTATTTTACACGGAGCGACTGCCTATCTGACCTCCACAACCCAGTCACTAACTGGGTAATACGATACGTCTTGGTAAAACTGGTTGTCAGACTTTCGGACTTCTGACTACCCGTAACGACTGTCGAAGATCCACGAATGACAGCCGGGACCAACGGCTTAACATGCTTTGCGAGGCACGGAGGAGTCTCGATATCTAAAGATGGTGACCATCTACAGACCAACTCCGGCAAGAGTAGCTTAACCTGTCGGATCGATTCTTGCGGCTGTTATTACTTAGCCACAAGCTCCTCATCTCACAAATTAAATGACAAACTTTCTATATGCTGCAACCCAAAGTGTCGAGGAAACCTGTTACAGATTTTTTTTTAATTTTTGCGCAAAAACGTTGATCAACTTCCTCAAAACAACCGGTTAATTAGATGTGTGACCTACGAAGTGTATAAACAAATAAGGCGATTTACACACGGCACCGCTCGACCGCGCGGTAGGAGCAGATCCTTAGATTATACTTAGAATAAGTTATTTGCATGTATACTTAAATAAGTCCTCTTCCAAATAAATTTTTCTTTTGCTGTGCCCGATAGGGTCCACGATTGGTTCAACAAATGTTAAGTTACCACCTAAGCATATATATTGTGGAATGCAATAAATGATTGAGTATTGAGCAGTTTGCGGTAGAAACGAGCACCGCTCGACCGCGTGGTTGGGCGGTGGACGTGTGTTTGGCATCGACGGATTTCTTAGAGACCAATGCGACATGAGATTCGCTTCACCGCTTACCGCGGCGGCGCGCAGCCCGTGTGTATATCGCCTTAATAACAGCAATCAATGCATATGAAAGTTTATTCGGTAGGTACTTGTTAACAAAAAGATCGTCTGTCTCTTTGTTTGTTACGGCTAATCATGGAAACGGCTGGACAGATTTTGACGGGACTTCCACTGACAGATGACAGATGTTATAATGAGTAACTTAGTTGCTTTTATTTGAGGAAAAGGATCCAAACGGGCGAACCCGGGGGCAGCAGCTTGTTTATAACATAATAACCCGCAATCCGCCCCTTCGCTCGGTTTTTTCTACTGGTTTAAACATCGAGCTCTAAATGACGGTTAAAACTACAACAAAGTCCGTTGCGTAGTTTATAAGAACAACGGTCACACAAACAGCCATGAAAAGCGAGATTTAAATATAGAATTCGAACTCAAAGCATTCTATAACAGAATGCCAATTAGAGATGAGACGTAAAAGAAAGCTACCATTGGAGCCGCAGTTAGTCTCTGGAGACTATATCTTTTGGCAGTAATTTGGTAGGTTCACCAAAAAGGTTTGGTCTGCATTCACCAAATTCGGATAAATAGTAGTGATACATACTCTATCTTAAATTAATACCGCGTACTTTAAAGAAAGCGGCCGTCTTAGCGACAATCGATGTCAAAAGTATAGCTAAATCAGAAATTATTTTGACATAATATTAGGTACAGACGCCAGCACATCAAGCTATCCCTAACTGTCAAATTTTCTCAATTAAAAATGAACCTTATGTCTTTGCAATAAAGTTGAAATACTACCAAAGAAATTTGACAGATTATGGTAACTTGATGTGCTGGCCTCTGTACATACTCAAATTAGAATCCGAGAGTTCTTATAAACGCGAGAACTTCCCCTCTGGTACCTATTTTCGAATTATCCATTTGAATGAGTAGATCCCGAAATTGTATCCCATCATTGTATCCCGGTATTAAATACCGGTATATAAAAATTAAAATTAAATTATTAATATAATAACTTCACTATCGTTTTGATCCTTGACAGACTTTACTTCATTATCCGCAACTTAAGTGCGGATCTTAAGTTTCATCTTTTCCATTGTTCCTGTTATTACGGATATCGGTATCCGAAATTCATTTAAAAAACTTTTCCTAACCTTCGGCTTTCGAATTTATTAGATCATTTTAGTGATTTAATAAATTTGAATACCGAACGTTAGGAAAAGTTAGTTAAGTTTTTTTTTATAAATTCCTAGGATTTAATTTTGCACTCGTCACTAAGGAATACCTGTTAGTGGTTGCCATGTTAATTTATTGCATAACCCTATATGAAATATCAAAATGCAAAAGTCAACCGAACATTAGAAAAACTTTGTTAATTTTTTTTTAAATACCTTAATTCCTAGGCTTTATTTTGCACTCGTCACTAAGGTAAACCTAGTTATTGTTGCCATGTTAATTAATTGCACAAACCTATAAAGAATATCAAAATGCAAAAGTCAACCGACCATTAGAAAAAGTTTGTTACGTTTTTTTTTTAAATAAATTCCTAGGTATTTTTTTGCTCTCATGAATAAAGGGTGTGTATGTTTTTGTCACTTAGGTCAACATTTTTATGGTTGCCGTGTTAATTAATATTGCTTAAACCTTAAAAAAAAAAATTAAAATACAGAAGTGTAGCACTTACGTTTTTAAAATTCACTGAAAACTTTGCACCACACTTAATTATTGTTATAATGAATAATTATTATATTTACTCAAAACCACTGCCTCGCCGAACTTAAAAAAATAATAATTATTATTATTAAAAAATCCGAACCAAATATTATTTATTATTTGCAACACGTCCAATGCAAAGGACACACTATCGAGTTTTGGCACGTCTTCGCTAAAGTTTTTAAATATGAAGCGTGCGAAAATTCTACCTCCAAGGTTTTTTGCTAATGATAATAATTCCATTATAATACTGTATTTTTTTTTAAAGAAAATAAGACCAAATAATAAAATTATAATCCTAACTTATATTATAAATGTGAAAGTGAGTTTGTTTGTTTGTTACGCTTTTGTGATAAAACAGCTGAACGGATTTTGATGAAATTTTGCTCCCATTTAGACCATAAACTAATTTTAATCATAGATTGCAGACGAAGTCACAGGAAAAAGCTAGTTAGTTATAAATCATCACGTTTAGTTAGGAAATTTCGAGAACCAGGAAAAATGTGTTTAAAATATTTAATAATATAATAATTGTTTGCAGTTCAAGATTTTCAATCATTCATTGATCTCTTGGATTTTTTTTTAAATTTTTGAATTTATGTGTAGGTAGGTACATTGCAAAATGGTTTTTGTTTTTCATACACAACAATTAGATGGATTTCCTAATAAATAAAATTATAAAACATAGTTGCATCTTGTTTTTCCTTACGTCGGAACTTGTTTTGCTTATTGTCTAATTGTATTATAATCAATCTGCTTAGCCTTTTCCCAACTATGTTAGGGTCGTCTTCTAGTCTAACAAGATGCAACTGAATATCATTTTACATGTAACGACTGCCAATCTGACCTCCTCAACGCAGTAAATACCCCTTGGTAGAACTGGTTGTCAGACTTTCAGGCTTTGGAAGATTCGTAACCACTGTCAAAGATCCACGAATGACAGCCGAGACCAACCGCTTGACGTGGAGGCAATGAGGGGTCTCAGTATATAAAGATTTTTGCCCACTCACATTTTCGAAAACATCAAACCCCACTCTCCTGTTTATCCTATGTTCCCCTACTGAAACAACAATTCAATTCAAATTCAAATCATTTATTGCAATCCATAATGTACATTATAGGTGGTAAAATACAATTAGAAAAACAATCATGGACCCTGTCGGGCACAGCAAAATTAGAGAATATGTAGGAGAGAGGATGAGCGCCTTTATCAATTTTCCATATTATTTAAAGAATTAAAAGCTAGGTAGATTATTATTTTATTGTAATTAGGTTTTAGTTTTGAATAGAAATTAATTGCATATTATTTACTTTATTTTATTATTGCATTTATTAGTTCAATCTATTTGTAATTTGTATTCATTTAGGTATTATTATATTTTATTGACACGCTAAAAAGATCATTTATGTGCATATTAGTATCTTAAAATACATTTTCATCTATTCTTCAGTCATCAAATTATGTCTTATATAATAATTATTATAGTTTTTTTGTTTTTGGTTTATTAATTATAAAATAATTGTGTAAAGGCAGAAACATTTAAGTTTTTATCATTTAAATATTCGTCTAATGTGTAATAGCTTTTATTAATTGAAAATTGTTTTACTTTGCTTAAAAATATATTTGTTTTTTCTACTTGTTTTAGATATTCTGGTAACGGCAACGGCATCCTCTCTGGAAGAGGGTCTTGAGTGTTTCGTGTGCCAATTCCTACTTTCCTGTGACGGTGTCCTGCCTTTTCGCAGAAAATTGTTTGCCAAATTTTCACTTGCCAACCAACGCTTCGCCGATGTTTCACTTTGACAACTAACGATTAGCAAATTTTTGTATGACAACGTTTCATTTGGTAGAATTATTGTTAAGCCGATTATTATAATGACACAAAACGTTTGGGACATTTATCATTTGTCAACCATTTCACTAGGCCACACAACTATTACAATAGAAGTCTAAGGTTGTTAGGTTAGGTTAGGTTAGAGTATGACAAACAACGCACGAGCCGAGCGAGCGAAGCGAGCGTGCCGCGGCAGCGGCCGGCGATGTGCCAGAAGCGAATCGCTTTTGTAAAAAGAAACAGTTAAGTTAAGTTAGGTTAGAGTATGACAAACAACGCACGAGCCGAGCGAGCGAAGCGAGCGTGCCGCGGCAGCGGCCGGCGATGTGCCAGAAGCGAATCGCTTTTGTAAAAGGAAACAGTTAAGTTAGGTTAGGTTAGAGTATGACAAACAACGCACGAGCCGAGCGAGCGAAGCGAGCGTGCCGCGGCAGCGGCCGGCGATGTGCCAGAAGCGAATCGCTTTTGTAAAAGGAAACAGTTAGGTTAAGGCATATTAAAGATAAAGTAAAAAAAATAATAATTACAATAACTAATTGCAAAAAATTCTGCTAAATGAAAGTTGGCATTTTAAAAAGTGTCATTATGAAAAGCAGACCAAACGTACAGTTGGTAACTGTGAGGTTGGGAAATAAAACAAAATTATATGATAAGTTGGCAAATGATTATTCGGCGGAATAAAATTCTGCGAAACGTTGGTTGGCAAGTGAAAATTTGGCAAACAATTTTCGGCGAACAGGCAGAGAACCTCCTGCGACCCATATCGCCGCCAGACTTCTGATACCTCGACGTCTTCCAGTCCTTGGACGCCACTCGGTCACTGCCAGTCACGGTCACCAGGTGTTACGTCCAACTCCATTTGAGTTCCAGAACTCGTTTTCCGATATTGAAAAACCTTCGTACATCTGCAGATTTGGACGTTTGGGACTCGGTCTATAAGCGGGTTTGTCCGAAAAGGTTACCGTTACCGCGGAACATAAAGGGCGGTACATGGATGGGTTTAAGTCAGTAAGATTCTGACACTTCTTTCCGCTCCACCCAGAGCGGGTCAGTTGATGATTTCCCTCCTTTCAAACTGGAAAAAAAGCATGGAATGTTCCATAGCTCGTAATGCATCTCTTACTCTGTACGCAGCCTCCTGAGTGAGCGTCAACGTCTCAGCTCCGTACATCATGGTGGGCAGAACACACCTTACCTTAAGTAAACAACAATTGTCACATTTAATTTTATGATGCCAATCGAAGCAGTTTTGTTCCAAATAAGTTAACCCAAGGAGGATCAAGGCGGGTCATTTATTATTATCATAGAATCGGTTGCGGTATCAATTCTCACAAAGATGTTAATTTTAACTGAACTGTGATGAAACCTATGGCCAGCATCCATCATGAACATTTTGCATAAATATAGTTTAATATTTTATGCCTTCGAATACTACCAGCCTTGGGGGTTTTGCAAGTGCAAAATCGTTATTAAGATGCTAACCTTGCTAACGCTTAAAATATCACATACCATGCCCGAAGGTAGTTGTAACGGCATAATTATTTTATTTTTAAATAACTATTAAATATAATTATAATATACATACAAACATAAAGTCCTGCCTTCTTCCTATGGGTGTATAAAGAAACTAGAGAACGCTACTTGCTAGGATCCTTTAATTTTTTTTAAGAATTTTAGCAAATCATCAAAATGACTCGTCTCGCTCTGGGTGGAGCGGAAGGGAGTGTCAGACTCTTATTAACTAAAACCCATCCATGTTCCTTCCCTAGCCCTTTATGTTCCGGGGTAGCGATAACCTTTTCGGACAATCCCGCTTAAACTCTCTTCCGCCATGTAAATACCTTTTGGTTGTCGCCTTTCATTTGTCTTTTTAACGTTAACCACACTCTATTAAATGTTTGTCACTACATCTGCAATAAATAATATTATACCTATTATTTTGAATTTTTAACCTGAGTTCTCATCATGGATTTATCAAGCGCCTCATGCGAGGTCAGATCGCTAAAAAAATAATCATAAATATGCAAAGCCAGATGTAAACAGCTACTTTAGCATCTATGCCCAGACAAGTAGAATAGAATATAATAAAATACTCGATTTCTAGTAGATTTTTTTCAAGGCTATACAATGTTTTTGTCATTTATTACCTCCTGCCCTTGATTTGTTATTAATATTTGTGTTAAAGTCAAAGCTTGGCTTCTGCCACACCTCTTTATCAGGCGTCATCTCTTCTTCATCGTTGTTCTCGCAGAATATAGTCATGTTTTATGGGCTTCCTCTATAATTTTTTTAGATAAATAATAATATATTAGAAAGAAAATAGATAATAGTACACCATAAAAATTACAGTGATGCTATGCTTATAGTACACACATCAAAAGTGTCTAGGGATCAACATATATTTTTGCAATAACTTTTCTCTTGATTGATATTAATTTAAATTTTCTTTAAGGATTCATCAAATAAAGTGTTTTCGTTTGTCACAGTAACGATAAACCAAGTCACCTTTGCATTAATAAAGAAATTTGCCATTTTCCTAATAAAGGGATTTTTGACATTTGAACCACTAACATTAAAGTTCGAAAAAAAGACTGAAATAACAGTTTTCTTTAAAATTTTATTGGGTAACTTAAACAATTAATAATCCGTGTTTCTACCGCGAACACTAACAACACAAGAACATCGGTTTGGCATACTCAAAATGAGTTCATCCAAATCACGCTGTGGAATGGCCGCCCATGTTCGTTGCAACAACAAAAAAAGGTCTTCTTGCAACTGGATACCCTCCATATTCGGCAGAGCTCTTCTCTGTAGCATATCCCATGCATGCTCAATCGGGTTCAAGTCTGGCGACTGAGCAGGCCAGGGCAGGACATTGATGTTAGCTGCGGCGAGAGTCTGTCTTACAACTCTTGCGGTGTGCGGTCGTGCATTATCATGCATTAACTGAAATAAGGGACCGATTTGCACTTGTAGAGGAACGAATGAAGTGAACCTTCATTCCCGAAGACCGCTACGGGTACCACCTATAGCAATGCACAATCGTAGGATTCGATATCAATGGGCTCTTGAACACAGAAATTGGGCAGAAGAACAATGGCGTTTCGTGTGCTTTTCTGATGAGTCTCGTTTTGGTATGAGACCGGATACAAGACGTATACGACACTGGAGAACCCCTGGACGCCAACAGCGATTAAAATCCTGCCAGGAAGTCCATCCTTATAGTGGTGGAACCATCATGGTATGGGCGGGTATTTGGATCGGCGGAAGAACTGAGTTGATTTGGATCAGAGGCAACCTCAACGCTCAAATTTATGCTGAGACGATTGTATCTGACGTCATCGTTCCTCTACAAGTGCAAATCGGTCCCTTATTTCAGTTAATGCATGATAATGCACGACCGCACACCGCAAGAGTTGTAAGACAGACTCTCGCCGCAGCTAACATCAATGTCCTGCCCTGGCCTGCTCAGTCGCCAGACTTGAACCCGATTGAGCATGCATGGGATATGCTACAGAGAAGAGCTCTGCCGAATATGGAGGGTATCCAGTTGCAAGAAGACCTTTTTTTGTTGTTGCAACGAACATGGGCGGCCATTCCACAGCGTGATTTGGATGAACTCATTTTGAGTATGCCAAACCGATGTTCTTGTGTTGTTAGTGTTCGCGGTAGAAACACGGATTATTAATTGTTTAAGTTACCCAATAAAATTTTAAAGAAAACTGTTATTTCAGTCTTTTTTTCGAACTTTAATGTTAGTGGTTCAAATGTCAAAAATCCCTTTATTAGGAAAATGGCAAATTTCTTTATTAATGCAAAGGTGACTTGGTTTATCGTTACTGTGACAAACGAAAACACTTTATTTGATGAATCCTTAAAGAAAATTTAAATTAATATCAATCAAGAGAAAAGTTATTGCAAAAATATATGTTGATCCCTAGACACTTTTGATGTGTGTATTTAAGCTAACATAGGGGATAATCTACGTGGTCTCGAGATGCCCGGTGTAGATGTCAGATGGAATTCCAGGTAGTTATTAATAGTCAGTAAGGGTCGTACATTCATGAAGATTTTCCATCCCAAAAAAAAAAGATGATCTGTAAGTATAGATCATCTTTTTATGAATTTATGATATTCGCATGTCTATTCTTTTGCTAATTGTTGAATCTATATAACTATATCTAATTGTTAAATCATTCGCAAACGAACTACATATCTCCGTTAATGTTCTCGGGAAGTCCCTTCGAATAATGTTTCCAATTTTGATGGCTCTTTGTAGGTGTGCACTACACTGTACAGGCACGAGGAAAAGTCGACACTCACACACATATCAAATTAGAATAAGTATCAGTATTAGTAGTAGACTCAGTATATTCAACTACCAACAACAACGTAGGATTTGCAGCTCAAAATATGGGGAAAGGTCAATTCTATATTTATTTCTATCGCGTAGTACTAAACACGCTTGCAATAAACGATGACTTGTGTAACATGCCGCGTGGTTTTCTTTCTAAACACTTCGCAACTCGTTTGTAATACATAATTGCTGGCAGGATGCGAAATTCTTTCGCTCCACATTTTTTTGGTATCCGCCTGTATATCCAAGATGGCGTCATACGGAATACGTAGCGCGGCGCTGTTACGAAATGTGTCGCCGCCGCCTCGCGTCTGATGTGACGTAGGATTTAGGCTTGTTTAGAAACAACCTTTTATTTAATATTATGCGATCATAGTTTGCTTTTATGCGTTTTTTTTATAAGCCAAAATACTAACATGATAAATAAATAATATGGGAATTTTTATTTTAAATAATACTTACTTAATAATTTTTAACGTGAACCTTTTAATGTAATAATATTATGATTTTATTAGAGTAGTAGTTTTACTAGTTTGTGGTGTTTTACTTTAGTATTAGTTAGTACTATGAATGGGACAATTTCATCTCAATCATGGCGTTGGCATCCAACATTGGCACAAAGAAGTAACCTCAACAATTTGGGCCAACATTGCGTCCCATGGATGCCAAGGAGGCCACAAGCGTGACAATTAAAGTCTTTGAATATATTTTTGTTTTTACAGTTTGTAAGGCATCTTAAGACCGGTTTACCGAATGAAGATGAGAAATTGATTCAAATTAGTTCATCTCAAAAATTGGATTAAAAAAAATGTTTTTTTCAGTTACGAAGGAGGAAGTAATAATATTGAAAGAAATACTAAGAGTTCCTTATCATCGTCTAGTCAAAGAGATATTCGCATTAAATACCCTTTTTGACAGCAAACAAGACCTTAACCAAAATTGTTACAGGTTACTGACCTCCATAGGTAAAAAAAAAACAAAATAGATGTGAGTTAAACATTGTGCTACTGACCTTAATTTTAAATTCAAGTTCTAGTGTAAGGCCAAGTACATAAATCCTAATTTATAGACATCTCCAACCTTGAGTCAATGGCCTTAAGGTCTAAAATACAAATTGGCAATATTTCGCAATAATAATTGATAGAATTAATCAATTTCCTGTATTTTTGTAGTTTACCTTAGTAACTTCCTAAAAATTTGCATAATACTGCTCGTAAATTCTAAAATAAGCTAAATATTTTCCTTAGCTTCGGAAATTATTATCAAAATTGACTAATTTAGAGTCAGTGTCTAAACGAATTGTTACATAACATAATATCACGCCTTGTTTATCCACGAAGGTCTCGGCACAGGCGTATCCAGCGGTACCTACACTAAGCGGGATTGTCCGAAAGGGTTACCGCTACCCCGGCACATAAAGGGCTAAGTAAGGAACATGGATGGGTTTTAGTCAGTAAACGTCTGCCACTCCGTTCCGCTCCACCCGAGCGGGAGAAGTCATTGGATGATTTCCCAAACTCAAAAAAAAAGTGTACCTACACCCACATTTCGCCAGGTAGGTACTGAAAGCTTTAAGTCAACATGGATTTGGAATAAAACCTCCGCCTCGTTATTATAAACTAAATGGATACAAAAAATGATTTAGATTAAGTAGTGACAATTTCACAAACGAAACTGAACTCGATCAGCACATATTATGTATTATCTAAACTGCGTTCCAGTACTGTCAATGTCAAAAACCCCACAAAATATTGACACTGACTGAAATCTTACTTCAAGCTCACTTCACCTTCACTTTCAATATTTTTATAGAATTGACCGACTCGAAGATGCAAATATTATTATCTTATATATAAAATTCTCGTGTCACAATGTTAGTTAGCATACTCCTTCGAAACGGCTTGACCGATTTTTACAAAATTTTATATGCATATTCAGTAGGTCTGAGAATCGGCTACTATCTATTTTTCATACCCCTAGGTAGGTAGGGTAGGTAGGGTAGGTAGGGTAGGTAGGGTAGGTAGGGTAGGTAGGGTAGGTAGGGTAGGTAGGGTAGGTAGGGTAGGTAGGGTAGGTAGGGTAGGTAGGGTAGGTAGGGTAGGTAGGGTAGGTAGGGTAGGTAGGGTAGGTAGGGTAGGTAGGGTAGGTAGGGTAGGTAGGGTAGGTAGGGTAGGTAGGGTAGGTAGGGTAGGTAGGGTAGGTAGGGTAGGTAGGGTAGGTAGGGTAGGTAGGGTAGGTAGGGTAGGTAGGGTAGGTAGGGTAGGTGAACAACTTTCACTATAGAAACAAATCTGAAATCGCGACAAAAATCTGCTGTTCCATACATTTGACGAGTTATGCGAGCATAATGTATGGAACAGCAGATTTTTTTGGTGAGTACAATGACCCTTTAAAATAATGCCCATGAATTCAATTTCAGCCTGTATACAAATAAATACAAAAACAAAAATGACACTCAGGCGTCAAAGTATTCATCCGCGTCGATGTCATCTGTTTAACTTAAAGATCCCCAATATTTTCGCTACATAACACAAAGTAGCGTTTACTTTGTTAAGTTATATTTTTTTATCGGTTGATGCTTAAAAAATGTCAAACGTCATTTACGTAGATAAATAAAAACGTCTTTTTTTTTTACAGGAAATGTAAGGAGACCATGAAAACCTTTTACAATAACAATAAAAAACCTACCTTTTCAAAATGACAAATTACTACAAGGTGACGGTAATGGTTACGTTTTTTTTAACTCATTAACTCGTTGTGTGTTAAGGTATAATTAGCAACGAAAACAAAAAGTTGTTTTTTAATATCACTTTACTCGACCCGGAAATCAAACCCAGGTTCCAACGCTCAACAGTCGCGCTAGCGGCCTGAAACTGAAACTCAAAGCATTTATTTCAAATAAACCAATTACGGGCACTTTTGAATTGTCAAGGGGTCGGTTAGTCACAAAAATGAAGCTAGTTATCTATTCCAAAGCAGGTCCGTACCTATGGAGAAGAACGAGCAAGAAACTCCACGGACACTCTTTTAAACAAAATATGTTTGCAAAACATCATTCACATTATTACTATACTTGTAAGAACGATGCAGACCACTAGATCAACGGGGAAATTCTTCTTCTTCTTCAGAGCGTGTCGATGGTAATAGCAATGTTTGGCGGATATTTAAGAGTCACAAAATTACGAACGAAATGTTGCCATTTTAAATAATATAATAATAAATAAACAATTAGAACTAATTTATTGTAACATAAAACGGCCAAGGCCAATTAACACGTTAGACGCCAAAAGATTTTCTATTGTGTCTGCTGCGTGGCAGTCAATAGTATAAACACATTACCTAAATGAAATAACCATGTATACAGTAATTCAACAGTTATACGCACATCTGACAATATTCCAAACATACAGTCAGGCTTAGCATCCAAGAGAGTGTTGAGCGCAGAAAGTTTGCGAGGGACAGGACACTAGGCTCGAGCGACGGTACAACCAAGGCACACAGCGAACAATCTGTGGCTCCAGTCAAAGTATGGAATAGTTCGTCGTGCAATTCAGAAGCATGATTTTCCGTGATTTGTTTTTTTTTGTTCTTGGCATTTCGTATTTCAACCATAGGGTTGTCTTCTCCGAAGGACGGGGCCGGACCTTGCAGACTGCCAGTTTGGCTTCCGCAAGGGGCGCTCGACGGTGGACGCCATCATGCGCGTTAGAGCCCTCACGACGGGGGACGCGGTGTCCCAGGGTAGGGTCGTCGTGGCGGTGTCACTCGACATCGCCAACGCCTATAACACCCTGCCCTGGAGTTGCATTAGGGAAGCACTCCGGTATCACCGGGTGCCGACCTACCTCCGTCGAATAGTCGGGGCGTACTTGATGGACAGAGCCGTCATCTACCCCGGTCGCGATGGGGAATGGAACCGGCGAGAGATGTCGTGCGGTGTCCCGCAGGGATCGGTTCTGGGGCCGTTCCTGTGGGACATCGGTTACGACTGGGTGCTGCGGGCCGACCTCCCTGACGGCGTCAGCGTAGTTTGCTACGCTGACGACACGCTGGTCCTGGCGCAGGGGAGGTCGCATCAGGCGGCGGCCGACGCGATGACACGCGGGGTTGCGATAGTCGTTGAGAGGATCCGGCAGTTGGGTCTCGAGGTGGCATTGCACAAGTCCGAGGCCATGTACTTTCATGGGCCTCGGAATAGGCCACCATCGGGATCCCAACTTACGGTAGGAGGGGTTCACATCGGCGTCGAGACCACGATGAAATACCTGGGTCTGGTCCTCGACAGCCGATGGAATTTCGTGGAGCATTTCCGACGTTTGGCCCCCAAGCTGGAACGGACTGGGGCCGCCTTCAAGCGGCTCTTGCCCAATTTGAGGGGGCCAAACGCCTCCTGCCGGAGGCTTTACGCGGGAGTCGTGCGGTCCATGGCCCTATACGGGGCCCCGGTGTGGGCGCGTTCATTGCGGCGACGAGCCGCTCACTATCTGAACGCGCCCTAAAAGGTGGTAGCCATTCGGCTAATCCGGGGGTACCGCACGATCTCGGGCGAGGCGGCAAGCCTCCTTGCCGGACTGCCGCCGTGGGATCTGGAGGCGATAGTCCTCGCGCGCCTGTTCGAGTGGCGCGCGGAGGTACTAAGCCGGGGGGAAACTCCGTTTCCGCAGCAAATTGCGGCGGAGCGGACGGACCTCCGGCGCGATCTCATGGCGGCCTGGAAGCAGCGACTGTCGCAACCCAGCGCAGGGCACGCCACAATAGTGGCGGTAAGGCCCCTCTTTGAGGAGTGGCTAGAGAGGCGTCACGGCGCCCTCACCTACCGCCTGACGCAGGTCCTCACCGGACATGGATGTTTCGGGAGGTTCCTGCACATCATCAGGCGGGAGGAAACGCCCGGGTGTCACCACTGCGAGGATCGCCCAGAGGACACGGTAGAGCACACGGTGCAAACCTGCCCCGCATGGGCAGAGCACCGCCGTGTCCTCGTAGAGGCGATCGGCGGCGGCGACCTCTCGCGCCCGGCTCTGGTGCAAGCCATGGTCCGGGGTGAGAGGGAGTGGGAGGCAGTCACCTCCTTCTGCGAAAAAGTTATGCTCGCGAAGGAGGTGGCGGGATGGGAGAGAGAAAGGTCCTCCCGTCCCAGCCGCCGCAGGAGACGCCCCGGGCGTCGGGAGCCACGTGACGACTCCCGGCCACCGTAGGCGCGGGCCTGCGGATGGTGAGTAATGGGTGACTCACCGTCCGATCAGCACCAGACCCGTGCCGGACGGCGCGTATATGTTCCACGCGCGCCTCAAAGAGATGTCAGCATATGAAGGGGCCCCTCAGGGCCAAGCCTGCCGGGTAAGCGGGATTGTCCGAAAGGGTTACCGCTACCCCGGAACATAAAGGGCTACGGAAGGAACATGGATGGGTTTTAGTCAGTAAGAGTCTGACACTCCCTTCCGCTCCACCCAGAGCGGGAGAAGTCATTGGATGATTTCCCAGCCTTAAAAAAAAAAAAAAAAAAAAGGATTGTCTTCTCCGGGTAAGCGGGATTGTCCGAAAGGGTTACCGCTACCCCGGAACATAAAGGGCTACGGAAGGAACAAGGATGGGTTTTAGTCAGTAAGAGTCCGACGCTCTTCCGCTCCACCCAGAGCGGGAGAAGTAATTGGATGATTTCCCAGCCTGAAAAAAAAAAAGGGTTGTCTACTGCTTAACCGGACTTGCTTGTGGATGCCACAAAGAATTGTAGTAGTTGTCCCAATGCTTATAAAAACTTACAATCTAAGCGACAACACGCTAAGGGCACTCCCTGTGGGGTACAGACCTCGGCTAAGGGCGTCGTTGGGAGAGGACAGTAAGGGACAAATTGGATTGGGCGTAAGTTTTTCCGTGAAGAATCTTACAAATATTAATGATTTATAAACAAAAAATAAAATAAATTAGAATAATTTTCTAAGTATTCTAATTTATTTTATTTTTTGTTTTGTTATTTTCTCATTATGTGCTGAGCGATGGCTGTTTTGCGTGGGTGTGACGCATGATATTCCCTCCCAACTTATTCTTTCTATGCGTCATGTTTACCGCAAATAAACATAAATATTTCCTTTCTTTTCTTTTCTTAATTTATTGTAAAATAGTATCTAAATTGTTTGTTAATAAAGGCTATTTGAATAAGTGGAGGTTATTTAAGTGAAGTAATCTGAGTCAACAATATTTAGTTGTGTAACAATTACTTTATATTTCAGTTATGTAAGCTTAGAGATTATCTTCAGACGTCAGACATTAAATAAGATATAGTTACAGTGAACGAGTCAATTCTTGATCATTTTAATAAACACAACATATCATAATATCAAGCTATTATCCGTCGCAGGGTTAGGCAGAAGCGTACCTAACTATAATAGTACAACCGCGTTTCGTCAGTTATGTTTAAGTCCCATGTAATAGGGATATTTATGTGTGCATAATTATGTATGTTATCCATTTAAGGATTTTTAATAATTAGCGATAGTCACCATCGGACTGCGAAGTCTTAGGTCTCAAGTTCGAACCCAAGACACGCACCTCTGATTTTACGGATTCATGTGCGTATTGTATAATCATCACTTGCTTAAAAAAACCGGTGAAGTAAAACATAGAGGAAATACCTGAGAGATATTTCTCAACATCATGTGAAGCTAAGTCAGAGGCCCCTGGGCAGCATAAAAACTCTGACACCACTTACTAACCACACGAAAAGAAGAATAATCCGTTCTGCGTTTTTGTTCTAAATGCTTAGTACCTATTATAATAACTAGCTTGTTGTAAAAACAAGAACAATAGAGTATGATTAATGATTCCCTTTTTAACCAGCTAAAATAATTTTCCTAAACTTATTCTAATTGAAGCTAAATGATTATCTACCAAGCCAAAAATAATAAACGATTAAGCTTGTTTTTCATAAACTTGATTTCGGAGGTGTGTTGCGTAGGTTCACTTCATAAAGAATAATAATAATATCGTGTGAAATTGCAAGAAAATATACAAAGCAATCTTGATGTCCGAGAGGTTGTCTTTTGTGTGAGTTTTTTTTTTGTATTTGCCTAAATTCCTTTTTAGAAGAAATTGTTTTTTTTTTCTTCCCATTGTATGTTTATTAGAAGACAAGGAAAAGGCGTACTGTACCAAGTTACCAACAACAAAGGGTTTTTAAGTAAATAAATGCATCAATCAATCAATCTGCCTAGCCTTTTCCCAACTAAGTTGGGGTCCACTTCCAGTCTAACCGGATGCAGCTAAGTACCACTGCCTATCTGACCTCCACGACCCAGTAACTGGGTAATACGATACTCCTTGGTAAGACTGGCTGTCAGAATTTACGACCCGTAACGACTGTCAAAGATGCACAAATGGCAGCAGGGACCTACTGTTAGGGCACGCCACGATAGTGGCGGTAAGGCCCCTCTTTGAGGAGTGGCTAGAGAGGCGTCACGGCGCCCTCACCTACCGCCTGACGCAGGTCTTCACCGGACATCGATGTTTCGGGAGGTTCCTGCACATCATCAGGCGGGAGGAAACGCCCGGGTGTCACCACTGCGAGGATCGCCCAGAGGACACGGTAGAGCACACGGTGCAAACCTGCCCCGCTTGGGCGGAGCACCGCCGTGTCCTCGTAGAGGCGATCGGCGGCGGCGACCTCTCGCGCCCGGCCCTGGTGCAAGCCATGGTCCGGGGCGAGAGGGAGTGGGAGGCAGTCACCTCTTTCTGCGAAAAAGTCATGCTCGCGAAGGAGGTGTCGGGATGGGAGAGAGAAAGGTCCTCCCGTCCCAGCCGCCGCGGGAGACGCCCCGGGCGTCGGGAGCCACGTGACGACTCTCGGCCACCGTAGGCGCGGGCCTGCGGACGGTGAGTAATGGGTGACTCACCGTCCTATCAGCACCAGACCCGTGCCGGACGGCGCGTATATGTTCCACGCGCGCCTCAAAGAGATGTCAACATATGAAGGGCCCCTCAGGGCCAAGCCTGCCGGGTAAGCGGGATTGTCCGAAAGGTTTACCGCTACCCCGGAACATAAAGGGCTACGGAAGGAACATGGATGGGTTTTAGTCAGTAAGAGTCTGACACTCCTTCCGCTCCACCCAGAGTGGGAGCAGTCATTGGATGATTTCCCAGCCTTAACCCTCAATTAACTAGGTGAAACATACTTACGTAAACACCTTCTATGAGTCCCAGGGACTCACCTTTATTTTTTATTTTTTTATGGAATAAAACCAATATTATTAGAATATCTATTGTTATTATTTTCTTTATTACTTAATTAACGATACGAAAAAAAATACAAAACGGAATAACAATTGAGATCCTCTTACAAATTAAGAAAATTATACTCATCAGTCTTAAAAAGCAATGGCTTGTTTAAACTCTTCAAAAATTAAACAAATATTCTAGAAATTAAAAAAAAACATACGTTTTTAAACTTTTATAGATATTAAAAGTAAAATAAAAACAACAAAATGGTACGCTTCTATATAAAAATAAAAAACCTGCAAGTAGTTTCAATCACTCTCTATACGCAGCGTCGGTGTATCTTCTTTGAGCAAGCCAAGCATACCGGCTTCAAACATTTCATAATGAAAAAAAAATTTCATGGGCATTAGTGCCTGCCACACCAGTTGGGAGTTACAGTCCCCAACCTATATGTGATTGTAACTCCCAATTTCATCGTCGAGTTCTTGTGGTGCCGGGAATTCAATACTGAGTCTGCATCATCATCGTTAACGTTTATTGACCTTGATTCGGGTTACCATGCGCCATTTTTAAATTCTGCAATAAAAAATATAACATACTTAATTTAAAGTAGTTATAACAATAAAAGTTATATAAGTAACAATCCAAATGAATTACAAAAATCATAACACAAATAACTAGTATGAGTCCGCGGGACTCACTAGGCTTAATTACTTGCCAATTACGAGTCGCTCACGCTCGTCCGCCCGTCTCCGCGTCGCCTGCGCACCTGTAGGAAGGTACTGAGGAGGGCAGGTAACAAAACGCTAAATCGTATTAAATATGTAGGTTCAAAGTTTTGATGTGAGTCCCTGGGACTCAGGTAGTGAATTAAGGGTTAAAAAAAAAAAAGGGACCTACTGCTGAACGTGCCATCCGAGGCACGGAAGAGTATCGGTATGTAAAGTTGGTCACCCATCCACGGCCAACCCCGGCAAGCGTAGGTTAACCCGATAAGGGAAAATAAGTAAATAAACGCAATTGAATTAAAATATTTTATTTACATAGCTTACTTACCTACTGTCATCTACCTCAGTAATAAAAAAAAACACAACATCTTCCAGTGACCTATCAATAAAAAAATAAATAAATTGCATAATAATAGCATTCAAAATAAAATAAAAAAGTAGCAAGTTTTTATTGTATGCAATAATCCTACCTAGAACTACACATTTTCAAAGGTATACATTCAGTCAAAAAAGTATCGGGAATGGATGATTTGTTTATGGTTCCAAATTAAAATTTTTGTTTTTTTGTAGTTGTTAGATTGGCACAACTGTTTTCCATTTTGGCGCGGAGTTTGGGTTGCATCTGTTATTTATATTAAATACAGTGCTGGTTTTAGTAATATCATATATGGTGTGTATTGCGAATTTCATAATGGACAAAAATATCGAACAAAGAGTTTGTCTTAAATTTTGCATCGCCAATGGAATTTCGTGTTCGGAGTCACTGAAAATGTTACAGAAGGCTTACGGTGAATCGACTTTATCAAAAACTCGTGCTTATGAGTGGTTCAAAGCGTTCAAAAGCAATCGAAATGTGATGGAAGATTTGCCTCGCTCTGGTAGGCCGTCAACGTCTGCAACTGAAGTTAACATCGCAAAAGTGAAGAAAATAGTGACTGAAAATCCCCATTCAACTCTGAGAGAGATAGCCGCCGAACTTTCTGTATCTCACGAGTCGATCCGTACCATTTTAACTAATCATTTGGGTATGAAACATGTTGCTGCTCGGCTAGTCCCAAAAGATCTGAATTTTCTCCAAAAACTCAATCGCATGAAAGTCGCTGAGGACATGCTAGAACGAGTCAGTTCGGACCCAATATTCATGAAACGCATTGTTACTGACGAGTGACGAGACGTGGGTTTACGAGTTTGACATGCAAACTAGTCAACAAGCTTCGGAGTGGCGCCTTCCAACTGAACCGAAACCGAAAAAACCACGCCAAAATCGATCAAAAGTCAAAGTCATGTTGACTGTTTTCTTTGACTATCGCGGTGTTGTGCACTCTGAATTCTTACCGGAAGGTCTAACGGTAAATAAAGAATATTATTTGAGCGTTATGCGGCGTTTAAGAGAGCAAATTCGACGAAAAAGGCCAGATTTGTGGAAAGAAAATTCTTGGATTTTGCACCACGACATTGCGCCTTCGCACAAGGCTATCATTGTGAACGAATTTTTGACCAAACACTCAACAAATACCATCCAGCAACCACCATATTCACCAGATATGGCTCCTGCTGACTTTTTTCTTTTTCCTAAACTCAAATTACCACTTCGTGGCACCCGTTTTCAATCGATAGAAGACATAAAGGAGAATTCGCGGCGAGAACTGAACTCAATTCCGGAAGCAGCGTTTAAAAAATGTTTTGATGAATGGATTATTCGTTGGCGCAAGTGTATTGTTTCTAAAGGAGCATACTTTGAAGGTGATAAAATAAATTTGGATGAATAACAGACATTTTGTGTATTATTGATCTTTTCCCGGTACTTTCTTGACAGAGTAGTAAATAAATATTTCTATACAGGGTGTATATTTGCTTCATTCCCAGAGGCCCAAAATTTATTAGTTGCGATAACTATTGACGAACGAGTTAGAGAAAAACTACGATAACAATGGCCAACCCCCAAAACTACAAAACGTTTGAAAGTAATTACAAAGCGCCACCAAGACTCGCAACGCATGGTGCTACCGGCCTGCTCCTGAAGACAAATACTTACAACTAGATACAAACTCTTTCGTAAGGATATGACTACAAACATCCCCCCTAGATGCGCAATGTTATCGTAGTTTACCTCTACCAACATAATAGTTTAACGTCGTAGTATAACGCCAAAAATATCCACTTCTGAGTCCCCTACCAACACGTTACAAACTCCATTCTAATCTACACATAAAGTTTTGAAAGATCCCGGCATTCCTGAATACTCTTCGTTAAATTTACTGGTTTGTCGACAGGACTCGTCAGTAGAAGCATTCTCCATGTTCTTCACGATCGCTATGTGTTCATCTGTGCTCACTTCTTTGAAGTCCAATTCTGCGGAAAATGAAATAGTGCACGTTAATGTATGTTTATCAGGCCTGCGGACGGTGAGTAATGGGTAGCTCACCGTCCGATCAGAACCAGGCCCGTGTCGGACGGCGCGTACGTGTTCCACGCGCGCCTCAAAGAGATGTCAGCATATGAAGGGGCTCGTTAGGGCCGAAGCATGCCAGGTAAGCGGGATTGTCTGAAAGGGTTACCGCTACCCCGAAACATAAAGGGCTAGGGAAGGAACATGGATGGGTTTTAGTCAGTAAATGTCTGGCACTCTCTTCCGCTCCACCCATAGCAGGAGTCATTTGATGATTTCTCATCCTCAAGAAAAAGACGTGTATATTTACACGTTGCCGACATTTCTTTTATCTACTTTCCTATTGCAGGTATACTGGAAGAGATTTCTTATAAAATAAACACCGTCTTTGTACGCTTTTCTGTTCCTTTCTTCTTGTCTGTTTATAATGTGTGTGTATAAGTGGGTAAATAAATAATATAAAAAAAAGTATTTTTTTATATTCATTTCTTCAGAAATACTCATCCACCACCATCCACCTTTGTAAGTACAGAACAGCCAACGTTTCCTGGCGGTCCTGAAGTTATCCGATTACCTGCGCAGTAGATAATTTCGTTCCTAAAAGATCCATTGCGCAGCCAAACCGCTAACTTCAGAACAGCCAAGATACGTCTGCGACCAATATTTTCTGTTTCCTTGTCAGTTTATACGTAATATCAATTTTCTTTCAATGCATCATGAGCATAAAATGGTTAAATTAACAAAATAATTCCATTAGTAAACGCTCTTAGTTCAAAGCTTGCTTGATAAGGAACTGCAGACATTTTGATCTTGAAATGTACCAGTAATTAGTATTTTATACAAGGCAATGAGAGCAGTGCTAACGGCCGTGGCTTGCGAGTGTCGTTGGTTCGAACGTTTAAGTCCCATGTAATAGGAGGAAAGCCTATTGCCATCAATTGGGTCACAATTCCAGGTAACAACTGAGTAACTCCTTAAGAAAAAAGACCATAACACTTTGCCCGACCCGGGAATCGAACACAGAACTCAATAAAAAAACCAAAAAAAATATAATTCAGTTATATACTTATGGGATTTTTTTCTTCAAACTGTAAAGCTCCAATGAGATAGTACACTGTACACGAATCTGCTTATGCCTCATCACCCATCCACCGTGCAGTGCCGCCTAGTGATTTTGTTATGGCAAATGACCTATGCTGCGTTTGCAAAGTGGTTGTGAAGGAAGTCGACGCTTAGAAACCTCGACAAATTGAATACATCTTGAAAAACTACTTTACCGCTGAAAAGTCTAGAATAGGGGAGGTACTGTAGAGCCTTAGAGTAAAACCTTATGTTGAACATGGCTGGAAAGAATCGGACGGCATTCGAACCTTTCAAATAATTTAAATTAGCTAAGGCTTTTGTACATTCGAGACATCACCACAGGCAGCGAAGCTAGACAGATGTATTCTTTATAACAAAGTGAAAATATATAATGTGTTAATCTTATAACGTGTTTACTTCTTTAGAATAGGAGTTCCCTATACACACATTACACGCTCTACCACTGAGCCCCCTCAGTAGAGGATCTTCAATCCTCTACAGTACCTACTTGTACTACCATTACTGTAACCCCTAATTGATAGCGCACATAATCTTGCCTCAAAAAGATTGAGCGTCACTTTTATATTATACAAGATTATGTGGAAACAAATAGTCTAAAATTTAAAAATTGGATGAATAAAAATGGCAGTTTAACCTTTTGCATAGACAATATGTCAAACCACCATTTTTATATTTTAAATAAAAATTATTAGGCGATTAAAAAATCTCACCAGCCAGCTCTTTCAAAGTCTTCTCATTTCCACCGAGGTCTTTTGGGAGATGTTCTCTCGGGATATGGTCATACAACGACTCAACACTGTTATGTACAACTAATCTTTGTGCCAGTTTCGCACTCAGTGCTTGCTTGAACACCAGCAGGATCGTATCGAAGAATTTAGAGCCACTTATTAGATGGATCTTCTTCATTCTTTGGCCTAAAGCTTCCTGAAAAGAAAATTACGTTTTATGAATGTTGGTATTTTTTTTAAGTATGGAAAGGCGTCAAATGACTCCTCTCGCTCTGGGTGGAGCGGAAGGGTGACTGAAACCCATCCATGTTCCATCCCTTTGTGTTCCGGTGTTGTGGTTACCCTTTCGAACAATCCCGCTAGGCCTGAATTTTGATCTGACAATCAGTCTTATCAAGAAATCATGATATCCAATAACATAGTTATTGAGGTCAGATAGGCAGTCGCTCTGTGTAAAATCATATTCAACTGCATCCGGCAAGACTAAATGTTGAACCTATCACACTTGGGAAAAGGCTTATTAGTTCCTAATCGTGTCAATCTGTCAGCTATCATGAACCCATTCTCTCGGTAGCCGAAATAGATTTATTAGTCTAGCAAGACTATGAGCCCAGCGTGGTGGCCTTTGGTAACTGCCTCGACTTACGAGTTGTAGGTCGGGGGCTCGACCCAAGCAGGCTTTACTATGTGTAAAAAATTTCATCACCACTGCTCAAAACGGTGAAGGAAAACATCGTTAGAAAACGTTCTAGAACCAAAAATTCGGAGACATGTGACATTCACCCACCCGCAACGGGGTGGATTACGGCCTCGGCTCCTCTCGAAGTGAGGAGGCCAGTATCCCCGCAGGTGGAACATTATAGGCTGATTATATTATAAGACTACTAGCACTTTGCCCGCGGCTTCGCTCCCGTGGTCTTTCCCGTGGGACCCGTATTTTTCCCGGGATAAAAAGTAGCCTATGTTACTCCTAGAAAACTAAGCTTTCCAACGGTGAAAGAATTTTTAAAATCGGTCCAGTAGTTTTTGAGCCTATTCATTACAACCAAACAAACAAACAAAGTTTTCCTCTTTATAATATTAGTATAGATGAGCATATATTATAAATCCTCTTGTTTCCTTATAGCAATTAACTGTAAAAAAGTGTGTTCGTTTGCCTTATGATAATATTATAGCAAATTTTGTTACTAGTTGACCAGGAGCAGTGACGGCCCAGTAGGAGCTGACTGCAGTTGTGGTTGCCTTTTGATAATATTATAGCAAATTTTGTTACTAGTTGGCCAGAGCAGTGGCGGCCCAGTAGGAACAGTAGTGGTTGCCTTGTGATAATATTATAGCAAATTTTGTTACTAGTCGGCCAGGAGCAGATACGGCACAGTAGGAGCAGTGGTGGTTGCCTTGTGATAATATTATAGCAAATTTTGTTACTAGTCGGCCAGGAGCAGATACGGCACAGTAGGAGCAGTTGTGGTTGCCTTGTGATAATATTATAGCAAATTTTGTTACTAGTTGGCCAGAGCAGTGGCGGCCCAGTAGGAACAGTACTGGTTGCCTTGTGATAATATTATAGCAAATTTTGTTACTAGTCGGCCAGGAGCAGATACGGCACAGTAGGAGCAGTGGTGGTTGCCTTGTGATAATATTATAGCAAATTTTGTTTCTAGTTGGCCAGGAGCAGTGACGGCCCAGTAGGAGCAGTGGTTGTTGCCTTGTGATAATATTATAGCAAATTTTGTTACTAGTCAGCCAGGAGCAGATACGGCACAGTAGGAGCAGTGGTGGTTGCCTTGTGATAATATTATAGCAAATTTTGTTACTAGTTGGCCAAGAGCAGTGACGGCCCAGTAGGAGCAGTTGTGGTTGCCTTTTGATAATATTATAGCAAATTTTGTTACTAGTTGGCCAAGAGCAGTGACGGCCCAGTAGGAGCAGTTGTGGTTGCCTTTTGATAATATTATAGCAAATTTTGTTACTAGTTGGCCAAGAGCAGTGACGGCCCAGTAGGAGCAGTTGTGGTTGCCTTTTGATAATATTATAGCAAATTTTGTTACTAGTTGGCCAAGAGCAGTGATGGCCCATTAGGAGGAGTGGTGGTTGCCTTGTGATAATATTATAGCAAATTTTGTTACTAGTTGGCCAGAGCAGTGGCGGCCCAGTAGGAACAGTAGTAGTTGCCTTGTGATAATATTATAGCAAATTTTGTTACTAGTTGGCCAGAGCAGTGGCGGCCCAGTAGGAACAGTAGTAGTTGCCTTGTGATAATATTATAGCAAATTTTGTTACTAGTTGGCCAAGAGCAGTGACGGCCCAGTAGGAGCAGTTGTGGTTGCCTTTTGATAATATTATAGCAAATTTTGTTACTAGTTGGCCAAGAGCAGTGATGGCCCATTAGGAGGAGTGGTGGTTGCCTTGTGATAATATTATAGCAAATTTTGTTACTAGTTGGCCAGAGCAGTGGCGGCCCAGTAGGAACAGTAGTAGTTGCCTTGTGATAATATTATAGCAAATTTTGTTACTAGTTGGCCAGAGCAGTGGCGGCCCAGTAGGAGCAGTGGTGGTTGCCTTGTGATAATATTATAGCAAATTTTGTTACTAATTGGCAAAGAGCAGTGGCGGCCCAGTAGGAGCAGTGGTGGTTGCCTTGTGATAATATTATAGCAAATTTTGTTACTAATTGGCAAAGAGCAGTGACGTGCCAGTAAGAGCAGTGGTGGTTGCCTTGTGATAATATTATAGCAAATTTTGTTACTAGTCGACCAGGAGCAGTGACGGCCCAGTAGGAGCTGACTGCAGTTGTGGTTGCCTTGTGATAATATTATAGCAAATTTTGTTACTAGTTGGCCAGAGCAGTGGCGGCCCAGTAGGAACAGTAGTGGTTGCCTTGTGATAATATTATAGCAAATTTTGTTATTAGTTGGCCAGAGCAGTGGCGGCCCAGTAGGAACAGTAGTGGTTGCCTTGTGATAATATTATAGCAAATTTTGTTATTAGTTGGCCAGAGCAGTGGCGGCCCAGTAGGAACAGTAGTGGTTGCCTTGTGATAATATTATAGCAAATTTTGTTATTAGTTGGCCAGAGCAGTGGCGGCCCAGTAGGAACAGAAGTGGTTGCCTTGTGATAATATTATAGCAAATTTTGTTATTAGTTGGCCAGAGCAGTGGCGGCCCAGTAGGAGCAGTTGTGGTTGCCTTTTGATAATATTATAGCAAATTTTGTTACTAGTCGACCAGGAGTAGTGACAGCCCAGTAGGAGTGGTGGTGGTTGCCTTGTGATAATATTATAGCAAATTTTGTTATTAGTCGGCCAGGAGCAGATACGGCCCAGTAGGAGCAGTGGTGGCCGAATGCTATCGACTACAACTTACAAGTTCTAGGTCGTGAGATAGAACCCAGCAGACACTATACTTGGTGATTTTTATTTCATCACAAAACGGTGAAGGAAAACATCGTGAGGAAATTGGCATGTCTTGGAACCAAAAATTTGAAGACATCCACCAACCCGAGGTCTTCTTTGTCTCAAAGAAAGGCGGCCTGTGTCCAGCAGTGGGAACATTTTAGGCTAATTACTATACTTAAGCGGGATTGTCCGAAATGGTTACCGCTACCCCGAAACATAAAGGGCTAAGGAAGGAACATGGATGGGTTTTAGTCAGTAAGAGTCTGACACTCCCTTCCGCTCCACACAGAGTGGAAGAAGTCATTGGATGATTTCCCAGCCTTAAAAAAAACGGCTAACTATACTAGTCTTATGTCGTATATACTTTACTAGCTTCTGCCCGCGGCTTCACCCGCGTGGATGACGGAAATTGCATGTTATTATACATATAAACCTTCCTCTTGAATCACTCTATCTAAATAAAAAACTGCATCAAAATCCGTTGTGTTGTTTTAAAGATCTAAGCATACATACAGGCATTAGGACGCGGGAAGCGACTTTGCTTTATACTATGTGACTATCATTGTTAAAAGCTGTAAAATTAAAACAATACTTACAACAATCAAGGTCAGAGCCTTGTGGATGGTCACAGGATTTAGTTTTTTCACGATACTCATTGTCATGTTCGTAGTGTCACCTACTAGCTCATAGCCGTTGCAATAGTCGTGCTGTAGCATGTACTGGCCCAGCTGGAAAATTAAGAAAATTGTCTTTTATTGTTTTCTTTTATCTAAGAATGAACAGCATCTTTTATGTGTCTGCGATGTCGGGTTGTTTGTACAGCCTTGTAGTTGTAATATTAGACAAACAATATTATATAAGGTGTTAAAAAATAGACTCTAAGAATTTCGTAGGAGCATTGTACTCATCGTTCCATACATTTATGCACACGTTAGTCAATAAAATGTATCTGAGAAAAAAATATGAGCTGTTCCATACATTTTATTGACTAACGTGTGCATAAATGTATGGAACAGCTCATATTTTTTTCTCGATTTCAGAGTTTATCCCATAATAAAAGTTGTTCGTAACGATGAGTACAATGCTCCTACGAAATTCTTTGAATAAAATTTTTACACCATTTATTTAAATTTTATAATAAATGTTATATTAATTTTGCAGTTTTATTAAGTCTAGTATAGGTTCTATTTTCCTTTATTCCCAGGTTGAACCACAACACGTTTACCAAGCAACAACTAGCATGGTTGTTGGAAATAGGCGCCCCATTTGTTGCCTTGAAATTATTACTGGTCATAATGTGTGGGAGAGCTATCTTACACCTACGAGAAAATCTTTTGATTAGTTTTGATTCAACGTTCAACTTGAATGCAAGACATTCGCAGAGTTCTGAGAGCCGAAACACTAATATCAGTATTATTTTAATATAACTAGGAACCTAACGTAGGAAAGAAAGAGATGCTGTCATTCGTGGATTCTTGACAGTCGTTACGGGTCATCAGAAGTCTGACAGCCAGACTTACCAAGGGGTATCGTAATACCCAGGTACAAGGTTGTGGATTTCACATAAGCAATCGCTCCATGTAAAATACTGGTATTCAACTGTATCTGGTTAGACTGGAAGCCGACCCCAATATAGTTGGGAGAAGGCTAGGCAGATTGCGAAACAGATGAAGAAATACGTCCTGTAGAGCTCCGTCTCATTCTCCCACTGAAGTATTTTAAAGATAATATTGCTGCTAAACGAGGTGGTAGATCAGTTTCAGGATTTTATGTTAGAGATGTCATATGAATTAATAATTATATCGTTTTTATTACTTACCACAATTAAATATCTGTAATATGAGACTAGTTCGAAGTTGTTGTCGTCAACTCCAGTCAAGTTTGAGATCACCACGCGGTAGTTGTCAGAAGATGGCTTTGGCAAGACACAAGTGTTACTGGAAAATTGCGAAGAAATACTAATAAGTGACCATGACCTAAAAGCCATGAGCTTCCTCTGAAGAGGTATAGTTAGGTGGTGAGTTCAGGGGATTGGTGCTTAGCGGGACTGTCCGAAAGACTAACCACTACCCCGGAAAAAAAGGGGCTTTGTGCAGAGAACGGTAGTCTAGGCCCTTTTTTTTGAGGGAGGGAAATCATCAACTGACCCTTCCGCTCCTGGTGAAGCGAAAGGGAGTGTCAGACTCTTACTGACTAAAACCCATCAATGTTCCTTCCTTAGCCTTTTTTGTTCCATGGTGGTAGCGGTAACCCTTTCGGACAGTCCCGGTTTAGTCTAGGCCCTTAGTGTGGCAGAATTATCTTTTTCTGGATCTCAAATTAATTAAGATTAATTTAAAGTGGTGGAAAGGGAATAATATTTTTTGTTAAGATACTCATGGTGTTATTATAAACAAAAAGCATACAGTAAAAAAAAAATATTCATGAAAAGGTTAATGATTGGTGGTTGGTTGGTAGGGTGTTGATTATGTGATGGTTGACATTTTTAGTATCATATTTTTTATCATCATGCCTTATAAAGTTCATTATTGCGACAATGTTATGTATAAATAATGAAGACAACGCAGTAATAGGTGTACGCCATACCATTTAAGAGAAGAAAAAAATAATAATAAAAGAGCCACTAAGATTTGAGTGAACCTGACCTTTTTTTTAACCGGGGGCAGAAAATCCTCATGGACATCCTCCGCCCTGTGAGGGGCAGAGGGGTCTGTCAGACTCTTACTAACTAAAAACCACCCGGGTGTTCCCTCTCACACCTGCGCCGGGAGTCACGAGAACATACGTCCCTTTCACAACCCCCGGCTGGGTGCTAGCCTCGTCTCAGGTCAGGGGCGGGAATGAGGTCTTAGACTCGAGTGAACCTGACCTGAACCAACTTTAACCTTTTAAAAATAACAAAACATAAAAAATTACGTACCTAATATTAAACAGGGGTTTAAACTCGTTCCGTATATCATAATTCTGCAAAAATTCAGGCATCAAACTTGTGAAGGTACACAACTTATCGAAGCGCTGCTTCGCTCTCTCGATGGAGCCCTTGCTGTAGATGAGGTAACGTTCTAGGAAATCTCGGTCTGAAAAAAAAAGAAATTGCATGTTATAGCAAATAGCTTTCAATTCGGAGGGTGACAGCCAAGTGGTGTGACCGTCAGACTGACAAGTTATAGGTCTTGAGTTCGAACCTCTGATTTTTCAGACTCATGTCCGTATTGTATATTTATATCACTTGCTTCAAAATCGGTGAAGGAAAATACCGTGACGAAACCGGCATGCCTGAAGGATATTCCTAAACACTATGTGAAGTTTAGTTTGAGGCCCATAGGAAGCAAAGGGTCCACAATGATTATATTTGTGTAAAAACCTACCGCTAAATTCACAAATGCAAGCAATAAATATATTGAGCATTGTAAAATAACCATAACATATAAGTGCATTCTGATTTTCGTAAATTTTTGATGTCTCGTAGTTTACTACATAGTTTAAAAAGCAAAGTCGCTTCCCGCGTCTGTCCTAATGTCTGTATGTATTATGCAAACCTTAATAAATTATACACCTAAACCTTCCTCTTGAATCACTCTATCTATTAAAAAACTGCATCAAAATCCGTTGCGTAGTTTTAAAGATCTAAGATAAGATTATAAGATCTTGGTGATCTTTAAAACTACGCAACGGATTTTGATGCAGTTTTTTAATAGATAGAGTGATTCAAGAGGAAGGTTTAGGTGTATAATTTATTAAGGTTTGCGGACAAAGTGGCGGCAGGAAGCTAGTCTAATAATAAAAATACTATGCCCTCTAAACAACCACACGTCCTGATTGACCATCTAATCAGTGGGGGGCGGACTCATGACTGAATAATTACTGACGTGGCTAACGTGGCTCTGAAAACCCGCAGGGCAGAAGTCTTGTTCCTCTGGCTTGCCTTTACTAGCCCGCTAGAGTGAACACTGACGAGGAACAGAGCTCTCACCTCATTCTTGCCTTTATTGGCCGGCCTGAGTGGAGATTCGCAATAGCAAACGTGAACGCTCGGAGAAAGGAAGTATTCCAGTAAGTGCTTGTGTCCAGTAGGGATATGACCATCTTCCGGGCTCTGGGATTGCCCTGAAAGGTTTGGAATACCTCGCCACTCCTCTTAAACACCTCAGGACATGTTGCCCCCTTGTCACTACGACACTTTGTGGTAGTGACCTTTTCCGGGGGGCCATTATTAAGTGTGCAATTAACCCCAGCCATTCTAAGTGTGTATATTATTATATTACATTGGTCAGGCAGGGGACATAGTTTTTCCATAGTTTTATACCTAATCCACTATTAGCCATCCAACCCCAAAGCCTAAAATATTTTGATCCATTTACTGCAATAGTCTTGCACCGACTAGGCGACTGGGGGTTGTCCTTGGGTGCACTTGCATATTGGATACAGGGATAATCGTCGGTTAGTGCATCATATAGTTATCTAAGGGGCCACTGCAAGTTGGCTTCGGCCCCTCGTACGCCTCATATTGATTAATTTAATATTATTAACCTTTAGAACGTTTATAAATATGTGAGCACCATGTACTTATGACATAATTAAGTTTACCTGCCATTGCTACATGTGTTTTTCTTTTCACCTTTTGTGGTGTATTATTTTTATTCTGGATGCATCGTCTTCACATATAATGTTATAATTTCATGTAAACAAAACATTCTTAAACATGTTAAATAGTAACGGTGGAGTTTCTTGCCCATTCTTCTCCACACGAAACTACCTTTTGGAAGGGGCGACTAGAATCAATTCTATTTCTTGTTCGTTTATGACGTTCAAAAGTGCCTTTCTTGTGCCTATTTGAAATAAATGATTTGACTTTGACTTTGACTTCTAAACGTCCGGGACCCCAAGGTCCCGAGATATGTTTAAGACAAATAAATGATACTATTAATTAATCTATACTATTGAAAAAGACATTCATTCTATTATTAATGATAATTTTTGCATTTTGTCGTCAATTGCGTCATGTTAATTTTTCATCATTAATACTAGGTATTATTTTGAAGTGGTCGTTTGTAACCACGAGATGGAAATATGAATGTTGTTCATCAAAAAATCTGCCAAACCTTTTCCTAACTATATACTTCTTCTTGTCGTGTGGTTAGTGACTAACCTGGTGTCAGAGTTTTTATACTGCCCATGGGCCTTTGACTTAGCTTCACGTATAACTAACTGTATTGAGGTCGGCTTCCAGTCTAACCGGATACAAGTGAATATTTGACATTGAGCGACTACTTTTTTGACCTCCTCAACTTTGTAATTGTTCTACTCGGTTCCTCTTGGTAAGACTGGATATTGCGCCTTACTTCCAACTTCTAATAACCAACCAACAAGGTCGCTTTCGGTAATACCGTGAAAGACTGACTTTATAATATAAACTGTTATTTTCTCCTCTGAAGTTAGGATCTCTATGTTTTAACAGTAGTGTTTGTACAAGCAATTTCTGTAACAACTTTGTGAGAGACAGGAGCCTGAGGTAGGTTTATGTAAAAACACGTATTACAGGACGTCTCCAGGGCCGAAGCCTACCGGGCAAGCGGGATTGTCTGAAAGGGTAACCGCTACTCCGGAACATAAAGGGCTACGGAAGGAACATGGATGAATTTTAGTTCGTAAGAGCCTGACACTCCCTTCCGCTCCACCCAGAGCAGGAGGCGTCATTTGATGATTTTTCACCCTCAAATGCACGGCTAGATGGTAGTTATTTGGATACAAGACATAATACTTACTCACAACTTTCCACCTAAAACACGTAACACAATCCAAAAACCACGCAAACAATGAATTGCTCCGTCTTACACCCGTCACTACTATACTCACATACTTAGGCACCACATATCATACTCACATAACACAAAAAAAACATCTCCCAGTCACACACACATACACATGCACACGTACACACACACGCACACCCACATACACAATGCAAACAATCATACGCTGTCCATACACACAAACAGAAATCCAACACACAGTCATTTTATATCCTTCAAAGGTACTTAAGTATTTCTTTTCTTTTTAAAATTTAATTTTATGTTTTTTTTTTTTAAATTAGTTTTTAACATAGTAACATACTCTTTCTTATAATAATAAGCATACCTCTCAAGTTCCATAAGGTATATTGTGTCCAAGTGGCAGTAGAACACTGACTCTTGAGACACAGGTTTCCCTAGTTTTGGAGTCAGGGTTTCAGCTTTTGTACGCCTTAACTATTGTGAACCTTGTTAAATATTAAGCATTATATTGTAAGGATTTGTATCAATAAAGTATTATTATTATTATTATTATTAAATAACAATGCAGGATACTTAACTAAACATAAATTAAGAGACAAAATTATATACCTATAAAGAATACCGAAACGTACGTGTAAGTACCAAATTGAGTGTAAGTAACCGAAGAAAGTGTAAGACAGCGATGTAAGAGTGTGTGTGTGAGAGGATTTTTGAGCGAGTGTGGTGCAAGTGTGGTTGATGGTATGTAGACGATAAACAGCAGAGGGGGGTGTCAGCAGGATTGTCCGAAAGGGTAACCGCTACCCCGGAACATAAAGGGCTAAGGAAGGAACATGGATGGGTTTCAGTCAGTAAGAGTCTGACACTACCTTCCGCTGCACCCAGAGCGGGAGGGGTCATTTGATGACTTCCTACATAATTATGTACATATGAATGCAATAAGGAATTTGAGTTTGAGTTTGAGTTTGACCCCATGAAAAAAAACAGCAGCGCTCAAAGTCAAGTCAAAAGTATTACTGTCAAGTAGTATTACTCATCCAGAGTACTAAGTGTAAAGATATACCTACTTTTGACTTTGACAGTATCATACGATTGCCGTAATTTTAAGAAACCTTTTCAATCATAATTACCTCTACCGTTTCCCTTATAAGGTTGTTTAGTATTACAGGGCCGCTGGTTAACCTAGTTACATAATTATGTATATCGCCTGATATGCTGTTTATAATGAAATGAACTCTAGCCTTATGCAATTAAAAACTTTTTTACAAAAAATAAAACCGACTTCCAAAACAAACACTACAAAGTGACAAATAATTTTGATTTCGGAAGTCGGTGTCTTCGGTTTTGTATTTTCATTTTTTGCCACCGACTTCCGAAATCAAAATTATTTGTCACTTTGTAGTGTTTGTTTTGGAAGTCGGTTTTATTTTTTGTAAAAAAAAAATATTTTTCACTTTTTAGTTGTGGTACCTACCTACACATTCCCCCCCTGTCCTACCCCCCCCCCCTCCCCCCAAAATTTTAATACCACTACCTGGTATGTAAAAGATTTTTGTTGATTTTTCAAAAACCGCTTATTCGATTTCGATATAATTTTTTTTATGGGACCATTTGGGAAGTATACCCTTTCCAACAAAAAAAGATTTTTTCAAATCGGTTGGCAAGCAACGGAGTTACGCGCGAACAAACATAAAAAAAAAAAAATACAAACATCCGAATTGAGAACCTCCTCCTTTTTGAAGTCGGTTAAAAATTGTTATTACTGCGTTTTAAGGTATTCGGTGAAATAACATAACATCATGACTGCATTTTCCAAAGGCTAAGGCAGTGATGTTTATAGGCCAGCAAGCTACCCTAATCTGTCAAATTTCTTTGATTGGTTTTCTACTTTATTACAAAAGCGTAAGGCTCATTTTTAAATGAGAAAATTTGACAGTTCAGTCTGTACCTATAGGGTTCAGTCATAAGCGATTTTCTCGTAAAATAACTATTACAACTTTGATAATAGGACGGGTTCGGTAAACGTATGGATTCAAAAATGCAACGTGTGTGACAGCATACAATTACATTCAATAATTTAAATGAGCTACAAGAATGTAATTGTATATACAGGGTGGAATTTTGTAATGCAGGGGGCATTACAAAGTTCCAAGGGGAAGGGCAAGTACCCTTAATACTGTAGATAGCAAATTTTACTACAAGAAAACATTCCTTTATTTTTGAACAGAAAGGAAACTGCATTCAAAGATTTTCAAAAATTCGCTTGCCACACCCGGGAATCGAACCGACTAAAATCGGTAAAAATGACAGCCTGTACTTATTGCATTTATCGTTAAAACCCCGACTTAACGGAGCCACGGACATAATTTAGTCAAAGGGTATACTTTAAATTTGTCCGTGGCTCCGCTTCTATTATCAAAACTTCCTCTTGAATCACTATATCGTTTTTTTTTTTTTAATTATTTAAAAATATCCTGGACTGAAATTCGATAGGCAACCCATATGCAATATATTTTTTGATATATTAAATTACATAAAAAATATGTTTGGTCCATTAACCAGCTCGGTGAAGGTCGATCTTTACGGGATCCTATACTAACAAATTAAATTAAAATAAGCCACAGCCGCCAAGAGATGTCCCAGTCCCTACTAACAGCGCCCGTTCAGAAATATGGTGCATGGATTAGCATTATTCAGCTGAACCATTATCAAGAGCTAAATGATCCAACACACGCGCCACTATCAGCGAGACATCACAGTGAGCTTGATATACTCTCAGCCGCCAGGGCACATTCAAGTTAATAAAGGAAGTAGGTACCCAGAAATGTAATTAAATGTTTATTTCTGTAAGTAGATCTTTTAAGACACTTTTACTTTCACAAACGTCAAAATTTTAAAAGCTAGATGGCGCCGGTGTTTCCCAGCTAACGGATCCTTAGAAGAAATGCCGAAACAAACTCAGAGGTCATGTCTCTCTTAAAGTCTAAACATAATATTATAAAGTAACTTACCAAATTCCTTCAACCGAAAATGTGGTTGTTTACCAATCCAGTCTTGGAACTGATCGATATCTTGCTTCAACTTATTCAAATCATCATAACCAAAACATTTTCTGACATTCATTAACTGATTATCATTAAATTCAAAAACTGGACACGGTTTAATTTCTTCCATTTTTATTTAATACAATATTACCGCGAGGAAGTTTGAACACAGTATGAAATGAAGGAAAATGGTCGTCAGGCTTTATAGTATGTATATTAATATTGTAGGTATGTATATTATAAAGTATAAGTTTTTATGATACTAGTGAATTCCCATGACAACGTTCGGCGATTTATTTTTCATGATTTCAATGAGCAGATAGTGCTTCTTTGACAGTCGTTACAGGTCGTCAGAAGCCCAAAAATCTGACAGCCAGTCTTACCAAGGGGTGTCGTATTGCCCAGTTACTGGGTTGTGGAGGTCAGATAGGCGGTCGCTCCTTGTAAAATACTGGTATCTGGCATCCGGTTATACTGGAAGCCGACCCCAACATAGTTGGGAAAAGGCTAGGCAGATGATAATGATGATGATGATGATTTCAATGAGTAGAATAGGACTGATAATATGATCCTGATTTTTGAAGGCCAAGTCCATATACGAGTAATGATACCATACAGCTAAACTACTGCCGTTCAATGTAAGTACTTTAGCTAAAAAACGATTTTCTGGTTATTTTTTTTTTGTGAAATTGGCAGTAAAATCTTTAAAGGTATCAGATTTTTTTGTTCTTTACGTTAAAAATCGTTAAGATAAAATGTAAATTAAACAAATTTTTGCTCAATAATGAACTGTAAACAGAATTAAATCTGTTGTTGAAATAGACAAAAACATTGTATGTAGATTAGCTTTTTTATGATTGGCTATCTTGGACCGCTTGCGCATGTTACCTGCCCACGTGAGGACTTAATAGCGTCAGCGAAAAATTTTTGGGCCAAGATTTTATTAAACATAATTTGTTTTCGTGTTATTTTTGCTGTCGAACTGTTAAGAAGAGGAAAAAACAGTACCAAACGGTTTTGTATGCCCAAAAATGATCTGATTAGATGGTATACCAAATTATGTAGGTACCAATGAACAAGGAATTGATTTATAGATG
This sequence comes from Hyppa rectilinea, assembly GCA_951799385.1. Classification (NCBI taxonomy): domain Eukaryota; kingdom Metazoa; phylum Arthropoda; class Insecta; order Lepidoptera; family Noctuidae; genus Hyppa; species Hyppa rectilinea. The sequence goes on along the minus strand of OX637321.1, from coordinate 14,347,673 downwards.
CATATGCATGCCAATGCTATTATAAGCTATTTCGTTAGTTAGTTACTGGTATACTAACGAGTGAAGAAGAATGGGCAAGAAACTCCACCGGTGATAAGCGAAGTTCCCGCATGAGGCGCTTGGTGTGACAATGAGCCAGTGTAGTGATTAATCATTTTAAATACCGAATTAGCTAGTAGCTGGCTAACTTGAAAGTAATTTTAAACAATATTTTTAGTGTTCTGAGTTGTCAATTGTTTTACATCACTCCCATAAGAAATTAAAAGTAGTAGTTACATAACATATTACACAATAAAAATGTAAATTGATAATGCAGTGGTAATATTATGAATAGGTATGCTTGCCTGTTTGTCACAAGGATGCGGATATAATTATTTTAAGATAAATATTTTTGTAGATCAACATCTTATTCTTACGTCTAGAACAGCCCGCTGCAGGCCTAAATAAGAGTAAGAGACCTATAAAAAATGGGGGCCTTGTGTAGAGGCTTAGCGGGCGATTTGTAATAACATCTATACAGTGGTTTTTTTGCCACATTGGCCAGGTGCCATCATTTGGTAAGCGGGATTGTCCGAAAGGGTTACCGCTACCCCGTAACATAAAGGGCTACGGAAGGAACATGGATGGGTTTTAGTCAGTAAGAGTCTGACACTCCCTTCTGCTCCACCCAGAGCGGGAGAAGTCATTGGACGATTTCCCAGCCTTAAAAAAAAGGCAATGATCCTGTGCTCGGTCTCTGTGCTCGATCTAAAAAGACCTGAAATATACCATCATCAAGCTGAAGACATTTGATGACGAAGTAGATTAAGCTACTTCGAAGGTTCCTTAAAAAAGGAGGAAAGGAAGGTTTCTTAAGGATGATTTCCCAGCCTTAAAATTTTATGAACATGAATTATTATTTATTTTGACATTTTATTAATTTATTTTAAATCGATTTATTATTTTGTTTTTTTTTTTTATATAGTGTAATTCTGGTGTCTTTTGTATTTTTATCTGTTGTTGTTTTATATGGGTCTCGGGAATGAAATTTAATTTAATTTTAATTTAAAAATAAAAAAGTGTTTTTTTTTAAGTAGGGGAAAATTATTTATTCTCAAAGTGGGTAAAGCAGTTGTCAGTAGATAAAATAAGTTTGGGAACCCTTGGTCTAAGACGACCCACTGACCCGTAAGCTACCTTCAAAACTGTTATTAATGTAGATGTATATCCTTATTGGAATAAAAAGTTTAACAATTATGTGTACATCCATGATTAGTGAACCCCACTAATCATGGATACGAACAACAGGACAAGCTAAAAATTATCTTTATATCTATCTGCCTAGCCTTTGCCCAACTATGTTGGGGTCGGCTTCCAGTCTAACCGGATGCAGCTGACTAATAGTATTTTACACGAAGCGACTGCCTATCTGACCTTCACAACCCAGTCAGTAACTGGGTAACACGATACCCCTTGGTAAAACTGGATGACTTTCGGGCCTCTGACTGCCCGCAAAGACGTTCAAAGATCCACAAAAGACAGCCAGAAACAACGGCTTTACCTGCTTTTCCGTGGTACAGAGGAGTCTCGATATGTAAAGATGGTCACCCATCCACAGATCAACCTCGGCAAGCGTAGCTTAACTTGATGGATTGATCCGTGAGGCTGTTATTATTTAGCCCCGAGCTCCTCTTTGTAATAGAGTATTATAATATAATCTTTATATAGGTACATCGTTTTACTCTATGTAGGTACATTTTTATTTAAATACAGGCTAGGTGAAGCGACGATCTACGCAGGGTGTCTGGTAGGAGGTTGATGAGAGTTGCTGAGAATTGAGCTGAATGGCGTGCAACTGGAGAGGCATATGTCCAACAGTGGTCTCGAGTTAGAACCCGTGCGTATTGTATAATTATCACTTGCTTAAAATCGGTGAAGGAAAAGCATCGTGAGGAAACCAGCATGTCTGAGAGATATTTCTCAACAGCATTTGAAGCTAAGTCAGAGGCCCATGGGCAGCATAAAAACTCTGACACCAGGTTAGTCACTAACCACACGAAAAGAAGAAGTAGTGAACTGCTAAAGGCTGATGATACATTCTGTTCTTAAAACTAAAATACTTTGTTGTTTTCACTTTTCAATTTAAACCATGGAGAGTATTAATTCTATCTTACTATGAAAATATACAGACAGAGAGACAAAACCTCATTCTCAAGTGTGTAAATAAATACAAATGACAGTTAATAACAACATTTTGCGTACTTATAAATATGTATGTATGGAGTTTTTCTTCAGGACACTCTACTGATGGCTTCAACGCCCACAACGTAAGTTGTTTTGGTAGTTAAATACAATTGAGACACCGGAAATTGGATGTCAAATTCTTCTTCTTGTTAGCGTGTCGATAGCAAAAATAGTATTTTAACTTATAATATATTTATATTTTAAATTTTTTGGCCCAAAATTCAGCAACAAATTAAAAATCGTTCAAAATTTCTTAATTATTAGATACTGATTCATATCATATCATATTAGAGAGCTACCGTCTTGTCGTATTGTGACAAATTAAGTTTTAAAATAACAAAAAAATACAAGGTCAAATGATATTTAAAATCAGATTGTCTCTTTTTTGGGGTCAATGATAGCTGGTCTAGTAACTTGAAGTATGATTTGATAAAAATAAGTTATTTTCGGTCTCCTGGTAGGATATCGATACCAACTTGGATTTTAACTAAGATATTGATAATAATTAATAACAACAACTTATACATACTTAAATTAAAAGACTATCTAACTAACTAGGTATACAAATAAATCCAAAAAAGACAAAAAGGACACTTAGGCGTCGAAGTACTCATCCGCATCGCTGTCATCAGGAAACGTGCCCAGAAGACTGGCAGCATTGCCACGTTGAATGGCAATGCTAATTCTTTGGCCAAAGAACAATCCAGTTCTCTGGTCACGCGAAGCGTCGACCAATCGGCGAGAAATTTCCTTAAAAAGGAGTTGCGCACTCGGGCCCCATGACCCTAGAGTTTCGACCCAAACGGCTCAAATCTGTAGTTAGACATCAGGTTACTGTATTTATGCCGCTTGAGGGTCTCAGCAGCGGCAGCAGCGGCGCCAGCACAGCCCGCCGTGCTAAGAACGTGAGATGGCGCAAGGGTGTCGACACAGGTTGCGTCCCACACCAGAGGCCTACCCACCTTCCAAGGCAACAAAGTCATTCCGTCTGGTCGCTTACCATCGTCACGTACCAAGCCGTTTGGTTCTAATACCGCTGGTACGCCGGCAAGGGTGGCAAGGGCTCGACGAATAATGTCGTTGATGCTGGCGTCCTTGTACTTTGGATTTAAAATAAAAACTTTTAATACTGATATTTTAAGTAAACAACTACATTGCCTATAGTTTTTTTTTAATCTTTATCATTAAGATACACACTTCGTGACATGGCTCGGTAAACAATTTGTGTCTGTAAAGTTTTGCTAACTAATTTACTTTGACCCATACACAAAATAATTCTAACTGTTATTTTCATTGGATATAAAGTTTCTTACACGTGCCAAAATATAAAGGCTATCAAGGCTAGGCAGCTGATAATTGCAGTTTGTGTTTTGAGCTGGCGAATCTAACAAACTCAATTAAATCACATAATCGCTTCAAGGTAATTGACTATTATTACTACAGCATTTTAAATAGGCGTTAAAAGGAGATAACATTTTTTAACGGAAGGAAAGCCAACTGTGCTGAAGCAACTGTAAAGAAAAGATTACCTCTATGTTTGCATGTTAAGAAAGAAACTAGTTAGTTACTCATTATCACGCAGAAACGGCTTTCTTGGAACGAATTCAAATGAAATGTGACACACGGAAAATCGTAATCAGCGCTAGGATATTTTTTTTTTTGAGCGAGACAAATCATCAAAGTGACCCCTCCCAATCTGGGTGGAGCGGAAGGGAGAGTGTCAGACTCTTACTGACTAAAACCCATACATGTTCCTTCCTTAGCCTTTTGTGTTCCGGGCGGTATCTCCTTCGGACAGTCCCGCTGACCCGAAAGGATATTTTTTATTCTGGTAGTACGTTTCAGTGGGATAGTGTCAGCCTCTGCGCGGGCGAAACAGCGAGCAAAACCTGCTGTTAAATATTAAATTAAATTAAAATTCTTGTATTTCAGATAACTTGATCCATACAGTCCGAACAAAATAAAAATAAAATAATAAATTAACATTGATCTTAAGATCTGAAATTAAAAATGATCTAACAATAGTATCAGTATAAAAAATTAAAATAAATTACCATTGCAATCAAAATTAAAAATCAACGTACACAATACAGAAATTATAATTGAAATCAAAAACAAAACTAAAACTTAGAAATGAAACTATAATTTTCATTGAGAATAGCTCAGAGGTTAAAAATAATTAATATGACTATGAAATATTTTTTCGCGCAAGAAAACGATGCAAGTAACATGTTAAATAACATCACCTTGTACGTTAAAAATTCTGACATCAATAAAGCTTCTTTATTTTTGTAATTAAATCATCATCTCATTTAAAAGAACAATTAACAGTTTATTCAGATTCAAAAATATAAATAGATAACTAAACAGTTTACTCATTAAAGACATCAAGATAGGTAAAGAATTATGAAAATACTCGTACTATCTCTTGCCCGCCGCTTCGCTCGCGTTAATTTAGAATTTGATAGTCAATTCGTGTTGTACTCTGCTTGCATTTAATCACGATTTTGAAAGACACGTGGCGCCATCTATTATCATAAGAACGTTATTGTTGTTTTCATCGGGAATAGAACTTTTTTTCGGGATAAAGGAACAAGGGACATGTTGCGCCGACCCCAAATAAATTAATAAATAAATATAATAAATAAATAAAAATAAATTGGGATAAAGGCAGTAGAATGATGATGATAATGAATGGATGTACTCTTTTAGGTATGGGATAAATCTGTTTTTTTTTGGGAGCTGTACATTTTTTCGGTTTGAAACCCTTTGTCCGTTTCTGTACACCTGACAACGTATATGCAAAAAATCAAGATGATGAGAAGATGGTTGAGTGGTTTAAGCGTGAAATTAAACAAACACACTTACATTCACAGCTGTTACTATATAAGTAAAGATGGTGGATCCCGGGATTACCCCAAGAAGGTAAAATAGTATTGTGAGCACGTTAATGATGATTGCATGTATCCTCTTTTTTTTCTAACGATCCTACACTTGACCTTGGTCTTTACATCTACGATAGGATGAGCGTGGCCTAAGGATGCCTGTTCACTCTTGATTCACAGTCTGATAGATTACAGGTAGAAGGGATAACTGACGCTGACAGTGGATTCAACGCGTTCAACTTGAACATATGGGGATTTAAGTGGCCTCCAGTTCTACGGACGGTGAGTAATGGGTAACTCACTGTCCGATCAGGACCAGGCCCGTGCCGGACGGCGCGTACGTGTTCCACGCGCGCCTCAAAGAGTTGTCAGCATTTGAAGGGCCCCGTTGGGGCTGACGACTGCCGGGTAAGCGGGATTGTCCGAAAGGGCTACCGCTACCCTGAAATATAAAAGGCTGAGGAAGGAACACGGATGGGTTTTAGTCAGTAAGAGTCTGACACTCCCTTCCGCTCCACATAGGAGGGGTAGGAGTAATTTGATGATTTCCCACCTTCAAAGAAAAAAAAACCACTTGAACATGGTTTAGATGTGCTGATGCATGCTGTGCTGCGTTCTGTTTCTTTGGTGACATTCGAATAAGGGTTAATTACACCATTAGTATAGAATGAATGAATTACACCATAACTTAACGAGTTCAGCGATTAAATCCCATTTAAGTGCTGTCTGTGTCATTTTCTATGAAATATTGACACTCACGGCTCTTAAACGCGGTTTAGATGTGCTAATCACGTTCAGAAAGACGGCCTCTGAGGTAGCTGCGACGGGCGAGTTGGGTGAATAAACTCGTTTTCATATTTTAGAAACTGTAGTACCAAAGTCTCGAAGAAACAGATTACCTAATAAAATCATTATTAATAATTGTTTTCATGACCATCGACAATTGCGTCAAGCATTGTTTATTATAACAATCAATGTTCTATGATTGTTTCCCGATTAACAATACTTAGGAAGATGTTAATTTATAGTCATAATGAAGTTTTTATATCAAAAATCAATACTATCTTGATAAAAAAGAACTGCTTAGTGAAGCAAGGAAATATTGCCATCAACACAATAATTGGTGGTTTAAACAGATTAGTTATTTTTAACTGTCACGCTATGAAATAATAACTCGTAAGACACGCGACACTAGGCCCTACGTCAGTGATAGTATATTATTTCAATGTAAAAATCCATTTATAAGTTACGTTCTGATTCGCCACTGCATCCCTATTCACCAGGTTTTACCGTACCAATCACTGACATATACATATTTACGTGTTACTTTTTGGTAATTCTCGCACTCACGCGCAATGGGTGCACGCACTTGACCTTTTTGGAGAAAATCACCAAAATCTTCAGAGTACAGTCGACCGCGACTTTGACAAGTCTTTAACATAAAATTCGTAATTCAAAAACCGGATGACAATAATTCTATTACAAACTTACCTATGTTATTTTCAATACAATTTTGACCTTTGTCCACACTTGACTGGACACAAGTACTCAAATTACGTAACATTGTAACTAGGTAATTTTGAAAATAAATATCAAAATTATACTACAGTAAATTTGTATAAATAATGCTGCAAAAAATTATGAAAAATGATTTCAAATGAATAATTTGTCTGAACATATTATCGGACAAAAAAAAGCTGATTCTTACATTATAAAAACAATAGTACCTTGCTATACAACATGGGCTACAATGGTGACATAATTTTTTTCAAACAAACACAATTCGCCTACTTTTGACGGTTGTTTCATCCTAATAGTATTGTTTATTCGTTTTAATTTCATCGATGCGTATGTTATGATCCGGGACCCCAACAAATGACCGCTGCGCGACAGTTTTTGATGCTATTTTCTAACATTTTAAATACATCCGTAAATAATAACGTTTAATGGAAATATAATGTCTTCTTGAAACTGTGAAAACGTTATGTGTGTCACCAATGTAGCGCCACGTTGTATAACTACAGTGTAAGATAAACACCGAATATTTTTTATTTGATATGAATAACATAGTATAGTTAAGGGGGATGCACTAAGGTAGCCCGCGAAATTAGTACTACGTTTTTGGAATTTTCAGATAAGTGTCATGTTGTATGTTAATCTAAATACGACCTTATTAAATATTTATTTATACAATTAAAATAACGATGCTCATCAATACAGAACGATCAATACGGCATACGATTTAAAAAAAAATCTTTTGTGTGGTTTCAACTAATTATAACTAATTTTGTAGATACTTTTAATACATTCAGATATAATTGTGAGTAATTGAGATGAAATGCTAGATATAAGTTTAATTAATATAATATTTAAATGTGAAGGTTCATAATGATCAACGATCATAAGGAAATATCGGATATATCGGTTTTAAGACAAAATAGATACTCTTCAATATTAGTTTTAAGTTGTCTTGAGCCTTAACAGGGTCATGTAGTCACTAGTTTTAAGCTTAACGTGTAAAATTGGTTGTGTACATTGTGCATTGAATGAATAAATACATATTTTTTGCATTTCACACAGTTACTCACACAGTTTTTCACACAGCTTATCAGCATATATCATGACAGATTAAAATAACGTACTTATCTACTTTTGCTGTTTTTTTTATTCAAATGCATATTAATTGTCTGCTGAATACGTCATAATGAACAATCAACAAAAAAAAAACGAAGGTCATGTACAAATGCCAGCAAATCAAGTTATCCCAAACTGTCAAATATTCCCAATTGAAAATTAACCTTATTCTTTTGCCATAAAGTTGAAAATGTATCAAAGAAATTTGACAGATTCAAGTAACTTGATATGCTGGCTTCGGTAAAATCGAAAGAGCCACTTATTTCATAATTATTATTTTTAATTTGCAACTACTTTTAAACAATTTTAATGTGTTGAATATTTATTTTTGTTTTGTTTATTTCTTAGTTCGCCAACAGAGACATAATTACATGCATGTGAACTTAAACAGGGACAAATACAACGCTTACAAATTTAGGTACAAAAAATAAAAAATAGTTTATTATTTAAATAAAACAACATTACAAGGGTTGGTGTTTGGAACCTTCTTTTAGGCAAACAATGCCTGTATTAGAAGGCTCTGCTCTTTTCAACAACTATTGTACACTATTTGTGAGAATAGTGTACCTTGGGGTCTAGTTAGCAATGTGCAAGTAGGTATACAATTTCTTTTTTAGTGACCACATCATTCATTTAATGTCTAGGTAGGTACAATTTTGGCAAGGACAAACACTGCATTAAAATAAATCAAGATACATTCTCGTCATTCTCTACCAAAAAACATTTTTTTCTCGTGTTTACCAAAACATTTACTTATTTTCCGGTATACCATTCTAGCTGCTGTCAGCGGCTTCGCCCGCGTGGATATCAAAAATTATCCAAAGGGAAAGTACTACCGGGATAAAAAGTATTCTAAAGGATATTCAGGTCATAAACTACCTCTGGGCCAAATTTAATCCAAATACGTTCAGCCGTTTGAGCGTGAAGGACGGACAAACATAAAAACTTACTCACAAACTTTCGCCTATATAATTACCAGGTTAGTCACTATCCTCGTAGAGGCGATCGGCGGCGGCGACCTCTCGCGCCCGGCCCTGGTGCAAGCCATGGTCCGGGGCGAGAGGGAGTGGGAGGCAGTCACCTCCTTCTGCGAAAAAGTCATGCTCGCGAAGGAGGTGGAGGGATGGGAGAGAGAAAGGTCCCCCCGTCCCAGCCGCCGCAGGAGACGCCCCGGGCGTCGGGAGCCACGTGACGACTCCCGGCCACCGTAGGCGCGGGCCTGCGGACGGTGAGTAATGGGTGACTCACCGTCCGATCAGCACCAGACCCGTGCCGTACGTTGCGTATATGTTCCACGCGCGCCTCAAAGAGATGTCAGCATATGAAGGGGCCCCTCAGGGCCAAGCCTGCCGGGTAAGCGGGATTGTCCGAAAGGGTTACCGCTACCCCGGAACATAAAGGGCTATGGAAGGAACATGGATGGGTTTTAGTCAGTAAGAGTCTGACACTCCCTTCCGCTCCACCCAGAGCGGGAGCAGTCATTGGATGATTTCCCAGCCTTAAAAAAAAAAAAAAAGGTTAGTCACTAACCACACAGAAAGTAGAAGAAGCCTTTATAATATTAAAGTGATAACAATTTCGACTGTTAATGATGGCATAGCTTGAATCTTGATAGCTTGCTGTGCTGGCGTCTGTACTATTATTGTATGCAAAAACATTACAGTTCAATACAGAATTTTAGAATGTTGTCCAAAAATGTCATGATTTCATGAAATAGTTAGTTAAGTTTATAAACTCAAACTCAAACTCAAAGTATTTATTTCAAATAAACCAATTACAGGCACTTTTGAATTGTCAAGGTGTCGGTCAGTCAGAGAGATGAAGCTAGTTGCTCATTCCAAAGCAGTAGGTACCTATGGAGAAGAACGGGCAAGAAACTCCATGGACACTCTTTTAAACAAAATATGGTTACAAAATATTGGTTACATAGATCATATTATTATTATTATACATGTGAGAACGATGCAGAACGGTGAAAGCATCTGATATAAAATAATGTAAAAAAAAAAAAGTTCAAAAGTTAAATTAAAACAAGCCATGGCCGCTAAGAGATGACCAGTCTCTACCGACAGCGCCCGTTCACGAACATGACGCATGGATTAGCACCATTCAGCTCAATCATTTTGAAGGGAGCTAAATGATCCAACACACACGCCACCATCAGCGAGACATTAAAGTGAGCATGACATACTCTCAGCCGCCAAAGCACATTCAAGTCAATGAAAGACGTACCCAGTAAATGGTCACTTTATATTAGGTACATAGTACTCACATATGTGCTAAGCAATTATACAATATTAAGAAATTGAATTTATACAATGCAAATATAGTTTTTATTGTTGTTGATCTTCCGCAGCTCCAACAGATTTTTAAGAAGTCTAATGAATTAGGTGATACGCCCTTGTGGAGCAGGAATAGCATTGACCCAAGCGTTTTTATCAGCGATGTAATCTCCCAATGTATAATATGCTTGGCTGCATAGTGTGCGTTTTATACAGGATTTAAATTTTGTTTCATTAAGTTCAAGAATGTTGGGAGGTATTTTATTGTAACATTTTAAACAGTACCCCATGAAAGATGAATCTACTTTAGCCAGCCTGAAACCTGGTTGAACTAATTGGTCCCTATTTCTAGTGAAATAATTGTGTCTTTCACCTCTTTTACTAAAAAGATGTAGATTTTTCCTTGCATACATGATGTTTTCATAGATATATTGACAAGGTACAGTCATGATGTTAATAAGCTTAAACCGTTCCCTTAGAGAATCGCGCCTACGAAGATTATAAATGGCTCTGATAGCTCATTTCTGCAGAATAAAAATAGACTCGATGTCTGCAGCACGTCCCCAAAGTAAAATACCGTAAGACATAATACTATGAAAATAGCTAAAATAGACCAGTCTCGCGGTATCTACATCAGTATATTGACGGATCTTTCTGACAGCATATGCTGCAGAACTTAGCCGTCCTGCAAGAGATGTTAAATGAGGACCCCATTGTAGCCTTGAGTCGAGCGTGATCCCTAGGAAAACAGTTTTATCGACAAATTCTAGTTTCTCTTGATTCAATACTATCTCACAATCACTACTTTTTACATTTGGTAAAGAAAATCTAATGCACTTAGTTTTTTTTCCATTTAATACTAAATTATTTACAGTGAACCAATTCTGGACCTGCAGTAGGGCGTTATTTACGTCGTCAAAATTTTTAGCACGTCTATCTATCTTAAAAATTAAAGAAGTGTCGTCAGCAAATAACACCATTTGCGGTTGTTTTTTTAATAAATGGAGAAGATCATTAATATATACTAAAAAGAGGAAAGGACCCAATATTGAACCTTGTGGCACACCCATTTTTACTTTTAAACCGAGTGAATTGACACCTTTTATTTGAACTTGCTGTTGTCTGTCATTTAAATAAGATTTTACTAAACTAAGCGCAAGTTTTCCAAGTCCGTAATGCTCTAGCTTCAACAGCAAGGTTTCGTGATCAACGCAATCAAATGCCTTGGAGAGGTCACAAAAGATTCCTATGGCATCTTGAGCCTCTTCCCACGCATTGAAAATGTGTTTTAATAAGGTCACACCGGCGTCAGTTGTACAACGTCCTTTGGTGAAACCATACTGTTGATCGTTAAGGATTTTATTAGTGTAAAAATGATTAAGCATTTGGTTAAGCATTATCTTTTCAAAGATCTTGCTGAAAACCGGCAGCACGAATACGGGTCTATAATTATTGGTATCTTTATTGTCCCCGGATTTGAAAAGTGGTATTACCTTGCTGTATTTCATTAAATCCGGGAAGATGCCTTGATCCACACATAAATTAAATATTAAGGCTAAGTAAGGTGCTATTGTCTCAATGATCGAGGTGCAGACTTTAGTAGACATTCCCCAAAGATCTTCGGTTAATTTTATTTTGATTTGTTTAAAAGTTTTAATTACTGTTATGGGGTTAATATGCTTAAAGTTGAATTCAATTAAGCAGGCTGAAACGTTCGCCTTTAGTAAATCAAAAGAGAGGGAAGGCGATGAATTTAAGGTTTCAGTAGTTTTTAGTGGAATACTGGTAAAGAAATTTACAAATTCTTGAGCAACTTCTTTGCTATCACAAATGGGACCACATGACGTCTCCAGAATGTAATCAGAGCTATGCCTTTTGTTTCTGTTCGTTTCATTATTGATAATTTTCCAAACCGTCTTTATTTTATTTTCAGCTGATTTTACCTTGTTGCTAATGTATTTGGCTTTAGCTGCTTTACAAGTGTTCTTAAAAATTTTTGAGTAGGTAGCAACATACTTATTAAAACATTCTGTGTTAATAAAAGGCTTAAGGCCATAAAGCTCGAAAAGTCTTTCCCTACTTTTCCTGAGTCCTTTAGTGGCCCAGTCACTAAATAAAAATTTAGGATTTATAGTTTTAGTGGTCTTCTTAAAACAATTATTAAACTCGTTTTGCACTACCGTAAAGAATTCCTTATACAAAATATTTATATTTTTTAAAGAAAGTGCTTGAGCACTTAACTTACAATTTAAGGCGATATTAAATTTATTTAAATTAACAGTTGTTATGGGTCTGGATTGTATTTGGATTTTTTGTATTGGTGTGTTGGACTCAAAAGTTACAGTTTGACCACTGTGATCGGAAAGGAGATAATTAACGATAGCTTTATCTAAATAGTCGCAGCAACAAAAAACATTATCAATGCAAGTAGCAGTAGACATAGTTATTCGGGTGGGTTCTACAAACACATTTGACAAATTGAATGATTTAAACAAATTTAATAGTCTACTCGTGTTTGAATTATTTTCTAAAATATTAATGTTAAAGTCACCACAGATAACTACTGATTTATTACTGGAAGCAAGTTTTGCCAGAACATCTTCCATTACTGCCTCAAATATTGAGTAGTTCTGATAATTAGGGGGTCTGTAAACGCACACTATAACATGCTTATCCAGCTCAACACAAGACAATTCAATGCTATGCTCAACTGATAGTTCAACTATGTCCTCACGAGTTTTTGATTTAATACAATTTTTGATTAGGATTAGTGAACCACCACGCAGCATTGATTTGCGGTTAAAGCAACTGGCCAAACTATAATTCTCGTAATTAATCAACATTTCGTAATCTTTTAACCAGTGCTCAGTAAAACAAATAATGTCATACATTGTTTTTTCTAAAAACAATTCAATCTATAATTGTTTGGAAGAAAAACCTTGAATATTTTGATGAAATAATGTCAAGGATTTCTGCTTAGCCCCTTTTTTACAGTTATTTTTGGAGCTAGAAGATACCTTTTTGTTATTAAGCGAAACTATACTGTTAGTGGTATCTCCTGTTGTCTTACAAACTAGTTTAAAGAATGTGAGCTAACCACATTAACATTAGTACTATTACTAATTGTGGTGCTAATTAAATATGACTTCGACATATTACTTATGTCTGGGTTAATATTAAATAGCGGCGGTATTATAAGCAGTGTTAGCCTAGTGATGTGACCGTCGGACTGCCATGTCACAGACCCAAGGCACGCACCTCTGATGTTACGGATTCAAGTGCGAATTGTATAATTATTTTATCACTTGCTTAAAAATCGATGAAAGAAAACATCGTGAGGAAAACCAGCATGTCTGAGAGATATTTCTCAACAGCATGTGAAGCTAAGCCATAAAAACTCTGACACCAGGTTAGTCACTAACCACACGAAAAGAAGAAGATGAAAAATTGTCATAAACTTTAAAAATTGTATTGATGTTTTTTTTTACTATATTTTTATACATTTATTAGTTATGGTCGTGACCTAAATTTTATTGACGTGCAACCTGATATAAACATGCAAATGGCAAAAAAATATTTTCCGGTCGACTCTGGTGTTTTCGTCTTAACTTTGACATTGTAGGTTACTTTGAAAAGGAGGTGATTCAGATATTTTGGGTTTTTCAAATGGCTAGTGGTATTTCATATTCGTTAGTTTTTTGTTTTAGCACATGCAGGGTTTCTCGTGATGTTTTCCTGCACCGTTATATTTTTATTTGGGAAAACAAATAATTACACATTAAGGATAACAACATAATATAAGATACAAAAAGGATACAAATGTAAAATCAACCACGTTCGCCACAGATTAACAATGACACAATTAGGTAAATAACAAAAAAAAGGATTGTGTGGTTTTAAGAAACCACGGTAAAAGTGCAACTTTTTTTCACATTAAAGACATTTGATTTTTATAGGCACCGCCATATTGGCCTTGGCTGCTCTGACGAGCACCTATCACTTTATCCCTACTCCGCGGCCGACCGTCACGCGACATGCAACACACAGACGAAAAAGTTTGAGACGATGTAACAAAAGTTTCACTTTAAAAAAAATCAAATAGTGAAGCATTAACAACACCAACAATGAAGTAAGTTGGTGTAGTAGTGAGTAAGTGATTTGTTTGAGTTGTGATGAAATAATTTACACAAAGTGAAACGCTAGGCAGGACATGTCTGCCGTATGCCAGACGCGCCCTGAGACAGTGAGGCGGGGTCGCGGCATACCACACAGGAGATGGCAGGACGAGCTGGATAGATTCCGTCAAAACTGAAAGGAGGTTGCGTGGGTTCGGGAATGATGGAAGGAGTAAAGGGAGCTCTTTGCCCAGGAGTAGGACAGCCCAGGCTGAATAAAAAAAACGCTTGTTTGGGTTCGAACCCACGATCTAGAACTCGTAAGTCACAGCTCTTAGCTCTTGTTCACCACTGCTCCTTGATGTTCATTTTACAACATTGAGGTGCAAGTAGGTAATACGTAGATAGAAGTAAATACGTCGCGCCTTTTTTTTTTAAGGCTGGGTAGTCATCAAATGGCTTCTCCCGTTCTGGGTGGAGCGGAAGGGAGTGTCAAACACTTAGTGACTTAAACCCATCCATGTTCCTTCCTTAGTCCTTTATGTTCCGGGATAGCGGTAACCCTTTCGGACAATCCCGTTTACGCGGCAATTAACGTAGCGCCTTACTCCACATTAATTGCATGAAGTAGTATTGTTGCCATACCAACGCGGGCTCAATTAATAGACGCAGGCGCAGAACGAAGTTTTTTTAATATAATGGTCATGGTCATATGGTTAGTGGTTGTGGTTCGAGTTCCAAATGATCAGACTCCAGGCATTGACTGTGACGTTCAAAATCGATTGAGAAAATTTTACAGTTTGTAGAAACTTGATGTGCTGGCGACTGTACCTACAAGGATTTATTGGCGCGCGGCTCAAACCGAAACTAACAACGCCATCTTGTTTTTTCAACGCATTTCAACTATCGTCCAAACTGTTTACACACCTTTTAGTACCTACACATCCTTGCAGCTCTTTAATATAGCAACAGTAGAGATGGAAGAAACGAAAGTCAAAAATCAAGAAAAGAAATCATTTCTGGTTTTGGTTCTGTGGTATTTGATAATTTATTCGTCGCATTCAGGTCGACGGTATATTCTATGGGAAAATAATAAAACATCAAGTAGAAAATTAACTATGCACCATTTAATCCAAGCTTAAAGTTCTGAAAGTTCCAGGCATCCCCATGTATTGTTCGTTGAATTTGTCCAGTTGTCGCCTCGATTCGTCCGTGCGGGCTCTGTTCATTTCCTTCATCAGCTCTTGATGTGACTCCGAAGCTAATGTCTTGACTAGATTAGCTGGAAAAGAATAAGATTTAAGATTGCTATCATCTCCCCGCTACGTCAGCTCCAAATAATAAATAATAATAATGGCAGGTGCCCTTACATCAATTTATTTACCATTTCTTAGTCTTAATTATTCATTGATATACATGTAAGTGGATAACTATTTACACGTGAAACTATAGTAAAAGTTAATTTATTCAAACATTTGTAAAATACGGTAAGAATCTTAGTTGGTATTGACATAATACGACCTACTAACCTACTATCAATGAATACAGCCAAAATGATGTTACGATTTTAATGGCATAAAATTATAAGTATGGCGTTTTTCGTACAATAGTGCCGGGGCGGCGGCGGGGCCACCTGGCGGGGTAGTAAGTGCCAATTTCACCAACGAAATGGAAGGTGATTAGTTCTTCTAATCCGCGTTTAAGACCTGTCAGTGTCAGTATTTCACATAAATGAATAACACGGATACCTCTTAACCAGAGTTTATGACGATGTTCGCGTTAAGTTTCATTTGTGAAATTCGCCCTTAGTCGATGGCCCACGTAAAACGTGAAATAGTCACTAACGAAAAACGAAATCCTTAACTTAATTTGGGTTAATTAAGTTTACGCAACTAGTTTTGTAATGCAAAAATAGACCGAAATTAATATCGCCATCTATCACCTTTTTTAAAGTAAGGGAAATCATTAGATCACTTCTCCCGTTGTGGCTGGAGCGGAAGGGAGTGTCAGACTCTTACTGACTCAAACCTATCTATGTTCCCTTCTTAGCCCTATGTGTTCCGGGGTAGCCGTGACCCAATCCTGATGACATCGTCATCATCACCTGCTGTTCGTTTTGCCGGGTGCAGCTGAATTTCAGTATTTTATATGGCGCGTCTGCCTACCAAACCACAACCGAGTTACTGGTGAACTCGAATTTAAAATTTACTTACCGTGTAAAACCTCAGTTGATTGTTCTTGCCCGCCGTACTCTTCCGGTAAAATATCTATTGGCAGAAACTCTTTCAAGCCTTCAATAGAAGTAGCCACGTGTATTCTGTTGGCTATCTTTTCGGAGAAGAAAGGTTTCACGATTTTGACAAAGCCATCGATAAATTTTGAGCCGGTTAGAAATATTATTCCTTTTATTTTGGTACCGTAGCCTTCCTGTAAAGATAAAAGAAGATACAAATAATTAATTAGTTCTGGAATTAATTCGGCATGCCAATTTTCTAACATATTTTATTCAATCACTACTTGAAAATATTATAATTATGATAACAAATTTTATCAGAATAAAAAATTAAAAAAAAAAACAAAGGACATCACTAAATTCACCGGATCGCGTCAACAGGAAAAGTGCCCAAACGGCTGGCAGCATTGCCACGTTGTATTGCGATGTTAATTATTTAGGCAAACAATGCACCGGCCCCCTGGTCACGTAAAGTATCGACCAACAGCTTGGTGATCACAATCTACAGGATTTTATAGTAAATACATAATCTTATCCTGCTTCGATCAAAATTGATCGAAGTTATCCTGGTTTGAAAATTTATCGTCTCATTGTTTCTCATATCTGCCTGTGCAAGTTCCAATAAAACAAAATTCCTTCTTTCTCGGTGTCCAGTGCCCGGTAAACGATAATATAGCTTAAAAACTCATAATTAAACTTATTTTATTACTATCTCATAGAACAGGTTCAGGTTTCTGTGTGAGAAGAAGTCCGAACCTCTTCTTTATTATATAATTCTGTGTCTGGAGTACTTGTACTATGCCCGCACCCTATTACAATGGCTATAATGTACATCACCCCCAATCCTTCGGATATGATATTGTTGTATAATCCTGTAACTTCTATCAGCTTACTAACCGTAATAATAGGTAGAAACTGCTGCAATTCCACTAGGTTTAGTTTTGACAAGACATCAGCTGCGCTGGTGTCGTATATGTCCCCGATAAGTGTAAAGCCTCGGCAGTAATCGGTGTTTTTTAAATACTCCGCAACCTGAAATAGATAGGATTTGTATGATAGTAACAATACTTTGAACAGATGCTCGTGAGATCAGGAGGATTGTCCGACAGGGTTACCGCTACCCCGGAACGTAACTGAAATGATTATGTTTGTGCCATACGCCGAGTCATATTAGTAAAGATATAAACGGTTCTTCTTAAACAAATTTCTCAGGAGTGTTGATCTCAGCAGGATTGTCCAAAAGGGTTACCGCTACCCCGAAACATAAAGGGCTAAAGAAGGAACATTCCCTTCCCTTCCCTTTCGGACAATCCTCCTGACAGCTTTGTTTAAGAAGAACCGTATATTATATCTTTATTAATATGACTCGGCGTATAGCACAAACATAATCATTTCAACTCAGAATCACCCACTGCTAGCCGGCAGTGTACAATATTCCAGATTGCTCCTGAGGATTATGTGACATCTACCAATCCGCACTGGGCCCTAATTGATTACATCCAGCTGCCTGTGTCTGCGGAGGCCTGTGTCCCATTAGTGGAAACGTTATAGGTGATTATGCTTATCATCAACATCATCATTTCATTTTTGCAAACTGCTGCAGTGTATACTGCTGGCTACAGCGGTATACATTGTTCTAAGAAGAGGGCCATAGCTCAGGGGAGATCCTTTGTAAGCGGGATTGTCCAAAAGGGTTACTGCTACCCCAGAACATAAAGGGCTACGGAAGGAACATGTACACAGTAAGTACGTACTCGTAGTTCCTAAGTATGGATACATGGGTTTTAGTCAGAGTCTGACACTCCCTTCCGCTCCACCCAGAGTGGGAGAAGTCATCGGATGATTTCCCAGCCTTAAAAAAAAAAGGGGAGATCCTCTTACTTCTGCTACACTTTTTTCTGACTTTGCACTTGAAGTCTGTTCCTCTTCTTCTTTTCGTGTGATTGGTGACTAATCTGGTGTCAGAGTTTTAATGCTGCACAAGGGCCTCTGACTTAGCTTCACTTACGGTCTGATAATATTTATGAAACGGAAGTGATGGTGCAGCTACCAACATCAACGGTGATAATCTCTATGCCGTTCTCGTACCTACCCGTAACCTGCTCAGATGGGGATTCATAGACAGCTCCGCCTTGGAGTGTAAATGTGGTGCCGTTCCACAAACGATGGGACACTTAATTTCGTGTCCTGTGTGTCCTGCCGTATGCACGTTACAGGAACTGATGGACGCTAGTGATAGCGCTAAACACGTAGCTGAATTCTGGGCCGAGGAGATATAGATTGCCATCGACACGCTAGGAAGAAGAATATTTATGAAGTACTTACAACGACAAAGAGTTTGAAGAGCAACGTGTAGTCTGTATTTTTGACCTCTGCACTGGATTTGACTTTGATGATGATGACCCTGTGGTATTCCTTGGTAAGATTTGGTACCAGTGCAAAGAGCCTTGAAAGGAAAAAAAATACATGTATAAATACAAATGAATAAAATTTTGTCTGCTTGTGTGTTCTGGTTAACCTCCTTAACGGCTAGACGTTATAAGGAGTAACTTAGGCTACTTTTATTTTAAAAAAATGCGTCCCCGTGGGAGTGAAGCCGCTGGCAGCAGCTAGTCTTGAATTAATAGTTTAAGTACATTAAACTTATCTGCCACGAAGTTACAGGGATGTTCAAAATCTTCTAAATGGCTTCAGGAAAAGGATGTTAAAGCTGTGTTGGCTTTTTAGCGGCATTGTCCGAAATGGTTACCGCTTCACCGGAACATACATAAAGAGCTAAGGAAGGAAATGGATGGGTTTTAGTCAGTAAGAGTCTGACACTGCCTTCCGCTTCACCCAGAGCGGGAGTCATTTGATGACTCTACCACCGCTTACAGCAGTATTAGGAGTGTATTGCTTAGCATTGAGAAAGAGATGGAACTATACCTGTATTGCTTCATCTCTTTCTCACACTGAAGTAATATTAAATTAATAATAAGGAATTTTATAGAGCCTCGACCAGCATCTGAAGAGGCTCTCGTTAGGCAGTTGGATTTAGGGCTTAATCCAGAAAGTGAAGGTACTCTTGGACACTGCGCGTATAGTTAGGAGGTTCCTCTCTCAGGAGCCCTGACCACCGGTATGTTGGACCATGAACCCGATACCAGTGGGCCACTACTATTTTTTTATATATTTAAATGTTTTTTTGTTTGTTATAAAAATATTTAAAAATGTATTTAATATAATTATGTATCATCATCATCTCATAATCTGCCTAGCCTTTTCCCAACTATGTTGGGGTCGGCTTGCAGTCTTACCACATGCAGCTGAATACCAGTATTTTACATGAACGACTGCCTGTCTGACCTCCACAACCCAGTAACTGGGCAATATGATACCTCTTGGTAAGACTGGCTGCCAGATTTTCGGGCTTCTGACGACCCGTAACGGCTGTCAAAGATGCATAAATGACAGCCGGGACTAACTAAAGGGTGGGAAATCATCCAATGACTTCTCCCGCTCTGGGTGGAACGGAAGGGAGTGTCAGACTCTTACTGACTAAAACCCATCCATGTTCCTTCCTTAAAAAGGAATTGTATAAGCTATATACTGACCCTCTATCTAACATTGGCACAATGTCACTTTCAAGAAGATTTGTGGTTTGGAAATATTTCGGCATCAGTGTCCTTAGGGTGCACAACTTGTCTATTTGTTTCTTCGCCCGTTCTAAGGAACCCTTGCAGGTAATTAGGGATCGTTCTAGGTACGCTTTACCTGAAATTGATATAAGGAAGAACTTTAATTTAATACTTTGTAGAACATAAACAAATTATTGTTGTTTTCTTAGAAATCCAAGGAGGTCAAAAGCCAAGACAATAATTAGTGGCATTAAGACATAGTTTACACTGTTGTTTTTCTAATAACACATACAACATACTTTCGTAGGTAGTTTTTAAAGACTGATTGGTAGACCTTTATTTTTTTTTAAAGGTAGCCTGATACCTATAAAATAGGACATACAAAATAGGCTACTTTTCGTCCTGGATATTTGATATTAAGTTAAGAAGCTAGTTTTTTTTATTGTCAAAAGGCTCGCGCTTGACCACTATCTCACCTGATTATAAGCAATGATGTTGTCGGTGGTAAATACGTAAATAATATTTATGTACAGAGGCCAGCACATCAAGTTAGCACAATCTGTCAATTTTTTTTGATAGTATTTCAACTTTATTGCAAAGACATAAGGTTCATTTTTAATTGAGAAAATTTGACAGTTAGGGATTGCTTGATGTGCTGGCGTCCGTACCTAAAATAATCAGCCTATAATGTTCCCACTGCTGGGACAATCCTCTCCATGGACCAACACGTGGACTCAGTGCAAGTTGGTAGAAGTCAGATATCTTCAAAGTTTTGGTTCTAGGACATGCCGGTTGCCTCACAATGTTTTCCTTAAGTATTTTGAGAGCAGTGGGGATGAAATTCAATACACAAAGTAAAGTGACTGCCTAGGTTCGAATTCACGACCTACAACTCGTGAGTCGGGGCCGATCAACTAATTAAGCCTTTTTTGATTTTATAAAAACTTGTCAGAAAGTTGTTCTACTTACTTTTGTTTTTACTTACTACAAGATATAATTTAACTACAAAATAATAACCTTGATAGCTTTAAAGTTAAAAGCTAAGTATTTTTTATTCGGTTTAACCAATCAAACAAGCTGTCACTAGTTAAACAGGTTTTTTTAAATCCTGGAAATACTAACTCCGGTTTAAAAATATTTAAACCGAGTTAGTTTTATAATTTTTTTCAGTGACCTCCGTTTTTTAATGTTGTCAATCATTTCAAATAATTTAACTGACTGTTTTTTGTGCCATCCGATTACATGAGATCTAACAACAATTTTGAAATAAGATTAAGGCGAATGCATCAGTGATGACCGAGAAATTAAAATTTTCATTTATCAATAGTTAACGCCTGCGCCTTAAATATTGCAATTGACCATTTGACACGGTCAAATATAAAATATGAAATCACTTAAAAAAGACCGCTCGTCTTAAAAAATTCCATCACCGTAGGTACAGAAATTAAATATTGTGCGAAGATGTAATTGAAAAAATTGCATTTTACGCTAATAACTAATCCATTTGATTCTAAAAATCTGGGACGTCACTTTGTTATATT
This sequence comes from Hyppa rectilinea, assembly GCA_951799385.1. Lineage (NCBI taxonomy): Eukaryota > Metazoa > Arthropoda > Insecta > Lepidoptera > Noctuidae > Hyppa > Hyppa rectilinea. The sequence continues at coordinate 14,326,143 of OX637321.1, read as the reverse complement.
TAATACAAATGACGTACAAATTCCGCGTTTTGACAATTCATAAAAAGTGACGTTACTGACTACCCTTTCAAATACCCAATAACAGACTCAGACTTCAGTCATATAACACGGAATCTGTAAAGTCGTTACTGAGTTTAAAACTTAGGACAAACATACTGACATATTAAGCGAATTGTAGGTTCTGTTCACACTATTTTGAAACGAATCCCTAATCAAAATTGACATCATGATTTAAATGATATATTTTAATTTTCCGACTATATTTTTTGTTCTTATTATATTAAGAACAAAATAAAATAAATCTCGTTTTTCCTTAATATTGTCAATTTACGAATCCAAAAGGAGTAAATTATTGTACAGGTGTAATTTTATTAAGTTTATTAAGATTCGTTTATAATAATTACACCATAAACGACTGACATAGATTAGCTAATAGACAGTTTAAACATTTTGTCGTGTGGGTAAGGCCTATAATCATAAATTGCCTTGCAAAATGTACTAGTGAACAGAGTATTTTCTACGTTGCTAAGCATACTCAGTAGATATATAAATATTTTATTAGGAAAGGAGCAAAACTTGCAGGCTAAACCGATAGAGGGAGCCACTAAAAATAACTGAAATTAACACCAAGAAAGGTTTTTTTTTAATTCTGTCTCTGAAAGTTTGTATGGAAGTCTGTCATTTTAAAAGTTATTAACGTAGAAGTTGGTACTAACAATTTTGATTACAAGAAAAACATTTTTTTTGGAAATCCGTCTCCTGCATGGTTAAATTAAGGATGAATTTTGTGTGAATGTTCTGAATTATTGCCGGTGAAAAACGACTCTTATTAAACGACAGTGAGTTGTCATGTGAATTACCGGTTTATTCAACCTCACCCTGAAAATGTAGGTAAAGTGTGCTGGCATTCCCCGTGATGCTAGGGATTGACACTATTTTTATTTATTCTTTATTTCATACACAGTACATATATACAGGGTTATTTGTAAAACACCAGAAACCTCTTAATAGGTCATTGTACTCATCATTATGAACAACTTTTACTACATTTACTACACATCCTTACATTTTGACGAGTTATACGAACATAAATGTAGGGAACAGCTGATATATTTTTCGTGATTTCAGGTTTTGTCCCATAGTAAAAGTTGTTTATAATGATGAGTACAATGACTTCTTAAGAGGTTTCTGGTGTTTTACAAATAACCCTGTATAGGTATAAGGATAGAAATAATAACTATATAACTGTCCTTTTGGGAACTTTTCCTGTTGACAACGATATGGACGAATTTTTTGATGCTCTTTGATTATATACTTTTTATTTCTGTATATATTACTATGAATATTTAGCTTTTAAATGTAAATATGATTATATTAGTGTTAGATTATAAACTATTGTCACAATATAAAATAAATACTTTATAAGCCAAAAAAAAAAAAACTATAAACAAATACAATATTTTAAAACAAACAAACTTAAAAACGACTGCTCGAGTTGTGACAGCCGATATAATTTTGGGTAAAATTAAGGTGAAGTGAACTTGCTGTCAATACTGTCAATAATTAGCTAGAATGACAGATCACTTCATCAAAGTTATCACGGTGAGATTTTTACAGAATACCGCTGCCGCTTAACGTGAAGTCACTTCACAAAAATTTACCAACACGATACGACATTTACAGAATAGATCAGCTGTTAGATATGTGATATTTTACCATGTGTGCAAGAGCAATAAGCCTTGACCTGCCTTGAACGTCACGTGCCCTACAAAGTATTATTATGGTAGCATTTAGACGATTCATCAGCGAGGAGTTTATCAATGTATATACTCCATTTAATATAGAATTAAATAATACAGTTTTTATGTAACATTGTTGAAATGACTGCAATTTACAGTTTTTGTTTGTGTTAATGGTACATAAATTACACTGTTTTGTATTTTTGTTCGTAAAAAATTGGTGTTTGTTATACGTTTATGTCGAAACTGGCTTCTGCCAGCGGCTTTGCCCGTGAGTTTTGTGGATATACTAACGGAATAAAAAGTATCATAATGTGCTATACCAGACTATAATCTATATAAGATACCATTAAAATAGGTGGACAAATTTCAATACATCGTTCAGTAGGTCAAACAAAGTTATCCAAGCAAAAAAACACTGATTATGGTGATTTTAATTTGACCTAAAATAATAAACTATAAGCCGGTACACTAGAATAAACACATCCATTGTGCGTAGGTACTGGTACACTCATTTTAAGTATCTAATGCGTTTTTATAATTTTTTTTTACCATTGTCCTTATTTTGGTGGTCTGAATGATTTATAATAATAATAATAACTTTATTTCGGGTGGCATAGACCCATTTAAACTTAAGCTAGTACACACACACACCCCACACCCACATTTATGTATTGGCATGACTCGCCACACCTATACACGACATGACCCACTGGTTCTGGAAGGGACAAAGTTAAAAAAGTTTGTATATTTTAATGGGACCTTATATAATTATGTGCCAAATTTCATGCAAATCCGTTCAATAGTTTTGGCGTGAAAGAGTAACAAATATCCTTAGTTTCACGTTTATAATATTAGTAGGATAACAATAACCGTTATTGTCTAATGTTAAAATACAAATACATACCTACATGGAGTTTAGTAATTATGACGTGGGAATAACAGTCTTGCATGAGCCACAAATTCAAGGTCGATCATATTCATCAGAAAACATTGACTAACATTTTTAAAGAATATTCAGATGTGTACTTACTAAAATCTCTTTTTACTAAGTGCTCCTGCGACTTCAACCATTTGTCTATGATAGCGAGGGCTTGTTCTCTGTTTTCTTTATTTCCAATATTATTTTCCTTCCTTATTTCTTCGACAACTTCCGATCCGTATTTTATGAGTTTATTTTCTGGTTCTGAGATCCTGTAATCCATTTTTTTGGCCTCTGTGTTTCGACTACCAAAATAATTTTCCGTGTAAAAATATTAAATAACACTGCCAGTTCTGAAATAATAAAAAACATGTATTTTAAAAGTGCATTTCATGAAATAATCATCACTAAAAGTATGGATTTAATTTAATTCGTTAATAATAATAATAATAATAATAATATCGTTGGATATTTCACACAGCGCCATATCGTCCCAAGCTAAGCAACCTAATGCTTGTGTTATGGTAACGAGATGGCTGATATACTACTTATATACATACAATTAAAACAATACAATACAATACTATACAACTACTATACTTATATACAATTAAAATTGGAATTAAATGACCTTTCATATGATAAGATGTAAATAAAACTTCAGGAAATGATAACACTCATGCATATTTATAACAATACTGCAGCCAATCGAAAAACACACATCCTTTTGAAAAACATCAACACCTTCATAGTAAAAATGAATAAATGGCTTTCTTATTCCCGAATGTAGATTTTTAAGATTTATCAACTTTCATTATTTAAAAACGGAACATATTTGGTACACACATAAAACACTTTAAACTTTTCTTTAACACTTCATACAGACTATGTCCGAGCTCAGAAATTAACACATTATTTTATTTTTAGACTGACCACAGCATAAATAAATATTGACAGCAAAAATACTACCTTGCACCGTTGTATACTTGTATATCCTACTGAACGACTGACTCAGCACTAGACTTACTAACGTGAAACGATACATTACTACTATTATTAAATAAAAATAGGATCTCTACAGACTGGGCCACTCTGACGTAACTTTAATAATTGCCGCAAGTTGCGCGCGGTTGCGCCGCAAGTTGCATCTGTCAAGTTAATGTCAAAACAAGTATTACTTATTTTGATAGTTGATTTAATTTTGACAGCAACGTATAGGAATAATGATTACTAACCTTTTTGTAAAGATAAAAATAAAAAAATACTGTGATACAAGATCGGGAATGTAGGAAGGCAGCCATGTTCGCCTAAATATCGACATGGATGAGAAGATGATATTTGATCCGATCTAGCCTGTCTCTTGCTGTCTTCTACCAGCTAAACTCAAAGCCTAGGTCCGTACCCCACAGGGTGCCCTTGTGGGAGGCAGTCACCTTTGGGAGGCAGTCACCCACTCCTGTGACGGAGTCTAGCAAGGTAAGGAGGTGGCGGGATGGCTGAAGGACAGAGCCTCAAGTCCTAGCCACCGCGGGAGCCGCGTGACGACTCCCGGCCTGCGCACGGTGAGTAATGGGTAGCTCACCGTCCGATCAGGACCAGGCCCGTGACAGACGGCGCGTTCGTGTTCTACGCGCGCCTCAAAGAGATGCGCGCGTTTAAGAAGGGGCCCGTTAGGGCGGCACATGGATGGGTTTTAGCCAGTAAGAGTCTGACACTCCCTTGCGCCCCTGCCAGAGCGGGAGAGGTCATAAATTTTATGATTTCCCATCCTCAAAAGCGTGTAGTCGCTTAGTTTTTAAAGCCCTGACTGGAGGCCTTAATTTATTGAAAGATCCTCAGGTAAGCCCTGTTAAGCAGCCGACCACCTTCTAGATGACCTTCGAGAGACCTTCACAAAAAAAAGAGTAAGAGGATTATAATTAAATTTTTACTGAGGGGAACCTTATTATTTTTTAATTTTATGTGTATGTGTATCCGTCTTGTATCATTTTAACTGAGTTAATTTTTTTTTGTTTAGCCTACGCTGTCCCACTCCTGGGCAAAGGCCACCCTCTACTCCTTCTATCTTTCGCAAGCCCGCGTGTTCTCTCATCTCCTGCATGGTCTGCTGCGAGCCCGCCTCACTGTCTCAGGGCACCAATTCTGTGCTGTTTGGGCCCACAGCTTGTCTGGCATACGGCAGACCTGTCCTGCCTAGTCCCATTTAAGTCAATTAATAGATAATTAAGTTAAAATTTATAAAAAAATAAACAATATTTCGAAGCAAATTTTTCATCTTAACATTCTAAGCTCAGATTCAAATTTAAAATTAATAAAAAAGATGACACATAAAAGTTTTACAACTTATTATACAAGTATTAGCATATAACCTGATACTTAATTAATATAATTGACCATAAAACTGTTGTCGTGTTAAAATCATTTTTTATAGTAATAAATGGATTGCATTAATTAAAACATAAACTGATGTTAACACGGGAACAGTCGTAAAAATGTAATTAACTAGTGTCTTTCGCAATTGGTCACTAAGGCCTTGGGAACCACAGAACTGGACGGTGAACTTGGCGCCTTTAATGGCGTCATGACGTCATTACTACACTTGGTTATATTGTTAGTAACCGTAGCATATTTGTAGCATAAAGACTGATTGATGGTACAGAGGCCAGCATATCAAGTTACCTCAAGCTATCAAATTTCTTTGATAGATTTTCGACTTTATTACAAAAGCGTAAGGTTTATTTTCAATTGTGTAAATTTCACATTTTGGGATAACTTGATGTGCTGTCTGTACATAGTAGAAAAACTAGCTTTGGCTTGGACGACTCACGAAAAATTGTTTTGTAAAGTTTATTGATGAATATAGGTAATATGCAGCATTTTCATAGATTTCGCTACATTTGCCTGTAATATTCCCATTACTTCCCAGCTATCAGACCTGCTTTCTACAGCATGGTCTTAGGTTTGCCTAGATTTGAACCTAGGACTTACAGCTCGTAAGCAAATACCACTGAACTATAAGACCCTCATTTGTGGAAACTTATACCGATATACCTACAACAACAACAACAACACTCCTATTTTGCAAGAATGAAAACTACAACTGAATGTTATATTCATTCAGTTGTAATTTGCGTAAATCACTAAGGGCCATTTTCACCGATGAAACTGAACGCGATCAACAAATCTTAACCGCGTTCAACAGCTGTCGGTATAATATTCCCTAATAATGATGACTTTTAGATGGGAATCGCGTTCACCTTAGCCGTACTTGCACCATAAATCACTAAACACGTTTAACTCTATACAAAATTTATGTCTATGTCATCTTCAAACTATTGACGGAAGCAGAACGAAGTTTTAGACTCCTTAAAGGCGGATTTGTACGAGCACAGTAATGTGACAGTGCAGTAAATCAGTCCAGCGCTGACTTTCAACTATTTTGTGAAGAGACTAGTTTCAAACCAGTCCAGTGCTGTCTTTTAGCGTAGTGGTGTGACCGTCGGACCGCCAAGTCTTAGGTCTCGAGTTCGAACCCAAGGCTCGTACCTCTGATTCTACGTATTCCTGTCATTCAGGCAGTCGCTTCATGTAAAACACTGGTATTCAACTGCATCCTGTAAGACTGTAAGCCCACCGTAACATAGTTGAGAAAAGGCTAGGCAGAATGAATGCGTATTGTTTAATTATCACTTGCTTAAAAATCGGTGAAGGAAAACATCGCGAGGAAGCCAGCATGTCTGATATTTCTCAACAGCATGTGAAGCTAAGTCAGAGGCCCATGGGCAGCTTAAAAACTCTGAGACCAAGTTAGTAACTAACCAAACGAAAAGAAGAAGAAATGCTGTCTTTGCGCCTTCAATTCAGTCCTGTTGACTTACCTACCAGTCTACTTCCAGGCAGCATTATTCGCCAGTGTCAATAAACTCAAATCAAACTGACTTACTGCCAATCTTGTCTACATGAATCCACTGACGAGGTCAGAAATTCCGAGTCATTGGTTCCAGTCACTACTATCGTACTAATCTGCCTTTAGCGTTTAACGTGTTTAGTGATTTTTGGTGCAAATGGGCCTTAGTTGGGAGACACGTGGATATGAATCAGTCGGATCTGGTATCGCTAAAAGCCGACACTTACTGTCTTAAGCAGGAAATTAGACACGGTATCGACTGAAGTTCAACTTAGGGTAACAAGAAACGTGTTTAAAAAGGCAATATCAATGGACAAGTGTTATTGAAACCTTATAGTCGTCATTAGAACTATAGTATTATGAGAATAGCTAATGCCATGGACAAAAATTTTAGTCAGACACAAGTTAGTAGCAGTGATAATCCACTTACGAAAATATAGCTCGTAGGTTCGTACTTAGGCGGGCAGTTTTGTGGATTATTTCATAACCACTGCTACACTGTGAAAGAAAACATAGTTAGAACTTTTTTTTTTTTTTCAGGCTGGGCAATCATCCAATGACTGCTCCCGCTCTGGGTGGAGCGGAAGGGAGTGTCAGACTCTTACTGACTAAAACCCATCCATGTTCCTTCCGTAGCCCTTTATGTTCCGGGGTAGCGGTAACCCTTTCGAACAAGCCCGCTTACCCGGAACATAGTTAGAACTGGACTGGCGTGGTGGATTACGGCCGTTCCACAGAGAGGACGCCTGTGTCCCAGTAGTAGGAACAGTATAGGTCGAAAATTCTAAGGTAGTAGTAGTGCTAGACGGATAAGGCTTGCAATAGAGGACACCTATATTTAACATTGGATAGCTTTGGATTGAGGAGGAGAGGTTTTTTTTTAAGGATGGGAAATCATCAAATGGCCCCTCCTGCTCTGGGAGCGGATATGAGTGTCAGACTCTTCCTGACAAAAACCCATCCATGTTTCTTCAGCCCTTTGTGTTCCTGGGCAGCGGTAACCCTTTCGGACAATCGCGCTGACCAGGCAGGTATCGGACATAGATTTATATCTAGTTGGACGTGATCCATCAATCAACTCAGCCTATCGCAGTCTACTACTGGACATAGGCCTATCCCAGGCTACACCACAATACCCTGGCCTCCTTCTTTCGCATCCAGTCAGTCCCAGCCACCTTCTTAAGGTCGTCGGTCCATACCTATTTGGAGTACATGATAATAATAAGAGAAATGACTTAGTTAAACATTTGTCAAAATAACTAACTTAATGATTTATCTCACGACATTATTGTAGTAAACAATTTGAAGACCAATGTTAAGTGGATGACGTTATGAAAGAAAAAAATACCATAAGTACGTTTTATTTTTTAAATTGATATATTGCAGAACCTATGCGGCGGCAACCCTAAGGGCCTATGCACACCACGTTTTTTAAACGCGCCGTCGACGCGCGTTTTGGGAACGCGCGTCGCCAGTGCGTCTGTATCGATTCAAACGCGCGACACCGATACGAGCGCTAGCGCGCGCGCCTTCCCTACGGACGGGGTTTCTTTCTTTTTTTTTTTAATTAATAACAAAGCGCATGTAATCAATGCTGTCTCGACCGACGCCATCTTGCTACTGTTGACGAGGTTCTGCTTAAAAACGCAAAATGCCAGCGCTTTTGTATCGATACACACGCGCGTTTGCATCGCGTCTGCATCGCTACACACGCGCGTTTGCATCTCGTCTGTATCGCTACACACGCGCGTCTGTATCGCGTCTGTATCGCTACACACGCGCGGCTGTATCGCTACACACGCGCGTTTGCATCGCGTCTGTATCGCTACACAAGCGCGTCAGGTGTGCAAAGGTCTACAGGCTGCGTCTGACTTGCGTGCGTATCGCGTCTGTATCGCTACAAACGCGCGTCGACGGCGCGTTTAAAACACGTGGTGTGCATAGGCCTTAGGATGTTGCAGTATTTGCCACAATAAGCTGCGTCCAGTTACCAGCTCTGCCTTTCAATAAAATTGGTGTCAACAAAACAAAGCTGTCAAAACTACTTTTTAATGTCGTTTTTTTTTTTGTTTGCATGTTACCTTATTGAATGTAATTATTACCGTATTTACGTAATGTTTCCATAATGACATAAACGCATGAGTTTATTGCTTGGTATCCGAAATACAACACTTTGTATACGGTTACCTCATTGTCACATTTCTTAGGTAAATTGCGGACGATATCTTTTTCAAGGGATAATTTATCCGTTTTTTTTTGTTGACCGTCTTTTCGACTTAAAATAAATTATAAAATATCTATCGTTTATCATTCTTCTCCTTACGATACTACCCTTTGGAAGGGGCGACTAGAATCAATTCTATTTCTTGTTCATTTTGACGTTTAAAAGTCCTATTTGAAATATATGATTGACTTTGCAAGGATTGTTTTAATTTAACTTTTGAATAGTTTTTACATATTTTATATCGGATGCTTTTAACGTTCTGCATCGTTCTCACATGTATAATATTAATATGAACTATGTAACCAATATTTTGTAACCATATTTTGTTTAAAAGAGTGTCCATGGAGTTTCTTGCCCGTTCTTCTCCATAGGTGCCTACTGCTTCGGAATGGGCAACTAGCTTCATCTCTCTGACTGACCGACACCTTGACAATTCAAAAGTGCCTGTAATTGGTTTATTTGAAATAAATACTTTGAGTTTGAGTTTGAAAAACATTTACAAGGTGAAAGATACATGTGCCCGCAAAATTTAAATTTGCTGAACTTAATGCTTTGGATCGAGCGTACGCCTAATTCATGGGCATAGAATCAATCAACTCAGCCTATCGCAGTCCACTGCTGGATAATATAGGGTTTTCCCAGGCTGCACCACAACACCCCGCCATCCGCATCAAATCTGTCCCAATGCTCCAATGATCCAATCTAGCTGGGGGGCGTCCTACACTAAGCTTGCCGATGCGCGATCCACTCCAGGACTAGTCAGCTCCACCGGCCATCGGTTCTTTGACAAACATGGCCAGTCCCTGCCACTCCAGTTTGCTTAGTCTGCAAGCAATGTGGGTAGCTCCAGTTTGTTTCCGGATAATGTCATTATCATTCCTGATTTTATCCTTTATAGAGACTCCGATTATATAAAATCGAATGTTACAACTATATCATCAAGCTTCTATATTCACGAATGGTTTAAGAATTAATCAAAGGATCAGCCAACTTTTTTTTTAATCAATCAAGTTATAGCGATCAACACTATTTTTCGAGCGATCAGCACATTTTTTAAGCTATTAATTTGTGGCAAATACTTAATTTTTTTACAATGAGTCTTCTACCGAGATTTAGTGTGGCTAGTAACTTATATCATGTGCATAAAACCTGTTTCATTGCAAACTTATTATATGATGCTTATAAAATTTTAGTAATTCGTCCTTGTTGCACTGACATGTGGCAAAGTCGTTGCAGCGGCAGATTTAATCTAAAATGTTCGACTTGACCTTGAATTTAAATGATGTTTGATTCTTTTTTGCTTGTAGAAAACAAAATTGACAATAAATAAACAAACAATCACAGATGATTGATCCGCACCTGTATCCGACCCAGCCTGTACCTTGCTGTCCTCCCCCAGCGACGCCCTAAGCCGTGGTTCGTACCCCACCAGTGCCCTTAGGGTGTAGTCGCTTATTTTTTATGTTTCTTAAGCCCTAGCTGGACGCCTTAATTTATTGAGGCAACCACAGGCAAGCCTGATTAAGCAGAAGACAACCTCCTAGGTTGAACTGCGAGATGACATTTACAAAGAAAAATAGATACACTAGTGACCTCCGACCTTCTTTTGCGCGTGTGCAATGGTGACATGTCAAAACATAGAGATTTATTTGTTACTTAGCGCCTGCCAGCGGTTTTGCCCGCTTGTATACATACGAACGGGCAAAACCGCTTAAATAAAATTCCCTACAAGAAATTATCCCACAGGAACCGTGATAAAAAGTAAAGTTCACAAACTCTACATATTATTTAAAATATGTTGCTTGGCCGTTTCCGGCCCGATCGCCATCGATTTATTAATAGGCGTGTAGAGTTAAAAGCTTTGCTCTACAAAAATATCAATCTGCCTAGCCTTTTCCCAACTATGATGAGGTCGGTTTCCAGTCTAACCAGATGCAGCTGAATACCAGTATTTTACATGGAGCGATTGCCTATTTGACCTCCACAACCAATCTGGGAAATACGATACCCCTTGGTGAGCTTGGTTTTATATGAGAAGTAATTTACTAAATAAATGAAAAATTAAGTATTGGAACAAAAAAATAATGAACAGTGAATATATTTTTCACCTTACGCCCATGATTGTGACGGTAGCGAAACGGCCAATTCACATATTTTGACTAAGGTGTAGAGTTTGCGAAGTTAGGGCTTGTAGAATTAAGGCGTGTAGAGTTAGAAGCTTGGCTCTACATGAGATCTGATAAAAACATAATATAGTCTTGGCAACATTCTACATGTAAATGTTTGTTTTTACCGTTTAACTGTTCAGTAACGTTACTTGACAATGCCGTCATCCAAATATTACACTATAAAAGTAAATAGGTGTTACCGTAGAGAGCGTTTATTATCACCGGCAAATCAAACCCAGGTGCTATCATTTGGTAAACGGGATTGTCCGAAAGGATTACCGCTACCCCGGAACATAAAGGGCTAAGGAAGGAACATAGATGGGTTTTAGTCAGTAAGAGTCTGACCCTCACTTCCGCTCCACCTAGAGCGGGAGGCGTCATTTGATAACATTCTACCTACAAAAAAAAGGTGCCTTTATTTCCAGGACGGCCATCATTGCGGCAGTTATGTGGCGTCCACAGCTCTTCTATAAGTCACTAGCTTAATCGTCTGTATTCGGCCTTAGACATCAAAATAGCCAACTAATGGGTTATTAGAAGCCCCTGCTTATTATGACGTTGTTACTCAATGTCAAGTTTATAGGTGCCAATTGTTAACTACTTACACTGTATTACAATAATGCTACGGCTACATTGTCGCGGTAATGCATTTACATAATATATCGCGCGCTCTCTTTTGCACACCGCTCGACGTCTCGTTGTAAGTGCGCTCTAAGTGTAGCCTTGACGCTACAGTGTAGCCACAGCATCAGATAATAATAATTCTATACCTCTGGGGGCTGACCACCAGCAAGTAAAGCAGTATTACTTTAATATTGCATCACAGTGGGAAAGAGAGCTATACGTCCTGTATAGCTCCGTCTCATTCTAATACTAATTGAAATAATATTGCTAGAAGATTATTTTTAGGTAACGTTCTCAGCTCTCAGAGTTTTATATTAATTACCTATTTGTCAGATACAGCCGCACGTGTCAATCCATCTGGTTAAGCTACGCTTGCCAGGGTTGATCCGTGGATGAGTGATTATCTTTAAATACCGAGACTCGTTCGTCGATATTTGACAGTCGTTACGGGTCGTCTGAAGCCCGAAAGTCAGACAACCAGTCTTATGAAATGGTATCGTATTACCCAGTTACTAGGTTGTGGAGGTCAGATAAACAGTCGCTCTACGTGAAATACAGGTATTCGGCTGCATACGGTTAGACTGGAAGCCGACCCCAACATAGTTGGGAAAGGACCATGCAAAAAGTCGTCCCATACCACCAACAGATTTCAAACTTATTTCAAATAATTCATCTTGGCATCATGATCATTTTTTATTATGACGACATCGCCGTAAGGCATGGGGGTATCGCGCAAAAAAATAATTTTTGTACACACTTTTTGGTACAGTTCATTGTAAAAAATACAATACAAATACAATATCTTCTTCGGAGTGTGTGAAAGTGTTTAGTTAAACAATTGTCTATGGTAAAATGTCTAATACAAGGTTATTTAAAAAAAATACACCCTTTTTTTAAAGTAAAAACTTTTTTTTTTTTAATTACCCCATATATTTACGGACTAAAAATTGTTATTTGTGTTTTTATGAGACTTCATAATAATATTGAAACAAGTGCCATGTCTGTTGGTGGGTTGGGTGGGACAGCGCCCATACAATCTTTTGCATGGTCCTTTAGCCTTTATGCCAAATGCATTTTAGCCAAAATCATTATCATCTGATGACGATTTTGATTAATACTCATAACAATTTCAAATTAGCATATTAGTCTAATACTTAACGGGAGGTGCGGTTTTAAAACGTAATAAATTTTAAGCTTGTGTGGAGTGACATTTTCAAATAGTTTTTAGATGGGACTTAATTTGTGTCGGCAAACGGTTCTCACAGTAAATAAAATAACGATGATAGGACAAAGTAAACAAGAAAATGGACGGAAATAGGGTTCCCCTAATTATTTTCACTGAAAACAAAACAATTTATAAATAAACGGCTCAATTTCAAAGACAGATTTAGTAAGGAAATTAACAGGAGATTAGATTTGTCAACCTTTCCAATTGTGAATCAACTTATTTGATTAATTAATCGCTTGAGAGGACAAGATTAATCTTTAAAAGGATGAACGTCGCTTCCTCTAAAATTATTTTAATTAAATCATATTTTAAGGGGACATTATTTTGATGAAATACGCTGCGAATAAATATTAAACGTTAATATTACCTTTAAATCACCAAAATCTTCATTTTTATTATTTTATAGTTATCACTACGTCTCATATAACTTTCTTTAACACTGGGCGACACCTAATCAAAAGCCTGATTGTTGGGCTTTAAACCTTTGACTTAGCGCCAAAATTTGAAAATTTAACAACGCGGACTAATATCTTAGGTTAATGAAAACAAGCACTAGCCTACAGAGTATTAAGGCAGTTGTTAGATTGTTTTCTTATGGCATTAACTTTACAAAAAAAGTGCGTACGAGTCACTGATTGTTAACCTCGGTCGTGGATTTGAACGCAGACCAGCGGCCTTAACTTTTTGCAATTTGTTAATTAACACAGCATTAAAACACAGTTTAAAAATAAAATAAACGTTGCTTGTTCTAGAACCAAAAATTCGAAAAAGTGACATTGAACAACCCAACCCAACTCCTTAAATGACAAACCATTCATAATTTTTACAACCTAAAAGAATTCATTAGCGGGAAACATTTTGTAATGTAACCTATAATATTTGCATGCTATGAGCATAAGCAAAACATGTATGCTCTATAACCTCTTATAACAACTTGGTACACCATATTTTATGCAAATAAAATATTATTATTATTCATTTCATTTCTTATCTAATCCATTTTTAAATATTTTTATAAAAAAACATTTAAAAATATATGAAATAGTGGTCCGCCGGTGTCGAGGAGTACTGCCTTCTGAATCTGGCTCTTGATCCAACCGCCTAACGAGAGCCTCGAAAGATGTTGGTCGAAGCTTTTGGCTATCAGGCCATTGGCTGTTACGAGAATCGGTACAATGACAGCTGAGCTCACATTCCACATGTCAACAACCTCGTCTGCTAAGTCGAGATATTTTATTTGTTTCTCTTTCTCAGCTTTCACGAGGTTCTCGTCATGTGGAACGGTGACATCGACCATCATTGCACGGCACCATGCATTATTATTATTAACCTTCGACCAACACGTGACTTAAACTTAATGTAAATTTAACTGGAAAAATGTGGGTGTTACTGTAAATACCTATACCTCTGTCAAACCCCTCGAAGATTACTAGCGTGATGTTATGTAGTGCCTTTTTTTTTGATGGTGGGAAATCATTAAAATAACTTCTCCCGCTCTAGGTGGAGCGGAAGGAAGTGTCAGACTCTTACTGACTAAAACCTAACCATGTTCCTTCCCTATCGCTTTATGTTCCGGGGTAGCGGTAACCCTTTCGGACAAGCCGACTTACCCGGCAGGCTTCGGTCCTAACGGGCCCCTTCATATGCTGACATCTCTTTGAGGCGCGCTTGGAACACGTACGCGCCGTCCGGCACGGGCCTGGTCCATGTTATATTATGCCTGAGGAGGCCGGTGCCAGCACAGCGCACACAACAGGCTGATTAAGTAAACATTAAAAATTCAATCAAACAACCTATTTTTCTTAATGACTTAAATAACAAACCAGAAACACGATATTTCGGTAACTATTATAATTACAAAAAAAACCTAATGAAATAAAAAAAAACCATAAGTATATGTTATTATACAACGTGGCGCTACAATGGTGACATTAATTTAACACACTTATTATACGTTTTTACATTGTCGTTTCATGAAGACATTATATTTAAATTAAATGTCATTATTTACGGATTTATTTAAAACTAGCCTCTGCCCGCGACTTCGTACGCGGACCCTGTTGCTTATGCCAGCGACAACGGGGTCGCCATTTACGTAATTTTTTATGATTTTTCCCATTTAAATCTTTTATCACACTGAGCTTTAGTTTTATTTCATTCCAACAACCACCAAAACATACAGTCCATTTGTCATCGTTTTCATTTTGGTAACCGCATTATTATATTCCCCACTTGTCTCTAGACACCTAGAAGTCAATGCGTAGATACGGTTGGAACTCAAGCACAATTCTCTATCCGTGAACGTCTCCGACTCGCGAGACAATACATGACGTTCACGATCAGCGGTCAGTCGCACATCACGTGCCCCACTTGTCTCTAGAGACCTAGAAGTCGATGCGTAGATACGCTTGGAACTCAAGCGTAATTCTCTTTCCGTGAACGTCTCTGACTCGCGAGACAATTCATGACGTTCACGTTCAGTGGTCAGTCGCGCATCATATTCTTCACTGGTCTCTAGAGACCTAGTGAATACGCTGAGAACGCAGGCGTGCTTCGCGACCCGAGGAGGTTTCCACGGAGCGAGTTGCAGCCTAATGTTCTCGAACAGCATCAAGTCTCTCCTGGCGCTCTTCGGTAGATTCTTGGGATCTTATGATCCTCAATCTTTAACTCTCTTGGAACATTGGGAAAGATTTGACCTCTTTCTAGGCATGGTCATAGTTTTATTGTGAAGATACCTGATCAATAAAAATCTAAATTAAAATGACTGCAGGGGGCGTTACCGGGTAGGCTACCGTGTCACGAAGATCAAACACTCAAACATAATATATGTGGTTTGAGTGTTTGATAAATAGTGTTGAGCCCGAAGGCATATTCATACGATAAAATAAAAAAATAAACAGGAGTTTTGTCCAGTAGAGCCGAATTTTCAATGATATACCATCGTCATCGAAAATCAGTCCTAAACTGTTACCGCCTTCACCGCGTGCAGGTACTCCCAGTTTATGTTATTTTATAATTACACAGTAAAATTAGTGATAGATTTGATTTCCTCATCAGATGTTTCTGATCTTCGATTTTTATAAGTCAACAGGAAATGCCCATCAGATTGAACAACTTTTGCTTAGACGTCATTCCTATATGTGTTATGGTGTAGCTAGGCTCTTGGAGTTCCACAACAGGTGTTCCAGATCTTTAATTTTTATACGTCAACAGAGAGTGCTCATCAGGCTGAACAACTTTTGCTAAGGCGTCATTCTTATATGTGTTATGGTGTAGCTGGGCTCTTGGAGTTCCACAACAGGTGTTTCAGATCTTCGATTTTTATTCGTCAACAGGAAATGCCATCAGACCGAACAACTTTTGCTAAGACGTCATTCCTATATGTGTTATGGTGTAGCTGGGCCCCTGGAGTTCCACATCAGGTGTTCCCGATCTTCAAATTTATTCTCTCAACAGAAAATGCTCATCACGTGGAACAATTTTTGCTATGGTATCATTTTTGTATCTCTTATAGTTTAGCTGGTCTGTTGGGGTTCTGCATCAGGTGTTCATGTTTCCAAGATAAATTAGCCTATATGTTGCCCAGACTTAGTACCTATACAACAAAGAAAAAATCATTCCAATCCGTCCAGTAGTTCCGAAGATTAGCGTGTACAAACAGACAAACAGACAATTTTATTTTTGGATTCGTGCTCTATTACTGTTTCTAAACCCTCCTCAATTATTATTTTTTTAATAATTATATTTAATGTACAGACACAGTTTTTTTACTGTTTTATTATATGTATAGATGATAGAAAATAGCATTGTAGAGCAACCTGTACTTAAAAGAACTGCCGTGTAGCGGTCATTTGCCGGGGTCAGGGATCACAACATCAATGAAATTAATACAAATAAACGATACTATTAGGAAGAAAGAACCGGAAAAAGTAGGCGAATTGATTTTATTATTTAGTTTGTTTGAAAATATTTTTTTCAATCTACGATTTATTTTAACCTATCAACATTTATATGATTTAGGCACTAGCCCTACCCGTGCGTTAAATTAATGTCACCATTGTAGCGCCACGTTGTACTATACATCAACCAGTTATAATTTTGTAAATTACCTCGTTTTGGAATTGCATTTTCATTTCCTTTGAATAATTATAGTATTTTTTTATTGCATTGATCGTTATTTTCATTGAGTAGTATTTTTAAAGGTGATGATGATGACATTTGTTTTTTTTAAGTAATTGTCTAATTATTTTGTAATCGAGACTATTGAAACAAAGTTCTTCAACGCTGTGTGCGTTAAAAGTAAATTGGCGGAATGTGTCACGTAACGAAAAAGCGTTATGTCCGAAAAAAAGTTTCTAATAGGCTAAAAACTTATAGGTACTGCTGGCTATAATATCTTAGAATATAATAATGGATCGCTGAATGTGTTGCTAAGCGCAAATCTCGAGAGCAGCTGAACCGATTTCTATAATTCTTTTTTTGGTGTCTTTGTTATTGTCAGGAGAAGGTTCTTATATTAAAAAAATATGTAGTAGGTAGGGTAGGTTGGGTAAGCAGGGTAGGCAGAGTAGGTAGGGCCTACCCAATATATACATATATATATGATACCTATATCATAGTCAAGACAGGACAACGTCTGTCGGGTCAGCTAGTTTTAACATAAAAACTTTTGACACTTGAAACTCGAGACCCACTGCTGTAGTAATTTGGTACATGACAGCAAAAGGAAAAGGTATCATTCCAGCTTGATCTCCCGCGAGACCTCCCAACTTTTTGTGTCTATTAAAACACTGGGTTTATGTTTTAATGACAAAACCAAAATACGAAACATACATTTTGAAAAATAACCTATTTTCTTTTTTAAATGCAACTCTGCAATTAAATAACATTACATACCAAATTAAATAATCCGCAGTGAATAAAAACAGCACATTTATAATGAATATTAAAATAACACAATTTCACAATTCACTAGAAAATAATAGAATATTCAACAGATCACAGCTGATACAACATTATAACACGAGTAATGCCGCTATGTATGACGATACATAGCGATATTATATCTGATAAGAAGTTATCAGATAAGAATGACAAGAGCACAAGATGTCCAAGATAAGCCCATGTCTGATGAACAAAATGAGTTTGCAAGTCATACATGCTATTGTTGTGTTAATGAAAAAAACCTGTGCCTCTGTTGCTTTTAAAAAAAACAGGCAATGTAAGAAAGGACCTAATTTATTCCCTTCTGCGTATGCATCTCAATCTGCCTAGCTTTTTTCCAACTATGTTGGGGTAGGCTTCCAGTTTAACCGGATGCAGCTGTAGATGCAATATTTTACAGGGAGCGACTGCCTATCTGACCTCCACAACCCAGTCACTAACTGGGTAATACGATACCCCTTGGTAAGACTGGCTGTCAGACGTTCGTGCTTCTGACTACCCGTAACGACCGACAAAGATCCATAAATGACAGCTGGGACAAACGGCTTAACGCGCTTTCCGAGGCAAGGAAGAATCTCGATATCTAAAGACGGTCACCCATCCACGGACAAACACCGGCAAGCGTAGCTAAACCTCATGGATCGATCCACGCGGCTGTTATTACTTCGCCACGAGCATATGCATCTATTCATTTAGTTTTTTCAGTAGTATGTCTGGTATTCCAATAGTAAAATGGCGACGGAGGGGTCAGGTCGTGGAGCTCCTGTGCACACTCTCCGAAATGCAGCCTGTAGAAGACCGAATGACCGAATGACTGAATAACCTAGTCGCTTAAAAGCTTTTTTACCCGGCTTAATATCACTGTACCAAAAAATCACCTACAATAGTTAATAGCTCAACACTTTTGTAATTAGTTAAAATCTGAAGGCCGATGTCTTGCTTAAAAACGTTAAGATTTGCTTTGAAATCTCATCTTAGCGTTAATTCATTTTTAAAACGTGTCAAAAAATGCAAGGTTTTTTTTTGACAGCCTAAGTACAGACGCCAGCACATCAAGCTATCCCTAACTGTCAATTTTTCTCAATTAAAAATGAACCCTAAGTCTTTGCAATAAAGTTGAAATACTATCAAAGACATTTGATAGATTGTGGTAACTTGATGTGCTGGCCTCTGTACCTAGTATGCGAACGTTCTTTATTTAGAAATAGGTACGGAGGTTTGATGAAATCCACTCCCAAATATTTAATTTGAGTTATTGTATACCAATACCGGTTTCTGCCAGCGACTTTGCCCGCGTTAATGGCAGACATTATCCTGCGGTAACGTACCACTGGGACGTATTCTATGCGCTATTCCAAACTATAATCTATCTCTGTGCCTAATTTCATCCAGATTCGTTCAGTAGTATTTGCACGAAAGACCATCAAACATCCATATATCCATTAATCCTCACAAACTTTCACATTTATAATATTAGTAGGATTTTACAGGTAGTAGTTAACTGATTCCTGTTTACACAACGAACTAAGTGCTATAACCTAAACCCCGTTCAAGACAATCAGTGTGAATATTCTACAGAAAATAATGATATTGACAGCCTTTAAACGAGGTTTATGTGCTGACCGCGTTTAGTTTCATTGGTGAAATTGACCCTGACCTGTTAAATCTTACCTCATTGAATCTCATAAAACGAAAACTAATTAAAGATAAAATAAAGAACAATAAATTAAGAAGAAATCGGAATAATAAAGCAAGAGAAAGAAGAGTTAGTAGGGTTTATTTAGTTTTTCCAAGAAATAATTCAAATCTCACTGCAGTTTAAATTACAAACAGAATACCAGGAAACATAACACTAAAGAAAACTAAGCAACTTTGTTAGAAGCATTAAGTAATTTTATCTCGACAAGCATTCATTAGCATGATTGTCGCTATTACATGAGTCTTCTCATTATAGCGTAAGGCCTTTTGTACACGGCACGATTTCTTTACGGTACGGTACGGTAGAAAAAACATGTCTGTCAACAGTCTCCCATATTGATCCTTACATTGACGACCGTGCCCACACACGGTGAATACACGGCGCCGTAGACAAAACGCGTGTGTCCACAAGCTTCCATAGTTGCTCATACTCATTGCTTATGTTAAATATTGTAAAAAATATCTGTTGTCCTAAGTATTTGAAAGAATTTATGCCGCTTATAACACAGGTTTATCCTAGTACAGGCATCATACTATGCAATACCTACATTACATCTAAGATTTATACTGTACTAGCTTCCGCCCGCGGCTTCGCCCGCATAATATGTCAACAAATTATACACATAAACCTTCCTCTTTAATCACTCTATCTATTAAAAAAAACCGCATCAAAATCCGTTGCGTAGTTATAAAGATTTAAGCATACATAGGGATATAGGGACAGATAAAGCGACTTTGTTTTATACTATGTAGTGATTTTACCTTTTTTTTCAACACATTTTATTCAATTCTTTTCTATACAACACTGACGATCATGCCTACATACGACGGATAAGCCACGCAGTAGAAAATACGTGTATGGCAACATGGCGAAACAATCAACTCAGCCTATCGCAGTCCACTGCAGGCCATAGGTCTCTCACAGGCTGCGCCACGACACTAAAAGAAAAGAAAGAAAAAAAAGTTTATTCAGCACAAACAAGACGCACATTTAGAAAAAATAAACAAAAAAAGTCACATACTATATCCGTGCAAATCAGCTAAAAAACCTCGTATTCAAAAACATCAAAATCATTGACAGTTGGTATCTCGGCCATGGACAATATATGGACCACAGACAATAACTGACAACCTAATCAACATATTGATATTGCATAACATGACAACATAACACTACAACAATAACAAATCTAAATAATTCTGTTTTAAATACTAAAATGTACGAGAAACAAAGTCAAAGTCAATTCATTTATTCCAAATAAGCACTTTTGAACGACAAAATGAACAAGAAATAGAATTGATCCTAGTTGCCCCTTCCAAAAAGTAGTTTTGTGTGGATAAGACACACTCCGTCTTCCATCTTACGTATCCAGTCTTTCCCAGCCACCTTCTTAAGGTCATCGGTCCTTCCTGAAGGGGGCGTCTCACACTACGCTTGCCGATACGCGGGCTCCACTCCAGGACTCATCTGCTCCACCGGCCATCGGTTCTTCGACAAACATGGCCAGCTCACTGCCACTTCAGTTTGCTTAGTCTGCAACTATGACAGTAGTTACGGATCTTTTCCGGATAATTTCATTCCTGATTTCATCCTTCAAAGAGACCCCGAGATAGCCCGCTCTATAGTGCGCTGTGACCTTGAGTTTTTGGACCGAATAGACTGTCAGTATACATGTTGCGGCACCGTATATCATGATGGGCAAACCACACCGGTTGAAGACCTTCAGATACTGGTAAGCGGGATTGTCCGAAAGGGTTACCGCTACCACGGAACATAAAGGGCTAAGGAACATGGATGGGTCAGTAAGAGACTGACGCTCTTTCTCAGAGCGGAAGGAGACACTTGACAATTTCCCAACCTCAAAAAAAAGCCTTCAAATACTGCGGGATAGGCGACCAGGAGACTTGACAGAGTTTACCAAACCCTGCCCAATCCAACTAAATTCTTCTGTCAGCTTCTTTTATATCAAAGTTACCTACCTAAGTTATATCTACCGAGTTGGATGACACAGCAAATGAACTGTGGTTTTTCCCGGCAAGAAAAACGTGTGTATGTACAATCACAGACTTTAATTGATGAGCCACTTACCAACTTTTCAATTTAGCAATTTTATAGATTCACAAGATTTTACACGATTAAACACGGACTGAAACCGCATGCTCGCAAATAAGATAACAAATTACTAATAATCGGAAATTGTCTTATCCTTAGATGTTTATAGTTGGTTAAATACGTCTATCCAATCTATTTGGCCACTGACCTCTTTTAAATTAGAGCTCATTAGATAATCGTTATTTCTGCAAACTTATCCGTGACAGTTGAAATGTCGATTTCAAGAACATTCATAATATTTTACGTTACCATGGCTACGCTGAAACAATTGTCACTAGGTTACGGTTGCTAGACCCGCAAATATACATTCAAGACATTATGACTTTCCATGTCTGGATATACAAGTATAACTGAGTAAACCCGATTTGCGTTACGCGACTAAAATACGAACAGTGGCAAATGGCTCAACAATTAAAGTCCGTGATTGTACAGACGCCAGCACATCAAGCTTTCCCAACTGTCAAATTTTCTCAATTAAAAATTAACCTTATGACTTTGCAATAAAGTTGAAATACTATCAAAGAAATCTGACAGATTGTGGTAACTTGATGTGCTGGCCTCTGTACAAAGACCCACGCGCACGGAAAATGTAAGTGGATGAGTGCGAGATGGATTTGTGTAGTGAGTTCCGTAGGTAGGTGTAGTATTATAGAAACCTGGTAAATGTGAAGGATACACGAAAATTGCTTCATAGTCGAGGCTCACTATCTTTGTGTAGATCACTATTGATGTTAAAAATGTAATGATTTAGATACAAAAAAAAAAAACTATTAACTAGCTAAAATATGACGTCGAAAAATTCCTCTACATAGCTGCTGGGTAATATACCTATGTGGGTTCCCACTGCTGGGAATCAGGCCTCCTCTCAGTGAGAGGGAGAGGACCGCTATCCACCATGCGGGCCCACTGCGGATTGGTTGTACATCCTGTATAGCGTTTTCGTTCGTAGTATTTTTGAAGCACTGAACCCCAAACTTACACAATGAAGGTTGAATTATTTATTAATAATTGTATGATTATCTCTCTTATATGTTATGTAATTGGCAGTTAAGAAAATTATGTTTCATAATCTGTTGTCGCCACATAATTATGACAAAGTTAATTAGATAAAGTTGCTTTCATAGTTCGCTGAAGATGGGGTTTTCCGCATAAGAAGGCGTGAGTTCATTACAATTTAATTGATCAATAATCATCATAAATTATAAAACGGACTTAGTATATCGGACATTGTCAATTTAATCATGGAATGGGAAAAAAAACCAGCCAATTGCAAGTCAGACTCGCGTACGAAGGGTTACGTACAGAGGCCAGCACATCAAGTTACCACAATCTGTCAAATTTCTTTGATAGTATTTCAACTTTATTGCATTGGTTCATATTTAATTGAGAAAATTTGACAGTTACGGATAGCTTGATGTGCTGGCGTCTGTACCATCATCATCATCATCATTCTCCACCCCTTATCCCAGTTTATTTGGGGTCGGCGCAACATAGGGTTCCTAACCATTCTCTATAAAAACGGTAAAAAAATACCTTTGTTGTATTGGTTGGGAACCCCCTTAAATATTTATTTTATTCTGTCATTAACTGTTTACTGATATAGCGGCAACAGAAATACATCATCTGTGAAAATGTCAACTGTCTACCTGTCACGGTTCATGAGATACAATCTGATGACAGACAGACAGATGGACGGACGGACAGCAGAGTCTTAGTAATAGGGTCTCGTTTTACCCTTTGGGTACGGTACCTACCCTAAAATTGATTCTTGTAAACGAAACTTCACGCTTAAACAACGAGTTATAACTGAACATGATACTACTAATTTAAGGTTTACCCTAAAAATTCATATAGACCTGAGGGCCTACTGGCATAGGTCAGTGACTTACGGCTGCGACTTACCCGCGGCTTTGCCCGCAAAATATGTCGACAAATTATACACATAAACCTTTCTCTTGAATCACTCAATCTATTAAAAAAAAACGCATCAAAATCCGTTGCGTAATTTTAAAGATTTAAGCATACATAGGGATATAGGGACAGAGAAAGCGACTTTGTTCTATACTATGTAGTGATCATGACGACTGTTTTCAAAACGGTGAAGGAAAACATCGTGAGGTAACCGGCATATCCTAGAGAAATATTCTATCATGTTTTATAATAAATAATAATAATATATTTATGAATTAACATTTTAGCTTACGCGTTGCTCTACTAAAGAGAGCGAGTTAGTTAACCTGAGTTTTGCAGTGCCATCGAAGAAGCATAAAATTGAATCTCAAAAAAATATTTTAAAATGTACAGACGCCAGCATATCAAGCTATCCCTCACTGTCAAATTTTCTCAATCAAAAATGAACCTAATACTTTTGCAATAAAGTTGAAATACTATCAAAGAAATTTGACAGATTGTGGTAATTTGATGTGCTGGCCTCTGTACTTAATAGATGTATTTAAACGAAATAAAGCAAATATATTCATTAATTAATTTCTAAGATCCATAAAATTGATTGTACCACAAATACTTATGCAAAACGAATGACGTTTAAACTGAAAACAATTACTATACTATATTCTTCTTCTTCTTAGCGTGTCGATGGCAATCAAAATGTACTCGGCCCAGAATTCGGCTACGTGTTTGGCGCCATCACTAACGTGCGTACGGCAGGACACACAGGACACGAGATTAAATGTCCCATCGTTTGTGGAACAACACCACATTTACACTCCAAGACGGAGTTGTCTATGAATCCCAATCTGAACAGGTTTTCTTTGGTACGGCCAACCTGGGTCCGGAGTCTGTATAAACAATTACTATATTATAAAAACTTAAAATAAAACTTTAAATTGAATTTAGAAAGGGACATTAAAAAATAATTACAATGTGCTAATCGAGTTCAGTTTTCTTGGTACTATTGGCGCTAATTCAAAGCTGTTTTGCAAAAATACTCCAAACATCAATCTACTAAATAGATTTTTTGTTTAAATGCAAAATCAAACCTTTTTCTAACATACTTTTTGTTAATTACAGGAAAATAAACTAGAATTTCAAGGTGGGCAGCCAAATTACCTGCAAGCGTAACTGGGACAACTATTTATGTTACTTGTACAGACGCCAACACATCAAGCTACCCTATACTGTCAAATATTCTCATTTGAACATGAACCTTATACTTTTGTAATAAAGTTGAAAATCTATCAAAGAAATTTGATAGATTTGGGTAGCTTCATGTGCTGGCCTGTACCTAACCTTAACAAGAAGTGTTGTGTTTTAAAATAATATTTGCTATTCGCAGCAAGCACCGATTACCTGGGCCAAATATATATAATTATGTGGGCGTCCGGGGTCCAGTTCTAGACATTTAGTGTCCAAGATATAAGAATTTTTGGTACAATTGGGTGAAAAAATTGCATTTAGGGACTTTAATTGATTATTAACCTCTCAAATGTAAGCGGGATTGTTACCGCTGCCGAAAGCCCGAAAAGGTTACCGCTACCCCGGAACATAAAGGGCTAAGGAAGGAATATGGATGGATAATATGGATGGGTTTAAGTCAGTAAGAGTCTGACACTCCCTTCCGCTCCACCTAGAACGGGGGTAGTCATTTGATGATTTCCCACCCTCAAAAAAAAAACCCTCAAATGTCGTATGAACCCCCCATAGGTTCATAAGAAAAAATCTCTCGAAACGACAATAAATTTAACCGTGTACATCGTTGAGATCTTATAAGCAAACGGCTTCTAATAAGCGAACATACTCTAATGGGTTGATAAATTGCTCAATTATCTTCAATTTCATAATAGTAAATGACTTTTTGACTGTTTCAGAATCAAAGATATTTTATCAGATATTTAAAGATTTTCATCTTCAACTATCTGATAAAAAAATATCATCTGCCTAGCCTTTTCCCAACTATGTTGGGGTCGGCTTCCAGTCTAACCGGATACAGCTGAATACCAGTATTTTACATGGAGCGACTGCCTATTTGACCTCCACATCCCAGTATCTTAAAAAAAATCAATCAATCCTTACATTCAACTGACTATTCTAGATACCGAATCTTGCTTAACTGACCTCCGCTACTGTATTCTTTTTGCTTGGATGCCCACATATTTTCTTTCGAGCTTTACGGGCTCTAGAGAAACATGAAATGTATGTGAGTTGCTAGTAAAAATATTTTTCAACCATTATGACAGGAATATTAGACAAATCGATGTCATTCTCCAATTCAATGATATTTCAATTAAGCCAATTGGTTAAATTGCCAGTCCAATAGTTAAAGCTAGTTGCCCATTTCAAAGCAAAATATCGGGCTAAAATATTCCAGAACAATATTTCAATGGAGTTAATTGACGAGCTCGTGGCTAAGTAACTAACAGCCGCACAGGCCGATCCATCAGGTTAAGCTACGCTTGCCGGGGTTGGTTCGTGGATGGGTGACCATTTTAACATACCGCGAGTCCACCGTACCTCGGAAAGCACGTTAAGCCGGTGGTCCCGGCTGTCATTTGTGCATCTTTGACAGTCGTTACGGGTCGTCAGAAGCCCGAAAATCTGTCAGTCAGGCAAGGAGTGTCGTATTGCCCAGTTACTGGGTTGTGGAGATCAGATAGGCAGTCGCTTCATATAAAATACTGGTATTCAGCTTCATCCGGTTAGACTGGAAGCCGACCAGAACATAGTTGGGAAAAGGCTAGGCAGATGATGAGTTTATTGAAATATTGTTCTAGAATATTTGTTACAATATTATGCATGCATGGTGACCGTCACCGTCAAGGCCGGCACAGGAAGAGATGGCGAGCGAACTAGACGCATATCATAAAGGATGGATCGAGGTGGCCCAAGAGAAAGATGTCTGGAAGTATTTTGGGGAGGCCTGTGCTCAAACTGTTGGTCCCACTGGGGACAGTGTGATATTAATACTATTAAATAGAGTAAGCCGTTACAGCTCAAAGAGGTGATTTTTTAAATATTTTTCAATTTTTAATATTTTTTTCTATTTTTTTTTTTACTGTACAGTCCGTTTTCAATGTTTTAATTGGTAAGTATATTGGCGTCTGCTAGCTGACATGAGGCAAATGAATGATTTAAAGTGATGTGTGTTTTGTAATGTCAATTACTTATCATACGATAAATTTATAGAATCGAGTTCTTCCAACTAAACAGACAGCTGTGCTGCTGGGGAGTTTGTTGCGCCACTTCTTCTTCCCAGCTACAGCACTAGGAAGTGGTGAAGGGTGGGAGTTTTTGTGGGACTGTCTTATGTAAATTTGACCTTCAAAAAGTGCTCATTTTCAGCCTAGTTTGAATAAATGACTTTTGATTTTTGATTTTGAATTATAGAGGACCAGCCATAACTAACGTTTACGGACAGGACGAATGGATAAGCACCTATGTCCTCTATAAGAGCATATGACCCAGTACAAGCGGCCCTGACTTAGGAATCGTAAGTCACGAGATCGAAACAAGGTAAGCGCTCTTTGCAGCGCATTTCGAAGTCATTAAGTGTCTACCGCTCGTGGCTAAGCAATAACAGCCGCACGAGCCACTAGGTTAAGCTTATCTTGCCGTTTGTAGATGGGTGACCATTTTTACATAGCAGGAGTCCCGGGTTTCCGTGCACATTAAGCCGTTGGTCCCGGCTGTCATTTGTGCATCTCGTTTTCGTCTTTTTTACAGTCGTAATGGGTCGTCAGTCCGAGGGCCCGAACGAGGACAGATAGGCAGTCGCTCTATGTAAAATATTGGTATTCAGCTGCCTCCGGTTAGACTGGAAGCCAACCTCAACATATTTGGGAATGGCTAGGCTAATTGATTATGTGACTACCTCTTAGCCACACTGGGCAAGCGTGGTAGACTACGGCCCAGTTACACAAAGAAAAGCCTAAATCCCAGCAGGGACCTTGGAGTGTTGTCTTTGCAAAAAGTTCGTCAGTTTAGAAACCTTGTTCTACAAAAAAAAGCACATTAAATTGTTTTTTAAATCTTACAGATTAAAAAAAAATTAAATTACATTACCTTTAATAAAGAAAAATGTAACAGCATATTTTCCTTTACTTCTTATGATAAATTTATAGCTAAAGACACGTGAGTCCAATTTATTTCGTCACGTGTCGTTTAATATTGTGACCTTAACATTGGGGTCAAACACCACAGGACAGAGTCGAGGTAATTGTAGCTGTGCAACTGTATGTTTTAATAACACACATAATATAATACCACGTATTGTACAATAGGGGTGATGCCTGGGTAATAAAAAATATATTTAGTCCGTCAATCTTATAATAAAAATATATTAAACAAATAAATAATCTTTATTTGAGACCAAGTTAAGAGTCCATAATTATTAAAATATGAACAAAAAGTTTATAAATATTAGACGCGTATTTTTCTTTATCATATTAACCAAAAAAATCTGAGATGAAACGCATTAAAGTTGGGGAGTGGGGCTCGCTACCTCACAAGTAAGTATATAACTACATACTCGTGACGTCATGCTACATTTCAACTCAATGTATCAGCGTAATCTTTGGAATACCTAAAAAAAAACGTGTCCAATATTTTTTGTAACTCTAGCTTACGGACTAAAAAAGAAAATTATTGTCATCATCCCTATTGCATACATACATAGGTATTCCCCGTAGAGGTACGCCAAAGAACAGAGGCCAGCACATCAAGTTATCACAATCTGTCAAATTTCTTTGATAGTATTTCAACTTTATTGCAAAGACATCAGGTTCATTTTTAATTGAGAAAATTTGACAGTTAGGGATAGCCTGATGTGATGGCGAATAAACAAGGTAAATTTTACTAACTGTGATGGAGGCCCTATTTTCGCAAAGTGGCTGGTAGCAGCTGGATGAGGGGTGCCGAGAATTGAGCTGAATGGCGAGCAACTAGCGAGACCTATGTCCAACAGTGGACTGCTATATGCTGATGTTAATCTATACTAATATTATAAAGCTGAAGTTTGTTTGAACGCGCTAATCTCTGGAACTACTGGTACGAATTGAAAAATTCTTTTTGTGTTGGATAGTCCATTTATCGAGGAAGGCTATAGGCTATGTAACATCACGCTACGACTAATAGGAGCCGATCAGCGGGTGAAACCGCACAGGAGCAGCTAGTGATGTTATAAGTGATGGCAATAAGTTGATTTTGTTGTCAGTATTTTGTTGTCAGTATTTTGTTGTCAGTATTTTGTTGTCAGTATTTTGCCAGTAGTCCATCCATTGTCCATGGCCGAGATACTAATAATCAATTACAACCATTGACAATTAGTATCTCGGTAGTATGTTTCTGAGTACGAGGTTTTTTAAGCTGCTTTGCACGGGCGTATTTAATTAATTTTAATATATGTACCTAGTTTCTTTTTAGAAATGTGCGTTTTGTTTGTGCAGAATAAAAAAAATCTTTCTTTCTTCTTCTATGTCGGAGGATCATTTAAAAATATAGTGACCCTATTCGATAAATTATGATAAATAAAATCGTGCAGCTCAACTCAGAACTTAGTTTTGCCTTTATTTCCATGACCAGCGGGTTAATTGCGTACCTACCTACCACATAGGTATGTACAATTTTTGTATTTTTTTTTGTGAGGCTGGGAAATTATCCAATGACTTCTCCTACTGACTAAAACCCATCCATGTTCCTTCCGTAGCCCTTTATGTTCTGGGGTAGCGGTAACCCTTTCGGACAATACCGCTTACCCGGCAGGCTTGGCCCTAAAAGGCCGGTATGTACAATTTGTCGTGTCATTTTGACAATTCAAAAACATTAATTGCGTGCGTTTGTTGTCAAGGAGACCAGAATATCCTTTGGGTTATGATAGATCATAAAGATCTTAAAGATAGGTGAGAATTGTCAGCACGAATTTCCGAAAGGGTTACCTCAGCCCCGGAACACAAAGGGCTAAGGAAGGACCAGGATGCGTTTTAGTCAGTACGCGTCTGATATTTGATAATTTTTTATCATTAACAAAAAATATGGCAATTTCATTAAAAAAAAGTTTTTTTTTAATAATACATCGCATTGCTAATTAAATATTATGGTCACAAAAAAATTACAATAGTTTGTCAGTTGTGTATTTGTAGTTTTCATTACATTTGCTTTTGCTATTAAACCTTCAGGGTAACAAGGCGTGATGTTATATAGTTTTACTAGCTTTTGCCAGCGGCTTCGCCCGTATGTGTTTGTAAGAAATTCTCCCACGGGAACCATACATTTTTCCGAGATAAAACGTAGCCTATGTGCTATTCTAGACTATAATCTATCTCTGTACTAAATTTCATTCAGATCCATTCAATAGCTGTTGCGTGAAAAAGGAACAAACATCCATCCATCCATCCTCACAAACTTTCGCATTTATAATATTAGTAGGATAGGATAGGATTGTGACTGTAACTTATGAGTAAGTATATGACACTCATAAATATGTACTACCACAATAAATTGTTGGTACAAATGTTGGTTGTAAGTAAGTACAGAGGCCAGCACAGCAAATTACTCCAATCTGTCACATTTCTTTGATAGTTTTTCAACTTTATTACGAACGCCTAAGGTTCATTTTCATTTATGAAAATTTGACAGCTTGGGACAGCTTGATGTGCTGGCTTTTGAACCTATCTCATTATTATTCTTGGAGCCATTAATAATACGCAATGTCAATGCGGTCCAATTACTGATTGACATCAAATAAGGTATAAAACAATAATAATTGCAAGTTTGAAAACATACAAAGTTTTGAAATAAGTAGTACAACTCAACTCATCAAAGTTCAATTTTACTTTTTTTATTTTCAAAGAACCGGTGAATCGTTCTTTCAGTAAGTAGCTAGTAGCTAGTAACCCATTTTGTAGAATTAAATTTAAATTTTGAGTTGTTTTTTAATACTTTTTAAAAAATTTCTCACATGTATAATTTGAACATGAATAATGTAACCCATATTTTGTAACCATATTCTGATTTAAAAGAGTATCCATGGAGTTTCTTGCCCGTTCTTCTCCACACCTACTGTTTTGGAATGGGCCACTAGCTCCAACTTTCTGACTGACCGACCGACCTTTGACAGTGCCTGTAATTGGTTTATTTGTAATAAATGCTTCGAGTTTGAGTTAGTAATAGTAGGTACTTATAGAGAAACTTCCACAGAAACTTTATATAGGTACACTCTCGTAGATATAAAGATTGTTACACGTTATTTTTGTCCAGCAGTGGACTGCTATAGGTTGATAATGATGATAACAGTGACAGCCTAGTAGTGTAGCCTTTTTTTTTTTTTTAAGGCTGGGAAATCATCCAATGACTGCTCCCGCTCTGGGTGGAGCGGAAGGGAGTGTCAGACTCTTACTGACTAAAACCCATCCAAGTTCCTTCCGTAGTCCTTTATGTTCCGGGGTAGCGGTAACCCTTTCGGACAATCCCGCTTAGTAGCCTAAAGTTCGAACCCAAGACACGCACCTCTGACTTTTCGGTATAATTATCACTTGCTTATAAAACGGTGGACGAAAACATCGTGAGGAAACCGGCATGCCTGAATGATATTTCTCAACAGCATAAAGCTAAATCAGAGGCCAATGCGGGCAGCTTAGAAACTCTGACACCAGGTTAGTCACCTAACCACATGAAAAAAAAAATTAAGATGATGAAATGTCTGTTATCGTTAACCTGGATTCGTGGAAGGACCTAATATTACACCCTGTGTGACACCAATGATTTAACCAAGAAGTAATTAAAAATTTTACCAGCAAGTGACACCGGCATTGGATAATACAGCGTACCGTGGTAAATAATCACTTTTCTATGCGATTTTAGATAGATTTTTTTTCTATGGCGATAAGCGTGCAGTTCACACAGTCGAATCACTGAGACAAAATCAATATGAAACATTATTTCTATAGGTAGTCATTGAATGATTGAGTAGCATTGTGCAAAACGCCTTATGCGTTTTTAAGTGCTATATCTAGTTTGTGTGATCATTTGCTAATAAACAACGTAGGTTCGTCTCGTCGACAATTCGACAGCGCAAAGAATATAAAAAAAACCGCTAGCCTTATTTAGTACCTCTTTATCGGTAATATTTATTTATACAGAAATATATTTTAATTATAAAATATTATATTTTAAATTAAAGATTTTATTTTTTATTGTGATTGAGTCGTGCTAAATTATTAATTACAATTTTACATATTAACAACTTATACATACTTAAGAAGACTATATACAAATAAATACGAAAACAAAAAGTACACACTTAGGCGTCAAAGTACTCATCCGCATCGCTGTTATCCGGAAATGTGCACAGAAAACTGACAGCATTGCCACGTTGAACGGCAATGTTAGTTCTTTGGCCAAAGAACAAACCAGCCCTCTGGTCACATGAAGTGTTAACCAATCGTCGAGAAAATTCCTGAAAAAGGAGTTGCGCACTCGGGCCCCATTTTTGGGCAATGATCCAGAGATTCCACCCAGAGTTCCACTCTGGGTGGAGCGGAAGGGAGTGTCAGACTCTTACTAACTAAAATCCATCCATGTTCCTTTCATAGCCCTTTATGTTCCGGGGTAGCGTTAACCCTTTCGGACAATCCCGCTTTCGGGCCCCATAATTTAAATAGAATATTTGAAATTCTAAAAATCTGGTACTCATAAGCACAGCAGGTCCCGTACGTAAGAAATAAAAATTCCGAAAACTTAAAACTTTCAAACTAATTTCATTTGTTTCTTTGACGCCTCATGCTATTGTCAAAGCAACAACCTATAATGTAGGTACGTAATTTAATGTAACGATCAACAATCTGAAAGAAATAGACATATACCTGAAATGCAATTAAAGAAAAATTAAGATAATAAAATACTTAGTCATGTTCTTTGATGGTTAATAATTCATAGATTGTAGTATAAAATATGGTAATGGAATAATGGCAATAATAAAGTGCCTACCAAAATGCTGATAGTTACAAACGTACGATCCATCAAGTTCAGGCGCCTAGATCAGTAACTAAAAACAAAAATTATAAGACGACATGCTCTGAATAAGCGATGTTGTGCTCTAAGAAGGTCGATAGAAGACTCATTAACGCTCGGTTCCTGGATCAAAAATTTGCTGTTAAAATGTCAACAATTTGTAAACTGCTGTGACTGGTCTAGTGGATTATCAGCAGACAATCGGCCTCAACTTACGAATTGCATGTCGTGAATTCGAACCCAAGGAGGCGCTTTACTTTGTATATTTAATTTCATCACCACTGCTTTCAAAGCGGTGAAGGAAAACATAGTGAGGATACCGGCATATCCTAGAAGCAAAAAATCAAGGACGTGACATCCATTTTCATTTCATTTATTCTTAACAATTTTTACATTGTGTCGAATATTAAAGATTTTACAATAAAAAGAAATACATACAAAAATTACATGCCACTTAATTACTATGAGGGAGAGTAATAATAATAAATAAATGTCATTTAAATAAACAGATTATCAATGTCACAAAAAAAAATAATAATAATGTAGCCATGTCAGATGTTCAATGTCAATTACTTACTTATATGGTCATGAATGTAATTAATAATTAAAAAAATATATACATTCAGTCAAAAAAGTATCGGGAATGGATGATTTGTTTATGGTTCCAAATTCAAATTTTTGTTTTTTTTGTAGTTGTTAGATTGGCACAACTGTTTTCCATTTTGGCGCGGAGTTTGAGTTGCATCTGTTATTTATATTAAATACAGTGCTGGTTTTAGTAATATCATATATAGTGTGTATTGCGAATTTCATAATGGACAAAAATATCGAACAAAGAGTTTGTCTTAAATTTTGCATCGCCAATGGAATTTCGTGTTCGGAGTCACTGAAAATGTTACAGAAGGCTTACGGTGAATCGACTTTATCAAAAACTCGTGCTTATGAGTGGTTCAAACCGTTCAAAAGCGGTCGAGATGTGATGGAAGATTTGCCTCGCTCTGGTAGGCCGTCAACGTCTGCAACTGAAGTTAACATCGCAAAAGTGAAGAAAATAGTGACTGAAAATCCCCATTCAACTCTGAGAGAGATAGCCGCCGAACTTTC
Organism: Hyppa rectilinea; assembly: GCA_951799385.1. Classification (NCBI taxonomy): domain Eukaryota; kingdom Metazoa; phylum Arthropoda; class Insecta; order Lepidoptera; family Noctuidae; genus Hyppa; species Hyppa rectilinea. The sequence goes on along the minus strand of OX637321.1, from coordinate 14,292,507 downwards.
TGTATCTCACGAGTCGATCCGTACCATTTTAAGTAATTATTTGGGTATGACACATGTTGCTGCTCGGCTAGTCCCAAAAGATCTGAATTTTCTCCAAAAACTCAATCGCATGAAAGTCGCTGAGGACATGCTAGAACGAGTCAGTTCGGACCCAACATTTATGAAACGCATTGTTGCTGGTGACGAGACGTGGGTTTACGAGTTTGACATGCAAACTAGTCAACAAGCTTCGGAGTGGCGCCTTCCAACTGAACCGAAACCGAAAAAACCACGCCAAAGTCGATCAAAAGTAAAAGTCATGTTGACTGTTTTCTTTGACTATCGCGGTGTTGTGTACTCTGAATTCTTACCGAAAGGTCTAACGGTAAATAAAGAATATTATTTGAGCGTTATGCGGCGTTTAAGAGAGCAAATTCGACGAAAAAGGCCAGATTTGTGGAAAGAAAATTCTTGGATTTTGCACAACGACAATGCGCCTTCGCACAAGGCTATCATTGTGAACGAATTTTTGACCAAACACTCAACAAATACCATCCAGCAACCACCATATTCACCAGATATGGCTCCTGCTGAATTTTTTCTTTTTCCTAAACTCAAATTACCACTTCGTGGCACCGGTTTTCAATCGATAGAAGACATAAAGGAGAATTCGCGGCGAGAACTGAACTCAATTCCGGAAGCAGCGTTTAAAAAATGTTTTGATGAATGGATTATTCGTTGGCGCAAGTTTATCGTTTCTAAAGGAGCATACTTTGAAGGTGATAAAATAAATTTGGATGAATAACAGACATTTTGTGTATTATTGATCTTTTCCCAGTACTTTCTTGACAGAGTAGTATACCAATAGTAGCAGCAATGGGCCCCCGTGGTGGTTTATGGCTCGCTCCCTCTCTATAGTGTATTTTTCTTCAGTTGTCTCATTTGGTAAACAAATTTCGCGACTAATATTAAGATTTCTAGGTATTGTATGCGTCTCTGAAGCATTTCATTTTTATAATTCGTGCCTTATGTGTATTATACAAAGATCAAGACGTTTATGCTAACTTATACTCAACGAAATATCAGAATTTTCCCCCCTTGTTTGTTTACCAAATTGGACACTGTAAAAGAAATACACTATAGAGAGGAAGCCTGTGTCCCAATTTTCGTTCCAAAAATCCCATGTGAGTATTTTAACCTTTTTGACCCCATTGTCACATACACATAGGTGACAAGCAAGCGCATGTACGCCAACGACACAAATATGTGACAATGGCAACAACACTAAAACACGAAATAAACAATTAAATCAATATTTTTAAAATTACAGCTTAATTACAGTATCTTTAAAATTAGATATGTGTATCGATTTACGGTAATCGATATTATACAAGCTGGTGGCAATATCGGTAGTGCCTTTGGCTTGCACACTCCGCAAACAGTCCTCTGGGTATGATTAATCTCATGCAGAATGGACTACGGACAGTGCATGCTATATATTCAAAATCTTTAACAGTTATTCTTTGATTTTTGCCTTGATTTTATCAGGTGTGTATTGTGTCAAAATAGCAGTGTTAAAATATTATGAAATATTGAAACTTCTGCATTGATTTTGTTTATTCTTATTTCTTCTGTTCCATCACCAATGTATTACAGTATTGTGTATTACAGTTTTTCAAGCCCCCTTGAGCTTTCCTGTCCCATTGGACTAAAAGATTGAAGGAAGAGTGAGTGCAACTGCGTTTGCGCACACACTTGTGCGGTACAAGATGTCCCACCTCTAATGAGTTTGGTCGCGTTGGTCGAAATTCGATCTACCTTCATTCTTCAACTGCATTCCTCATACACATTAAGGGCGATTTTCACACATTAAAATGAACGCGAACAGCACATCTAAACTACGTTCAAGAACTGTCAGTGCCAATATTCTCTGTCAATAATGACAGTGACAGCTCGTGAAGATGGTTTAAGCCGGGTACTCACTAGCGAGCCGTAACTGTAACCGTTGCATGTACTGTAACCAAAAAACATAGTGTGTACGTGGTTCGCAAACCTGCTGCGAGCGGTACGCGTGCGGCTTGCAGCGACCCGACGTTTACAACGTACTCATTTCTAAACCCGTAACGTTGCACGTAACTGTAACCGTTACTGTTACCAAAAACATAATGTGTACGTGGTTCGCGAGCCTGCGACGAACGCTACACGAGCGACTTGCAGCGAGCCGACGATTGTCGGATTGTCGGTCGGTCTGTTGGTTACAGTTACAGCTCGCAAAATGAGTACGCTCGGTGAAAGCGTTCCGGCGACGTCGTGAGCCGTAATTGTAAAACGCGTACACACTAGAACCTCGTTACTGTATCACATAAGTTACGGTTACGGCTCGCTAGTAAGTACCCGGCTTTAGAAGTTCTGATCGCGTCTATTTTGTGCGAAATTGGTGAATTTTGTCCTTAATCGCATTGGTAAATTTGTATACTAACCAGGTATAAGAAAATTGTTTAGTCTAAACAGGTTTTTTTCCATGTCTCAGCCCATTGCGCCTTGGTTTGCTTCTCAACTAGGTGGTTGTTTCCAACCTCTAGTATCATTGACAATCTTGATCTAGGATGACAGTTTATTTACTAATGTTGTTTATTATGAATAAATCAGACAACCAATCTATTTTATTAATGTTTTATTTTTGTATATAATTATTATTAATTCCAGAGAATCTTACACAAAAATAAGAAATTATCCTAAATTATCACAAAAAAGTACATCCACAGTTTATGGATGAGTTTTTATAACCTACTAAATTTACGATCACAATAAGTATTAAAATTTCTAGCGAATTGAATTACAAAGTTCATTCAATGAAAAATACAACGGAAATATAGGCAGGGCAAAAATCTACTATTTTTGTCATATCAAAGGGTTTTGGGTTCCCAAAAGGTCTAAAAAACTAAAATTATACAGGGTTATTTGTAAAACACCAGAAACCTCTTAAAGAAGTCATTGTATCATTAGAATCAATTCTATTTCTTGTTCATTTTGACGTTCAAAAGTGCCTTACTTGTGCCTATTATTTGAAAATAAATGATTTGACTTTGACATTATGAACAACTTTTACTATGGGACAAAATCGCGAAAAAAATATCCTTAAGTTCGTTCGTACGTTTAATATGTTCGTATTTAACTCGTCAAAATGTAAGGAACAGCTGATTTTTTTTTCGCGATTTCAGGTTTGGTCCTTTTTTTTCTTATGAGGTTTCTGGTGTTTTACCAATAACCCTGTATATTATTATCAGTGATCAATTATTTTATCAGTGAAAAAGCAGTGATAGCCAAGTGGTGTGACCGCCGGACTGCCAAGTCATAGGTCTCGAGTTCGAACCCAAGGCACGCACCTCTGATTTTTCGGATTCATGTGCGTATTGTATAATTATCACTTGCTTAAAATCGGTGGCGGAAAACATTGTGAGGAAACCGGCATGCCCGAGAGATATTTCTCAACAGCATGTGATGCTAAGTCAGAGGCCCATGGGCAGCATTAAAACTCTGACACCAGGTTAGTCACTAACCACACGAAGAAGAAGAAGAAGTGATCGGATAATCGGATGCATATTACCTTAAGTAAAACCCTAAAAATCCCGCAAATTCGGAATCGACAAGTTTAGTATTTTTTTACTATAGAATCAAATCGGGTGTAGGAAAATTAACTTAGTTTAAGGTGTTGGTTATGGAATGGTGATAAATTGATGGGGAGCTTAAAATTAATTTTAAAGTAAATACACATTAATAATTAAGTAACCCCCTGTTTTTTTAAAATAAATACCACATGCTAAAGACGACGTTTCTGCACCATGTTACAGACTAGTGTCGCATTCCAGAATTTTCTGGAATCGCGGGATTTATATATTTTTTTTAATGTTTTAAGAAGCCGCTTCCATAATCTCCCAAGCAAAAATGAACTTTAAGTAAATATGCATCCGATTATCCGATCACTGATTATTATATAGGTAGTTCTTTCAGCTTTTGCAAAGGAACTACTGATTCCAAAAATCCTCAGTAGTTCCTTCAAAGGAACTGCTAAAGGAACTAGTGAGCACAAAGCATAAATCACAGATTAGTCTACACTCAGACATCTGAAGGATCCAGGCATGCCCATGTACTCTTTATTGAACTCCTCAGCATGTCTTTTCGTTTCATCCGAGCAAGCTTGGAACATCATTTTCACATATTCCACATGTTTTACTGAACTTAACTCTTGCACCATTTCAGCTGGAATGAGAAATGTACCTATTTAGCATTTATTATTATTTAATAATTATTTACATAGTATTAACATCCCTTAAACTTAAAGGGAAAAAAAACTCTCTCTCTCTCTCCAAAACTGGGATCGTTGACGTTATCAAAAAGGCTGCCAAGCTAAAATGGGATTGGGCGGGTCACGTGAGCCGCATGCAGAGTGACCGCTGGGCAATAGTCGCTACAAGGTGGGTGCCCGAGGATGGACGGCGCCGTCGAGGCCGGCCCAGGAAGAGGTGGCGAGACGACCTTGACGTGTACCGGGATGGATCCTTCTCTTGAGCCACCACGATGGTGGCTCAAGAGAAGGATTTGGGGTAGGCCTTTGCTCAGCAGTGGGACAGTGTAGGCTAAATAAAAATAAATAAAAAATTAAAGGGAAATTTATTGTATTAAAGGTCACCGCTGCCCCGGAACACAAAGGGCTAAGAAAGGAATATGGATGGGTTTTAGTCAGTAAGAGTCCGACACTCCCTTCCGCTCCACACAGTGTGGGAGGGGTCATTTGATGATTTCTCACCCTCAAACAAAAACAAAAGACGAACTGTCTTGTATGGATCAATGTTGGGCTACAAAAGGATAATGAAAAACAATTGCATGCAGCTGAGATGAGAATGCTAAGAGGGATGTGTTTGTGTTATGCGAAAGGAATTATTTATATAAGAAGAAGTCAGTACGCAACAACGGTGAATAATAAACATTATTTACCACATTAAAATAATAATTCTAAAGTGCAGTAATTTTAATAATAACAACACAACGACTGTCGTTTTTTAGGGTGAATTTCACCAATCAGACTGAACGCGATCAGCGCATGTCTAAGCAAAGATTGTCCGAAAAGGTTACCGCTACCCTGGAACATAAAGGGCTAAAGAAGGAACATGACACTCCCTTCTGATCCACCCAAAGCGGGAAGAGTCATTTGATGATTTCCGACCCTAAAAAAAAAGGTTAATTATGTCATCTTTCTTAGTTTATTACTTACCATGCAACACTTCAATAGATTTCTGTTTTCCACCGTATTCCAATGGTAGCAATTCTCTAGGCAGCACTCTATGTAAATCTTCTAAGGATCTTAGTACATGCATTCTATTGCCAATCTTTGCGCTAACAAATTGCTTTACAATATTTATTAACAGTTCGATAGCTTTTGATTCTGTAAGCATGTGGATGCTGTGCAATCTGGCGCCGTAGCCTTCCTGTAAAAGCATATTTTAGGTAGGTATTTTTTTTTTAACATGGTCGTAAGCACTTCTGCTGAGCGTAAGTTCCTGGGTTTGATTCCCAGGTCCTAATGTTATTTTATTTTGACTGGCAGAAATTTCCCAGTAACAGCTTGGAGTCCGGATCGTGATCAATAGGCTCGCTGCCAATTACATGGGACTTACTTAATTGGTGGGTTTATTATACATAGATACAACTCTGCCTAACCCTTCGCGGATTACAGGTGTGAAGGTGTCACGTATCAAGTTTGTAATTCGCGAAGGGCACAGGAAATATCAAAATATCAACAAGATAAACAAAGTGGATTTAATACGTATTATTGAAGGTAACTCAATAACTACCCAATTGAACTTAATAAAATTTATAAGGCCGAAGCTTTCTCTACCAAGTTTTTAATTCGGAACCAAGAATTTTTAAAATCGGTCCACAATTGATGATAATGTCGATAGAGATACATTACGAAACAAGACAACAGTCCGAAAGTCTGTCATTCAGTCTTTCCAAGGGGCATCGTATTACCCAGTTATAACTGGGTTGTGGAGGTCAGATAGGCAGTCGCTCGTGGAAAATATTGGTGTTCAGCTGCATCCAGTTAGACTGGAAACCGATCCCAACATAGTTGGGAAAAGGCTAGACAGATTGAGATAAAGTCGAACACAAAACCTGCTTCGTTTTGGAAGTCGATTCATCATCATCTGCCTAGCCTTTTCTCAACTATGTTAGGGTCAGCATCCAGTCTAACCAATTAATAACCTAAATAAAATACTTACAACTAGAATAGTGATGAACTGTTGTAGCTCCAGTGAGTTCAGTTTAGTGATCACGTCAAATAAATTCATTTCCCTGCAGTCATATACTACTTTGTAACCATTGATGTAATCATTTGCTTTTAAGTATTCGGCAAGCTGAAAAAAAACATGTTTTTATTATAATCTCTCTCTCTCTTTCTTGCGGTTAGTGACTAACCTGGTGCCAGAGTTGTTAAGCTGCCCATGGGCCTCTGACTTAGCTTCCCATGTTGTTGAGAAATATCTCTCAGACATGCTGGTTTCCTCATGATGTTTTCCTTCACCGAATTTTAAACCAGTGATAATTATAAAATACGCACATGAATCCAAAAAGTCAGAGGTCCTTGGGTTGTCCTTGGTCCAGAGCCTTGGGTTCGAACTCGAGACCTATGACTTAGCAGTCCGACGACTACACTACTAGGCTATCACTGCTTTTTATAATATTAAAAAGGTATATTATGGGTATACAATTTAGTATTCGAAATTCGATTGCTGGAAATAAATCTAAGGGCTGATTTCTCCAATCAAACTGAACGCGATCAGTTCATAAACGACGTTTAGCAGCAGTCAGTGTTATTATATGGAGTTTTGACAGTGATAGCTCTTGAACTCGTTTTAGATGTGTTGATCGCCTTTAGTTTTGTTGGGGAAATCAGCACTAAGTTGGTCGCAACTGTCGTCAAATCCCAAAAACCATGAAATATTATTTCTTACTTTAATAAAAAAAAAATAAGAAAGTAAGAAAGTATGTAGATGTGACATGTTTCGAATTTTTGGTTGTCGGACCACGTTGGTTTCTCACGATGTTTTTCTACAACGCTTTCAGAGCATTGGTGATTCACAAAAGCAAGTCCCTGCCTGGTTTCGAATTCATGACCTACAAGTCGGGGTCGATACCACTGGGTCACCATTGCTCCTCAAAACGAAAACTAATGGACTCGAAATAATTTAAGATAAAAAACTCCTATTTTAATTTATACAGGGTGTTGTAAAACTTGTGTTCCACCCGAAAGCGAATTATTCACTGTCGTTAGAGAAATACATAGAAATGGCTAGGAGTTTAAACTTTAAAATTAAGATGATTTTTTTTATCCCGCATACAAAATGTTTAATATTATTATGTTATAATTTGTGTTTGTATACGGCATTGAACAACCCCCTTTCGGGTCGGACATGAGTTTTGTTACAACCTGTATAACACGGTACCATCAGCTTCATAGTAAAAACGTCTAAAACAAAACAAATAATTAACTTACAACAACACAGGACTGGTAATACTGCATAAAGTTCTCATTAGTCAAGTCCTTTTCGCTAATTTTAACCATTAATATTCTGTAGTAGTCGTCCGTGACAACGGGTAGTGGGACCAGCATTCTGCAAAATATTCCGTAATATTTAAAAGAATTTAATATTAGAAGTCTGTGTTCAGGGGTTGGCTGGGTCTATGAAACTTCTAGGTCTATTTGTAAACAGAATTATAAACATTAAAATTAATTAATCTCATCTGCTTCTTTTCCCAACTATGTTCGAGTCGGCTTCCAGTCTAACTGGATGCAGTTGAATACCAGTATTTTACATGGAGCGGCTGCCTATCTGACTTCCACAACCCAGTAACTGGGCAATACGATACCCCTTGGTAAGACTGGCTGTCAGATTTTCGGACTTCAGACGACCCGTAACCACTGTCAAAGATGCACAAAAGACAGCCGGGACCAACGGCTTAACGTGCTTGCCGAGGCACGGAAGAGTCTTGGTGTGTAAATATGGTCACCCATCTACGGCCAACCCCGGCAAGGCTCAACCTGGTGGATCGACCTGTGTGGCTGTTAGTACTTAGCCGTAAAAATTAAATAATATGATGTAATAATTATTCATATAATAATTATAATTGAGATACCTCAATTATTTCACAATATCATCAACAGCATGAGTTTTTTTATCTTTTTGTTACAGATACACGTCATTCTACATGTTTATCAGCTGAATGATGTAACCAACATTTTGTAATAATATGTTGATTTAATAATGTCCATGGAGTTTCGAACTCGTTCTTTATTTTTATGACTGACCGACTTGTCAATTGCCTGTCACTTTCAGACTTCCTCTTATATACTTATTCCGTATTCTATCTCTTCGCGTAACACCACACATTCCTCTTAGCATTCTCATCTCAGCTGCATGCAATTTGTGATCCATACAGGACGGCAGGTCTAACCATGCTTTTATAAATCTTCCCCTTAAATCATTTAATGTGACATTACAGGCGAATAATCGCGGAGAGGACCTTTAGGATTAGTATATTTACACTATTCGTTCCACCTGCTGAAGATCTTTCTCCTGAGCGCGACTTGCTTTGGCCAACCTGGAAATCTTTAAACAGACTCCGGACCTACGGTGGCCGAAGCAAGGAAAACTTGCTCAGGTGCAGACTCCTAAAAAACTCCGCCTTGGAGTGTAAATGCGTTGCTGTTCCACAAACGATGGGACACTTAATATCGTGTCCTGCGTGTCCTGCCGTATGAGCGTTACAGGAACTGATGGACGCTAGTGATGGCGCCAAACACGTAGCCGAATTCTGGGCCGAGTACATTTAGATTGCCATCGACACGCTAAGAAGAAGAAGTATTTTTATGACTCAAAAGATACTCACGCTAATTTCAAAATGCTTTGCAGTTCAATCTTGACATTGGTCTTAGAAAAGAACTTCGGTATCAGAGTCTTCATTGTGCACAGTCGGTCTATTTGCTTTTTAGACTTCTCTACGGAACCTTTGCAGGTAACCAGCGTTTTCTCCAAGTATTCCCTGCCTGAAAAAGTGAAAATTCTTCTTTAATAAAATGTATTTTTCCATTTAAAAAAAAATAATTTATGCTATTTCATTGTGCCTCTTTTGAGATCCCAATTATCATCTGCTTGGTTTTTTTTCCAAAGTATATTGTGGTCGGCTTCCAGTCTTACGATATATAGCTGAATGTATTTTACGTGGAGCGACTGCCTATCTGACCTCCACCACCCAGTTACTGGATAAAAAGCTACCCTTTGCTAAAACTGGTAGTCAGAGTCATGTCATGACAGTCAGGATCAACGACTATCCGAGGCACAGAGGGGTCTCGATATGTTATGGTCACCCATCAACGAACTGACCACGGCAAGCGTAGCTTAACCTTCAATTGACGCATAATTCATCCACGAGCCCCTCATTACAACAAACTAAGTGATTCACATAAATTAAATGCAACAAAAATATTCTAAATAATATTCCACTATGATTGACTTTTACTGACAAATTGGCGAATACAATTTAATATTCTAAGGCCTAATTTTTCAATCGTCAGGACGTGAGTATTTTTATTGAGGTTATTCCTCAAATAAGGCAAGTTAACAGCTTTTGCATAGAAAATAATGTCAAACCGCTATTTTTATCTTAAAATGTCTTGTTGTTAAAATGTCTACCGAGGTAATGAATAATTCAACACATATTTTTATATTCTTTGTCTAGACATCCGTCAAAACAAGTTTATCGAGCGTGTATTATAATTTTGTCGCAATTGTGGTTCACTCTAGTTTTAAATACCACAACGTCTTCACAACATAACATTTACAAACCCTAAATAATCTATTTATGGAATAATTTTAAAAACGACACAAAATAGTGCGCATTTTTTGTATCGTTTTTAAAACTATTTCATAGACATACCCCTAATGATGCAAACAATGAATTCACGAAGTTATGATTCCATAGAAAAAATGTATGGAACAATTTTAAAAATGAAACAATAAATGCATACACAATCCTTTTTTCTATGGATTTTTTTTAAACTGATACAAACAATTTTATACTTATAGTTCTTTTTTTCAATGGAAGGTTCAAGTTTACTTTAATGGAATTCAAAATGGGTCAGAGCCCATTCGACCCCTAAAATTCGTCCCCCAGCATAAAAGTTGTAGATTCGGACCCTATATAGGTGCCCATTGGTCTCCTGGTAGGGGACCAATTAATATTTTAATAAAAAATACTATTTTTAAGGTACCCATTCGTCCCCTCTAATATTATACAATATAAGTTAAAGATTCGGCACCTATTCAGGTGCCTATTGGTCCCCTGAGATAAAATTAGCTATATTTTACATAAGAAACGGTTAACATAGTACACTTATGAACAGTTTATTAACGGAATTAATTTAATAAATCATAACAGATCATTGAAAAAAGAGCTATGATGAATGATAATCCGTCTTCGTAATTTTTATGTAGGTACTTCTAGTTACAATTTATTAGATTTAAGTTATTACGATTTTGCATGTAGTTGGTTAATATACAAAAAAAATATATGTTGATTTATCTAGTCTTCAATAATTACTGTGATTTTAGTATTTTTTTTGTACTGTTATAATTTTTTAGATTTAAGTTATTATGATTTTGCATGTATGTAGTTGGTAAATATACAAAAAAATAAGAAGTGATTATTTACTGTTGATATGTGTTCTATTTTTTTTGCATATTTTATATTTAATGTTGATTTATATGATGGTCAATCAAGGCTGATTTTTGTAAAAGAGTTGTATTTTGTTAGTTTCTAGGACATTGTGATTTTGTATGTGTTAATCTTATTTGAAATAAACATGACATCTACCGAATTACTATATTTTTTATGATAGTCTTTTCTGCGCGACTGTACCAGGACTACCAAGCTGCAGTATACACATATACATGTACTTATATTAGAAGAATGAATAAAAATAAATATTCTTCAGGGGACGAATGGGCCCCTCAAAAGTTCCAGGGGACGAGTGGGCACAGGGTGCGAATCTTAGGGGACGAATGGGCTCTGACCCTTCAAAATACCTGTTTCGGAATGACCAGTTTTATAACATACTCTTTACATTTAAATGGACACCTACTTATTAATCATCATTGTACATCTTATAATGTGACCTTTGAGGATTAGACGACAAGACATTGCATCTTTCCGGAGCCGGTACGGTAAACCACCCGTCAAAGCTATAGCTATAGTTATAGCTACGAAAATTGCTCTTAGCGCTAAATATAAAAGCGCAGTTCGTGGTTAATTGTGGCGTGAAAGTGCGACTGATTTATGTGGAAATCGGATCTTATGGTAGAACATAATCAGCCTATAAGCCCACTGCTGGGACTCAGGCCTCCTCTCTAAGAGAAGTGGGACATAATCAACCACGTGGGCCCGATGCGGGTTGGCGGATGTCACATGTATTCGAATTTTTGGTTCTAGGGCATGCCGGTTTCTCACGATGTTTTCCTTCACCGTTTTGAGAGCTGATGAAATTAACCTTTTGACCGCCACAGTCGTGTATACACGACAAACCAAAATGTGCCCAGCACGCCACGGTCGCGACTGGGTGACAGAATTTTAAACGTAAATAAATAATAATAATAATAATAATTTCGACCTCAATACATTTTGTCGGAGCTTGGCGCTGAGGGCACGCTTTTTCATTTTTGACGTGGCGGTCAAAAGGTTAAATTCACAAAGTAAAGCGCCTCCTTGGCTTGGAACTCACGACCTGCAATTCGTAAGTCAAGGCAGATACTACTGGGCCACCAAAGCTCTCATGGTATGGGCATGATAATGTGTATGCAATGTGACTAGCTATAAGAGTAGAGGAAGACCAAAGAAACGATGCATGGACTGTGGGAATAATCTATATAAATAACTAGCACTTTGCCCGCGGCTTCGCTCCCGTGGTCTTTCCCGTGGGACCCGTTATTTTTCCCGGGATAAAAAGTAGCCTATGTTACTCCTAGAAAACTAAGCTTTCCAACGGTGAAAAAATTTTTAAAATCGGTCCAGTAGTTTTTGAACCTATTCATTACAACCAAACAAACAAACAAAGTTTTCCTCTTTATAATCTTATATATATAACTCTTCTGTGCGTGTGTATGTCACTGAACTCCTCCTAAACGGCTGGACCGATTTTAATGAAATTTGTTGTGTGTGTTACAGTGGCTTTGAGGATGGTTTAGATTAAAAATTAAAAATAAAAATTATAAGGCGGAACGAAGTTCGCAGGGACAGCTAGTATTAGTATAGAAAATCAATTGCTGATCGTTAGTCTCGCTAAAACTCGAGAACGGCTGGGCCGATTTAACTGATTTTGGTGTTGAAATGTTTGACGTAGTCCAGGGAAGGTTTAAAAGGTGAGGAAAGTTAGGTGGGTAGGTAGGTACCAAAACACCGCACGGGCGAAGCCGCGGTCAAAAGCTAGTAAAAAATAAATGTTTTTTTTTTGCAACTACTTTAAGTAAAAAACGGCTGTGATGCGTTTTGACGGTTAAAATGTTAGTAGCAATGCTTGTTTTTGGATGTACAGCATTTACAAGTAGAAGGGATGTGGTTTGTCCATCAAATAACGGAGTATACGGTTACATGTCGCATAGGCTTACGTCCGTGTCTGCAACCAGCTCATGTACACAGTCCGTGTCGGTCAGACTTACATCACCGTGAGCACACATTACAGCCGCAGTTGCATCGCATTGCATTCCAGAACAAAATATAAAAAAGTTGAATGCTAAAACTGAACTCACGTAATTAATGTGCCGAGGTTTCTGTCCATATTTTATTTACTGTGCTTATGGCATCTACAAAACGCATAATGCCGGATTTTTAACACTCTTCTTTTTTTCGTGACTAACCTGGTGTCAGAGTTTTTATGCTGCCCATGGGCCTCTGACTTAGCTTCACATGCTGGTGAGAAATATCTCTAACACATGCTGGTTAATTAACTATCACTACATAGTATAAAACAAAGTAGCTTTCCTTGTCCCTACATCCCTATGTATGCTTAAATCTTTAAAACTACGCAACGGATTTTGCTGCGGTTTTTTCAATAGAGAGAGTGATTCAAGACGAAGGTTTATGTGTATCATTTGTCGTCATATTTTGCGGGCGAAGCCGCGGGCGGAAGCTAGTTAAAAATAAAAGCAAGTGATAACTATACAATTCGCACATGAATCCTTAAAATTTGATGTGGGGCTCCAAATCTAGACTATGACTTGGTAGTCCGACGGTCACAGCGGTCCTAGCCTATTTTTAACATAAACACCGGGTTATTCTTGCGTGACTAATATAACATAACACCTGTATTCTTCAAAGAGTTAAGCTAAGCACCACCCACTACGCCAGTTGGTTCAGTTGCATGTTGGTAAAGTGCCTCGGAAAGTACGTTAAGCCGTTGGTCCCGGCTGTCATTTGTGGATCTTTGACAGTCGTTACGGGTCGTCAGGAGTCCGAAAGTCTGACATCCAGTCTATCCAAGGGTTATTGTGTTACCCAGTTACTGGGTTGTGGAGGTCGGATAGGGAGTCGCTCGTTGTAAAATACTGGTATTCAGCTGCATCTGGTAAGACTGGAAGCCGACCCCAACATAGTTGGGAAAAGGCTTTGCAGATTAATAATTTTTGATTAGTTAAGTTGCATGTAATCCAATCCAGACTTCAAGAGTACTATGAAATTCCAGATACTAAATAACAAACTAAATAAATAATGGGATCCGAGTGCCCACAATGTTTTTCGAGACATCGCCAAGCGGTTGATCGACTCTTCACGTGACTAGACGGCTGGCCTATTTCTTGGTCAAAGAATCAGCATTGCCATACAACGATGCAACGCTGCCAGCTTTTTGGGAACTTTTCCTGTTGACAGCGAGTGGACGAATTTTTGATGCTCTTTGATTTATATACATAATAAATCTGTACATATTATTATGATAAAAAAAAAGCTAAATCATTAGAATGTAAATATGATTCAATCAACCAATGTATTCAGTCAATGTAAAAAGTTTGAAAATAAATACCATTGAACAACAAAAATTAAAATTAAATAATACTTTGCAAGACTCGAGAATCGAATCCTAAAGTCCAGTTTAGCAGTACCGCTTGCGACAAACAAGGCAATAGCTCTTGCAAAACATACACAGGTAATTTCTCCAAGAAATTATGACGTACACAAATATTAGGTTTCAAGTATATTGGCTAACATTTAAGTGCATAAACTGGTTGTTTCAAAACTCGTGCAACTGGATTTTATAGTGGCATAAAAATACTTGCATAACATCTTTAATGACAAAATAAATGATCATTTTAAGCAACTATCAATGTATTTCCATTATTCATTCTAGTTTTTAGGGTTCCGTTCCCAAAGGGTAACAGGACCCTATTACTAAGACTCCGCTGTCAGTCCATCTGTCTGTCACCGGACTGTATGTCATAAACCGTGAAAGTTAGACAGTTGTTTTTTTTTACAGATGATGTATTTCTGTTGCCGCTAAAACAAATAAAAACTTAAAATAGAATAAAATATAGATTTACGGGGGTCCCATACAACAAACGTTATGTTTTAGCTCGTTTTTGCTCGATATTGAAAACGGCAACAGATAGACACTTAAATGAATATTTAGTTATATATTTACTTTAAAAAGAAATCATTCAATTAATATAAAACAAATATTTAAGAAGAGCTTCCTTGCTACAAACGTGATTTCATCGACAATGCTACTGAACCCTTCGTGCGCGAGGCCGATTCGCACTTGATTAATTTACTTTCAATGATAATATTTACATTATCTAAATTAGCTTACATATTATTATTTGAAGACTATTAAGTCTTCAAATAATAATATTATGTAAGGTCGCCTGCGCATTAAGTTATAGCAAACTGTCGAATTATTACAAAGTTTGTTTAACAGTGTAAAGTCGGTTACTCTCGTGAATCTATAAAACTGCAAAATTGATTTTTCGGACAATCCCGCTTACCCGGCAGGCTTCGGCCCTAATGAGCCGCTTCACATGCTGATATGTCTTTGAGGCGCGCGTGGAACACGGTCCTGATCGGACGGTGAGCTACCCATTACTCACCGTCCGCAGGCCCGAAATGTACCTTCCCTGTCAAATCAGTTTTACCAAAGAAAAACAAAAACCAAAAATACCAATCGTAGCAGGGTATAGTCAAATGATAAGTTATTATCCAAACAATCCAATAGCGTAACACACTTAGGCAAAATGGTAATCGATCTCAATCCTTCTATCTTGTTTTTTGCAATTAAATAAAACAGACGAATACAAATGGCCGCTGAAAAGGTTAAATAAAAAGGAAATGTTAAATAATACATATAAAATATTGATTTCATTCCGTAGAGTAGTATATTATTAGCACTAATATTTCACTTGTCAAACGCGAATTAGGAATTCAAAATTGTAGGTATTGAATACAAGCACTTTGCCTAGCCTGTTTTCTATACTAGTGTATACTTCTATACTAATATTATAAAGAGGAAAGATTTGTATGCAAGTATGTTTGTAACGAAGAAACTCAAAAACTACTTAACGGATCTGGATGAAACTTGGCACAAAGATAGATTATAGTCTGGAATAGCATATAAGCTTTTTATCACGGAAAAATGTACGGTTCCCGTGTGATAATTTCCTACATACACGCGGGCGAAGCCGCTGGCAAAAGCTAGTTTTTTAATATAGCCTATAACACTCAGGGATAATGTAGCTTCCCAACAGCGAAAAATTTTTTGAAATCGGATCAGTAGTTCCGAAGATTACCCCCGCATACAAACTTACAAATACCTCTTTAGAATATTAAGTATAGTTTATATAATAATATTTATCTTAAATTAATTGAATTAAATGACTACAGACAGAATTGGTCTACACTAGCTCAGGATATAAAGGAGTGGAAAGTAGAAACGAAGCCTTCTACCCTTCTTTTTGAGGGTGGGAAATCATCAAATGACTCCTCCCGCTTCGGGTAGAGCGGATGGGAGTGTCAGACTCTTACTGACTAAAACCCATCCATGTTCCTTCGTTCGCACTTTATGTTTCGGGGTAGCGGTAACCCTTTCGGACAATACCGCCTACAAGACTTTTACCCTGCAGTGGGACAACATGTGGGTCAAATTTCTTTGATAGTATTTCAACTTTATTGCAAAGACATAAGGTTAATTTTTAATTGAGAAAATTTGGCAGTTAGGGATAGCTTGATGCGCTGGCGTCTGTACTTTTTATGTCAATATTTTCTTTGGATACTTTTTGTTACAACCGCAGAATTGACTGTGTTGCAGTTTTTTTTTTGTTTTGTAGAACAAAATAATTATATTCTACACTGTGTGATACACAAATCAGTAAACAAGTTTCGTGTTGATCTTTTTGGCAATGTGACCCTGTTTTTTATCTAAATTGCTAAATGCATACTGGTTTAAGAATAACTACTTAAATGCAGTTAATAAACATACATTTTTATTTATTATATAATTTTGGAAAAGTAGTCCATGGCTAAGTAATAGCACAGGTTGATCAATTAGGTTAGGCACCGCTTGCCAGGGTTGGTCCGTGGATGGGTAACCTTTACATAACCGAGACTTCTCCCTGCCTCAGAAAGCACGTTAGGGTCCCGGCTGACATATTTTAGTAAAATTTGTTGGGTAAGCGGGATTGTCCGAAAGGGTTACTGCTGCCCCGGAAGGAACATGTATGAGTTTTAGTCTCTAAGAGCCTGACTCTAACTTCTGCTCCTTTTTTTTTGGAAGTTGGGAAATCTGGAAATGACCCCTCCCGCTCTGGGTGGAGCGGAAAGGAGCGTCTGACTCTTACTGACTAAAACCCATTCATGTTCTTCTTCCTTACTTCCTTTCTTCCATTCTTACTTCCTTAGGCCCTTATGTTCCGGGGTAGCGGTAACCCGGCTTCGGCCCTAACGGGCCCCTTCCTGACTGCTGACATCTCTTTGAGGTGCGTATGGAACACGAACGCACCGTGGGGCACGGGCCTGTTCCTTAGCGGACGGTGAGTTACTCATTACTCACCGTCCGCAGGCCGTGCCTACGGTGGCCGGGAGTAGTAACGCGGCTCCCGAGCCCCGAAGCGTCTCCTGTGGCGGCTCTGTCACTCAACCATGCTGCCACCTTCGCTAGCATGACTGCTTCCCAATCCTTCTCGCTCCGGACCATAGCTTGACCACCGGCCGGACACGAGCGGTCACGCCGCCAAGAGAGAAAAGCTATCTTGGAAATTTTTAGTAATAAAAGCTTTTTGGCTAAGTATGTCAAGACTGTTGTGTTTCTTTAATCTTCTTCTATTTTGCGACGATAACAAATATGTATTAACATAATTATATAGCAATCATCAATAGGTACAGACACCAGCACTTCAAGTTACCACAAACTGTCGAATTTTCACAATCGATTTTGAACTTAACTGCCATCGTTTTAAGGTTTAAAATAATTTGGAGGAATTTGACAGTTTGGTTTAACTTATACATAATAGTTTAAAAAAAAAAACAAAATACAAACGTAACTACACGCCTTTTGCCCCGAAGAGTTAGGCAGAGTTGGTACTCATAGTAGGTACACTCAAATTTCGCCAGTTAATAAGTCCCATGTAATGGGGGGCGACCTATTGCCATCTACCGGGCACAAATTCAAACTCCTGAGAAATTCCTAAAAGAAAAACCCATTATTACTTTGCCCGACTTCGGAATCGAACCAAGCACCTCATTCTCAGCAGGGGTCAGTAGCGTTTGGGACCACTGGATAAAAAACACAAAACAAATCGCAGTCTACCTTTGCGCTAAGATTAAGCCTCAATATCATTCTGAGGTCAGATTAGTGTTCGCTTCATGTAGTTTTAGTGTTTAACTGCATCCGGTTAGACTGGAAGCCGACCACAACTTAGTAGGGAAAACGGATAAAGTGAACCAATGAGGGTACTGACTGGCTAATCGGGTATTTGAAAGGGTAGTCAATACCGTTACTTTTTATGAACCGTCAAAACTCAGAATTTGTACGTTATTTGTATGAAATACTAGCTGTTCTCGCGTGGTTTCACCCACTGCTCGGCTCCTTTTGGTCATAGCGTGATGTTACGTAACCTATAGCCTTTATCGATAAATGGACTATCCAACACAAAAAGAATTTTTCGAATTCGGACCAGTAGTTCCAGAGATTAGCGCGTTCAAACCAACAAACTCTTCAGCTTTATAATATTAGTATAGATAACAATGTGACGTCACAGATTTTTAGAATGAAATGGAATACTTATTAGCATTGAATGCAATTTTACAATTATATCTTCGCATGATAATTAATTTCTGTACGGTGATGGAAGTTTTTAAGACGAGCGGTCTTTTTTCTTTGTAATTTCATGTTCTATTTTTGACCGTTCCAAATAGTCAATTGTTATTACCATATCGTACATCGCCACAAATGTAATGACTAATATCACCGTAATATAACAACCGATAGAAAAAAATGCGGTCAAGTGCGAGCCGGATTCGCACACCGCACTGAAGGGTTCGGTTCCGCCGTTCAATATTCATTTTAACACTACGTTTTTAGGGTTCCGTACCCAAAGGGTAAAACGGGACCCTGTTACTAAGACTCCGCTGTCCGTCCGTATTTTCGTCAGTCACCAGGCTGTATCTCATGAACCGTGATAGTTTGATATTCTCACAGATGATGTATTTCTCTTGTGGCTATAACAATAAGGGGGCTCCCATACATGATTTTTTGCCGTTTTTATAGATAGCTTCCGCCCGCGGCTTCGCCCGCAAAATATGTCGACAAATTATACATATAAACCTTCCTCTTGAATCACTCTATCTATTAAAAAAAACCGCATCAAAATCCGTTGCGCAGTTTTAAAGATTTAAGCATACAGACAAACAAACAGACAAAAATAGCGACTTTGTTTTATACTATGTAATGATGGTACGGAACCCTTCGTACGTGAGTGCGACTCGCATTTGGCCGGTTTTTTTTAAATTCTGTAGTAAAAACTAAACACGTTTCTTGTGTTAGCATTTTTTGTACAATTAAAAACTACTTATATAATTATTTTGTAATGATATTTATCATAATTTATTATGCAGGTATACATCATGACTCAATGACCGTGTTCGCGTGATTTAGATGGTGTATTGACTATTCAATTCGATTATTTATTCTGATAATTTACTCTGACGTTGGTTCCGCTGTTCACGGGAGGGGATTAAGAAGGGTGACACGCGAACACGCATTCGGACAGGAATTCGAGTTCAAACTCTGGTCGACGAAGGAGCTCTTAAAAGTACTGTATTTTAAAGTGTGTGTGATTTAAGGGAATAAACGTGTGATATTATGAAAACGGCAATTTCATTTCCTGACCTCTAAAACTTGGGACCTTTCATTTATTTGACTTTACTTTATTTTTATGACTCGTTGTTAAAATCAGCCATAGTACTGTAGTACAGACGCCTAAAGCTTTCCCAAACTGTCAAATATTCCTAATTGAAAATGAACCTTGTACTTTTGTAATAAAGTTGAAAAACTATCAAAGAAATTTGACAGATCGGGGTAACTTGATGCGCTGGCCAATGTAGGTACACTGCATACTCTTTGTCGCATATTATGCGCATTCGCAGCATTATGTTGAGTTAGGAGCCTTTTCGGCTTCGCACAGGTGGTTGATTTTTTTTTTAATCTTACTGCTTTTATTTTGAATTGTATTTTTTTTTTATATTCCGTTTTCTTTTTTTACTTTGTTCTGTGTATTTCCTGTGCGTATCCTGCATCAAATATTTTTCTTTCTTTTTTTTTCTTTTTGTCAAGTTTTTTGTATACGGAACCCTAAAAATAAAAACAAATCGTAATAGCCTTGCGTATCTGTTTCTAAAGGTTTGTGTTACGTATGTTCGCTTGACTACCTGCAATCTCTGAGGTGTTATGTCATGGTTTAAGAACGGTCAGTTATGCGTTGCAAAAAGTTGCAAAACGTGTTTTTATTCCTTGGCTTATTATCTGTTTAGCCTAGTGGTGTAACTGTCGGACTGCCAAGTCTTAGGTCTCGAGTTCAAACCCATGCCACGCTCTGACTTTTCGGATTCATGTATGTATTGGACAATAACACTTGCTTAAAACACGCTGAAGGAAAACATTGGAGGGAAGGAGCCTGAGAGATATTTCTCAACAGCATGTGCAGCTAAGTCAGAGGCCCATGGGCAGCATACAACTCTGACACCAGATTAGTAGTGACTAATCTGGTGTCAGAGTTGTATGCTGTTGTTTTTCGCGTGGTTAGTGAACCACGCGAAAAGCAAAGATTATTTACTTACATATTTAAATTAAATGTTTTTATTATAAAACCAGCTTTGCATGGTTCTTTCGATTCCTCTCTCCTACTATTTAAACTTTTTGCTGTGTCAAATAGGGTTCATATTTGTTTGTAAATTTATAATATTTACCACCTGCTTGTAGAGACACCAGCTCAAGCTGACCCAAACTGTCAAATATTCCCAATTGAAAATGAACCTTATACTATTTGCAATAAAGTTGAAAAATCTATCAAAGAAAGATGACAGAACTGGGTAACTTTATGTGCTGGGCTCTGTTTATTATGGATGCAATATAAATTGATATGATTTGATTTGACTGTTGTAATATTAATGTGTATTAGACACAACCTTCCGGGATAATTTCTTGAAGATGGTGAAAGTTGCACTAAGCCGTTGCATAGTAGACACGGACGAAAAGGAACTTTAATTTATTACAGATAGGATTTTTTTTTGAGTGATAGTTTTCTTAACATTTTTTCTAAAGTTAAGGGCTTTATTACACCGCAAATTAAAACCTAAAAAAAAATTCATATCGTAACTAAATATACTAAACTAAAATATGGCATCGGCTAGTAATCTACCCAAGAAAATGGCGGCATTACCACTTTGTATAGCAACGCTTAGCTTCTGGCCAAAGTAAAACCCAACCCTTGCGTCATGGTAAGTGTCAAGTAGCCGTTTGGAGATCTCGTTGAACCCTAAGCACTTGGACCACACGGCCCAAGGCTTTCAAATCCTTTTAAAAAGACAAAGTCTACGCATTGATTTTAAAGAGTCTGTAAAACTTGTATAAATTAGATCGCTGGAAACATTAAAATTAATCACGTAAAAATCCTATCAGTTTCATTAAACATAAAAGAATTTGAAAAATAGAGAAACCAGGCTTTTAACTTTGCCTACAGTCGCTTTCTATAAATAAAACTGATGAAAAAAAATATCCACACCGAATGCCAATAACATAGCAAAAACTTAGGTCGAATACGAAAAAAACGTAGGAATAAAAACATCTAAACGCATGCATTTAACGAACGCACAAAAAGAATGCACTACAATTTATTTTTTGTTATCGTTAAAATTAGAATGAGAGAAATCATTTCAAAAATAGAATTTCAATAATAGGATAATAACTACTCTGTTTTTTGCAGATGGAAGGTATCTGGCCATTTACCCCAACAAAAAAAAAACGGTTTATTTTAAGAAAAACAAAAGATACTCTAACCAGAAACTCTTTAGAACTCAAAGAAATTCCGAATAACCATGTTATGGCAGATGGAGGGGTATCACTTTACCCCAACGAAAAAAAAATACAGTTCGATGTTTTTTTTAAACGTCCTTTATAAAAACTGGGTACTTACTAAAATCCTTCTTGATAATATGATTCTGTTTCAATATCCACGCCTCCAAAATGTCTACAGCTTGTTCAATCCTTCCTGGTTGTTCCAGATTATGGATCTTCCTAATATCGTAAAGAGCTCCCGAAGGTAGCCTCAAAAAACTATTCTCCGGTATCGACTCCATGATAAATTTTCAAGCGTTCTCTTTTTAAATTTTAGAACACAATTTAAATATTCCCTTGTTTATTGTTGACCTGGTATTTTATAGCACTGGCTGATTTTTTTAAATTTTTAATGGTAAAAAAAAGGTGGACCTACAAGGAGGCTTGATGTCCAACTGGATAAGAATATACCCGAGAACGTAGACTTATAGTGATTCTGTTATATCACTGTTTGCGTACAATCGTCGGCAAAATTGCGCAACTGTGTTTCAACCACAGTGGTGCGAGCGAGCAGTGGTAACAACCGCGACTTTCGGTCCAAACCTAAACAGGCGCTTTGCTCTGTGGAAACCGTTTCATCACCACTGCTCTCAAAACATTGGAGCAAAATATCGTAAGAAAATGTTCTAGAAGCAAAAATTTGAAGTCGTGTGACATGTACTCGACTGGACCCGCTTGATGAATTTCGACTCACAGAGAGTAGGACTTGTGTCCCAGCAATGGGAACATTATAGGATGATTATGCTATGTACAGACGCCAGCACATCAAGCTATCCCATACTGTCAAATTTTCCCAATTGAAAATGAACCTTATACAATTTTAATAAACTTGAAAAACTATAAAGGCAGTTTGACAGATTGGGGTAACTTGATGTGCTGGCCTCTGTACTAACAACGGCCCACGAGGACTGTTCTTTTTTTTAAATATTCAATTTCAAATAAGAATAATTTTGGATGTTCTTAAGATGGTACAAAGGCCTCCTCTCCCCAAGTTGGAGTGAACTGCTTATACGTGGGCCCAGTGCGGGTTGGTAGAAGTCACATATCGTCGAAAATTTGGTTCTAGGACATGCCGGTTTCTTCACGATGTTTCCTTTCACCGTTTTGAGAGCAATGGTGTTGAAATTTTAATCATTTACACAAAGCTACGCACATTTCTGAATTTAAACCCACGAACTACAACTTTTAAGCCCCCCACTAGTCATTACACCAAGATGTAGGACAATAATAATAGTTTGTGTCAACGTAACAAACTATTTAAAACAGTTTGACGTTGACTGTACTTTGCGTACTAAATTTTATTTTAGTTTCTTTATTTGTTCCAAAATTTTCGAATTAAGCAGCTTAAAAAGGATTAATTTATTAATGAAGAGAATTAAAAGGGTAGATATTATTTATATAATTCCCTCTACACATAGACCATCGTGTTGGAAACCATCTTTGTTTTCCAGGTATTTTAAAACTCTTTTTTTTTCCGATTGCAGTTGTTACAATCTTGCAAACATTAAATGCTAGACGTTCGCGAAAAGTGGATTTATGCAACTCGCAGAATCATAAATTATTACGTCATAGCGTAATGTCACGGCTCGTTTCTTGAATGCGTAGCTCAATCAATGTAATTAAGTGCAATCTATCAATTATTACTTCGACTATCTGTCAAAATATTTATTTTATTAGTTAGCTATAAGCTGCTCTCCTTGGCTAGTTAATACAGGATCCCTCTGCTTAACCCTTCGGAGGAATACGGAGTGATGGTATGTCAGGTTGTTTCATTCTAAGACTCCGCTGTCCGTCCGTCCGTCAAATCAAATCAAATCAAATCATTTATTTTTGCAGAAAACACTGTTACAATGGTGTTATAGAAATTTACATGTTTCAAGTGATTCTACCATAGGGCATGCAAAATGTATACAATCATAAAATTTAAAAAACCATGTCATTATATAATTTAGTCAACAAATAAATAAAAACAATCATAAAATATTTAAAGATATAAATTAATACAATGTCATTCAATTATTAATTCAAAAGAGGTTATATTTAAAGTATTTCAATGTCATTCATAAAATTATTACAATATTTAAAGATACATGCATCAGAATTGTTATTACTCTATGTCACTGTGATGTCTTAAGTTTGGGAAAATTATCGTTTAAGAAGTCGTTCAAATTATAGTAACATTTATTAACACCGTCCGTCACCAGGCTGTATCACATTGACCGTGATAGTTAGACAATTGAAATTTCCACAGATTATGTATTTCTATTGTCGCTATAACAACAAATACAAACAAATTGAATAAAATAAATATTTAAGGGGGTTTCCATACAACAAACGTGATTTGTTTGCCGTTTTTATAGATAATGGTACCTACGCTACGGGTCCATTCGTGCGCGAGTCCGACTCACACTTGACTGGTTTTTTTTAGTTGATAAGTTTATTGTTTATGCTGTAGTCTCCTATGTATTAGTGAAGAAATATTTTTTTTGCCTTATTTTTATAGATAACTAGCTTCCGCCCGCGGCTTCGCCCGCATAGTATGTCGACAAATTATACATATAAACCTTCCTCTTCAATCACTCTATCTATTAAAAAAAACCGCATCATAATCCGTTGCGAAGTTTTAAAGATTTAAGCATACATTGGGATATAGGGACAGAGAAAGCGACTTTGTTTTATACTATGTAGTGATGGTACCAAACTCTTCGTACGCGACTCCGACTCGTACTTGACCGGTTTTTTTCTTAGTTGTTACCTTATTGTTCATGCTGTGGTCTCCTATTTATAAGTGAAGAAATATACCTATTTAATCCTTTTATAAACCATAATTTATGTGTCATGTATTGTGACTTGCCGGGGTTGGCCGTGGATGGGTGATCATCTTTACATACCAAAACTCCTCCGTGCCTTGGAAAGCACGTTAAGCCATTGGTCCCGGCTGTCATTTGTACATCTTTGACAGTCGATACGGGGCGTCAGCAGCGTGAAAATCTCACAACCAGTCTTACCAAGGAGGTCTTACTGGGTTGGGGAGATCAGATAGGCAGTCGCTCCATGTAATATACTGGTATTCGGCTGCATCCGGTTAGACTGGAAGCCGACCCCAACATAGTTGGAAAAAGGCTAGCAGATTGATTGATATTGTGATCTTTTATTTGCCTCCGCCACCGGCTGGATTGCCGTTCCATTTGGCTATGGGGGTGAGGGAAGGGAGAGTATACCAGTGTATGCGCACACATTTGTGCAATTTAATATCTCCCGCGCAGAAAGCTGGTTGCCATGACCGAAATTTTGTCTGGAGAACTTTATATTTTGTTTTTGGCATTAAAAAATAATCATATATATTTTTTTAATATTATCCAACTATTTGAACGGCGCATATGCACGGCGGTTGATCAAAAAATACACTAGGTACGGACAGATTTGACGACACGGTTGGCGCATTAGTTGAGCGATTGACTGCTGCGCACTGTGTTGCGGGTTCGATTCCCGCACGGAACCAATATTTGTACGACCAGCAAGTATTTGTTACGAGTCTGGGTGTATTTCTATCTATAATATGTATGTATTTACAAAAAAAAAATGTATATAAGTAGTATATCAGTCATCTCGTTACCATAACACAAGCATTAGGTTGCTTAGCTTGGGACGATATGGCGTTGTGTGAAATGTCCAAGGATGATATTATTATTATTATTTTACCAAAAACTGAACACGATCAGTGCATAAACCGTGGTTAAGAGCTTAGCGGTATATTCTATAGAATATTGACCATGTCAGCTCTTTTTTTTTTTTTTAAGGCTGGGAAATCATCCAATGATTCCTCCAGCTCTGGGTGGAGCGGAAGGGAGTGTCAGACTCTTACTGACTAAAACCCATCCATGTTCCTTAAATAGCCCTTTATGTTCCGGGGTAGCGGTAACCCTTTCGGACAATCTGTTTGTGTCGTGCATAAGCACGGATGGACAGCACGGACGCACGGATGGATAATGTGTAAAGGACTAAAAAGCACTTGGTAGGACATTGCAAAATCCAACGTGTACCTAACAAAATAGTTAAATAGCATGGAGTCAGGAATGCATAGTGTATATGACTTAATCATCAGTAAGTAGGGTATTGCAAAATCCAACGTGCTTCTCGCAAAACATGAACAGCATGGACGTAGGGATGGAGAGTGTCATCATCTGCCTAGCCTTTTCCCAACTATGTTGGGGTCAGCTTCCAGTCTAACTGGATGCAGCTGAATACCAGTATTTTACATGGAGCGACTGCCTATCTGACCAACACAACCCAGTACCTGTGTAATACGATACCCCTTGGTAAGACTGGCTGTCAGACTTTCGGGCTTCTGACTACGTAACGACTATCAAAGATCCACGAATGACAGCCAGCCCAGCGGCTTAACCTGCTTTCCGAGGCACGGAGAAGTCTCGATGTGTCAAGATGGTCACCCATCTACGGACCGACCCCGGCAACCGTTGCGTAACCTGTTGATCGATCCGTGTGGCTGTTATTACATAGCCACGAGCTGCTGTATAAGACTTAATGAGCAATAAGTAGGTTATTGCAAAATCTAACGTGCTTCTCACAAAATAGATGGACACGGAGGTAGGGATAGATAGGATAATGTGTAGAGGATTTAATAAACACTAGGTAGGGTATTGGAATCATAAATAATAATTTATTAGCTATGCCACTGATCTGTTTGCGTATTATTTTAACCTATAACGTCCTTTTAAGGGCAAACACCTCGTAGCGCGGATTAAAAATAGTACATACTAATTCCATGAATAGGACCAAAAAATAATTTTGGGAGAGTAAATAAAAAAAAATATGCAAATTAAGACACACATGTTAAGTACGTCTGCCTTTGTACTTTTATTGTGTGCGAAAAGTTTCAATCAATAAATAAATTGTTTATTGTCGTATGGTCCTGGTTTTAATTAAACGTCACGCGTCGAGGAGACAATGACAAAAGAGGTTGTTGTACTGCACTGAACTTGAACTTTCAATGTTGTACCTACGCATCAGTTTTGACGAAAATGAAACTTATTTTCTTTATTCGTTTGGTTGTTCGACCCATCTGCCCTTTATGCTCACTTTGAAACTGGCCGCAGGACACACACACACACATACATAGATTTGCAGCGTACCAAAGGTTCCTGCCGGATCAGCGGGATTGTCCCTGCCTGATCAGTGGGATTGTCCTGTGCCGAGTCAGCGGGATTGTAAAGAATAGAATAGAATAGAATAATTTATTTGTCAAACATAGGTGATTATATACAAAGATCTTAAATATTAGGTAGTGCACTATGTTTTGCCAATATTGACATACAAATGATTAATATTATTGAAAGCTATTCAATCATTAGTATTAAATTACAATGACAACTTTATTACAATAAACAATTTTATAAGTATTTGAGTACATAGGTAATTGTTAAATTAACTCATGCATGCAAATTCAATTTTATTACGAATCAATGTCAATTTAGAAAGGGTTACCGCTGTTTTATCGTGTACCGCGGGTTACCCCGTAACTCAAAGGGCTGTGGAAGGAACATGGATGGGTTTTACTCAGTAAGAGTCTGACACTCCCTTCCGCTCCGCCTAGACCGGGAGGAGTCATTTGATGATTTATCACTCTCGAAAAACACGGACCAAAGCTGCGCTTCAATCAGATTATCCGCCTAGCCTTTTCTCAATTATGGTAGAGTCGGCTTCCAATCTAACCAAATGAAGCTGCCTACCTAACCTCCACAATTCAGTTACTGGGTAACACAATACACTTTGGTAAGACGGGTTGTCAGACTTTCTGGACTAAAGTGCCTTTCACGTGCCTATATAAAATAAATGATGTGACTTTGTATCAGTATTATATAAATTGATAGACAATCAAGAGGCTTAACACTAAGCGGGATTGTCCGAAAGGGTTACCGCTACCCCGGAACATAAAGGGCTAAGGAAGGAACATGGATGGGTTTTAGTCAGTAAGAGTCTGACACTCCCTTCCGCTCCACCCAGAGCGGGAGAAGTAGTAGGATGATTTCCCAGCCTTAAAAAAAAAGAGGTTTAACACAAGCATTGTAGACTGCAAAGAGAGAGATTTTTCGTTTCAAAATGTGGTGGAATGATATTCAGACGAAAAACATAATTAGAATGATATTTCATTTTGACATGTTTGTCGACACAACGTACGTCTTAAGTAGGGAATTTCATAAACAAAGAACATTATTATGATAATGATTTTTTTTAAATTAAATTTTTAAAAATATTTGGCAGAAGGAATCTTGTCCTCGAGGAATCTCTCAGACAAATCCGCTTTAAGAACGAGTTACGTATTATAAAGTTAATGTCAATGTATGTAGCAAGATTACTTGAAATGTAAATGCCTTTTTTTTTTGAGGGTGGGAAATCATCAAATGACTCCTCCCGCTCTTGGTAGTGAGGAAGGGAGTGTCAGACTCTTACTGACTAAAACCCATCCATGTTACTTCCTTAGCTTTTTATGTTCCGGGGTTGCGGTAACCCTTTCGGACAACCCGCTTACCCGGCAGGCTTCGGCCCTAACGGGCCCCTTCCTTATAATAATAATATCCTTGGACATTTCACACAGCGCCATATCGTCCCAAGCTAAGCAACCTAATGCTTGTGTTATGGTAACGAGATGGCTGATACATTTTTTTTTGTAAATACATGCATACTATAGATAGAAAAACACCCAGACTCGTAACAAATACTTGCAGGTCGTACAAATATTTGTTCCGTGCGGGAATCGAACCCGCGACATAGTGCGCAGCAGTCAATCGCTCAACCACTGCGCCAACCGTGTCGTTGTCGTCTTATTGCTGACATTTCTTTGAGGCGCGCGTGGAACACGCACGCGCCCTTCGGCATGGGCCTGGTCCTGATCGGACGGCGAGCTACCTATTTGTCACTTACTATGCACAAAAATAATACAATACAATAAAATCATGTGAAGTATAATATGGATATTTATACAAAAAGAAGACATGCAGTACCTAAATGACAGTACTTTTTTATTTAAAATTGCTTGACTGCTGCGCAGCATGTCGCGGGTTCGATTCCCGCACGGATCAAATATTTGTACGACCTGCAAGTATTTGTTCCGGGTCTGGATGTTTTTCTATCTATACATATAATAAATTTGTAGAAAAGTGGTGTCTGTACAATAGAAATAAATAAAAAAAAGTAGCAGGGGTTGTTATTATATCGATGCCGAACCCGAAATTGTAATTAATTTTTTTTTTGTCTGTTTGTCTGTGTGTTTGTGCACGCTAATATCAGAAACGGCTTATTCGATTTAGATACGGTTTTCACTAATATATTGTAGTAAGCTTCACTTAACATTTAGGGTTTATTTCATGTCAATCGGTTCATAAATAAAAAAGTTATGTCAATTTAAAGAATCACGGCAAACATTTGTTAAGGTATTCTATCAGAGTACGTATACGCATCGCGCCTGCGCGTCCGTGGCTATATAAAGCGCGCTGAGAGCCGCGCCGCTGTTACCCCCGATCCAGCTGTCCCTTGCTGTCCTCCCACAGCGACGCACTAAGCCGAGGTCCGTACCCCTTAGCGTGTAGTCGCTTAGTTTGTAAGTTTTTATAAGCCCTGGCTGGAGGCTACAATTCTTTTGTGGTATCCACAGGCAAGTCCGGTTAAGCAGTATACGACCCTATGGTTGAGCTGCGAGATGCCATTATCAAAAAAAAAAAAACACGCCGCTGCCATAAGGATTCAGTTATTCGTAGCGAGCGCACATATCCTGGAGAGTATAGGCGAATAGTGGCATTCGATTATTGCGATTCACTTGAATACTGACTGTTGCATATTTCATTTATTTATATTTTAGGGTTTATTTTATTTTAGGGTTTGTAGGTTAGGTTCTTTTTATAAATTCTCCTTAAAATCTATCTATAATATAATAAAACAGTAAAAAAACTGTGTCTGTACATTGAATATATTAAAAAAAATAATGATTGAGGGGGGTTTAGAAACAGTAATAGAGCACGAATCCAAAAAAAAATTCGGTCCTGTATGTCTGTTTGTTTGTACACGCTAATCTTCGGAACTACTGGACGGAATTGAATGATTTTTTATTGTGTAGGTATTAAGTCTGGGCAACAAATAGACTATAATTTATCTTGGAAACTTGAACACCTGATGCAGAACCGCAACTGACCAGCTAAACTATAAGTGATACAAAAATAGTACCGTAGCAAAAATTGTTCCGCGTGATGAGCATTTTCTGCTGAGAGAATAAATTTGAAGATCTGGAACACCTGATGTGGAACTCCAAGAGCCCAGCTACACTATAACAGATATTGGAATGACGTCTTAGCAAAGGTTGTTCAGACTGATGAGCACTCTCTGTTGACGCATAAAAATTTAAGATCTGGAACACCTGTTGTGGAATTCCAAGAAGCCCAGCTACACTATAACATATACAGAGTTGATACGACAGAGGGGCTTTCCTTTAAACAGCTTCAAGCGTAAACCATTTTCAAGCTCTGTACCAAAAATCAATTACATAGGAGCAGTAGTTTAGTCGAGAATGTTTTTTTAAGTTTTTGCCCCGTTTGAACACGATGTATCTTTCCTAACAGCGCTCCGGCGTGCACGCGTCGGTGCCGCTGCGTTACAAGGTCAGTTTTTATTTACAAAGGGTGGTTGCGTTTTACTCTGATTTGTAAGCTATTTAGTTTGTTTGAAAAAATAAAAACCTCATTTTTGGTGCTTTTTATTTTTATACCGTACCGAGTTAATACTAAACACGTATAGTATACGTAGTGTCATTGAATGCCCCTCTGTCGGAATGACGATTTAGCAAAAGTTGTCCAATCTGATGAGCACTTTCTGTTGACTTATAAAAATCGAAGATCTGGAACACCTGTTGTAGAACTCCAAGAGCCCAGCTACACTATAACACATATAGGAATGACGTCTTAGCAAAAGTTGTTCGGTCTGATGGTCATTTCCTATTGACTTATAAAAATCGAAGATCAGAAACATCTGATGTGGAAATCAAAGCTATCACTAATTTCACTGTATAATTATAAAATAACATAAGCTGGGAGTACTTCCACGCGGTGAAGGCGGTAACAGTTTAGGACTGATTTTCGCTGACGATGGTACAGACGCCAGCACATCAAGCTATCCCTAACTGTCAAATTTTCTCAATTAAAAATGAACCTTATGTCTTTGCAATAAAGTTGAAACTGAAACTCAAACTCAAAGTAAATTTGACAGATTGTGGTAACTTGATATGCTGGCCTCTGTACTTATATCATTGAAAATTTGACTCTGCTGGCCAAAACTCCTATTTATTTTTTTATTTTACCAAATAAATATGCCTTCGGACTTATGTTATTTGAGTGTTTAATTTCCTTTTCTATTTATCTTCGTGACACAGTAGCCTACCCGATAACGCCTGGGAGCAGTCCCTTAGATTTTAATTGATCACATAAATTCACAATAAAACTATAACCATGCCTAGAAAGAGGTCAAATCTTTCCCAATGTTCCAAAAGAGCTAAAAGATTGAAGATCATAAGATCCCAAGGATCTACCAAAGAGCGTCACGAGAGACTTGATGCTGTTTGAAAACATCCGGCTGCAACTCGCTCCGTGGAAACCTCTTCGGATCACGAAGCACGCCTGCGTTCTCAGCGTATTTACGAATCTACATTCAGGTCTCTAGAGACCAGTGAAGAATATGATGCGCGACTGACCGCAGATCGTGCAAGTCATGCATTGTCTCGCGAATCGGAGACGTTCACGGATAGAGAATTACGCTTGAGTTCCAAGCGTATCTACGCATCGACTTCTAGGTCTCTAGAGACAAGTGGGGAACGTGATGCGCGACTGACCGCTGATCGTGATTCAGATCTTCGATTTTGACGACCCCGTTGTCGCTGGCATAAGCAACAGGATACGCGTACGAAGTCGCGGGCAGAAGCTAGTCTATAATATGTATGTATTTACGAAAAAAAAATGTAAATAAGTAGTTTATCAGTCATCTCGTTACCATAACACAAGCATTAGGTTGCTTAGCTTGAGACGATATGACGTTGTGTGAAATGTCCAAGGATAATATTATTTTTCGGTTGCAAATATATTTTATCCAGGTGATGTATGATTTCCGGCTAGGAAGGTAGGTACTATAGCTAAAAGTGAAAAGTAAACGCAAAATGCAAAACCAAAGGCTGACTTTCGAAATTAAAATTATTTTTCAATAGGTATGTAGTGACTATTCGAAGGTGGTTGTTTTTTTTTTTTTTAAAGTATTCCTTTTTCGTGTGGTTAGTGACTAACCTAGTGTTAGTTTTTATACTTCCCATACTTAACTTCACATTCTGTTGAGAAATGTCTCTCAGACATGCTTGTTTCCTCGCGATATTTTCCTTCACCGATTTTTAAGCAAGTGATAATTATACAATAAGCACATGAAACCGTAAAATCAGAGGTGCGTGCCATGGAATCTCACTTGAGAGCTATGACTCGGCAGTCCGACGGTCACACAACTAGGATATCACTGCTACCTAAACTTCTATTGTACAGAGGCCAGCACATCAAGTTACCACAATCTGTCAAATTTCTTTGATAGTATTTCAACTTTATTGCGAAGACATAAGGTTCATTTTTAATTGAGAAAATTTGACAGTTAGGGATAGCTTGATGTGCTGACGTCTGTACAACTAACAATGTTTGTATGTAAGTGTTTTTGTATGTGTCAAATCTTGCAACTGAATTTTAAAGCAGTTATCCTCAACCGATTGAGCTAAAAGTGTTTATACACGTTTAGTGTGGATGACAATAGATGGTTACCTAAGTGACGTCATTCTAAATCCAGTATGGCCAACTGCCTCAGATGGCGGACTAGATATGTTTAATTCCTTTCCATGTTATGAATTTCATAGGAAAGGGTTTGCTAAGAAGACTACGAACAACTAAAAAAAACTGGAACATGGACGCACTGGCTCGCAAAAGACGGAAGGAGTAGAGGGAGGCCTTTGCCCAGTAGGGGGATAGCGTAGGTTAAATAGTAAAATTAAAAAAAAAACAATATTTACTACAAGCTGTTCATGAACTAAAAAGTACCTACTACATAAAACTTCAAAATTTTCTTAAAAGCTTAAGTGTTACTTTTACACTTGAAGACAAGGTTTTTATAACATGTTTTTTGTTCTTTTGTTTTCATCTTGAAACTTAGTAAATAAAACATCTAGTATTTACAAACTTTTGTGTTAACATAGAGTATGATTTCCAGGTTACAAAACAAGACATTTAATTCTAACGGTATTTGCACAACACACGAGAGAGAGTTCAAAACAATAAAATATTGTTATTATAATAAGTGTGTAATAATTGACATTTCAGTTTATTTTATGTATTGTGCTTTATGTATTTTATGTAAGTGGCTGCCAGCGGTTTCGCCCGCCTGGATGTTGGAAATTATCCAAAGGGAACGTAAAAAAATGACTTGAAAAATAATACGAAATGCAATTGTGTTTCAATTCCGGCGGCAAAAAAAAAATAAGCAACCTTCCCTTTTTTTTAAGGCTGGTAAGTCATCCAATGAATGCTCCCGCTCTGGGTGGAGCTGCAGGGAGTGTCAGACTCTTACAGACTAAAACCCATCCATGTTCCTTCCTTAGCCCTTAATGTTCCGGAGTAGCGGTAACCCTTTCGGACAATCCTGCTTACCCGGCAGGCTTGGCCCTAAGGGGCCCTATTTCGCCTGTATTCCTGGAAGGGTTAGGCAGAGGAGTAGGTACCTATATTACACCCACATTTCACCAAAAGTTTTTTCTTTCTTACAAGAACTAGCCGAATGAAAAGTTTATTATTGAGGGCCTTGAGGTACAGAGGCAAGCATATCAACTTACCCCAATCTGTCTTTCTTTGATAGATTTTCAACTTTATTACAAAAGTATAAGGTTCTTTTTAAATTGAGAAAATTTGACAGTTTGGGATAGCTTGATGTGCAGTCAATGCACGTCCCGTACAATCCGCGTCGACGGCGCATTTTCTTCTTTAGTAAACTTGAGAAATATGTGTATGTTGCGTTAGCGCGTCGACGGCGCGTAAATAAATCGCAGTGTGCACAAGCCCATAGTTAGTATAAATATTTTCCAATGAAACACTGAGGTTTATAATTATCATTTTCCTTATATTTGAACTTGATTCAAAGTCAAAGTCAAATCGTTTATTTCAAATAGGCACAAGTAAGGCACTTTTGAACGTCAAAATGAACAAGAAATAGAATTGATTCTAGTCGCCCCTTCCAAAAGGTAGTTCCGTGTGGAGAAGAATGGGCAAGAAACTCCACCGTTACTCTTTTAAAATGTTTTACAATGTTTTGTATAGGTACATGAATTATAACATTATATGTAAAGACGATGCACCCAGAATAAAAACACTACACCACAAAAAGTGTAAAGAAAAACACATATAGTAATGGCAGGTAAACTTAAGTATGTCAAAAGTACATGGTGCTCACATATTTACAAACATTTTGATTGCCAACAAAGCAGTGTAAACACCATCCCAGCTGAGGCTAAAATTCAAAACAATAGTGGAAAATTTGGCTTAATTTATTCAGATACAAAAGGATAGGTACTGAGAAACTAAAGGATCATTTAGTATTTTTTGTCATAACAATTTTAATACGTACCACATCTCATCATCTGCCTAGACATTTCCCAATTATGTTGGGGTCGGCTTCCAGTCTAACCGGATGCAGCTGAATACCAGTATTTTACCTGGAGCAACTGCCTATCTGACCTTCCCAATCCAGTAACTGGGAAATACGATACCCCTTGGTAAGACTGGCTGTCAGATTTTTCGGGCTTCTGACGGCCCGTAACGACTGTTAAACATGCACAAAAGACAGCCGGGACCAAGGGCTTAATGTGCTTTCAGAGGCTCGGAGGAGTCTCGTTATGTAAAGATGGTCACCCATCCACGGCCAGCCCCGGCAAGCGTAGCTTAACCTGATGGATCGACTGGTGCGGCTGTTAGTACTTAGCCACGAGCTCCTACTACGTACTACAATAATATGTAACACGTACCACATCTATAGCTTTTAACTATGTAAATCATTCTACTGATGGACATAAAGCTATGTTTACACGATGAAATTGAAGCAACAAATCACTTGCATCATTTAAACCGCAACATTCAAATGTTTTTAAGTTCGTTTATTTTTTTTTGATTCGCGGCCGTAGTAAGTTCTCATAGAACTGTATTCATTAAAATCATCAACACAATTCTCTAAGTTCATATTAAACGGTATGGAATTTAAATACACCTTTTTACGGGCAACTAGAATCAATAGAATTTTTTGTTCAGTTTCATGTTCAGAAGTGCCTTTCTTTTGCCTATTTAAATGAATGATTTGACTTTGACTTTTGATTTAGATGGCTTAACTTGGAGAGCAATATTCTAACTAAGAGTACCTAACTATTAGTTAGTAGTAGCCAGCTATTCAGTAAATACTTACTTGTTACGGCCAAGAATCATAGTATACCTTGATAAACATACAACCTGACACACCTTAATTCCAAAAAAAGGTCGGAAATTTTCTGAACTCAGTTTCAGATGTTTGTGTAGGTAGTAGTTTATAAATACTTAAATAAACTACTACCTACACAAACATCGGTCGTTGACCCCAAAAAAATTAAAAAATAAAACATTTTTTTTTGCATTTATTATTTTTAGTTATCGATCGATACCCATCACATTTGCGGCGTCCCGCTAGTCAATTTAACTTGACCTTGTATATTAACAGTTCTTATACATATTGTATTTCTTTTAAGTCTTTATCAAAATTCAGAATAATCTTAATGTAAAAGCGAAAATTAATTCCCTCACTGAACTAAAAACTACTGTAGTGCTATTCGGTACAAATGTCACCGTAAAAACGTAGGTGAAGTTTAAAGCGTGCTGTCAATAGTGTCAATCCCCCCTTAGCGTATAGTCGTTTAGTTTTGTAAGTTAGGTTTAGTTTTTATTAAGGCTGGAGGCTACAATTCTTTTGTGGCAGCCACAGGCAAGCCCGGTGGGTTATTGAAAACTCGCCATAATGAAAATTTGCCACAAGTAAAAAATATAGTAAACTTGCCACAGTGACAAAATAATTCACAACAGGTATAGTAAACTCGTCACAGGTAGGTCAAACTTGTTTTGGATGTACCGACAGTAAAACGATATTCGTTCAACATTATTGTTTAGTAAAAGTAATGTAGTTTCCGAATGAAGAAAAAGAAGAAAACTGTATAAAAAAATATGATCCATGGGTCATGTGGCCATGGCCATTAAACACTACTACTTCGTTTGCTATCGGTACTTTTAAAGCTGTGGCAAGTTTTCGCGAGACAGATAAGACTGTGGCGAGTTTACTATAATTTTTACTTGTGGCAAATTTTCATTATGGCGAGTTTACAATAACCCAGCCCGGTTAAGCAGTAGGCAACCCTTTGGTTGAACTGCGAGATGCCATTAACAAAAAAAAAAAAAATAAGTGTCAATCCCTCGCAATTAGGTGGGCCGACAGATCACTTCACACTCACTGCACTTAAGTTTCCACGAATACTTTACAGAATTGACCGCCTCGACCTACGAAGATGAAACGTGACATAAAGGTAGATTATGAGTAGGAGCTGTCAGGTAAGAAAGGATATTAGGGAATTCTCCCCGTAAAATTTTGAAAATGCTAGCACTTATTACTAAGTAAGTTAGCTTATCTCAGTCTTTTATTGTATTATGCATGCTGTGTTTACCTGTATAAGTAACTGTTGCACTGTTATTCTACTTTTAAAAATGTATGAGTATGTGTGTTTGTATGAGTAGTGAATTTGTTGTTGGTGAACCTAATAAAAAATAAAATAAAAATAAAAAAAGGGTGAAATAGGGAGTGGAATTTGTATGAAAAAATGTCATCATCGTTCGGTCGAAGCCGCGAACAGCAGCTATTGTATTATATATAATTATTATCGGTTCCATAATTAGTCCACACTCAAACATCTAAAGGATCCAGGCATGCCCATGTACTCCTCACTGAACTTCCCGGCATGTCGTTTTGTTTCATCCGAGCAAGCTTTGCTCATCATTTTCATATATTCCACATGTTTTTCTGAACTTAATTCTTCTAACAGCTCTTCTGCAATAACAAAACAATATAAGGTGTTAAAAAATTAACTCTAAGAATTTCTTAAGAGCATTGTATTCATCGTTACAAACAACTTTTACTATGAGATGAAGCCTGAAAACGCGAAAAAATATGAGCTGTTCCAAACATTTATGCACACGTAACGAACAGCTCATATTTTTTCGCGAAATCATTTACTGTGTTTAAAAAAGCACGTTAAGCTGTTGGTCCCGGCTGTCATTCGTGGATCTTTGACAGTTGTTACGGGTAGTCAGAAACCCGAGAGTCCGACAGCTAGTCTTTCCAAGAGGTATCGTATCACCCAGTTATTGGGTTGTGGAGGTCAGATAAGCAGTAGCTCCTACTAAAATACTGGTATTAAGCTGCATCCGGTTATACTGGAAGCCGACCCCAATATAGTTGGGAAAAGGCTAGGCAGGTTTTGACACTACTGAGCTCCTTACCTTGCAATTTGGCAATAGATCTTTCAGGTCCACCGTACTCCACTGGTAAAATTTCTTTAGGAACCACGTCATGTAAATCTTCTAAGGTTCGTCGAACTTGAACTCTACTGCCAATCTTATCAGATAAAAATTGCTTGACAAGCTTCAATAATAGCTCTACGGCTTTTGAATCTGATAGATAGTATATACACTTCAATCTGGCGCCATAACCTTCCTGAAAAAAGACAGATGATATTCTTTTTTTTTTTATAAATATATTTTTTTTAATTCTAGATTCCATAAATTATTTAGACTTTTTAAATCGACGCATTACACCGGTCACATAGTGTGTTGAATGCATAGATTCTCATTTTATTTTTAACTAGATTCCGCCCGCGGCTTCGCCCGCATAAAATGTCGACAAATCATACATAAAAAAAAAACAGTAATAATAAAATATATAAATATTATATGCTATATAAATATTAGCATAGTCAAATAATACAAAATACACTGTAGGAAAATCAAAGCCCTGGTACTGAAGGTGAGCTTGTTTACCTTGCCAACCCATTTACCTAGCCAACCCATCGTTGTATAAGACATTGAACTTCAGCGATTTCCAACGGATGTCTTCGCATTCTGATACATTTTAACCTCAGTTTACACAACGCAGATCACCACTTCCAGCAGTAGATGATGACTGTTGTGAAAGACTAGGTCCAGAGTGAAATCAAATATCTAATATCAAATTCAAGTTATAAAAAAAGAAGTTATAGAAGTTTAAAAAAAATCACAGACACTTTTCTTCGTGACTGTTTTTGACGTTTTGCTATTGTTAATACTTAACAGAATTTAGAATGGGACGAGATGACGAACGAAAAGAATATTAATTTTGAAATTCGTCAAATCGGCCCAATGGTCCGAGTTTGTTTTGGGACGAGCTGACGCACGAGCCACGTAAAGGCACCTTCCTCTTGAATCACTCTATTTATTAAAAAACTGCATCAAAATCCGTTGTGTAGCTTAAAGATATAAGCATACATACAGACATTAGGACGCGGGAAGTGACTTTGCTTTATACTACATAATAATATGTAGTGATGATGAAATTAACTCTGCTACATAACACACCTAAGTGCAATTTTGTATAACTACTGTATTGATATTTTGTACGTCGGCAGCGGCAAAATATATGTAGAGAAAATAAGTAGATGTATTATTATTATATTAATTTAATAAACGACGTACATTAAAATTAGATTTTGCTGGTCCATATTCATTGTCTGGGGTAGTTAGTTGCCAATTCTTCTTTCCAGATAAAGCACTAGGAAGTGGTGAAGAGCTGGCCTTTTGGGGGACTGTCTTACGTCATTGTATTTATTATATCTTTTCACACACGTACAAACACGGACTAAACGTCGTCTAAATGTTGACGTTCAAAACTACTGATTTTCAGCCTAGTTTGAATAACACTTTCAATATTGTATTAATAATACAAAAAACGTTTAAAACTTAGAAATGACGTTGTCTCTTTCTGTTTTCAAATTACTAGATTCGTTCTACAATCGTTTTAAGTCTACTACAAGTTTTAAATACTGGAATTTCTATTCTATTTTCCTGTTTTCTTTTACAACAATTGCTTGTAATTGTAACGTCCCGATCTATTATACTATGGTTTTGT
The DNA here is from genome assembly GCA_951799385.1 of Hyppa rectilinea. NCBI lineage: Eukaryota > Metazoa > Arthropoda > Insecta > Lepidoptera > Noctuidae > Hyppa > Hyppa rectilinea. The sequence continues at coordinate 14,253,527 of OX637321.1, read as the reverse complement.
CTTGTTTACTACTGAGAATCACTGACTCCTAAGACACAGGCATATATAGTACACCTAGTTTAGGAGTCAGGGGATTAAAATGATTGTGACATAGTTATAAGCCTACCTATATGCTTTGTTTCTTGTACGGTGATGGCTTTGGTGGAAATAAAGAATTAATTTATTACTAGCTTCTGCCCGCGACTTCGTACGCGAATCCTGTTGCTTATGCCAGCGACAATGGGGTTGCCATATTTTATGTTATTTAAAAAAAAAATCAAGCGCAATTCTCTATCCGTGAACGTCTCCAACTCGCGAGACAATGCGTGGCGTTCACGATTAGCGGTCAGTCGCGCATCACGTTCCCCACTTGTCTCTAGAGACCTAGAAGTCGATGCGTAGATACGCTTGGAACTCAAGCGTAATTCCTTTTCCGTGAGCGTCTCCGACTCGCGAGACAATACATGACGTTCACGATTAGCGGTCAGTCGCGCATCATATTCTTCACTGGTCTCTAGAGACCTAATGAATACGCTGAGAGCGCAGGCGTGCTTCGCGATCCGAAGAGGGTTCCGCGGAGCGAGTTGCAGCATCGAGTCTCGAACTCGAACAGCATCAAGTCTCTCCTTACGCTCTGCGGTAGATTCTTGGGATCTTATGATCCTCATTCTTTTAGCTCTCTTGTAACATTGGGAAAGATTTGACCTCTTTCTAGGCATGGTTATAGTTTTGTTGTGAAGAATACCTGATCAATTAAAATCTAAATTAAAATGACTGCTCCCCTGCGTTACCGGGTAGACTACCATGTCACGAAGATAAGCCCGAAGGCATATTTATACGATAAAATAAAAGCCAGTAGAGTCAAATTTGCAATGATACACCATCTTCATCGAAAATCAGTTCTAAAGTGTTACCGCCTTCACGGCGTGTAGGTACTCCCAGCTTATGTTATTTTATACTTATACAGTAAAATTAGTGATAGCTTTGATTTCCACATCAGATGTTTCTGATCTTCGATTTTTAAAAGTCAACAGGAAATGCCCATCAGACCAAACAACTTTTGCTAAGACGTCATACCTATATGTGTTATGGTGTAGCTGGGCTCTTGGAGTTCAACAACAGGTGTTCCTGATCTTCGATTTTTATAAGTCAACAGAGAGTGCTCATCAGATTGAACACCTTTTGCTAAAACGTCATTCATACTATAAATGTTATAGTGCAGCTGGGCGCTTGGAATTCCACAACAGGTGTTTCAGATCTTCAATTTTTACACGTCAACGGAGAGTGCTCATCAGGCTGAACAACTACTTTCTATAACGTCATTTCAATATTTACTATAGTGTAGCTGGGGTCTGGCAGTTCCACATCAGGTGTTCTAAATCTTCAAATTTATTCTTTCAGCAGAAAATGCTCATGACTCGGAACAATTTTTGCTATGGTATCATTTTTAAGTATCTCTTATAGCTTAGCTGGTCTGTTGCGGCAAACAAACAGACAATTTTTTTTTGGATTCGTGCTCCATTTCTGTTTCTTGTACTGTGTCTGTACATATATTCAATGTACAGACACAGTTTTATTATATGTTTATAGATTTTAAAGAAAATTAAGAAAAAGAACTTAACCTACAAACCCTAAAATATAAATAAATGCAACATGCAAACACTCAGTATTCAAGTGAATCGCAATAATCGAATGCAACTATTCGCCTATACTCTCCAGGATGCGTGCGTTCGCTACGAACAACTGAATCCCTATGGCAGCGGCGCGTTTTTTTTTTTTAGTAATGGCATCTCGCAATTCAACCATAGGGTTGTGTACCTGCTTAACCGGACTTGCCTGTGTACGCCACAAAAGAATTGTAGCCTCCAGCCAAGGATTGTGTAGTCACTTAGTTTGTAAGTTTATAAAAACTTACAAACTAAGCGACTATACGGACCTCGGCTTAGGGCGCTGGGGGAGGACAGCAAGGGACAGCTGGATCAGGGGTATTTAAAACTACTGGCTCAGCGGCAACGCGGGCTGGCTCGAGCAAGGGTCGTGAGGATGGGGATGAACAGGGTCGTCGCGATGGGCCTCGACGGCGAGGACGGAACGACGGAAAGCAGCGGTGCTGCTCTCAGCGCGCTTTATATAGCCACAGACGCGCAGGCGCGAGGCGTGTACGTACTCTGATAGAATACCTTAACAAATGTTCGCCGTGATTGTTTAAATTGACATAACTTTTTTATTTGTGAACCGATTGACATGAAATAAACTCTAAATGTTAAGTGAAGCTTACTACAATACATTAGTGAAAACCGCATCTAAATCGAATTAGCCGTTTCTGATATTAGCGTGCACAAACACACAGACAATCAGACAAACCGACAAACAGACAAAAAAAAAATTAATTACAATTTCGGGTTCGGCATCGATATAAAAACAACCCCTGCTACTTTTTTTTGATATACTTCCATTGTACAGACACCACTTTTCTACAATTTTTTTTATTGTATAGATTTATTTTGCAAATTACCGGGGTGGTCCCTCAGTTCACACGCACATAGGGGCCGAAACAAAGTCACATTTTCAGTAACGAAATTAGATAAATCCGAAATGTATGGTATTGGCATAAGCGTACAAAATGTCACGTGATTAATCGTTTTCAATCGCTAAGTACTAGACAATATCAAATTGTGTAACGAGTCTCGATCAATATTCCTATACAAATTCGTTGATAAGTGGGGTTCATGACAATCCGAATCGCTGAGATAACGAATTGTTCAATCAACAATTTTTGAAATCGATTTGACACGGAGCGATTGACACTGCCCTAAGCCCCATGGTATCTCTACTCGCTTCTCAATAATCGCCAAGGTGACTACGGTTCTCAATAATCATAGCTGCTGTTGCATTAGATTTCTCCAACGTTTAAAACCAATCCTTTGTAAAAGGATGCCTTTGTATAAACAACAATTGGGTATTTGAAAGGGTAGTCAATAACGTTACTTTTTATGAATTGTCAAAACGCGGAATTTCTACCTACGTGATTTGCATGAAATGTAAGAATGTGACGTCAAAGATTTTTAGAATCAAATGGAATACTTATTAGCATTAATTGCAATTTTACAATTATATTTTCGCATAATATTAAATTTATGTACGGTGATGGAAGTGTTAAAGAAGAGCGGTCTTTTTTCTATGTGATTTGTATGTGATTTTTAACCGTGTCAAATAGTCAATTATCGAGTCAAAAATTAGAATACTTACGGTTAAAATTGTCAGATACTGTTGTAACTCCACAGTGTTAATTTTCGTTACTAGTTCCATTAAGTTAACTTCTCTGTAGTCGTCTATCACTATAAAACCATTGACATAATCATTTGCTTTCAAGTATTCAGCGAGCTGAAAAAAAAGGGTTTTAAGTTACACTAGCTGCTCCCGCGCGTTTACGCCCACTGCTCGGCTCCTATTAAACGTAGCGTGATGTTTCATAGCCTATAGCCTTCCTCGATAAATGGACTATCCAACACAAAAAGAATTTATCAATTCGGACCAGTAGTTCCAGAGATTAGCGCGTTCAAACAAGCATGTATTTACAGAATTATTATCATTATTAGAATAGTAAATACAACTCTCTCTCTCTCTCTTTTGAATAGGAAACAACCAGATAATTTGCGATATTGAAATAATATTTATTTAAATCTATATCATCATCATTCTCCTGCTCTTATTTCAATTTATTTGGGGTCGGCGCAACATGTCTTTTTCTTAAATCTATATCTATACTAATATTATAAAGCTGAAGAGTTTGTCTGTTTGTTTGAACACTCTAATCTCTGGAACTACTAGTTTGAATACAAAAAATATTTTTGTGTTGGAAAGTCCATTTATCAAGAAAGGTTATATGCTGTATAACATCACGCGACGACCAATAGGAGCGGAGCATAAATGAAAATGTGGGTCATTCCCAGTTGTCACCACTGGTGACAAATGGCCAATAATGCAGCTCTAGCATCGCCCCCACCGGAGGCGTATCAATTTATATTTGCCATCTGTCGCCAGTGGTGACAACTGGGAACTAGAAGAATGGCCATTCCCAGTTGTCACGACTGGTGACGCCACCACTGGTGACAAATGGGAAAAATATTCCCATTTTGTCACCAGTGGTGGCGTCACCAGTGGTGACAACTGGGAATGACCCGAAAATGTTGCAAGAATGGGAAACATTATTCAAATATCATGTATGATGGCATTGCACCCCTTTAAAATTTAAAAATAAAAGACAAAATTTCCGAAAAAAGACTGCATATGTCTATCTTTTAAGATTGACTCACTATACCTTTTTTATGGTAATCAAATTTGTTCGAAATTAATGCATTATTTGCGAAGGATTTTTATCAACGAAATATTATTCGTTATCCAAATAAATATGTTATTAATTACAAGTATTTAAATGTAAACAAATTGCCCAGTTGCTGGGTTGTGGAGGTCAGATAGGCAGTCGCTCCAAGTAAAATACTGGTATTCAACTGCATACGGCTAGATTGGAAACCGACCCCAATATATTAGTTGAGAAAAAGCAAGGTAGATGATGATGATTTAAATGTAAACAAAATTGTCCTTGACATCACTTGATTTCAATCAATATCTTATGAGATATCTAAACCACTCTCTCTTTCAAGTGACGCAGACAAAGTTGCGCGGGTCAGCTGGTTCTGAATAACACGCTATTTGAATAAATTTTAAAATTAAACTTACGATTATGTTCAACTGGAAGTACTGCAGGAAAATGTCATTAGTAAAATGCTTCAGTTCTTGGAATTTTATAATCAGTACTCTGCAATTGTCTTGTGTTAATTTGGGTAGAGGTACCACATACCTGCGAAAAATATTTATTCATTAATTTATTTCATAACATCTACTATTACATGATAACACAATGCAATAATCGCGCAAGCGTGATAGTCTAGTGGCGTGACCGTCGGACTTCCAAGTCTAAGGTCTCGAGTTCGAACACAAGACACGCACCTTTGAATTATTCAGATTCATGAACGTATTGTATAATCACTTATTTAAAAAGTGGTGAAGGAAAACATCGTGAGGAAACCGGCATGCCTGAGAGATATTTCTCAACAGCATGTGAAGCTAAGTCTGAGGCACATGGCAGGCATAAAACACCAGGTTAGTCACTAACCACACGAAAAAGAAAAAAAATGGGCTTTTTTTTTCAGGCTGGGAAATCGTCCAATGACTTCTCCCGCTCTGGGTGGAGCGGAAGGGAGTGTCAGACTTTTACTGACTAAAACCCATCCATGTTCCTTCCTTAGCCCTTTATGTTCCAGGGTAACGGTAACCCTTTCGGACAATCCCGCTTACCCGGCAGGCTTGGCCCTGTGAGGCCCCTTCATATGCTGACACCTCTTTGAGGCCGCGTGGAACATATACGCGCCGTCCGGCACGGGCCTGGTGCTGATCAGACGGTGAGTCACCCATTACTCACCGTCCGCAGGCCCGCGGCTACGGTGGCCGGGAATCGTAAAAGGCCTAAAAGGAAATTGTGGGAAGAGAAGCAGCCACCTTCAAACTTCGTTAAACCCTGGGAACATTTGCCTCCTGGGCGTGATCTACAGTGGCCTATATGGAAAGCTCTCAATTGACTGAGTACCCAGATAGGCCGCTGCAGGCACAACCTGTCGAAGTGGGGGCTTAATGACCCACTCAACACCCAGTGCGAGTGTGACTCTCAGACTATTCCCCACTTAATGGAGTGTCTAGTGTCCGTTCACCTACACCTCGGATGACCTAAAGAATACAACTGATGCCTCGATGTGTGTCGCCTGGCCGCAATCAATATAATATAATCGAGGAAGAGTACTATTGACAGAATATCTATTCGAACATCTATAACTAATAAATAAAAATAAAATTATTTATTTCAGGCACATGTCTATACGATAACAATTAAAATGCCATTATTCGTAATTAAAATGCTGATTAAAAATAATTAATTAAATAAGCCAGAATGAATTATTAGCCTGAATATTGACAGGCTCTCAATATTTCTTTATCATGTACAAAACGGCTCTTATAGGAGACCATTTTTTTTTTAGGCTTGGATATCATCCAATGACTTCTCCCGCTCTAGGTGGAGCGGGAGGGAGTGTCAGACTCTTACTGTTCCGGGGTAGCGGTAACCCTTTCGGACAATCCCGCTTACCCGGCAGGATAAAGGAGATCCTTGGTTTACGTAATACGTCATAGAAATCGTCTACTCTGTTCTCCGCAAACACGTACAATACTAATACATAATTGTATATTTCTCATAGAAACATCATCTACACAAAATAACCATTCCATGTGTACAATAGTTCTTACCCCATCCCTAAAATGGAGTGCAGTTCCTTCCTCACGTCGGTCTTTGCGAAGAACTTTGGCATTAGCGTCTTCATCGTGCACAATCGGTCTATTTGCTTCTTCGTCTTCTCTACGGAACCTTTGCATGATATAAGCGATCTTTCTAAGTAGGCCTTGCCTGGAAAAGTGAAAAAAAATCATATGTAAGTGTTCTTTTAACTGAACAGACAGTTGTGCTGTTGGGAAGTTTGTTGATTTTATAAGAACCTGTTTTTTTTGAGTGTGTGAGAAATCCTCATTTAATGATCCCTCATGCAATGCTCTGGGTGGAGCGGTGAGGAAGTGTCACACTCTTACTGACTAAAACCCATCCATGTTTCTTTCTTAGCCCTTTATGTTTCGGGGTAGCGGTAACCCTTTCGGACAATCCTGCTGACCCGGCAGGATTCAGCCCTAACGGGCTAATTACTGACATCTCTTTGAGGCACGCGTGGAATACAAACGCGCTGTCCAGCACAGGCCTGGTCCCGATCGGACGGTGAGCTACCCATTACTCACCGTCCGCAGGCCCGCGCTTACGGTGGCCGTCACGCGGCTCCCGACGCCCGGAGCGTCTCCCGCGCAGAACCTGTACTTATAGTACAGATAGTACCATCCACGAAGACGCCCCCCACACTTTTTCCTAATTGCTTATAGTGCAAGTAAGTGTGCAACCTTTCGTTAGTGTAGAAGAGCTGTCGATACATAAGAACGCTACTAGTATACATCGAACAGCTGACGGCTTCTGCACTGACGCTCGGAACAAACTCCCCTCGCTCCGCGGCCCCCTTGACCAAAAATAGTGGGGTGGTATCTTCGTGGATGGCACTAAAATTGCCAGTCCATCATGAGCAAGCACGGTGAGCAATACTCGTGCCTTCTCTACAGGGTGTAACCGAAAGGGTATATACATACAAAAGGATATGCTACAGGCCACCAAACTGAACCACTTACTATGGGATCAACTACGAAAATGTGAAAAAAATCAGCAATTATAATATATGTATACAAAACATTGTAAAAAATTTCAAAAGAGTAACAGTGGAGTTTCTTGCCCATTCTTCTCCACACGAAACTACCTTTTGGAAGGGGCGATTCTTTTCAAGACTTGACGTTCAAAAGTGCCTTACGTGACTTTGACTTTGATAGCTGTTATATGCATTTCGACGAATCACGTGACCCTTTCGGTTACCCTGTATATGAGGATGGGGATTTACCTTATAGTGGGACATATTAGGCTGAAATTATTTTTAAAACTTCATAGGTACTAAGCTTATTAATTTAACCTTTTGAACGCCATTGTCACATATACGTGACAAGCAAGCGCATGCCCTGTATGCCAACGACACAAATAAGTGACAACGCGGGTACACTATAACACGAAATTAACAATTAAATCATTGCTTTTATGAGTGTTTATGCAGATATCTTAAAAATTTAAGCTCTCGTACGTATTTAATGACATGAAACAAATTAAAAGACACCATGGATATTGGGAAATTTATGGCAACAGGAAGAAATAAATTTGCAGCTTGGCGTGGAGGGCACGCGCGAAAGGTTATAAAATAACAATAATATAGAAAAAGGATGATTTGATTGAACCAATGCTTTATATCAAGTAATTTTTTACTCGACTTCTATTGTAAACTCAAACTCAAAGCATTTGTAATATTTCAAATAAACCAATTACACGCACTTTTGAACTGTCAAGGGGTCAGTCAGTCAGAAAGATGAAGCTAGTTGTCCATTCCAAAGCAGTAGGTACCTGCGGAGAAGAACAGGCAAACAACTCTACGGACACTCTTTTAAATCAGAATATGGTTACAAAATATGGGTGACATCATTCATGTGAGAACGATGCCAAACGCAAAAAGCCCCCGTAATAAAATATTTAAAAATGTAATGAAAAATAATTCAAAAATTAAACTAAATTTTATAAAATATCAATATGATAAACTGTTTCGATCTGTCGCCAATTTATAAACATTATTACTGTTAGGTATATTAAATATACAAATGAAATAATTCTAAATGTTTCTCTTAATATGCGGAACGTTAAATGTTAAGTAGCTGTTAGTAAATTTAAAAATAACTTATTCACCTTGACAGAATAGTTTCTCACATAAAGGCTCCCGCAGACAGGCATGACGAAAAAGTTATGCTCGCGAAGGAGGTGGCGGGATGGGAGAGAGAAAGGTCCTCCCGTCCCAGCCGCCGCGGGAGACGCTCCGGGCGTCGGGAGCCACGTGACGACTCCCGGCCACCGTAGGCGCGGGCCTGCGGACGGTGAGTAATGGGTGACTCACCGTCCGATCAGCACCAGACCCGTGCCGGACGGCGCGTATATGTTCCACGCGCGCCTCAAAGAGATGTCAGCATATGAAGGGGCCCCTCAGGGCCAAGCCTGCCGGGTAAGCGGGATTGTCCGAAAGGGTTACCGCTACCCCGGAACATAAAGGGCTACGGAAGGAACATGGATGGGTTTTAGTCAGTAAGAGTCTGACACTCCCTTCCGCTCCACCCAGAGCGGGAGCAGTCATTGGATGATTTCCCAGCCTTAAAAAAAAAAAAAAAAAAAAGACAGGCATGACGCGAATGTAGTAGAACAAATTCTATGAAAACTTTATAGAAGTTGTACGACCATAATCGCATCGCACCGTTGCATCGTGTGTCTACGGGAGCGTTAAACAATGATAATAATAAAGTAGTTTTAAGTACCAATAAAATTAGCTCGAATTATACCTCAACTAGATGAGAGAACACAACACAGCGCTACAGCGCTACACCGTTTTTCGTTGTGACCGGGATCGCGCGGCAACTGGTAAACGCGAGGGTGGAGGAGTTCTTGTTGCCATTTTAAAAACACTTCAACCTTTGTATATGGCCAACGCATGCGGCGGTTCTTTACACACCCACTTAGAATTTCTACTTATTCAATTACCCAGTCGTGACCATTCGAAACGGCACCTTATCAGTGCGGTTTACATACCACCAAAAACACCCGATGACGTCTATATTACTTACTTGAGTATGCTTTCGAACATTTTAAGTGATCCCGTGATAGATTGTTTTTACATAATAGGTGACTTTAATTTACCGAAACTGGATTGGCCTTCCGGAGTTGGTGCATGTAACCAGCTCAGTGAGATCCATTCATTTATTGGTAGGAATCTCGAAAATTTTCTTTCAGAATTGAACGCCGCGCAGTATCATAACTTTCCAAACGCGAACAATCGAACGCTAGATTTATTAATATCCAATGAACACTGCCAGGTTTATCAGCCAAGTGATCATTTAGTACCAGCCCAGTTGTGAAATTCAATTATAATAAGTGTGATTACGATCAAATTAAAGCTGATTTGTCTGAAACAGATTGGAATAGCTTGCTCGATCACCTTTCCGCACAAGAGTCTGTAAACACATTTTATGATTATTTATTTGAAGTTATTCGTAAGCATGTTCCCCTAAAATCCAACCGATGTTCTAACTTTCCCATTTGGTTTACTCGACCCCTTATAAGGCTATTCCGAAACAAAAACAAGGCTTGGATCAAATGGAAAGTTTACAATAACATATCCGACTTCGAGCAATTTTCTCTTTACCGACGTAGATTCAATAGTGAATGCTACCAATGCTACTCCAACTACATAAAGTCTGTCGAAGATAATGTTCACAAAAATCTCAAACTTTTCTGGAGCTATGTATCTAGTAAACGTGCTAATTCAGGGATTCCATCTAATGTCAAATTGGGAAACACTTCCTGCTGTGAGCCGCGCGATATCTGTGAACTGTTTGCAACGTACTTTAAATCTGTGTATGAACCATCTACACTCGATATTCATAATTGGGTGCCTCCTTCTACCTTCCATAGCGATAGTGACCTTATTAGTAAAATTTATATAAATCATTCAAAAATTCACAAAGAGCTCATATCGCTAGACTCCACAAAAGGTCCTGGACCTGACGGCATCCCACCTTCGTTTTTCAAACGTGTTGCTGATCAACTGTGTGATCCTCTGCATTTGTTATTTAATAAATGTATTGAACACGGCGTTTTTCCGGATGTATGGAAACTAGCACATTTGACTCCAGTCTTCAAAAAGGGATCCAAGCATGACGTGGAAAATTACCGCCCGATCTCCATCCTGTCCACCTTGTCAAAGCTTTTTGAGAAGTTAGTTTACAACGAAATATATCCCACTTTACACAAGTCCATAATTAAACAACAGCACGGTTTTGTCCGACAACGATCCACCTATACAAATTTACTCATTTTTGTTGGGAATCTTTTCGAAAACATGGATAATCGTTTACAAACCGACGCTGTGTATACGGACTTTCAGAAGGCTTTTGACAAGGTGGACCACGAATTGCTATTACAAAAAATAGCTTTTAATGGTATTCGCGGAAATTTGCTGCGTTGGTTCACATCTTACATAACAAACCGTACTCAAAAAGTTGTGATCAATGGTTATCAATCCGAGCTAATTTCAGTCACCTCCGGAGTCCCGCAGGGATCAATTTTGGGTCCTTTATTATTCACTATTTTCATAAACGACATTATTTGTTGCTTTAAACACTCCAACTTTCTACTATACGCGGATGATTTAAAAATTTACAAAACTATAAATAGTTTTGAAGATTGTTTATTACTTCAAAGTGACTTAGATCGACTTTCTACATATTGTACCACAAATAAACTATTACTGAGTTTACCCAAATGTAACGCTATAACTTTTACAAAAAATAAAAAACAACATCTATGTAACTATTATTTATCTAATGCAAAACTAAATAGAGTCTATTCACTGCGGGACCTCGGGGTGATATTGGACTCAAAACTTCATTTCAGCACGCACATAGATACTATTATAAACAACGCGCTTAGAATGTACGGTTTTGTTATGCGTAACAGTAGAGATTTTAAACGTCCATCAACTTATAGATATTTGTTTATATCTTTAGTTAGGCCATGTCTGGAGTTTGCTACTATGATATGGAACCCTTACTATAGAAAGTATATTGAATCAATCGAAACAGTACAACGAAAGTTTCTGCGAGCCATGCATTGGAGATGTAGTCACAGCCAAGCCACGTATGATACATTGTTAAAGTATTACAACCTGCTTTCTTTAGAATCCAGAAGGCTGCTTCTTGGAGCAATGTTTGTTCACGGTATTATCCATAACAAATATGACTCCTCTGATATATCCAATAAACTGTGTTACCTTGTTCCGAGAACAGTAGTGCGTAGACGAGCGCGCCCATACCGTTTACTAGCAACTAATACCAGCCAAATATGTCACTCTAATGCTGGGTCTCGCGCTCCTCTGCGTCAACTGGTGGATTCTTACAACGACAGATTTGAGAGCATAGATATTTTTAACCTATCCGCTAACAAATTTAGGATACTTGTAGTCGAGTCTATAATGGCATCATAATTTTATTCTAATAAAAGAAAGATCTTTTATAATTTTAATAGTTTAATAATGTATTTAACTCGCGTAGCATAATTAATCATAAGTTAGTGATCAGTGGATAATAGTGTTGGTAGTGCAATAAGTGCCACTAGTTTAAGTTTATATTTTGTTTACGACATGTTTTGTACTGCTGTTTTTTATCCCTAAATAAATAAATAAATAAAAGAACCTGTTTTGGTTGACGAAGTCCTCCTTGTCTGAGGGACTTCTGTCAATCAAACCCCCAGCGGTCCCTTCTACAACTCCTGCAACCTCTTTTTTGAGGGTGGAAGTCATCAAATGACCCCTCCTGCTCTGGGTGGAGCGGAAGGGAGTGTCAGACGCTTACTGATTAAAGCTCATCCATGTTCCTTCGTTACCCCTTAATGTTCCGTGGTAGCGGTAACCCTTTCGGACAATCCCGCTAAAATACTAAAGTACCTCTGACCTATGTTTTATTGGTTTTTACCACACTAATATTTTTGAATTTTGTTTTTTTATTTTATGGATGGAACTGTTTTCTACGACACTGCTGGGCACAGACCTCTTTGTCCGTATTCCAAACACGCCAATTCAAAGTCAATTTAAAATAAATTGTCTGACTTATTTGAAAGTCAAAATTAAATAAATATTCTGTCGTTGTCCCTTCCAAAAGTAAGTGTCGTATGGGCCAGAAACCCCACCTTTTTAGTCTTTACAAAAGTTTAACAAGATTTTTTTATTTTTATAATTTTTTTTGTTTGTATTATTGTAGTTTTTTGTTGTTTTGTAATCAATCATTGCAATCCTTTTAACATTCAGGTGTTAAAATGGTCCTTTCGGTAGCGAGTCGAGTTCTTTGCCTTTTTCATTTTTTTTTTAACCCTGTTGACTCGGTTAATCCACAAAAAAAAAGAAAAAATTGGAAGGTACTTACTGAAATCTTTTTTGATAATATGGTCCTGTTTCTGAATCCAATCACTTAAAATTTTGATAGCTTCTTCAAGTCTTTCTGGCTTATCCAAATTATATATTTTCCTCAAGCTTTCAACAGTGCCTGGTGGCTGTTTTAGAAATCCAGTATCCAAAATCTCGTCCATTTTGTAAGTTTTGAAATTTTCAAAACTCCTTTTCACACTTTAATGATATTCTATTTTTAAAATATCTAATGTCACATTTGTCGTTTTTTTTAAAGTATTTGCTTAATTTTTTCCGTGTTCATTGAAGCTCGAGATCCAACTGTATTAGATTATCATTTCAAACCAGTATTTATAACCTTTGCTAATAATTATGTTTGAAGAATCGAAGGACAGTCAACGCCAAAATTAAGTTATATTATTCGTTCAACGTTTCAATTAACTAATTATCAAAATAATTTATATTTCTCTTCTTAAAACAATTCATTAACTGGGCTTAGGTATTTTTTCAGTTTTTCTTATCACTTCAAATGTAAAAGTATTTAAGTTCACAGGATCTTTGGCACATGCACGTTTGTCCTTAGATTTTAGATTTTGTTTTGGGTATACTCTTTACGTAGGTAGTCTAGTAGCTCTAGCTAGTCTCGGTAACCTTGATGTAATAATACTTCATCGATTTCGGAATTGAGAATTTTGCGTCTTCAAATGCTACCCATACTAGTTGGATCTCCTTCTTCTTTTCGTGTGGTTAGTGGCTAACCTGGTGTCAGAGTTTAATGCTGCCCATGGGCCTCTGACTTAGCTTCACATGCTGTTGAGAAATATTTCTCAGACATGCTGGTTTCCTCACGATGTTTTCCTTCACCGATTTTTAAGCAAGTGATAACTATACAATACGCACATGAATCCGTATTATAAATATATTTAATAAGTATTATATTCTAGATACTTATAAATAATTGTACAGGTACATCGATATGTTTTCGGTAAAAAAATAAAAAAGTGTTTTACATGTCATGTTGTTTACGATAGCCATTTAAATATAAATTCAAGGCATCACGTGTTTTATAGACGTAATAAAAGTATCTATAATGTAAAAAATACTCTATTAAACTGATAAAAGCATACAAAAAAAAATTATAATAATAAATAAATTAAAAATGAAAATATCTGCCTTGAAGCCTCTAAGCAGCCTGCTGGCAAATTCAGGTCTAGGCTGTCGATTGCAGAGAGTTAAGGTTATATCCCACCTCCTTTACAATTTGCTAATGATGGAGCTAATTAAAATAATAACTAGCTACTTCCGCGCGGTTTAACCTATATGTTACATAGCCTATAGCCTTCCTCGATACATGGACTATCCAACACAAAAATAATTTTCCAATTCGGACTAGTAGTTCCAGAGATGAGCGTGTTCAAACAAATAAACTCTTCAGCTTTATAAAATTAGTATAGATAATATCCCTGGACATTTCACACAACGCTATATAGTCCCAAGCTAAGCAACCTAAATACATTCATATTATACAGAGACAAACACTGAAATATTATTTAGTTTCGTATGTTAAAAGTTATAATTATGTGTTTAGAAATATGTTTGGTTATGTGTTATGTTATCACGTATTAGTATGATAAAAAAGATATTGAATTAATTATGTAAAACTGCCAATACATTAAAAATGTACAGACGTCAGCACTTCAAGTTACTCCAATCTGTCTTTCTTTAATAGTTTTTCAACTTTATTACGTAATATTTACATACCTAAAAAGACTTAAAATATAAGACTAACAATAACCATGTACAAGTATATAAAACGGGAAAAAATCAAAGGGGCGCAAAAAATTCGTCCACTTCGCCGACAACAGGAAAAGTTCCCAAAAGGCTGGCAGCATTGCCCCGTTGTATGGCAATGCTGATTCATTGACCGAAAAATAGGTTAGCCTCTGGTCACGTGAAATTATTAAATCATGTAAAATGTTTTTTTTTACCGCCAAAGTAGAAAATTTCCATCGTTTAATTAAAAACAAAACAGCTGTTGCTTACAAAACGTGCAATATCCACACGGTCAAAATACATGGATCAAATGTTTTTTTTTTTAACAATGGGCGATGGATTTCGACGCTGGTCTAGAATCACGTACTCACGTCATGATACCATTTTACGCGTCGATATTCCTTGAAGCCTTATTTTTTTTTAATTGATTATATTCTCTTCTTATCGTATGGTTAGTGACTAACCTGGTCTCGAGAGTTTTTACGGTGCCCATGGGCCTCTGACTTAGCTTCACATGCTGTTGAGAAATATCTCTCAGATATGCTGGTTTCCTCACGATGTTTTCCTTCACCGATTTTAAGCAAGTGATAATGTGAGCTATTATTTAAAAAAATGCCAGATGTTCAAAATGGCGAAAGGGTTGAAATAAATGATACAATATGCATTATGCTTTTTTCATTAAGAACATGCTTTATTTAATTTTTAAAGTACATACTTATCAAACCATAAAAAAAAAACTAAATAAATGGTTACTTGTATAACACTTAATATTAATAATACTAAATCAATAACTACCATCACAGCTAATACAAAAATGCAAAATTAACATAATAAAGGTCATAATAGTTTTTTCTTGTAACCTTTTTTTTTTTTTTTTAAGGCTGGGAAATCATCCAATGACTGCTCCCGCTCTGGGTGGAGCGGAAGGGAGTGTCAGACTCTTACTGACTAAAACCCATCCATGTTCCTTCCGTAGCCCTTTATGTTCCGGGGTAGCGGTAACCCTTTCGGACAATCCCGCTTAGGAAAGAACACCGTATTGTTGTGTGTGTGTGCGCGTGTGTGTGCGTGTGTGTGTGTGTGTGTGTCATAACCTGGGTCAATTTTATTTTCTTTCTGGTTTTGTACGATCAGTAAAGAATTCGATAAACATCTAGTCTTTTTACAAACCAGATTTTTCAACATACGGGGCCGATTTGTTTGCAAATATGAAGGTCCGCGCATACTTGGAGAATAGTAGTGTCCATATTATGGGTGTTCTAAGTTTATAGTTAATCGATGTCGGTTCTAGTTATGTTTATGAAATACTTAGTAAGGTAGGTAGGTGGTATTTTTTTATTCTATGAAAAGGTCAGATAGGCAGTCGCTCCATGTAAAATACTGGTACCTATTTCAACTGCATCCCGTTAGACTGGAAGCCGACCCCAATATACACACATCAAAAGTGTCTAGGGATCAACATATATTTTTGCAATAACTTTTCTCTTGATTGATATTAATTTAAATTTTCTTTAAGGATTCATCAAATAAAGTGTTTTCGTTTGTCACAGTAACGATAAACCAAGTCACCTTTGCATTAATAAAGAAATTTGCCATTTTCCTAATAAAGGGATTTTTGACATTTGAACCACTAACATTAAAGTTCGAAAAAAAGACTGAAATAACAGTTTTCTTTAAAATTTTATTGGGTAACTTAAACAATTAATAATCCGTGTTTCTACCGCGAACACTAACAACACAAGAACATCGGTTTGGCATACTCAAAATGAGTTCATCCAAATCACGCTGTGGAATGGCCGCCCATGTTCGTTGCAACAACAAAAAAAGGTCTTCTTGCAACTGGATACCCTCCATATTCGGCAGAGCTCTTCTCTGTAGCATATCCCATGCATGCTCAATCGGGTTCAAGTCTGGCGACTGAGCAGGCCAGGGCAGGACATTGATGTTAGCTGCGGCGAGAGTCTGTCTTACAACTCTTGCGGTGTGCGGTCGTGCATTATCATGCATTAACTGAAATAAGGGACCGATTTGCACTTGTAGAGGAACGATGACGTCAGATACAATCGTCTCAGCATAAATTTGAGCGTTGAGGTTGCCTCTGATCCAAATCAACTCAGTTCTTCCGCCGATCCAAATACCCGCCCATACCATGATGGTTCCACCACTATAAGGATGGACTTCCTGGCAGGATTTTAATCGCTGTTGGCGTCCAGGGGTTCTCCAGTGTCGTATACGTCTTGTATCCGGTCTCATACCAAAACGAGACTCATCAGAAAAGCACACGAAACGCCATTGTTCTTCTGCCCAATTTCTGTGTTCAAGAGCCCATTGATATCGAATCCTACGATTGTGCATTGCTATAGGTGGTACCCGTAGCGGTCTTCGGGAATGAAGGTTCACTTCATGCAAGCGGTTTCTGACTGTTTGGTCGCTAATTAAGTTCCCTGAAGAGTGATGAAGCCTCACGGCTAACATCATGGCGGTTATTGTTGGAGCTCTTCGAGTTAAGATTTGAATGTATCGGTCTTGTCTCCGTGTCGCCAGACTTGAACCCGATTGAGCATGCATGGGATATGCTACAGAGAAGAGCTCTGCCGAATATGGAGGGTATCCAGTTGCAAGAAGACCTTTTTTTGTTGTTGCAACGAACATGGGCGGCCATTCCACAGCGTGATTTGGATGAACTCATTTTGAGTATGCCAAACCGATGTTCTTGTGTTGTTAGTGTTCGCGGTAGAAACACGGATTATTAATTGTTTAAGTTACCGAATAAAATTTTAAAGAAAACTGTTATTTCAGTCTTTTTTTCGAACTTTAATGTTAGTGGTTCAAATGTCAAAAATCCCTTTATTAGGAAAATGGCAAATTTCTTTATTAATGCAAAGGTGACTTGGTTTATCGTTACTGTGACAAACGAAAACACTTTATTTGATGAATCCTTAAAGAAAATTTAAATTAATATCAATCAAGAGAAAAGTTATTGCAAAAATATATGTTGATCCCTAGACACTTTTGATGTGTGTAGTTTGGAAAAGGCTAGGCGAAATAATTAGGTATAAGTTATAAAGTGAAATAAGTAGGTATAAGTTACTAACATAGTTTTAAGCTTTGCTAATGATTTTCATATCTATACATCTGAAATAAAACAAAATTAGTATTTTTACAATATTAAATTAAAATCAACCTTAATTTTTCTGACCTGACCAGACCTGTCAGTGATTTAGGTTGTCGGTATTTTGTTGTGAATATTCGCTATTTACCTTCGAGCGGTAGTGTAATGCTAGCAAAACATTATGTACAGATGCGTGTTGGGTACAAAAATCGTGGCAATATTTAAAGTATGTGTGTCTGCCTAGCCGTTTCCCAACTGTGATAGGGTCGGCTTACAGTCTAACCGGATGCAGTAGACTAGACTTTGGTAGTCTCTATTTGACATGGAACGACGATACCCCTTGCCATGACTGAATGTCAGGCTTACGGGTTTCTGACGACCCGTAACGACTGTAATATTTGACGACGGGATTCGTTATCAGTGGGTCGCGTCATCGGAAATAACACTCACAAAAACTTCGTTAACACTTTTAATTACTTGCTAACTCGCACTGAATATACAAAATAATCAAGGATGGCTCGATTAAGAACTAAGGAACGCGGGAAGTTTAGCGCGGAGTACTTAACGAACGTCCACTCAGCCTGACGGACCGATTCAAAGTGTCATTACTCAACTGTCACCGCACACTTGTGCTCCCCACTTACAGGTTAGCTAACCTACCTGTCAACGTCGCCTGTCAATGTCAAATAGCTGATTATACTTCCGGTTCGACATTTGACTCGATTATTCGCTCGGTGTTGCCATTACTCCACGCTAACCATCCCCAAGTTATTACTTGACGTTCCGAAACGTAAGCTGTCAAATCTAACTACATAATTTCTCTAGTGAGAGATAGATGGCGTTGATCCAGATTGATTGATATGATCGATGGCGTCAACGCTTCGACATATTTAAAGTAATTTATTGAAAAATGTAAATCTAATCATATTAAACATTTAAAAGCTAAATATTTATAATAATGTGTACAGAAATAATATGAATAATAATCAAAACGTAGCGAAAACACTTTTTTGAGAAACCTTCGATATCTCCGTAACCAGTAGGTTCTGAGGCATGGTGGACCCCATGGTACCTAAACAGTAGACCCCTGGAATGAGTGGCCCTTAAATCATTAAAAAATACACATTTCATTATTTAAAATCATTATTCAGTCGTTGTCATCTTCAATTGTTTTATTTCTGTCAATCGTTTGAAGATGATGGAGACATGATGAGGTTTTAAACAAGTTTAAAGTTAAACGCATTTAGAGATTTATGCATAGCGGGTTTTACACTTGCAAATTTAAAACTATCATCTATTCAAATGATATTATTTTATTCGTGTCCTGTTGACATTGTTCACAAGGTTGCAAAATTAAAATAAATTATTCTGTTTGGCTGGTAAACCAGCTAGCTTAGTTGACTATTTTTTTCTTTTTTTTCGTGTTTATTTTTACGTGTTAAGTACAGTCACGAGCACCAATATGTATACACCTAGTAATTTTCAGAACCGATTTTCTCATAAAATAACTATTTCAACTTAGAGATACGACATGTACGGTAAACCTATGGATTCAATGTGCAATGTATGTGACAACATACAAATTAATTCAATAACTGAGCAAAAAACCGCTTATGAAATTAGCTAAGTGTATACATAGTTTTGCTCGTGACTGTACATACAGTGGACTGATCGTCAGTCGTAAGACTTTGAGGTGGGTAAGCAGAGTTCGGAGTTTAAATAGAATAAGAAGCTAGTTTCTTGTCATTGATTTGCGTTTTCTGTATGTATATGATTTAACGTAATATTTTCTTTTTTTGCTTCCATAATGCGTGTGTGTGTGTTCCATATGTGTGTGGCTGTCGCTGAAAATCAGCGCAGTGACTCCGTCTCGCATGGGGTCGAAGCATTATGCTGAGCGATGGTTTTGCGCGGGTGTGACGCATATTCCCCCCCAACTTGTTTTTTTGATGCTTGTTTTTTTTAACCGGCTTCTAAAAAAGGAGGAGGTTCTCAATTCGACTGTATATATATATATTTTTTTTTATGTTTGTTCGCGCATAACTACGTTGCTTGCCAACCGATTTGAAAAATTATTTTTTTGTTGGAAAGGGTATACTTCCCAAATGGTCCCATAAAATTTTTATCGAAATCGGATAAGCGGTTTTTGAAAAATCACCAAAAATCAAAAAAAAATCCTACTTAATATATGTGGACGATGTTCTAATAAGTTCCTGTCACTGTAATTTACATACCAGGTTGTGGTATTAAAATTTTTTGTAAAGGTACCACAACTAAAAAGTGAAAAATAAAAACTTTTTTACAAAAAATGAAACCGACTTCCAAAAAAAACACTACAAAGTGAAAAATAATTTTGATTTCGGAAGTCGGTGGCAAAAAATGTAAATACAAAACCGAAGACACCGACTTCCGAAATCAAAATTATTTTTCACTTTGTAGATTTTTTTTTTTGGAAGTGGGTTTTATTTTTTGTAAAAAAGTTTTTTTACTGCGTCATGTTTGCCGTATAAACGTATTTTCTTTCTGTTTTTTCTTCTTTGAACATAGTTGATAGGTTTTACAAAGACATGCTCTTTTCAAATCTTTCTTTATTGCTAATTGTTTACATAATAAATATTTGTCATGTATATTTATCTACACGTAAATATATATGTTTTTCACTACATGTAGGTATATGAAAATAATACGGTACATACACCAAAATAACATTTTTTACAATTTTAGTCTGTCTGTCTGTCGGTTTTTTCCGGCTAATCTCTGAAATGGCGGGACCGATTTTGACGGGACTTTTAGTGGCAGGTAGCTGATGTAATTAAGAGTAACTTAGGCGTTTTGCATATTTAAGAAAAAGTAATTTGTTTTAGAAAAATAACAGTAAGGCGGAACAAAGTTCGCCGGGTCAGCTAGTCTAGAATAATTGATTCCTTAGCTCTAGTCTACACTCAAATTTCTGAAGGCTCCAGGCATGCCCATGTATTCCTCATTGAACTTCCCGGCGTGTCGTTTTGTTTCATCCGAGCAAGCTTTGTTCATCATTTTCATATACTCCACATGTTTTTCTGAACTTAATTCTTCTACCCAATCAGCTGTAATGAAAAAACAATATTAACAGACCGGTTTCAATTGTCTTGGAAACTTTTCTTCTGAGAAAACTTCAATTTTAGTTGTTGATCTTTGCTTTATAGATGTTATTGATTAGTCGTAATTGGTACGACCAAAAAACACAATGTATGGTTTTTGTGTGAAAGGTCACAAATATATCTAGAAAAAGCTGACCTTAGAGGAAGGCTGCAAATATGTATTATAATAGTAATAATTGACTATTTGAATCGGTCAAAAATAATATATGAAATCACATGGAAGAAAGCCCGCTCATCATAAAAACTTCCATCACCGTACAGAAATTAAAAATAATGCGAAGATATAATTGTTGAATTGCATTAAATACTAATAAGTATTCCAATTGATTCTAAAAATCGATGACGTCACATTGTGTTTTTTTCATACAAATCACGTACAAATGCCGCTCTTTGACAGTTCTTAAAAAGTAACGTTATTGACTACCCTTTCAAATACCCAATTATAATTGTTCCACTGCAGGCCAAAGTTCCCTTTCCTTTCTCCGCTCAACACAATCCTGAGCCAATATCCCTCCTATGAGCGTCTAGTCCGTTTCGCTATCTATGCCTGGGTTTTCCGCGATATTGTTGGACGTTTTCCGTAACCCGTGATATGGTGGTCTTAGACCATAATGCATTTGTCATACGGCAAACGTGCCATTGCCATTTGAGCTTGACTGCTTTATGGGTGATCCCTAACATTTGCGAAAACACAGTACACTGTACTGGGTTTTTAAAAGAACAAATATATTCATGGCCGAGATACTGATTGTCTATGGTTTTAATGGCTAGGATACGAGGTTTTTTAGCTGCTTCGCACGGGTGTATTTAGTCATCATCTGCCTAGCCTTATCCCAACTATGTTGGGGTCGGCTTCCAGTCTAACCGGATGCAGCTGAATACCAGTTTTTACATGGAGCGACTGCCTATCTGACCTCCACAACCCAGTAACTGGGCAATACGATACCCCTTGGTAAGACTGGCTGTCAGATTTTCAGGCTTCTGACGACCCGTAACGACTGTCAAAGATGCACAAATGACAGCCAGGACCAACGGCTTAACGTGGTTTCCGAGGCACTAGCACAAGTGTAGCTTAACCTGATGGATCGACCTATGCGGCTGTTAGTACTTATCCACGAGGTCCTAATTGTCTCCTCAGGTGTATTTAGTGACTTAGTTTATTTTTTAGAAATGTGCGTTTTATTTGTTTAGGACTAAACATTTTTCTTTCTTTTATTACTTACAACATTCTTATAACTAACAATAATATGATGTCCTTACCTTGCAATTTTTTAATAGATCTTTCAGTCCCACCGTATTCAACGGGCAAAATTTCTTTCGGCACTACTTTATGTAAATCTTCTATGCTTTGTTGCACATGTATTCTATTGCCCATCTTCTCATTAATGAACTGCTTAACCAACTTAATCAAGAGTTCAATGGCTTTTGAATCGGTTAGTACGTGTACACTCTTGATTCTTGCGCCATAGCCTTCCTGTAAGAGAGAGATGGAGAGATTAACACGCAATATTATTCCTTTTAACCAACTCCAACTCCGCCTTTTTTTTTTGAGGGTAGGAAATCATCCAATGACTTGAGCGTCAGACTCTTACTGACTAAAACCCATCCATGTTCCTTCCATAGCTCTTTATGTTCCGGGGTAGCGGCTTCACTTTCGGACAATCCCGCTTATCCGGCAGGCTCGGCCCTTGCGGGCCCCTTCAAATGATGACATCTCTTTGAGGCGCGCGTGGAACATGTACGCGCCATCCGGCACGGGCCTGGTCCTGATCAGCAGGAGAGCTACCCATTACTCACCGCCCGCAGGCCCGCGCCTCTATCTCCGCCTTGGAGTGTAAATGTGGTGCTGTTTCACAAACGACGGGCATGTGCTGCCCTATGCACGTTACAGCAACTGATGGACGCTAGTGATGGTGCCAAACACGTAGCCGAATTCTGGGCCAAATCCATTTAGATTGCCATCGATAAGAAGAAGAATCCATTTTTAACAATTGAAGTTAAAAATATCTATAGGGTTTTAGATAGGGTTTCAGCGGGATTGTCCGAAAGGGTTACCGCTACCCCGGAACATAAAGGACTAAGGAAGGAACATGAATGGGTTTTAGTCAGTAAGATTCTGACACTCCCTTCCGCTCCACCCAGAGCGAGAGGAGTCATTTGTTGATTACCCACCCTCAAAAAAAGGGTTATAGATCATTATTTTTGGAATAATGAAAGTTATCTTTTGTTTATCTTTTGACTGTCTCAATGGTCTAGTAATTGCAAGCGCTGCTTCTGAGCGTGAGGTCGAGGTTTGATTCCTAGTTCGGGCAAAGTGTTATTCGGTTTTCCTGTTAGGTTTTTTTTAGTAGCAGCCTGGAATCTGGATTTGTGACGGTTAATGGCAATAGGCTTGCCCCTTTATATTACATGGGATATCTCTGCCTAACCCTTTGGATATTACAGGCGCGATGTTTGGTTTATGTATTGACATTATTATATTTATGAGTTACAATAATTAAATCGGTTTAAAAGGACTGATCGCGTTCAGTTTTATTGATGAAATCAGCCCCAAGAAACTAAAGTAAAAGTAAAGTGGTTTGACTTTTTAAAATATGTATTTCAAAATTATTTAAAAAGTTATGTTGGTATAGTTGACCTCGTAATAAATATTTTACCATTTTAACAAAAATTCCAAGTAAATTAAAATTTCAGTGACATTCTATATAATAAACTAACTGCTACATTGAGCGTTAAATATTTTTTATGACCTGCAAGTGACATTCAACCGTATAACAGCAATTACTAGGTCGAATATAAAACGTCAGCATTCATTTCTCTGCGATCTATTTAAGAAAATTTAGGAATTACAAAAAAAAATATTCAAAATTTTTATGTAAGTATAAAAAATTATTCTAAAAATAAAAAAACAAATTACTTACGATTAAAATCGTAATGAACTGCTGTAACTCCATAGTGTTCATTTTCGCCATTAGGTCAAATAAATTCAGTTCACTGTAGTCGTCTATTAAAATGAAACCATTAACATAATCATGTGCTTTTATGTACTCAGTAAGCTGAAAAGAAAAAATACAATAAGCACGCAGAGTAGCTTGTGGCTAAGTAATAACAGCCGCACGGATCGATCCTTCAGGTTTAGCTATGCTTGCCGGGGTTGGTCCGTAGATGGGTGACCGTCTTAACATATCGAGACTCCTCCGTGCTTCGGAAAGCACGTTAAACCGTTGGTCCCGGCTGTCATTTGTGCATCTTTGACAGTCGTCAGAAGCCCGAAAATCTGACAGCCAGTCTTGCCAAGGGGTACAGTATTACCCAGTTACCGGGTTGTGGTGGTCAGATAGGCAGTCGCTCCATGCAACATACTAGTATTCAGTTGCATCCGGTTAGACTAGAAGCCGACCCCAACATAGTTCATTCATCTTTCATCTGATATGGGAATAGTAGTTTCCCAATATTTCAATTATTTCAGTGTCATTGTTTCACACAATGGCACTGATTTCACCTAAACAATTTGTTAATTCTAGGAGATTTTTGTCTAATATGAAATGTTCTCAAAAGAACCGTCTTTGTGACGTTGCAAATGGCGGTCATTTTCGTGACGTAATATTGAAAAGTAACTCTTAAATATCAACGTGATTATTTATTTTACCTTAAAGATTACATGTTTCGTTATGCAAATAAAAAACGACTAGGTATTATAAATGCGAAATTTTGGATTAATGTTTGCTACTTAATCACGCCAGAGGAGCTCGTGGTTAAGTACTAACAGCCGCTCAGGTCGATCCACAAGGTTAAGCTACGCTTGCCGGGGTTGGCCGTGGATGAGTGACTCTTTTTACATACTGAGACTCCTCTGTGGCCCGGAAAGCACGTTAAGCCAAAATGACAGCCAGTCTTACCAAGGGGTATCGTATTGCCCAGTTACTAGGTTGTGGAGGTCAGATAGGCTGTCGCTCCATTTAAAATACTGGTATTGAACTGCATCCGGTTAGACTGCAAGCCGACCCCAATATAGTTGGGAATAGGCTAGGCAGATGATGACTTAATCACGCCAGAACGGCTGAATGGATTCGAATGTTTGGCACACAGATAGTTTATAACGTAGATACTTTTTATCTCAGTAGTACGCCCCATGGGATAATATCCGATATCCACACGGACGAAGCCGCTGGCAGAAGCTAACAAAGTTATAACTATTTACAACGCCTTCATGACTTATGCACCAATTTCACACAATCCATTCCATCGCATCTATCTTCCCATACGACATTAGCCCTTATTTATCAGTAATAATAGAGCTTTAGACTGCATGAATTGTGTGGGACCATTGCGTTCACGCTGCAGCTGGGACATGAGGCTCTCTCCCTCTAACTTCCCGCTACCACCTTCGTTAGCATAACTGCTTCGCAGAAGGAGGCGACTGCTTTTTACTCTCTCTCGCTTTGGACCATGGATTGAACCAGGGCCGGACGCGAGAGATCGCCGCCGTTGCCGGTCGCCGCTTTTCCCCTAGGATATTAGCGCTTATTTCTAAGTAATAATAGAGCTTTAAGCCGCATGAATAGGATGGCACCATTGCGTTTCAGCAGCTCTTGGCGGTACGGTCCCGAAGCGGAACCATTATAAGCCCTGCGATACGTAAAAGGTATAGGTGTCCACTTACGATTATATTATATTGGAAATACTGCAAGAAACTCTCCGGTGTAAAGTTCTTGTTGGTCATTTTTATGACAAGAACTCTGTAAAAGTCTTCTGTAATTGTTGGTAGGGGAATCAGCCACCTGCAACAAATTATTAGGGACCTTTATAGACTACGATGAAAACAAATGTCGTGGCAGGTGCGCGGTCAATTAGAAAATTATAGCCGTGCGGCTTTTTTTTAAAATCATGAAATCATCCAATGACTGCTCCCGCTTTGGGTGGAGCGGAAGGGAGTGTCAGACTCTTACTGACTAAAACCCATCCATGTTCCTTCCGTAGCCCTTTATGTTCCGGGGTAGCGGTAACCCTTTCGGACAATCCCGCTTACCCGGCAGGCTTGGCCCTGAGGGGCCCCTTCATATGCTGACATCTCTTTGAGGCGCGCGTGGAACATATACGCGCCGTCCGGCACGGGTCTGGTGCTGATCGGACGGTGAGTCACCCATTACTCACCGCCCGCAGGCCCGCGCCTACGGTGGCCGGGGGAGTGAAGATCCCCTGACCTTTACAGCACTAATGAAGAAGAACGGGCAAGTAACTCCACAGACACTTTTTTAAACAAAATATTGGTTACATCATTCGGCATAAATAAAACTTAAGTCGGCTAGTAGGTACTATCTCTGCTTACATATTATTATTTTTTACCTATCAGTAGAGACCTACAAGAACAATAGACATAACGGACAGTCTTCTGTGCAGGGCCTGCATGGAGGCTGAGGATACCGTCTACACGTACTCTTTGAGTGCACAGGCGTTACACTGATCAGGACACAGATTTTCGGAACACCCATATCTTTCACAGATGTACTACCCAGGCCAGGAGACGTGATCAACTTCTGGAGGGAGGCTGGCTGGAATAACCACCAAAGGCCGCCATGGCCCACGCACAATGGCCCGCCTAAGGACTGAGTTCGGAAACCAAAACCTGAAGATGAAGATAAAGATACCTACAAGATGTAAGTACTTACGCTACATCCAAAATGCTCTGCAGTTCCATCTTGACATTGGTTTTCGAAAAGAAGTTTGGTATCAGCGTCTTCATTGTGCACAATCGGTCTATTTGCTTCTTTGATTTTTCTACGGAACCTTTGCACGATATCAAGGTTTTCTCCAAGTAATTGTTACCTGAAAGTGTTGGAAATTGAACTTTAATACTTCTATTTTACATCTTGTTCTGAATTTAAAATAATTATTTCCACAAAAAAAATTACGAAAACTACTTTAAGGCTGATTTCATCAATGTCATAATTCTTAGGGTTGACAGTGACAGGTGTTGAAAGCAGTTTAAATGCGCTGATCGCGTTCAGTGTCATAAGTGAAATTGGCACTTGCAATAAAATATACTTTATTTATTTATTATAACCAACAAAAAAAGGAGCTCACGGCCCGCACGTATCGACCATCAGGTTAAACAACGCTTGCCGCGGTTAGTCCGTGGATGGGTGACCATCTTTACATATCGAGAATCCTCCGTGCTTCAGAAAGCACGTAAGTCGTTGGTCCCGGCTGTCATTCGTGGATCTTTGATATTCGTTACGGGTAGCCAGAAGCCCGAAAGACTGACAGCCAGTCTTATCAAGGGGTATCGTATGACCCAGTCACTGACTGGGTTGTGGAGGTTAGATAGGCAGTCGCTCCATGTAAAATACTGGTATTCAGCTGCATCCAGTTAGACTGAAAGCCGACCCCAACATAGTTGAGAAAACGCTAGGCAGGCAGAAGCAATAAAAAAAACAATACACAGAAGTAAAGATTAATTATATCATTTCTGTCATTTTTTTAAAGAGGACAGAGCGAGATTATGTTTTAAATATTAGGTTTGTTTAGCGCTAAACGCATTAAATGTATTGTGGGACATGCGAGCCTTTAAAATTACATTAAATAAAATATTTTCAGAAAAATATTTAAACATTTGTTCATAAAATAAACATTTAAAAATAATTATTTTAAGTAAATAAAAATATTTTTTTATTATTATATAATAATAATAATTACTGATTTATTTATCAGATAACATGATCCATAATGGTTAGGTATTATATGCAGACAAAAAAATAATATTCATGGGCATACAGATTTATTACTTGCACCAGGGCCGGGCGCGAGAGGTCGCCGCCAACCGCCTCTACGAGGACACAGCGGTGGTCCGCCCTAGCGGGACCAGTTTCCACCGTGTGCTCCACCATGTCCTCTGGGCGATCCCCGCAGTGGTGACACCCGGACGTTTCCCCTCGCCTGATTATGTGCAGGAACCTCCCGAAACATCCATGTCTGGTGAGGACGTGCCACCACTGCTGTGATAATTCATGAATGATTGATGGAAACTGCGTTGATATCCGTTGCGTAGTATAAAAGATCTAACCGTACAGAAGGTCAGACCACGGGAAGCGACTTTATAATAATTTAAAGATTTAATCGCAAAATTAACCTTGATAGGCTCACGCGTGTAAATCAGAGGCCCATGCGCCGCATAAAAACTCTGACAGCAGGTTAATCACCACACGAACAAAAAGAAGAAAAAAAATCGTGACTTTTTCAGTTTAATAGTTCTAGTTAATTAGGATAATATTATGTTTTTACTATACAGGGTGTAACCGAAAGGGTTTATACATACAAAAGCATATGCTACAGACCACCAAACTGAACAACTTTTACTATCAATCGCTATTATAGCTATAGTCTGCTATTCTATACATTTTTGGTCACGTAACTCGTCGAAATGTAGGCTGATTTTTTTTTCACGATTTCGGAGCTGGTTCCATAGTAAACGATATTCAGTTTGGTGGTCTGTAGCATATCCTTTTGTATGAATATATGTTTTTTTAAGGCTGGGAAATCATCCAATGACTTCTCCCGCTCTGGGTGGAGCGGAAGGGAGTTTCAGACTCTTTTACTGACTAAAACCCATCCATGTTCCTTCCGTAGCCCTTTATGTTCCGGGGTAGCGGTAACCCTTTCGGACAATCCCGCCTTAAAGTTACCTAAGTAGTTATTTATAAACTATTCAATGTGAATTCTTTATGAACGGACAACGGACATTCAACCTCTAGTTAGCACAATAACAGGTTTCTTTATAATCGTTGCGTAATTATTATGTACATACACCTATCTTCAGTTATGTGTAAGTAAGTGTACTTCTCTGCCCAACCTATCAGGGAACATAGGCGTGATGTAGTGTTTTGTTAAGACGTTCCATCAAAGAATGTATGGCGGTAATGATTACTTAGCTTTAACCTTTTGAACGCTCGCGCCATTGTCATCTATACGTGACAAGCAAGCGCATGCCCTGTACGCCAATAATGTGGTGCACTAATAATACGAAATAAACAATTAAATGATTACTTTTGTGTGTGTTTTAATGGATATCTTAAAAAATTAAGCTCTCGTGCGTATTTAGTTGAATGAAACAAATTAAAATACACCTTGGATATAGGGAAATTCATGATAACAAGAAGAAATAAATTTGTAGCTTGGCGTGGAGGGCACGCTCCTGCGTTTTTGGTCTGGCGATCAATAGGTGACGTTTATAAATAAACATTTGATTTAATTATAAAAATTGGGTTAGATTATTATAAGGGGTGATTTCTCGTGGTCCTACTATTTTGTCCTTCCAGTAGGACTTAGAGGGTATGTTATTGCTGTTGGCCCTACTGCCTACTACCAAAATATACCTCCTGTATAATATTTACTTGGTGTGGGAGTATCTCAGTCTCAATACCACTTTGGCTTAGGCAAATCGAATAACTCGCCTGTGAGCGTTTGCGTCTCTAAGACCGTGAACGCTCGGGAATGAGGATCTTCCACATTGCGTGTGAAGCAGTAGTTTTTTCCATTGCGGGGCGCGGTCAGCGGGATTGTCCGAAAGGGTTACCGCTACCCCGGAACACAAAGCGCTAAGGAAGGAACATGGATGGGTTTTAGTCAGTAAGATTCGGACACTCCCTTCCGCTCCACCCAGAGCGGGAGGGGTCAATTAATGATTTCCCACCCTCAAAAAACAAAAGGCAAAAGCGGATACTGTTTATAAGAAATGACTTGCTTCTTCGGTAGGTACCTACATAGATTTGTGATCACTCTAGGCTAGTGACGTAATTTTAAACTTGATATTTAAAAGCAAAAAAGTTACAAGATTAATAATAATAATAATAATATCCTTGGACATTTCACACAACGCCATATCGTCCCAAGCTAAGCAACCTAATGCTTGTGTTATGGTAACGAGATGGCTGATAAACTACTTATATACATTATTTTTTTTCGTAAATACATACATATTATAGATAGAAAAACACCCAGACTCGTAACAAATACTTGCAGGTCGTACAAATATTTGTTCCGTACGGGAATCGAACCCGCTACATAGTGCGCAGCAGTCAATCGTTCAACCACTGCGCCAACCGTGTCGTCGATTTATTATTATGCCGTTTCTGATACACATTACAGTACAGGCATTATTAAGCGCTTTATAATAACTAATACATTTTCTAAGATTTATACCATACTGGCTGTTCCCCGCGGTTTCACCCCCGCTGCGTGGCTCCTATTGGTCGTAGCGTGATGTTATATAGCCTATAGCCTTCCTCGATAAATGGACTATTCAACACAAAAAGAATCTTGCAATTCGAACCAGTAGTTCCTGAGATTAGCGCGTTCAAACAAACAAACTCTTCAGCTTTATAATATTATAAGTATAGATTTAACCAACTTTTATTTTTGAATTAATATTATTTTATTTGTTTTTATTTATATTTAGAGGAGCTCGTGGATAAGTAATATCAGCCGCACGGATCTATCCATTAGGTTTAACAACGTTTGCCGGGGTTGGTCCATGAATACATCCTCCACCATCTTTAAATACTGAGACTCCTCCGTGCCTCGGAGAGCACTTTAAGCCGTGAGTCCCGGCTGTCATACGTGGGTCTTTGACAGTCGTTGCGGGTAGTCAGAAGCCCGAAAGTCTGATAGCCAGTCCAAGGGTATCGTATTACCTAGTTACTGATGGGTTGTGGAGGTCAGATAGGCAGTCGCTCCATGTTAAATACTGGTATGCAGCTGCATTCAGTTAGACTGGAAGCTGACCCCAACATAGATAGGAAAAGGCTAAGCAGATTTGAGGATATTAAATTTCAGGTATACTTACTAAAATCCTTTTTGATAATATGATCCTGTTTCTGAACCCAGTCATGCAAAATTTTGATGGCTTCCTCAAGTCTTCCTGGTTTATCCAAAGCATGTATTTTCCTTATATTCTCTATAGCACCTTCAGGTAATCTTAAAAGATGATTTTCCGGTATCGATTCCATATCGATTTTAGATTGTTTAAAGGTATTTTTTTCCACAACACTTTCTATTCGTTAAAAAAAAATATATATAATAGTGTACTTTATAAATTTTTATTAAACTTCATTGAGTTTTTTTATTACTTCAAGAATAAACTTTAATAATGTTTACCGCAAACACTGCTGGTAAGTTTCTAACTGACACAATGGTTGTGTTCCTGTATATTTATGTTTAAGGCCATAGATATTAAATATGAATTTTTATCTTGCCTAAGTACGGTCAGCATCAAAATTATTTTACAATAAAAAAAACATTTTGTTAAACACCAAGGGGCCTAGACAAAGTCACATTTTCACTAACGATAACGAAATTAGATAAATCCGAAATGTATGGAATTGGCAAAAACTTTCGACACGTCACGTGATCAATCGTTTTCGATCGCTAAATGTCAATGTCAAATTGTGTAACGACACTCGATCAATATTCCCATACAAATGCGTTGACTAGTGGCGTTCTTGACAATTCGATTCGCTGAGATAATGAATTGTTCGATCAACAATTTTAGAAATGGAATCGACACTGATCGATCAACACTTATGTCTAGGCCCGTGTTTTGCGTAAGGGTAGAATAAGAAATTCGTTCGTTAGAGGAAATCTGAAAGTGGCACCGGTGAATGAAAAGTTGTGCGGAAATCGATACATTCAAATTTGATACCATTTTGGAATAGTGGGCAATTTACCACTGGGCGCGCATGATGGAGGTCCACTCCCTCTCGAAGAGAGGAGGCCTGGAGGTCTGTGTTTCAGCAGTAGGAAAATTATAGGCTGATTATGTTATTATGTATGTTGGTATAGTGTCTTCTTTTTTTTTAAGGCTGGGGGGGGGGGGCGGGGCGTCTCCCACGGTGGCTGGACGGGAGGACCTTTCTCTCTCCCATCCCGCCACCTCTTTCGCGAGCATGACTGTTTCGCAGAAGGAGGTGACTGCCTTCCACTCCCGGCGGCGACACGGCGGTGCTCTGCCCAAACGGGCAGATTTCCACCGTGTGCTCCACCGTGTCGTCTGGGCGATCCTCGCATTGGTGACACCCGGGCGTTTCTTCCCGCATGAATATGTGCAGTAACCTACCGAAACATCCATCTCCGGTGAGGACCTGCGTCAGGCGGTAGGTGAGGTCGCCGTGATGCCTCTCTAGCTACTCCTCAAAGAGATGCCTTACCGCTACTATAGTGGCGTGCCCGTGGTATGGTGTCTTGAGTTTTTCTTTATTAGAAGCATATCCGTTCAGAACCAACAGAATTTTTGTAAATCGATACTAGCAATTTTAGGGATAAAGTTTAACATTCCAATCATTTATACCACCATCAAACAATTATCATTAGCAATTTATTTTTTAATCATTGTAGATAGGAAAAAATCAATCTATTTTTTGAATAGGCTCAATAAAAATATTAATGAACAAGTCTTTTCGATTTTTGCTTTTGACTGTACTTTATTTTTTTTAAATATATAGTTATCACTAAGCCTGTTACACGCAGCTGCATAAGGGGAATCGCCAATTCAGCACCCAATACTTTTATTATAGAAACATACGCTGCAATTAATCGAACGACGGAAACGACGAGCTGAGATAGCACTTTGTGACGCACGGACGTAGATTTGCCAATTATTGTAACTCCGTAAAATTCCATTCCTTTTTCATACTTCGAATAGGCACCTAGGCTAATTTAAGATATAATTAATGTAATTCTTTTATTTTAAAATAAATTAAGTAAAATCATTTTTGTTTTTTTTTAAATCCTCCGCTTGCAGCTAACGTAATTGGCGCAGTCGGTAGGATATTCGCGGGCCGGTTCGCGAGCTTAGGGATCTCTAATATCGATATCCGCGTACGCGAATCGCCTGGGTGGCTATCGAGCCCCGGCGCCGAATATCCGAATCTACGGTCCAGCTGCAGTTCCGGAAGGAGAATCCAGACTTCGATTCACGAGAGAACCAGCGATGAAAAATTTGTAAGTACACTTGAATTGTTCCTGTGTTGCTTCCTTTTTAGTCCTAGTACCACCCAAGTTCCAAGATTTTCCACCCGAAGAACTCCAATTCCCAGGAGCCCGCATCTCGTACGGCTCGCTGGAGTACTATAGATAACCATAGAGATTTATATAGTGATAGTGAAAGTAGCATAAATAGTAGTTTAAATAGCATAGATATGGCCCATGACCCGGATACAATTTTCAAGACCCTTCGTATGGTCCCGGAGTTCGACGGGAACCCAAATGTTTTGACTAGGTTTATTAAAATATGCGATCAAATAGTAACTCAATATGTTAGTAATGCCCCAGGTAGCGAGCTAAATAACTTATGCCTATTAAATGGCATCTTAAATAAAATAAAAGGCTCTGCTGCTTGTACCATCAACTCCAACGGCATACCTGACAGTTGGCTAGGGATTAGAACAGCTTTAATCAATAACTTTTCGGATCAACGGGATGAAACGGCTTTGTATAGAGACCTTTCTTTAGCTACGCAGGTAAATAAGACACCTCAGGAATTCTATGAGGAATGCCAAACCTTGTTCAGTACGATGATGACGTATGTAACATTACACGAGCAAATTCCTACTACAGTGGAAGCGAAACGTACACTGTACAAAAAAGTTATTATGCAGGCTTTTGTAAAAGGATTAAAGGAACCATTGGGATCCCGCATAAGATGCATGCGTCCTGATACTATCGAAAAGGCCCTTGAATATGTACAGGAAGAACTTAACGTTATGTACTTACAGGAACGTAGTGAGGTTTCAAAATCCACTACACAAAAAAATTCTAACCCTGTAACACCACACGCAAATACCAACCCAGGTCCTCAACGTAGTAATAATTTCGCAGTACCAATTCCCAACTGGCCCAATCCCATAGCAATCAGGCCCAGCCAACTACCACCACCACAACCATTTAGGTTCAACCCTAACTTCATTAATCAGCAGCCCCAAAATCGCATGCCTAATCGGACACAGCAAATATTCCGTGCGGTACCTCAAAATTATAACGCTCAAAGCAACATGTTCCGTTTGCCACCTAGAAACGTTCCGGCGCAAAATCAGATTCAAGGCCCTAAACCTATGAGTGGGGTACAGCATTTTACACCTAGACCCATGTTATCCGGTCATAATTGGCAGAACTCAGGCAATCCACCACCAACTAATTATTTTAAAAATCGTGAAATGAACATGAATGAGTGCGCGTCATACGACGACTCATATTACCCCACGGAGTACTATTACGACCCGACCTGTTTTAATTAGCGAACAGACTATATGCAATTGCACCGTACCTACGCGAATGCCTTACCATTGTAAACAATAATCGCGGCTACTTAGAGATAGAAAATACGAGCCCGAATGATATTATAATATCACTTGACCGACCAGTGCATGCAAGCTTATTTAATATCGAGTGCACGCGTACCGAGCATTGTACCAAGCGAGTTCACGAAGTGACAACGCGATTACGAACAGGTCATTTAAACGAGGAGGAGAAAATTAACCTTATAGCTCTTTGCTCAAAATGCGCTGACGTGTTTTACATCGAAGGCGAAGCGTTGACCTTTACCAACCTAATAAAACATCGCATTAAGACTACGGATGAGGTCCCGGTTTACACAAAAAGTTACAGATACCCATACATTCATAGTCAGGAGGTTAGGGATCAGATTTCAAAAATGTTAGATCAGGAAATAATAAAACCTTCAGATTCAGCATGGAGCTCACCCATTTGGGTAGTGCCCAAGAAAATGGATGCCTCGGGCAAGCAAAAATGGCGCTTAGTAGTTGACTTTAGGAAGCTCAATGAAAAAACTATCAACGACAAATACCATATCCCGAACATTAGCGATGTTCTTGACAAACTGGGTAGGTGCCAGTACTTCACCACCCTAGACCTGGCTAGCGGCTTCTACCAGGTCGAGATGGACCCTCAGGACATTCAGAAAACAGCTTTCAATGTCGAACATGGACATTTCGAGTTTCTTCGAATGCCCATGGGACTTAAAAATTCACCCTCCACATTTCAAAGGGTTATGGACAATGTCCTCAGAGGTCCCCAGAATGACAAATGCCTTGTTATCTTGATGACATCATAGTTTTTTCCACGTCACTACAAGAGCACATGACCAATCTCGAGAAAGTTTTCAATAGGCTTCGCGAATCGAACTTTAAGATTCAAATGGATAAATCCGAATTCTTAAGGCATGAAACTAGTTATCTCGGACACATAATAAGTAGCGAAGGAATAAAACCTAATCCGGATAAAATTCACGCAATAGAAAAATACCCCATTCCAAGGACTCCAAAAGAAATTAAGCAATTTTTAGACCTTGTAGGTTATTATCGTAAATTCATCCCGGACTTCGCAAAAATTACGAAACCTCTCACAGCGTGTTTAAAAAAAGGTAGAAAAGTTGTATTAGACTCCGAGTACATTAACAGCTTTGAAAAGTGCAAGACTCTCTTAACGAATGACCCCAAATTGCAGTATCCCGATTTTGATAAGGAATTCTTACCACCGACAGACGCTTCGAACGTCGCTATTGGTGCTGTTCTATCTCAAGGACCTGTAGGTTCCGACAAACCCGTGTGTTTTGCATCCCGAACCTTGAATGAAAGCGAACTTAACTATAGCACTATAGAAAAGGAACTTCTTGCCATAGTTTGGGCCACCAAATATTTTAGACCGTACTTGTTTGGTCGTAGATTTAGAGTACTAACAGATCATAAACCTTTACAGTGGATGATGAATCTTAAAGAACCGAATTCGCGATTGACTAGATGGAGGCTGAAACTCAGTGAATACGATTTCACCGTTATCTATAAGAAAGGCAAATCCAATAGAAACGCCGATGCCTTATCTCGGGTGGAGATTCATAATGAAGATACTAGCGCTCTAATAGACGAATTATGTTCTTTGATTCCTAACCCATCGGAAAACCCGCCATCTGCGAACTCATCCACTGCAACCGTACACACCAGACACGAACATCCCATATAAGAAGTCCCAATTACAGACGAGCCCCTTAACAGATTCCATAGACAGCTATGCTTTACGATAGTGGAAGATGTCAAACGCAAACCAGTAGTTACTAAACCATTCGAAACCCACACGCGCATAGCAATCCAGATATCCAAATTAGAACAAGATGTAGTCAATGCCCTCAAGGAGTATGTTAACCCAAAGGTAAAAACCGGTATCCTAATAAATCCACCCCTTGCCATGTATTCCATCATACCAGTCATACCAAGTTTAAGAGCTCATCTATGAACTTAGTACTAGCTATGATAGAATTAGAAAACGTTAAAGATTATCTACGTCAGCAAGAGATAATTCAACACTACCATGATGGCAAAACTAATCACCGGGGAATTACCGAATGTTATTTAGCCCTCTCAAGGAAGTATTACTGGCCCAAAATGAAAGACCAAATAACCAAATTCATTAACGAATGCATTATTTGCGGGCAAGCTAAATATGACCGGAGACCTATTAAGCCCCAGTTTAATATTGTACCCCCGGCAACAAAACCATTCGAAATAGTTCATATGGATTTATTCACCGTTCACAACGAAAAGTACGTTACATTTATAGATGTTTTTACCAAATATGGACAAGCATACCATCTCCGAGATGGCACGGGCATTAGTATACTTCAATCATTATTACAATATTGCACCCACCATGGAGTTCCCTTAACTTTAGTGACTGACAACGGAACTGAATTTACTAACCTCGAATTCACACGCCTTCACAAGATAAACCATCATAAAGTTTTACCGCATTCGCCTAACGATAACGGTAATACAGAACGTTTTCACTCAACTCTCCTTGAACACATAAGAATATTAAAGTTGCAACACAAAGAGGAGCCTATCGTAAATCTCATGCCCTATGCTATAATCGGTTATAATTCCTCAATACATAGCTTTACTAGATGCAGACCATTCGATTTATTAACTGGACACTTTGATCCACGCGATATGCTAGACATGGATTTCACTCAACAATCATTACAACAGTACGTTCATAATCATAGGGCGCGAATGAAACAAGTCTACGATATCATTAACGAAACTTCTCTATCAAATAAGAACCGTGAACCCGGAATAGAATACGTTCCTCAACAACAGGTATTCATTAAGAACCCCTCTGCAAGCCACCAGAAAACGGCACCGCGGTATACCCAAGATACCATTTTGGCCGATTTACCCATACACGTTTATACGTCTAAAAAACGTGGGCCTGTAGCCAAAAATAGGTTAAAAAGAGGCCCTAAGGAACCTAACTTGTTGCAGGATTCTACTGTTGCTGGTACTTCGCGAGACCCGGTCATCGGAGATAAAACTTGAAAGCTTGGCCAATGGACCCGGCCTATTACCGTATAAACTTGGAACCACGAGAATGACCACTCATCATCATACATTTCTTCAATACGTGAACCTAAGGACATTGAAAATCAAATTACAACACTACAGTATCAAATATCAGAATACAAAAGCCGGCTTAGTAATGACAGTTATGCTCTATTTGAATTCCAAATTAATTATCTTACTAACAAAATTGGCAAAATATCTAATCAGCTTAAATCTTTTGAGCCTGGTCGTGTAAAGAGAGGTCTAGTAGACAGTCTTGGATCGGTAGTTAAGAGCATAACGGGAAATCTAGTTTACACAGATGCCTTAAAATACGAAAATGCTATCAAAATTCTACAGATGAATAACAATAAGTTAGTTAACGAATTTAACGATCACATCAGTCTCAGCAAAGAATGGATGTCTAAGCACAATAACGTTCTACTACAGTTAGTCGAAAATCAAAGTAAAATCAATAGCACCTTAGAGTTACTGTTAAATAACACTTTTACAACGGGAAGTTTAATAACCTATGCAAAGTTTGGTCAACTCATGTCTATTATAAGTGAAAATGTAGAAAACTTAAGATTAGAATTAGTTACAATACATAATATGTTAGCGTTCATTCACGCATCAAGCACTGTTCATTCGATGATAGATCTAGAAACACTTAGGTCTATGATAAATAAGTTAGTAAAAATTTACAGTAAGGATGAGATACTAAATCTAGAGCTCAGAGAATACTACGACGTTATCAGGCCCGGATCATATTTCAATGAAAAACAGATAGTTATAGCTTTCAGATTTCCCATAATTTCCAAAATTGTTTATGATTTATATAAGTTATCCATAGTACCCAACAAAAACCGTCAAGCACTTATCCCTACCTATCCCTTTATAGCAACTAACGGGGACTCTTTCGTGTATATAGAAGCAGAATGCTCGAAGTATAGTAACTGGTATCTCTGTGAAAAGCAAATAACCCATCAAATACGAACAAAAACTGACTGCATACAAGAACTTATCATGAACCAAGCCCTCAAAAGTTCCTGCCAATTCACCACAGTATTTTTGGAAAAAGAAGCAATGGAAAAATTAGATGACCAGCATTACGTCCTATCGTGTACAAATCCAACGAAAGCACAATCAGTCTGTAGGAGAGAAGACTTCAATTCGCTGCAAGGAAGCTATCTCGCTACTATACCTATCAACTGTTATCTCCGCACAAAGGAACTAACTATAATCAATGACAACGATGTAATACAAGGGCAGCCATTGAAATTAATGAACATTCCCTACGACGCAGAGACACCGGGTGCCGCATTAACCCAAGTTCATCTTAGTTCAATCGACTTAGGAGGACTACATAGCATCCCGAACCAAGTCATGACGAGCCAGCCGATACAACTTGACCAGCTGCAATCAGATGTCATATACCATACGACCATACCCTTCTACATTGTATTATTAGGTGCAGGCGCACTTATCATAGCCATACTGGGCTATCGCAACAAATGGTTTTGCAAACGATCCGAAACGCCCAACACCAAGGGACATACTTACGAAGAACCCGGGTAAAAGGAAGAAGTTCGCGAACCCAGAGGACAAGTTCCAGAAACATTTTCTCTCGAAGTTCTAAAATAGTTCCTGATCTGCGGGTGGAGATGTTACACGCAGCTGCATAAGGGGAATCGCCAATTCAGCACCCAATACTTTTATTATAGAAACATGCGCTGCAATTAATCGAACGACGGAAACGACGAGCTGAGATAGCACTTTGTGACGCACGGACGTAGATTTGCCAATTATTGTAACTCCGTAAAATTCCATTCCTTTTTCATACTTCGAATAGGCACCTAGGCTAATTTAAGATATAATTAATGTAATTCTTTTATTTTAAAATAAATTAAGTAAAATCATTTTTGTTTTTTTTTAAATCCTCCGCTTGCCGCTAACGTAATTAGCCTCTATTCTTGTTATGGAAACAAATTCACACACAAACACATTTGGTTTTGGATTTAATTAAAAAAAAAAAAAATTAACATAATCATCAACTTGCCAAAAAATAACAACCTGACAACAAAATATAATTCACTGGCCAGCATATCAAACTATCTCAAACTGTCAAAATTTCTCAATTGAAGCCATCGAAGAAATTTCAAAGTGTGGGGTAGCTTGATGTGCTGGTTTCCGTACCATTGTTCAAGGTGAATGAAATATTTCCCCCCGCGAAATTCAAATTTTATTACGTTTTTTTTGTAGTTGCAGGTCATAATAAGTTTTGTGTTGATTTAATATGATTAGCCGTAACAAGTAAGTAGGTACGTATTTATGAAATTGTAATCATTAAAATTGCCACAATCCTTTAAATTCAAATTACGCTATGGAAGTAATAATTCAAGACATTAGGGGACAATTCTGGGTAAGTGGGATTGTCCGAAAGGGTTACCGCTACCCCGGAACATAAAGGGCTAAGGAAGGAACATGGATGGGTTTTAGTAAGTAAGAGTCTGACACTCCCTTCCCCTCCACTCAGAGCGGGAGAAGTTATTGGATGATTTCCCAGAATTAAAAAAAAAGGGGTCAATTCTAACCAAGAGTTATATAGCTCGGGCTCTATGCGCGTTGGTAGATGATTATTTATATATTATATGTATTGAAAATATTAGCTGCTAGACTGGAGTGCCCTTTTCGGGGACACTGGGTGGGACAGTCATCACTACATAGTATAAAGAAAAGTCGCTTCCCGCGTCCTAATCTCTGTATGTATGTATGCTTAGATCTTTAAAACTACTCAACGGAATTTGATGCAGTTGCTAGTAACTTTTTAATAGATAGAGTGATTCAAGGAGAAGGTTTATATGTATAATAACATGCAGCATTGACAGCTCACTTCAAGTTGACTTCATCCAAGCTTTCACGGTGAAATTTTTGACTGATAACTGATGTTGCCGCAATTAGCATTATGTTATAATATATCACATTGCCAGCATTATGCTGTCCACAACACTTAGCTATAGTAATAAAATTTTATTAAACAGCTTTGTTTCCGAATGCATACGACGGCTGATAGAACCCAGGGCAGTATATTTAAATATTTCTTCACAGAGAGGAAGAGATGGAACTACACGTCCTGTATTATAGCTCTGTCTCATTCTCACACTGAAGTACTATTGAAATAATACTGCTAAAAGAGGTGGTAGTACAGGTCCTGAACTGACCTTAATTTGAGGGCAGCCATGAGTAAGGCTGATGTTAATTAAAATACATACATGTTACCAATACATTTAAGTCGCTTTTTGTTTTTGTCCGTGAGATCGCGTTATTAAAGAAAATAAAAATGAAAGAAATAAAATACGTTTATTCTACTAAACTAAATATAAAATACGATTTTTAGATAACTTTTTATCCCGAAGGTTTTTATTATTTTTTATTAAAAAAGCCCACTCTTGACCTCGATCACGCCTAATGAAAAGCGATGGATGAGGTCTATGATGAAGATGCTGGTTCACTCTTACTTTGAAAGCAGGTGGGTTAAAAATGTGGAAGGGAACCCAGATGCCAGAGAGTTCCACAGTTTAGCTGTACGCATGTTAAATAAGGAGGAGAATCGCTTAGTACGACTGGTCGGGATATCAACCAAGTGCGGCTGAACCCTTTTTTAATTTTTTGTTGGTATATATCATCAAATGATTCCTCCTGCTCTGGGAGCGGGAGTGTCAGACTCTTACTGACTAAAACCCATCCATGTGCCCTGGTTCCTGGGAAGCGGTAACTCTTTCGGACAATTCCGCTGACCAGGCAGGCTTCGGCTCTAATGAGTCCCTTCCTTCATGCTGACATCTCTTTGAGGCACGCGTGGAGCACGTACACCATCCGGCACGGCTGGTACCCTGCAGTTTGGTATTCCGGTAGTAAAAGGGTGATGGGAGATCAGATCGTGAAGCTTCTGCGTACACTCTTCAAAGTACCTACAGTATGTGTATAATTAGATACTTCTTCTTTGCGTGTCGATGGCAATCTAAATATATTCGGCCCAGAATTCGACTACGTGTTTGGCGCCATCACTAGCGTCCATCAGTTCCTGTAACGTGCATACGGCAGGACCATAGATATAATCTGTTTTTAATATTTCTGTAGGCAGGGTACACAGGACATGAGATTAAGACGTGTCCCATCGTTTGTGGAACAGCACCACATTAATTTACATAATAAGATCTTATTTAATAAAAAAAAAACGACATTTGGTCAAGTCATAAAAACCGTGCGAGTAAGGGCGCGTCACTAGTTAATTATTAACGACCGGGTCTTATTTTTCTATAGGTAATTAAACATAATGATGATAATGAAATTACATTGTTATACAATACGGACCTTTGACTTGTTAAGGTACATAAAGGAAAATAATGAACACTTATTTATTCTTAACCTCGGTATAAATAAAAATGAAACCGTCTTCTTCTTCTTCGTGTGGTTGGTGACTAACCTGGTGTCAGAGATTTTTTCTATGCTGCCCATGGGCCTCTTACTTAGCATCACATGCTGTTGAGAAATGTCTCTCAGGCATGCCGGTTTCCTCACGATACAATATTTGTGTTAATAATTATAAGTGATAATTTTGCAATACGCACAAGAATCTGCAAAATTAGAGGTGCGTGACTTGGGTTCGAACTCGAGATCTATGACTTGGCAGTCCGACGGTCACACCATTAGGCTATCACTGCTGAAACCGTTACTGACTGACTAATCTATCAACACATAGCTCTAACCACTGAAAGGATGGGGCTGAAATTTGGCAAATAGATAATTATTATGATGAAAATTCGACCTTAAAAGAGGTGTAAAGAGGGTTCAAAATTTGCATGGAGAAATCAATTAAGATGAAAAGCAAAGGTCAATAATTTATACATACATTAACTCACTTACTGATTAAACACGAAATCTCAGAAACTACTGGATTTACGAAGAAGTTATTTGGCACAGAGGTAGATTATGAGTAGGAGACCTCCGCTAAGAAAGGATTTTAGGACCGTTCCTCCGTAAATAAGAGTGAGTGGGTGGGGGGTTGGTATGATTTTTTTTAACATTGACGCGAAAGAAGCCGCGAGGAGAAGCTCTGTACAATCTATACATATACAGGGTGGAATTTTGTAATGCCCCCTGGAGGGAAAGTACTCTTAATACTGTAGATAGAAAATTTTACTCAAAGGAAACATTCCTTTATTTTTGAATAGAAAGAAAACTGCATTCAAAGATTTCCAAAAAATCGCTTGCCACACCCGGGAATCGAACTGACTAAAATCGGTAAAAATGACAGGCTGTACTTTTATTGCATTTATCGTTAGGATCAATTATAAGGATAAAATCTTTCTAAGAAACTTGATAAATTAAATGAAAGGAAAACCATGAAATCTGGACTTATAAATTTAATGAGTCAAGTTAAAGCTCTTTAACTTAACGATCCATCTGTTTACTTATGTTAGTAATAAATAATTTTATCATTAACGTTATTTATCCATGAAAATGACGAGTTACTATTTAGATAAGACGATTGAAGATTGGTACAAACGGTACAATGAGATGGCCTACGAGACCACCCGTTGAGATTTTTTTTGTGGGAATATGTGAAAAATCAAGAAGCCTACCCCAACATAGTTGGGAAAAGGCTAGGCACATCATAGAAAAATAAAATTTTCATTAAATTTTATGCGAAAATAAACGTGTTGAGAGTTGAAGTTCAGAATACGATTTATAATATTCACCTCAACACGATATTAAAGGTTACTAGAAATGAATTCGTTACAAGAATACATTTATGTATCCAAGAAAATGGAGCCCATTTCGAGCAACTAATTAGTTAGTTTACAATTTTTTGTAAATAATTTAAGATTTCATGGTTTTCCTATCATTTAATTTATCAAGTTTGTTCGAGAGATGTCATCCTTATAAGTGATCCTAACGATCGATGCAATAAAAGTACAGGGTGTACTTTTTACAGATTTTACTTGGTTCGATTCCCGGGTGTGGCAAGCGAATTTTTGGAAATCTTTGAATGCAGTTTTCTTTCTATTCAAAAATAAAGGAATGTTTTCTTTGAGTAAAATTTGCTAACTACAGTATTAAGAGTACTTTCCCTCCAGGTGGCATTACAAAATTCCACCCTGTATATATAAAAGAAAGACGGGTTTATTCCCTCCATTATAACTCGAGATCTGCTGGACCAATTTTCATGGTTTTTGTTTCGTTGGATTTGTCTCCGCCCTGAATACATTTTTTTTTTTCGATCGGCTGCTGATTTTCCTCCTATATGGTAGGTAGGTAGGTAGGTAGGTAGGTAGGGTAGGTAGGTAGGTAGGTAGGTAGGGTAGGTAGGTAGGGTAGGTAGGTAGGGTAGGTAGGTAGGTAGGTAGGTAGGTGGGTAGGTGAATAGGTAGGGTAGGTAGGTAGGTAGGGTAGGTAGGTAGGTAGGAAGGGTAGGTAGGGTGGGTAGGTAGGTAGGGTAGGTAGGTAGGTAGGGTGGGTAGGTAGGGTAGGTAGGTAGGGTAGGTAGGTAGGGTAGGTAGGTAGGGTAGGTAGGGTGGGTAGATAGGGTAGCTAGGGTAGGTAGCTAGGTAGGTAGGGTAGGTAGGCAGGTAGGTAGGGTAGGTATCACAGTTAAGACAGGACAACGTCTGTCGGGTCAGCTAGTATAACTATATAAAAGGTAACCGTAACTTACTGACTGACTGACTACTCTATCAACATAGCTCAAACCATTAACCGGCTGCACTGAGCACTCCCAAATTACAGCCCAAAGCTGATATTTGGCTCACAGATAGTTATTATGACGTAAGCGTCCGTTGAAACCGGGTTTTTCGAAAATCCCCCCCCTAAAGGGGTGAAACGGGGGTTCAAAATGGAAAAGGAGAGATCATCTTATGACTTCTACGCGGACGAAGTCAAGGGCAGAACGTAGTGATAATAAATAATAATTACAACAATTCCTGCCAAGTAAAATGGATTTTCCGGAATCAACCCAGCAACTTGAAGTGTATTGATGAAGCCAGTTAACAACTACGCAATAATTTCAGCTTGACGGAAAAAAACAAAAATAAAAAACAACAAAAATACTGAAACTGGTTTTGATTAATTGTGTAAATTATCCTCTGAATAATTACCGCTCTTCTAATGATGTACCATTTTTAAAATCAATTAGCCTGTTTTTTTATTATTGGGCTTTTGGCCACCTCGGTCGAGTTATGTTTAACCTTTTGAACGCCATTTGCAATTTTTGACAAGCAAGCGCATGCCCTGTACGCCAAAGAAACAAACATTTGACAATGCGGTGCACTAATAACACGAAATAAACAATTTAATCATTACTTTTGTGGGTGTTTTTATAGTTATCTTAAAAATTTAAGCTCTCGTACGTATTTAATGACACGAAACAAATTAACATACACCATGGATATTGGGAAACTCATGATATAAAGAAGATGGTACTTGCCATGAATATACAGATTCATCATCATCTGTCTAGCCTTTGCCCAACCATGTTGGGGTCGGCTTCCAGTCTAACCGGATGCAGCTGAATACCAGTATTTTAAATGGAGCGACTGCCTATCTGACCTCCACAACCCAATAACTGGGAAATACGATACCCCTTGGTAAGACTGGCTGTCAGATTTTCGTGCTCCTGATGGCGCCCATAAATATTATATATATTAGTCAATATACAGATTTTATTCGTAAGTCAATATTTAAATTAATACTATGTTCAATAATATTGCTCGATTCGCAAAATACATA
This sequence comes from Hyppa rectilinea, assembly GCA_951799385.1. Taxonomy (NCBI): domain Eukaryota; kingdom Metazoa; phylum Arthropoda; class Insecta; order Lepidoptera; family Noctuidae; genus Hyppa; species Hyppa rectilinea. The sequence continues at coordinate 14,208,622 of OX637321.1, read as the reverse complement.
CATAATTTAAAAGACATTAATAGGTAATTTCTTATTATAGATCATTCGTGTGACCAGTTTTTTCTAAGAACCTGTTCAGAATCACGTTTATTAATTTTATTCCATTTCTAGTCGACCTCGTATTTCTTTTATCACTTTTGTCAACATCATCATTCTCTTGCCCTCCCCAATCCCAATCCCAATTTATTTCGGATCAGCGCAACCCCGTCTTCCATACTTCTCTATTAATCGTCATCTTAGTGACTTCCTTTCCCATATTATATTTCAGACAGTCCGTCCATAGTTTTTTTGGTTCCCTTGCTCTCATATCCATCCATACTATTCATTAAAAAAAAATTCCTTTGACAATAATTCCACGTAAATTCATCACTAAGGGTTCCTTTAACTCATTAATTAAACGGATGCGATAAACACATATAAGACCCAAAAGAGTCTCAAAATTAGTATTCAATATTGACGCTGACAGTTCTTAGATTCGGTTCAGAAGTGCTGACCGATTTCAGTTTTTTTTTTGTGAAACTCGTACTAAAGTCCGTATAACAGAACCTTACTCAATACTCAAGCATTGCTTGAGCCTCGATTAAAGCCATTTGATTGGTTAAAACTAGTTTAAAGTAATGCTTTGGTCTTGAGTGAGATTCTGTAATACGGGCCTAAGACTGAATGCCAATTTAATCAATGAAACTAAACACGATCAGCACATCTAAAACGCATTTAAGAGCTGTCAGTGTCAATAATCCATGGAAAATAATGATACTGACAGGTCTTAATCGTAGTTTTTGCGCAAAATAGCATTCAGTTTCGTTTGTCAAATTCAATACAGTTTTATGTTTTTGAGGCTTTTTTTTTTTTTTTAAGGCTGGGAAATCATCCAATGACTGCTCCCGCTCTGGGTGGAGCGGAAGGGAGTGTCAGACTCTTACTGACTAAAACCCATCCATGTTCCTTCCGTAGCCCTTTATGTTCCGGGGTAGCGGTAACCCTTTCGGACAATCCCGCTTACCCGGCAGGCTTGGCCCTGAGGGGCCCCTTCATATGCTGACATCTCTTTGAGGCGCGCGTGGAACATATACGCGCCGTACGGCACGGGTCTGGTGCTGATCGGACGGTGAGTCACCCATTACTCACCGTCCGCAGGCCCGCGCCTACGGTGGCCGGGAGTCGTCACGTGGCTCCCGACGCCCGGGGCGTCTCCTGCGGCGGCTGGGACGGGAGGACCTTTCTCTCTCCCATCCCGCCACCTCCTTCGCGAGCATGACTTTTTCGCAGAAGGAGGTGACTGCCTCCCACTCCCTCTCGCCACGGACCATGGCTTGCACCAGGGCCGGGCGCGAGAGGTCGCCGCCGCCGATCGCCTCTACGAGGACACGGCGGTGCTCTGCCTATGCTGGGCAGGTTTGCACCGTGTGCTCTACCGTGTCCTCTGGGCGATCCTCGCAGTGGTGACACCCGGTCGTTTCCTCCCGCCTGATGATGTGCAGGAACCTCCCGAAACATCCATGTCCGGTGAGGACCTGCGTCAGGCGGTAGGTGAGGGCGCCGTGACGCCTCTCTAGTCACTCCTCAAAGAGGGGCCTTACCACCACTATCGTGGCGTGCCCTGCGCTGGGTTGCGACAGTCGCTGATTCCAGGCCGCCATGAGATCGCGCCGGAGGTCCGTCCGCTCCGCCGCAATTTGCTGCGGAAACGGAGTTTCCCCCCGGCTTAGTACCTCCGCGCGCCACTCGAACAGGCGCGCGAGGACTATCGCCTCCAGATCCCACGGCGGCAGTCCGGCAAGGAGGCTTGCCGCCTCGCCCGAGATCGTGCGGTACCCCCGGATAAGCCGTATGGCTACCACCTTTTGGGGCGCGTTCAGATAATGGGCGGCTCGCCGCCGCAGTGAACGCGCCCACACCGGGGCCCCGTAAAGGGCCATGGACCGCACGACTCCCGCGTAAAGCCTCCGGCTGGAGGCGTTTGGCCCCCTCAAATTGGGCAAGAGCCGCTTGAGGGCGGCCCCAGTCCGTTCCAGCTTGGGGGCCAAACGTCGGAAATGCTCCACGAAATTCCATCGGCTGTCGAGGACCAGACCCAGGTATTTCATCGTGGTCTCGACGCCGATGTGAACCCCTCCTACCGTAAGTTGGGATCCCGATGGTGGCCTATTCCGAGGCCCATGAAAGGACATGGCCTCGGATTTGTGCAACGCCACCTCGAGACCCAACTGCCGGATCCTCTCAACGACTGTCGCAACCCCGCGTGTCATCGCGTCGGCCGCCGCCTGATGCGACCTCCCCTGCGCCAGGACCAGCGTGTCGTCAGCGTAGCAAACTACGCTGACGCCGTCAGGGAGGTCGGCCCGCAGCACCCAGTCGTAACCGATGTCCCACAGGAACGGCCCCAGAACCGATCCCACCGCACGACATCTCTCGCCGGTTCCATTCCCCATCGCGACCGGGGTAGATGACGGCTCTGTCCGTCAAGTACGCCCCGACTATTCGACGGAGGTAGGTCGGCACCCGGTGATACCGGAGTGCTTCCCCAATGCAACTCCAGGGCAGGGTGTTGAAAGCGTTGGCGATGTCGAGTGACACCGCCACGACGACCCTACCCTGGGACACCGCGTCCCCCGTCGTGAGGGCTCTAACGCGCATGATGGCGTCCACCGTCGAGCGCCCCTTGCGGAAGCCAAACTGGCAGTCCGCAAGGTCCGGGCATATCATTAAGTGATCCCTCCCGATCTGGGTGGAGCGGAAGGGAGTGTCAGACTCTTACTGACTAAAACCCATTCAAGTTCCTTCCTCAGCCCTTAATGTTCCGGGGCAGCTGTAACCCTTTCGGACAATCCTGCTTACCAAATTCAACTCACTAAAAATATCTGGCTGTCACATAGACAAATAGTAATAATAATAGTACATTTATTGAGAATTAAATGAGTATAACATTCAAATCTAAGAAAAAAATTATGAAGGTATTTATATTGTAAGATGCTTGTACTAGGATGAACCTGTATCACAGGCGGCTAAGTGTGTAAATAATGCTATTCTAGAAAAAATCTCACTGTCACAACTTTGGTGAAGTGAGCTTTAAGTGAGCCATCAATGGTGTCAATCCCTAGCTTATGTTGGATTGCTCTCACCTATGTTTTGATGGTGATATTTTTACAGAATGGATCCGCAGACAGTCATTTTAAAACCAGCGAGTAACATGCAATCGAAGGGTGATAACGCAATTATGAGGTCAGTTTTTCTTCCTCATTTTTTATTATGTTGCAAATAAGGTTGGGCAAAGGCTCAATTAAAGGTTGTTAGTAATAATACATACCCACAAGACAGGTTAATTGAACCTCCTTTCACATTGTAGTAATTAAACGTTCTCGCTTGTATGTATATTGGGTATGAACAATTCTTTTATGATCAAGTTAATTAATTACTTTTTATAATTTATTATCGGTTAGGACATAATTGGACAAGATGAGAATGATGTAATTAGTGCTTGTTATTGCAATTTCTCAGTAGCTTAAGTCTGGTTATGCCTACAATGATTGGCGAGTATAAGGTTTATCATAAACCTTTGCTAGGCTTCTTCAAAAAAACTGCCGTCATTTCAACATGGTTCTTATTACCTAAAATTCTAAATTAATACGTTATCTATATTCTATACCTATATCGAGGAACTCGTGGCTTAGTCATAACATCCGCACGGATCAGTCATCAGGTTAAGCTACGTTTGCTGGGGTTGGTCCGTGGATCTTTAAATATCGAAACTCTTCCGTGCCTTGGAAAGCACGTTAAGCCGTTGATCCTGGCTGTCATTCGTGGATCCTTGACAGTCGTTACGGGTAGTCAGAAGCCCGAAAGTCTGACAGCCAGCCTTGGGTCGGCACCCAGTCTCACCGGATGCAGCCGAATACCAGTATTTTACATGGAGTGACGGCCTATGTCACCTCCACAACCCGGTCAGTATCTGGGTAATACGATACTCCATGGTAAGACTGTGTGTCAGATTGTAGGGCTTCTGACGACCCGTAACGACTGTCAAGGATGCACATATGACAGTTGGGACCAACGGCTTAACGTGCTTTCCGAAGCACGGAGGAGTCTCGGTATGCAAAGATGGTTACCCATCCATAACCCACCCTGGCAAGCGTAGCTTCACCTGATGGATCGACCTGTGCGGCTGTTATTACTTAGCCACGAGCTCCTCCTAATGTAGCTGTATATGAATACTATAAAAAAGGCAAACCGGTTTTCGTACCAAATAAAAAAAAATGATTTGAATAGTCTTTAAGAACTTGCTTTTATACCGGAAATGTTTGGTAATCACACAAATACGAAGACTCGAAATGTTATCAGCTGTTATTTATTTATAGAAGTCAAACACACATAACATCACGCTTTTATTTTCCAAAGGGCAGAGTTCTTCTTTATTTTTCGTGTGGTTAGTGACTAATCTGGTGTCAAAGTTTCTATGCTGCCCATGGGCCTCTGACTTAGCTTCACATGCCGTTGACAAATATATCTCAGATATGCTGGTTTCCTCACGAAATTTTCTTCACTGTTTTATAAGCAAGTTATAATTATACAATACGCACATGAATCAGAAAAGTCCGAGGTGCGTGTCTGGGGTTCGAACTCGAGACCTAAGACTTGGCAGTCTGACGGTCACACCACTAGGCTATCACTGCTAGGCAGGCAGAGGTGAAGTTATAGTACACCCAAAGGAGATTGTTCTAGACCGCCCTATAACCAACAAACATTTGACGTGTACGTTAATTTTAATTATATTTTAATATGCTTTTTAAAAATAATAAATTCAAGCGGACACTGTTTAATTCTTAATAGGTTTTTAAAAGTGACCTCATTGATTTTATTACCAACTGAACTCGCCATCTTTCAAGGAATTGTCAATTTGAATGTCACAAAAGATTTGACAGTGTCGCTCTCGCTCATCTTACATAAATATCGATATCGACGACGATGTCCATAATATCTAGTGATAAATAATGGATGTTCGATATTTATCACTTCCAAAACATTGAAAAGGTGCAACATAAAAGTTTTCATGGAATTGTGAACATTTTAATGGAACTTATTATGAATATGGCCTAGCACGATTATGATGAAAATATAATGAACAAACTCACAAATAGTACTTACTAGTCGAATGAGGGATTTTCTCACAAGTGAGAAAATATTAGTTCAAAAGAGGCGTTGGTAAAAAATACGTCACTGTCTCAGGTTTTTGACATCAAATAAGCTTTCCAGTAAAACAAAGACGTATTTTTTACCCACGCCATCTATTGGACTATGTTTTTTCACTTGTCAGAAAATCTCTCATTTAACGATTGAAATGTCATTTACGACGCAACTCTAGTGAATTGTTCTCATAACCATTTCACGACTTCAATAGCCATATTTTTACTTTTTAAGTACTTAAACTCTATTTTTAAATGTCGCAAACTAAAACGTTACACATTGTTCGTTGGGAAGAAAATATTTTATTTTAGCAATAATTTAATTGAAGTAGAATCATAGCAACAACGTGTTTATGTTTGAAACGGAACAAATTAATTGATATTTGACATATTGATCTGTCATTTTGGCCTACTAAATTAAAACCTCAGATTATATAGGTGGTCATTGATAATCGATATAGAATGATTGATCTTCGAGAGAGCATCTCTATTCTCTACGTCACTACGTCAGTCGGTTTGTCTCACCGAGTCTTGTGTTGCATTGTATTTGATTTGGTTTCTGTTTGTAATAGAACTGTACTTACAGTAATATTTTACTGTATTTGAAGTTTAATGCTTTGCAGAAACCAGAAATAGCGATTTTAGAAGGAATTACTTAAGTTTTCTTTTATTAAAAATAACCTCAAAATCGGTTCCTTTTCTTTAAATAAATCTGTTCTCTAAAGTGTCCGTCAAGAAACTTTGTTCTTATGGGCTACTAAGGGCAGTTTACAAATAGAAAATGATTTTTTCTATGCTGTTGGCTCCAGGGCGAACAATGTATGGGCGTATAACAATCTCCTTTGGCCAGCTATATTTTATTCCCATAAAAAAGTTTTGTATAACTTCAATCCGTTAGTATTGTACTGTAGAGCCTTGATGAAACCTTATGTGGAACCAAGCTGGTCGGTTAGAGAATAGCTGACAGCATCCGACCTTTCAAAATGATAGAATATTTTGATAGTTTTTATAAAAGAAATCAATAGTCTGTCAGTAACCGTGCTGCTGGACGCATGTCTCTGATTTCTGCCCAGCCTTTTCCCAACTATGTTGGCGTCGGCTTCCAGTCTATCCGGATGCAGCTGTTTATCAGTATTTTACATAGAGCGACTGCCTATCTGACCTCTACAACCCAGTAACTGGGTAACACGATACCCCTTGTTTAGACTGGCTGGCTGCTGGACGCATGTATTCTTCAAAAGAAATATAATTCAATAGCTGCTGCCGCATGTGTTTCTTTTTGTAGTATAGAAATCCCTACAACACAACACACTACACGAGCTCCCTAAGTGAAGGCTCACCTGGTCTTCACAGTACTATATACCTATTTTAAAGCTACCATTTACTGAGTACGTCTTACATTGACTTGAATGTGCCCTGGCGGCTGAGAGTATGCCATGTTCACTCTAATGTCTCGCTGATGGTGGCGCGTGTGTTGAATTATTTAGCTCCCTTCAAAATGGTTGAGCTGTATGGTGCTAATTCATGCGTAATGTTCGTGAACGGACGCCGCCAGTAAAGACTGGCCATCTCTTAGCAGCCACGGATCTTTTAAAATTTAATTTAATTATTTAATTGTTTTTTATTTCTTTTTAGAAATATTTTTATTGCGGAACTCGTTTCGGATTGCATCGTTCTCACATTTATAATTTCAACAGATTTAAAATAGGTCCGTTGAGTTTCTTGCCCGTTCTTCTCCATAGATACCTACCTACTGCTTTGGAATGGGCAACTAGCTTCATCTTTCTGACTGACCGACCCCTTGATTAGTATTCGCAAAAGCAGGGCAAAACTTTTTGAACTTTATGGCCTCAAGCAACATACGAATAATACAAACTTTCATCAGTATGTTGCAAAATACTCTAAAACTTTTAAAAGTGTGTGCAAAATAGCTAAAGCTCTTTATATTAGCAATAAAATAAAATCAGCTGATGATAAAATAAAAACTACCTGGCAAATAATAAATAATGAAACAGGTAGGAAAAAGCAGCGTAATACTGAGTTTAATTTAGAGACTGCACATGGTCGCATCAACTCAGATATAGAAATAGCTCAGGAATTTGAAAACTTTTTTGCTAATATTCCTCTCAAAACTACTTCATCATTAAATTCCTCAGCCGCGCTTTCTGCTGCCTTACTTAGAAAAAATGTAAAGGCATGCCCTTTAGAATTTACATTTCAGCATACAAACCCCCAGGCTGTTATAAAAGCTTTTAAAGATCTTAAAATCAAATCAACAGAAGATCTCTGGGGAATGTCTGTAAAAGTCTGTAGTTCTATTATCGATACCATTGCGCCCTATTTAGCTTTCATATTTAATTCTAGTGTGGACCAAGGAGTCTTTCCGGATCTAATGAAACACAGTAAAGTAGTGCCATTGTTCAAATCCGGTGATAGTAAAGAACCCAACAATTATAGGCCCGTGTCAATTCTGCCAGTTCTCAGTAAAGTGTTTGAAAAGTTGATGCTCAATCAAATGTTACGTCACTTTAATAAAAATTCTATCTTGCATGACCAACAGTTCGGTTTCACCAAAGGGCGTTGTACTACTGACGCTGGTGTCACCCTAATAAAGAACATTTTTAGCGCCTGGGAAGAAGCACAAGATGCCATTGGAATCTTTTGCGATCTCTCTAAGGCGTTCGATTGCGTAGAACATGAGACGCTTCTGCTGAAACTAGAGCACTATGGAATTAGAAATACAGCCCTTGATTTACTTAGATCATACCTGAAAGATAGAAAGGTTAAAGTTCAAGTAAATGGTGTGAACTCGCTGGGGTCGGAAATGACAATGGGCGTTTCTCAAGGTTCGATATTGGGTCCATTTCTCCTTTTAGTTTATATTAGCGATTTACCCCAATTACTTCAAAATCAACCGAAGATGGTGTTATTTGCAGATGACACGTCATTAATCTTTAAAATTAATCGACGCTCACAAAATCTTGACGACGTGAATAACTCTATTCTTCAGGTCCAAGATTGGTTTACGGTAAATAATTTGGTACTAAATGAAAAAAAAACCAAATGCATTAGATTTACATTACCTAATGTTAAAAGTAGCGATTGTGACATCATATTGAACGGAGAAAAGCTGGAATTTATTAAGCAGACGGTTTTCCTGGGAATCACGCTAGACGACAAGTTGCAATGGGGTCCCCACATAACAACTCTTGCGGGACGGCTAAGCTCGGCCGCTTATGCTGTTAGAAAGATAAGGCAGTTAACAGACGTAGAAACCGCGCGTTTGGTCTATTTTAGTTACTTCCATAGCATTATGTCGTATGGCATTTTACTGTGGGGTCGGGCTGCTGACATTGAATCCATTTTTATTTTGCAAAAGCGAGCGATCAGGGCTATTTACAATCTTCGTCGTCGCGAATCGCTTAGGGAACTATTTAAAAGGATTAATATTATGACAGTACCTTGCCAATTCATTTATGAAAATATTATGTATGTAAGAAAAAATAGACATCTTTTTAACAAAATAAGTGATAGGCATAATTTTAATACTAGAAATAAAGATAAAATAATTCAACCATTTTTTCGATTGTCAAAAGTACATACATCTTTTATGGGGTTCTGTGTTAAATGTTACAACAAAATACCTTTTGACATACTGCAATTAAATGAAAGAAAATTTAAAACTCATATTAAAAGTACACTTTGTAAACAAGCTTATTACAAATTAGAAGATTATATTAAAGATAAGGATGCTTGGAAACATGCTGTTCCTGCTCCACAGGACAATCTAGTGTCTAGACAAAATCAAACTGGTTGCTAAGTAAATTAGGTAATTTGTACCATATTATTTTATTATATTGGAATAACTTCTCACACATTGATTAATTTATTATTATTAACTTTTAGAATGTTTGTAAATATGTGAGCACCATGCACTTATGACATAATTAAGTTTACTTGCCACTGCTACATGTGTTTTTCTTTTCACCTTTTGTGATGTATTGTTTTTATTCTGGGTACATCGTCTTCACATATAATGTTATAATACATGTATACAAAACATTGTGAAACATTTTAAAAGAGTAACGGTGGAGTTTCTTGCCCATTCTTCTCCACACGAAACTACTTTTTGGAAGGGGCGACTAGAATCAGTTCTATTTCTTGTTCATTTTGACGTTCAAAAGTGCCATTCTTGTGCCTATTTGAAATAAATGTTTTGACTTTGACTTTGACTTTGACTTGACAATTCGAAAGTGCCTGTAATTGGTTTATTTGAAATAAATGCTTTGAGTTTGAGTTTAAAAAAGGAGGCGACCCTATTACCATCGGACATAAATCCAGACGCTACTACTGAAAAATTCTAAATGAAAAACCCAATAACACTTTGACTTACTTGGGATTTTTATCTAGGACCTCACACTCAGCAGTGGTGCAAAAGTAAAGAGCAGTATTATCCTTACAACATGACAAAAAAAAAGATAACATACAGTTTGAATTCGAAATGATACGAGTATAATATAAAGAGATCTAATCTTAATTTAAAAAAAAAAACTTCAAGCAAACACAGGGAAATAATTATATCTATGTGAGAATAAAGCTGGACACAAACAAATTCGAATTAATTTGAATTTGGCAATAATTCATGTATACAAAAGATTTTAAAAGAGTAACAGTGGAGTTTCTGCCGATTTTTCTCCATACCTATCGTTTTGGAAGGGGCGACTAGAAAATTCTATTTCTCGTTCATTTTCACGTTCAAAAGTGCCTTTCTTGTGCCTATTTGAAATAAATGATTTGACTTTGACTAAGCTTATAATCAGCAGCATGTTTCATTCACATAATTTGTGTAATTGTGAACATGCAGGCATTCGGCTGTTAGACAGCAAAAACGAACTAAACTCTCTTCTATTACACGTACGCGCGTCGGTCGGGCACGGGTCTGGTCCTAATCGGACGGTGAGCTACCGTCTACTCTCCGTCTGCAGGCCCGCGCCCCACGGATCGAACCCTTTTTTTTTAAGGCTGGGAAATCATCCAATGACTGCTCCCGCTCTGGGTGGAGCGGAAGGGAGTGTCAGACTCGTACTGGTAACCCTTTCGGTTACCGCTACCCTGGAACATAAAGGGCTACGGAACGAACATGGATGGGTTTTAGTCAGTAAGAGTCTCCTTTCCGCTCCACCCAGAGCGGGAGAAGTCATTGGATGATTCCCCAGCCTTAAAAAAAATAAAAAAAAGACTTACTGACTAAAACCTATCGATGTTCCTTCGTTAGCCCTTAATGTTCCGGGGTAGCGGTAACCCTTTCGGACAATCCCGCTTAAACTAAACTCTCTGGATTAGTGTAGTAAAAAAAGTGTAGAAATAATAGTGACATGCATATAAAACGTGAACAAAGTGTTTTAATTATTAAATTGCTATCAGACTACACACTGCAAGTTTCAGCGACAGAGGAATAAATGTAATTTCTACATACAAAGATTTTCCTCGTTGACTGGACTAATAGTAAAACCAACTTGTGTAAAGTAGGCCAGCACATCAACTTACCCCAATATGCCAAACTTATTTAATAGATTTTTATCTTTATTACAAAATCATAAAGTTCATTTTTAATTAGGAAAATTTGACAGTTAAGGATTGCTTGATATCTATACAATAGATACTTTTCTAAGTTTTAATTATAACGTAAAAATTTAAGTTAAACTAAAATTGCTTATCAGTCTTATAGGCTAGATTAATTAATTATTAAGTACCCGGTTCCTTTTAAAAAAACCACATAATTTATCTGCCCTCGCTTTATTTTTCACTAGCATTGGCTGAGTGAATGTCGAAAATTATCTCAAAGGAACGTACGACCGGGATATTAATCCTATGTTTACACACACAAAATTTCGCCTTTATAATATTAGTGTGATACTTTGTACAGAGGCCAGCACATCGAGTTACCACAATCTGTCAAATTACTTTGATAGTATTTCAACTTTATTGCAAAGACATAAGGTTCATTTTTAATTGAGAAAATTTGACAGTTAGGGATAGCTTGATACGCTTGCGTCTGTACATAATTAACCCGCAATGTCCCACTGCTTAGCAAAGGCCTCCCCGAATTCTTCTAGACATCTTTTCTTTGAGTTACCTCGATCCATCCCTTGCGGTATGCGTCTAAGTCGTCTTCTTGGGCCGGCCTCGACGACGCCGTCCAGCCCCATCTATTATTAAGTATGGTAATTTTACTCAAGCTCATTTTCTCACATCATTATATAATAGGTATGTCAGCATTGTCTGCGATCAAAATTGACCATGTCATGAATATTGATAGAGGTCGGCACAAGTGTAGACTTAAAACTGATAGAACCAGTCAAAGAAGACGCCAACATGGGTCGGAAAAGGCTAGGCCGTTAGGGCTGATGCCTGCCGGGTCAGCGGGATTACCCGAAAGGGTTACCACTGCCCCGGAACACAACGGGCTAAGAAAGGAACAGGAATTGTAGTCAGTAAGAGTCTAACACTCCCTTCCGCTCCACCCAGAGCGGGATGAGTCATTTGATATGTTGCCATCATTAAAAAACAAAAGTGACCTGGCGATGCTATATTTTATGGTCGTGACTGATACCTACTTTTTTACGGCCGACAGATGACTATCTTTGTAATAAGCTTTTTATCAATTTACCTATTGTTGAAAATGTAAAATTTTAATGACGCAAATGCATAAAAAACTTATACCTATCTACCTATTCTCTTAATTAATTTAAACTTGACAAGGTATAGAAAGAAGGATTCCACTGACAGATGATCACACAATCGTAGTTTAAGTTTCTTCTTTTAGTATTTTTGTAATTTGTTTGGTGCACATACCTACATAATATTAAAGAATGTTGTACTCTTACAGAAAAAGTTTTATTTGTTTTATTTCTTAAATTAAAAACCCTATACAAAAAAAAAACAAAATAAATTGCAAATAAAAAAAATAAAAAGTCACTGTCAACATGATGCTGGCATGTCGCATCGATGCTGCGACATTTAAAAAAAAAGTTATTATCAATGTCCGATGCTGCGACATTTACAAAAATTGTCACAGCGCGTTATCTATACTAATATTATAATCTATCCTAATATTATAAAGAGGTAAAATTTGTAAATTTGTAAGTTTGTATGTAGGGGGTAATCTCCGGAACTAATGATCCAATTTCATTAATAGAAAGCTACTTTATTCCTGAGTGCTATAGGCTATAAATTATATTTACATCATACATATTAGCCGAGCTATCGCAATTTTCATCTAGCAAGTCGGAAAAAAATACCTCCGAAAACAGAATTATTTGTATGCGCTGCCTAAACAGTTACAGTATACCTATCGCAATTTTTCGCGGACGAAGTCGCGGGCAGAAGCTAGTTCTTAATATACTATTATGCACGGTGACTTTTTAAAAATAATTTTTCATACAAAAAAGCAATATTTAATCGATGAAAGTGTGTGAGACAGACGTATACTTTTTTGTTACTTCGTAGTTGCTCCCGTAGTGAAAGTTGTTGACACTTTGTGACAAATAAATCATCATGAAATGAACTGATAAACAGATTTAGTAAAGCTATCACTGGGAGCAGTCATTGGATGATTTCCCAGCCTTAAAAAAAAAAGTGCCAATTTCACCAATGAAACGGAACGCGATCAGCACATCTAAAACGCGTTCAAGAGCTGTCAGTTAACTGATGACTAGGCAGCATGGTCTCAGACCTTAGCCTGATCCGTCGGGAACGAATAAAAAAAAAAAATCAAGAGCTGTCAGTGTCAATCTATACTAATATTATAAAGAGAAAAGATTTGTATGTATGTTTGTAACGAATAATCTCAAAAACTAGTTAACGGATCTGGATGAAACTTGACACAAAGATATATTATAGTGTGGAATAGCATTAAGCTACTTTTTATCCCGGCAAAATATACGGTTCCTTGTGGGATAATTTCCTTCATATACGCGGGCGAAGCCACTGGCAAAAGCTAGTATTTCACAAAAAAATGTCACTGATAGCTCTTAAACGTGAATTATATACTGATCGCGTTCAGTTTCATTGGTGAAATTCGCCCTTACTCATTAAGCTAGGTATCTACGAACCGACCTTTTTTAAATTATGTAAACACTTACCTACATGAAGTTTATTTATTTATAATCGTGTTGTGTTCATTAGCATTCTTTTATGTAATTGGTATCTATTTAAGGAAAACAACAAGAAATCTTGAAGGAATTATTTTAATCTTTTTGTATCAACAATTATGTTAAGAATATTTTATAGGTGTCTGTAGGTATAGGTACGATATAAGGAAACTCTTCAACAAAACAGTACCTATTTCTTTGTACCTAGAAGTGCATTTAAGAAGAATCTATAAGGCTTGGTGACGTCAGACTCAGCTTTGAAACATCATCTACTTAGCCTTTTTTGACCTATGTCGGCGTCGGCTTTGTCAGCTGACTCTTTCAGCTTTGACTAATAGATAGAACCTTATAAAATGACAGTGGCGTAACTGAGTAACACACATTAAATTTATTTTTACAGCTGAGACATGTAATTTGCATTTTTGTAAATCTATTTTTATTTAGGGGTTTTTATCTAGAGATATGACAACCCCATCATACCTTTTTACAAAATATCTACATCATCATCTGCCTGTCTTTTCCCAACTATGTTGGGGTCGGCTTCCAGTCTAACCGGATGCAGCTGAATACCAGTAGGTATTTTACATGGAGCGACAAAACACACACACAGACACACGCATACACACACACACACATACACACACACACAACAACATCATCATCATCTCATACATTTAATTTATCTTAACATCTATTTATTTAAATATTTACTATTCTTACTAATAACAATGAAAATTGTATCACTCAACACGTAGGTACTATCATTAACTCACGAAAATTTTTAATAGTCTCTGAACATGGTAAAGACATCATAATATCAAATATCGGTGGAAATGACAGATTTTGGTAAAGATGAAATTGACTGTCTTAAGCCTATATCTACACTTTTTAGTTTGAACTCACTCATGAGTGATTGAGCGGGTGAGTGATGTACTTTGCTTCACTAAATTATTTCATGACCATTGCCCTCGAAACGCTGAAAGAAAACATTATGAGAAAACCGGCATATCCTGAACTGAAAATTTGAAGACATGCGACATGCACCAACCTTCACTGGACCCGCGTTGTAGATCACGGTCCACTCCAACTCACAGATGCTGCTTCGCATAGAATGATTTATCGGGCTTTTCGCTATACACGGTGTAACCGAAAGAGTTTATACATATAAAAGGATATGCTAGAGACCACTCTGTATATACCCTTTCGGTTACATCCTGTATAAAGAAGAACCTCTCCAGCTTCACACATGGGGCGGCTTTAATAGTCATAAATATATTAGGAAAATTATGTCAGGAAAATTAACAGTGCCTGCAGCGCTTAGCTCTTTGCTATCAACAACAAAAACCAATTAGACTGTTAAAACTAGCTTCATCTTTCTGAGAAACCGACTCTCTGGCAATTCAAAATTGCCTGTAATTGATTTATTTGAAAAAAATGCTTCGAGTTTGCTAAGTATTGTAGCGTGTTTTTGTTGTTTTTATGCCATATTTATCTACCTTCTAGTTTATTTTATTTACAAATTTTTGAATATATAAAATATTCAAAAATTTGTAAATAAGATATAAGATATTAATGTAATTAAGTTTTGTGTACAGAATTACATGAATATACAACCTAATACAAAAACAACTTATACATACTTAAAAGACTATCTGACTAACTATAATCTATATACATATAATAAAACAGTAAAAAGACTGTGTCTGTACATTGAATATATTAAAAAAAAAAAAAATTGAGGGGTGTTTAGAAACAGTAATAGAGCACGAATCCAAAAAAAAATGTTGTCTGTTTGTCTGTATGTCTGTATGTCTGTTTGTCTGTATGTCTGTTTGTCTGTTTGTTTGTACACGCTAATCTTCGGAACTACTGGACGGATTGGAATGTTTTTTTTTTTGTTGTATAGGTATTAAGTCTGGGCAACATATAGGCTATAATTTATCTTGGAAACTTGAACACCTGATGCAGAACCGCAACAGACCAGCTAAACTATAAGAGATACGAAAATGATACCTTAGCAAAAATTGTTCCACGTGATTAGAATTTTCTGCTGAGAGAATAAAATTGAAGATCTGGAACACCTGTTGTGGAACTCCAAGAGCCTAGCTACACTATAACATATATAGGTATGACGTCTTAGCAAAAGTTGTTCGGTCTGATAGGCATTTCCTGTTGACTTATAAAAATCGAAGATCTGGAACACCTGTTGTGGTACTCCAAGAGCCTAGCTACACCATAACACATATAGGAATGACGTCTTAGCGCAAGTGGTTCAGCCTGATGAGCACTGTTGACGTATAAAAATTGAAGATCTGGAACACCTGTTGTGGAACTCTAAGAGCCTAGCTACACCATAACACATATAAGAATGACGTCTTAGCAAAAATTGTTCAGCCTGATGAGCACTCTCTGTTGACGTATAAAAATTGAACATCTGGAACACCTGTTGTGGAACTCCAAGAGCCTAGCTACACCATAACACATATAGGAATAACGTCTTAGCACAAGTTGTTCAATCTGATAAGAACTCTCTGTTGACTTATAAAAATCGAAGATCTGGAACACCTGTTGTGGAACTCCAAGAGCCTAGCTACACTATAACATATATAGGAATGACGTCTAAGCAAAAGTTGTTCGGTCTGATGGGCATTTCCTGTTGACTTATAAAAATCGAAGATCTGGAACACCTGTTGTGGAACTCCAAGAGCCTAGCTACACCATAACACATATAAGAATGACGTCTTAGCGAAAGTTGTTTAGCCTGATGAGCACTCTCTATTGACGTATAAAAATTGAAGATACCTGTTGTGGAACTCCAAGAGCCTAGCTACACCATAACACATATAGGAATAACGTCTTAGCACAAGTTGTTCAATCTGATGAGCACTCTCTGTTGACTTAAAAAAATCGAAGATCTGGAACACCTGTTGTGGAACTCCAAGAGCCTAGCTACAACATAACACATAGGAATGACTTCTTTGACGTCTTTGTTGTTCAATCTGATGGGCATTTCTTGTTGACTTATAAAAATCGAAGATCAGAAACATCTGATGTGGAAATCAAAGCTATCACTAATTTTACTGTGTAATTATAAAATAACATTCGGGTCGTGAAGCACGCCTGCGTTCTCAGCGTATTCATTAGGTCTCTAAATACCAGTGAAGAATATGATGCGCGACTGACCGCTGATCGTGAACGTCATGTATTGTCTCGCGAGTCGGAGACGTTCACGGATAGAGAATTGTGCTTGAGTTCCAACCGTATCAACGCATTGACTTCTAGGTCTCTAGAGACA
Source organism: Hyppa rectilinea (assembly GCA_951799385.1). Taxonomy (NCBI): domain Eukaryota; kingdom Metazoa; phylum Arthropoda; class Insecta; order Lepidoptera; family Noctuidae; genus Hyppa; species Hyppa rectilinea. The sequence continues at coordinate 14,191,994 of OX637321.1, read as the reverse complement.
AGTGGGGAATATAATAATGCGGTTACCAAAATGAAAACGATGACAAATGGACTGTATGTTTTGGTGGTTGTTGGAATGAAATAAAACTAAAGCTCAGTGTGATAAAAGATTTAAATGGGAAAAATGATAAAAAATAACATAAATGGCGACCCCGTTGTCGCTGGCATAAGCGACAGGGACCGCGTACGAAGTCGCGGGCAGAAGCTAGTATACAAATAAATCCAAAAAAAAAGGGACACTTAGGCGTCGAAGTACTCATCCGCATCGCTGTCGTTCGGAAACGTGCCCAGAAGACTGGCAGCATTGCCACGTTGAATGGCAATCCTAATTCTTTAGCCAAAGACAAATCTTTGGCTAAAGCCAAAAACGAAACACAAATCTTACATACATTAAAGAACTTAAAACAAAAAAAATATAAATGAAACCAGTACAAGTAGTAAAAAATGGAAAGAGCTCATTGGACGTCAAAAATTCGCCCTTATCGCTGTCAGTGGCAAATGTGCCCAAAGGACTGGCAGCGTTGCCACGTTGGATGGCACCTTTAATTAGAATCAGCATTGCTACGTCCAGCAACGTGGCAACGCTGCCAGACTTTTGCGCATATTTTCCACTGACAGCGATGGGGATGAATTATAAAGAAATAAAATGTTACAACAATAATAGGTCCCAGTAATTGTTAATATTCTAATCCATTGTGTAAGGAAATTAGGCAGAAAGTAAACATCCAAATGCATCATGGCTCTACATCTACATCTCCTAGTGACGTGACAGAAAATGTAAATTACGCTTTTTCTGTCACGAATTGCTCAATAAAGGTCCGGAGTATGGGTTTAGTCCCATCTCGGCACCTTCCCATCTCGGCACTCCGTCATTAGTCGTTGCTAAGTACAGTCATCAAAAAATGGATACACTGTATCAGTATAGTGAGTAAATCAAATCGACTCAAAACTAAAAAATGAAAAAAAAAGTACCTACAAAATAAGTTTAATTTTAAATTTTTAGTGTTTAGTGGACAAAGTAAAATATATTTTCATGGGACTTAAAAAAAAATACGCAAGTAATAAGTAAGCAAGTAAGTGTCATATTTTCTGGCTATCTCTTTCGCCTCGGTTAAGACAGTCAAACCAAAGTAAACCAAACGACTGTTCATTATGGTTCATTTTTGTGTAATACTAAATTAGAAGTGCTCAGTCCAGATAGTATAATAATTTATATTTAGAATTTAAATACCTATTATGTAGGTATAAAAATATGCAATTCCGATTTATGTGATAATTAAGACTGAAAATGAATGTACAGCGAGTTATAGCAATTAGCTGACACCCTTTACAATTATTTTATATTTTATTTATTTGAGCGAAGTAAATAAAATATAAAAGAATTGCAAAGGGGGATCAGCTAATTGCTATGACTGTACAGTGAACGCGTAATCAAGCCTACTCGTATCATTTAGTAATAGTATGAAAGTCCTCAAAGTATGGACGCCCTTTTGCCTACGTCCCGGTTATACTGATTAAACGTTAATTGTACATAATAACTGTTGATTTTGTAATATGTTTTTACATAATTGCTGGGAAGATTTTAAAACAATTATTCCTACGAACCGTGAATTTTTCATATATTTTAAAACTAGCTTCTGCCCGCGACTTCGTACGCGGTCCCTGTTGCTTATGCCAGCGACAACGGGGTCGCCATTTATGTTATTTTTTATCATTTTTCCCTTTTAAATCTTTTATCACACTGAGCTTTAGCTTTATTTCATTCCAACAACCACCGAAACATACAGTCCATTTGTCATCGTTTTCATTTTGGTAACCGCATTATTATATTCCTCCTCTAGAGACCTAGAAGTCGATGCGTAGATACGCTTGGAACTCAAGCGTAATTCTCTTTCCGTGAACGTCTCTGACTCGCGAGACAATACATGACGTTCACGATCAGCGGTCAGTCACGCATCATATTCTTCACTGGTCTCTAGAGACCTAATGAATACGCTGAGAACGCAGGCGTGCTTCGCGACCCGAAGAGGTTTCCACGGAGCGAGTTGCAGCCTAATGTTCTCGAACAACATCAAGTCTCTCCTGACGCTCTTCGGTAGATTCTTGGGATCTTATGATCCTCAATCTTTTAGCTCTCTTGGAACATTGGGAAAGATTTGACCTCTTTCTAGGCATGGTCATAGTTTTATTGTGAAGATACCTGATCAATAAAAATCTAAATTAAAATGACTGCTCCCCTGCGTTACCGGGTAGGCTACAGTGTCACGAAGATAAATGGAAAAGGAAATTAAACACTCAAACAACATAAGCCCGAAGGCATATTCATACGATAAAATAAAAAAATAAATAGGAGTTTTGGCCAGTAGAGTCAAATTTTCAATGATATACCATCGTCATCGAAAATCAGTCCTAAACTGTTACCGCCTTCACCGCGTGCAGGTACTCCCAGTTTATGTTATTTTATAATTACACAGTAAAATTAGTGATAGCTTTGATTTCCACATCAGATGTTTCTGATCTTCGATTTTTATAAGTCAACAGGAAATGCCCATCATATTGAACAACAAAGACGTCAAAGACGTCATTCCTATATGTGTTATGTTGTAGCTAGGCTCTTGGAGTTTCACAACAGGTGTTCCAGATCTTCGATTTTTATAAGTCAACAGAGAGTGCTCATCAGATTGAACAACTTGTGCTAAGACGTTATTCCTATATGTGTTATGGTGTAGCTAGGCTCTTGGAGTTCCACAACAGGTGTTCCAGATCTTCAATTTTTATACATCAACAGAGAGTGCTCATCAGGCTGAACAACTTTCGCTAAGACGTCATTCTTATATGTGTTATGGTGTAGCTAGGCTCTTGGAGTTCCACAACAGGTGTTCCAGATCTTCGATTTTTATAAGTCAACAGGAAATGCCCATCAGACCGAACAACTTTTGCTAAGACGTCATTCCTATATATGTTACAGTGTAGCTGGGCTCTTGGAGTTCCACATCAGGTGTTCCAGATCTTCAAATTTATTCTTTCAGCAGAAAATGCTAATCCCGTGGAACAATTTTTGCTAAGGTATCATTTTTGTATCTCTTATAGTTTAGCTGGTCTGTTGCGGTTCTGCATCAGGTGTTCAAGTTTCCAAGATAAATTATAGCCTATATGTTGCCCAGACTTAATACCTATAAAACAAAACAAAAATCATTCCAATCCGTCCAGTAGTTCCGAAGATTAGCGTGTACAAACAAACAGACAAACAGACAAACAGACAAACAGACAAACAGACAAACAGACAAACAGACAAACAGACAAACAGACAAAAATTTTTTTTTAGATTCATGCTCTATTACTGTTTCTAAACCCCCCTCAATTATTATTTTTTTAATATATTCAATGTACAGACACAGTTTTTTTACTGTTTTATTATATGTATAGATCATTTTTGTATCTCTTATAGTTTAGCTGGTCTGTTGCGGTTCTGCATCAGGTGTTCAAGTTTCCAAGATAAATTATAGCCTATATGTTGCCCAGACTTAATACCTATAAAACAAAACAAAAATCATTCCAATCCGTCCAGTAGTTCCGAAGATTAGCGTGTACAAACAAACAGACAAACAGACAAACAGACAAACAGACAAACAGACAAACAGACAAACAGACAAACAGACAAAAATTTTTTTTTAGATTCATGCTCTATTACTGTTTCTAAACCCCCCTCAATTATTATTTTTTTAATATATTCAATGTACAGACACAGTTTTTTTACTGTTTTATTATATGTATATAGATTTGTTATGTTACTGCCAAGGCAGAGATAATGGAGCCTCTAAAAAGCGATTCAAGGGCTTGTCTGTGAAAATGGTAATTTAAGAAGAAACAAAAATGATTTAATAAATAATAAAGTTGATTTACTTACTATACTGATACTGTGTTTCCGTTTCTTTTTGTGTACCTTAAAATGATTCATGAGAGGGTGCCGAAATGGGATTTTTTCGTAGACAAGATAAATAAATTCATGGGTGCCGAGATGGGAAGGTGCCGAGATGGGAATAAACCGGATTATGATTATTTGCTCGGATAATGGTAATAGCCTCACTTCCTGTTGCAGAAGCTGTAACATACCTAGCCTACCTAACCCTTTGATTATTACAGGCGGGATGGTATGTTGTTGTTGTGGTGGTAAAAGCAATGATATATAAATAGTGTCCATGGAGTTTCGCATAGGTACCTACTTATTTGGAATGGGCAACTAGCTTCATCTCTCTGACTGACCGACCCCTTGACAATTTAAAAGTTCCTGTAATTGGTTTATTATTTCAAATAAATACTTTGAGTTTTATTAATATTATTATTTATCCTTTAAAATAATAACTATAAACTATTTTTTTTATTATTATTTAGCCTACACTGTCCCACTTCTGAGAAAAGGCCAGCCATAAGCTAATACATAATTTTAAAAATAAACTTAAAAACTACTGCACTCGTTGTGACGACGTCGAGTTACGCTGCAAGGTGTCGCGTAGCGGGCCGCGGAACGCCGATACAGCACACCTTTCGGCCAAAACTCTTCCTTGGAGGAAGGTCACCAAATGGTGAGTTGGAACGCGCGTTTGAGTTCGATATCCTAGTGGTGTGACCGGACTGCCAAGTCATAGGTCTCGAGTTTGAACCCAAGGCACGCACCTCTGATTTTTTGAATTCATGTGCGTATGATATAATTATCACTTGTTTAAAAATCGGTGAAGGAAAACATCGTGAGGAAACCGACATGCATGAGAGATATTTCTCAACAGCATGTGAAGCCAGTTCAAAGGCCCATTGGTAGCATAGAAACTCGATGACACCAGGTTAGTCACTAACCACACGAAAAAGAAGGACGAAGGTATGTTGTAAAACCCTTTCTCAGTGGCTCGTACAACTTCATTGACTTTTTTATTTATTTATTTAGGATCTCCAACAAAAGATGTACACAGTACATGACACATAAATAAAAAGTTATATCAGGTAATAAGTAGGTGTACTCCTTCACTTATAGGAGACCACAACATGCACAAAAAAAAAAAAAAAAAACTAAGCCAACAAGGGCAAAATTTGGAAAAGTTAATTAATTAAAGGACACAAAACCTAACAAAAAAAAATAATAACAATAATATAAGAAGATACAACCTTTAGATCCTCAGATCAAGTCTATTAAAAATTTCTTATATTCTTGAGACTTGGCGCTTTTCTGGCAGGCACCGCAAATAAAATATAATTTGGGACGAATCCGCTGTGTATATTGGAAAATGTGTTGGGATATGATGGGAAATCATCCACTCCTCCCGCTCTGAGTGGAGTGGAAGGGAGTGTCAGACTCTTACTGATTAAAACCTATCCATGTTCCTCCCTTAGCCCTTTATGTTCCGGGGTAGCGGTAACCGTTTAGGACTACTAAGGGTGGATATCACCATTGAAACAGAACTTTTTCGCAGGAGGTGACTGCCTCCCACTCCCTCTCGCCCCGGACCATGACTTGCACCAGGGCCGGGCGCGAGATGTCGCCGCCGCCGATCGCCTCTACGAGGACACGGCGGTGCTCCGCCCAAGCGGGGCAGGTTTGCACCGTGTGCTCTACCGTGTCCTCTGGGCGATCCTCGCAGTCCCGTTTAAGGGCTGTCAGTGTCATTATTTTCTATAGTGTATTGACACTGATTTTGAACTCGGTTTAGATGTGCTGATCGCGTTCAGTTTCATTGCTGTTATTGGCAGTAGATCTATAAATATATAATAGTGTGGTGAAAATAAAACAAAATTCTGTCAGTTTTCATCTTTAGTTCTAAAATTAATGCAACTAAATCATGTTCTTATAATAATATCAACTAATCTATGTTTTATTTATTTATTTTTCATTTCAGTTAACATAATTTTCATTATCATTTCAACAAAAAGACATCCAATGCCGCAAACGCATTGCCACTTTTACTGGGTTGCTCTTTGTTGAATTTTCAATGCTAGATTCTTTAAAATACTACATGACCGGCTGACATCAACTACACTAAAATATACAACATTATGTAGTCCCTATTTTTTTTTTGAGGGTGGGAATTCATCATATTTTATGACTCCTCCCGCTTTGGTGGAGCGGAAGGGAGTGTCAGACTCTTACTGACTAAAACCCATCCATGTTGTTTCCTTAGCCCTTTATGTTCCAGGGTAACACTTTCTGACAATCCCGCTTAATGTATTACCTACTTAATCCACACTTAAAGCCCTAAAGGAACCGGGCATCCCAACATATTGCTCATTAAAATCGTTTGCTTGTCTGCAAGACTCATCCGTCTTCGCTAGATACATTTCATTGAAATATTCCACGAAGTCTTTCGAAGTTACCCTTTCTTGCCATTTATCTGAAAACCGTCAAATATACATTTGTAAAAAAAAAATAAGATGTGTACTACTTAATTTATACTCCATTTAATGGCTAAATAATAACAACAGTAATTGTACAGAGGCCAGCACATCAAGTTACCACAATCTGGCAAATTTATTTGTTAGTATTTCCACTTTATTGCAAAGTTATAAGGTTCATTTTTAATTGACAAAATTTGACAGTTAGGGATAGCTTGATGTGCTAGCGTCTGTACAATATTGAATTGTAATATTGTATTTGCTTAAAAATCGGTAAAGCATGTAAAACTAAGTCTGAGGCCCATGGGCAGCTTAAAAACTCTGACACCAGGGGCCCAATTCTGTAATTTTGTGATAAGCAACACGACATTGACACTTTATCGACACACTACAGACATTATATTGCGACTGTTGCAAGTTTGGCATTCTGAAAAATGTTCCAATGGCCTTTCAGTTGGCTCAGTAGTGTGTCGATAGTGTGGCAGTACAATGGTTTTCAGTGTTAAAATATTTACAGACTACCTTAACTTTGGCCATCACGATGACATTGACACATAGTGGAGCAAACTACCAAATTATTACAAGTCTTATTATGGCGTTTCGATAGCACTACAGTGTTAAGTCAATGACCATAAATAATTTGTAGAATATCAAATTATTATTCTATTGAGACACTAATTACAAACTATTGACAAGTTAGTTATTTTACAGAATCGGGCTCTGGTTAGTCACTAACCACACGAGAAAGAAAGAAGACCGAAATACCCACCACTCAGTGTTTGCAAAGACCTTTCCTGGCCTTCATACTCTTCTGGCAGTATATCTTTTGGCACAAAATCTTGGAGGGTATCAATACTTTTGTGCAAATGTACTCTTCCGGCTAATTTTGAACTGAGAACTTGTTTCAGGAAGCCAAGAAGAGCGTCCACCATCTTGGATGTTGATATTAAATGTATCTGTTTTATTCTCATACCGTACCCTTCCTAAAAAATAAATGCTTATAATAAAATACATAGAATCACGTTCTGAATACCCAAAATGGGAGAGCAGAGGATGGCCATCTAAATGTGACATGTTTAACCCCTTTTTTGAGGGTGGGAAATCATCCAATGACTTCTCCCGCTATGGGTGGAGCGGAATAGAGTGTCAGACTTTGACTGACTACAACCTATCCACGTTCCTTCTTTAGCCCTTTATGTTCCAGGAGGTTACTCTTGCTTTGTTTTTTCCGGAGGTTCCTCAATAAATATAAGCCTCCAGGCAGGGCATAAGATTTACTTACAAAGCAACTATACGCTAAAGTCACCCCCTGGCCTTAGTTTAGGGTTGCTGGAGGACAGCCAAGAGTTACGGAAGGATCGAATATTCCCGCGACCGCCGGCGAATGTGTAAGATACACTTTTTTTTTTTTTTTTTAAGGCTGGGAAATCATCCAATGACTGCTCCCGCTCTGGGTGGAGCGGAAGGGAGTGTCAGACTCTTACTGACTAAAACCCATCCATGTTCCTTCCGTAGCCCTTTATGTTCCGGGGTAGCGGTAACCCTTTCGGACAATCCCGCTTACCCGGCAGGCTTGGCCCTGAGGGGCCCCTTCATATGCTGACATCTCTTTGAGGCGCGCGTGGAACATATACGCGCCGTACGGCACGGGTCTGGTGCTGATCGGACGGTGAGTCACCCATTACTCACCGTCCGCAGGCCCGCGCCTACGGTGGCCGGGAGTCGTCACGTGGCTCCCGACGCCCGGAGCGTCTCCCGCGGCGGCTGGGACGGGAGGACCTTTCTCTCTCCCATCCCGCCATCTCCTTCGCGAGCATAACTTTTTCGCAGAAGGAGGTGACTGCCTCCCACTCCCTCTCGCCCCGGACCATGGCTTGCACCAGGGCCGGGCGCGAGAGGTCGCCGCCGCCGATCGCCTCTACGAGGACATGGCGGTGCTCCGCCCAAGCGGGGCAGGTTTGCACCGTGTGCTCTACCGTGTCCTCTGGGCGATCCTCGCAGTGGTGACACCCGGGCGTTTCCTCCCGCCTGATGATGTGCAGGAACCTCCCGAAACATCCATGTCCGGTGAGGACCTGCGTCAGGCGGAAGGTGTGTAAGATACACTGGGGTGGTTTTTAGTCAGTCTGATAGACTTCCGCCTGCCCCAGGGCGGAAGACACCTATGAGGATTTCCCACCAGGATATAAAAGGGTTGCTGGGGGAGGACCGCAATGGATGGGCTGGATCCGATTAACTCCTCAAATGTCGTAAGAACCCCAAAGATTTATAAGAAAAATTCTTTTGAAACGACAATAAATATAACCGTATAAGTCGTTAAGCTTTTATAAGCAAACGGCTTCTAATAGGTGAACATCTAATGGGTTCAAGTAGGTCAATAATAGACTGGTATTAAAGTCAAAGTCAAATCATTTATTTCACATAGGCTTATGAAAGGCACTTTTGAACGTCGGAATGAACAAGATACAGAATTGATTCTAGTCGCCCCTTCCAAAAGGTAGATTCGTTTGGAGAAGAATGGGCAAGAAACATACATAAATAGTACTGATACTCACTGTCATCAATGTGATGATTTGTCTTAACTCCATTGGAGTGCATTTAGTAAGAAAGTTCATTACGTTCGCATCCCTGAAGTCCAGAACTACAACGAGGCCACTGTTGTAGTCATTTTTCCTGACATATTCGCTTATCTGGAAAAAAATAGAAATGGGTAGAGAGCCAGCATATCAAGTTACCCTAATCTGCCAACTTTTTTGATAGTTTTCATAAGGTTCATTTTCTATTGGGAACAAAGCACCAAATTTGCACACGCGCCTCAAAGAGATGTCAGCATATGAAGGGGCCTGTTAGGGCCGAGCCTGCCGGGTAAGCGGGATTGTCCGAAAGGGTTACCGCTACCCCGGAACATAAAGGGCTAAAGAAGGAACATGGATGGGTTTTAGTCAGTAAAAGTCTGACACTCCCTTCCACTCCACCCAGAGCGGGAGGACCCATAGGATGATTTCCAAACCTCAAAAAAATAAGGAGGCGACACGATGCGGAGTGGGTGGCTGGTGGCTCTAATGAGTTGTAACTTTATGTGTTAATCTAAGACAATAATTATAAACTATCTATGTGCCAAATTTCATCCAAATCTGTTCAGCGTGATTGGCCCTTCATGAACATCTTCACACACTTTATAGTAAAATTATAATACTTAGTAGGTATTGTACAGACGCCAGCACATCAAGCTATCCCTAATTGTCAAATTTTCTCAATTCAAAATGAACCTTATGTCATTGCAATAAAGTTGAAATACTATCAAAGAAATTTGACAGATTGTGGTAACTTGATGTGCTGGCCTCTGTACCTAACTTACCACAGTAAAATATTTGTAGAAATTATGAATGTCCGACGATTGATAATCGTCTGATTTCAGGTTAAATAAAGACACCCTGTAGTGTTCCTTCGTCATTTTGGGTAGAAGAGCGTACCGTCTGAAAATTATTAATAATAGTTGTAAAATAACACAAAACCACCCCGTTATTAAGTCTCTTGAATTAGGAAGGGGCCTTTTTTTGAGGATGGGAAATTTTCAAATGTCTCCTCCCGCTCTGGGTGGAGCGGAAGGGAGTGTCAGACTCTTAATGACTAAAACCCATCCATGTTCCTTTCTTAGCCCTTTATGTTCCGGGGTAGCGGTAACCCTTTCGGACAATGCCGCTTTATAGGCCTACGACCATTAAATGGGCACGAATCGAAACATTGGGCCGCTGCTGAGAAATATGATAGAAAAACCCAATAACACCTTTTCTGAAAATTCTGACTATGATAAAATCTTTCGGCCACACCGACCATCTGTTATGCAAGCAATTATGAGCTCTACCCTTTGCCCCTTAAGGTCAATTCATGTCCATGTCGGTTACTTTGGTTCTTCTACAAATCCAATTCACGGATGTAATCTACTTACACGTAATTATTTAAGGTTACGAACTGTTTCCTGGACACTGTACTGGGATACATGTTGGGCATCAAAGTCTTGAAGGTGCACAACTTATCCAACCTTTGTTTGGCTCGTTCTACCATCCCTTTGGCGTTGATCAGTGTCCTTTCAAGATAATCTCGAGCTGAAAATGAAAATAAGGTGAAAGTGAATTCATGGGGTTTAAGGGGTTTAAGGGGTCATTGTACTCATCATTATGAATAACTTTCTTATGGGAACCAATCTGAAATCGCAAAAAAAATCTGCTGACCCCTACATTTACGATGAGTTATGCGAGCATATTGTATGGAGCAGCTAATTTTTTATTTGAGTCTCGCACCCTTTTTTTTTTGAGGGTTAGAAACCATCAAATGACCCCTGCCAGGGGTCTGGGTAGAGCGGAGAGGAGTGTCAGACTCTTAATGACTAAAACCCATCTATGTTCCTTCCTTAGCCTTTTATGTTCCCGGGTAGCGGTAACCCTTTCGGACAATCCCGAGTAATGTAGTACCTACTTAATCCACACTTAAAGCCCTAAAGACACCAGGCATTCCAACATATTGCTCATTAAAGTTGTTTGCTTGTCTGCAAGACTCATCCGTCTTCGCTAGATACATTTCATTGAAATATTCCACGAAGTCGGGGTAGCGGTAACCCTTTCGGACAATCCCGCTTAAACTCCCACATCCTATAGTATGTCTTCTTCATCTTGTTCTAGATTTCAGAAGTCCAGCTTCTTTTTAATAGCTGCCCCAGCACACTATTAATTAATGTTAGTCTAATATAAACTAATATACTTAAACAACAACGTGTTGGGTCAGGAGGATCACGATCATAAAAGGTTATATCATATGAATAACAATGGGTTTCTATATTCCTTATTAGAATAACAATAGCCTAACGGCCGAAGAACAGACTGACATGCTAAAGGTCGTGGGTTTGATCTCCATCAAACGCAATTAATGTATTTAATTGATTAGTCATAATATACAAATACCAATTCAATTCATTACGTTATTAAACTAAAATGAGTACCTGTTTGCATTTTAATGTAATTTATCTAATATATTAAAACAAAACAGCCATTAAAATTATCGGTTCGTGGGTTACCTAGGGGTGGAGTTTTTTCACTAACAAAAATCATGATTGTCTGTTAGCGCTCTGATGGACTTCGAAGTGGATCGGACTTTTCCAATCCCCACTAATGTCCCACCACTGCAATATTATAATCAGCCCATAGCCGCAGCAGTGATAGCCTATTGGTGTGACCATCGCACTGCCAAGTCTTAGGTCTCGACTTCGAACCCAAGGCACGCACCTCTGACTTTTCAGATTCATGTGCGTATTGTATAATTATCACTTGCTTAAAAAGCGGTGAAGGAAAACATCGCGAGGAAACCGGCATGCCTGAGAGATATTTCTCAACAGTAGGTGATGCTAAGTCAGAGGCCCATGGGCAGCATTAAAAACTCTGACACCAGGTTAGTCACTAACCACACGAAAAAGAAGAAGAAGCCTATAATGTTCCCACTGCTAAGACACAGGCCTCCTCTCTTCGAGAGGGAGTGGGCCGTAATCCGATGATTATCCGGACGATGTTTTCCGTCACCGTTTCGAGAGCAGCTGTGGTGAAATGATTTAAACCCTCCTTGGGTTCGAACCAACGACCTACAAGTCTGGCCAGTTACCACTTGGCCACCACTGCTGTACTGCAGTAGTGATGAAGATTTATAATCGACCTATGATTATGTCTACTGCTGGAACACAGGTTTCCTCTCGGTTAAGGGCCCAGTGCGGGTTAATGGGTGTCACATCATGTCGTCGAATTTTATTTCGCGGGTATCTAAGTCTAAGAGTAGTAAGCGCTAAGTCGCTTTCTATTCCTCCGGTAGCTTCCTCGCGATGTTCTGTTTCCTTCACCGTTTTGATATTAGTGGTAATGGTAGAACATGGAAAAAGTAAATTTTATTTCGCGGGTATCTAGCTTAGTCGCTTTCTATTCCTCCGGTAGCTTCCTCGCGATGTTCTGTTTCCTTCACCGTTTTGATATTAGTGGTAATGGTAGAACATGGAAAAAGTAAATTTTATTTCGCGGGTATCTAGCTTAGTCACTTTCTATTCCTCCGGTAGCTTCCTCGCGATGTTCTGTTTCCTTCACCGTTTTGATATTAGTGGTAATGGTAGAACATGGAAAAAGTAAATTTTATTTCGCGGGTATCTAGCTTAGTCGCTTTCTATTCCTCCGGTAGCTTCCTCGCGATGTTCTGTTTCCTTCACCGTTTTGATATTAGTGCTAATGGTAGAACATGGAAAAAGTAAATTTTATTTCGCGGGTATCTTGCTTAGTCGCTTTCTATTCCTCCGGTAGCTTCCTCGCGATGTTCTGTTTCCTTCCCCGTTTTGATATTAGTGGTAATGGTAGAACATGGAAAAAGTAAATTTTATTTCGCGGGCATCTAGCTTAGTCGCTTTCTATTCCTCCGGTAGCTTCCTCGCGATGTTCTGTTTCCTTCACCGTTTTGATATTAGTGCTAATGGTAGAACATGGAAAAAGTAAATTTTATTTCGCGGGTATCTAGCTTAGTCACTTTCTATTCCTCCGGTAGCTTCCTCGCGATGTTCTGTTTCCTTCACCGTTTTGATATTAGTGCTAATGGTAGAACATGGAAAAAGTAAATTTTATTTCGCGGGTATCTAGCTTAGTCACTTTCTATTCCTCCGGTAGCTTCCTCGCGATGTTCTGTTTCCTTCACCGTTTTGATATTACTGGTAATGGTAGAAAATGGAAAAAGTAAATTTTATTTCGCGGGCATCTAGCTTAGTCGCTTTCTATTCCTCCGGTAGCTTCCTCGCGATGTTCTGTTTCCTTCACCGTTTTGATATCAGTGGTAATTTTTTTAACAAAATAAGTGATAGGCATAACTTTAATACTAGAAATAAAGATAAAATAGTTCAACCATTTTTCAGATTATCAAAAGTACATACATTTTTTTTATGGGGTTCTGTGTTAAATGTTACAACAAAATATCTTGCGACATACTGCAAAACCTCTAGAGCCCCAGTGGAACAAAAACGTTCCAGTAAACACGCATTACCGTTGAGTACCGCTGGCACAAATTTGTGCCACCAAACCCCGACCGATTTAAAACTGTATTTCTATTTAAGATAAGTCTTAAAATCGTTTGTGACGAATGTTCTCGACGGCAGATAATATTTTACAGCCATAGACAAAGATAGAAACTAAAAATATTGTATGCAACATTTAAAAAAACAAGTGTCAAGTTAGTACAAAAATTTCGTGTTCACGATTACGTCGCGCGCCAGTGAATTCCCGTGTTTTCGTGTTTTTTCGCTGATTTTGTACGGTAAGTGGGTGAATAATCATTTATAAGTGTTTCTCGCAACTTTGTAGATAGTTTTTCGCATGAAATAATATCACAAAACTTGTTTTATTGAGCAAACAAAATTTACATCGTTCCGGGTTCGTCGAACTCGCTATTGTTATTGTACGATTTTTTGAGATAATTCAACGAAATTTCATCTTTGTAATGGCAGAAGTAACGTAAAATCTATTGATAATTCATAATTACACGTAGTCCATGCATATTTCAATAATTTATTCATATTATGATGAAATTTCCATTAGTATGTCACGAAATCCTATTTGAATTTTGAACTGTCAAACGTCAAAATGGTTCTTAGCCCAGCTAGTGCATAGGGTCATGTCGATAAAAGTTATTGATAACATCGATTGTTTTTGTAAAATTGTTCGGTTATACAAAATGAAAGTTTTTTTTTCGTACTTTATAGTTTGTAGTTTGTTTGTGTTTCGTACTTTGTAGTTTTTTTATAATAATAATTTATTTTAGTTTTTAAATTTTTTGTAACTTATGTGTACGGTATTCTTATAGATTGGAGATGGCTGCGAGCCGAAACTGGTGCGTTGGACGCGAGGATGCCCCGGAGGACTGTGATGAGCTCCTCCGGGACACCGACTCGGAGGACGAGGGTGACGAGGGCCGAGTACCTCCTGGAGGAAGAACCCGCGGAGCAGGAGGCGGACGAGCCAGAATACCTGGACCAGGAATTTTTGGAGCCGGATCCTGAGGTAAATCATTATATTCTCTTTCATGAATAATTAATAAATTACTCACCTTGTTGTGATGAGGCTAAGCACAAAGCTAGCCTAAAACTTGAAGAAGGACATTGTTTCTATTGGCATACATGATGAATAATCAGTATTTGTTTTTTTTTTCAGTAATATATCTTTTTTGTCTTTTAGCAACCTGAATGGATAACATTTTATTCAGTATGTTTGTGTTTTTATCTACACGTTTTATATGGGGAAGGGTGATGGTCTGGAATTGCATGTGAATGTTAACCTCGAATGAAAAACTCATCTGAACTTGTAATTTTTTGTGAGGCGTTAGGTTTATCAATGTGTTTTTTTTTTCAGTATGTTGAGCCGCCACCGACTATCCTCGGGTTATATACCCAGGAGGGAGTCGAAGTCCCACTTTCGCCGACTGCTTCGTCACCTACACTCACCGGCACGGAAACTTGGCCACATGTAAGTTTCACGATATTTCGCATTTATTTATATTTTTGACACCGAAATAAGGGTAGATGCACTCAGTAAGTGTTTCTTATGCTTTTAGAACTTGAAATTGAAAACGTCACTGTACCAATAACGTTGATTTATTAAATTGGGCACTTTTGCAGAAATAAGGAATTTTACACTATCAATTTTAAAACTCTATAAAATAAAAATATACCTAAATTGGTCTATTGTCTCTACGTTTTAGTATCGGGTGTTTCCTCCTCTAGCCCTAATAACGGCTTGCATTCGATCTGGCATGCTTTGAATGATGTTTCTGATATCAACTTGCGGTATGCTCTCCCAAGCAGTAAGTGCTGCATTTCGAAGTTAGTTAAGAGTTTCTGGCGGGTCGAAGGTGGACTTTATCTTTCTTTGTAGCATGTCTCGGATATGCTCAATCGGGTTTAGGTCCGGACTACGAGCTGGCCACTGCAATTTCTGAATACCAACTTCTTGAAGATATTCTTCAACACAGTATGCAACGTGTGGGCGTGCATTATCGTGCATTAGGAGGAATTGCTCATGTCCAATGTATCCCGATTAGACCAAAACATGTTTCTGGAGGACCTCCTCGATGTATCGGGTTGCAGTTAGCCGGTTATCGACGATAACCAACTCCGTGCGATCACCGGAACTTATTCCTCCCCAAACCATTATAGGCCTCCATAGAAACTCACAGTTTGTGTAGTGGTCATTGGTAGAAATCTCTGTCCTCTTCTTCTCCACACTCGTTCTCGACCGTCTGGAGCACGTAAAGCTATTCGACACTCATCTGTAAACAGCACTCGAGCCCATTGCTCGTGGGTCCAGCTGGCGTGTTCACGAGCGAATTGAAGTCAAGCTACTCGGTGATGTCTGAGGAGTTCTGGACCACGTGCTGGCCTACGAGCTTTTAAATTCACTTCCTCCATTTGCCTTCTCACTGTACGCTCACTAACATTCATGCCTCTTGCAATTTGAAGCCGCTGGCGTATCTCAACAGTGGTCAGGTAGCGGTTTCTTAAAATTTCCAGGACACTAAAACGGTCGTCCCGGGCCGATGTGCATCTGACGCCTCCACTGCCTAGTCTACGGCAATAGTGGCCAGTCTCCTGGTATCGTTGAAGGGCATACTGCATTGATGAACGTGGTACATTAAGCACCACAGCAACTTCACGCTGTGTCAACCCTTCGTCGATTAATGCTACAGCCTGTGCAACCTGTGCAGGTGTTAATGGCATTTTTATTGGTGTTAAAGCACTTTTAGTTAATCAATGAAAAGCCCAAAACCACAATAGTTCAACAAGGTACCGAAAGCTTTTACAACACACAAATTTAAACTTGCAACTTTGTCGCTCAAGAGACACGAATCAACTAAAAATTAAAAGTTGCACCATAGTGCTCTCAAACATAATGAATTACCCTCTTGAACTAAGAGTTAACATTTTTTTGACCTACCCTCATAAGAAACAAGCAATAGAAACACTTAAAGTTTTTGTTATGGCGAGTATTTGCGAGATAAGCGCTTGGCCAAGATTCCGTGCCGCTGAGTGTATCTTTATGTAAGTCAATGTTTTTTTCAAAATGTTTTTTTTTATGTAATGTTGTTTAGGTGTCTTTTTTAAAACGAAAACCTTTTTTGATAGGGGAAATCCATCGAATTCGACTTGGAGTGTGCCGCACCCTTCCTCGAGTGCGCCAGCAGTCATTCAGGCGTAAGTAATAAAACATGTTTTCATCAAAATAATTGATTTTGAGTTACATCAGGAATAACGCAAATCTTTTTTTACAGATCAAGTCCAGCCCTCGCCATTTGAACTTCTGGATGGGTATTCGTCAAAGATTGTACTAACTGCCTTGACAACTCAAAAGTACCTATAAATGATTGATTTGAAATAAATTCATGATTGCTGTACTTATACATTTTAGTATCATTCCTATGTAAATCTAGTAAATTACAATTATAAGAAAAGCTAGCAGTTCTATCTAGGCTTATTGGAACGGCCGCTCGGTCTGCCTAGTGTTTCCGCAGTTCCCCGAGTATTTTGTAAATAAATAAATAAATAGTATTATTATTATTTTACTAATATGCATGATAAGTAAAGAAAAGTACATAAGTCAATCTAAATTGTTTTTTATTTTCCTTCCTGAACTCAGTCAAACTTATCGACACTATAGTGGTGTGGTCCCAACCCTACGGAATGTTAGAATTTCATACTTTTTTATGACCACTTCAGAGGTTGATAATTTTGTTTTTTTCTGTGAAAGGTAAGGTAAGTATGGGTAGAAATCGATAGACTACTTTGTTCTTGTTCATTTTCAAGTAACATTCAAATTCAAAAGCCTAAATTACCTGGTGAAAAAAAGCCTACAAAAAAGTTATCAGATTTGTTCCCTAATCTAGGTTATTTTGAGTTTTTACAATTATAGTGGCATATTTTAACGATTTATTGTTACTAATGAGTAGTTGAATATATAAGTAGTATTCTAGAAACATTTATAAAGGGCATCTGTTTGTTATACCTCTGATGATCGTTTACAAAGTAGTGTATCGAACAATGCAAATTCATGAAAACTGCGCCGCGCGCTATGAAGTTCGAGTTTGAATATTGCAGGAATCGGATACAGAACTCGTAAAATAACATTCTAATTAGATTACCAGTCTATTCATGAGTCAGTTCCCAAAATTTCATGTAAATTGATCACGCAGTTTAGTCAGAAATCGACATAATACAGCAACATAACTATATTCGGCAAGTACTCCGATTTCAATATGATATGTTTATTTCTTGAGGCCACATCATTGTAGAACCCGACACCGTTTAGAGTGTGTGAATAGAAGCAATATAAACGGAGCGATAACGTTTTTTGTGACCGGGGTCAGATTACGCTTACGCTAAGAGGCCGCCCGCGGGGCTTGACGGACAGTTGACGTAAATAATGGCGGGCCTTGAGAGGTTGAAAGAATATTTAAAACTCATATTAAATATTAAACACTTTGTAAACAAGCTTATTACAAATTAGAGGATTATATCAAGGGTAAGGATGCCTGGAAACATACTAGTCCTGCCACACTGGACAATCTAGTGTCTAGAAAAAATCAAACTGGTTGCTAAATAAATAAGGTAATAATTTATAATTTGTACCATATTATTTTATTATATTGGAATCTCACACATTGATTAATTTATTACTATTAACTTTTAGCACGGTTGTAAATATAAGCCTTTTGTGGTGTATTGTTTTTATTCTGGGTGCATCGTCCTCACATACAATGTGAGGACGATGCACCATAATTTCATGTATACAAAACATTGTAAAACATTTTAAAAGAGTAACGGTGGAGTTTCTTGCCCATTCTTCTCCACACGAAACTACCTTTGGAAGGGGCGACTAGAATCAATTCTATTTCTTGATCATTTTTGACGTTCAAAAGTGCCTTTCTTGTGCCTATTTGAAATAAATGATTTGACTTTGACTTTGACATTCGTGAATCTTTAAAAGTTACGGGTCGTCAGAAGCCCAAAAGTCTGACAGCCAGTCTTACCAAGGGGTATCGTATTATCCAGTTACTGAGTTGGCAGTCGCTTCATGTCAAAAACTGGTATTTAACTTGTTCCGGTTAGACTGGAAGCCAACCGCAATATAGTTGAGAAAAGGCTAGGCAGATTGATTTACACTATGGAAAAATATTTTAAATTGGGATCACTGCACTCATTTGTTTTATATTCTTTTCTCTTATCATAATATTATTCAGATAACCTGTGTTTTGTTTTGTCTGCGTTTCATAACATAGATTAATCTTTACTACGCTTCATTCGAGATTCACATACCTACTTTAATCTTGGGACACGGCAGTGCCCCCGCCAAGTTCCGTTTCTTTTCTGGGAAAATAAGTCGTCAAAACATATTTAGCAGGCGTAGTCAGTCGCACGACTATGCTAATAGTTTGACTAATTACCAATTCCTTTATTTTGTAGCACTAATGATGGCGTCTTGGGTTAACAGCCGCACTGGTCGATATTTCAGGTTAAGCTACGCTTGCTGGGGCTGGCCGTGGATGAGTGACCATCCTTACATACCGAGACTCCTCCGTGCTTCGGAAAGCACGTTAATCCAATGGTCATGGACATCTTTGACAGTCGTTACGGGTCGTCAGGAGCCCGAAAATCTGACAGCCAATCTTACCAAGGGCAATTGTACTACTTAGTTACTGGGTTGTGGAGGTCAGATAGGCAGTCGATCCATGTAAAATACTGATATTCAGCTGCATCCGGTTAGACTGGAAGCCGACCTCAACATTGTTGGGAAAAGGCTACGCACTGCGACCGCATGGTGGATCATGGCCCACTCCTGCTGTTAGAGTGGAGGCCTGTGTTCCAGCAATGGGAACTATTTAGGATTATGTAAGAAGTACAGACGCCAGCACATCAAGCTAACCCTAACTGTCAAATTTTCTCAATTGAAAATGAACCTTATGTCTTTGCAATAAAGTTTAAATACTATCAAAGAAATTTGACAGTTTGTGGTAACTTGATGTGCTGGCTTCTGTATCTAAGAAGGCAAAACTGCCTCTTATCATTTAAAGAAGCGACATTTTTTCGCTTCTTGAGGGGTTAAACGTTTATAAGTGACCTCAACAATCAATAGTAACTGAGAACGAATGTGATATCAAAAACATCACACTGGACTGAATCCCATTCCCTTTAACCTAAAAAAGGGGGTTGATGAGTAAAAACTGGTGCATTGAATCTTTTTTTTTTATGTCAACGACTCGATAACACCAGACATACGTATTAGCTTTAACTACGTGCAAGTCGCCTATAGAAAAAAAAAATATTATTATTTTTTCTATAAAATAAAATAATATTTTAAAAAAAATCTGCGCGAGTAAATGTGTGTTCGTGCGAATCGACCAATGTAACAAAAAGGGCGGTTTACTTTTTGAGAAACATCAATCCAGGAAATAGAAAAAAAAAAACTTACAAAAATCTTTCTTGATGAAATGCTGCTGCTTCTTCACCCAATCGTCCAAAATGTCCACTGCTTCCTCCATTCTACTTTCCTTCTCCAAATTAACATCTTTCCTGACATATTCCAGGGTGTCAGGGTGGAATTCCAGGATCCTATCTTTAAGAACTGATACCATATTGAGTACACACTTGGATGGAAATCAGCAATGAACTGAAGGAGATAAAATGATATAACAGGTTTTTATTCAAAAGTAAATTCTAGTATAAAGATGACTGTAGACTGGTCGATCGGATTTGATCGATAGTTTTAATTCTCGATTATAAAACTATGTTTCATATTATATTATGTTGGTTGGTCGAAACACTTAATTTCGAAAACATAACTTATCATAACAGGGGTTTGGTAGAGGTATACAGGGTACATTCGGTCTAGCGAGCCATCTAAGGGCCCACGCAAGGAAGTTATTTGAAGGGTCGTTATCGAAATCGATAAGGAGGACTACATACTGGGTACACCAACACATCGGCAATTATGTTAAGGTCTCCTGGTAACAGCATAACACTGCCCGACCTGGGAATCGAACCCAGGACTTCTCGCTCAATAGTATCCCTTGCCACCACTTCAAAAATAAAATAATTTGAGACAGCTAAGAGATGTCCAGTCCCATCTGACGGCGCCCGTTCAGGAACAGGGCGCATGGATTAGCACCATTCAGCTGAAAATTGTATCATTTTATAGGCAGCGAAATAATCCAACACACGCAGGGAATTTTTTCTTCTACCTGCCCTTGCTTGTATACTTTGTTTTCTTCCAAAATATCAGCCTATCCCTATCAGCTGTCATATTATGAGCGGTATTGTCCGAAAGGGTTACCGCTACCCCGGAACATAAAGGGCTAACGAAAGAACATGAATGGGTTTTAGTCAGTAAGGATCTGAGTCTCCCTTCCGCTCCACCCAGAGCGGGAGGCGTCATTTGATGATTTCCCACCCTCAAAAAAAAAGCCGTCACATTATCATTCACTGTTTTTTCTTTCATCTTCTTTCATTCATTCATTCAACTTGTGTGTAGGGTACTTAACAATATAAAAACATTATACCAACGACGCGAAGTTTGCGCGTGTTTATTTTTTCTTATTAAATTTGATTTATGGTTAAATGTATTAGCATTTATATTTTTTATTAAACAAGAACGACGCGAATGCGTTTCGCAATGCCTCGTCGCCAACACAGCAAGTTACTACAAACTGTAAGATTTTCTCAATCGATTTTGAACTTAACTGTCAACGTTTTAGGGTTTAAATCATTTGCAGAAATTTGACAGTTTGGTTTAACTTGATGCGCTGGCGACTGTACTTTGTTCATGACAGAACAATAGACATAAAAATCATTCAGAGTTATATCCAGATAGTCCAATTTAATTGCTTTCCCGAGGCACGGGGGTATCACACCGCTAATTTCCATCCTCCAGGGTGATACTAAGGTCGGGCCTGCGGACGGTGACGGGCCTGCGGACGGTGAGTAATGGGTGACTCACAGTCCGATCAACACCAGGCCCGTGCCAGTCGGCGTTTGTTGTTATTATATCGATGCCGAACCCGAAATTGTAATTATTTTTTTTTGGTCTGTTTGTCGGTTTGTCTATGTGTTTGTGCTCGCTAATATCAGAAACGATCCGATTTAGATGCGGCTATCACTAATATATTGCAGTAAGTTTCAGTTAACATTTAGTGTTTATTTAATGTCAATCGGTTCATAAATAAAATAGGTATGTCAATTTAAAGAATCACGGCGAAAATTGCCACTATTCCACGCGGACGAAGTCGCGGGCACAGCTAATTAGTAATAATGTCCTATTTTCATCCTAAAAAAGTATTGAAAAAGACTAATAAAATGAGAAGGAAAATAAAAAATGAAGAGAACAGAAGAGATGTAATCACAAAATAACTTGTTTTTATTTTAAACAGTCCTTTTTTTGTTATTGTTTCACGAGTACAAAATGTTTAATTATTCTTAATAATAATTAAACTTACCTAAATGTTAGCATAAAAAAGACGTATACATATTAATTGACGTCAAAAACTTGTAATTATTATTTAAGTAGCATAACTGATTCTCCAGTTTCAAGCATGCGCAGGATTCAGTAATTAGTTGGCGTGTTGGATGTGTGAGCGAATCCTGCGCACTCAACTCATGAATGATATCCGAGATCAACGTTCTACCTAGATGGAGTACATACATATGAATTTTCCCTTATTATACGGTATCCTTGACGGTTACCCACCATGTCAGCTGATAGATAACCAGTGCAGGACATAGGTATTCCTTAAGCCTCGAAACGTTAAATGTCAAGTTCAAAATCGATTGAGAAAATTTGACAATTTCTGGTAACTTGTGGTGACTGTATTTTATTAATTAAATTCGCCTTTCCTAGGGGATGCACCAACGGTGTGTCCAACAGATCTTAAGGCCGAAATGATAACGATGTTGAAGACTGTGTAAATCTAGTGAATTTTTCAATAACTTTTTTCTTTATCAACAGCATCACGCTTGACCACTATCTCACCTGATGGTAAGCGATGATGTAGTTGACGGTGAAGCACGCTTGCCTAGAAGAAACCCATTCACTCATGAATTAAAACCCCCAGACTATCCGGGAACACGAGCTCTGGCAGGGAATATTAACCATTGATATTAATCATGCATTCAAACAGCTTTACTTCTTGGTATTCTATGTCGACACTATTATTAAAGTTATTATTAGTCGCGGAAGGTCGGTCAGAGGTCAAAAGGATTGAAGTGTTTATGACCATTCATTACTTATGAATGATGGATGCATGAATCATTTACAGTCACCAACTTTAATTGTTGAGCCACTGTTCGTATTTTAGCCGTGTAACGCAAATCGGGTTTAGTCGGTTCTACTAGTACATCCAGATATGGAAATTCATAATGTCTTGAATTTCCATTTGCGGGTCTAGCAACCGTAACCTAGCGATAATTGTTTTAGTGTAGCCATGGTAACGTTAGCATACGGTGATTGTTCTTTGACATCGACATTTCTACTGTCCCGGATAGGTTTTCAGAAATAACGATTAACTAATGAGCTCTAAATCAAAAGAGGTCAGTAGCAAAATAGATTGAATATACTCTATAATCTCCTGATAATCTATGGATAAGACTATTTCCGATTATAAGTATTTTGTCATCGTATTTGCGAGCATGCGGTTTCAGTTCGTGTCTAATCGTGTAAACTCGTGTAACCTCGTGAATCAATAAAACAGCAGAATCTATAAAGCTACAAAATTGAAA
Source organism: Hyppa rectilinea (assembly GCA_951799385.1). NCBI lineage: Eukaryota > Metazoa > Arthropoda > Insecta > Lepidoptera > Noctuidae > Hyppa > Hyppa rectilinea. The sequence continues at coordinate 14,168,792 of OX637321.1, read as the reverse complement.
AGTTTGTACGTGGCTCATCAATCAAAGTCCGTGATTGTACATGACAATGTATTGCTACACAAGAACTATTATAACTAACCCTATTTATGTAAAGCTAATGATAACGTCATGTAATTTTACCGTTTAGATTAGCTACAGGATACCTCTAAAACACAATTATAAAAAAAAATTAAACCCTCATTATTATTATGTTTTTCACAATCTTTGTTTGTTTAGTTAAGACAGTTCTATTGGTTCGTTGGCTAGACAACTGCGGTGACAACTCATTGACAATCTCGGACACTCCTTCAAATCAAATGGTTACAAAATATTGGTGACATCATTCGTGGTGTTACTAAAGTCTTTGAAAATGTTAAATGCTATTATATTATTAACAGTGCGATTTTAATACCTGAAGCTTAACATAATGTTAAACTAACAACAAAAGTTACGCATTGTCTAAACAGTGTTTAGTCAATGAAAGCAATTTTTTTATTCAATTTCATTGTAATGTGGGAACGATGCAAAACGTAAAACAATGCAAAACGTAAAAAGCATCCGTAATAAAAATTATAATAAAAAACAAGTCATTTATTCAAACTAGGTTGAAATTCAGCGGTTTTTGAAGGTCAGTTACATAAGACAGTCCCTCAAAAACGCCCACCCTTCACCACATCCTAGTGCTTTAGCTGGGAAGAAGAAGTGGTGCAACAGACTCCCCAGCAGCACAGCTGTTTGTTTTGTTGGAAGAACCAATTAAAAATAATAATTTAATTAAAATAAGCCATGGCAGCTAAGAGATGACCTACCGATGGCGCTCGTTCCCGAACATGATACATGGATGAGCGCCATTCAGCTCAACCATTTCGAAAACAGCTAAAAGATGCTACACTCGCGCCACCATCAGCGAGACATTAGAGTGAGCAGTACTTACTTTCAGTGCACATTCAAGACAATAAAAGAAAATAAATAAAGTAAATTGCAGCTTTGTAATAGGTGCACACTCATGCACGTGTATGCAATTATACAATCCGCTAATTATTGAACATACAATTGAATCAAGTAATTAATAATAGATTGATTTATTTGCAATTTTAATGAGTCTCTATTGCAGTCCCTCGCTGGATATAGGCTTCTTCAAGACTGTGCCACAACACTCTTCAAAAGACCGCACGGAAAAGAACCGGAGTTATTGACATAGCTTGCAGAGAAAGCAAGCTTGGCAGTGGGCTGGTCATCTTTGTCAAGGGACCGATGGCTGATGGAGCAGTCAAGTCCTGGAGGGGATACTGCGTAATAGCAAGCATGGTGTACGACGCCCCCCAGCTAGATGAACCTGTACCCTGTACCTGTGTGAACCTTAAAAAGGTAGCTGGGACTGACTGTAGAGATAAACTACGATAACACGGCCCCTCCAAAATTCAAAACGTTTGAAAGTATTTGTGTAAGTAATTACAAAGCGCCACCAAGACTCACAACGCATGTTGCTGCCGGCCTGCTACTGAAGACGAATACTTACAACTACATACAAACTGTTTCAGTTTCAGTTTCATTGCTGTTATTGGCAGTAGATCTATAAATATATAATAGTGTGGTGAAAATAAAACAAAATTCTGTCAGTTTTCATCTTTAGTTCTAAAATTAATGCAACTAAATCATGTTCTTATAATAATATCAACTAATCTATGTTTTATTTATTTATTTTTCATTTCAGTTAACATAATTTTCATTATCATTTCAACAAAAAGACATCCAATGCCGCAAACGCATTGCCACTTTTACTGGGTTGCTCTTTGTTGAATTTTCAATGCTAGATTCTTTAAAATACTACATGACCGGCTGACATCAACTACACTAAAATATACAACATTATGTAGTCCCTATTTTTTTTTTTGAGGGTGGGAATTCATCATATTTTATGACTCCTCCCGCTTTGGTGGAGCGGAAGGGAGTGTCAGACTCTTACTGACTAAAACCCATCCATGTTGTTTCCTTAGCCCTTTATGTTCCGGGGTAACACTTTCTGACAATCCCGCTTAATGTATTACCTACTTAATCCACACTTAAAGCCCTAAAGGAACCGGGCATCCCAACATATTGCTCATTAAAATCGTTTGCTTGTCTGCAAGACTCATCCGTCTTCGCTAGATACATTTCATTGAAATATTCCACGAAGTCTTTCGAAGTTACCCTTTCTTGCCATTTATCTGAAAACCGTCAAATATACATTTGTAAAAAAAAAATAAGATGTGTACTACTTAATTTATACTCCATTTAATGGCTAAATAATAACAACAGTAATTGTACAGAGGCCAGCACATCAAGTTACCACAATCTGTCAAATTTATTTGTTAGTATTTCCACTTTATTGCAAAGTTATAAGGTTCATTTTTAATTGACAAAATTTGACAGTTAGGGATAGCTTGATGTGCTAGCGTCTGTACAATATTGAATTGTAATATTGTATTTGCTTAAAAATCGGTAAAGCATGTAAAACTAAGTCTGAGGCCCATGGGCAGCTTAAAAACTCTGACACCAGGGGCCCAATTCTGTAATTTTGTGATAAGCAACACGACATTGACACTTTATCGACACACTACAGACATTATATTGCGACTGTTGCAAGTTTGGCATTCTGAAAAATGTTCCAATGGCCTTTCAGTTGGCTCGGTAGTGTGTCGATAGTGTGGCAGTACAATGGTTTTCAGTGTTAAAATATTTACAGACTACCTTAACTTTGGCCATCACGATGACATTGACACATAGTGGAGCAAACTACCAAATTATTACAAGTCTTATTATGGCGTTTCGATAGCACTACAGTGTTAAGTCAATGACCATAAATAATTTGTAGAATATCAAATTATTATTCTATTGAGACACTAATTACAAACTATTGACAAGTTAGTTATTTTACAGAATCGGGCCTCTGGTTAGTCACTAACCACACGAGAAAGAAAGAAGACCGAAATACCCACCACTCAGTGTTTGCAAAGACCTTTCCTGGCCTTCATACTCTTCTGGCAGTATATCTTTTGGCACAAAATCTTGGAGGGTATCAATACTTTTGTGCAAATGTACTCTTCCGGCTAATTTTGAACTGAGAACTTGTTTCAGGAAGCCAAGAAGAGCGTCCACCATCTTGGATGTTGATATTAAATGTATCTGTTTTATTCTCATACCGTAGGGTAGACCGGGGCCAGTTGACTAATTTTTGATTTTTTGTGAAACTGTTAATTGGTTATAATGCATATAGCTTTATGAGTTTTAATATTTAATTAATAGCACTTTAAACTAAATATGTATGTGAAGAAAGTTGAGAATACTTTAATCTACATGATTTTATCAATAATTTTACAACACCTCCTCCTTATGGTCTACCTACCCCTTATCCGGGGTAAATTGACTATACCCTAGGGGCTGGTTGACCTACCCAGTGATTGACAAGATAAATGTCTTAATTATTTATTTAATGTAAATAAAAAGTAGAAAAATAAGTACAAGACGGTTCTAGTAAAATATTTATTGTGTTATGAAGCAAAACATCTAACAAAAAACCTCCTTTGGTTCAACTTAAACAATTAAACTTTCAATAAAAGTAACAATCAGTCTTAAAATATAATTTCTATGATGTCCCTCGGTATTTTGGCACGGTTCGTCTTCCTAATGTATGTCCTCATGGCTCTGTAATGAAAAAACAATAACAAGAATAACTAACACTTGCTTTTATTTCCGACTAAAATGAATGGAGTTGGTTGACCAACTAGTCAACTAGCCCCACAGCCAAAAAGTCAACCAACCCCAGACGCCATTTTCATGTTTAAACTTGCACCCACAAAAAAGGAATAATTATTTCGAGAAAGAACACTAATACACACCAAATAGAAGTACAAAAGAATTTGTAACACTCATAATAAATGTTGTATTAACTAGACACATGGTGTAGGAATGAAAAATAGGTGAAATGAAATATTTACTTACGTGGTATGATTTTCGAAAATTCGGCACAGCTCCTGCCTTACGTGCAACAACGCCCGTGCGCCACGGGACACTTGCGGGCACGCGGGCGGTGTGTCGCCTACGCGATCGGATGATGCAATAGTCGTACACAGTTAGAATTATTATTCGTTAGTCTACCTACCCCCATAGGCAACCAGCCCCGGTCTGCCCTACCCTTCCTAAAAAATAAATGTTTAGAATAAAATACATAGAATCACGTTCTGAATACCCAAAATGGGAGAGCAGAGGATGGCCATCTAAATGTGACATGTTTAACCCCTTTTTTGAGGGTGGGAAATCATCCAATGACTTCTGCCGCTATGGGTGGAGCGGAATAGAGTGTCAGACTTTGACTGACTACAACCTATCCACGTTCCTTCTTTAGCCCTTTATGTTCCAGGAGGTTACTCTTGCTTTGTTTTTTCCGGAGGTTCCTCAATAAATATAAGCCTCCAGGCAGGGCATAAGATTTACTTACAAAGCAACTATACGCTAAAGTCACCCCCTGGCCTTAGTTTAGGGTTGCTGGAGGACAGCCAAGAGTGAGTTACGGAAGGATCGAATATTCCCGCGACCGCCGGCGAATGTGTAAGATACACTTTTTTTTTTTTTTTTTTTAAGGCTGGGAAATCATCCAATGACTGCTCCCGCTCTGGGTGGAGCGGAAGGGAGTGTCAGACTCTTACTGACTAAAACCCATCCATGTTCCTTCCGTAGCCCTTTATGTTCCGGGGTAGCGGTAACCCTTTCGGACAATCCCGCTTACCCGGCAGGCTTGGCCCTGAGGGGCCCCTTCATATGCTGACATCTCTTTGAGGCGCGCGTGGAACATATACGCGCCGTACGGCACGGGTCTGGTGCTGATCGGACGGTGAGTCACCCATTACTCACCGTCCGCAGGCCCGCGCCTACGGTGGCCGGGAGTCGTCACGTGGCTCCCGACGCCCGGAGCGTCTCCCGCGGCGGCTGGGACGGGAGGACCTTTCTCTCTCCCATCCCGCCACCTCCTTCGCGAGCATAACTTTTTCGCAGAAGGAGGTGACTGCCTCCCACTCCCTCTCGCCCCGGACCATGGCTTGCACCAGGGCCGGGCGCGAGAGGTCGCCGCCGCCGATCGCCTCTACGAGGACATGGCGGTGCTCCGCCCAAGCGGGGCAGGTTTGCACCGTGTGCTCTACCGTGTCCTCTGGGCGATCCTCGCAGTGGTGACACCCGGGCGTTTCCTCCCGCCTGATGATGTGCAGGAACCTCCCGAAACATCCATGTCCGGTGAGGACCTGCGTCAGGCGGAAGGTGTGTAAGATACACTGGGGTGGTTTTTAGTCAGTCTGATAGACTTCCGCCTGCCCCAGGGCGGAAGACACCTATGAGGATTTCCCACCAGGATATAAAAGGGTTGCTGGGGGAGGACCGCAATGGATGGGCTGGATCCGATTAACTCCTCAAATGTCGTAAGAACCCCAAAGATTTATAAGAAAAATTCTTTTGAAACGACAATAAATATAACCGTATAAGTCGTTAAGCTTTTATAAGCAAACGGCTTCTAATAGGTGAACATCTAATGGGTTCAAGTAGGTCAATAATAGACTGGTATTAAAGTCAAAGTCAAATCATTTATTTCACATAGGCTTATAAAAGGCACTTTTGAACGTCGGAATGAACAAGATACAGAATTGATTCTAGTCGCCCCTTCCAAAAGGTAGATTCGTTTGGAGAAGAATGGGCAAGAAACATACATAAATAGTACTGATACTCACTGTCATCAATGTGATGATTTGTCTTAACTCCATTGGAGTGCATTTAGTAAGAAAGTTCATTACGTTCGCATCCCTGAAGTCCAGAACTACAACGAGGCCACTGTTGTAGTCATTTTTCCTGACATATTCGCTTATCTGGAAAAAAATAGAAATGGGTAGAGAGCCAGCATATCAAGTTACCCTAATCTGCCAACTTTTTTGATAGTTTTCATAAGGTTCATTTTCTATTGGGAACAAAGCACCAAATTTGCACACGCGCCTCAAAGAGATGTCAGCATATGAAGGGGCCTGTTAGGGCCGAGCCTGCCGGGTAAGCGGGATTGTCCGAAAGGGTTACCGCTACCCCGGAACATAAAGGGCTAAAGAAGGAACATGGATGGGTTTTAGTCAGTAAAAGTCTGACACTCCCTTCCACTCCACCCAGAGCGGGAGGACCCATAGGATGATTTCCAAACCTCAAAAAAATAAGGAGGCGACACGATGCGGAGTGGGTGGCTGGTGGCTCTAATGAGTTGTAACTTTATGTGTTAATCTAAGACAATAATTATAAACTATCTATGTGCCAAATTTCATCCAAATCTGTTCAGCGTGATTGGCCCTTCATGAACATCTTCACACACTTTATAGTAAAATTATAACACTTAGTAGGTATTGTACAGACGCCAGCACATCAAGCTATCCCTAACTGTCAAATTTTCTCAATTAAAAATGAACCTTATGTCATTGCAATAAAGTTGAAATACTATCAAAGAAATTTGACAGATTGTGGTAACTTGATGTGCTGGCCTCTGTACCTAACTTACCACAGTAAAATATTTGTAGAAATTATGAATGTCCGACGATTGATAATCGTCTGATTTCAGGTTAAATAAAGACACCCTGTAGTGTTCCTTCGTCATTTTGGGTAGAAGAGCGTACCGTCTGAAAATTATTAATAATAGTTATTAAACCACCCCGTTATTAAAACCACCCCGTTATTAAGACTCTTGAATTAGGAAGGGGCCTTTTTTTGAGGATGGGAAATTTTCAAATGTCTCCTCCCGCTCTGGGTGGAGCGGAAGGGAGTGTCAGACTCTTAATGACTAAAACCCATCCATGTTCCTTTCTTAGCCCTTTATGTTCCGGGGTAGCGGTAACCCTTTCGGACAATGCCGCTTTATAGGCCTACGACCATTAAATGGGCACGAATCGAAACATTGGGCCGCTGCTGAGAAATATGATAGAAAAACCCAATAACACCTTTTCTGAAAATTCTGACTATGATAAAATCTTTCGGCCACACCGACCATCTGTTATGCAAGCAATTATGAGCTCTACCCTTTGCCCCTTAAGGTCAATTCTTCAGGCCATGTCGGTTACTTTGGTTCTTCTACAAATCCAATTCACGGATGTCATCTACTTACACGTAATTATTTAAGGTTTCGAACTGTTTCCTGGACACTGTACTGGGATACATGTTGGGCATCAAAGTCTTGAAGGTGCACAACTTATCCAACCTTTGTTTGGCTCGTTCTACCATCCCTTTGGCGTTGATCAGTGTCCTTTCAAGATAATCTCGAGCTGAAAATGAAAATAAGGTGAAAGTGAATTCATGGGGTTTAAGGGGTTTAAGGGGTCATTGTACTCATCATTATGAATAACTTTCTTATGGGAACCAATCTGAAATCGCAAAAAAAATCTGCTGACCCCTACATTTACGATGAGTTATGCAAGCATAATGTATGGAGCAGCTAATTTTTTATTTGAGTCTCGCACCCTTTTTTTTTTGAGGGTTAGAAATCATCAAATGACCCCTACCAGGGCTCTGGGTAGAGCAGAGAGGAGTGTCAGACTCTTAATGACTAAAACCCATCTATGTTCCTTCCTTAGCCTTTTATGTTCCCGGGTAGCGGTAACCCTTTCGGACAATCCCGAGTAATGTAGTACCTACTTAATCCACACTTAAAGCCCTAAAGACACCAGGCATTCCAACATATTGCTCATTAAAGTTGTTTGCTTGTCTGCAAGACTCATCCGTCTTCGCTAGATACATTTCATTGAAATATTCCACGAAGTCGGGGTAGCGGTAACCCTTTCGGACAATCCCGCTTAAACTCCCACATCCTATAGTATGTCTTCTTCATCTTGTTCTAGATTTCAGAAGTCCAGCTTCTTTTTAATAGCTGCCCCAGCACACTATTAATTAATGTTAGTCTAATATAAACTAATATACTTAAACAACAACGTGTTGGGTCAGGAGGATCACGATCATAAAAGGTTATATCATATGAATAACAATGGGTTTCTATATTCCTTATTAGAATAACAATAGCCTAACGGCCGAAGAACAGACTGACATGCTAAAGGTCGTGGGTTTGATCTCCATCAAACGCAATTAATGTATTTAATTGATTAGTCATAATATACAAATACCAATTCAATTCATTACGTTATTAAACTTAAATAATTACCTGTTTGCATTTTAATGTAATTTATCTAATATATTAAAACAAAACAGCCATTAAAATTAAAATGATCGGTTCGTGGGTTACCTAGGGGTGGAGTTTTTTCACTAACAAAAATCATGATTGTCTGTTAGCGCTCTGATGGACTTCGAAGTGGATCGGACTTTTCCAATCCCCACTAATGTCCCACCACTGCAATATTATAATCAGCCCATAGCCGCAGCACTGATAGCCTATTGGTGTAACCATCGGACTGCCAAGTCTTAGGTCTCGAGTTCGAACCCAAGGCACGCACCTCTGACTTTTCAGATTCATGTGCGTATTGTATAATTATCACTTGCTTAAAAAGCGGTGAAGGAAAACATCGTGAGGAAACCGGCATGCCTGAGAGATATTTCTCAACAGTAGGTGATGCTAAGTCAGAGGCCCATGAGCAGCATTAAAAACTCTGACACCAGGTTAGTCACTAACCACACGAAAAAGAAGAAGAAGCCTATAATGTTCCCACTGCTAAGACACAGGCCTCCTCTCTTCGAGAGGGAGTGGGCCGTAATCCGATGATTATCCGGACGATGTTTTCCGTCACCGTTTCGAGAGCAGCTGTGGTGAAATGATTTAAACCCTCCTTGGGTTCGAACCAACGACCTACAAGTCTGGCCAGTTACCACTTGGCCACCACTGCTGTACTGCAGTAGTGATGAAGATTTATAATCGACCTATGATTATGTCTACTGCTGGAACACAGGTTTCCTCTCGGTTAAGGGCCCAGTGCGGGTTAATGGGTGTCACATCATGTCGTCGAATTTTATTTCGCGGGTATCTAAGTCTAAGAGTAGTAAGCGCTAAGTCGCTTTCTATTCCTCCGGTAGCTTCCTCGCGATGTTCTGTTTCCTTCACCGTTTTGATATTAGTGGTAATGGTAGAACATGGAAAAAGTAAATTTTATTTCGCGGGTATCTAGCTTAGTCGCTTTCTATTCCTCCGGTAGCTTCCTCGCGATGTTCTGTTTCCTTCACCGTTTTGATATTAGTGGTAATGGTAGAACATGGAAAAAGTAAATTTTATTTCGCGGGTATCTAGCTTAGTCACTTTCTATTCCTCCGGTAGCTTCCTCGCGATGTTCTGTTTCCTTCACCGTTTTGATATTAGTGGTAATGGTAGAACATGGAAAAAGTAAATTTTATTTCGCGGGTATCTAGCTTAGTCGCTTTCTATTCCTCCGGTAGCTTCCTCGCGATGTTCTGTTTCCTTCACCGTTTTGATATTAGTGCTAATGGTAGAACATGGAAAAAGTAAATTTTATTTCGCGGGTATCTTGCTTAGTCGCTTTCTATTCCTCCGGTAGCTTCCTCGCGATGTTCTGTTTCCTTCACCGTTTTGATATTAGTGGTAATGGTAGAACATGGAAAAAGTAAATTTTATTTCGCGGGCATCTAGCTTAGTCGCTTTCTATTCCTCCGGTAGCTTCCTCGCGATGTTCTGTTTCCTTCACCGTTTTGATATTAGTGCTAATGGTAGAACATGGAAAAAGTAAATTTTATTTCGCGGGTATCTAGCTTAGTCACTTTCTATTCCTCCGGTAGCTTCCTCGCGATGTTCTGTTTCCTTCACCGTTTTGATATTAGTGCCAATGGTAGAACATGGAAAAAGTAAATTTTATTTCGCGGGTATCTAGCTTAGTCACTTTCTATTCCTCCGGTAGCTTCCTCGCGATGTTCTGTTTCCTTCACCGTTTTGATATTACTGGTAATGGTAGAACATGGAAAAAGTAAATTTTATTTCGCGGGCATCTAGCTTAGTCGCTTTCTATTCCTCCGGTAGCTTCCTCGCGATGTTCTGTTTCCTTCACCGTTTTGATATCAGTGGTAATTTTTTTAACAAAATAAGTGATAGGCATAACTTTAATACTAGAAATAAAGATAAAATAGTTCAACCATTTTTCAGATTGTCAAAAGCTCAGATCAAATATTTATTTGATCTGAGGTCAAAAGTACATACATTTTTTTTATGGGGTTCTGTGTTAAATGTTACAACAAAATATCTTGCGACATACTGCAACCTCTAGAGCCCCAGTGGAACAAAAACGTTCCAGTAAACACGCATTACCGTTGAGTACCGCTGGCACAAATTTGTGCCACCAAACCCCGACCGATTTAAAACTGTATTTCTTAAAATCGTTTGTGACGAATGTTCTCGACGGCAGATAATATTTTACAGCCATAGACAAAGATAGAAACTAAAAATATTGTATGCAACATTTAAAAAAACAAGTGTCAAGTTAGTACAAAAATTTCGTGTTCACGATTACGTCGCGCGCCAGTGAATTCCCGTGTTTTCGTGTTTTTTCGCTGATTTTGTACGGTAAGTGGGTGAATAATCATTTATAAGTGTTTCTCGCAACTTTGTAGATAGTTTTTCGCATGAAATAATATCACAAAACTTGTTTTATTGAGCAAACAAAATTTACATCGTTCCGGGTTCGTCGAACTCGCTATTGTTATTGTACGATTTTTTGAGATAATTCAACGAAATTTCATCTTTGTAATGGCAGAAGTAACGTAAAATCTATTGATAATTCATAATTACACGTAGTCCATGCATATTTCAATAATTTATTCATATTATGATGAAATTTCCATTAGTATGTCACGAAATCCTATTTGAATTTTGAACTGTCAAACGTCAAAATGGTTCTTAGCCCAGCTAGTGCATAGGGTCATGTCGATAAAAGTTATTGATAACATCGATTGTTTTTGTAAAATTGTTCGGTTATATAAAATGAAAGTTTTTTTTTCGTACTTTATAGTTTGTGGTTTGTTTGTGTTTCGTACTTTGTAGTTTTTTTATAATAATAATTTATTTTAGTTTTTAAATTTTTTGTAACTTATGTGTACGGTATTCTTATAGATTGGAGATGGCTGCGAGCCGAAACTGGTGCGTTGGACGCGAGGATGCCCCGGAGGACTGTGATGAGCTCCTCCGGGACACCGACTCGGAGGACGAGGGTGACGAGGGCCGAGTACCTCCTGGAGGAAGAACCCGCGGAGCAGGAGGCGGACGAGCCAGAATACCTGGACCAGGAATTTTTGGAGCCGGATCCTGAGGTAAATCATTATATTCTCTTTCATGAATAATTAATAAATTACTCACCTTGTTGTGATGAGGCTAAGCACAAAGCTAGCCTAAAACTTGAAGAAGGACATTGTTTCTATTGGCATACATGATGAATAATCAGTATTTGTTTTTTTTTTCAGTAATATATCTTTTTTGTCTTTTAGCAACCTGAATGGATAACATTTTATTCAGTATGTTTGTGTTTTTATCTACACGTTTTATATGGGGAAGGGTGATGGTCTGGAATTGCATGTGAATGTGAACCTCGAATGAAAAACTCATCTGAACTTGTAATTTTTTGTGAGGCGTTAGGTTTATAAATGTGTTTTTTTTTCAGTATGTTGAGCCGCCACCGACTATCCTCGGGTTATATACCCAGGAGGGAGTCGAAGTCCCACTTTCGCCGACTGCTTCGTCACCTATCTTTATGTAAGTCAATGTTTTTTTCAAAATGTTTTTTTTTTATGTAATGTTGTTTAGGTGTCTTTTTTAAAACGAAAACCTTTTTTGATAGGGGAAATCCATCGAATTCGACTTGGAGTGTGCCGCACCCTTCCTCGAGTGCGCCAGCAGTCATTCAGGCGTAAGTAATAAAACATGTTTTCATCAAAATAATTGATTTTGAGTTACATCAGGAATAACGCAAATCTTTTTTTACAGATCAAGTCCAGCCCTCGCCATTTGAACTTCTGGATGGGTATTCGTCAAAGATTGTACTAACTGCCTTGACAACTCAAAAGTACCTATAAATGATTGATTTGAAATAAATTCATGATTGCTGTACTTATACATTTTAGTATCATTCCTATGTAAATCTAGTAAATTACAATTATAAGAAAAGCTAGCAGTTCTATCTAGGCTTATTGGAACGGCCGCTCGGTCTGCCTAGTGTTTCCGCAGTTCCCCGAGTATTTTGTAAATAAATAAATAAATAGTATTATTATTATTTTACTAATATGCATGATAAGTAAAGAAAAGTACATAAGTCAATCTAAATTGTTTTTTATTTTCCTTCCTGAACTCAGTCAAACTTATCGACACTATAGTGGTGTGGTCCCAACCCTACGGAATGTTAGAATTTCATACTTTTTTATGACCACTTCAGAGGTTGATAATTTTGTTTTTTTCTGTGAAAGGTAAGGTAAGTATGGGTAGAAATCGATAGACTACTTTGTTCTTGTTCATTTTCAAGTAACATTCAAATTCAAAAGCCTAAATTACCTGGTGAAAAAAAGCCTACAAAAAAGTTATCAGATTTGTTCCCTAATCTAGGTTATTTTGAGTTTTTACAATTATAGTGGCATATTTTAACGATTTATTGTTACTAATGAGCAGTTGAATATATAAGTAGTATTCTAGAAACATTTATAAAGGGCATCTGTTTGTTATACCTCTGATGATCGTTTACAAAGTAGTGTATCGAACAATGCAAATTCATGAAAACTGCGCCGCGCGCTATGAAGTTCGAGTTTGAATATTGCAGGAATCGGATACAGAACTCGTAAAATAACATTCTAATTAGATTACCAGTCTATTCATGAGTCAGTTCCCAAAATTTCATGTAAATTGATCACGCAGTTTAGTCAGAAATCGACATAATACAGCAACATAACTATATTCGGCAAGTACTCCGATTTCAATATGATATGTTTATTTCTTGAGGTCTAATAAGAATCTTGTTTACATTGTATTTCATAGCCACATCATTGTAGAACCCGACACCGTTTAGAGTGTGTGAATAGACGCAATATAAACGGAGCGATAACGTTTTTTGTGACCGGGGTCAGATTACGCTTACGCTAAGAGGCCGCCCGCGGGGCTTGACGGACAGTTGACGTAAATAATGGCGGGCCTTGAGAGGTTAAATGAAAGAATATTTAAAACTCATATTAAATATTAAACACTTTGTAAACAAGCTTATTACAAATTAGAGGATTATATCAAGGGTAAGGATGCCTGGAAACATACTAGTCCTGCCACACTGGACAATCTAGTGTCTAGAAAAAATCAAACTGGTTGCTAAATAAATAAGGTAATAATTTATAATTTGTACCATATTATTTTATTATGTTGGAATCTCACACATTGATTAATTTATTACTATTAACTTTTAGCACGGTTGTAAATATAAGCCTTTTGTGGTGTATTGTTTTTATTCTGGGTGCATCGTCCTCACATACAATGTCATAATTTCATGTATACAAAACATTGTAAAACATTTTAAAAGAGTAACGGTGGAGTTTCTTGCCCATTCTTCTCCACACGAAACTACCTTTGGAAGGGGCGACTAGAATCAATTCTATTTCTTGATCATTTTTGACGTTCAAAAGTGCCTTTCTTGTGCCTATTTGAAATAAATGATTTGACTTTGACTTTGACATTCGTGAATCTTTAAAAGTTACAGGTCGTCAGAAGCCCAAAAGTCTGACAGCCAGTCTTACCAAGGGGTATCGTATTATCCAGTTACTGAGTTGGCAGTCGCTTCATGTCAAAAACTGGTATTTAACTTGTTCCGGTTAGACTGGAAGCCAACCACAATATAGTTGAGAAAAGGCTAGGCAGATTGATTTACACTATGGAAAAATATTTTAAATTGGGATCACTGCACTCATTTGTTTTATATTCTTTTCTCTTATTATAATATTATTCAGATAACCTGTGTTTTGTTTTGTCTGCGTTTCATAACATAGATTAATCTTTACTACGCTTCATTCGAGATTCACATACCTACTTTAATCTTGGGACACGGCAGTGCCCCCGCCAAGTTCCGTTTCTTTTCTGGGAAAATAAGTCGTCAAAACATATTTAGCAGGCGTAGTCAGTCGCACGACTATGCTAATAGTTTGACTAATTACCAATTCCTTTATTTTGTAGCACTATTGATGGTGTCTTGGGTTAACAGCCGCACTGGTCGATATTTCAGGTTAAGCTACGCTTGCTGGGGCTGGCCGTGGATGAGTGACCATCCTTACATACCGAGACTCCTCCGTACTTCGGAAAGCACGTTAATCCAATGGTCATGGACATCTTTGACAGTCGTTACGGGTCGTCAGGAGCCCGAAAATCTGACAGCCAATCTTACCAAGGGCAATTGTACTACTTAGTTACTGGGTTGTGGAGGTCAGATAGGCAGTCGATCCATGTAAAATACTGATATTCAGCTGCATCCGGTTAGACTGGAAGCCGACCTCAACATTGTTGGGAAAAGGCTACGCACTGCGACCGCATGGTGGATCATGGCCCACTCCTGCTGTTAGAGTGGAGGCCTGTGTTCCAGCAATGGGAACTATTTAGGATTATGTAAGAAGTACAGACGCCAGCACATCAAGCTAACCCTAACTGTCAAATTTTCTCAATTGAAATTGAACCTTATGTCTTTGCAATAAAGTTTAAATACTATCAAAGAAATTTGACAGTTTGTGGTAACTTGATGTGCTGGCTTCTGTACCTAAGAAGGCAAAACTGCCTCTTATCATTTAAAGAAGCGACATTTTTTCGCTTCTTGAGGGGTTAAACGTTTATAAGTGACCTCAACAATCAATAGTAACAGAGAAAGAATGTGATATCAAAAACATCACACTGGACTGAATCCCATTCCCTTTAACCTAAAAAAGGGGGTTGATGGGTAAAAACTGGTGCATTGAATCTTTTTTTTTATGTCAAGACTCGATAACACCAGACATACGTATTAGCTTTAACTACGTGCAAGTCGCCTATAGAAAAAAATAATATTATTATTTTTTCTATAAAATAAAATAATATTTTTAAAAAAATCTGCGCGAGTAAATGTGTGTTCGTGCGAATCGACCAATATAACAAAAAGGGCGGTTTACTTTTTGAGAAACATCAATCCAGGAAATAGAAAAAAAAAAAACTTACAAAAATCTTTCTTGATGAAATGCTGCTGCTTCTTCACCCAATCGTCCAAAATGTCCACTGCTTCCTCCATTCTACTTTCCTTCTCCAAATTAACATCTTTCCTGACATATTCCAGGGTGTCAGGGTGGAATTCCAGGATCCTATCTTTAAGAACTGATACCATATTGAGTACACACTTGGATGGAAATCAGCAATGAACTGAAGGAGATAAAATGATATAACAGGTTTTTATTCAAAAGTAAATTCTAGTATAAAGATGACTGTAGACTGGTCGATCGGATTTGATCGATAGTTTTAATTCTCGATTATAAAACTATGTTTCATATTATATTATGTTGGTTGGTCGAAACACTTAATTTCGAAAACATAACTTATCATAACAGGGGTTTGTAAGAGGTATACTGGGTACATTCGGTCTAGCGAGCCATCTAAGGGCGCACGCAAGGAAGTTATTTGAAGGGTCGTTATCGAAATCGATAAGGAGGACTACATACTGGGTACACCAAAACATCGTCAATTATGTTAAGGTCCCCTGGTAACAGGGGGCGAGTCTAATGCCATAAATCGGGTACAAAAAATCAATAACACTGCCCGACCTGGGAATCGAACCCAGGACTTCTCGCTCAATAGTATCCCTTGCCACCACTTCAAAAATAAAATAATTTGCGACAGCTAAGAGATGTCCAGTCCCATCTGACGGCGCCCGTTCAGGAACAGGGCGCATGGATTAGCACCATTCAGCTGAAAATTGTATAATTTTATAGGCAGCTAAATAATCCAACACACGCAGGGAATTTTTTCTTCTACTTTCTGCCCTTGCTTGTATACTTTGTTTTCTTCCAAAATATCAGCCTATCCCTATCAGCTGTCATATTATGAGCGGTATTGTCCGAAAGGGTTACCGCTACCCCGGAACATAAAGGGCTAACGAAAGAACATGAATGGGTTTTAGTCAGTAAGGATCTGACTCTCCCTTCCGCTCCACCCAGAGCGGAAGGCGTCATTTGATGATTTTCCACCCTCAAAAAAAAAGCCGTCACATTATCATTCACTCTTTTTTCTTTCATCTTCTTTAATTCATTCATTCATCTTGTGTGTAGGGCACTTAACAATATAAAAACATACCAACGACGCGACGTTTGCGCGTGTTTATTTTTTCTTATTAAATTTGATTTATGGTTAAATGTATTAGCATTTATATTTTTTATTAAACAAGAACGACGCGAATGCGTTTCGCAATGCCTCGTCGCCAACACAGCAAGTTACTACAAACTGTAAGATTTTCTCAATCGATTTTGAACTTAACTGTCAACGTTTTAGGGTTTAAATCATTTGCAGAAATTTGACAGTTTGGTTTAACTTGATGCGCTGGCGACTGTACTTTGTTCATGACAGAACAATAGACATAAAACGCATTCAGAGTTATATACAGATAGTCCAATTAGACGGCACGGAATCCGACACGACCGGAGAGAGTTCAAACGCAAAAGCAAAGAATTTAATTGCTTTCCCGAGAGACGGGGGTATCACACCGCTAATTTCCATCCTCCAGGGTGATACTAAGGTCGGGCCTGCGGACGGTGACGGGCCTGCGGACGGTGAGTAATGGGTGACTCACAGTCCGATCAGCACCAGGCCCGTGCCAGACGGCGTTTGTTGTTATTATATCGATGCCGAACCCGAAATTGTAATTAATTTTTTTTTGGTCTGTTTGTCTATGTGTTTGTGCTCGCTAATATCAGAAACGATCCGATTTAGATGCGGCTATCACTAATATATTGCAGTAAGTTTCAGTTAATATTTAGTGTTTATTTAATGTCAATCGGTTCATAAATAAAAAAAGGTATGTCAATTTAAAGAATCACGGCGAATATTGCCACTATTCCACGCGGACGAAGTCGCGGGCACAGCTAATTAGTAATAATGTCCTATTTTCATCCTAAAAAAGTATTGAAAAAGACTAATAAAATGAGAAGGAAAATAAAAAATGAAGAGAACAGAAGAGATATAATCACAAAATAACTTGTTTTTATTTTAAACAGTCCTTTTTTTGTTATTGTTTCACGAGTACAAAATGTTTAATTATTCTTAATAATAATTAAACTTACCTAAATGTTAGCATAAAAAAGATTTTTACATATTAATTGACGTCAAAAACTTGTAATTATTATTTAAGTAGCATAACTGATTCTCCAGTTTCAAGCATGCGCAGGATTCAGTAATTAGTTGGCGTGTTGGATGTGTGAGCGAATCCTGCGCACTCAAGTCATGAATGCTATCCGAGATCAACGTTCTACCTAGATGGAGTACATACATATGAATTTTCCCTTATTATACGGTATCCTTGACGGTTACCCACCATGTCAGCTGATAGATAACCTTTTCTTTGGTCTTCCTCTACTTGTATAGCCATCCACATTCATACTCAAAACCTGACTACTTCTGACAACATTTTCATCATTCCTCCGCATAACATGCCCATGCCATGACAACCGATTTCCACACAACGTTTCAGTCACCGGTGTCACTTTCAGACTTCCTCTTACCTCAACAAATCCACCGGTTTTTTACATCTTGTATTCAGCGTATTCCTGCAATAATTCCTGCGGTTATCGAAAGGACGTACGGTCGCAAGCGCATCAAGCTACATTATCAAACCAAACTTTCAAATTTCTCTAAATGATTTAAACCTTAAAACGTTAAATGTCAAGTTCAAAATCGATTGAGAAAATTTGTCAATTTCTGGTAACTTGTGGCGAGTGTATTTTATTAATTAAAATTGCCTTTCCTAGGTGGTGCACCAACGGTGTGTCCAACAGATCTTAAGGCCGAAATGATAACGATGTTGAAGACTGTGTAAATCTAGTGAATTTTTCAATAACTCTTTTCTTTATCAACAGCATCACGCTTGACCACTATCTCACCTGATGGTAAGCGATGATGTAGTTGATGGTGAAGCACGCTTGCCTAGAAGAAACCCATTCACTCATGAATTAAAACCCCCAGACTATCCGGGAACACGAACTCTGGCAGGGAATATTAACCATTGATATTAATCATGCATTCAAACAGCTTTACTTCTTGGTATTCTATGTCGACACTATTATTAAAGTTATTATTAGTCGCGGAAGGTCGGTCAGAGGTCAAAAGGATTGAAGTGTTTATGACCATTCATTACTTATGAATGATGGATGCATGAATCATTTACAGTCACGAACTTTAATTTTTGAGCCACTGTTCGTATTTTAGCCGTGTAACGCAAATCGGGTTTAGTCGGTTCTACTAGTACATCCAGATATGGAAATTCATAATGTCTTGAATTTCCATTTGCGGGTCTAGCAACCTTAACCTAGCGATAATTGTTTTAGTGTAGCCATGGTAACGTTAGCATACGGTGATTGTTCTTTGACATCGACATTTCTACTGTCCCGGATATGTTTTCAGAAATAACGATTAACTAATGAGCTCTAAATCAAAAGAGGTCAGTAGCAAAATAGATTGAATATACTTACTCTATAATCTCCTGATAATCTATGGATAAGAAATCTATTAAGAATTTTTATCTATTTCCGATTATAAGTATTTTGTCATCGTATTTGCGAGCATGCGGTTTCAGTTCGTGTCTAATCGTGTAAACTCGTGTAACCTCGTGAATCAATAAAACAGCAGAATCTATAAAGCTACAAAATTGAAAAGTTTGTACGTGGCTCATCAATCAAAGTCCGTGATTGTACATGACAATGTATTGCTACACAAGAACTATTATAACTAACCCTATTTATGTAAAGCTAATGATAACGTCATGTAATTTTACCGTTTAGATTAGCTACAGGATACCTCTAAAACACAATTATAAAAAAAAATTAAACCCTCATTATTATTATGTTTTTCACAATCTTTGTTTGTTTAGTTTAGACAGTTCTATTGGTTTGTTGGCTAGACAACTGCGGTGACAACTCATTGACCACTCCTTCAAATCAAATGGTTACAAAATATTGGTGACATCATTCGTGGTTTTACTAAAGTCTTTGAAAATGTTAAATGCTATTATATTATTAACAGTGCGATTTTAATACCTGAAGCTTAACATAATGTTAAACTAACAACAAAAGTTACGCATTGTCTAAACAGTGTTTAGTCAATGAAAGCAATTTTTTGATTCAATTTCATTGTAATGTTTCCCACATTACAATGAAATTGAATCAAAAAAATTGCAATGCAAAACGTAAAAAGCATCCGTAATAACAATATTAAAAAAAACAAAAGTCATTTATTCAAACTAGGTTGAAATTCAGCGCTTTTTGAAGGTCAAAGTTACATAAGACAGTCCCACAAAAACGCCCGCCCTTCACCACTTCCTAGTGCTTTAGCTGGGAAGAAGAAGTGGCGCAACAGACTCCCCAGCAGCACAGCTGTCTGTTTTGTTGGAAGAACCAATTAAAAATAATAATTTAATTAAAATAAGCCATGGCAGCTAAGAGATGACCTACCGATGGCGCTCGTTCCCGAACATGATACATGGATGAGCGCCATTCAGCTCAACCATTTCGAAAACAGCTAAAAGATGCTACACTCGCGCCACCATCAGCGAGACATTAGAGTGAGCAGTACTTACTCTCAGTGCACATTCAAGACAATAAAAGAAAATAAATAAAGTAAATTGCAGCTTTGTAATAGGTGCACACTCATGCACGTGTATGCAATTATACAATCCGCTAATTATTGAACATACAATTGAATCAAGTAATTAATAATAGATTGATTTATTTGCAATTTTAATGAGTCTCTATTGCAGTCCCTCGCTGGATATAGGCTTCTTCAAGACTGCGCCACAACACTCTTCAAAAGACCGCACGGAAAAGAACCGGAGTTATTGACATAGCTTGCAGAGAAAGCAAGCTTGGCAGTGGGCTGGTCATCTTTGTCAAGGGACCGATGGCTGATGGAGCAGTCAAGTCCTGGAGGGGATACTGCGTAATAGCAAGCATGGTGTACGACGCCCCCCAGCTAGATGAACCTGTACCCTGTACCTGTGTGAACCTTAAAAAGGTAGCTGGGACTGACTGTAGAGATAAACTACGATAACACGGCCCGCCCCTCCAAAATTCAAAACGTTTGAAAGTATTTGTGTAAGTAATTACAAAGCGCCACCAAGACTCACAACGCATGTTGCTGCCGGCCTGCTACTGAAAACGAATACTTACAACTACATACAAACTCTTTCCTAAGGATGTCGACTACAAACATTAAAACAGTAATGCGCATTACTGTTTTAATTTGTAGTCGACGCAAGGGCCACTATGTTATCGTAGTTTACCTCTAGTAAGAAGTTAATATTAATATAGCAGTGGACACTTCGGTATGATTATAATAAGTGAACAATAAAACTTCATTGCTTTCAATTAAATTAGTTTGCAGTTTTGCATGCAGACCCTTAGTTCAGGGTAACATTTAATTCTGCATATTGTTAATTGCAGCGATGGAATAGACTATCTATAATAAAGCAAGATTTAATTATAGAGGTTACTATTATTAACTCTGACGTAGAGTTTAATAATATTAAACCTCTCTCCTACTAATTTAAACATTTGCTGTGCCCGACAGGGTCCATAATTGATTGTAGCCACTAATATTTACTACCTCTATGTGTACAATATGGATGCAATAAATATTGATTTGATTTTATTTATTATTTACGGGTCGTCAAACGTCCGAAAGTCTGATAGCCTGTCTTACCAAGGCATCGTATACCCAGTTACTGGGTTGTGAAGGTCAGAATGGTTCTGATTCTCTGCTATACACGACTAAGAAAGCTGTTTGCGTCGATTCTTCACTCACTCATTAATGTATGTGTTCTATTTATTTTTACTTATTTAACTTTAAATAAAATGGTATCGATCAATTACAATAATTAAAGGCACTTATAAAAGAAAATATACAATTAAGGAAAATACAAAAACAAAAAAAAATTGCAATACTTTCATGAATCTCTCTCGCAGAACTTCTGACATGCCAGTAAAATCTTCGTCCCTTCATCCGCAACCAGATCAATTGTTGGATTAGAATCCAAGAGATCATTAAGTTAAGCGTGATTGTCCGAAAGGGTTACTGCTACCCCGGAACACAAAGGGCTAAGGAAGGAACATGGACGGGTTTTAGTCAGTAAGAGTCCGACACTCCCTTCTGCTCCG
This sequence comes from Hyppa rectilinea, assembly GCA_951799385.1. Classification (NCBI taxonomy): domain Eukaryota; kingdom Metazoa; phylum Arthropoda; class Insecta; order Lepidoptera; family Noctuidae; genus Hyppa; species Hyppa rectilinea. The sequence continues at coordinate 14,147,429 of OX637321.1, read as the reverse complement.
CCCAGAGCCGAAAGGGTCATTAGACGATTTCCGACCCACAAAAAAAAGAGATCGTTAATTGCGGCTAAAGTGCCAGATACTGGGGACTTAGCACGCGCAACAGTGCGACATGGGGGAACAGCAAACAACATGTGCTATCTATACACATAATGACAATGAAACACGGTTCGCTCTATAAAAATAATTTTTATTTGGCTTCACCTAATTACAATATGAGTAGCGTCCTCCTCCAGTTATATTATATCTGCTATTTACTTACAGTGTTAACCCAAGATGCTGTATACCTAACAAAAAGTGGTTACGTTGCTTCAATAAATAGGCAAAGCTGACATTTCTCATTGGGATTGGTTTTACTAATCCTCTTAATCATATTGACCTTCTAACTGGAAATATATTTTTAAATAATTAATGAACTTCTAAAAAATAATGAGCTTCTAACGATGCACTCTTTTTTAAATAATTGAAACTGTGCTCAAACGCCCTGTTCTAGCCCCCCTAGATGGGTCCAAAAGCGACGAAATTGGGGACGTCAGTGGCCCCTCCTGTACATCAGGACTAGAGGACCCTTAGAGGTCGCGGGTCGCGAAGACTAATACCTCAAACCCCCAGTCAGAATCTGACAGACCCCTGGGCGGAGAGAATGCTTGAAGATTTTCCACCCGGACCAAAAAAATGTCTTCGAAGTGATAACAGCAACTAAGCTACCTTAACTAAAGTATGGCCAACTGTGTGAACATGGCCACAAGTTAGTCGCAGCTACTTGGTTTTTAAATATTTTTAGGACCATAAAACATATATTATTTGGGATTCGCAAATAGAGGCGTAATCATTATAATATTAGAGTGTTCAATAATATTTTAAGAGCGCAAAATGGGAATAGGGATGACGACTAAATTTTTTTTAGTCCGTCTAAAGATTGGACATGTATTTTTTATTTTTTTACGTATTGAAAGGATTACGTTGATACATTATGTTAAAATGTGGCATGACGTCACGGTTAAGTAGATTTTAAACGTATTTTAATTTAGTTTTTTTAACTTGTCGTCATCCCTATTATTAGAGGTTCGATAAAATACATGCCTTTGTCATTTGCCTATTATTTCACCTTCCACCATACATCTTCAATAAAATTATAATAAGTAATATTTTTTTTTATTTTCGCCTAAAATTATTAATCTACACTCAAAGCCCTGAAGGAACCCGGCATACCAACATAATGCTCGTTGAATTTATCAGATTGTCTGCAAGACTCGTTGGTGTTCGCTTTGTTCATCACTTTCATGTACTCCAGAAATTCTTGGGAACTGATGGCTTCTAACCAGGCTCCTGGAATGCAAAAATAATAAAATTAAAAAAAAAACAACCTAGCATAAATGGTAAGAATAACATAATCAGCCTAGAACGTTCCCACTGCTGGAACACCGGGCATCCTCTCTGTAAGAGGGAGTGATCCGTTATACACCACGCGGAGCCAGTGCGGATTTGGTAGGCGTCACATGTCTTGGTATTTGTATTTTCTAGGACAACAAGTCCGATCCTATGACCTACAACTCGTAAGTTGCAGACGAGAGCACTGGGCCACCAGACCATTGCTCTCTAATCTCACTGAGTGCATCTAAGGACTGATTTTTTAATCGTCAGATAAGTTTATTAGACAAATATATATTATACTAGCTGACCCGAGAGACGTTGTCCTGTCTTAACTATGATACCTACCTTACCTACCCTACCTACCCTACCTACCCTACCTACCCTACCTACCCTACCTACCCTACCTACCCTACCTACCCTACCTACCCTACCTACCCTACCTACCCTACCTACCCTACCTACCCTACCTACCCTACCTACCCTACCTACCCTACCTACCCTACCTACCCTACCTACCCTACCTACCCTACCTACCCTACCTACCCTACCTACCCTACCTACCCTACCTACCCTACCTACCCTACCTACCCTACCTACCCTACCTACCCTACCTACCCTACCTACCCTACCTACCCTACCTACCCTACCTACCCTACCTACCCTACCTACCCTACCTACCCTACCTACCCTACCTACCCTACCTACCCTACCTACCCTACCTACCCTACCTACCCTACCTACCCTACCTACCCTACCTACCCTACCTACCCTACCTACCCTACCTACCCTACCTACCCTACCTACCCTACCTACCCTACCTACCCTACCTACCCTACCTACCCTACCTACCCTACCTACCCTACCTACCCTACCTACCCTACCTACCCTACCTACCCTACCTACCCTACCTACCCTACCTACCCTACCTACCCTACCTACCCTACCTACCCTACCTACCCTACCTACCCTACCTACCCTACCTACCCTACCTACCCTACCTACCCTACCTACCCTACCTACCCTACCTACCCTACCTACCCTACCTACCCTACCTACCCTACCTACCCTACCTACCCTACCTACCCTACCTACCCTACCTACCCTACCTACCCTACCTACCCTACCTACCCTACCTACCCTACCTACCCTACCTACCCTACCTACCCTACCTACCCTACCTACCCTACCTACCCTACCTACCCTACCTACCCTACCTACCCTACCTACCCTACCTACCCTACCTACCCTACCTACCCTACCTACCCTACCTACCCTACCTACCCTACCTACCCTACCTACCCTACCTACCCTACCTACCCTACCTACCCTACCTACCCTACCTACCCTACCTACCCTACCTACCCTACCTACCCTACCTACCCTACCTACCCTACCTACCCTACCTACCCTACCTATGCAAAAATGTGCAATAAAAATATTTTTCTCATACAAACTTTGCCACCCCTTGTAACCCTTTTAGGGGTTGAATTTCCAAAAAAATATATGCCTATGTCCTTCTCATGAATGCAAACTATCTACATACCAAATTTCAGCAAAATCGGTTGGGTGGCTTAGGCGTGAAAAGGTAACAGACAGACAGACAGAGTTACTTTCGCATTTATAATATTAAGTATGGATGACAGTTTGACAGCATAAATAATTTTGATGTATCAGCAATAATTTTGTCAGCGCACGCCAAATAATGAATTTCATAGGCAAAATTTTGCTAGTTTGGGTTACATTATTGTAATTTCTTAGAGATTTCTAAGTTTTTGAAAATAAATTATAGTCTATGCTAATTCCTGATAATTTAGCTTTCTATTAGTGGAAAAATGGTTAAAATCGGTTCAGTACTTTCGGAGCCTATTCGGTACAAACAAAAACCTTTCCTCTTTATAACATTAGTATAGAGTATAGAAGCATAGATATACTGTAAGTTAAAACAAAACAGAATAATAAAAAAAACCGCCTTACTATTTAATTCCAACAACGATTTTTCCTGACCACCATATTCGGCTGCCAACAACTCTTTAGGAACGTATTCTGTTAAAGTTTCAAATGTTTTATGTAGATGTATCCTATCAGCCAGCTTCGCGCTAAACACTTGCTTCAGCAGCGATATCAATGTGTCCACCATCTTGGAAGGTGAGATCACGTGAATGCCCTTTATTCTGCAGCCGTAACCTTCCTGGAAATAAAAAATATAAAAATGAAAAAAAATCATGAAAGAGAAATTTTATTGGATGTTGCTAGTTTGTTGGTGTTGTATTGTCAGATTGGAAGCCGTACCCAACGTAGTTTGGAAATGGGTAGTCCGATTGATGAAATATTTTCGCGACAAGCGAAGTTTATCTTTAGACAAGTATAGCATTATCTGCAAAACGTAACAAGTCCGAATGTAGCTAGTTGTTGCTTGTTTGTTGGTCCCTCTACCCTAGTACCATCCATATAGTCAAAAAGAATGAAAGCTTGGTTGTCAGTAAATATAATATACGTGATACTACTGCACTAGGTTTATAACTGGCCAGTACTTTAAGCGCCTGTTAAAAGACTGACAAGTGCCTACTCGAATATTGTGAGCAAAATCTTTGTTAGCAAATTCTTGCAACAAGCCTGGCAGATCAATTGTTTCTTTTCTTTATGTTTAAGAGAAAAGTTTAAGTTCTCTCCTATTGTTGGACAATCACAGACTAGATATCATATGCCGAGTCTTTTCTAATAATTGAGGGGTACTTATAATCTAACTGGATGCAGCTGGATAAGAAAGATTAGAACATTTTACAAGGGGTGCATTTTAAAATGGTGTAGTAGAATATTTTGCATAGAGCAACTTCCTATCTGAGCTCCACAACCCAGTTACTGACTTAGACAATACAGTGCCAGACTTTCACGTTTCTGACTTACCGTAATGACAGTCAAGTCAAAGTGTGTACAGTCGCCAGCGCATCAAGCTACCACAAACTGTCAAATTTTCTCAATCGATTTTGAACTTAACAGTCAATGTTCTATGGTTAAAAATCATTTGGGGGACAGTTTGGTATAACTTATTGCGCTGGCGACCGTACAGTCCACTATTATTATAATAATGTACAATAAAGTGTACATAATGTGTCCAAAGTTAAGCACTCTTGCCGGGGCTGGTCCGTGGACGGGTGACAATCTTTACATATCGAGACTCCTCCGTATATCGGAAAGCTCGTTAAGCTGTTGGTCATGGCTGTTATTCGTAAATCTTTGACAGTCGTTACGAGTTATCGGAAGTCCGAAAATCTGACAGCCGGTCTGACGAAGGAGTATCGGTTCACACCCAGTTACTGAGTTATGGAGATCAGATAGGCAGTCGCTCCCAACAAAATACTGGTATTAAGCTGCATCATCGCAGATCGACTAAATAATATACTTACAGTCATCAAAGTTACGATTTGTCTAAGCTCCAGAGGGTTAATCTTAGTGACAAAGGCTAAGACATTAATCTCGGTGTAATCCAACACGACTTGAAACCCAGTGCAGTATTCGACTCGCATGAAGTATTCGGAGAGCTAGACAGACAAAAAAAGGTATTCTTTACATATATTATGTTAATTTGTAATATTGAATATTATTCTTTGTCCCGATAAGCTGTCTCACCTTGGGCCCAGTGGAATCCACTGTGTGAGTTTGGTGGGGCCAATTATACTCGCATAATTTAAATTTTGAGTTAAAGCTCAACTTTGTATTTAAAAACATATGGCCAAAATAAAAACAGATTTACTTAAAAGAATCTTAATAAAAACACAAATTTGTACGAAACTAGGGATATTTTGATGGGCACGGGGTGAATAGGGATGAAGGGGTGAATCGGGACGAAACTTTGAAAGGGATATTAACATTGAAATAATATATATATAGTTTGTGGCCAAAAGGACCAATATAATGTAATGTGGTCACTGTATAATGATAAACAATTATGTGTACCTTGTTGGCAACAAACCAAATTGTTTCTATGTTAAAATTCCTTTCAAAGTTTCGTCTCTATTCACCCCTACATCCCTATTCACCCTTTTTCACATTAATTTGTCCAAAATATATAAATAATCTAAACATACCATAATAAGATACTTGTAAAAATTGAAGATAGCTCCAGAATCAAAATTTTCTGAAACAAATTTTACGACTAACACCCTGTGATGTTGGGGTGTCATCTGAGGCAGGTGGGCTGTGTGTCTGTAATTAAAAATAAATAAATAATTAGAAGACAATCAAAAAATGTTTCTGTGAAAAATAATTCGGCCATAAAGCTTGTATCAGAAGTGTGTGGTGGTGTGTGGTATATGTGTGTGGACAGACACACAGTATAATAAAAATAATATGGCCAATCAGCTTGTGTTAGAAATATGTGGGGTGTATGTGTGGTGGTGTTTGGTATATGGGTGTGGACAGACACACAGTATAATAAAAATAATAGGGCCAAACAGCTTGTATTAGAAATATGTGGGGTTTATGTGTGTGGTGGTGTTTGGTATATGGGTGTAGACTGACACACCATATAACAAAACAGCTTTTTCCAGGGGACCAAGATAGTAATCGCAAAAAAATAATCAGCCATCGCATACATTCGGGATGGATGTTTGTCCCGTGGAGAAACTTTCAAATTTGACGCTGCATAGAAAAGCCGTGATGATTCAGGTGACGCCTAATTGAGATCTGAGGATCTGGATGACATGCTGCGCCGCCCCAAATAAATTGAGATAATGTCAGAAACCGTGGTTTGTACAGTTTAATCCTAAACGGTGATCGTTCATTCCGAAACGAGGGTTTTTACAAGGAACTCTGCTTAGGTTATCCAACAAAGTTCAAAAGGCGCTGTTTTGTTGCGCAACGTAAACACTTTTAATATGCTATGACGATTTCTGTAGGCGTTCTAAAAATAATAGTTCACTGTATGGTATCTACTTTTCTGAGAGACGGATGCATCTCCGGAAGGATGCTGAGCAAAAGGATACCTATTTATGGAAGAGTATATCTACTTTATGAAGCTGAGAAAATGATCAACTTTAACTGTGGGAACAAACTTGAAATATGAAAGAGATAAACAGACATCATCATCCTTGCAAAGTGCAATACGCATGCTATTAAAATGTAGGAAACTAGAGATTTTTTGTTTCATCTCTTAAAGTTGTTCATTTCACCTACTACACTTTTGCTAAGAGTGTGAAACTTGGTAACGCCGCATAATTATGTGCATTCTGAAAGTTGGCAACGTCGCACATATCTGTCAAAGACTTTGCTGTTTTGATTATAATGTCATAGGAAATTAAATTACCAAATGAAATTCTTAAAATTTAATATCGCTTTGATGAAAAGTACACTCACATAAATTCCTGAAGAGGTTCCAAATCTTTCTTGACATCTGTCATATTAAAGAATTCTGACATCAATGTCTTGAATGTGCATAATTTATCTAGTTTCTCTTTCGCTCTTTCCGCCAGGCCCTTGGCCGTGATCAGAGTTCTTTCCAAGTAATCTCGCGCTGTAAACAATAATAATTATTGGTTTAATTACTGTTTAAGCCTATAATTAGTTTACAGTAAGAGGGAGAGAGCCATATTCCACCACGCGGGCCCAAAGCGCGTTGGTAGATGTCACATGTCTTTGAATTTTTCGTTCTAGGACTGGTCGGTTTCCTCAAGATGTTTTCCTTCACCGTTTTGAGAGCAGTGGTGATGAAATAATTTACACTAAGCAAAGCGCCTGCCCGGGATTGAAACCACGACCTACAACTCGTAATAATTATTAGTGTACAGACGCCAGCACATCAAGCTATCCCTAACTGTCAAATTTTCTCAATTAAAAATGAACCTTATGTCTTTGCAATAAAGTAGAAATACTATCAAAGAAATTTGACAGATTGTGGTAGCTTGATATGCTGGCCTCTGAACATGGATAATCAGGTAAGAAAGAGAAGTGAGGGTTTGTCGAGAATAGAGAAAAACACAAAGGGGCTCGTGGCTAAGTAATAACAGCCGCACGAATCGATCCATCACGTTAAGCTTGCTGGGTTTGGTCTGTGGATGGGTGACCATCTTCAGATATCGAGACTACTCCGTGCCTCGGAAAGCACGTTAAGCCGTTGATCCCGGCTGTCCTTCGTCGAACTTTGACAGTCGGTACGGGTAGTCAGAAGTTTCTTAAAGGGTTACCGCTTCCTCAGAACACAAAGGGCTAGGAAAGGTACATGGATGGGTTTAAGTCGCTAAGAGTCTGACACTCAGAGCAGAAGGGGTCATTTGATGATTACTACCATAAAAAACAAAAAAGGAAACAAAACACTAATATTATAAAGGCATTTGTTTGTGAGTGAGTGTGTTTGTCCGTTCTTCACGCTCAAGCAGTTGGACGGATCTGGATGAAATTTGGAACAAAGGTAGTTTACGACCTGGATAAATAATATGGGAATAACATCCATGTGGACGAAGCCGCTGACAGCAGCCAGTAAAATGTAAAGAGCATTAAATCACAAACTAGCAATGTTTGTATAATAAGTTGTTTGAATAATTTCTGATGAAAAGCTCATAAAGAAACGAACAAGTCAATGAGTATGTAAATAACGACGGGTACTGAGCAGTATACTTGAGCATATTAATAAATGATTTTGAGAACTTAAGATGGGCGGTGTGGCCTCCTCTTAAACGTAGTAAACACAAAATATATAATGTTATGCAACATTTGAATTGATGAGCTCTTGTTATTTACCCATGAGCCGACTCTTGGCTTGGGCCTGCGGATGGTGTTTAATGGGTAGCTCACCATCCGGGCGTCCGACCAGGCCCGTGCCGGACGCAGCAACGGGATGTCAGCAAGTGAAGGGGCCCGTCAGGGCCAAAGCCTGCCGGGTAAGCGGAATTGTCCGAAAGGGTTATCGCTACCCCGGAACATAAAGGACTAAGGAAGGAACAGGACTGAAATACTCCAGAATGACTGTATTGTTGAATTTATTTTAATTATTATTATTTTTGTTAGACATTACTGAACTGACTTCCTATTATGATTAAGAACAAAGTTTTTTGTAATTTTTTTATTTTCATGTAGTTTTTTGTTTCTTAGTGTAACTTTGCATACCTATGTGACGGTGAAATATGGAGAACCTACCATTTATAACAAAAACATCTATATCCTGTACGCATGTTGCAAAGAAATAAATGATTTATGATTTACATGAATAGGTTTTAGTAAGTACGAGTCTGACACTTCCGCTCCACCCAGAGCGGGAGTAGTCATTTGATGATTTCCCACATTAAAAAAAAAACCTCTCGCGGCTATATAATGACTGTCGCACGAGTCGATCGAACGTATACGCTGGTCGCGGTTGATTCGGAGAGGGCTGGCCATTTATTACATATCAAAATCTATCCGTGTCTCGGACAGCACGTTAATCAGGTCCCGGCTGCCATTCGCAGATAATTGACAGGCGTTTCGGGAAGTCAGAAGGTCAAAAGTCTCACAACCGAAAGGTATTGTGTTACGCAGCAACTAGGTTGTGGAAGTTAGATAGGCAGTCGCTTCATCAATCTGCCTAGCCTTTTCCCAACTTTTTTGGAGTCGGCTTCCAGTCTTACCGAATCCAGCTCAATACCAGTATTTTACATAGAGCGACTGCCTTTCTGACCTTCACAACCCAGTGAGTAACTGGAAAGACTGGCTGTCAGACTTTAAACATTCCATGAATGACAACCGCGACCAACGGCTTATTGTGCTTTCCGAGGCACGGAAGAGTATCGATAAGTTAAAATGGTCACCAAAGCCATGGACCAACCCAGGCAAGCGTAGCTTAACCTAAAGGATTGACCTGTGCAGCTGTTATTACTAAGCCACAGGCTCCTCCATGTTAAATTATGGTATTCAGCTGCAACCGGGTAGTATTATAGTCAGAAAAAGGCAAGGTGATGGCAACATTTAAAATTACCATGGACAATATCGATTAGTACAAAAATACTGATTGTTATTTTTTGCACATTATATTGGATTCGATAATTGGTTAAACAACATGTTTTTCTAAAAGTCTGACAACGCATTTATGTGGTATTTTCTTATTTCAAAGAATGCTCAAGGTTCTTTTGAATATTCTCCATTATCATAGTATCTATTTTCACCCTTAACCCTAGAAAATTCCCCTTGCATCTATTGCTCCGGCAATGTCTATTTACATACTACAACAACTTCTATATAATAACACAATACATTGACAAATGGTCCTTTTCGGCCTCGCACAATCTTTGTTTTTTATTTTTGCTTTAAATTTTTTATTTTTTTATTCTGTTTTGTTTTTATTTCTGTGTATTTCCTGTGCGTGTGCAGAATAAAATATTTTTTCTTTCTTTACAAATAGGTACTTCACTACTTATGGTTTAATTAGGTTGCTTAGCTTGGGACTATATGGCATGGTGTGAAATGTCGAAGGATATAAATATTATTTATTATTAATTAACTGCCTTGCACTTTTTATTTTTTAACGATGGAAAATAATCAAATGAGCCCTCCCGCTCTGGGTGGAGCGGAAGGGAGTGTCATTTATGACTAAAACCAATCCATGTTCCTTAGCCCTTTATATTCCGGGGTAGCAGTAACCCTTTCGGGCAATCCCGCTTCAGTCTTGCACTTAAGCTCTGCGTGTGTCGATTGTTTTTAACTGACTTCTAAAAAAGGAGGAGGTTCTCAATTCGACTGTATATATATATTTTTTTTATGTTTGTTTGCGCATAACTCCGTTGCTTGCCAACCGATTTGAAAAATTATTTTTTTGTTGGAAAGGGTATACTTCCCAAATGGTCCCATAAAAATTTTATCATCAACAAAAATCTAAAAAAATTCCTACTTAATATATGTGGACGATGTTCTAATAAGTTCCTGTCACTGTAATTTACATACCAGGTAGTGGTATTAAAATTGGGGGGGGGGGGGGGGGGTGTAGGTACCACAACTAAAAAATTAAAAATAAATACTTTTTTACAAAAAATAAAACCGACTTCCAAAAAAAACACTGCAAAGTGAAAAATTATTTTGATTTCGGAAGTCGGTGGCAAAAAATGAAAATACAAAACCGAAGACACCAACTTCCAAAATAAAATTATTTTTCACTTTGTAGTGTTTTTTTTGGAAGTCGGTTTTATTTTTTGTAAAAAAGTATTTTAATAATTCGGAAAATGGGAATTCACAGAATTATCCGCGCGAATTTGAACCACTCTTTAAAACTTAGTTGACACAATCGGAGCGAACAAAAGCGTTTGTTAATAGATCAGCTAAAACTGCCGCAGTTGATCCTTGAATGGATGACCATCATTACGATTAGACCTCTGGGGTCTGTCCTGGCATGCCATGGTCTAGGATTTGATCAACGTGCTATAAACAGTTAAGTAATAATGCAGTTGATGTAGTGTTCTTTCAGCTTACGCTTTATTTTGGCTTATTGGACGATTCGCACGAATTTAACTCGCACAAAACGTGCGAATCGACTCCTTTAAAACATTTAATTTTTTCTGTAGTCGATTCGCACAAATTTTATTTATTGGCTTGCAAATCGACACCCTTACAAAAATGTAGTAGGCTATTCGCTCCCCATTAAATAAACTTTGTGCGAATCGACTACACAAAAAATAATATTTTTTAAAGGAGTCGAATCGCACGTTTTGTGCGAGTTAAATTCGTGCGAGTCGTCCAATAAGCCTTTATTTTTGTGCTACGACCTTCCGTGTCTCGGAAAACGTATTAAGCCGTTGGTTAGCTTGTCATTTGTAGTTACAGTCGGCCTTTCACAGTCGTTACGAGTAGTTAGAAGTCCGAAAGTCTGACAGGCAGTCTTAACATAAGGAATCGTATTACCCAGTAAGCATACTAACCCCACGCGTGATTTGCTTCAGTTTAAAAGTGTGGGTTACTTTTTAAAATTACTTCAGTGTAATCCAGTTCGCCTTGATGGTGACTTACAGTTAAACGTGTTCATTACATGAACTGGTTAAACTGTTACCCTAATTATAGAAAAACAAGCGTTTAAAACTGCTTCGCACGGGCTCAATGCCGCAAATAAATGCAATGTCAACATAAAACATTATTCATTCAATATTTGTTTTTTTTTTACTGTGTCATGTTTCCCGCAAATAACCGTATTTTATTGTTCACTTACTTGCCTTACTAACTAGGTATACTATGTACACACATAGAAACAGATAAGAAGAATAGAATAGAAAATTCGTACAAAGGTACCTAAAGAGTAGATTTCTTTGTCATTGTTTATGTAAAGAAGGAAAAATATTTTATAAAAAAACATAATGTAAGTACAAAAAAATGACAAATAAAAATTAAAGCAAAAATAAAATAAAAAACCTGTGCCAGGCCGAAAAGCCTAATGCTGCGATATTTAGGAATAAATAAATACCGTGGTAACGTTAAGTACCTTTTTTTTTAAAAAAAAAGACAAAAATCTACCTCTTTTTCGTATTATTTACAAATTTCAATTAATATTTAACTATTTTATTAGGGTTGAAACACTTTAAGCGGGATTGTCCGAAAGGGTTACCGCTATCCCGGAACACAAAGGGCTACGGAAGGAACATGGATGGGTTTTCGTCAGTAAGAGTCTGATACTCCCTTCCGCACCACCCAGAGCGGGAGAAGTCATTGGATGATTTCCCACCCTCTATTGGACCGTGGGGTCCGAGTGCTCATCGAGTATAATATCGCCCAGTGGTTGGTCCACTCTACATGTGACCAGAGGCCTGGTCAACTTTTAGGTCAAAGAATTAGCATTTCCATCCATGGCAACGATGACCTACTAACGTGATGATTTTTTGCACGTAATTAGTAGACGTTGACGTTTGTTAAAATATATAATTAAATAGGCAAGTAAACAATCAAACACATAAACCCATAGCACTTGTGGAACCTAAAAGCTATGTGGAGCCCTAAGCGATTCCTATAGAACCAGTAATAGCTTAGTAGTGTGACCGACGGACTGCCAATTTTTAGGTCTCGAGTTCGAACCCAAGACACGTCTACGCGCCTCTCACTTTTCCGATACATGGACGCGTATTGTATAATTATCACTCATTTATAAAACGGTGAAAGAAATTATCGTGAGGAAACAAGTAAGAGATATTTCTCAGCTTGTGAAGCCAAGTCAGAGGCCCATGGGCAGTATAAAAACTCTGACACCAGGTTAGTCACTACCCAAGTAGCACAAAATAGCTTTATAATGGATGGATAACAGAATTAGCATATTCTTAAAGCTTTATAAGAAGTCTAAAGTTGGGCATTATAAACCGCTATACAGCTCTTGTAATGCTAATTTGGGCCCCAAATTATACAGACTTAAGTTTTAGAATGGCATTTTAGCAGCATTATATTGGTTGTCTACCGGAATAATAAACGCATTATAATGGGCTGTGAAAACAGGTTAAGCAGTGCGCATATCTTAAATGCGGCTCTTATACAGCTTGTACCATTACAAAGGCAAAATAAAAACATTTTGAAATGTTATTTTGAATTTCTGTTAGTATTAATAAAATCTTGTGTAACAATATGGTGATCGAGTGATATTTTCAACAAAAAATATAAGTGCTACGGGGTAAGTAATTAAACTCTTGTTTTTTGTTCTATATGAGTGAATTATGGGTGCGAGTATCAGTTTACTGTGAAAGTATGTATATATTTGCATCAAATATTTCATGCGCCTTCGAATTAAAGAGCTTTTTATTATAAAAATACGATAAAAAGATGTGCAATTGTATAAAAAAATATGCTCTTACGAAGAAATCTTTAGTTTTAGTCATTATGTACCTGTCTTGTACCGGCCGGTCAGTACCATAACTTGAAGCCCTTTTTAAAGCATTATTTAGCATAAAATTAAATTTTAAATATTTTCGAAATAGAAAGCAAAATGGCGTAAGCATAATTAAAAACTTTAGGCATTTGTTTCATTCCTTTTAATTCTTTTGGCTTGGTAAAAGCATTAAAAAGGATTTTAAAATATGTTCAGGCTGTAGCAGAGCTTGATTAGAGCATCGTTCATAGAGTTTTTATTTTATATTTTAAAACAGTTTAGGGTTCGGTATAAACGTTTTTAGATTTGGTAAAACCTCTGTACCAACATAGGTAGTTTGACAAAACCTAGAAGTTAGACGGGCTAATTTCGCAAAATCAATTCCCGCTTTAGTTTGACTTGATACAGTATCGTAATTATTTTTACGAACTATTTATAGGTAGGTATATGTGGGGGTCCAAGCAAAAGTTCCAGTAGTGGGGTATTGAGTTAAGACTAGATTCGGTATCTAGAATAGTCAATTGATAGTAAGGATTGAAAAATGTTCAAAAACATGCACTAATTTTTTTTTACCAGGCGTTTAAAGTTGAAATTCTGAAAAAGTCATTTACTATAATTATATGAAATTGTAGATAGTTGAGCATTTAATAATAATCAATTAAAATCGCGAAATGCAATTTTTTCAACCAACTTTACATTTCGGAAACTAAATGTAAGCGCAACGGCATGTGGCAGTCCGTACGTCCCTCCCTCTCGTGCCCAGCGCTAACGGCGCCGCGCAGTCAGTTTAAACTTGACCGCGAAGCGTGCGCTCGTATTCGAGTTAACTCTCTATATTATTTAAGATTATTGTCTTGTCTATTCACGTCATTTATTTTATATTCCCGTGTTTACATCTAAGTCTACTTACTTATCAACTAATTATTATGTTTCTTTTCAGTATCAAAATGCCTTTTAAAATTGTTGAAACAAATGAGAAAGGAAAAACACAGCTATTCGTCATTCCCAGCAACTGGGAATGGTAAGATTATCTCCGGTATCCCAAGAAAAGGACCGATTATAAATTAGCCAGAGATGAATATTCAAAACCTGGTCCTGAATGGCCAGTTATGTCGTGCAAAATAAAAAAAACAGCCTTTTCATCTTAAAAGACGCCGAAGAAGAACTTGCAATTATGTCGGTGCACAGCGACACCGATCTCTGTGAACAAGAAGATGCCGCGACTCGACTTCCAGCTGAATCGAACCTTTCATTAAATATTTCTGAAAGCTCTTTTAACGCAATCTGTGTGATGTTTCTCTCAACCGCCCATTTTCTTATTTTATTTTGTAATTTCACATTTTTTATATACTCGTTACAATGTTCCTCTTCGTTATCTGTAGAACTGCATTGGGATTGGGATTGCTCTGCGTGGCAAACGACTCTTTGAAAAACCAGTTAATTTTGTTCATCTATTACATTTAAAGTTACGGAACCCTCCTTATTATTCGGCAATATCACTTGGCTTTGACATAAGCCGGAGCCGCCAGGCTCATTATTGATGTCATCGTGTCGATTATCGGATACATTTACACTTTCTGAACAGCTAATATTATTTAAATACTCTCTTAACACTTTTCGTTTCGCACCACCACTTCTTTTAATACTTTTCAACGGTTTTCGGTTCATTATGATTAAAAACACAAGAGTACCCGAACTGTAAGAAGCTGGATTTGATGCCGATATACTACTTATTGCTTGTTAAAATTCTTCTCAGTTTACGTTTGTATAGATAAAGGCTATAAAATATTACGATGAAATGCTTTTAAACAGCTGGCATTAAAACAGCACCAATGTACACCGTTAAACAGTTGTGACCCATGCGAAAGGTCTTTATAAAACATGGAGCAGTTTTAAAGCATTTTAAAATGCTTTATAATATCCTAAGCCGTAATTAATGCTTACATACGGCTTACACTTTTGTATAATGCTTACAGCTGTATTAGAAGCTGTACAGAGGCATAAATGATATCTAAAATAAAACTGCTAGCTGCACAAAAGATTAAAAAAGAGGATTGTATAGCTTTAGGAACTACAAAGTTAATAAAATGCTGCTACACAGAAGCGAGACATTACTAAAACCCTTCAAATTCTCTAATGAAGCTAGAAGAAAATTTCTGGTCACCACTTTTTCCATTATATCGATTTTGTGTTACTTGGGTAACCACACAAAGCTAGAAAGACCCATTCCTATGGATAAAAACCGACAAGAAACTCCACAAGTACGCGTTTAAAAATAATTGTCACAACATTGGCACTATCACGAAATATAATAATAATAATAATATCCTTGGACATTTCACACAACGCCATATCGTCCCAAGCTAAGCAACCTAATGCTTGTGTTATGGTAACGAGATGGCTGATAAACTACTTATATACATTTTTTTTGTAAATACATACATATTATCGATAGAAAAACACCCAGACTCGTAATAAATACTTGCAGGTCGTACAAATATTTGTTCCGTGCGGGAATCGAACCCGCGACATAGTGCGTAGCAGTCAATCGCTCAACCACTGCGCCAACCGTGTCGTCAAAATAAAAAATATCATTAAAAAAAAAACTTACAGAAATCCTTTTTCACAAAATGCGGCTGCATTTGCACCCAATTCTCCAGAATATCTACAGCTTCAGCTATTCTTCCCGGTTTCTCCAGATTAAGTTCTTTCCTCACAGCTTCCAAGGTATCGGGAAGAAACTTCAACATTTTATCATCTTTTAAATACTCCATTTTGAGACCGACCGCACTGTTTAACTGTTTATCGAAAACTGAACACAGTGTAGATTTTTGTTTACCTACTTATACTGAGTGGCTTATTATTTTAAGGCCCGCTTAAACCATAAAGGACCAAGAAACAT
Source organism: Hyppa rectilinea (assembly GCA_951799385.1). Classification (NCBI taxonomy): domain Eukaryota; kingdom Metazoa; phylum Arthropoda; class Insecta; order Lepidoptera; family Noctuidae; genus Hyppa; species Hyppa rectilinea. The sequence continues at coordinate 14,131,365 of OX637321.1, read as the reverse complement.
ACCAGACCCGATTTCCGGTAAGGCTCGTCATGGCTAAGTAACAACAGCCACACGGGTCGATCGATCTGGTTAAGCTTCGCTTGCCGAGGTCGACTCATAGATGGGTGACCATCTCAACATACCGAGATCTTTCTGTGCTTCAAAAAGCTTGTTTAGTTATTGGTTCCGGCTGGTACAGGTCGTCAGCCTGAAAGTCAGACAACCAGACTTACCAAGGAGTATTGTGTTATCTAGAAACTGCAATGCGATGTGTGCAAGTCAGATAGGCAATCGATCCATGTCGGTATATGAAGTACTGGCTGGTATCTGCATCCGGTTGGATTGAAAGCTGACTCCAACTTTTTTTTGATAAAAAAGTAAGTGACAAATATTGCTACTAATAAACTAGTTATTGAACGAAATAGTAAAACATTTAAATTACCATTGTGTAAGAGTTGTGTAATATTGGTCTGACAACACTGTTATAATTAATGCTACGTAATTATTATGTTATTTTCTGTAAAATATTTGTATGCCAGTCCCTGGCGAGACATGTAGAACATAACCTTATTATTAACACCATTATTGTACAGACGCCAGCACATCAAGCGATCCCTAACTGTCAAATTTTCTCAATTAAAAATGAACCTTATGTCTTTGCAATAAAGTTGAAATACTATCAAAGAAATTTGACAGATTGTGGTAACTTGATGTGCTGGCCTCTATACCATGTTTCAACGCAAATAAAAATATTCTATTCTATTCTAAAAGTACCGTCCTAAGACCATAGCGTTCTTAAGGTTGATGTTCCAGGGTAGCCCGCGAAATTCAAATTTTCTTAAGTTTTTTGCAATTTGCAGGCCAGTGATAGGTTGTATGTTGATGAACATTTGATTCGCGGCTGTAAGACGTATGTAGTTACAGAATTATAATCATCAAAATCATTAATACAACCCTCCGAGCTCATAATGGTTCCGGTATGACTTTGACCTTGTAAAAAGTCATTTTTACACCTTTATGAGCTCGGAGGGTTGTATTAATGATTTTGATGATTATAATTCTGTAACTACATACGTCTTACAGCCGCGAATCAAATGTTCATCAACATACAACCTATCACTGGCCTGCAAATTGCAAAAAACTTAAGAAACTTTGAATTTCGCGGGCTGGTTGGAGGATTCACCTTAAGAAAGTTTTTATTCAATTTATAATTAATACAATGTTAATTAAATCATATTTACATTTAAAAGCTAATTATTCATTATAATTATGTACAGAAATAATATGTATAAAATAATCAACGACACAGCGCTGGCAGCATGGTAAGCGGGATTGTCCGAAAGGGTTACCGCTACCCCGGAACATAAAGGGCTACGGAAGGAACATGGATTGGTTTAAGTCAGTAAGAGTCTGACACTCCCTTCCGCTCCACCCAGAGCGGGAGCAGTCATTGGATGATTTACCAGCTTTAAAAAAAAAAAAGCGCTGGCAGCATTGGCGCGTTTTATGGGAATGTTGATTCCTTGACCAAAAATAGGCCAGCCCTCTGGTCACGTTAAGAGTCGATCAACCGCTTGGCGATGTCTCGGAAAACATAGTGGGAACTTAGACCCCATGGCCCTAGTGTTTCAAACCCAAACGGCTCGAACATGTAATACCAATAAAGATGGAATATTTGCGCCGTTTGCACCTGCAGCGGCTGCTCCAGCATAGATCGCCGTACTAGGACCAAAGTACCAAGTTTTACCGCTGACGTGTTCAAAACATCTTTCCGTCTCTACCAGTGCTGAACGATTGACCGAAATAGAACGATGTTCAAAATTCAAGTTAATTTTTTTTTTGCCAAGATTTTGGTTTGCGTAAATACGGTTTTCGATGATTTTCAACTGAATAAATGCAAGCAACACATTTTCATTCAAAATATCCTCAAATGTAAGTTAAATACATATAAAGCGAACTGAGTGAACTCGGTATAACTGGCGTCTATATTGATATATGCGGTGACCCTATTTTGTTTTTTATTTTATTTTTAATGTTAATTTTATTGGTTTTTAATGCTCTTTTTTACCATTTGTATTTTCTGTGCGTGTCCCAATATGTCTTTTTATTTGTTTTCCATTTTTTTTTAAATTTAACTCTGTTATCTTTTGTGCGGCATAGCGATTGGTATCTATAGCTAAGTATATATTTTTGCAGTTTTGTTTATAAATTTTAATAATTCGACATTTTGGTTACATTTTTAGCGAGTTATTTAAAAAATTTGCAGTATGATTGTGACTTGTTAATTGCCTTGACAAATTGCAATACCTATTAAAGTAAATTAATATACCCTGGTAGGTAGTCCCTAGACGCTCTAACTAGCCTGAGAGCTAGGTGAAGCGACGAGTTTTGCAGGGTGGCTGACAGCAGTTTGATGATAGTTCCCGAGAACTGACCTGAATGGGATGCAACTGGAAAGAGCTATGTCCAGCAGTGGACTGCTAAAGGCTAATGATGATGATGAATAAGTCTTTGTTCAATATTTTTATCATGGCATGACGTAGCGTTTTAATTGCGAAGATAAGTGAGAGGAAGCCGCAATGTGTGGATGTCCAAGGACGTCAAGGGCTGGTTCGAAACCTGTTTAGTACCAAAAGTTTTTTTTTTTCATTGTTTTTATGTTGTTTGGAGGAGGTATAACTTTAGGTTTATACTGGACACCTCTCGCTTGTCAAAATGAAATATGATAAAAGCCACAAAGGTATAATAATTAATAATCTGAAATTGCAAACACGACGTAGTGCAATGCATGTTTTATCTTTAAATAAAAAGTAGCATATTTTGCCCTGTGGGTTAATATACAAGATAATTATTTATTCTAGTAGAATATTGTTTTTGTGTGAAACACAACTGATCCGCTAATATACCTATAAGGGAATAAGTTGAGTACTATCTACCTACTGTATTCATACTCAATACCAATAAAGTAACTGTGTCTATCTATCTCAGGGGTTCCTAAACTTGATTGAAAATTTTTATAATTCATATTATGCCAGTTGATTCTTTGATATGGTCTCATTCATACCCTGGAATAACGGGAGGTTGATAGGTCGCTGATTCATATCCGGCTCGAAGGACCAATGTTAGCGCGAGGAGCAATGAAAGAGTGGATTGTATCAAATAAGAGCTGATTTAATGTCGTTTTTATAAAAAGGTTATGTCCCGAAAAAATAATAACTAATTAAATACTATTGTAATTAATTAAATAAGATTGGAATTAATTAAATACGACTTGTCTACTGCCCACTTTGAGAATAATTTTTAGCGCTCCCATTTTTTCACCTACTTATAAACCACTATCGCCCTAAGCCTCTACACAACGCCTCCATTTCTGGGTCTCTTACTGCCCCCCTATACGCCTGCAGCGTCCACAAGGGGGCGTTGTCGCACACTTTAGGAAAAACTGGTCTATCTGTCTCACAACAACACAAGGTACCTACCATTGGAATCTTCTGTGAATTTTCTAAGACCTCATGAGACACTTCTGCTAAAACTAGAGTACTATGGGATTACGAATAAAGATGGACAAGTTCTTTCAAGCAGTATAATCTACGGTCGGTTGGTAGATGTCACATGTCTTCAAATTTTTAGTTCTAGAACATTGATGATGAATTGAACGGTGAAGGAAAACATCCTGAAGATGTTTTCCTTCACCGTTTGGAGCGCAATGGTGATGGAATTATTTATACAAAGTAAAGTTGTGGCTGTTGTTACCACTGGGCGAATATTGCTCTCAACTCTAATTAGAGTTTGTAATGAAGGTATTCGCAAAAAAACAATCTCAGAATCGAAAGTGGTTAATAAAATCTACAGCCTACCTGCGAACCTTCACCAACTTTTGTTTTTATTTATTTGATCTTTTCTTTTTTATTTTATCTCCGCTGCCGCGGTTCTTTGTTTTGATTCAGGACAAATAATAAACCTTAACCGCTGGGTCAATTTGACAGTAAAAGTTGCATTACATACGGTCCTAAATCGCTTGACTCTCCTCATTGTGACACACAACTTTTTGATACTTTTGAACACGGCAAAGCTTGGACTCAAACTCAAAGCAGTTGAGTTCACTTTTTGAATTGACCTCGAATATTACATTATAGTAATATTAATTACAAACATTCAACAGGGATAGCTTAGTGAGGAGCTCGTGGCTAAGTACTTGCTACGCTTGCCGGGGTTGGCTGTAGATGGGTGACCATATTTACATACCGAGTCTTTCGTGGCTCGGAAAGCACGTTAAACCGTTGGGTCCAGCTGTCATTTGTGCATCTTTGACAGTCGTTACGGGCAGTCAGAAGCCCGAAAATCTGACAGCCAGTCTTACCAAGGGGTATTGTATTGCTCAGTTACTGGTTGTGGAGGTTAAATAGGCAGTCGCTCCATCTATACTAATATTATAAAGAGGTAAAATTTGTAAGTTTGTATGTAGGGGGTAATCTCCGGAACTAATGATCCAATTTCAAAAATTTTTTCACTGATAGAAAGCTACATTATTCCTGAGTGCTATAAGCTATAAATTATATTTATATCATACATATTAGCCGAGCTATCGCAATTTGCGTCTAGCAAGTCGGAAAGAAATACCTCCGAAAACAGAATTATTTGCATGCGCTGCCTAAACAGTTACAGTATATCGCAATTTTCCGCGGACGAAGTCGCGGGCAGAAGCTAGTGTAAAATAATGGTATTCAGCTGCACCCGGTTAGACTGGAAGCCGACCACAACATAGTTGGGAAAAGGCTAGACAGATGATGAACAGTGACAGCTTAGTGGTGTGACAGTCGGACTGCCAAGTCATAGGTACTAAAAAAAACTGAACGTCAATGGCTGAACACCATCCCCTGAGATACAGATTCCCACCTAGTTCAGGGGTCAGAACTCTGTGAACGTAGTTATAACTACCACAGAAAAAACAATTGTAATTATTTCAGGTTATCACCTATTAAATTGTTACTAAACTAAATTGTAAGTAACTAAATTAATTGTAATGGCGTGAATATCCTTTTTTTGGACCTTTTCTGAAAGCCAATAAAAAAAAGCACAAAAGTTCTAGGATTGCTCTGAGCCAAGATATACAACTTCGATTGTTTGTCATTTTCATACATTATTTTTATTGATTTTTGAACTTGTATAACTTGACTTAGAGTAATCCTACAACCTTTCTCCAAATGACTTTAAACCTTAATACGTTGACCGTTAAGTTCAAAATCGGTTGAGAAAGTGTGACGTGACAATTTGTGGGAACTTGATGTGCTAGCTGTACAATGTTTCAAATCGCGATAAAATTAAATACAAAATTATACTTTTATTCGAGTCCTCGCTTCTTTGAAGGTCGATTTACCAGTAACAATTAAAATACCAATTAAATCAATTAACAAGGTAATATTAGGTACTAGTATATATAATTATGTTAAATCGTCACGTGCTTTTTGCCACTTTATCGATATAATTATACGTTATACGACGGATATAAGTTATATAATATTAGCTGGTAAAAATATTATGATTATAGCGTTGATGTTTTTATTGCAGATAATTTTTTTAAAGATGAACGATGCTTATTTCTAAAGAAATTTCTTTCAGCATACATTTTAGTATGTAGATGGTAATTAGTCTAGAAACTATTTATTACTATAAATACAATAACAACTTATACATACTTAAATTAAAAGACTATCTAACTAGCTATATATACAAATAAATCCAAAAAAGACAAAAAGGACACTTAGGCGTCGAAGTACCTACTCATCCGCATCGCTGTCGTCAGGAAACGTGCCCAGAAGACTGGCAGCATTGCCACGTTGAATAGCAATGCTCATTCTTTGGCCAAAGAACAATCCAGCCCTCTGGTCACCCGAAGTGTCGACCAATCGGCGAGAAATTTCCTTAAAAAGGAGTTGCGCACTCGGGCCCCATGACTCTAGAGTTTCGACCCCAAACGGCTCAAATCTGTAGTTAGACATCAGGTTACTGTATTTACGCCGCTTGAGGGTCTCAGCAGTGGCAGCAGCGGCGCCAGCGCAGCCCGCCGTGCTAAGAACATGAGATGGCGCAAAGGTGTCGACACAGCTTGCGTCCCACACCAGACGCCTACCCACCTTCCAAGGCAACAAAGTCATTCCGTCTGGTCGCTTACCATCGTTACGTACCAAGCCGTTTGGTTCTAATACGGCTGGTAAGCCGGCGGTGGCAAGGGCTCGACGAATAATGTCGTTGATGCTGGCGTGACGTGATATGCGACCTGCACTCCTGCCGCAGGACAGGCCATGGTGCCCGAGACTGTCAACAGCTTCATCGCAGTGACACCGATGCGGAGCAACACAAGGTGCGCCCAAGCGGAGACACGTAGCGAGCCGAAACGATGAGTCATCCATCATAGTGCCTATGGTGGATGACGGGAGCGCCTGAAGCCACAAGCCTGACTCCCATTCTCCCACAGCAGACGGGCACGCTCAACAGTATTAGGTGACGTGTTAACTAAGTTATCCCGTATAATACTGCAGAGTGGCACGTCCCACTGTCTCTGGGAGGACAGGTTGTCGGGCAAATCCATATTAGGACAAGCCATTTTCCAAGCGTTCAACGCATCGGACAAACACGGTACTTCAAAATTTACCAGTGAGGATGATAAAATATTCCTGGTTAATTTATCGGTACTGTGGCCGAGGAGAGGAAGGCCGGTAAACTTATACTTGAAATTTTGCGGAATTGCCTGATGGTAATTTAAATTCCGTCAGCCCAGAATTTGGCTAAGAGTTTGATACCATCATTCCAAGCAGGCAACAGTATTTTTATTTCTAGAGATGGGAAATCATCAAATGACCCATACCGCTCTGAGTAGAGAGAAAGGGAGTCTCTTACTGACTAAAACCCATCCATGTTAAGGAACATGGATGGGTTTTAGTCTACCCCGGAACATAAAGGGCTAAGGAAGGCCTTAGCCCTTTATGTTCCGGGGTAGCGGTAACCCTTTCGGACAATCCCGCTTACCCGGCAGGCTTGGCCCTGAGGGGCCCCTTCATATGCTGACATCTCTTTGAAGCGCGCGTGGAACATATACGCGCCGTCCGGCACGGGCCTGGTGCTGATCAGACGGTGAGTCACCCATTACTCACCGTCCGCAGGTCCGCGCCTACGGTGGCCGGGAGTAGTCACGTGGCTCCCGACGCCCAGGGCGTCTCCCGCGGCGGCTGGGACGGGAGGACCTTTCTGTCTCCCATCCCGCCACCTCCTTCGCGAGCATGACTTTTTCGCAGAAGGAGGTGAATGCCTCCCACTCCCTTTTTTTTTTTTAAGGCTTTAAGGCTACGGTGGCTGGGAGTCGTCACGTGGCTCCCGGAATTTGAGTTTGAGTTTGATCGCCTCTACGAGGACACGGCGGTGCTCCGCCCAAGCCCTTCCTTGATGCTGACGTAGGTTTCTTATCTGGGTTTAAGCATTATTTAATTTAATTTGCTTTTAAGTTAATTGAAAACGCCAGTGTTATACGCAATTATATTATTATTAATTTATGCCATCAATTCAATATTAATGATAAAAAGGTCATCAATTAAAATAGATGCCTTGTATACGGATTAATAAATTTTTATGATTCTTCGGTTGGTTTTTATTAATCTGGCGTAATTTTTATTAAGAAGATATCAAAATGCGAATCACTTTTGTACTTAATTAAGGGTTTACACGTGATTTATTCCAAGGTTGATTTAATTAATTAAAAACAATTATAAAAATATACTAGCGATCCTCGTCTGCTTCGCATAGTTTTTACGACCTCACAAATGTTCAGATTTCTTTAAAATATTTTAAGTTTATCAAAAATTATGTAATAACTGAAACTCAAGCATTTATTTCAAATAAACCAATTACAGGCAATTGTCTGTCGGGTCAGCTAGTATTAAATAATATTTTAAAAGAGCCGTGGCAGCTAAGAGTTGACCAGTCCCTTCCGACGTTGACGGCACCCCTTCACGAACATGACGCATGGATTAGCACCACAGAACAGATAAAGAGGTTTTTTTTATCTGTTCTGTGATTAGCACCATTCAGCTCTACAATTTTGGAGGGAGCTAAACGATCCAACACACTCGCCACCATCAGCGAGACATTAGAGTGAGCATGACATGCTATCACCCGCCAGGGCACATTCAAATCAATATAAGGCGTATTCAGTAAATAATAGCTTTATAGTAGGTACTAGTACTCACAACTATGCAATTATACAATACTAATACAAAAACCACATACCATATTATAAAAATCCGATGCGTAGACTATAAATACAACGCGGTTCTACAGACAGTCGCGAGAATCGTCATTTTGATTTATGATCTATAGGTATACTTAGCCAAGAAATCTTCTAGAAAATAAAAAATATTTAAAAAATAATGATCGTCGGGGTCGAGAGCAGGGTCCAAACTACTGGTTCCTGTACCAGCAGTAGAACCAATAGGCTGATTATTATTTAATATATTAAGAAAAAAGCAGTGATAGCCTAGTGGTGTAACCGTCGGACTGCCAAGTCATAGGTCTCGAGTTCGAACCCAAGGCAGGCACCTCAGATTTTTCGGATTCTTGTGCGTATTTTATAATTATCACTTGCTTAAAACCGGTGAAGGAAAACATCATGAGGAAACCGGCATGCCTGAAAGATATTTCTCAACAGCATGTGATGCTAAGTCAGAGGCCCATGGGCAGCATTAAAACACTGACACCAGGTTAGTCACTAACCACAAGAAGAAGAAAAAGAAGAATATTTAGTTGCCGAAAAGTCATCCTCTAAAAGACCGTGCGCTATTACATCTATATCTATCTATCTATACATATAATAAATTTGTAGAAAAGTGGTGTCTGTACAATGGAAATATATAAAAAAAAAGTAGCAGGGGTTGTTATTATATCGATGCTGAACCCGAAATTGTAATTAATTTTTTTTTTGTCTGTTTGTCTGTTTGTGTGTTTGTCTGTGTGTTTGTGCACGCTAATATCAGAAACGGCTTATTCGATTTAGATACGGTTTTCACTAATATATTGTAGTAAGCTTCACTTAACATTTAGTGTTTATTTCATGTCAATCGGTTCATAAATAAAAAAGTTATGTCAATTTAAAGAATCACGGCAAACATTTGTTAAGGTATTCTATCAGAGTACGTATACGCAACGCGCCTGCGCGTCCGTGGCTATATAAAGCGCGCTGAGAGCCGCACCGCTGTTATCCCGATCCAGCTGTCCCTTGCTGTTCTCCCCCAGCGACGCCCTAAGCCGAGGTCCATACCCCACAGGGGTTGCCCTTAGCGTGTAGTCGCTTAGTTTGTAAGTTTTTATAAGCCCTGGCTGGAGGCTACAATTCTTTTGTGGTATCCACAGGCAAGTCCGGTTAAGCAGTATACAACCCTATGGTTGAGCTGCGAGATGCCGCTATCAAAAAAAAAAACACCTCGCTGCCATAAGGATTCAGTTATTCGTAGCGAACGCACGTATCCTGGAGAGTATAATAGGCGAATAGTGGCATTCGATTATTGCGATTCACTTGAATACTGACTGTTTGCATATTTCATTTTTTTATATTTTAGGGTTTTTAGGTTAGGTTCTTTTAATAAATTTTCCTTAAAATCTATCTATAATAAAATAAAACAGTAAAAAAACTGTGTCTGTACATTGAATATATTAAAAAAATAATGATTGAATGGTTTAGAAACAGTAATAGAGCACGAATCCAAAAAAAACTGTCTGTTCGTCTGCATGTCTGTTTGTTTGTACACGCTAATCTTCGGAACTACTGGACGGTTTTGAATGATTTTTTTTTGTTGTGTAGGTATTTAGTCTGGGCAACAAAAAGACTATAATTTATATTGGAAACTTGAACACCTGATGCAGAACCGCAACTGACCAGCTAAACTATAAGAGATACAAAAATAATACCGTAGCAAAAATTGTTCCGCGTGATGAGCATTTTCTGCTGGGAGAATAAATTTGAAGATCTGGAACACCTGATGTGGAACTCCAAGAGCCCAGCTACACTATAACAGATATTGGAATGACGTCTTAGCAAAAGTTGTTCAGCCTGATGAGCACTCTCTGTTGACGCATAAAAATTTAAGATCTGGAGTACCTGTTGTGGAATTCCAAGAGCCCAGCTACACTATAACATATACAGAGTTGATACGACAGAGGGGCTTTCCTTTAAACACCTTATAAGAGGGACCATTTTAAAGCTCTGTACCAAAAATCAATTAAATAGGAGCAGTAGTTTAGTCGCAAATGTTTTTTTAAGTTTTTGCCCCGTTTGAACACGACGATCTTTCCTAACAGCGCTCCGGCGTGCACGCGTTGGTGCCGCTGCGTTACAAGGTCAGTTTTTATTTACAAAGGGTGGTTGCGTTTTACTCGTTTACGTTTACGTTTTTATACCCTACCGAGCTAATACTAAACACGTATAGTATACGTAGTGTAATTTAATGCCCCTCTGTCATATCGACTCTGTATAGGAATGACGTCTTAGCAAAAGTTGTCCAATCCGATGAGCACTTTCTGTTGACTTATAAAAATCGACGTCTTAGCAAAAGTTGTTCGGTGTGATGGTCATTTCCTATTGACTTCTAAAAATCGAAAATCAGAAACATCTGATGTGGAAATCAAAGCTATCACTAATTTCACTGTATAATTATAAAATAACAAAAGCTGGGAGAACTTACACGCGGTGAAGGCGGTAACAGTTTAGGACTGATTTTCGCTGACGATGGTACAGACGCCAGCACATCAAGCTATCCCTAACTGTCAAATTTTCTCAATTAAAAATGAACCTTATGTCTTTGCAATAAAGTTGAAATACTATCAAAGAAATTTTACAGATTGTGGTAACTTGATGTGCTGGCCTCTGTACTTATATCATTGAAAATTTGACCCTGCTGGCCAAAACTCCCATTTATTTTTTTATTTTACCAAATAAATATGCCTTCGGACTTATGTTATTTTAGTGTTTAATTTCCTTTTCTATTTATCTTCGTGACACAGTAGCCTACCCGATAACGCCTGGGAGCAGTCCCTTAGATTTTAATTGATCACTTATATTCACAATAAAACTATAACCATGCCTAGAAAGAGGTCAAATCTTTCCCAATGTTCCAAAAGAGCTAAAAGATTGAAGATCATAAAATCCCAAGAATCTACCAAAGAGCGTCACGAGAGACTTGATGCTGTTTGAAAACATCCGGCTGCAACTCGCTCCGTGGAAACCTCGGATCGCGAAACACGCCTGCGTTCTCAGCGTATTTACGCATCTACATCCAGGTCTCTAGAGACCAGTGAAGAATATGATGCGCGACTGACCGCAGATCGTGCAAGTCATGCATTGTCTCGCGAATCGAAGACGTTCATGGATAGAGAATTACGCTTGAGTTCCAAGCGTTTCTACGCATCGAGTTCTAGGTCTCTAGAGACAAGTGGGGAACGTGATGCGCGACTGACCACTGATCGTGATTCAGATCTTCGATTTTGACGACCCCGTTGTCGCTGGCATAAGCAACAGGATACGCGTACGAAGTCGCGGGCAGAAGCTAGTATTAAATAAGTATTTAAAAAGCGACTCTTTAACTTCTCAAGAGCTTGAGAACTAAGTAAATATGATTGAAATATGTCAGCAAACAGTTTTGTGGATTTAAAAGTTGCATGTAATGTGTATTTTGTTTTAAGATGTTCAAGGTTTGAAAGCTCGAAGCTAATCGAACGAGATCAATTTGGTGAGCAAGATCGAAGGTCGTAGCCCGATGTGTGTATCTGGTCAAATCCGCCTCCAAGTTCCTAGTAGCGTGTGCAATCTGTGGTTACCAGTAGTTTTATACCATAAATATATCACCAAAATTAAGGGTGGGAAATCATTAAATGACTCTCGCCGTTCTGGGTGGAGCGGAGGGGAGTATCAGACTGTCTAAAACCCATCCATGTTCCTTCCTAAGCCCTTTATGTTCCGGGTAACCCTTTCAGACGGTATGATGGGGCTTTTTTTTTTTTTTTTTAAGGCTGGGAAATCATCCAATGACTGCTCCCGCTCTGGGTGGAGCGGAAGGGAGTGTCAGACTCTTACTGACTAAAACCCATCCATGTTCCTTCCGTAGCCCTTTATGTTCCGGGGTAGCGGTAACCCTTTCGGACAATCCCGCTTACCCGGCAGGCTTGGCCCTGGGGGGCCCCTTCATATGCTGACATCTCTTTGAGGCGCGCGTGGAACATATACGCGCCGTACAACACGGGTCTGGTGCTGATCGGACGGTGAGTCACCCATTACTCACCGTCCGCAGGCCCGCGCCTACGGTGGCCGGGAGTCGTCACGTGGCTCCCGACGCCCGGAGCGTCTCCTGCGGCGGCTGGGACGGGAGGACCTTTCTCTCTCCCATCCCGCCACCTCCTTCGCGAGCATGACTTTTTCGCAGAAGGAGGTGACTGCCTCCCACTCCCTCTCGCCCCGGACCATGGCTTGCACCAGGGCCGGGCGCGAGAGGTCGCCGCCGCCGATCGCCTCTACGAGGACACGGCGGTGCTCCGCCCAAGCGGGGCAGGTTTGCACCGTGTGCTCTACCGTGTCCTCTGGGCGATCCTCGCATTGGTGACACCCGGGCGTTTCCTCCCGCCTGATGATGTGCAGGCACCTCCCGAAACATCCATGTCCGGTGAGGACCTGCGTCAGGCGGTAGGTGAGGGCGCCGTGACGCCTCTCTAGCCACTCCTCAAAGAGGGGCCTTACCGCCACTATCGTGGCGTGCCCTGCGCTGGGTTGCGACAGTCGCTGATTCCAGGCCGCCATGAGATCGCGCCGGAGGTCCGTCCGCTCCGCCGCAATTTGCTGCGGAAACGGAGTTTCCCCCCGGCTTAGTACCTCCACGCGCCACTCGAACAGGCGCGCGAGGACTATCGCCTCCAGATCCCACGGCGGCAGTCCGGCAAGGAGGCTTGCCGCCTCGCCCGAGATCGTGCGGTACCCCCGGATTAGCCGAATGGCTACCACCTTTTGGGGCGCGTTCAGATAGTGAGCGGCTCGTCGCCGCAATGAACGCACCCACACCGGGGCCCCGTATAGGGCCATGGACCGCACGACTCCCGCGTAAAGCCTCCGGCAGGAGGCGTTTGGCCCCCTCAAATTGGGCAAGAGCCGCTTTAAGGCGGCCCCAGTCCGTTCCAGCTTGGGGGCAAACGTCGGAAATGCTCCACGAAATTCCATCGGCTGTCGAGGACCAGACCCAGGTATTTCATCGTGGTCTCGACGCCGATGTGAACCCCTCCTACCGTAAGTTGGGATCCCGATGGTGGCCTATTCCGAGGCCCATGAAAGGACATGGCCTCGGATTTGTGCAGTGCCACCTCGAGACCCAACTGCCGGATCCTCTCAACGACTGTCGCAACCCCGCGTGTCATCGCGTCGGCCGCCGCCTGATGCGACCTCCCCTGCGCCAGGACCAGCGTGTCGTCAGCGTAGCAAACTACGCTGACGCCGTCAGGGAGGTCGGCCCGCAGCACCCAGTCGTAACCGATGTCCCACAGGAACGGCCCCAGAACCGATCCCTGCGGGACACCGCACGACATCTCTCGCCGGTTCCATTCCCCATCGCGACCGGGGTAGATGACGGCTCTGTCCGTCAAGTACGCCCCGACTATTCGACGGAGGTAGGTCGGCACCCGGTGATACCAGAGTGCTTCCCTAATGCAACTCCAGGGCAGGGTGTTGAAGGCGTTGGCGATGTCAAGTGACACCGCCACGACGACCCTACCCTGGGACACCGCGTCCCCCGTCGTGAGGGCTCTAACGCGCATGATGGCGTCCACCGTCGAGCGCCCCTTGCGGAAGCCAAACTGGCAGTCCGCAAGGTCCGGCCCCGTCCTTCCAAGGTGCCCGACGAGGCGGCCCGCAATAATTCTCTCGAAGAGTTTGCCAACCTCGTCGAGCAGCACTATGGGCCGGAATGCGGACGGAGAGTCCGCAGGGCGCCCTGGCTTCTGTATGAGGACCAGCTTCCCCGTCTTCCATCGGAGCGGAAACTGGCCTCTCTCCATGCATGCGCTTAAGAGCGCCTCCAGTCGGGGCCCGAGAGCCCCTGAGGCCAGGACCCAGGCTTTACCTGGCAAGCCATCGGGTCCTGGGGCGGTATTCTTGGCCTTGAGCCTTCCAACCGCCGCTCTCAGATCTACCTCGGTCACTGCGGGGATGTCGTCGTCGTCCTCGTATATATATAGGCGGGGGAGTATGCTCCCCCCGTGAAGGGAACAGAGCGCTCACCACCTCCTCCACCAGCTGAGGGCGGAGACTCTGCGTCAGAGGGGGGGTATGATGGGGCTGACCTTCAACTGTGGATAGAAGCCTTATATAAAATTAAACAGTAAAAATAAAAATAAATATTTACACAAATATATTTATTTATTTTTACTGTTTAATTTTACATTGTCTTTCACGTTTTATGATTTTAAAGTCATAGTTAAAGATCTTGACCCTCAATCTCTAGTTTAGATTTGTAAAGTTATGAAATAATTAAGTCGTAAGATATGTTTTTATGCCTTAAAACCAATTGATTATTAATTAAACTTATTTTTAAACACAACGTAAGCATAATATATTATATAATTTAAATAACAACCTGTACTGTCCTGTAAAACACGGCTTACCTCATGTCCTAACCAAACAAATCGGTTGCGCGATTACGCGACTGTAGAGTTCATATGCCCCTCATTTGTTCCTGAAGGCCCTTTGACCTTTGCGTGGCGTGACGCTTTCGAGTTTACGCGATGATCGCGTGTTCGCGTGATTAACACTTTTGCTAGGACGCCTCAAAGTCAACGTCAAAGTGAAGTTATTTATTTCAAATAGGCACAAGAAAGGCATAAAGTGCCTCTCTTGTGCCTATTTGAAATAAATAAAACGTGAAAACGAAAGTAATAGAATTGATTGATACTAGTCGCCCCTTCCAAAAGGTAGTTTCGTATGGAGAAGAATGTACAAAAAAACTCCACCGTTACTCTTTTAAAATGTTTTGTATACATGAGTAATAAAATTATATATGTAAAGACGATGCACTCGAAATAAAAATATGGGGTCATCATCAGCTTTGACCCCACTGCTGGACATAGGCCTCCCCAATTGCACGACTTTCCCCTTGATTCGCAGCAATTCTTATACAACTTCTACCAGCCACCCTGCGAAGATCGTGGCTCCATCTATCATGAGGACCTTACGTTTGCTGATTCGCGGTCTCCCCCACATGTCTACCCCAGCTCTCTCTGTGAGTAATGGGTAGCTCACCATCCGATCAGGACCAGGCCCGTGTCGGACGACGCATACGTGTTCCACGCGCGCCTGAAAGAGATGTCAGCGTGTGAAGGGGCCGAAGCCTGCCGGGTAAGCGGGATTGTCCGAAAGGGTTACCGCTACCCCGGAACATAAAGGGCTAATGAAGGAACATGGATGGGTTTTAGTCAGTAAGAGTCAGACATATCCTTCCGCACGACCCAGAGCGGGAGGAGTCTTTGATGATTTCCCCCCCTTAAAAAAAAAAAAAGTGGTCATCGGTTCGATGGCTAATATGGCTGGCCCATTGCCACTTTAGCTTGCTAATTCTGTGTCCAGATGTAGGTAGTACTTTTTGCGTGAAGAAGTAACAAACACACACACACGCAATCTGTCGCCTTTATAATATTAGCGTCGTACTTATTTAAAAAGAGAATCAAAGATACGGTGCAGAAGAAGAAACTAGCAGTCAAGTAAAATTCAATAAAGATTTTAGATCCAATTTCGCCAACATAAAGCAGTCTTGTATCCAAGTAAATACATTTAGAGTTGTCTCCAAATCTAAGAAGCAATGCCGTGTTCTTTGGAGAACAGGCACCGTCAGGCACGGAATGTCTCATGCTTGCCAGGTGGGTTGTTGACATCGAATAGCAATTTGAGTTTCGTAATCAGTCCAGAAATTGAAGGAAAATTTTACCAATTAAACTGATCAGAGCACGTTTTAGAGCTGTTCATTATTTTTAATGGAATATTGGAACTGATACCTCTTGATCGCATTCAGTTTTATAGGTGGTATTCGCTCTTAGTCACATTTGATTATTTTTTTAAACACGGATTGGAAATTATCCCGCGGGAATTTATATACTATTCATCATCATTCTTCTGCCCTTATCTCAATTTATTTGGGGTCGGCGCAACATGTCTTCTTCTTCAATACTTCTCTATTAGTACTCTCGGTTATCACTTCCTTTCTAGCCATATCACCTTTCACACAATCCATCCATCGTTTCTTTGGTCTCCCTCTACTTGTATAGCCATTCACATTCATACTCACAACTTTCCTGACAACATTTTCCTCATTCCTCCGCATAACATGCCCATACCATGACAACCAATTTCCACACAACTTTTCACTTACTGGAACTTATATGCTATTCCAGACTATAATCTATCTTTGTGCCAAGTTTCATCCAGATCCGTTAAGGAGTTTTTGAGTTTAATTCGTTACAAACATACATACAAATCTTTCCTCTTTATAATATTAAGTACAGACAACGAATACGTTAACTATGAAGGTAATTTAAAATGGTGGCAAAAAATTAAGGTAAAAAAATAATACTTTTGATCAACAGTCAATCTTTACCCTTAAACGGGCAAGTGCGAATCGCAAAAAATGGCAAGACTTGCCAATTCGGACTACATTCGTTTATACCCCAATTACCTGCTATTTTACTATGAAATCCTACATGACAGTATAAAGGTTAAGAAATTAGTCTTGAAAAGTGATTGTTAATCGAATTGTGTATTTATTATTTCCCGCCATTTTTTACGTTCACTGACGTCATTTATTTTGTTCTCAACAATCATCCACTCTTATTAGTCAAGCATTTGCAAATAATCGCGGAATAGGTATTGGCCGTGAAAAAGATCTTGATAGGCGTATAAACACTTTAATACTTTGGTTTGACGTCACTAGACGTCTTAATGATTATTAGGTAAACGATTTTCTGAGTTTTAGGATTCCGTACCCAACGGACCCCTATTACACTAAAGGTCCATCAGTCCGTCTGTCACCGGACTGTATTTTTTGACACTTAAAATTTTGAAAGAAAATAAATAAGATACGTTTGTTTGCGGTAAAAAAAAAAAACAAAAATCAAGTTGTGTTCAAAAATCAAATCACAATTTCACAGAGTGTATATTACTGTCCGCTAAAAATAAAATCAATTTTAAAATTGAGGGGGGTCCCCATTAACGAAACGTGTTTTTTTTACTGAAGTCTTAATTATACTATTACTAGCTTTGGCACATGGAAGTCGGACATTATCCCACAGGAACGTTATTGAATCCAGGTTATAATCTATCTCTGCGCCAAATTTCATCCCGATTCGTTCAGTAGTTTTTACATGAAGAAGTAATTAACTTACAAACACACATACACACACACACACTCACAAACTTTCGCCTTTATAATATACTAGCTTCCGCCCGCGGCTTCGCCCGCAAAATATGTCGACAAATTATACACATAAACCTTCCTCTTGAGTCATTCTATCTATTAAAAAAAACCGCATCAAAATCCGTTGCGTAGTTTTAAAGATTTACCTAAGCATACATAGGGATATAGGGACAGAGAAAGCGACTTTGTTTTATACTATGTAGTGGAGTGTGATTAATTTTAGTATTCGATGTTGTGCGTGAGTACAAAACTCTTTGTTTGCAAGTCCGACTCGCACTTGTCCCTTTTTTTGTTTATTAATATTTATGTTGTTGTAATCTTTCAAAAATATCGTGTTGCCATTTGACATTCTGCCGATTGGAGATATTATTAGTCGGAATGTATTTTATTGATCGTTTCTCTACCTAGATAACTTGATTATTAAAAAAACAGACTTATTATCATTTCACAAGGATATCAATTGTTGTGCTGTGGTTATGTAAACATACTTTCAAAGAAATTTTTTTTTTTTTTGTAAAAAAATCTTGAGTACCTACTACTAAGTAGCATTGAGTAAGTGAGCATTATCTTTACCCAACAATGCCAACATAATTATCTGAAAACAAGACTCAGAAAAACTTAATTGTAGAATTAATTGTTGAAATTACGTCACGCCATTTACGGCTTTGTCAGTGACTAATTAGAGTGCTAAACACAATGTAACAGTCTATAGCATAACTAGCTTCTCCCGCGCCATTCCACCCACTGCTCGGCTCCTATTGGTCGTACCGTGATGTTACATAGCCTTTTTTTTTTTATTTTTTTTTTTTTAAGTCATTGTCTGCCACGCAGCATACACAATAGAAAAACTATTGTTTGTCGGACACACGGTGACCGCGTTGGCGTTCAACGTGTTAAGGCTGGGAAATCATCCAATGACTGCTCCCGCTCTGGGTGGAGCGGAAGGGAGTGTCAGACTCTTACTGACTAAAACCCATCCATGTTCCTTCCGTAGCCCTTTATGTTCCGGGGTAGCGGTAACCCTTTCGGACAATCCCGCTTACCCGGCAGGCTTGGCCCTGGGGGGCCCCTTCATATGCTGACATCTCTTTGAGGCGCGCGTGGAACATATACGCGCCGTACGGCACGGGTCTGGTGCTGATCGGACGGTGAGTCACCCATTACTCACCGCCCGCAGGCCCGCGCCTACGGTGGCCGGGAGTCGTCACGTGGCTCCCGACGCCCGGGGCGTCTCCTGCGGCGGCTGGGACGGGAGGACCTTTCTCTCTCCCATCCCACCACCTCCTTCGCGAGCATGACTTTTTCGCAGAAGGAGGTGACTGCCTCCCACTCCCTCTCGCCCCGGACCATGGCTTGCACCAGGGCCGGGCGCGAGAGGTCGCCGCCGCCGATCGCCTCTACGAGGACACGGCGGTGCTCCGCCCATGCGGGGCAGGTTTGCACCGTGTGCTCTACCGTGTCCTCTGGGCGATCCTCGCAGTGGTGACACCCGGGCGTTTCCTCCCGCCTGATGATGTGCAGGAACCTCCCGAAACATCCATGTCCGGTGAGGACCTGCGTCAGGCGGTAGGTGAGGGCGCCGTGACGCCTCTCTAGCCAGTGTTACATAGCCTAAAGCCTTCCTCGATAAATTGACTATCTGTTGGATAGTCAATTTATCGAAAAAAGATTAATCAAAAAGAATTCGGACCAGTAGTTCCAGAGATTAGCGATAAGCCGTTGGTCCCGGCTGTCATCTGTGCACCTTCGACAGTCGTTACGGGTCGTCAGAAGCCCAAAAATCTGACAGCCAGTCTTACCAAGGGGTATCGTATTGCCCAGTTACTGGATTGTGGAGGTCAGATAGGCAGTCGCTCCATGTAAAATACTGGTATTAAGCTACATCCGTTAGACTGGAAGCCGACCCCAAGATAGTTGGGAAAAGGCTAGGCAGATAATGAGTTCCAGAGATTAGCGCGTTCAAACAAACAAACTCTTCAGCTTTATAATATTAGTATACATAGATTATGCATAATGCCCACTATAATGTTCCCACTGCTGGGACACAGGCCTCCCAATGTGGAGGAGTGAGCCCTAATCCACCACGCGGACCCAGTGCGGGTTGGTAGATGTCACATAGTGTTCGAACTTTTGGCTCTAGGACATTCTGGTTTCTTCATGAGAATGGCGGCCATGTCATCAGTTTAATGTGTGTTTGACAATTTTCATCCACTGAAACGTCCAAGCGCGGCAGCTGTCATACCCCTTGAACGAAACGTCCAAGCGCGGCAGCTGTCATAGAACTAGCTTATTAATCTATACTAATATTATAAAGAGGAAAACTTTGTTTGTTTGTTTGGTTGTAATGAATAGGCTCAAAAACTACTGGACCGATTTTAAAAATTCTTTCACCGTTGGAAAGCTTAGTTTTCTAGGAGTAACATAGGCTACTTTTTATCCCGGGAAAAATAACGGGTCCCACGGGAAAGACCACGGGAGCGAAGCCGCGGGCAAAGTGCTAGTCAACTTATACGTTCCTACTATTTAAAGCACCTGCCATCTAATCTCTTCACCACCCTTGGATTCTGCGCTAGTAGTTCTCTAGCTTTCTAATTCAATTTGCAATGACGACACTAATGAAATGATCACACCACGAGATAATATAGGTATTGGTATTGTGAATAAAAACTTTTTTACAAAAAATAAAACCGACTTCCAAAACAAACACTACAAAGTGACAAATAATTTTGATTTCGGAAGTCGGTGTCTTCGGTTTTGTATTTTCATTTTTTGCCACCGACTTCCGAAATCAAAATTATTTGTCACTTTGTAGTGTTTGTTTTGGAAGTCGGTTTTATTTTTTGTAAAAAAGTTTTTATTTTTCACTTTTTAGTTGTGGTACCTACCTACACAACCCCCCCCCCTCCCCCCAAAATTTTAATACCACTACCTGGTATGTAAATTACAGTGACAGGAACTTATTAGAACATCGTCCACATATATTAAGTAGGATTTTTTTTAGATTTTTGTTGATTTTTCAAAAACCGCTTATTCGATTTCGGTAAAATTTTTATGGGACCATTTGGGAAGTATACCCTTTCCAACAAAAAAAGAATTTTTCAAATCGGTTGGCAAGCAACGGAGATATGCGCGAACAAACATAAAAAAAAAAAAATACAAACATCCGAATTGAGAACCTCCTCCTTTTTGAAGTCGGTTAAAAATAATTAAGTCCGCCTTTGTACCTTTATTGTGTGCGAAAAGTTTAAATAAATAAATACATACATACTTAATTTAAAATAAAACAATGATTAATATATACAACCTAAAACTAAAAAATATATCCATTATGTACAAGTGGTAAAAAAGGAGAAGAGCTCATAGGGCGTCAAAACATTCATCCCCATCGCTGTCAGTGGGAAATGTGCCCAAAAGGCTGGCAGCATTGCCACGTTGAATGGCAATGCTGATTCTTTGGCCTAAAAATTGACCAGCCCTCTGGTCACGTGTAGAGTCGACCAACCGCTGGGCGATATCCCGAAATACTCGATGAGCACTCGGACCCCACGGCCCTAGTGTTTCAACCCCAAACGGCTCGAACATATAACTTCCAATAAGGTTGTTATACTTGCGCCGTTTGAGGTTTTCCGCTCCTGCAGCAGCCGCCCCAGCACAGCCATTTCTTCATGATGTTTTCCTTCACCGTTTTGAGAGCAATTTACAGATCCACGTGAAGTTATATCATCAAGTCAATTTGCAACATTAAAATAAACAGTAACTAAAGTTATTTGTTCAACACTTGACGTTTAGTGGATTGGACTGTCTTTTTGTAGTTTTTTTTTTATCTGTAGGTTTAAATTATAAGGACGTAATATTTTGCGTGTTAAAAGTCTCGTGCTCGAAAAACTTTTGAACTCGTGGCTAAGTAATAAAAGCCGCACGGATCGATCTATCAGGTTAGGCCACGCTTGCCGGGGTTGATCCGTGGATGGGTGACCATCTTTACATATCGAGACTCCTCCGTGCCTCGGAAACCACGTTAAACGTCCACGTGGATCTTTGACAGTCGTTACGAGTAGTCAGAATCCCGAAAGTCTGTCAGCCTGTCTTGCCAAGGGGTATCGTATTACGCAGTTAGCGACTGGGTTGTGGAGGTCAGATACGCAGTCACTCCATGTAAAATACTGGTATTCAGTTGCATCCGGTTAGACTGGAAGCCGACCCCAACATAGTAGAAAAGGCTCCCTAGGCAGATCACTTTTTTGTAGCGTGCTCGAAAACATTGAAAAAAAAACGAATCGTTTATTCAGTGGATCGATAACTTTTTATTATCCAAGAGTGAGGCAGGAAATGACAAAAAAAAACAATCATTCATAAATAATAATAATAATAATATCCTTGGACATTTTACACAGCGCCATATCGTCGCAAGCTAAGCAACCTAATGCTTGTGTTATGGTAACGAGATGGCTGATAGACTACTTATATACATTATTTTTTTTGTAAATACATACATATTATAGATAGAAAAACACCCAGACTCGTAACAAATACTTGCAGGTCGTACAAATATTTGTTCCGTGCGGGAATCGAACCCGCGACATAGTGCGCAGCAGTCAATCGCTCAACCACTGCGCCAACCGTGTCGTCAAAACTGTCGTTCCACCTAATGCTAGGCATTGACATTACTGACAGCTCACTTAGAACTTCTTCTTCTTTTTGTGTGGTAAGTGACTAACCTGGTGTCACAGTTTTTATGCTGCCCATGGGCCTCTGACTTAGCTTCACATGCTGTTGAGAAATATCTCTCAGACATGCTGGTTTCCTCACATTGTTTTCCTTCAACGATTTTTAAGCAAGCGATAATTAAACAATACGCACATGAATCCGTAAAATCAGAGGTGCGTGCCTTGGGTTCGAACTCGAGACCTATGACTTGGCAGTTCGACAGTCACACCTCTAGGCTATCTCTGCTATTAGAACTTGGAATTCAATAAACATACATTTTCACGGTAATGTTTTGACAGAATAGCATGATTGTACATTTACATATTGAAATCATGAACCATTAAAATGAATAACATCGCATTTTTGCTCTTCAGTCTCCCCAACGGGGTTTTTTATATTGTGTCCTGTATTCATCTTAAGTCGATCGTCCACTGCTACGTAGGATTTACATGGACAATGAACATGTTACCAATGGTAATGCTTATGTTCCCTAAAAGAACGGTGGCTGCCCCACAAGTAAAGTAAAAAAAAAACAACGGGTTGCACTCCGGGAGTGCCGGCAGAAGTGAAAACTTGAATATTAACGTTGTGCATTTTTGAAATCTTGGAATGGTTAGTTAATAATTTTGCAACACTTCAGAACTATTACACAATAATATACAATTTTTTACATTAAAAAGTTTTTCTCTCCTTTCGTCTTACGAATTTTCGATCAGGTCACGTGTCCTGACTACTGTGCGTTTAACATTTTTTACCCCAAGAAGTTTTCACTTAAAAAATACACGTTTATAAATGTCATCACAGTTTAACTTGACGGTGTCTATGGTAGCACATCAGCTAGTTTTCTATCATAAGGTTTCATTCATGTCATTTGCCTGTAAATTACGGTCATTCTGAAGTGGACAGCGTTATTATAAGAAACTGTTGCTCTAAATACGTGATTCATTGGATAATCCCTCCTCCTCTGGGTGGAGCTGATACTGCTTTATATAAATGTGTCAACATCTTTATTTTTGTTCAAAGCGAAGCCAAGTTCACTAGCGTAGCTTCCCAACTAGCAAAAAAGTTGTATAATAATAGAATTATACAACTAACAGACATGTAAGGGCTATATAACAGTTTTGCAACAACTAAATAGTTATAAATCAGTATTTAGTTCGACACATTAGTTATTTAGCCGTGGGCTGCAGTGTAACAGTGCCTTTATTCTTTATTACACAATAATTATTGTAGTGGCAACCTACAAATGCGACCTTAAGTCACAATGACTAAATTAAAGTAATTAATCATCTTGAATTATGATTAAATCTTACCTTTAATTACTTTGCGCTATTCTTAGAAATAAATACTTTGATAGTAACTTAAGTACTACCGTCAAACACGTTGAATAGGGATGCAGGGGTGAATTGGGACGAAACTTTAAAAGGGTTTTTATCTTTTTAAAGAATATATATTTTTTTATTTTTTGCTAACAAGTGATTTTAATTGTTAATTATAATATAGTAGATACATTACTGGTCCGTAGAAGTTTTTCGTGGGTGCAAGCCTCACATAATTATCCACGTTGTCTCCCCGGAAGGTGTGGTACGCGTTAGGCCTTTTCTTCGCTTCATACAAAAAAAGGTAGCTCGCTTCGCTTCGCTGAGGTTACCCACTATTAGCCTATGCAATTAGTCACCTGAAAGTGACTAAGGTGGCGAAGTCATCTGCGTATTGTATAATTATCACTAGCTTAGAAATCGGTGAAAGAAAACATCGTGAGGAAACCAAAATGTCTGAGAGATATTTCTCAACAGCATGTGAAGCTAAGTCAGAGGCCTATGGGCAGCATAAAAACTCTGACACCAACTTAGTCACTTTATAAACACACGAAAAGAAGAAGACCTAACCGTCATCTAAAAATGTTCTTTATTGGAACTCATTTCATTTTAAACCCTCCCTTTGATGGATTTAGGTGACTAAATCGCAATCCTATACAAATTAGTCGACTGATAGGGTTCTAAAGGACCCTGGCATCCCCAAGACCTGTTCGTTGTATTGTTCAGGCAGTCGGTACTTCTCATTTGTTTTTGCTTGAGCCATCTCCTTGAAGTACTCCACGTTCTCTTTTGCGCTTAGAACGTTTATCCAATTTTCTGAAATTATTCAAAGATTTTCTTAAATTTTTTAACACTCAGAATTAGCGTAAAGTTTGTAAAATGTAGGGCACATTTTCCAGTCACTCATTTTGTTGTTATCTCGCACCAAGGCTCTGTTATCGTCATCCACAACTCTAGTCGGTCTAGAAGTAATATGGTCAGAATTTATGGATATACTTTGAGCATCGATATACTTGCCATCGTTTATAATATTATAATATTTTATTACACATTAAATAACATAAATACAGGGTGACACTTATCGTGTTTTAGCTGTGTTATGGCTTTCATTACGGCACTTGATTTTTGTAGCAAAAGCAAGTATCTAAATGAAAATAACTCTTGGTAAAGAGGATTTTCGATAAGTGCAATATGTCTTCCTGAAGTGAAGCCATGGATACACCTAACATTACTATGTGCGAATTTCACCGTTGAAACTGATCGCGATCGCCACATAAACCAAATTTAAGATTTGTCAGTGTCAATATTCCATGGAAAATAATGTCAATCAGCGGATTTAAATTTGCTGATCACATCCAGTTTTATTTGTGAAAGCCGAGCTTAATCGTTTAAAGCTTGCATGGATACTTTTGGCTGCTTTGGATTACGCAAATTGTGTTGTGTTTTTGTTGTTGTGTTTGTGTGTGTGTTGTGTGTGTTGTGTTGTGTTGTTGTGTTTATGTTTCCATACAATTGTGCCATATAAGACTTAGCCCATGATACTTTTCTTCAAACCGAGCGTGCTTCACCGTCGACTACATCATCGCTTACCGTCAAGTGTGATAGTGGTCAAGGGCGAGCCTTTTGTCATTAAAAAAAAATAAAAAGACTTACCGTTAATTTCCTTCAATGTCTTATCCTCACCACCATAATCTTTGGGTAGTAATTCTTTGGGCACATGTTCATGTAAAGCTTCAACAGATTGGACCACATTGATCCTTTCCCCTATTTTAGTACTAATAACCTGTTTCAGCAACGTGACGAAGACATCTATTGTTTTCGATGATGATATTACGTATATTGCGTTGATTCTTAAACCATAGCCTTCCTGAAAAATAACTCATATTTCTTATGCAATAGAGTTGCAAATGGATTGAAAATCTTAGAGATGGAATTGAAATTCTAACTTCTACAGGGTGAAATTTAATTTATGGGCAATATTTGAAGGGGAACTAATCATTATAAACAACTTTTACTATTGGAACAATCTGAAATCGCGAAAAAATCAGCTGTTCCATACTCGCATAACTTGTCAATATACCGGGTTATTTTTCAATGACCGGCCAAATTTTCGCAGGGTGTTCTACCCATAAACATAAACAACTTCACTATGGGACCAACTCTGAAATCACGAAAAAAAAATCCGCTGTTTCATACATTTTAGTCGAGTAGGTATTGATATTTTGTAGGAAACAGCTGATTTTTTTTTCGTTGAAAGTTTTGAAAGTTGTTCACATTCATGGGTAGAACACCCAGTGAAAATTTGGCCGGTCATTGAAAAATAACCCCATATAGGGAACAGTTGATTATTTTCCGCGATTTCTGCTGTCCAACCGGTATAATCTGTACAAGATTTAGTAGAAAAAGATTGAAAGAAAAAATGAGTTAAAAGTGAGCTGTCAATAGTCTCTATCCCTAGCATTAGGTGGGACGATAGCTCACTTTACGCTTAATCACCTAAATTTTCACGGTGAAATTTGTACAGAAAAATCCGGTTTTTAGTTTTTTGAGGGTAGGAAATCATAGAATGAACCCGCTCTGAGTGAAGCACAAAGGAGTGTCAGACTCTTACTGTCTAAAACCCATGTTCCTTCCTTAGCCCTTCATGATCCGGGGTAGCGGTAACCCTTTCAGGCCTCTGCCTCGAATCTCGCGGGCAGCGGGGCGGCGGCGCGGGAGCGGCAGGATCTTACGCGTATAATCAAATGGACCGGCCCTCGAATACAGCGGTGCAGGAGCGGCGGCGCGGGGGCGGGCAACGAGCGGTGCACTCCAGTCAAGCGGTGACCGCCCGCGTTGCGCGTCTGCATTGTAGGTATAGTGTTGTACATTTTTTTGTGACGTATCAAAATGTCTTCGGACGTGCAAGAGCTAATTATTTCGGCAATCTTTGAGAGGATACCCATATGGAACAGCAAAGATGTGAACCATAAAAATAGAAGAATAATTAACCAATTATGGGAAGAAATAAAAAACGAACTGAATATTGAAGGTAAATATAAAAATGATTTATTATGTCAAATACAATATTTATTATGTTAGAATATAGGATCGAGCATTAGGAATAAATTTGAATCAAAAAGATGTCGCCGTTTTTCAGACATTTCGTTCGCGAATAAAAACAAATATCTCGACAACACAACCACGAACACAACACTACACCGCTATAGTGCCGCGCGATCTGCCCCCTAGTTTGGAGAACAGGTATGCGTTGCCCGCCCCGCTGCCGCGCCGCCGCCGTCGCCGCCCCGCTGCCCGCAAAATTCGAGGCAGAGGCCTTAGACTGAATATATCGATTTATGTTGCTAGGCCGTGACCAGAAATTACTAGATATATCTCGATCCTCACTAAGGGACCCTCCATAACTGAAGAAGAATAAGAAGTTGTTGTCCTAGATCATTTTGATTTGCATTCAGGTGGAACCAATCAACAATAACGTTTAAAAATATGGTTGTGCCTTCTTACCATCAACACCGACATAGAATTACGAAGATCAATTATATTAACTTTGGTTACAAAGCTCATCAAGTTCACATCCCTGCAGTCAATAACGCAGACGAAACCAAAAGTGTAGTCGTGTATCTTTATGTATTCACTCATCTGAAAGAGACAAAACATACATTTAGGAACGGAACGTTATTCAATGCATGACTGGTGACAAAGCTGAATGCAACAGTGATAGCAGATAGTGTTGTGACCGTCAGACTGCCAAGTCATAGGTCTCGAGTTCGAACCCAAGGCACGAAATTCTGATTTTACGGATCGTGAGGAAACCAGCATGTTTGAGAGATATTTCTCAACAGCATGTGAAGCTAAGTCAGAGGCCCATGGGCAGCATAAAACTCTGACACCAGGTTAGTCACTAACCACACGAAAAGAAGAAGAGCTGAATGCTAAGGTATAAGTGAGACAGATGAATTATGCCAAATTATCTTTATTGTATGTTGACCTATATGAATTCTTGAAGTGTCAAGTGGAAGTATAAACGTGTTTATAATTATTTTTAAATACATTTTCGGTATTTACAAAAGTGGAGTATTTTCTAGAGGGCTGGATTTATCTTTGGCCAAAGAATTAGTATTGCCATTCAACGAGGCAATGCTGCCAGTCTTCTCGGCGAGTTTCCGGACGACAGCGATGCTGATGAGTATTAATATTTGTTCCGTGCGGGAACCGAAACCGCGACATGCTGCGCAGCAGTCAATCGCTCAACCACTGCGCCAACCGTGTCGCCAATTAATTTAAGTATGTGTAAGTTGTTATTACATTTAGTTATATCAAGAAGTATAAATACTTACCAGTATACTATATCTATTAAACTCTAGTAACATGGCCGCATCAAAGTCAGAAGACACCAATTTAGTTATATACAGCCTGTAGTTGTTTTTCAAAACTGTTGGCATCGTTCCATGAACACTAAAAAAAGATAAGTATTTGATTTGTTGGAAATTATTCCAGCGTTTTATTAGGAAACTTTTTTTTTATTGTGGGATATGAGAGTTAGAATGAGTCCTCCCGCTCTGGGTGGAGCGGAAGGGAGTGTCAGACTCTTACTGACTAAAACCCATCCATGTTTCGTCGTTAGCCCTTTTGTGTTCCGGGGTAGCGGTAACCCTTTCGTACAATCCCGCTGACCCGGCAGGCTTCGGCCCTAACGGGCCCTTCTGTGATGCCGACATCTCTTTGAGGCGCGCGTGGAACACGTACGCGCCGTCCGGCACGACGGTAGGTTGAAACCCACACAAGGAACAAAAATGATACTAAATCTTTAATTCTTAATTAAAATCATCATCATATCATATGAGTTTACAATTATACCTGTTTTCAAGCTTCATTCTACCTACCTGCACGACCTCATGCAAACCTTATCATTATTTTTTTAAATTTATTTATCATAACATAAAACGGCCAATTACAATAGTTAGCAC
Organism: Hyppa rectilinea; assembly: GCA_951799385.1. Taxonomy (NCBI): domain Eukaryota; kingdom Metazoa; phylum Arthropoda; class Insecta; order Lepidoptera; family Noctuidae; genus Hyppa; species Hyppa rectilinea. The sequence goes on along the minus strand of OX637321.1, from coordinate 14,102,913 downwards.
GTTAGACGCAAATAGGTATTCCTTGTGTCTGCTGCGTGGTAGTCAATATTTTAAACACCATTTTAAGAACCATGTATAACAGTAATTCATACGCTCATCTCACAACACTCCAAACATGACAAGCTCTTCTTCCTATAATATCATCTGCCTAGCCTTTTCCCAACTATGTTGGGGTCGGCTTCCAGTCTAATCGGATGCAGCTTAATACCAGTATTTTACATGGAGCGACTGCCTATCTGAACTCTCGCAGTATCGCTAGGCAGATGATATTATAGGAAGAAGATCTTGTCATGTTTGAAGTGTTGTGAGATGAGCGTATGAATTACTGTAGGTATAGGTACATGTTTCTTAAAATGGTGTTTTAAATATTGACAGCAGTCTTAACTGCTGAACAGACAGATGAACGGACAACGGAATCTTAGTAATATGGTCCAGTTTTAGTTTTGGGTACGGAACCCTAATCAAAGGTCATCCAATGATGGATCGGTGACCCGATGAAGGTCATTCTACCTGACAGATGAAAAAGAAAAAAAACGTATTAACCTACTTACATAAAACCAGATATGTCCATGAATTCATTTTTGACGTCATGTTTTACGAAGAAAGTTGGCAACAAAGTCTTCAAGGTGCATAGTTTGTCCAAATTACTCTTAGCTCTTTCTAGTGATCCTTTTGCATGTATCAAGCATGTTTCTAAGTATGTCCGACCTGGAAATTAAAATTAAACAAAATATATGTAGGTATAAGGTAGTATTTATATACTATTACTATAATATACTCCTCGGAAAGCACGTTAAGTTGTTGGTCCCGGCAGTCGTTCGTAGATCTTTGACAGTGGTTACGGGTATTCAGAAGCTCGAAAGTCTGACAGCCAGTCTTACCAAGAATAAGAATAAGAATAAGAATTATTTATTTGCAGAAAATACAGGTTTTACCAGTTGTAAAAATTGGTGGTTTATGCACAATCCATATTTTGCCTGTTTAGGGCATGCAAATTAGTTTGAAGTATCGTACGTAAGCAAGGAGTATCGTATTACCCAGGTACTGGGTTGTGGAGGTCAGATAGGCAGTCGCTCCATGTAAAATACTGGTATTCTAGAAGTAGTATTGGTATTTGGTTAGACTGGAAGCCGACCCCAACATAGTTGGGAAAAGGCTAGGCAGATGATGATATGTATAGGTAGGATCTGTCGACCTATTTAGCTTTAAAAAACTCACCGTAAAAACCACTAAGTAGTGACAGAAAGGTGTTTGACCAAACTGGTACGAAAAGTCGCATGAAATTAATTAAAATAATTTATTTATGAAATCTTCTCCTTCTGCAAGGAGAAATTACCATACAGGAATGTGCTACCGTGATAAAAATTCTATGTGTTAATCCAGGTTATAAACTATATGTGTGCCAAATTTTATTCATATCCGTTTAGCCGTTCTGGCGTGATTGAGTGACAAACATCCAAACATCTTCACAAACTTTGACATTTATTAGTATTTATAATATCAGTAGGATTAAAACAATTGACGCGCTACTTTACGTCCCGCTTCCCACGCGTATTCGGTCCAGTTTGGCCAAAGCCTACCTGTCACCTTGACTTATCAAGTCAAGTGCAGAAGCAATAAAACAATTGCCCTTGAAATAATAACGGTGTGGTCCAAGGCGATGGTGTTTCCAAATCTAGTTCTTTCCAGTCTATCTTTTTTCAAAATCAAAATCAATAGTCATTTATTCAAACTAGGTTGTAAATCAGCACTTTTTGAAGGTCAAAGTTACATAAGACAGTCCCCCAAAAACGCCCACCCTTCACCACTTCCTAGTGCTTTAGCTGGGAAGAAGAAGTGGCGCAACAAACTCCCCAGCAGCACAGCTGTCTGTTTAGTTGGAAGAACTTGATTCTACACATTTAACGTATGAGAAGTAATTAACATTACGAAACACATCATATTATATCAATCATTTGCCACATGCATAGCACACGCCAATATACCAATTAACACGGTACAGAAGTTTGTACAGAAGTCAGCACATCAACCTACCCCAATCTGTCAAATGTCTTTGATAGATTTTCAACTTTATTACAAAAGCATAAGGTTCATGTTCGATTAGGAACATTTGACAATATAGGATAGCTTGATGTGCTGGCGTCTCTACTATTAAATTATTAAAGAAAAAAAACTTACTAAAATCCTTCTTAGTAAAATGTTGTTGCTTAGCAATCCATTCTTCGAAGTTGTCCAACATTTGAACAATCCCATCATGAGTCAAGTTAAGCTCATCCCTGACTCCGTTTAGGGTGTTAGGGTTAAAATCCAAACATGGAGTATTTTTTAAAACTTCCATAATAATTGTTCAAGTGCAGTGCATGAGATACGGTTGAGTATCAACACAAGCTGCAGCTAACTAAAGTTATATCTTACACAATAAAGTTATACCCTTCTTAACTCACGGACCGGTATTTAAATTGATCACGTTGGCAGTCACGCTTAGAGTTCCACTTGAGAGAAAACCTTTTATTTATAAACACTGCTTGAAGTTAAGAGACGTTAAAACGTCAAAAATGTATGGTAAACTAGTCCCTACTCAATTATTATTATTATAAAATTATGCAACTTTATAATAATAATAAAAAAGCCTATAATATAATAAAATAATATAACAACTAGCTGCTCTCGCGCGGTTTGATCCGCTGCTCGGCTCCTATTGTTCGTAGCGTGATGTTACAGCCTAATAGCCTTCTTCAATAAATGGACTATCCAACACAAAAAGAATTTTTCAATTCGGACCAGTAGTTCCAGAGATTAGCGCGTTCAAACAAACAAACTCTTCAGCTTTATAATATTAGTATAGATTACAAAATTCCTTAAAATATATCTAATTCATGCGTTAAAGAATGACATCCAAGTACCTAAAAATCTACCGTTTGTAATTAAATTAAATTTATTAGAATTGAATCATTTATTTTATTATTATTTAACTTTAAGCAACGTCTAATAAATTTGAAACTGTTTGTGTTTAATTTATTCATTCTACGTATTAATAATTGCAAGAACACGGCTCTTGCAATTATTAACCTTATCTTTATTTTATACTACTTATCTACTTATTTATAAAAATAACTATGGTTGCAAGCTTTATCTGTTGTTGCTTTTCGTGTGCAAGTATCTTACCTACCTATGTGAGATAAAGTATACCTATTTTGTATTCGACAACGATCAATTTGCGGGATTTAAATTAATAAAGATTTAATCATCATCTGCCTAGCGTTTTCCCAACTATGTTGGGGTCGGCTTCCAGTCTAAACGGATGCAGCTGAATACCCGTATTTTACATGAAGCGACTGCCTATCTGACCTCCACAATCCAGTAACTGGGCAATACGATACCCCTTGGTAAGACTAAGTTGGTTGATTTGAATATCTTATAATGAGGTTTTTTACAGTATTTTAATACTTGAAATCTCTTAAAAAGAGGGTAAAATTCATTTATGAATGTGAATTTTAAAATCATTAATATCTTATTTCACCCCCTTTTTTTTTTTTAAGGCTGCAAATCATCCAATGACTGCTCCCGCTCTGGGTGGAGCGGAAGGGAGTGTCAGACTCTTACTGACTAAAACCCATCCATGTTCCTTCCGTAGCCCTTTATGTTCCGGGGTAGCGGTAACCCTTTCGGACAATCCCGCTTACCCGGCAGGCTTGGCCCTGAGGGGCCCCTTCATATGCTGACATCTCATTGAGGCGCGCGTGGAACATACGCACCGTACGGCACGGGTCTGGTGCTGATCGGACGGTGAGTCACCCATTACTCACCGTCCGCAGGCCCGCGCCTACGGTGGCCGGGAGTCGTCACGTGGCTCCCGACGCCCAGGGCGTCTCCTGCGGCGGCTGGGACGGGAGGACCTTTCTCTCCCATCCCGCCACCTCCTTCGCGAGCATATTTCACCCCCTTGCTTTTAAAAAACGCTGGAACACGAAATTCTTCATTTTTTATTAACAGTAATATTTGGATTTTCATATCCCTACATTGATAAATGCTTGAATTCACATACAATCTTTCAACCCCTATAGACGCTCGTGGCTAAGTACTAACAGCCGCACAGGTCGATTCGTCAGGTTAAGCTTTTAATCTAAACACGTTGGTCCCGGCTGTCATTTGTGCATCTTTGACAGTGGTTACGGGCCGTCAGAAGCCCGAATATCTGGCAGCCAGTCTTACCAAGGGGTATCGTATTGCCCAGTTACCAGCCCAGCAGTTGCAATCGCTCCATGTAAAATACTGATATTCAGCTGCATCTGGTTAGACTGGAAGCCGACCCCAACATAGTTGGGAAAAGGGTCGGCAGATGATGAGACCCTTATGATTATATTTGAGAAATTAAAGATGAAATATAGTAACATGTGTCCTACCTCAAGATACCATCTATCTCCTTGCCTTCATCAAAACCTGTCTGTATAAAACCACTCAACAGTGGTTTTGGCACGAAAAGATAAAATACAGACAGACAGAGTTACTTTAGAATTTATAATATTAATGTGTACTAAATAACCTTAAAGATATGTTCGGTATCAACCTGTTTTTATAAGACGTCATACAAATCATCATAAATAATTATTTTGATGAATACCTACGACTATAACATTCGATGCAAACTAACTAGATGCTTCCATGCCGATTGTAAAAAAAAATATATCTATTTTAGTTTTAAGTTTATTAATAGATATTATAATACATATTATGACGTACCTGTTGGTCTGGTGGTCATTGTACCCAACTCACGAATTTCAAATCGAAGTTTATTTCATCACAACTGCTGCTCAATAAAAGATGAAGTGAAATAATAATAATCTTTATTTACCATACACACAAGATTCATGATACAATATAGTTGTACAAGGTAATATATTATATCTACATAAATCTGACCAATCATGTAACCCTGTCTCTTAAACTAGGTATTCCTGTGTCTTAAGGGACAGTGATTAGGCCATTCAGGGCGGCTAGTTATGTAGCTATAGCTGCAGCCAAGAGGAAGAGCGAGAGTAATGTCTTCATACTTTGTGTGCCGGTATGTAAATGTATTTAATAGTGGTTGTGTGTAGGAATGGTTGTGTGTGAGAGAGGTGAGTATGGGAGAATGTGTGTGGGAGTGAGTGAGTGTATCCAGGAGAACGAATTGCTAGATGAGTGGGTGATAATGTAGATATGATTTGTGGGGTTATTGTATGAATGTAAGTAGAGACTCCGTAAATGAGTCATCTTTTTATAAAAGCCATTCAGCCAGTTTTTTTTTAGAAACAACGTTAGTAACGCAATGATTGTTGTTGCACTGCCGAAATGAAAGCCATTGCTATTGTTATTGTACTACGTAATTATATGCAGATCTACCAGTGATAGTCTAGTGGTGTGACCGACGGACTACCCAAGTATCTCGAGTTCGAACCCAAAGCCCGCACCTCTGATTTTTCGGACTCATGTCCGTATTGCATAATTATAACGTACTTAAAAACGGTGAAGGAAAACATCGTGAGGGAACCGCCATGCCTGAGAGATACTTTTCAATAGCATGTAAAGCTAAGTCAGAGGCCCATTTGCAGCATAAAAAATCTGTCACCAGGTCATTAACCACACGTAAAAAAAGAAGAAGTGCAGATCTCACACAGAGGAGGCCTGTTAATAAGGATGGAGCAGAATGGAGTGTCAGACTCTTGCTGACTAAAACCCATCCATGTTCCTTCCTTAGCCCTTTATGTTCCGGGGCCCTTTCGGACAATCCCGCTTACCCGGCAGGCTTCGGCCCTTTGATTGCTGACATCTCTTTGACCGTCGCATAGAACACGTACGCGCCGTCCGACACGGGCCGGGTTTTAATCGAACGGTGAGCTACCCATTACTCCGCCCGCAGAACCGCGCAATGCATAGCCCATGGGCTAAACCACGGTCTTTCTGCAACAAAGATTATGATAGACACCGAAAAAGCTTTCGATTCAGAATAGCACGATGGCCTTTTACACAAGTTAGTAAAACACGAAGTAAATTTTTGTGTTGTAAATCTTATCCAAAATTACGTACGTCATTGATACTTCTCCATATTTGTAGGAAAAGAAAATTCTGTCTTAAAAACTGTCCTAGCGGTGTTCCTCATGGTTCGCTTTTTCGTCCGTATTTGTTCATACTTTACCTGAATGACGTACGTAAACAGGGTCATAAATTGCCATCTATGCTGATGACACAACAACACACACGACAGATGAAGGCGTTAACATGCTTACTGGACGGTTACGAATATTCACTCAAACTACACAGCCAAGATTTTATGCTGAAACTGGAACTAAATTCCACAAAAACTGTAGGAATTCTGTTCGCATATTCTAATATTAGATATAATATTAGACAAGATGCATAACTGGAACAAAAACACTGAATTAACTATAAGGAAAGATGCTTGCAAATCTATTCTCAGACCTTCAACTAAATTGCTAATTTATTCTGCTTTACCTTACCTCACTTAAGTAACGCAGCACCTAGTCGTCCCAGTCTGGCCGAAAACAAGTTTAATCATCATCATCAAACTATCCAAAACAGGCCTATAGAAACATTGTATTATACTCACCATGTTGTACACACCTAAATTTATTACACCATCGTATAAAGTACCTATTAGGTAATTTCTAAAAGACTTTTTTATATCACATTAGTTTTATTTGCATAAAAACCCTTCAGATTGTAATAGTCGTATAATTATCTGTAATTGCCAAAAGTATGTACGATCGCCACGTACTGTCAAATTTCCCCAAATGAAGACTAATTAAGACTTTTTGTAAACTTTAATATAAATAAATAAATAATAATAATAATAATGATTTTAAACCTTATAACGTTGTGTGTTAAGTTCATAATCGATTGAGAATATTTGACTGTTTGTGGTAACTTGATGTGCTGGCTGACTGTACAATGTCTCAGGTTCGCACGTACAATCGATTCCGTCTGCCCCTACGTGACGCGTCATGACGATAGGTCTCATACTAGTCGACGCTGCCACTCGAGCCATGCATGGTCCGGTGTATGTATAAACATAAATATTTTATTGAGGGTGGGAAATCATCAAATGTCTCCTCCCGCTCTGGATGGAGCGGATGGGGATTGTCCGCCTCTTACTGACTACAACCAACCCATGTTCCTTCCTTAGCCCTTTATGTTCCGGGGTAGCGGTAACCCTTTCGGACAATTCCGCTTACCCGGCAGGCGAATATTTTATTCTAGCTTTTGCCCGCGTGGAGTTCGGTTAAATATAGCAATTTTGGGAGAAAACTTTTGTTGTCTTTGATAGTATTTCAACTTTATTGCAGAGACATAAGGTTCATTTTTAATTGAGAAAAGACAGTTAGGGATAGCTTGATGTGCTGGCGTCTGTACAAAAAGTAGCCTATGTCTTTCCCCGGGATGCAATCTATCTCTCTGCCTTTTTATCGAAATCCGTTTAGAGGTATAGGCGTCAAAAGGTGACAGACAGACAGACAAAGTTACTTTCGAATTTATAATATTAGTAAGGGTTTTGGTGGACTACTGTCTATTGACGTAATAGCCTACATTATAATATTGTCTTTGAAGAAATTAATTAATAAACAAGAAAGAAACCCGGCGGCGAAAAGGTGTAACTACTGCGAGTTGGACTTGACTAATAAAACCGTTACAGGTCAAAACTTTTTTACGTAAAAAAGTACACTACAAAGTGAGAAAACTTCTTCGACTTCCGAAAGTAAAGTACCTAATTTTTAAATATTATGGAGGAAAGTGAAAAAAATAAGAAATTATAAGTTTTGACAAACAAGACTTTTTTTGAGGGTAGTAGTAATGAAATTTTAATGACTCCTCTCGCTCTGGGTGGAGCGGAAGGTAGTGTTAGACTTACTAACTAAAACCCATCCATGTTTCTTGTGTTCCAGGGTAACGGTAACCCATTTCGACAGTCCCACTAACTAAAATAAACCATTACGCCGAAGCTTATAATTATAAATAACAACTAAAATTAAATTTTTAATGAATTTATTTCCTATTTAGTAATAAATATTTTAGTTTTGAGCTTATGAGTCTATTTATACTATTTAACACCTCGGTAATTTTAAAAGCTTTTAAAAATAATTTACTAATCCACTTTAAACTACTTAAAATAGTTACTTATTAATTTAAAACTACCCTTTTACAAAATCTGCCACATATATCTTGTTTTCCCTGTTTAATTAAAAAACATCAAAGATTGAAATCATTAGATTGGCTCTCACTGTACTTTTGTCGCGTGAAAATTGTCAGTATTGAAAAGAGTAAGCGCACACAATCCACTTACTCCCGATCCAGCTTGTCCCTTGCTGTCCTCCCCCAGCGACGCCCTAAGCCGAGGCCCGTACCCCACAGGGGGTGCCCTTAGTTTATAAGTTTAATTAAGCCCTGCCTGGAGGCTACAATTCTTTTGTGGCACTCACAGGCAAGTCCGGTTAAGCAGTAGACAACCCTATGTTGAACTGCGAGATGCCATTCTCAAAAAAAGCACACAATCCAGTACAATATGGCGAAAGTAACAGCATGCGGCATTGAGTACGTCAGATCTGTCAAACGTGACCGTCTTGCGGCGAATCTAATGATTTAAATCTTTGACATTATATTACACAATGTTATCAGCCCTCAAGTGACCTAATTTAATCAACAGTTAATTTTCTAAAGGATCCAGGCATTCCCATGTACTCTTCGTTAAACTTGGATGTTTGTCTCTTTGATTCATCACTGACTAACTTTTCAGCATCTTTTACCAATTTTCTCGCTTCTTCTGTTCTTAGTGTTTCCTTCCATTGCTCTGCAGAAAATAAATATTTATTACAATGAAATTTTCAGTAGTTATAAATCAAATAATTTGGGTCGGGCATATTTTTTTTCACATGCTGTTGAGAATGTCTCTCAGACATGCTGGTTTCCTCGCGAACCCTATGTCAGAGGCCCATGAGCCCATGGGCAGCATAAAAACTCTGACACCAGGTTAGTCACTAACAACGCGAAAAGAAGAAGATATAATATACATATAGATATATATTTAAGGCGTGAAGACTTTTGGCCGCAGGACGTGGTCTTCCGTCACTTCTGCGGACAAGACCTCAGAGCAGTTCAAGAACAAGCTGGTGAAGCCTTAGAGCTATTTTATAATGAAAATAATGATGTATGTTTAAGTCAAGGGATTACCTTACGTAAGGATTTATGGGCCTGTGTCGCCTGATATAAATAAATCAAAATATTTTTGTCGAAATCACAGTAGCATAATATGAATACGAGATAAGTGCTATAATATAGAAAAGAAAAGAAAGAAGGTCATTTTTTGTTTGTGGTAAGTTGACCAGGTATTCATATCACAGATAGGGGGCTTGTATCTCAGCAGAGGGAACACCATAGGCTGTGAATGATTTTTTGCTGTCTTAAGTAGACTTTAAAAAGAAGTTAGTAATATGGAGGATATCGAACTATCAGTATACCTGCGAACAATAACTTAAACCTTAATAGGGCATGGGCAAACTGTGGGTGTTTGAAACAAAAACGCAGTCAATTTGGCATTATGGGTATATAGTGTTGTAGGATTATAAATTAGTTAATTCCCAAGTGTTTTCAGTTTTTTCAGGAAAACTTGTGGGTAAATAATTCCTCTTGCCCATGTACATCATCATATGTGGGAAATTAATTCCCTATATATGGGAAATATATTTCATACACATCCTGTATAGGGGCAAAAAAGTTTACAACCAAAAATGGATGTGGGAATAATGTTCATCTTGCCCTATAAAGGGTTAAAGCTGAAAAATACTCGATATGTATATTATCAGATTAAATAATAGTTTTTTTTATTTGTGTTGGTCATATTTTACGTATCAGGGGGCCTAGACAAGTGACAATCGCTCCGTCTCGATTCGTTTTCGAAAATTGTCGATCGAACAATTCGTTATCTCAGCGATTCAGATTGTATAGAACGCCACTTGCCAACGCATTTGTGTGGGCATATTGATTGAGTTTCGTTACACGGTTGCCATTGTCTAGCACTTCGCGAACGAAAACGATTGATCACGTGACATTTCGAAAGTTTATGCCTATTCCTTTTGGGATTTATCTAATTTCGCTATCGTTAATGTGAATGTAACTTTGTCTAGGCCCACAGGTGTAGTGTAGTTGATTACTCACCACTCAACTTATTCACCGACACCTCATCGCCACCGTAGTCTTTAGGCAGAATTTCCTTAGGTATATGCTTATGGAGATCTTCGTAACTGTTGTGAACATGAACCCTGCTGGCCACCTTCTCTCGAAGAGCTTGCTTTAGGAGGAATATCAGCTTGTCAATGAAAGGTGGTGCATTCAGAATATGGATGCCTTTGATTTTTGTACCAATGCCTTCCTGTAATAAGAAAAGTTAATTAACTAAGGGCTGATTTTTCAATCGTCAGATAAGTTTCATTGGAGAAATAGATATGACAGTATGACAGCTTTTGCATAGAAAATAATATGTCAAACCGCCATTTTTATTCTTTAGATAAAAGTTTTCAGGTGATTGAAAATCGACCCGACATTTAAACATGTTAAAATAAAATATAAATTTAAGGGTCAACAACCGCATCATCATTCTCCTGCCCTTAACCCAATTTATTTGGGGTGGGCGCAACATGTCAATCTAATCATTCACTAATAAATTCAAACTTTATAAACTTGAAACTAAAATAATTAGATAAAGCAATCAATAACAGAATTTTAATATATTTCCTTGCAGCCACTAAGCGAACAGGCATCAATATATTTTATGAGCTCCTTGGGTCTTCGTGCTTTTGGTTCGAAGTCGAGACCTATGACTTGGCTGTTCGACGATCACACCACTAGGCTATCACTGCTTGTCATTCAACAGTGGGAACAGTATAGGCTTATTATTCTATGCTGTAATATTTCGGCTACTCTTTGGGGAATTGTATTTGTAACTCACTAGTTACTTTTGAGTAGCGCAGTGGTCGATAAGCATTATTGCGTTCGCTAATTGAACAGGCGTTTGTCTTTACAGTTCAAAACTAATTTACGAACTTTTGTCAGCCATTCCACTTTATACCTTACTAGTTTCTGCCCGCGACTTCGTCAGCGGAAAATTTCTTGTTTTAAAATTAGAAGTAAGTCGAAAAAATACTTTTTTAAAACATAAAACGAAATATAAAAGTTAAAATACAAAAGATAGGAATATGGTGTCGCGGACTTTTTTGTAGAAATAATTAAGGCGAACCGGGTTGCCATACATTGCTTTCAATTTAAAACAACTGTTTAGGCAGCGCATGCAAATAATTCTGTTTTCACAGGTATTTCTTTCCGACTTGCTAGACTAAAATTGCGATACGTCGGCTAATATGTATGATATAAATATAATTTATAGCCTATAGCACTCAAGAATGATGTAGCTTTCTATTGGTGAAAAATTTTTGAAATCGGATCATTGGTTCCGGAGATTACCCCCTACATAAAAACTTACAAATTTTACCTCTTTATAATATTAGTATAGACTAGCGACTGCCAGTGGCGGTGCCCGCGTGGATGCCGGAGACTATCCCAAGGGAACGTTAAAGTGGGATAAAAAGTATCTATAGTAATACCTACCGCTGTGCCAAATTTCATTTTAGATCCGTTCACCCGTTTGAACGTAAAGGAAGGACAAACATACAAACTCGCTCACTCACAAACTTTCGCTTTTTTATTATTAGTGTGATTACTTTATCTGTGGAGAACGTGGTTGATTTCACATTTGTATTTTTTTGTATCTTATATTTTTTTGTTATCCTTAATGTGTAATTGTTTGTTTTCCCAAATAAATAAAATAAAATAAAATAAAAATAAAAAATAAAAAATTACAATGAGATAGAAGTAATGACGTGAACTGCACAGTCTATCTAAACAATATAACTTGTAAGGTTTTTACTTTTTTTTTTAGGGTATCATCAAATGACTCCTCCCGCTCTGGGTGGAGTAGAAGGGAGTGTCAGACCCTTACTGACTAAAACCCATCCTTGTTCCTTCCCTAGCCTTTTATGTTCCGGGGTAGCGGTAACTCTTTCGGACAATCCCGTTTACCAGGCAGGCTTCGGCCCTGATGCCCCTTGAAATATCTTTAAAGCTTAAAGGTGTTTACTTACAGTGCACAGGACTTCAGCTTTCTTGATGACGATAGGGTTGAGTTTACTAAGCAGGCCCAAGTGTATATTGGTGAGGTCTATTACAAACCTCTCTGAAGGAGTGTAGTCGAAGTTTATCCTGTATTCACCAATCTGTAAGATACCATAGGAAATCATTTAATTTTGTTTTTAGGCAGGATGTTAACAGAGCTGCGATCCACTTTTTTGATTCCCTATAATTCTTTCCCTTTCTTTTTTTATATATTATTAAACATCGTATTATTATCAACCTATCGTATTAGTATAAAATTCCTCTTAGTTTGCAATTACTAACCAAAAAGCTATATCTCAAGTAGGAAAGAATACTGAACGCTTCCAGCTTCTCCGTCAGGAATTGTGTGACCATTACTCTGGTCTGGTCTGTTGGATGCAGCTTTGGGAGAGGCACATAGTTCCTGAAATGAAACAATCAAAGATAAGCTTACAATTTGTCAATGCGTGCATCAAAATATCGATAAATAGTGACTAATAACGCCATCTATGCTACGACCTGTAAAAGTTTTTTTTTGTATAAAGCTTATCGGATAAGGTGAGGTTGTAAAAGGTTATCGCGTCTAAAATGCAACCAAGAACAATGTTATCATCAACAGAGATGCCATAGTGATGGAAAATGAGACAGATGACAAGAAAACCAAAGACAATCGGGTGGAAGAGAGTACTGATCAGTAGCGGAATTGTCTTAGAACATTCCAGAAACTGAAGATCCTTTTCCTGGTTCTTGAGGTTCTTCAGTGTATATTGATGGCATTGAAGACAAACAATCTGCCTAGCCTTTTCCCAACTATGTTGGGGTCGACTGCCAGTCTAACCGGATGCAGCTGAATACCAGTATTCTGCATGGAGCGGCTGCCTATCTGACCTCCAAAACGCAGTAACTGGGTAATACGATACCCCTTGGTAAGACTGGCTGTCAGATTCTCGGGCTTCTGACGACCCGTAACGACTGCTGTCAAAGATGCACAAATGACAGCTGGGACCAACGGCTTAACGTACTTTACGAGACACGTAGGAGTCTCGTATGTAAAGATGGCCACCCATCCACGGCCAACCCCAAGCAAGCGTAGCTTAACCTGATGGATCGACCTGTGCGGCTGTTATTACTAAGCCACAAGCTCCTGGCAATGAAGAATTACTGGAGAAACTGAAGTTCCAACACAAATGTCCCAGAACATACTGTTCAGTCAACAAGAGCGAGCAAGTGCTAGAGGTGCAGCAAGCGTCAAGAAAAGAATGTTGAGCCCCACAGTGTTAGTAACATTAAATGTGACAATAGTGGAGTGCAGGTGAGTGTTCAATAAGAATTTTGATTTTATCACTCTCCGCGTGACCACAGAGTGCTGGAGAATTTTTAAGTCAAAGAATCACTATTGCCATCTAACGTAGCAATGGCAAAAACTCTCTATAATTTTAAGTCACTAATTTCAATATGTTATTTTGGCCTTATAGTAATACTAGCTTTTGCAATTGGCTTCGCCCACGTGTATGTAGGAAATTATCCCACGGGAACAGTACATTTTTCCGGGACAGAAAGATTCAAGAATTCCAGACTAGAAGCTATCTTTGTGCCAAGTTTCATTCAGATCCGTTTAGTAGTTTTAGAGTTTATTCGTTACAAACATACATACAAACCTTTCCTCTTTATAATATTAGTATAAATATACTTTGGAACTATACAAAAGGTGTACTAAGATATTTGTAATGCACTAAGAATTATTGTACTTTGATACACATGAAACCTTGGCATCTATTCAATGATTGAGTGTTGTTGATGTAGTTGATGATTAAGTGTTAAATGTTAAGAATTAAAATAGTCACAAACCGGTTCATATAACTGTGTCCTTATTTTTTACACCTAATTGAGCGCGGTCATAAACCTCTAAACCTCTAAAGAGCCATAATTCAAGTATCGTAATATGTTTGAGTAATATAATATATAAGATCATAATAACTTAAGATCAATAGCAATAATTTAACACGGGCACTTGTTAGCGAAATATTTTTTTGCAACAGAAAAACTAACGGATTCTGCTAATCTAAACTCTGTGGCTTCAACACACATACGTGTTCATGGCTGTGTATGGATTTGACTTCTCCATGACTGTTTCATTAAATGATTAAAGTAGAAAATGTTCATAATCGCAGTCGGATTTATCATCACTGTACTTTAAAGTGTGGTGATTGGTCCAACTGTTTGAAGAAGCCAACTGAGGTATTGTCAAAAAGGTATTTATTAATACCATAGTTGGTTTATGATGAACATTATCACCAATCCGTTTATCAAGCGTGGTCATTATGGTTTAACGCAGCTTATGATCTCTGTCCCTGGGGCTTAAGCCATTCATGTTGACCAACAGATGCGAAACCATTTGGCGTGTGGTCAAATATGGACTCCTTGAGAACGTCTATAAACAGCTGCAGGACCTTTCAAGGCAACCTTGCATGCTATTATGACATTCATATTCACGCCAGTTGGAACTCTTTTATATAACTCAGTTGGCACAATCGGTGACAGGGAGTTTTGTCCTGTACCCCGCCAGGGATTCGGTTCAATTTGGCCTGAGCTAAAGGTGACTTACACCACATCCCATTGAGTTTCAAATTCCTCCACGGTCCTATTTGCGCACAGTTCCGGCATCATTCCTCGTGACGTCAGCAGCCGATCCACTCTCCTCTTTGTGTCTTCCACTGAACCCTTTGCTATTAAGAACACTCGTTCTAGAAGACCTCGGTCTGAAAATTTAATAAAATTATTAGATAACACCGATTTCAGTTCTATGTTATGGTTCTGCAGTGTTGACTTTAAAAAACAAAAGGTTTTTATTTGTTTTAAAATCAATTTTAAGTTTAGAATGTGTTTTTACCCCAAATACAGAAAAGATGGATAAAAATTTATCAGGCGATAAATCTGATTAAAGCTGATAAATCATAATAATAATCCTCAGAGCAAAGCATGAGGAGCGTAAAAAAATATACAAATCTGTAGGCACCTTATCTGACTTCCACAACTCAGTTACTGGGCAACATGATACCTATTTAATTGTAATAATCATGTATTCTTTTAATATTTTCTGTTTTGTTTTTAATTATTGCTGCATGTTTTATATTATTGCATGTCACTTAAGAATGTATTTTAATATTATTAATTATGATGTATGGAATGCATTAAACACAATTTAAATTGTTACTGATAAATAAATAATAAATTTATAGGCAGTCAATCACTGTATAAATCTTGAAATAAACGTAAATAAACTCACTCAAATACTGGCTGGCCTCCACTAAATGGTCTTGCTTCTTGATCCACTCCTCGACAATATCCAAGGCTTCGTTTATCCTCCGAACGTCACCTATATTACATTGTTCCCGGACTTTCTTCATCGCTTCCTGGGTCACCGTGATTAGCGGATGGTGAGGGATCTCTTCCATCTTGATCTGAAAATGAAACAAAAATAAAATTTTATGAAAAGAAATGTATGAAAGTTCTTGTCATTGAGGAGATGGATTTTATTTAGGTGGTCATGATCGCGATGAAAAAAAAATTACGTCCAAGATATTCCAATTTTAAATGTCATAAATGAAGTTGAATATCTAAAGTGCAAGCTAGATTTATTGGCTTGATCTCGTTTGTGAAGGAATTAACGACCTAAAATTATTTGGTGTTACCTTAACTGATTAATAATACAGTTCTTCTTCTTCTTATCGGGTGGTTAGTGACTAACCTGGTGTCAGAGTGTTTATGCTGCCCATGGGCCTCTGACTTAGCATCACATGCTGTTGAGAATATCTCTCAAGCATGCCTTGCCTTGCCATGTTTCCTCACGATGTTATCCTTCACCGATTTTTAAGCAAGTGATAATTATACAATACGCACATGAATCCGTAAAATCAGAGGTGCGTTAGGCGCCTTGGGTTCGAACTCGAGACCTATGACTTGGCAGTCCGACGAATATACGAATGATACAGTTGATGCACATCATAATATGTCTAAAACAAAGATGTTTTGCAAAGAATATCTGTAGCGTTCTTGCATCAACAGTTTATTCGAAACATTAAATAACTTCTGAGGCTTCTGAATTAATGATGTCACTTCTGGTTTTAAGCAGTCGTAGGACCACCTATTTAAGTATTACGACACCCACAGATGGAGACGAAATAGCTTCTTTGCTTAAATGGCGTCGTCATAAAAACGACAATAATTTAAATTTATGTATATTTTAAAGTTGTAATTGCATCATAATCTCTGTTTGCAGTTAGTTTCCATGAAACCAAGTTAAATTGCATTCAAATTTTAATTATGTTCAAAACTAGTTTAGTGGTTTTAGCGTCAAGGATGTATTGTTCAACAAACATAAGGATTTAACCCCTTTAATAGAAGTGATCATAATGCACATAAAAAAATGTTGTTAGGCTTTTAAATGACATAATTTCCAGGATTTTACTAACTTATATACGCATAATCAGCTTATAATAACCATGTTCCAGGAGTTTCCTACTCCTGGAACACGGCCTGAATGCCAGAAGTTCCTCTCTGATATAGGGAGTGGGCCACCGTTACCCATCACATGGGCTTCATGCGGGTTGGTAGATGTCACATGTCTTTAAACTGTAGGTTCTAGGACATGCCGATGTCCTCGGGATGTTTTCTTTCACCTTTTTGAGAGCAGAGGTGATGAAATAATTTACACATAGAAAAGTGCCTACCTGTGCTTGAACCTATAATTTGAATATCGAATTTTGCAGTATTGCTCAAAACATGAAACTAATTCATTGTAAACAAACGTTGTGCAACAAGTTTGTTGACTGTTGCGCAACATTTCAACAATGTTTCTAATGCCTTAAAATCTAACTTCCATTTTTTTTAATTATAGATGTGAATGGTGGTCTAATATTAGTTACTAGAACATACATAATATAATTATTGGTCCCAAAAATATTGCCACATTAAGTGTTGATTTCAGCAATGACACCGAACGCGATCAGCTCATCTAACATGTGTTCAAGAACTGTCATTGTCAATATTCCATAGAAAATAATGACACTGACAGTCCATATACTTCGTTTATGCGCTGATCGTGTTCTGTTTTGTTCGTAACTAGCTTCCGCCCGCGGCTTCGCCCGCAAAATATGTCGACAAATTATACACATAAACCTTCCTCTTGAATCACTCTACCTATTACAAAAAACCGCATCAAAATCCGTTGCGTAATTTTAAAGATTTAAGCATACAGACAAACAAACAGACAAAAATAGCGACTTTGTTTTATACTATGTAGTGAAGTCTGCCCTAAGATACTTAGACTTATATAAATGTGTATGTATTGTTTTACTTCTTATTGAACAAGAGATACTTAAACTTATGTTTAGATAAATAAATATTAATGAATTAAGTCTAAATGTGAACTGCAATCCTGTTCTATGTGTTTTTGTGGAGTTTTTAGTTATTCTTGTTAGACCTTCTTGTAAATAAAAAAAATATATTTGCCTACACTGTAGGTTGTACCTTAAGGACATCAACAGTATCGTATAACCATTTAAGGTAAAGTCTTACTTCCGCCAACGTTTGTGCTATAAAACCTTCCTTCTCGGTTGATTGGAGCAGTGAAACCTCCCCTAACCCTTATCAATGGGACATCACAACCACAGCCATCTCTTATCAAGGCGTTGCTCAATTTGTCTTTCAGTGCAAAGTTCTTGCTAAGTTTAGATAACGGAGAAGTACGTGAATTTTGGCCAATTCTTTTCTATTTTCTATAGAACCATTTATGCACATACAGAAGTAATAACAGCCGCACCGATCGATCCTTCCGGTTAAACTACACTTGCTAGGGTTGGTCCGTAGACGAGTGACCATTTTTACATATCGAGACTTCTCCGTGCCTCGGAAAGCACGTTAAGCCGTTGGTCCCGGCTGTCATTCGTGGATATTTGACAGTCGTTACGAGTAGTCAGAAGCCCGAAACTCTGACAGCCAGTCTTACCAAGGGGTATCGTATTACCCAGTTACTGGCTGGGTTGTGGAGGTCAGATAGGCAGTCGCTCCATGTAAAATACTGGTATACAGCTGCATCCAGTTACACTGGGAGTCGATCCCAACATACTTGGGAAAAGGCTCAGATTGATTGGTAAATTTTTTAAGTTTGAAGTCCTCACGATGCCAATAAAAATGAAAGTAAGATCAGAGTGACACATACTTTAGCTTTATCAAGATAAATCATACAAGTATTAAGTTCAAACAAACAACTGCATTACGAGAAGGCCGGACATAACATTAATTACACCAGTTAACCTTGCAATACATTTAGTACCATTTATTGTTGTAATAAATACAACATTTTTATGTACAACCAACATTTGTTGCAAAATTTTTTTGGTATGTCACCTTAATAAGCGTGTGTTTTTTGCGGAATATGTACTTCGACATTTTCGAGGCACGTAATTGCTCTAAATGTAAAGGAGAAACCCATTTCTGGGTTTTCTGGGGATTCGTGTAACGGCTAGGCCGTTACACGAATCAAATATGTGCCAAAAAAATCTACTATTCTGCCTAATTAACCCATTTAAACCTTAGCCACAATTACAATGGCCAAGTGTAAAAAAAAAGTACATTTCTATTTTTTTGTTTTAAACAACCTTTGTAAACCGTTACAGCACTTATTTCATTATACGTCACTTTGCAAACACTGGCATTAAACGATAGAGCGTAGGTACCCTAAGAATGTAATCGATTTAGCAAATTATAATTGAATAATACTCCATTATTTTAGGATAATTGCTTTTTAGATATTGAAATCAATGTAAAATAAAAAATTCAGGAATAGAATTATTTTTTAACGTAAGCACGATTCAAAAATCAATAAAGGAAATAAATAATTGAAAAAATTGATTGCAACGCGGATTGCACTAGTAAACGGCAAATGTCAATGTCAACGTCTGTCAATTGTCATCGTTATAATTAGTGTCATTCGCTTTTCGTATCTTTGCGCAAGTGAATGTGTTTTTCGAATACTCGAGATTTATTACAATATTAAACCTCTGCTGACTACTCGAATACTGGACTCCGAAATTGATTGCCTTCTCACTGACCCTCGCTTCAATATTGGACACCATAGCCTGCCATTCCTGCTGACCTTTGCTGAAAAACCGGATCTGAGCTTGTGCATTAATTGTGGAATAGCAACGGACCGCTGCAATACAATAGGAAGGCGAAGATTGGAAGATGAAGTGATTCTTTCAATTGTACAGGAATCGGTCGCGCCTCAATCGGTTGGTATGCGATAATTATATAACGTAACATTTTTGTAATCATGTAACATCACCAATCTGCACAGAACCTGCACAGTTAATTACGGCCTATTCCTTCTCTCAGAGAAGAGTCCTGTGTCTATGCAGTGGGAATGTAATAAAGCCGCTTATGTTTACCTAAATGTGCCACTTAGATGCTTATTGCTAAATGCTAGTGCTAGAACTAATAGTCAAATGATAAATGTTTACTTCAGGTAAATGAAAATGACTTTATCGTCAAGTTTGCTAGAATCATGCCAATGCTGTATCTCTTGATGGAAATAGACCAACAGAGAGTGAACAGACACCTATAGGACACCGGCGAGTGTGTATTCACTGTGGACGTTCATTCGGCACCAGGGTCGTCAGTTACCTCCTGCACAATTCCTAGATACTGCATTATTATATTATGATAATCCTAACGAAGAAGGTGATTTATAAAACCCTATCTCAGTAATACGGATTTTTATTTAAATAAACCTATTGTTGCAATCTCAGTTTACTGTAATTTGAGATAGCATCAAATCCCCTGGTAGTAAATACAATGTTTAAAAATGCCATTAGTGATGTAAGTGGGCCTTATCTAGCAAACATAATTTTTAGCTGAGGTTTTCAGTAATATTAATGTGAATTCACCACTTTTTACGTAAGTAGGTACCTAAACTTCATCATGATAGGTTGCAAGCGCTACAGCTCGGCGCATGTGCATTCCATATTTACGTAGAAAACAGCCTCAAAAAAGATTTTTTTTAATTTAAATATCGCGGTGGCTGAGCGATTGCTGTGCAGCATGTAGCGGGTTCGATTCCCGCACGGAACCAATATTTGTATTGACTACATGTAGTTGTTCCGGGTCTGGGTGTTTGTGTATGCGAGTTTAAATGTTTGTAAACACAACCACGACACAGGAGAAATTCCTCGTATAGGGTAGTTAAAAAATAAAAAAAATAACCTAACATGAACATTGTCTGATTTCACCAATTTGGCCATTGCTGAGAGACGTGAAAATTGGGCTCGTGAAATCTTTCTAGGTGCTCTAATTTATGGCAAAATTCCAGCTCTGTAACGCCAGGCCCAAGTTTCTATGGAGTTTGGGTTTCTCCTTTAAGTTTTTATCTGTTGAAATATTATAATAATTGTTTTTAGTTTAAATGTCTTCACTAACATATTTTTTCATAAGTATTTGTGTTACTAACAATTTTATGGATCTGAATTAAATTAATACATCTTCTTCTTATTATATAAAATTCTCGTGTCACACTGTTAGTTACCATACGAAACGGCTTGACCGATTTTTATGAAAATTTATTTGCATATTCGGTAAATAGGTTAGGTGGGGTAGGTAGGGTAGATAGGTAAGGTAGGTAGGTGTCATAGTTAAGGCAGGACAACGTCTGTCGGGTCAGTTAGTATAATTATATATATTATACATTTCCATGCAACGCACTAATCACAAACTATTTTTGCTGAAACAAGGCGATAACTAAATGTAATATTACCATAAACATTAATAAAAAAATATATCCCTTACAGTATCATTTCATTGTCCGGTCTGTCTTTAGAAAATGCTTGGAGGTATCAAGCTGAAATTAATGTCAAATTATACATAAGTCTATGACCATAGATCTAATAGCCATAGACCTATGGTCATAGACTTGTACTACTATACTTAATATTAATTTCACTTGATTTTAAAGCACCAAGAGTTTATTTGGAGCTCGTTAACTCGCTAGACTTCCTTTTACTTTAGATAAAGAAAAAAAATGGGCTCTAAAGGGGTGAAGCCACAGCTAATTTTATTAATGCGAAAGTCACTCTGTCAGTTTGTCTGTTACTTTTTGATGTTTGTTGTCTGTGACTTTTCTCTTAACTTTAAATTGTACTAGACCAAAGTAGTTGGATTGTAAAGTGATGGCCTGAAACACAGGTTTAAATTAACCTAGATCGGGCTGGTCGCTACATAAAATTGCAATTCCGAACAACCATTAGGTACTTGCACCTATAATAAAATCTTAGTTTTAGTTTTAGGCACTTTAATTGTATGGAAAACTTATTACTGTTGGCTACATGTACACTTTTTGTAAACGTTTTTTTTTTTATTTGAAATAAATTATTATTAAAATTATCATAAATACTTAAACAAAAATATTAGGTACTGAAAATATTACTGATGTGAACATGATAGATATATTCCACAAACATTGATAGGAATCAATCAATGATTGTCAAAGGCCAGACATCATGGCCCACTGTGTACACTAGATATTAACTTGACCCGTGAGACTAACAATCAGTGATGATGATCCAATATGTTGATGTCATTGACGTATACTGTACCATAATTGACAAAGGCGAGATCACTTGAAGGTACGGTAAGCGCAGGTTTGCACGGCTGACTTAACATTGAACTGTTGCATACAATTTTAAAAAAGTGCCTAAAACTTTGCCGGTTCGCCCACAAATAAAAATTAAATTCGTGCGAGTCGCCTTCATAAAAAAAAATGATATTTTATGTTGATTTAAATAAACTAATTTGGATAAATGCACCTAACGTGTTTTTTGTTTAAGTTACAAATTGGAAAGAACAAAAAATGTTGCCAACCAAATGTGAAGTGCATTCTATTTGGTAAGGACAACTAAAAATAAAAACATTATGGTTGCGTTCTCTATTAATTGCACAACAATAATCGACTAATAAGCCAAATCGACCTACTTTGAATAAAGAACTTTAGATTTTTAACCCACTGCAGCATAAATGAAGGCCACTTCCAGAGAAGGCGCAAACGTTGATCACCATGTTTGGTCAAGCGAGACGGCAATAAAAAAAATCCTATTTTAAAATTGCTATTCTTAATAATACCACTCAACATGACACAGCTTTACAGTAGACCAAATGTTTGTCATGTATCACAAACATTTGCGTGCTCACGTTAGTTGGAAAACAAACAAAGCGTTTATGCTTGACCGTGGCATGTGTGTCTAATGGAATTGTCAACAATATGAGCGCTTGTTGTCAATGTGTTATAGGACTTTAAAATGGTGTTACGACATTGCAATAGACAGGCAAAGTTCATTTTGACGTAGCTCGTGGCTAAGTAATAACAACTGTACAGGTCGATCCATCAGGTTAAGCTACGCTTGCGGAGGTTGGTCCGTGGATGGGTGACCATCTTTACGTACCGAGACTGCCGTGCCTCGGGAAGCACGTTACGCCGTTGGTCCCGGCTGTCATTTGTGCATTTTTGACAGTCGTTACGGGTCGTCCGAAGCCCGAAACGCTGACAGCCAGTCTTACAATGGGGTATCGTATTACCCAGTTACTGGGTTGGGGAGGTCAGATAGGCTGTCGCTCTAAGTAAAATACTGGTTTTCAGTTGCATCCGGTTAGACTGGAAGCCGACCCCAATATAGTTCGTAAAAGGCTAGGCAGATTTATCACAAGATCGCCTCCTATACGGATGTTACTGATGAAATTAACACCACACAAATATAGTGCTAAGAGTATTATGACGTCAGTATAAAGTTTATTCGGTGATTAGCATTTTTATCGAAAATCTATCATTACTATGGTAAACGGTGACTTTATGGCTGTGTTATCTATCTATACTAGTCACATTATAAAGAGGAAACATTTGTATGTAAGTATGTTTGTATCGAATAAACTCAAAAACTACTTAACGGATCTAGATGAAACTTGGCGCAAAGATAGATTATAGTCTACTTTTTAACCCGGAAAAATGTACGGTTCCCGTGGAATAATTTTCTACATACACGCGGGCTAAGCCGCTGGCAAACGCTAGTATTATCATAAATTCAATTACTTGTTTTGTCTACCCTAGAAAGGGTACTTAGAGCTTCAGACAGAAGGGAATGTTGCTCAAAAATTACATATTTATAAACCCACAATATCCCAACCGCTTAACTGTGACCAGGGGTGGGGGTGATAGTTGTCACTAGTTGAAGAATCAGTAAGCTCTTAAGGCGCGCACCGCTCAGCTACCTCAGAATAATCTCAAATAAGTGGTTCGGCTATAGTTACCCTTGGGCGGAGCACGGCGACCTCTCGCGTCCGGCCCTGGTTCGAGCCATAGTCTGGAGCGAGAGGCAATGGGAGGCAGTCACTTACTACTGTGAAGCAGTCATGCTAGTGCAGAAGGTGGCAGGGTGGTTGAGGGACAGAGCCTCACGTCCCAGCCGCCGTGGCAGACGCTCCGGGCGTCGGGAGTCGCGTAAGGCCCCCCGGCCACCGTAGGGGCGGGTGAGTAATGGGTATAGCTCACCGTCCGATCAGGACCAGGCCCGTGCCGGACGGCGCATACGTGTTTCACGCCTCAAAGAGATGTCAGTATTGATGAAGGGGCCCGTTAGGGTCGAAGCCTGTCGGGTTAGCGGATTATCTGAAAGGGTTACCGCTACCCCGGAATATAAAGGGTTAAGGAAGGAACATGGATAGGTTTTAGACAGTAAGAGTCTGGCACTTCCGCTCCACCCAGAGCGGGCGGGAAGGGTCATTTGATGATTTCCCACCGTCAAAAATAAAATAAGTAAGAAGGTATTCTGTCTTAGCTAGTGCTTCTGATAAATCTTTGAAAGCGATTGTTTTTCAAATATTTGTATAAAACATATTTAAGTATTTTAAAATGCCACGTCTTTATATGTTACTCTAACTTAATAGTTTAAAAGATGCTAGCCAAAACTGGCCTCGAATACCGATTTACATAACAGGAATATAGTACTAACTAAAAAAATAATAACAATATACAAGTATTACACGTGTGTGGAAGTTTAAGTCGTTAGTTTTTTTTAATGAATAAATCAATGAGAGTAGTAGTGACTCAGTGGTAACATCAAAGATTTATGGATTGGAGGTCGTAAGTTTGAACTTGATTTACTTTGTTTAATTGTCGGTTGTTGTCGCAAAACTGGGATCGTTGACGTTGGCAAAAAGGCTGCCAAGTTAAAATGGGATTGGGTGGGTCACGTTAGCTGCATGCATATTGACCGCTGGGTAATAGTCGCTACAAGGTGGGTGCCTGAGGATGGACGGCGCCGGTGACGCCGGCCCAGGAAGAGGTGGACGACCTAGACGCGTACCACAAAGGTTGGATCGAGGTGGCTCAAGAGAAAGATGTCTAACGATTTAGGGGAGGCCCACCAATTGGACAGTGTAGGCTAACTAAAAAAAAAATTGTCGGTAATTGGTCTGTAACCGTTTTAATTAAAGTTAAATAAATAAAATCTAGACAACAAAATGGACTTAATAATCATTTGCAATCATGCAGTGGAGAGCAGGTGGTGGCTCAGTGGTCATGATCTCGACTTACGCATTGTAGGTCATGGGTTAAAACCCAGGCAGACCCTTTACTTTTAGTAAATAACTTCATCACCGGTACTCTCAAAACGGTGTAAGAAAACATCGTTAGGAAACCGGCTTGTCAGAATCACTATTCGAAGACATACGATATCCACCAACTCGCACTGGGCCCGCGTGGTAAAATTAGAGTGCGTTTCCACCAAAGATCTGCGAGGATGCGTAGCGGATGTGCGTTAAACTAACCAATAACAACACTAGCTTGAGTGAAGCTTTCAAAATGAAGTGATCCTACTGGTTGATTTTTTCGTCGCACACCGCACATCTCTGGTGGAAAAGCAGCTAAAGGCTCACTCCTTCGAACTGAGAGGATACCTGTGCCCCAGCAGTGGGAAAATTATAGGCTGATTATGTCAACAGTCTTGGAAGGCCTACATATACTATACATTAGAATATTAGAAACTCAAGGGTGTTGAAAATAGAGATTAGTGGGTTATAATTCACCCAAAGATCACTTGATAATATCCTTGGACATTTCATACAGCGCCATATCATCTCAAGCTAAGTCACCTAATGCTTGTGTTATGGTAACGAGATGGCTGATATACTACTAATATACATTTTTTTTTTGTAAATACATACATATTATAGATAGAAAAACACCCAGATTCGTAACAAATACTTGCAGGTCGTACAAATCGTAACAAACGTCGTATTTGTTCCGTGCGGGAATCGAACCCGCGACATAGTGCGCAGCAGTCAATCGCTCAACCACTACGCCAACCGTGTCGTCCCTTGATATGTTATAAGTCCCACGTAATGTTATAAGTCCCACGTTAAAAACGAAGACTTGGGGCAGTTGTTCCTTTTCATAGGCATTATGAATATTAGTGACCTAATCGAACTGATATAATGATTTTTGCCAGCAAATATATTAAAGCTATACAAACACACAAAATAAGGATTCCGTCTTTTAGCCAAACGTCTATTGCACTGAAAATTCTACACCCCCTACCCCCCCTCCGCTCCCTCTATTTTTTCTAGCAAAAACCGCTTATTCTTCACAAAGCATTTTTTTACGTCATTGAAAACGGGCTAGTCCAGTTAGGGCCAGGCCCCATTAGTGCGTTGCGCTGCGTTGCGTCATCGCAGCGTAGTCACTGCGTCGTTTTCCATACATTTTTTATAACATGCCCATTAGACCGTTGCGTCGTCCCGCGCGACGTTTCAACGGTTCGACGGACAAGAGACGAAGCGGGAGGCAGGGTGATGCGCTGCGTTGTCAGAGCTCTGCTGCGACGACGGACATGATCCATTTCTATTCAAGGCAAAGGCTGAACTGAGACACAGCTGCGACGGCGTGCATACCCTCTTGCGTTGCGGTGTCGCAGCGTCAACGCAACGCAGGTGTGGCATACAATGCGTTGTTCCGTTGCGACAACGCGACGCAACGCACTAATGGGGCCTCACTCTTAAAGCTATCCGGTTTCCGACCGATCCGTCTAGTTGAGACTTGGAACAAGACCGGTTCCTCCAGTCTGTTCACATTTAAAAAATGCAGCTGTATTATGTATCTAATAAGATTTACCTTCGTTTGTAAATAGGTAGAAAAAGTTACCAAAAAATGACCAATTAGGGCTTAGGAAGGAACATGGATGGGTTTTGATATTTAACCGGTTTGCCTTCAAAGCAAAAGTGAACATTTCATTGCATTTTCTGGGCAAGCTCGCTTCGTTATAGACCTAATCTATGGCCTTCCATCACGCGTGGTCGAGATCAAGAGCATTCCACAGCAATGTAAAAATCAACTTTGTGCCGGTGGTGGAGGTAACAAAACACACGACGCCTTTACTTAAAAAAAAATATTTTAACCATGGGTCCTTTCATATTATTATACAATGTCACCCATAGGCATGTGACCATCCGTAATTTTCTGTATATTCATGAAAAATTGTCAATAATTAACCTTAAAAGAGGGGGACTATCTTATAATATTTTTCATGTTATTCAATTTTATATTTTAGAATCGCGATTGAGAACTTGCTTTTATTTTAGACGTTTATTTTAGAAAAAGTCTTTTATTTTAGAAAAATAACTGAAAGGCGGAACGAAGTTCGCCAGGTCAGCTAGTACTAAATAAATGCATTGAGTTTGAGTTTTTTTTTTATAGGGTTTCTAATAAAAAATGTAAACACGTTTTATTAAGCAATCAATGAAAGGTTAAAGCCATAACTCCACTATAAACATTACTACAAACAAACATCAAACGATTATAAAATACAAGGTGTATTTTAATCGCTTGATTTTAATTGCATATTTTATCTATTTATTAAAATAATCTGAAATTTTGTTAAGAATAAATTATGGTATGATGAGGCTGATATGCCACTGTGGATAAAAGCCTTTTTGAAATTATAAAAAAAATATTATCTGAAATAGTAATCATTATCTGCCTAGCCTTTTCCCAACTATGTTGGGTTTAGCTTCCAGTCTGACCGGATGCAACTGAATACCAATTTTTTATATGGAGTGACTGCCTATCTGACCTACACAACCCAGTACCTGGGTAATACGATACCCCTTTGTAAGACTGGCTGTCAGACTTCAGGCTGACTACCCGTAACGACTGTCAAAGGTCCACGAATGACAGCCGGAACCAACGGCTTAACGTGTTTTCCAAGGCACGCAGGAGTCTCTCTATGTCAAGATGGTCACCTATCCACGGACCCACCCCGGCAAGCGTAGCTTAACCTTATCGATCTGTGCGGCTCTTATTACTTAGCCACAAGCTGAAATAATACCATAGGACTAGTATTATTGCTGTTGCAAGCTCAGTGAAGCAGTAGATCTCTTAGGATAAATGGCGAAATGCACCGCAGAAAAAAAAAAAAACCAATCCATCATGCGCAAGAGTAGTGATCTAATGTCTTCTCTGAATGAGAAGATATCTTTGCCCTGACGTGAGGAGCAGACTCGTATTTTAATATTTTTTTACATGCGTGATTATTATTGCTTGTCTATACTAATATTATAAAGAGGTAAAATTTGTAAGTTTGTATGTAGGGGGTAATCTCCGGAACTAATGATCCAATTTCAAAAATTTTTTCACTGATAGAAAGCTACATTACTCCTGAGTGCTATAGGTTATAAATTATATTTATATCATGCATATTAGCCGAGCTATCGCAATTTTCGGCTTATTGGACGACTCGCACGAAACGTGCGAATCGACTCCTTTAAAAAATATTATTTTTTCTGTAGTCGATTCGCACAAAGTTTATTTAATGGGGAGCGAATAGCCTACTACATTTTTGTGAGGGTGTCGATTTGCAGGCCAATAAATAAAATTTGTGCGAATCGACTACAGAAAAAATAATATTTTTTAAAGGAGTCGATTCGCACGTTTCGTGCGAGTTAAATTCGTGCGAGTCGTCCAATAAACCCAATTTTCGTCTAGCAAGTCGGAAAGAAATACCTCCGAAAACAGAATTATTAGTAACACAGTTACAGTACCTATATCGCAATTTTCCGCGAACGAAGTCGCGGGCAGCAGCTAGTATTTAATAAAGTACGTTAAGCTGCTAGTCCTGGCTCTCAATCGTAGATTTTTGACAGTCGTTACGGGTAGTCAGAAGCTACAAGTCTGACATCCAGTCTTACCAAGGGCTATCGTATTACCCAGTTACTGACTGGGTTGTGGAGGTCAGATAGGCAGTGGCTCAATGTGAAATACAAGTATTTAGAAGTACCCGGTTAGTCTAGTAGCCGAACCCTAACAAAGTTGGGAAAAAGCCAAGCAGAAGGCAGAGTATATTTCTATTTAATAATTAAATTCCCGTTCGATACTTCACGAAAAAAAATAATTTAAGAGCACTTACATTACACGTACATTATAAACACTACAAAAATACTCGCTTCAAAAAACAATACCACAGGAAACATAACGTTCAGGGAAAAAGCCAGGCAGAAGACAGAGTAATTTCTAGTTAAAAATTAAATTCCCATTCGATCGATAATAATTGAAAGAGTATTTACATCAAAAACGCTACAGAAGTAGTCACTTCAAAAAACAATAACACAGGCGAGACATAATCTTCACAAAAAAAAAATATTTAAAAAATTATATCACTTACCTAGTTTATGTATTTACTCCAATACGAGTGAAGTCCACTATGATCACTATTATAATGTTGACTAAACGACTTGACACTCGATACAAAGATTTAAAGGTTAGAGCAGCAGAAACGACTACACTATTATTTTTATGCCTATTTGCCTCCGTGAGGTCGCGACCTATTAGGCTGCGTCCACCAGAGAAGTGCGAGAATGCGTAACTAACCAATGACAACACTTAGCTTAGCTCAAGCTGTGAAAATGAAGAGATCCTATTGGTGGCTTTTTTCCTCGCACACCTGGCAGTTTTGAAAAAAAATATGAAAAAAGAATGAGTGAATTTAAATTATTAAAACTAACTAAGTATGTACAAGTTTATACAACAGGCAGGAAAAATAAAACAAAAGGCATCAAAAAAATAAAAGGCATCAAAAAAATTGTCCACATCGCTGGACAGGAAAAGTTCCCAAAAGGCTGGCAGCGTTGCCGCGTTGTATGGCAATGCTGGTTCTTTGACCTAAAAATAGGCCAGCCTTCTAGTCACGTGAAGAGTCGACCAACCGCTTGGCGATGTCATGACAAACATAGTGGGCACTCGGACCCTATGGCCCTAATGTTTCAACCCCAAACGGGTCGAACATATAATTCCCAGTCAGAGTATTTGCGCCGTTTGGATAAGCTTTTAATGTATATTATTAGATTTTATATAGTTCAAATTGAATAAAAAAAAAGAGCGCAATGATCTTTTTTACGTTTTGGTAAAGCCAATGAACTGAAAATAATCATACACTTGACTGCGCAAAGTTAGATATGAAGCTATTATCTGGTCTTACTGCAAGTTCAAAAGACTGATTAAATTATAAATTGTTACTGTATTGCACCAGAATTAACATTTTTCTTTTATATTTATTTAAATTAACTTCTATACATCTCAGTCGCGTCGCGCTAGTCTACCGAAGCCTTTACGTATTCTGTGGTAGTCGTTCGTACAAACCCCTGCATAATACAGTAATTATTTACTTAGTTAGACATTATTTTAATTAGGGTTTTTGACATTCAGGAAAAGGAAAATTATTTCTATAGTGCATCTGCCTATCTGATAATCAGTTTACGATTTATAAAATGCGCGTCATTGATTAAATTAGTAGTTGAAATACACAAATTGATACAAGAAAAATAATAAAAGCTTACTATATTTGGTAAAACAGCCTTTCCCAAACTGGGCGATACCCCCGACTGGCCTCCTCGTGGAAGCTGCAGGTCTAAAGAGTGGCAGTAAGAGACCCAAAAAACAATGGGGGCGTTGTGGCTTAGGAGACGATTTGTAATTACATCTAGATAGTGTTTTTTAAGTAGGTAAAAATTGAGGGCGCTTAAGAATAATTATTCTCAAAGTGGCCAGTAGACAAAATAAGTTTGGGAGCCCCTGCTTTAAAAGTTAAATTGAATAATTACAGATTCATTCATTTTCTAAAATTATTGTAAATTATTATAAATCAAGAATATTTTTCCATCTCATGACTCAAGCACGGCTCAGTGTGCTGGCGCCACTGCTGCCCTCAAGTGGCGTAAATACTGCAACCTTAAGAGTAACTATAGTTTTGGGCCGCTTGGAGTTGAAACACTCAGGCCGTGGTCCTAAGGCACGTCATTTTTCTAGAACGATGCACGATTTCAGATAACAGCGACGCCGACGAGTACTTGGGCGCCTAAGTGTCCTTTTGTTTTATATTTATTTGTGTAGTTAGTTAGTTTAATTTAAATTAGTACCTAAAGAAAAAAAAAAGATACTATATAGTCTAAGATACAGATATAGAGGCTAAGATGTCATGGCCAAACAGCCGTTGAAAATAACTGTTGAATTAATTAATAATTGTTCGTTGATTTAATAAATATCAGGTCTCAAAATACTGGCTGACTGATTTTGTTCAACTTCGATTCAATTTTTTAATTGAATCCGTCAGTAGTTGCCAAGTAAATTGTTGTGAAACAGTTCCATAGCTGAATAAGTTTTTCGTAAAAACAGGTTACATATCGTAATAGTACAGTCGCATCTCCAAATAGTCTATGGTCTCGCATCTAGCTGTGAACACGTCTTACAAGTACTGTGCGAGTCGCAAATATTTGTTCTTTTTTTCCGCGTTCAACAGCTACGACATTCGCTATTAAGAAGATACTTTTGTATGTATACAGATTAATCCATCTTTACTTAAACGGGCATTGTTGTAAAGAAGTTCTACAGACAATTGAATCTATAGTAAAAATGTCATTAATAAATATTGTTTACTTGCGACAACCCTAGCTGTTGCAACAATACCTACAAGGTGTCGGCATTTACCACGAGATCAAAGGCGTCGTCCTACTGTATCTTTTTTATACTGTGCGAATACTTACAACTACATACATACTCTTTCGTAACGATATGACTTTGGACGTGCCATGTTATAGAAGTATATCTATGCCACTAAGCTGTATGGGTCAGAGTCGCCTTGAGGGCGGGGTGACTTTGAATTAAGCTTAACAACTCAAAGACACCTGTTCGTATCCCATCAAAAAATATGTTTGGAAAGGTATAGGCTCTTTCTGTTATTATAATTTACTAGCCCGCAGCTTTACCCGCGTGGACCGTTACCTTGAGTAACTCCTTATAACATTAGCTATCAGCAAGTAAAACTCCCGTCCAAATCGGTCCAGCTGTTTTGAAGCTGAGTTTTTTTTTAGGGTGAGAAATCATCAAACGGCTACTCCCGCTCTGGGTAGAGCGGATGGGAGTGTCAGACAGTCTGACTCAGACTTTTACTGACGAAAACCCATCCATGTTCCTTCCTTAGCCCTTTATGTTTTGGGGTAGCGGTAACCTTTTCGGACAATCCCGTTTACCCGGCAGGCTTCGGCCCTGATACTCCTTGACTGACATCGCTTTGAGGCGCGTGTGGCCTGGTCCTGATCGGACGGTCAGCTACCCATTACTCACCGTCCTCGGGCCTGCGGTGGCCGGGAGTCGTCACGCGGCTCCCGGCGCCCGGGGCGCCTCCCGTGGCGGCTGGGACAGGAGGACCTTTCCCTCTTCAATCCCGCCACCTCCTTCGCGTTTGGAGATGAGCTGGCATGAACAGACAGACACACAAACAAAAATATCTTTAAAAATTAGTTTTTTTTTATGTACGGTATAAATACTTTCATTATGTATTAAAGAAGGAACTGTTATTTTGTCATTACAAACGACACTTCATGTTTATTTAATTGTCCTGATTTTTAGAATGCCGCCCTAATGAAGCCTTTTAAAAAGACAATGAGAAAAATCTTGGAAAAAGGAAGGCCGTCGTATACGTATTTATTATAGAGGGCAAAGGTTTTCACTTATTATAATAATTACTAGGTATATTATTATGTGTCATTTACAATGCCTTTTAGCGTAGGTAAACAGTGAAATTATGTTTATTCTTTCGGGATATCGCCTAGCGGTTGGTGGACTCTACACGTGACCAGAGGGTTGGTAAATTTTTTAACTCAAAGAATCAGTATTGCCATCCAACGTCGCAACACTGCCAGCCTTTTGGGCACGAATTCTTTGACGCCTGATGAGTTCTTCCCTTTTTTTAATACTTGTACATAACGTATATATTTTTTGACGCCAGCACATCAAGCTATCCCTAACTGTCAAATTTTCTCAATTAAAAATGAACCTTATATCTTTGCAAGAAAGTTGAAATACTACCAAAGAAATTTGACAGACTGTGGTAACTTGATGTGCTGGCCTATGTACGTAACGTATATATTTTTTAGTTTAAGGTTGTATATTGTATTTAATTAGTATAAGCTATTTATTCTATGGTGAATTCATAAAAAGTTGAATAGATATTTATACAACTAATACTATAATTTAATAACAACTTATACATACTTAAATTAAATGACTATCTAACTATATACAAAAATACAAAAACAAAAAGGACACCTAGGCGTCGAAGTACTCTCAAAAGCATCGCTGTCGTCATTAGTATAAGTCTGACTTTCGATTGTATTAATATAAAATTGTTTATTCTTGCTACTAAATACGGTGTTGTTTACTTAAAAAAGATTAGGTATTTCTTTTTTATTCTTTTTTATTTTTAACTAAACAATTAAAGCTTAATTTAATATTTTTTTGTAATCGAAACAGTCAGAGAGACTTTTAAAAGAAATCCTTCCACAAACAAACAAACAGTTTTATCTCATCTTTTAATTATTGAAATTACCGTATAACATTAATTTTAAACAAAAGACTCGCGCAGACAGGCGAAACGCGATGCCGAGACGTGATTCTGCTGGAACAATTTCTATATTATAAAGTTTGCGTAGAAATTGTTCAACTAGAATCGCGTCGCGTCTGTATGTTAGTCAATTGTAACTGCGGTGCTATTCAATAAACACCTCATTGTGAGAATTAGGTCAAGTGAGCTGTGAGTGTCGATCACCTTAGTTTTCACGATGAAATTTTTACAGAATAGGTCGATATTCTGAATTAGTTATAAAGTCTGTTGCTCATAAAATTAATTTCTAACTCAGACAATACATTCTTCAGCGGGATTGTCCGAAAGGGTTACCGCTACCGTGGAACATAAAGGGCTATGGAAGTAACATGGATGGGTTTTAGAAGACCATAGCATAGAGATACGACTCTCCAATGTTAAATTATACTGTTCGTAGATGCATCTCAAACAATCACCTTGTAATTAAATATTAAGGTTTATTTAACATAGACATAACCTGCATTGCTTACCTACGAACCCACTATGGATGTAACTTGTCCGAAATAAAGATTATTTTATTCAGTTATTTATTTTTTAGTCAGGTGAGTGTGCAACACTCCGCTCCACCCAGAGCGGGTGGAGTCATTTGATGATATCCCCACCCTCAAAAAAAAAAAGATAATGCATTCTAATTACTGTCAGGCTAAGAGGTCAGTACTGCAAGGGATTTTCCTAGATCATTATCAAGATCTGTACTTTAGATCTAAATAAGTGATTTAAATTGATATTAATTTGCTTGTCAGCCTTCCTTCAAAGTTTAACTCTAGACATTTGCATTGTATATCGTCATGATCAGCCTAGCCTTTTTCAGTTTCCAGTCTGTCCGGACTGCTGAATACCAGTATTTTACATAGCGCGGCTGCCAATTTGACATCCACAAACCAGTTACTGGGTAATACGATTCCCCTTGGAACTGATTGTCAGACTTTCGGGGTTTCTATATTATTATGATATTTAAATTTTTATTGTATTGTATCTAAGTTATGCAGAAGTTGTATCTTTGTTTCATGTAGGGATCCCTTCCCGTAATACTGGTGCATCCGGTTAGGCTGGAAGCCGACCCCAACATAGTTGGGAAAAGGCTAGGCAGATTAATTGATCCCTTCCCGTGTATAAAAATTCCAGGTGCTCGTATCCCAGTTATCCAGCATCAGGTTAAGCTATGCTTGCCGTGGTTGGTCCTTGGATGTGTGTCATTCGTAGATCTTTGACAGTCGTTACGGGTCGTCACAGCCCAGTTGTGGAGGTCAGACAGGCAGTTGCTCCTTTTCAGCTGCATCCGGTAAGACTGGAAGCCGACCCCAACTTGGTTGGGAAAAGCAGGCAGATTAATTGATATATACTTAAGTGTTCCATATATTGCTTCCTACCTGATACATGGGACTTAAACATAACTGACGAATTGTGGGTGTATTTGTAGAAACAACAACAACCACAACAACCTTATCCT
This sequence comes from Hyppa rectilinea, assembly GCA_951799385.1. Lineage (NCBI taxonomy): Eukaryota > Metazoa > Arthropoda > Insecta > Lepidoptera > Noctuidae > Hyppa > Hyppa rectilinea. The sequence continues at coordinate 14,068,242 of OX637321.1, read as the reverse complement.
TCGGGGAATGTGAGCGTGATGTTTATATTTGTATTTGTATTTTTTTTTGAGATGACAGACTCTTTATAATTTAGAACTAGCTGTTCCCGCGTGGTTTCACCCGCTGCTCGGCTCCTATTGGTCGTAGCGTGATGTTACATAGCCTATAGCCTTCCTCGGTAAATGGACTATCCAACACAAAAAGAATTTTTCAATTCGGACCAATAGTTCCAGAGATTAGCGCGTTCAAACAAAAAAAACAAACAAACTCTTCAGCTTTATAATATTAGTATAGATTTGTTTAAAGTTTAAATTCCCAGATTTAAATAAATAACAGACTTATACTAATTAAACACAAATCTTAAATACAATACAATCTAAAACTAAAAATATACATATAATGAGTAAAAATATGTAGTCAAAATAAAAAATAATAATAAATAGCTTGTTACAGGTTTTATTCCTGAAATAAAAACTTTTTGAGCAGCGTTGTGCACTTTTTTGTGATGGATACAAATGTTAAACTCGCGTCAGGACACGTGACCTGGTCGAAAATTCGTAAGACGGAAGAAGAAATACAACTTTATTTAACCATAGAAATATAACTTTTTAATGTAAAATAATTGTAATAGTGAAATTTATATTGAAATATAAGTTGTCATGTTTGTGTACGATAGCGCATTAAATGAATATTGTATTTTACCACATAAATGATAGTACTTTTATACTGATAATTAAAGCAAGTCATGCAAAATTATTCCTTAAGCATTCCAAAATATCAAAAATACTCAACGTTAATATTCAAGTTTTCCCTTCTGCCGGCACTCCCGGAGTGCAACCCGTTGATTTTTTTTCTTAACACGCGTGTTCCCTTATTATTTTTCTAAAATAAAAGTAGCCTTAGTTAAAACATCAGCTATTGGTAAGTGAAAGACTGCAGTCAAAAATAATAAAAAACTATTTTCTGTTTATATTTACAGAGGCCAGCACTTCAAGTTACCACAATCTGTAAAATTTCTTTGATAGTATTTCAACTTAATTGCAAAGACATGAGGTTCATTTTTAATTGAGAAAATTTGACAGTTAGGGATAGCTTGATGTGCTGGCGTTTGTACCTACCGTATATATTTTCCTATGAATACATACATACAGAGTTGATACGACAGAGGGGCTTTCCTTTAAACAACTTATACAAGGGACCATTTTCAAGCTCTGTACCAAATATCAATTAAATAGGAGCAGTAGTTTAGTCGCAAATGTTTTTTTTTAGTTTTTGCCCCGTTTGAACACGATGTATCTTTCCTAACAGCGCGCCGGCGCGCGCGCGTCGGTGCCGCTACGTTACAAGGTCAGTTTTTATTTACAAAGGGTGGTTGCGTTTTACTCTGATTTGTGAGCTATTTAGTTTGTTTGAAAAAATAAAAACCTCATTTTTTGTGCTTTTTATTTTTATACCGTACCGAGTTAATACTAAACATGTATAGTATACGTAGTGTAATTTAATGCCCCTCTGTCATATCAACTCTGTATATAATCAGCCTATAATGTTCCCACTGCTAAGACACAGGGCTCCTCTCTAAGAGAGGGAGTGGGCCATAATCCAGTTCGGGTTGGTGGATGTCACATGTCTTCGAAGATTTTTGGTTTAAAGACATGCCGTATTCCTCACGATGTTTTCCTTCACCGTTTTGAAAGCAGTGGTGATGAAATTATATACACAAAGTGAAGCGCCTGCTTGGGTTCCAACTCACGACCTACAACTCATAAGTCAAGGCCGATAAAACGCTGTTATTTTGACGACACGGTTGGCGCAGTGGTTGAGCGATTGACTGCTGCGCACTATGTCGCAGGTTCAATTCCCGCACGGAACAAATATTTGTACGACCTGTAAGTATTTGTTACGGGTCTGGGTGTTTTTCTATCTATAATATGTATGTATTTACAAAAAAAAAAATGTATTTAAGTAGTTTATCAGCCATCTCGTTACCATAACACAAGCATTAGGTTGCTTAGCTTGGGACTATATGACGTTGTGTGAAATGTCCAAGGATATTATTATTATTTTGTTATTATAAACGGACACTTCCATTTTATTTATTTATTTAGAAAGAAAGAAAAAATGTTTATTCAGCACAAACAAGACGCACATTTATAAAAACAAACCAAATGTATAACCATTTGTATAATTATAATAATAATATGTAGTTTATTTCAGACCAAGATAGTCCATAGAGTATTAGTATTACACAGGCACTTCAGAACTAAGTTAGTAAAACACAAAATAATAAAACAAACTAACTAAAATAACATCAAAATTATCCTGTATGTAGGCGGATCCAATGCCTCCATATAGGACTCTCCAGGTGTTCTGCAACCACCCTCAGGTAGCTGTTGGGACTGTCCCTCACTCTTCGCATCTTATTGTATACTTAAAGACTTTCCAAGCAAAATTTTTGAGACTGTATGTCACTGGAACAATTTGTGACTCCCGCATTCCCCTTAAACTTAAGGGGAAGATTTATAAAAGCATGATTAGACCCGCCGTCTTGTATGGATCAGAGTGTTGGGCCGCAAAAGGAATGAATGAAAGACAATTGCATGCAGCTGAGATGAGAATGTTAAGAGGGATGTGTGGTGTTACGCGAATGAATAGAATACGTAATGAGTATATAAGAGGAAGTCTGAAAGTGACACCGGTGACCGAAAAGTTGTGTGGAAATTGGTTGTCATGGTATGGGCATGTTATGCGGAGGAATGAGGAAAATGTTGTCAGGAAAGTTGTGAGTATGAATGTGGATGGCTATACAAGTAGAGGGAGACCAAAGGAACGATGGATGGATTGTGTGAAAGATGATATGGCTAGAAAGGGAGTGACTATCGAGATGACGACTAATAGAGAAGTATGGAAGAAGAAGACATGTTGCGCCGACCCCAAATAAATTGGGATAAGGGCAGGAGAATGATGAAAATGATGATGTATTTTGGTCGAGTAATGACGAGAATAAGATAATTTTTATTTTTCTTTGGATAAAGCCGGTTTGATAAGAAGTGAACATGTTTGTTTTATATTCAAAAATAAACCAAAACCATGTGTCTACAACTCGTTTTTACCTTCATGGCATTTAAGCAATGTCTGTTAAAATAAGGATAAAATTAAATGGATTCCAGTGTTTTAAATTATTATATAAAATAACGTCACGCCTTGATGAGCTCGTGGCTAAGTAATAACAGCCGCACAGGTTGGTCCATCAGGTTAAGCTACGCTCTCCGGGGTTGGCCGTGGATGGGTGACCAACTTTACATAGCGAGATTCTTCCGTGCTGCGAAAAGTACGTTAAGTCGTCGGTCCCGGCTGTCATTGGTGCATCTTTGACAGTCGTTACCGGTCGTAAGAAGCCTTAAAATCTGACAGCCAGTCTTAACAAGGGGTATCGTATTAACCAGTTACTAGGTTGTGGCGGTCAGAAAGGCAGTCGCTCTATGAAAAATACTGGTATTTAGCTGCATTCAGTTAGACTAGAAGCCGACACTAACATAGTTGGGAATAGGCTTGGCAGATTGATTGACCATTACGCCTTGTTTCCCTGAAGGGTTGGGTAGAAGACCTAGCACACCCATACTTCGCATGTTATGTTAAAGTCCCATGTAATAGCGGGCGAGTCTATTGCCATCAATTAGCAGACATCCAAGCACCGGGCTGCTACTGAGAAACTCCTGATCAAAAAATCCAATTAAACATAGTCCGACCCGGGAACTGAAGCCAGGATCTTACGATCAGTAGCGCTTACGACCACTAGACCAATAATGCAGTAAATGTAAATGACATGGCCGAATCATGCCCTCAAAAAACTCGTAATGTACAGAGGCCAGCACATCAAGCTATCCCTAACTGTCAAATTTTCTTATTAAAAATGAACCTTATGTCTTTGCAATAAAGTTGAAATACTATCAAAGAAATTTGACAGATTGTGGTAACTTGATGTGCTGGCCTCTGTACATTAATTATGAATATATGAAAATTCCTTCTAAAATAAATAAAAATTAATTGCAACGAGTACATTTCCGGGCAACCATGCCAAAAAAATGTGTGTTAATTATTTATATAATTTGAAATTGCAATATATTGCAACTACGTTTCATTCCCACTGTATCTCTAGTACAGAGGCCAGCACATCAAGTTACCACAATCTGTCAAATTTCTTTGATAGTATTTCAACTTTATTGCAAAGAAATAAGGTTCATTTTTAATTGAGAATTTTTGACATTCAGGGATAGCTTGATGTGCTGGCGTCTGTACCTACGCTTAAATAAACTGACTGAGGCTAAAATATGCCTATTAAATTCAAAACTCAGACATGGGACTCAGACTCAGCAGCATGTGAAGCTATGTCAGAGGCCCATGGGCAGCATAAAACTCTATCACCAGGTAAGTCACTAACCACACGAAAAGAAGAAGAAATTCAAAACTGAAAATGAATCTCATATTTAACGCCCTTTTATCATGAAAATAGCTGTACATCCTCATTTTCTACTCGACAAATGTTTAACAAACCTATTTCGACTACTCCTAACTTCCAAGCGAGTATCTAAAGTAAAATAAAACATGATTTTCTCAGAATTACTTAAAACAGTCACAAATTGTCAGACACCTTAATCCAAGTTCAAATGAAGAGACCCTTTAACGAGTTGTCAAATAGGCGTTGCGTAGTTAATCAAAAAAGTAATCTCAGTTTGAATATGAGTTAACTTTGCCTCCATTTTGTTTACTGCCTCGGAATATTTTATGTCCGTTGAAAATATGGCTGACAGAATTTTTATTTATTTTAATACTGGTTTCTGCCTGCGGTTTTGCTCGCGTAGTTGTCGGAAATCATCCCACGGGCACGTAAAACCAAAGTCAAAGTCAAATCATTTATTTCAAATACGCACAAGAGAGGCACTTTTCAAGGTCAAAATGAACAAGAAATAGAATTGATTTTAGTCCCCTCCCAAAAGGTAGTTTCGTATGGATAAGAATGGGCAAGAAACTCCACCGTTACTCCACTGGGATATACCTAGAATGTAGAAAAATTAGGAATGAAATAATAAAACACAACTCATTATTATAGGTATGTACCTTAATGTCCACGTCAGGCCAGAGCAACAGGGCACGCCACGATAGTGGCGGTAAGGCCCCTCTTTGAGGAGTGGCTAGAGAGGCGTCACGGCGCCCTCACCTACCGCCTGACGCAGCTCCTCACCGGACATGGATGTTTCGGGAGGTTCCTGCACATCATCAGGCGGGAGGAAACGCCCGGGTGTCACCACTGCGAGGATCGCCCAGAGGACACGGTAGAGCACACGGTGCAAACCTGCCCCGCTTGGGCGGAGCACCGCCGTGTCCTCGTAGAGGCAATCGGCGGCGGCGACCTCTCGCTGGTGCAAGCCATGGTCCGGGGCGAGGGGGAGTGGGAGGCAGTCACCTCCTTCTGCGAAAAAGTTATGCTCGCGAAGGAGGTGGCGGGATGGGAGAGAGAAAGGTCCTCCCGTCCCAGCCGCCGCGGGAGTCGCTCCGGGCGTCGGGAGCCACGTGACGACTCCCGGCCACCGTAGGCGCGGGCGTGCAGGCGGTGAGTAATGGGTGACTCACCGTCCGATCAGCACCAGACCCGTGCCGGACGGCGCGTATTTGTTCCACGCGTGCCTCAAAGAGATGTCAGCATATGAAGGGGCCCCTCAGGGCCAAGCCTGCCGGGTAAGCGGGATTGTCCGAAAGGGTTACCGCTACCCCGGAACATAAAGGGCTACGGAAGAAACATGGATGGGTTTTAGTCAGTAAGAGTCTGACACTCCCTTCCGCTCCACCCAGAGCGGGAGCAGTCATTGGATGATTTCCCAGCCTTAAAAAAAAAAAAAAAAAAAAGGCCAAGGCAACAAAAAAATTATACGTTTTTTACAAATAGAAAATAATAGAAGCATAGATAATCGATTTTCCGATTTTTTACCATTATTACTAAACGTGGTTACGAACTATCTGTTTGCCAAATTTTATCCAAACCCGTTCAGTACTTTTTGTGTGAAAGATTTTCAAACACCCATATATCTCGCAAACTTTCTCGTTTATAATATTAGTTGGATTTCGTGTTTTGCGTTGAAAAACGTGCTGCTACTCTGAGAACCCAAGATTTCAGGTCTTTATAGACACTTACAATGTAAGGCCTTTTGTTTTGAAGCTGCCACCTTATTTTATTTTTTAAGGCTGGTTAATCATCCAATGATTGCTCCCGCTCTGGGTGGCGCGGAAGGGAGTGTCAGACTCTTACTGACTAAAACCCATCCATGTTTCTTTCGTAGCCCTTTATGTTCCGGGGTAGCGGTAACCCTTTCGGACAATCCCGCTTACCCGGCAGGCTTGGCCTGAGGGGCCCCTTCATATGCTGACATCTCTTTGAGGTGCGCGTCGAACATTACGCGCCGTCCGGTACGGGCCTGGTGCTGATCGGACGGTGAGTCACCAATTACTCACCGTCCGCAGGCCCGCGCCTACGGTGGCCGGGAGTCGTCACGTGGCTCCCGACGCCCGGGGCGTCTCCTGCGAAGCTGCCATCCTTGGAAACAAAGATTTAGCTTCAAAATCTCTCGGGAATATTTAGTAGTTACTCTCTACGTTGACGTCTCTACAGACGTTTTAAAGGGATTAATACTCATGGGAACTAAAGGTTTAATATCGTTGCCAAAGGCAGAGAGGAGAACTAGAATCATTCTGCTTTACTAAAGCCAGGCAAGATTTCTGAACCAGAAAGGACTGAAACACCTATCCACGTTTGTCAAAGAAAGGATGCATAAATCACACTAATATTATCTATAAAAGCGAAAGTTTGTGGGTGTCTGTATGTGAGTTTGTGTTTGTCCGTCCATCACGCTCAAACGGCTGTAACAGGCCCATGCAACAGAAGGCAAGCCGATTGGCATTGCCACGTACTGCTACTTAGACAAGCCGAGGCGAACCAAGGCAAGAGTGCATACAGTAACCTGCCGCCTTTTTGGTAACATAACACATAACATACACCTAATAACAGTTTGTTTTTATTTTATTTCTTTGAATTTTGTTTATCTTTTGTTTCCATACATATTTTTAGGGTTCCGTACCTCAAAAGGAAAAAACGGAACCCTTATAGGATCACTTTGTTGTCCGTCCGTCCGTCTGTCATGACCGTTTTTCTCAGGCACGCGTGGAGGTATCAAACTGAAATTTATATCTAATACTCAGGTCTACTGTCCCTTGGATCTGTAAAAAAATAAACTTCTAAGCCAAAGCAATCAAAAGATACAGCTGTTTATGCCGCAAATTTTCGAAACTCGCACGGGAATCAAAACCTACAGGGTACTTCCCGTGAACTTAGAATCTTGAAATTTGGTACAAAGTAACGTCTTACAGTGCAGATAAAGGAAAAATTGCGAAAACCGTAAATTTTTAGTTACATCATATAATAAAAAAAAAATGTTTTTTTTTCAAAATATAAAAATACCATAACTATGACTCGATTCTCGTGTTGGGTGAACTTTTACTTATATACCTACAGGTTTGTACGGAACTCTCGGTGTGCGAGTCCGACTCGCACTTGGCCGGTTTTTTTTCGATAATTACGATTTTGTTTTGTGGTGAATGCTGTGTACGCCTATAATAGGCGTACATACCAGTACTTTCATTATTTTATCATTGCGTTTTATTTTTTGTATGAACTGCTGTTGGTGTAGGTACCTAATGAATAAATAAAAGCCTGGGGGGCAGCCATTACCTTTTGGGTTAGGTATAGACCATAAAACTGAATATTTTTTTCTATAGGACCATCTTCATAATTGCGAAAATATTATTAACTGTCCCAAACGACACCCTATGTGTGTGTTCTATGTTAAAATTTGCTCGACCCGGCTTGACGGCTGATTATTTTTGTACGAATACTATACTGGTCCCTTGGAAAAAGTTGTTCAGTTTGATGGTATGTTAACCTCAACTCAGCCTATCGCAGTCCGTACCGCTACCATAAGGAACATAAAGGGCTAAGGAAGGAACATGGATGGGTTTTAGTCAGTAAGAGTCTGACACTCCCTTCCGCTCCACCCAGAGCGGGAGCAGTCATTGGATGGTTTCCCAGCCTTAAAAAAAAAAGCCTATCGCAGTCCTCTGCTGGACATAGGCCTCTCCCAGGCTGCCACAAAACCCTGTCCTCCACCTTCCGCATCCAGGCTGTCCCAGCCACCTTCATAAGGTCATCAGTTTATCTAGCGTCCCACACTACACTTGCCGATACGCGGTGCGATGATCTTCTTCTTAGCATGTCGATGGCAATCTAAATGTACTCAGCCCAGAATTCGGCTACGTGTTTGGCGCTATCACTAGCCTCCATTAACGAGCTGTGCGATGATGATATGTATCATAGCCGTAAATATGGCCATACATCTAAAATAGCACCTGCTATGTAGCAAAAAAGAAACCGAAATAGAAAAAAAATTGTCAAAACGTTGTATCAATATTAAGTGAATAGGTATCTACCTCGAAAGTCAAGTACAATGCAAACGCAATGCGGCAGCCTGAATGGATGATTTCAAATTAAAATTGAATGAATTTATAATGACCACTCTTTCATACGTCACTGACTGATTGAGTGAATGTATAAGCTTTTATTTGCACTTCCTTCATTTTTATTATGTTTGTGTTGGTCATCTGTTGTTACCGCAATGTTTGTTTTGGAGAGTGCAGTTTTCTCTTATTGCTACGTACGGAATTCACGTTTTGACAAAACATGAGATTTTTATTAAATATTAATTGATTACGGATACTACTTACGGATTACGGATATTGAACGTTTAGATTCTCTAAATGATGGTCAAAATCTCACAAAAATCTGTTGCGTAGTTTAAAAGAACAACGCTGTCATACGATACATGAAAAGTGACTTCAAAAAGTCATTTATTCAAACTAGGCTGAAAATCAGCACTTTTTAGAGGTCAAAATTACATAAGACAGTCCCCCAAAAACGCCCACCCATCACCACTTCCTAGTGCTTTAGCTGAGAAGAAGTGGCGCAACAAACTCCCCAGCAGCACAGCTGTCTGTTTAGTTGGAAGAATTTCATTTATTACCTTAATAGAATAGATCAAAGTTTGCTAACAGCTTCTGAATACATCATTAAATTATTAGCCTTGGACTGATCAAGAATCAAAATTAATTTTGCGGGCTACATCTTTATCTGCATTCCCAAAATGTATCACTGATTACACAGAAAAGATCAAAATTTTAAACAAGTGGTGCAGTAGTGCTAGTCTGTAAAATATCAACGTGAAAACGTGAGATTTTTAAAGAATATCACTACTGCATGTACACAGAGCAGTTTTATAGCACGTGGCGCACTAAAAAAAACCAGCAATTATTGACCAGCACTACTTGTCTTAAAAAACAAAAAAGGTTTGAAGATAAAGCACTTACCTAATTCCGAAGTCACCGATGCAGATTTGCAACTCTTTTTAGTATTTTGGCCGTGCCTCGTGGAATGGTAATCTCTGGGATAATAATCTGCTGGCACGACATTTGATAGTGCGGGTCTCGATATCGATAGTATAATGACTGTCGATGTTTTGGCAATTTATTGCTTTCAAAATTAGTTTTATTTTAAGCAGGATTGTCCGAAAGGGTTACCGCTACCTCGAAACATGAAGGGCTAAGGAAGGAACATCGATGGGCTTTAGTCACTAAGAGTTTGACACTCCCTTCCACTCCACCCAGAGAGCGGGATTTGGTGATGTGATGATTTCCCACCCTCAAAACCATTTTATAAGGGGTCAGTGCAATATGTTTTTTTCTTCTATACTACTCTATAAGTCGTCATCTCAGTAGTCACTCCCTTTCTAGCCATATTTCATAAATCAGCTTTCACACAATCTATCCATCGTTTCTTCGGTCTTCCTCTACTTGTGTGGCAATATATGCCCATACCATTTCATCCAATTTCCACACGTTTTAATCAGCTGTGTTACTTACAGACTTTCTCTTATTATTATCCTATTCTTTTAATGTCTACGAGAACAAAATAAATATTATGTACAGACGCCAGCACATCAAGCTACCCATATCCGTCAAATTTCTTTGATCGGTTTTCAACTTTGCTACAAACGAATAAGGGTTATGTTCGATTGGGAATATTTGACAGTTTAGGATAGCATGATGTGTAGGCGTTTGTATGATCTCTTTCTAAGATTCTATTTTTTGAAAGTAGGTATATTAATACAGATTACCTAAGCCATAACATTCCTTGTAATTATGTTTAACGATGACTAGTATCAATGCCATGCTACTACGACTTATTGAATAATAAATATAGGTATCATTAAAATGTAATGTTATCTATGACGTATTACAGAAAGGTTACCAGACCGTCGCCCATTTTAACTATTTTTCCGGGTACACATGTATGCAAATAATTAAACATTGTGAACCTTACAATTAAATTAAAACAGTGTATTAGCACTGTTTTGACATTTTTACAGAGGGCTAAGGACCCAATCTTAAAGAAGTATTATTATAATATTACTTCACAGTAGGAAAGAAACGGAGCTACACGTCATAATATATGGCTCCGTCTTATTCTCACACTGTAGTAATATTAAAAGAACAATTCTAAAAGAGGTGATGGCTAAATTCCAGTTCAAACTTCGTAAACCGTTCCATTTCGATCAAAATTAAACGTCCTCAATTTCAAATTTATCCATAAACACAACAACGTCACAACACTAGCTAGGTCTCATCTGCCACACAGACGGGGAAGGCATCCGTTTCACTAATGCACTGGGTCATTTCTTTTTACATAAACCAGAATCAAGTCGTATTGTGTGCTGTTAGGTTGGCCTGTAGTGTATTGGATGGGTAGATTGTGGGGTGAGCAGAAGTTTAAGGTTACAATTTAGTTTTTTTTTAATTGTCTCTACTATAGAAAAAAAATGACTCCAGTTATTGTCCGAAAGGGTTACCACTGCCGCGGAATGCAAAGATCTAAGGTAGAAAAATGAATGGGTTTGAGTCAGTAAGAGTCTGATACTCGCTTTCGCTACACCCATAGCAAGAGGGGTCATTAGATGATTTGCCATCTTTAAAAAATAGCCAAAGTAATCTTGATAGCATAGCAAGCAATAGCAAGCAGAGCTATATGGAAAATCTACTTTTGACTATATAAGGCACCAGAGCGAAGCGGGCAAGATGGAAAGAAAGACTTCAGATAAAAACCTACATACACAAAATTCATGTGTTTGATGAAAATAATCCTTATGCCATTTAAGATAACAAGTTGTTTAGTGTAAATAATTAGCAATAAAGTGTCTATACAAACGTTGTATCATCGATTTATAGATTGACGTCGCGGGCGTGTCGGTTGAACCCGGCGAATCCGTTTGTAGAATAAAAGGTTGCCGTAAATCAATTCTTGTGTCGTTTAGCTTTAACATCATTATTTAGTAACAGCTTGTATAAGATACGAACTGATATAAATCAAATATATTTCAACGATAAAACGATTTGCTACAAAATTTGGCACACACAGTCTGCACAAACACAGATATTCATCATAGTAATATTTACTTTAGAACTTCAATATATCAATATTTATAAAACTAAGTTGCTTTTCGTGTGTCAACGCTCTATCTTAGAAACTACCAAAGCATTTTATTTTCTCTGTAATTTATAACATTTATTTAAAATAAACATAATTATGTTACTTATAGATTAATATTTAAAGTAATATAAAAAGCATTGAAATTAATTTCAATAATATTTTTTTTTTCACTCGAGGAACAGCTCCTGGATAAATAATAACAGCCGTACCAATGGATCGATAAAAGCAGTGATAGCCTAGTGGTGTGACCACCGGACTGCCAAGTCATAGGTCTCGAGTTCGAACCCAAGGCACGCACCTCTGATTTTTCGGATTCATGTGCGTAAGTAAGTAAGTAAATTTTTATTTGTTTAAACATGGTGTACATTTGCATGCAGGATAGTAATGAGATACAGAAAAGTTTTAACATGTTCAGCCATGTATTGTGGCGTACAAATTGGTAGGAAGAGGTGGTGCATAAACCGTGATAATATTCATCAAAATTACATTTCATTATTCATTAAAGATTAGGTATTCAAATTCAAAAAGTATATTTTTAGATACAATTAAATGTCAAAGTAGTCATTAAATAATTAGATATCAATTACTGTCATTAAAAATTTCAATTCCAAATTACAATTATTCCAAAAAATACAATAGATCAATAACATAATGTCAAAAAATACAACATTGTCATCTCAATTAATTGTCGTATTGTATAATTATCACTAGCTTAAAATCGGTGAAGGAAAACATCGTGAGGAAACCGGCATGCCTGAGAAATATTTCTCAACAGCATGTGATGCTAAGTCAGAGGCCCATGGGCAGCATTAAAACTCTGACACCAGCTTGCCGGGGTTGCTCTGTGAATCGGAAAAGCACGAAACAACGTCTTAGGTTCCGGCTGTCATTCGTGGATCTTTGACAGTCGTTACGGGTCGTCAGAAGCCCGAAAAACTGACAGCCAGTGTTACCAAGGGGTATCTTATTACCCAGTTACTGACTAGATTGAGGAGGTCTGATAGGCAGTCGTTCCATGTAAAATACTGGTATTCAGCTACATCCGGTTAAACTGGAAGCCGACCCCAACATAGTTGGGAAAAGGCCAGGCAGATTTATTGAACCAGCTGTATAATAAATCTAAAAACTTTTTAAACATCGTCTTTTGAGCATACTCATCAAAAGGCTACAAAAGGCTATTAAAGAAAATATAAATAAACCTCATCTCGAACAGATAACTACCCATGTTTATCCTCGATCCTTCTCGAAAGATTAAGCGCAGTTCTCGTCAAAGAAAATGCCTTTTTAAAATTCATGAGAGGCAATTGTCGAGTAGCTACAGTGTTGAGTGATATTAGATTCAAGCCTTGAGCTACCCATCTTATATTTTAGTCTTGTAACCGGGTAGGGTTATTTTTTATACGAGATTTCGGGTTATGTCACGTGAAAAGTGAATGGTTATATACATTTTTTTTCATAAACATAATAATCTTTGACAATGCGTCATGCGTCATGTTCGTGAATGGGTACAGTCTGTAGGGACTGGTCATCTCTTAGTTGCCTCTGTCGGTGTAGGAAAACATCGTGAGGAAACCAGCATGTCTGAGAGATTTTCTCAACAGCATGTGCAGCTAAGTCAGCACCCATGGGCAGCATAGAAACTCTGACACCAGGTTAGTCACTAACCACACGAAAGAAGAAAGAGCTGCTTCGGATCTTTTAAAATTTTATTTAATGTTTGAACTGTTTTTGATTACTTTTTTAATCTTTTTTATTACGGACGTTTTTTATATTCTGCATCGTTCTCACATGTATAATTTTAGCATGAATGATGTAACCCATATTTTTGTAACCGTATTCTCATTTAAAAGTGAGTGTCCGTGGAGTTTCTTGCCAGCTAGTTGTCCATTTCAAAGAGGTATATAACAAGGGAGAAGTCCCTTGTTATATACCTCTTTGGAATGGACAACTAGCTTCATCTTTCTGACTAACCGACCCTTTGACAATTCAAAAGTGCCTGTAATTGGTTTATTTGAAATAAATACTTCGAGTTTGAGTTTGTGAGCACCAAGTATTCATGACATAATTTATTTTACCTGCCATTATTGCATTTGTTTTTCTTTTCACCTTTTGTGGTATAGTATTTTTATTCTGGGTGCCTCGTCTTCACATATCATACTAATATTATAAATGCGAAAGTTTGTGAGGATGGATGGATGTTTGTTCCTTTTTCAAGCAAAAACGACTAAACAGATTTCGCTGAAACTCACCAATAATATGGTTTATACATCAGAATAACACATAGGCTACAATTTATATAGACTTTGCGTGATTTGGCCATAATAATAAATAAATAACTACTTTTTACCAATACACCGCGCGGGCGAAGCCGCTGGCGGAAGCTAGTAATTTTATAATACAATGTATACAAAACATTGTAAAACGATTTAAAAGAGTAACGGTGGAGTCTTTTGCCCATTCGTATCCATACGAAACTACCTTTTGGAAGGGGCGACTAGAATCAATTCTATTTTTTGTTCATTTTGGCATTCAAAGGTGCCTTTCTTGTGCTTATTTGAAATAAATGATTTGATTTTGATTTTATCCTCAACCATAATCCATATTTAACATATTATGTTCCCACTGCTGGGACCTAGGCCTCCTTCCAGTAAGGGATAGTGGGCCATAATCCACCACTCGGGTCCAGTGCGGGTATATTCAACGCCTAGAGGTAAAATTTTGCATACACGTTTATTCACTGCATAGTTAGTTAAGTGACGTCAATCTAAATTTATACCTAACACTAATTATGAAAACGATGAATAAGGTAATTTTATGACAAGTGACATTCAACCTTATGGTGACAAAGCAATTAGTACTAGTAAAACGGTTAAGTTAATCTTTTTATTACGGACGTTTTTTATATTGCATTTTATATTTTCATAACGTTCTGTATCGTTCTTACTTGTATAATAGTAACGTGAATGGTGTAAACAATATTTTTTAACCAAACCATAATATATTTTGATTTAAAAGAGTGTCCAAGGAGTTTCTTGCTTGTTCTTCTCCGTAGAGTCTCACGTTCTTCTATCCGGTATATATCAATACTAGCACTTTGCCCGCGGCTTCGCTCCCGTGGTCTTTTCCGTGGGACCCGTTATTTTTCCCGGGATAAAAAGTAGCCTATGTTATTCCTAGAAACCTAAGCTTTCCAACGGTGAAGAATTTTTTAAATCGGTCCAGTAGTTTCGGAGCCTATTCATTTCAAACAAACAAACAAAAAATCAAATCTTTCCTTTTTATAATATTAGTATAGATAAACAAAAAATTGGGCAATTGGCTTCATTTTTCGAACTCTTGACTAATCATAAGTGCCTGTAATTGGTTTGTTGGAAATAAATGCTTCGTGTCTAAACAAACTATTTCGAAGGTATGCGACCGAAGTTCCGCGGCTGATTTTACGTTCCAACGCATTCAGCTGATTTAGCACGTGTATAAGTGTCGCGGCAGAAATTCAGGTGCGCAACTTTTGATCGCGTTCAGTTTCATTGGTCAAATTGGATCTATAAAGTCAGAGTCTCAGAGAGAGAGTAAAGATTTCAATATACAAAGGTGAGATTAATTTAACACACGGGTAAGGCTAGTGCCCATTAATCATTTTCATTTCAAAAAGGCGCAAGAAAGGCACTTTTGAACGTCAAAATGAACAAGAAATAGAATTGATTCTAGTCGCCCTGAAGAATGGGCTCCACCGTTACTCTTTTAAAATGTTTTGTATACATGAATTATAAAAGTTATACTTAATTATGTCTTAGGTACCTAGATATCTAGGTAAATGACCTGGTGATTAAGTTTTAAAAACGACTTCGAAGGACCTTGGTATGCGGTGAATTAATTTTATTGGGGTGTAGATTTTAGCGTGGTGAACTGTTGGACGACACAGAATTGAGCTTTCGTGTGGTGATGGTTTTCAGGAATATGGATGGATGGACTTACTTGAGACTTTCTGGACGTAACACGTGGCAAGGACAGCCCTTTGCAGACGTCTCACGTGTTCCCTGATTTCTTCCTGCTTCTCCTTGATGCACTATTCACTTGTTTAAATGTCCCACTTGTGTCGGCCAACACTTATTTTATTAGTTATACAGTTTTTGATGCGGATGCGGGTTGAGTAAGCGGTATTAGCGAAGAGCGATTTGAGGTTATGTAGCGGTTGAATGCGATGATCACACTGATTATGGGCGGCGCGGTGAATCCAAAGAATGGACTTTTTATGTAAGCTAGACGAGACTAGCTCACTATAATTAGCGGTTATAAGCGGTGAGCGGTTTGAATGCGAAAAACGCACTGACGTTTCTTTGGTCGCGCGCAAATGCTCTTCCAATCTCGTTCCGAACGATAAGGAATGTATAGGTAAGGAGAAAGGAATGATTAGCTCAATTCTGTGTTGTAAGCGGAAAAAACTTATAAATAAAAACTTGCGCGAGCATCCTGCCCGGCTTTGAGGATATGTAATATTCTCAAAAGGAAAGAAGTTATATTAAAGCGGACTTATAATAAACGATATTCTAAGCATATTAACTAAAGATAAATTATGGTTTTAATAACGCGGTGATGTTATTGAGAAGGTAAAGGACATAGTTTGACAACGGGTCTCTTGAAAGAGCCACTGCATGTCTTCACCATAGCAACGCGGGTTGTCCCATCCTTGCCGGGAAAAACTTGGGTGATTATACCCAATGGCCAACGTAAAGGAGGGACATCATCCTGATGTATGAGAACCACTGTACCAATCTTAATATCGTCTGCGGCATTCAACCATTTTTGTCTAACTTGAAGATTATGTAAATATTCTATACGCCACCTCTTCCAGAAACTACAAACCATTTGGTCAAGCAATTTCTTGCGGCAAGTCAGAGACTTCGTCGTTTCGGGAACATTCACGACAGGCAACGAAGTTAACGGAGAAGCCATTATAAAATGAGCGGGAGTAAGCGGTTCTGGGTACGGATCCTCATTCAGGACACAGAGCGGTCTGGAATTTAGAACTGCCTCAATTTCAGTGAGAACAGTCGAAAGCTCCTCGTAGGTAAGAAGCTGAGAACCGATAACACGGTATAAATGTGTTTTAATAGATTTAATGTTAGATTCCCACAACCCTCCAAAATGGGGTGCGCGGGGTGGAATCATTTTCCACTCTATGCGGTAGCGGTTAACAAGTAGTTCTTGTAGTTGAGCCTTGGCTCCAACGAAATTTGTTCCGTTGTCGGAATATAAATAAGAGACAGGTCCTCTGCGGGAAATGAATCTTTTAAAAGCGGAAATAAAGGTGTCCGATGACAAGTCAGTAACCAATTCAATATGAACTGCTTTGGTAACGAAGCAAATGAATAAGCATATGTAAGCCTTCTGACTTCTCTGACCTCGGCGTCTACATAACGTTACTTTAATGGGACCAGCGTAGTCCACACCCGTATGAACGAAAGCTTTAGTCTCCTGTACGCGACAAGCGGGTAAATCAGCCATCTTTGGGCTGGGGTGAGAAGGAGAAATTTTAAAACAAAAGTTACAAGCATGTAATATCTTTCTGATGACACCTCTAGAAGAGAGAATCCAATATTTTTGGCGTAACAGAGAACTAAGCAGGCTCACACCGGCATGACAATAAATGCGGTGATAATAGTTTATTAGAACATGTGTAAAATTATCATGTTTAGGTAAAAGAGCGGGATGCTGAGCTTCATAAGGAAGGTTTGCATTTGACAATCTGCCACCGATTCTAATTATATTATGCTCGTCTATGAAGAGATCGAGTTTTTTAAGTTGTGATCGAAGTTTTTTACTTTTAATTTCGTCATAAATATCTTTAAAATGAAATTGTTGAATACAACGAATTAAATAAGTTTCAGTGGTAGCTAATTCACGGACAGTAATTGTCTTATGTGACTTATCATAAGGAATAATACGTAAAAATCTTAGAATGTATACAGTTATCCGCGATATTTTATTGAATGACGCAAATTTTTGTGAAAGACTATATATTAAATTGAGTTCTGATACGGTAGATACCAATGTTAGAGTTTTATTTTTAAATTCAGGCAATTGTTCGTTGCATGAAGAAACAAAAGGAGTAATAGGCCACTCAGCAACTGGGCGCAGAAGCCAATCAGGGCCATGCCACCATAAATCGTGGTTTAGTAACTGTTCAGGTAGAAGACCTCGAGACAGACAGTCACTAGGATTTTCCTTTCCGTTAATATGATAAAAATGCTTAGGATCAAGATTTTCTTGACATTTAGCGACGCGGTTACTAACAAAAATGTTCCATTTGTGCGGTGACGAATGAATCCAGGAAAGCGTAATTGTAGAATCGGAGAAGGCAAATATATCATTAATAGCGGTACGAGAGCGGTAAGTGTCATAAACTAATTTAATTAATTTAGACAAAAGAACTGCAGCACAGAGCTCTAAACGAGCTAGAGATATGACCTTAACAGGTGCAACTTTGGATTTAGCACACACCAAATTTACGTGTGTGTTACCAATTGTATCAGTGACATGTAAGTATATGACGCAGCCATATGCATTCAAGCTGGCATCAGCAAAACCTACTATATTTGTCACGCAACCCATAGTAACGGCTACATGACGAGGTAATTTTAAAGACGAGAGCAGAGGTAATTGCTTTTTAAATTTTTGGAAGAGCAGTATAATAGAATCGGGTGGAGTTTCATCCCAATCTATATTTAATTTCCATAATTCTTTTATGAGTAATTTTGCGAATAAAACTACAGGAGCCACAAGACCGAGAACATCCCACAGACGGGCAATAGTTGAAAGCATGGAGCGTTTGGTACAACTATTATCCAAATTAGATGTAGTAAAGGTGAAACAGTCCTCGGAAGGAATCCATTTGAGTCCAAGAATCTTTAAATTATCCCCATCAGAGAAATGAATAGAAGAGCGGTTGGAATGTGGGATGGCCTCTAGTAGTTCCAAGGAATTACTTGCCCATTTAGTAAGGTCAAAGCCCCCAGCCTTAAATAAGGCGATAAGTTCAGCGGAAAGAATCTTGGCCTCCTCCAGAGACGGGGTCGAAGTAGCCAAGTCATCCATGTATAGCTCATGAGAAGCAACAATGGATGCGAGCGGAAAGCGGTGTTTTTCATCCTCTGATAGCTGGCGCACAGTGCGCATGGCTAGGAAGGGACTAGGTTTAAGACCAAATGCAACTCGATTAAATTGAAATTCGCGAATAGGTTCAGCGGTATTAAAACGAAACAATATTTTTTGATATTTTCGATGCTCATCAATAACAGCAATTCGAAGATACATCTGTTTTATGTCAGCTGTAACTGCAATAGGGAACAAGCGGAATTTTAAAAGTAATAAAAATATGTCAGCCTGTAAATTCGGCCCTGTGTGTAACAAGTCATTCAATGACACGCCATTATGAGACTTAGCGCTTGCATCAAGAACGATGCGAACCTTAGTGGTTTGTTTATCATTCCTAACAACAGGGTGATGCGGTATGTAATAACCTACAGTCTGATTAACAGAACTAGGTGTAGTTTCAGTTAAATAATTTTGATCGATATACTCTTGGATTATTTCATTACTAGCTTCTGCCCGCGGCTTCGCTCGCGTGGAGGTCGGAAATTATCCCACAGGAATGTTCTACCGGGATAAAAAATATCCTATGTGTTAATCCAGGATATAAACCATCTCTGTGTCAAATTTCATCCAAATCTATACAGTAGTTTTTACGTGAAAGAGTAACAAACATCCATACATCCATACTTACAAACTTTCGCCTTTATAATAGTAGTAGGATAACTAGCGCGCAAAACAGGGTCGCGAAGCTTAGTTTTTTCTAAGTTAATTAAACGTCGATAAGCGACAGCATAAGAATTTCCAAGTGAATCTGGATTTTTACAGAATGGTAACGCGGTACAATACCTACCACTGGAGTCACGTGACACAGTAGAAGCGTACAGCTGTTCACACTCCAGTTCAGCAGGGCTCATAAAATGTTTTGAAGGTATTTCTTCAATGTTCCAAAATTTATGTAAGGATTCGTCTAACGACAGAAAACAATGAAAATTATCTATATTTAGCGAGGTAGAAAAATATGAAACGGTATTTAATTCAGCGGGGCTATAATTGTTATTAGATAAACTAGCGGGTACCTCACCCATAAGAATGTAACCGAACACGGTTTCAATAGCGGATGGAGCGGTAGGTGAGATAATTTTATTGTTGAGTAATAAATACGGGAACAGTTTTGCCCCTAGAAGCAATTCAACCTCACCAGGTACGTGCCACAGTGGGTCAGCGAGCGGTAAATCAAACAAATGTTGCACTGCAGTAGTGTCAACAAAGTGAGATGGTAAGTTATCTGTAATGCTATCGATAACTAGTGCGGTAATGTTAAAAGAATTATTTTTAATTTTAGCAGTAACTTTTATCTCAACGTAACCTATAACAGGCCGCGAAGATGATCCGACCCCTTTTATAACGGAGTTTGAAAGTGGTATAATGTTTAATTGAAGTTTTTTACAACAAGCGGAAGTAATTATATTATTTTGCGAAGCGTTATCTATTAAACATCTCACAGAAACGTGTTTGCTATATTTGTTATCAACATAAACTTGGGCAGTAGAAAGCAGTATCGATGTAAGTGGTTTGTTTACATTATTGATACGAGCGGACGCACACAGCGCCACCTGTTGCGAATTTGCGGCAACGTCAGTTGAAACCGGTTGCGACGAGCTATGTTCTAAATGTAAAAGCGAATGATGTCTTTTGTTACACGTCCTACAGTTATGTATAGATTTACACTGTGAAGCAGTGTGCGTTATACTAAGACAGTTTACACATCCACGTTTGTTTTTAATAAAATCCAAACGCGAATTGGCTGAGAGGGATTGAAAGGCTGGACAAGTGTAAAGTTTATAATGATCAACTTTACTGCAATACAAACAACTTTGATTATTATCGCAAGCAACAAAAGTATGCACTGTACTATTACGTGACTGATTACGAGAAGGATTATTTTTATTAGGGTTGTTACTCACTAACGCGGTTCGAGATGAAATAGTGCGATCCAATATTTTAACTTGCGATTTTATAAATTTTACGAAATCCGTATAAGTAGGAATTTCCTCATCTCTCATATGCGCTTCGAATAAATTTACGATTGCGGGGTCTAATTTTTTCAAAGCTAAATTAAGCAAAATGAAATCCTTTAAATCTTTTATTTGTAATTGTTCTAAAGCAGAAACGGACGCGTGAAAACTTTCAATAAAAACATTTAAAGATGCGGAATTATTAATTGCGGGTTTAATATTTAATATGTTAGACATGTAATGTGAGCCTAGTGCTCGTTTATCTTGATACTTTTGAACTAAACTGTCCCAGATAGTGGTATAGTTTTCACCTGAGGGAATGATTCCGGCGGTAATTTGTAATGCGTTTCCCTTTAAATTACCTATCAAATACTGCACACGTTGAGAATCTGTAAGGTTTAAGTTACTATGGATATTTGATTTAAATGATTCATAGAAAACAGGCCAGTTGTCAATCCTACCATCAAAGAAAGGAATTTGAATCGGTGGCAGTTTGACCGTGCCTTTATATTGTTTAGCGTTATCATTAGAAGCGCATGAATGATCTAATGACCTTGAACGGTTCGCGGTGATTAACGAACGCACTCTCTCTATACGAGAATAAACTTCGTAGTAAGATTCCTGACTGCTATAATCAATATTATGATTAGGATTTAATTGCAAGGAATATGTATTTATTTTATCTAAATTGTTACTAAATTCTTGACGAGTTACTGAGAGAGCCTCAGAGTCTGCCATAAATGATTCCACCGAACGAAGCTCAATATTAGTTGTATTTATTTTCTTAGAAGTTTCGTATAGCGATGTTAAATATTTGAGGATTGAATTATTTTTAGCTTGAAGTAATTTAACCTTCATTTTAAGATCTTCCATGTTGGAGTAGTTATAGAAAATATAGCGTACAAAATAATAGGTATAGCGGGTAGACTTAGAATAATTGTTTTATTCTAAGCGGGTATACAAAGAAATAAAGTTGAATAAGTTAGTTATACTAGACCAACTCACGATAATAGGTATAGCGGGTAGACTTAGAATAATTATTTTATTCTAAGCGGGTATACAAAAGGAATGCGGATGAATATACGTTGTAAGTAAGTTAGACAAGACTAACTCACGATAATTAGCGGATTGAATATTTACCTATGCTATTTCAATGCAGCAGGCGAAATATTAAGTTGATACAGTAATTCTCAATGAATAATGTACCTAGCGGGGAATGTACGAACGCAAGTAGGTTCGTTCAATATGGCGATTTTACGAACGTTGTATTTTAGGTATTTTAACCTAAATCCTAGGTATGACCTATATTAGGATCGTTGATTCTTTGAATCCGACTCGATTGGACCAAATAACTTATGGTGATTAAGTTTTAAAAACGACTTCGAAGGACCTTGGTATGCGGTGAATTAATTTTATTGGGGTGTAGATTTTAGCGTGGTGAACTGTTGGACGACACAGAATTGAGCTTTCGTGTGGTGATGGTTTTCAGGAATATGGATGGATGGACTTACTTGAGACTTTCTGGACGTAACACGTGGCAAGGACAGCCCTTTGCAGACGTCTCACGTGTTCCCTGATTTCTTCCTGCTTCTCCTTGATGCACTATTCACTTGTTTAAATGTCCCACTTGTGTCGGCCAACACTTATTTTATTAGTTATACAGTTTTTGATGCGGATGCGGGTTGAGTAAGCGGTATTAGCGAAGAGCGATTTGAGGTTATGTAGCGGTTGAATGCGATGATCACACTGATTATGGGCGGCGCGGTGAATCCAAAGAATGGACTTTTTATGTAAGCTAGACGAGACTAGCTCACTATAATTAGCGGTTATAAGCGGTGAGCGGTTTGAATGCGAAAAACGCACTGACGTTTCTTTGGTCGCGCGCAAATGCTCTTCCAATCTCGTTCCGAACGATAAGGAATGTATAGGTAAGGAGAAAGGAATGATTAGCTCAATTCTGTGTTGTAAGCGGAAAAAACTTATAAATAAAAACTTGCGCGAGCATGACCTCTGGCAAGAATTGCTTAAGCCTCCTGATTTCTTTGCTGAACCATCGGAAAGCCTCCCACCTGGGCACTTAAGAATTGGCTAATATCCTGTCTTCTTCTTCTTCGTGTGGTTAGTGACTAACCTGGTGTCAGAGTTTTAATGCTGCCCATGGGCCTCTGACTTAGCATCACATGCTGTTAAGAAATATCTCTCAGGCATGCCGGTTTCCTCACGATGTTTTTTGTTTTTTTTGATATCCTGTTTTTCATATTCATTTCATAAAATCAAAATCATAATATTTCTTGCTACGCCTAACAGAAAAACTAAAGCAAAAACGTACCGGTACAAAATAATACAAAACTTATATTGTTTTTTCATCCTCCAAGGAATATTCGGAACTATAGCGGAAGCCCCAAGCGGTTTTCATATGAATATAAAAACAGGGGGACGCTTTTCAAAATTGAATTTGTAACTGGTTCAAGGGAAACTGTGTTACGCAAGTACTCTAGGGTATCTAAGTTTTAAACTTCAATGTGTAAAAATTATAATCCCTATTTTAGTAACAAAAAACAAAATATCATCACGCCTGAATTCTGGAAAATGTAAGGCAGAGTTGTTCCTGTAGCAGGTAAGGTACATATTACATAGGACTTCATAACAGGTGAAATATGGGTTTACCAAACTCAAACCTCAAAGCATTTATTTCAAATAAACCAATTACAGGCACTTTTGAATTGACAAGGGGTCGGTCAGTCAGAAAGATGAAGCTAGTTGCCCATTCCAAAGCAGTAAGTACTGTAAAATGTTGATGACCTTCTACTAAGGGGGCTCAGTGGTAGAGCGTGTAATCTGTGTGTATTGGGATGTTCTACGCTATGAAACAAACACACATGACGAGAAACACCACATATATTATAACGAACACATCTGCCAAGCCCCGTGGCCCAAGTCGGTCTGTCACTTGTACAAAAAACTATCAACTAGTTTAAATATAATTTAAAGGTTCGAATGACGTCAGATTATTACCAGCCATGTTCAACATAAGGTTTCACTCAGGCTCTACAGTACCTATGGAGAAGAATGGGCAAGCAACTCCACGGTCACTCTTTTATTACAAAATATGGTATTATACAGTGTGTTGGGTTAAATGAGGGACATTCTTTCAGGGGGTATATTACTCATAAAAATTAAAAACTTCAACAGTGGGACAAACTCTGAAATATGAAAAAAAAATCAACCGTTCAGTACATTTATGTTCGCATAATTCGTCAAAATATATGGAACAGTTGTTTTTCTTTTTTATATGTTCCCTGTATGTGACAAAACACATGGTAAATATACCCTATATTCGCTATTATTATTTTGACCTCATTGCTCATTCTGAAGCATTCCATGTTTTGGTGTTGAGCTAAAAAGCAACAAACCTGACTGTAGTAAGAATACCATTTTATGTACAGACGCCATCATATCAAGCTATTCCTAACTGTAAAATTTTCACAACTGAAAATAAACCATATGGTTTTGTAATAAAGTTAAAAAACGATCAAACAAATTTGACAGATTGCGGTAACTTTGTGCTGGTTTCTGTACCGAGTTCACTGCTCCACGTAAGCTGATTAAGTGATCATGATTTGATCTATCTCAGGACCTGAAGTTACCACGTCTACACATTTGCAAAATGAAAGTTATGAACTTTAAATTACAGTTTTTTACAGCATTTACAGCACATGAAGACTGCCCATGAAGTCTGTAAAATTTTCTCAATTGAAAATGAACCTTATGACTTTGCAATAAAGTTTAAATACTCATTAATCAATCAATCTTTATTTGTGAACACTGGGTTTTAGTCAGTAAGAGTCTGACACTCCCTTCCGCTCCACCCAGAGCGGGAGCAGTCATTCGATGATTTCCAAGCCTTAAAAAAAAAAAAGGTCAAATTTCTTTGATAGTAGGTCTTATAGACACATTTTAGTCGAGCTCTATGTGACAGTCCACTGATGCTAAGCTATGTAGCAGGCTAGTAAGTTGGGCAATGAAGATGCGCCGCTGCTCTACACATAGCTACACCACTCGCGACGATCCATAGCACGCACCTAGATCATGCATCCATCCACATAAAAAACATAGCTTATCAGAACCCGTTTCCACCAGAGCTATGCAATATGGACCAAGAATATGATTGGTGGATATTAACCGCATCCATAGCAACGTAGCATAGCATATCTCTAGTGGAAAGACACCCTAATTCGGATAGCTTTTTAAGTAAGGCAAAAACATTTTTTGATTGATTTAATTAAACTACTACTACTACTACACTGATACTTTGATACAGAGGCTCAAAAAGAAATACCCAAAATTTACAGTTTCCTTTATCAATGTTATAGAAACCCCACTAAATTACTTTATAAAGACAATCTTCTGGAATCAGCTGTTGGATGTCAACAGGGTGACCCTCTTGGGCCAGTCATTTTCAGTTTGGCAATAAATCCAATTATTCGACAACTAAATTCTAAATTCAACGTATGGTATTTGGATGATGGAACCCTGGGAGGTGATGTAGACACTGTTTTAGAAGATTTAACTTTTTTAAGAGAAAAATTTAATCTCATTGGCCTAGACCTTAACCTTTCTAAATGTGAAATTTACCTTCCCCAAACTACTGACAGACAGACTACCATTACAAAATTTAATTCCATAGCTCCAAGTATTAAAATAACGGCAAAGAACTCTCTTCATCTCCTGGGGTCCCCAATTTTTGACGAATCTTTTCCAACTTTCATTGAAGAGAAAATTCAAAATTTTAATAACGTGTCGGAAAGACTTTTCAAAATTAACATCCATTCAGCCTTCACACTCCTTCGATACTGTTGTTTTGGTCCAAAATTTACATATAGCCTTCGTTCCTCCCCTCTTTGGAAGCATCCACAACTTTTAGAAAAAGTAGACCAAATTATTAGAAATACTCTAACTTCGATGCTAAATGTGGCCCTGGACGACCGAGCGTGGCAGCAAGCCACACTCCCCATTCGCCTGGGTGGTCTCGGTGTCCGCAAAATTTCAAGTATAAGTTTACCGGCCTTCCTCTCCTCGGTCCACAGTACCGATAAATTAACCAGGAATATTTTATCATCCTCACTGGTAAATTTTGAAGTACCGTGTTTGTCCGATGCGTTGAACGCTTGGAAAATGGCTTGTCCCAATACGGATTTGCCCGACAACCTGTCCTCCCAGAGACAGTGGGACGTGCCACTCTGCAGTATTATACGGGATAACCTAGTAAACACGTCACCTAATACTGTTGAGCGTGCCCGTCTGCTGGCTGTGGGAGAATGGGAGTCAGGCTTGTGGCTTCAGGCGCTCCCGTCATCCACCATAGGCACTATGATGGATGACTCATCGTTTCGGCTCGCTACGTGTCTCCGCTTGGGCGCACCTTGTGTTGCTCCGCATCGGTGTCACTGCGGTGAAGCTGTTGACAGTCTCGGGCACCATGGCCTGTCCTGCGGCAGGAGTGCAGGTCGCATATCACGTCACGCCAGCATCAACGACATTATTCGTCGAGCCCTTGCCACCGCCGGCGTACCAGCGGTATTAGAACCAAACGGCTTGGTACGTGACGATGGTAAGCGACCAGACGGAATGACTTTGTTGCCTTGGAAGGTGGGTAGGCCTCTGGTGTGGGACGCAACCTGTGTCGACACCCTTGCGCCATCTCATGTTCTTAGCACGGCGGGCTGTGCTGGCGCCGCTGCTGCCGCTGCTGAGACCCTCAAGCGGCGTAAATACAGTAACCTGATGTGTAACTACAGATTTGAGCCGTTTGGGGTCGAAACTCTAGGGTCATGGGGCCCGAGTGCGCAACTCCTTTTTAAGGAAATTTCTCGCCGATTGGTCGACACTTCGCGTGACCAGAGGGCTGGATTGTTCTTTGGCCAAAGAATTAGCATTGCCATTCAACGTGGCAATGCTGCCAGTCTTCTGGGCACGTTTCCTGATGACAGCGATGCGGATGAGTACTTCGACGCCTAAGTGTCCTTTTTGTCTTTTTTTTTGATTTTTTGGAAATATAGTTAGTTAGATAGTCTTTTAATTTAAGTATGTATAAGTTTTTATTGTATTAGATTGTAGTAGTGTCTTAAAATTAGGGTTAACAAATAAAGAACCTAATATTTTGCGAGGATATAATTGTAAAATTGGAATTAATGTTAATAAGTATTCCATTTGATTGAAAAATCCGTGACGTCACTTTTGAATATGCCATAAAAATACTACCCTGTCAAATACCCAATTGTGTAGTAATTTAAGTTTAATTAAAGATTGGAAAAGTATTAAGATTTAAAAAGCTTGCATCTCATACTTTTTACTATGATTGAATATCTCTCCAATGATCACTGGACTATGATTTTGATTTAAATTAATATAAGTTAGTAATTAGAGACTCCAATATTTTTTAATTAAACCGAATCCTTTAGAATTTGTTTTGACAGTCCTAGGTGAAAAATCTTCGTCTATGGTAATTCTAGAATTGATTAAAACTTGAAATCGAATCATAAATAATATTCTAGTTTTTTAGGATTCCAATCCGTTTTAACCTTTGGAAAGCCCGAGCATAAACGCATGAGCGTGCTTTCTACGCCAAGCCTTAAAAAAATAAAAAATAAGCGGGATTGTCCGAAAGGGTTACCACTACCCCGCAACATAAAGGGCTAAGGAAGGAACATGGAAGGGTTTTAGTCAGTAAGAGTCTGACACTCCCTTCTACTCCACCTAGAGCGGGAGAAGTCATTGGATGATTTCCCAGCCTTAAAATAAAAAAAAGCCTTAAAAAATATACAAATAATTTCTAGAATTTTTTTGGCCCAAATTTTATGTATTTTCTACGTTCTTCCCCTTTATGGAAGCAACCTCATCTCTTGGACAAAATTGACCAAATTATTCGCAGCACATTAACATCCATTTTAAATGTGGCCTTGGACGACCGAGCGTGGCTGCAAGCCACACTGCCCATTCGTTTTGGCGGCCTCGGCGTCCGCAAAATTAACAGTATTAGCTTAGCGGCGTTCCTGTCCTCTGTCCACAGCACTGAAAAGTTGACCGGGAAAATTTTAGCACCTTCCCTGGTTGATTCTGAAGTGCCGTGTTTGACCGACGCTGTGAACGCTTGGAAAATGGCTTGCCCAAACACTGATCGGCCCGTGAACCCATCTTCCCAGAGGCAGTGGGATGAGCCGCTCTGCAGGTTGGTACGGAATAATCTTATTAATACGTCCACCAATACTGCTGAGCGTGCCCGCCTGCTGGCTGTGGGTGAGTGGGAGTCGGGCCTCTGGCTTCAGGCACTACCGTCACCCAACATAGGTACCATGCTGTGTGACACCACCTTCCGGGTCGCTACCTGTCTGCGTCTAGGCGCTCCTTGCGTGGCTCCGCATCGCTGCCAATGCGGTGAAGATGTCGACTGCCTCGGACACCATGGCCTATCCTGCAGTAAGAGTGCAGGCCGGTTAGCACGGCAAGCCAGCATCAATGACATCATCCGTCGTGCTCTTGTCACCGCCGAGGTGCCAGCTGTTTTAGAACCTAAGGGCTTGGCACGCGACGATGGGAAGAGACCAGACGGAATGACACTGATGCCTTGGAAGGTGGGTAGGCCTTTGGTGTGGGACGCAACGTGTGTCGACACCCTTGCGCCATCCCACCTTTCTAGTACGGCGGGCTGTGCTGGTGCAGCCGCTGCAGGTGCAGAAAACCTCAAACGGCGCAAATACTCCAACCTTATTGGGACTTACATGTTCGAGCCGTATGGGGTTGAAACACTAGGGCCATGGGGTCCGAGTGCACACTACGTTTTCCGAGACATCGCCAAGCGGTTGATCGACTCTTCACGCGACCAGAGGGCTGGCCTATTTTTTGGTCAAAGAATCAGCATTGCCATACAACGCGGCAATGCTGCCAGCCTTTTGGGAACTTTTCCTGTTGACAGCGATGTGGACGAATTTTTTGATGCTCTTTGATTATATACTTATTATTTCTGTATATATTACTATGAATAATTTCTTTTTCTTATCATAAATTACCCAATTTCCATGGTGTCTTTTAATTTGTTTCATGTCTTTAAATACATACGAGAGCTTCAATTTTTAAGATATCTATTTAAACCTTCGATCAATAATACACATTTAAACACTAGTAATGATTTAATAATTTATTTCGTGTTATAGTGTTGTTGCCAAAGTCACATATTTGTGTCGTTGGCGTACAGAGCATGCGTTTGCTTGTTAACGTATATGCGACAAAAGATTAAACATTGCCCAGCTCACTATCCCGTTCAGACAATGGCCCATTCCCCGCCAGTAACCACTTAGTACTTTAACTCTTTGTCCTCTAAAACCTCTAAAATACAACGACACAGACATCTTTAGAACTTAACTAGACACATTATCATGTTTAAAATAACAACTCTTAACAAATTTACATTCGCTGAGGGAGTAACTATGCATTTTGTAACAGAGCTCCCGGCGGAATCGTTCGCCGGTCTAATGTTTGGTCTTATCTAAAATTGGTTGACATGACTGTGTATTGTGCTGAGGAGGTTAGGGAATGCTTAGAAATGTAGTAAATTTCGTTAGATAGAATAATTTTATGAGGTTTTACTTTATTGAGCGTTATTAGTCAGTTGTGGTTTGAAGCATACATATCACGTTGCCTGTCCAGAGTACTTTGGATAAGGTTGTCGTGACGTCCAATTTTTTTTTTCGGCCAAACTGTTTCATTTTATGTACTTACAAAGAATTTACAAATATTTTCAATAAAACTTTTGAATTTACTGAAATTCATTGTCTACAAAACCCCATTCAAAAGGAATAGGCTCGTGCATTACCGATAAAGCACGGACGTCACAGCAGCAGCCAAAAATGGATTATAATTATATAATGCACGGACAGGCAACGTGATATTATAGTCATAGTCTTCTTTTTTTTTTTGAAGGTGGGAAATCATTAAATGATCCCCGCCGTTCTGGGTCTAGCGGAAGGGAGTGTCAGGCTCTTACTGACTAAAACCCATCCATGTTCCTTTCTTAGCCCTTTATGTTCCGGGGTAGCGATAACGGTTTGGCCCTTCCTTAATGCTGACATTTCTTTGAGGCGCGCTTGGAACACGTACGGACCCATTACTCATCGCCTGCAGGCCCGCATTCTCAATCATCTAACGTAGTCAATGGTATTTTTTAATTTAAAATTATATGATTGCCGGTTTTTACCAGGAAAATTGCAAGCGTGGATTACACGGGCGAACATCTATTGCGTGATACGTAAGCCCCCGATACATGCGGCTCCGAATTGCAGCGCTCAAGTGATAATTGATGACTTGACATTTTTAGTAATCATTATCGAATGCCGAATTTTTGCACTAACACGAACATTATAATTTGAATAATTACTAACAAAATATTTTTATATTGACACATGACATAATTACAATCGAATGTGCCTGTAGTATAACATCATGGTTTAATTAGATATTATTTATTTCTCCCGTTTTTACCACTTGTACATAATGTATATATTTTTTAGTTTTAGGTTGTATATAGTAAATAATTCTTCATGTAATTTGCTAATAACTAATAAAATTATACATATAGATACTTTCCGTACCTACCTACTCTTGCGTCATCACACCCTTCAGCACTATAAAATTATTCTGAAAACATCAAAGTAACTGTAAGCCATTCTAGTTTCGTATTCATTGGGATACTTATCTAGCAGCAGCGAGTACCAAAACTTCCAACAAAACTCACTTCACCGATGCAATGTTATAAATCAAAATGTCCACCGAATTTTGTACACAAGGTCACAACTCACCCATCATGCGGCCACAAAAGAATGCCGAGCCGTAAATAAAACCTCATGCAATGCAAAAACTTGGTGAAGCCAGTGGGCATAAAATCCTGCTGACGTAAAGGACGTTTTACTGCCCCCTGGCCGTGTAAAGTGGGCGGAGAGCTTACTATGATGTTTTGTAACGTGATTTCTAGGTTAGAAAGTACTCCTTTTTGCACTAATGCTGAATGAAGCGGTGTTCTTTAAGGAATTAATGATATCTTGAACTCAAATTCAAAGCATTTATTTTAAAATAAACCAATTACAGGAACTTTTGAATTGTTAAGGGATCGGTCAGTGAGAAAGATGAAGCTAGTTGCCCATTCCAAAGCAGTAGGTGTACCTATGGAAAAGAACGGGCAAGAAACTCCAAGGACACTCTTTTAAATCAAAGGTTACAAAAACTGGAATACATCATTCGTGTCGAAATATACATGATTGAAGTAAAGTCGCGATCGTATCAAGTTAAATCAAGCTCCCCTCCAAATAACTGTTTTAATGTTTACCGTCACATGCTTAAAAAGAGTTGGTATGTAGTTGCAGGTGTTCCCGATCCAGCTGCCTCTTGCTGTGCCCTTAGCGTGTCGTAGTCGCTTAGTTTGTAAGTTTATTTTAAGCCCTGTCTGGAGGCTACAATTCTTTTGTGCCATCAACAGGCAAGTCCGGTTAAGCAGTAGACAACCCTATGGTTGAACTGCGAGATGCCATTATCAAAAAAAAAAATGCAGGTATTCTTCTTCAGTAGCAGGCGCAGCAACATGCGTTGTGAGTCCTGGTGGCGCTTTGTATTTTTTTTTAACACCTACTGTCAAACCTTTTGAATTTTGGAGGGGCGGGCCATGTTTTCGTAGTTTATCTCTATCTACACTGAAATTATTCTTCTTTACAGACAAATTCATGCCTGAAAAGCGACAAAATCGTGAGAAGCAAAGTGAGTTTCAATCGAGTACCAGCAGTAAGTTAACTAAATATGAATCCAGTTGACAGGTACCAAAGGATTCAATTTGTGAGTAATATTCAATTTTGTACGTCAAGAGTGCCTGTAGGACTATCGACTACCCAGCGAAGTATGCGTGCTATATTTTTAATAATGAACTTTTTTATTGGATGGTGCGAGACGGAAATATGATTGGATGGTGCTTAAAAATGGGTTGTTTCATTTGTCAAACGACAGATATCTTCACAGTACACTGGCTTTTGTTTCCGGAAATTGTGCTTCTACTGTTCCGAGGTTGAAATATTGTCAGTTATGTTTACGTCCCATGTGTTAAGGGACGAGCCAATAGTTTCGACCAAACATAATATACAGACTTCGGGCTGCTACTGAGAAATTTCTAATGACAATTCCAATAACACTTTGCCTGGCGAGGCAGTAGAAAGAATACAAATGAAAAAAATTGATATTAAAAAAAAAAAAAAAAAAAACTTTTCAGACAGACAGTATTACAGTCCACTGCTTCAATAAACTCAAACTCAAAGCATTTATTTCTAATAAACCGATTACAGGCACTTTTGAATTGTCAAGGGTCAGTAAGAAGGACGGAGCTCGTTGCCCGATCCAAATCGAAGTTAGTAACTATGGCGAAGAACGAGCAAGAAACTCCACGGATACTCTTTTATATACAGGGTGCCCATGAAAATTCATGGGCATTATTTTAAGGGATACTCATCATTATGGCATATGGGAACTACGGGAACAAATCTAAAATCGCGAAAAAAAAAATCTGCTGTTCCCTACATTTTTACGAGTTAATGGGAGCATAATTATTATGTATGGAACAGTTGATATTTATTCGCGATTTCAGATTTGTACTTATAGTGAAAGTTGTTCATAATGATGAGTAGTATCAAAGCTAATCAGTAAAACTATTGACATCAATACTTTATAGACCGTAATACCATAAATAAAAGTCGTAAACTCAAGTACTCATAAAAATAAAAACGATGCAAGTTTGTCTCATTTTCTTCAGCTAATTTACTTAAGGACATCTCTCGTTGTTGAGGGTATAAAAATAAATATTTTATTTAGAAACTTCAATTAAAGTTGAGAGATGAGACTTTGAGGGGTAATTTCTTTTTTGTGTGTGTTTTTGGATTAAATAAAGCCGTATAATTTGCCTTTCGTCAACATAGTCTGGATAATAGGAGGTACATAAACCATTATAACCTACTAGAGTGCCTCGGTAGTCTGATGGTCGCAAGTGCTACTGCTGATTAGGAAGGTTCGATTCCTCGGTCGGGTAAAGTGTTATTGGATTTTTATTAGGAATTTCTCAGTAGCACCGTAACGACTGTCAATGATCCACAAATGACAGCCGGGACCAACAGTACGCAGAACGTGCTTTTCGAGTCACCGGGAAGCCTCGATATGTAAATATGGTCAACCATCCCCAGACCAACCTCGGCAAGCGTAGCTTAACCTGAAGGATCAACCCGTGCGGTTGATTTTACTTGGCCACGAACTCCTCAAATTAGGTACTACTTATTGATATAAGTAGTACCTAATTTCCATGATTTAAATAATAGCCTCTGATCCCGCCATGACGTACTAAAGAAATAGTATGTGGATTGCCGGCAATCCCGCGAGATATTTCTCAACAGCTTGTGATGCTAAGTCAGAGGCCCATGGGCTGCATTAAAACTCTGACACCAGGTAAGTTACTAACCACACGAAAAGAAGAGGAGTATGTGGATTCAGTAAAAATTAATAGGTACATTTATGTTTTTTTAAATTGGAACCTTATTGCGTTTAATTAATTGCTGCATACCACAATACCTACCTGCAATTCCTCCGGTATTAGGGTTAAGAAGCGCCTATTGTACGACTTACAAGTATTTGTTTCGGGTCTGGGTGTTTGTCTATCCATAATATGTAGGTATTTACAACAAAAAAAAAGTAACTATATAAGTACTCGTAGTTTATCAGCCATCTCGATACCAAACACACGCATTAGGTAGCTTAGCTTGGGACTATATGGCGTTGTGTGAAATGTCAAAGGATATTATATTATATTATGACGTAGTAATGCGTTTCTGTAGCGCTTTAGGGAAATTTTCTGAGGCTCGTGTCGATGATGCGTTTACCCATCATCTCCTTCTAACCTAACTAGTCCAAGTTGGTAGTTGCCCAAAGTTCCGAGCTTGCTTCGCTCCCTCTTACGTCCTAAATTCTCCTAGTACAGTAATAGTGCGTTTTGTTCTAACCTCACTTATCCGAACCTAATAAAAATATAAAAAAACATCCAAAAACCATTAATTTATTCTCTTTATTAGTTTAGATTCAGTATTTCCAACTCACCAAAGACTTGCTCGACTTGCACCTAACGCCGTCAGTGCATAATATATGCACAACTTTTGTCTACAACACTGTTTTGCAAGGCAAATGCTTCTAAATGCCTCTTGACTCCGCTTTGTAGTAAACGCTACAGTTGAAAGTAGTATTAGTCTTTAAATGTGGAGTGGGCTTTATTTATTATAGCTTTTTTATTTTTTCTTCTGTACCTCCGCTTTTGGTATTTTTTTTTAATTTTTCTTTTTTTTTCCGAAATGGCTAGAACTGTGATGATTTGACGTGATGACTTATGGTGGCAAGCGGCAGCTATTTGTGAATATAGTGTAAGAACAAACAGACAGTAATTTTTTTGAGGGTCGGCAATCATCAAGTGACTCCAACCGCTCTGGGTGGAGCGGAAGGGAGTATCTGACTAAAACCCATCCATGTTCCTTCATTAGCGTTTTATTTTCTGGGGTAGCCGAAACCCTTTTGGACAATGCCGCTGAACAATACAGAGTGCTTACGTTGCACTTAAGTAAGCTTCGCCTATTACTAAAAAACTGGCAAAGTGCGAGTCGGACTCGTGCACGAAGGGTGCCGTCATCACTACATAGTATAAAACAAAGTCGCTTTCTCTGTCCCTATATCCTATAAATAAATAATATACTTAGACATGTCACACAACGCCATATCGTCCCAAGCTAAGCAACCTAATGCTTGTGTTATGGTGACGAGATTGCTGATAAACTATTTATATACATTTGTTTTTTGTAAATACATACATATTATAGATAGAAAACACCCAGACTCGTAACAAATACTTGCAGGTCGTACAAATATTTGTTCCGTGCGGGAATCGAACCCGCGTCATAGTGCGCAGCAGTCAATCGCTCAACCACTGCGCCAACCGTGTCGTCAAATACATCATCTGTGTAAATTTCAACTGTCTAACTATCACGGTTCTTGAAATACAGCCTCGTGAGAGACGGACGGAGCGAAGTCTTAGTAATAGGGTCCCGGAACCCTAAAAAGAGCACGAATTTATTCTCACACTCATATTTGCATGCTGAAGTATTTTGCATTGCAAATTCAGTAAAATTCTAAGTCTTCACTTCAGTTTTAACGAAATATCTTAGTTCCTAAGTTACTTTCAACTAAAGTTTTCATGCAAAGCTTTGCTTAAAACTAGTACAGGGTTTTCCAAGGGTTTCCACCTCGGTGGCTTCGTCAACAAGTAAAATTGTCGCATTTGCGATTTGGTTATGGAAAATTTTATGAAAAGGATATGGTCCTGTCAGCGTGGTCGTGGTTGTCATTTGCCTGATGTTATTTTCCACTTTTAACGAAATACCTTCCTCTTTATAATGAAATAAACATCCGATCATTCATGCAGAGTAGATACGACAGAGGGGCTTTCCTTTAAACAGCTTATACTAGGGACCATTTTTAAGCTCTGTACCAAAAATCAATTAAGTAGTTTAGTCGCAAATGTTTTTTTAAGTTTTTGCCCCGTTTGAACACGATGTATCTTTCCTAACAGCGGTCCGGCGCGCGCGCATCGGTGCCGCTGAGTTACAAAGTCAGTTTTTATTTACAACGGGTGGTTGCATTTTACTCTGATTTGTAAGCTATTTAGTTTGTTTGAAAAAATAAAAACCTCATTTTTGGTGCTTTTTATTTTTATACCGTACCGAGTTAATACTAAACACGTATAGTATACGTAGTGTAATTTAATGCCCCTCTGTCATATCAACTCAGTATAACAAAGTGGCATTTTTCTTTGAATATAAAAATAACACCTCTTATCCCAAAAAACCAGTTGTCCTTTAGTGCAGTGATTGCAAAGTTTGGTGTTAGAGTGTAGGGTCTTGAGTTTGGTTGCTAGCGACCTGTTTTACCTCCTTTGGAAAACTTCTGCTTAACATAACTGCCACGTTTTTGATCCCATTTTGTATGTAGGCCATGACCTATCCTGACACAGTGAATTAGACCCATTGTTGACACTCTAGGGTATCAACGAGATGGTAAGAATCAACTGGTATAATTATTTTTTTTTGTTTTCATTTTTCATAATAATTAGACGAAGTCACGATTATTAATGTAAAACACCCTTACGTAAATACGACAACGTCACATTGTCTTAGCCTTAAATTTGAATGGGTGGTTTGAATAAAATCTCGTATAATTATCAGTGATACATACTTAAATGTTTGACCTAAATTAATTATGATTGATAATATCTTCGAAACTATGCATTTTTGGACCACGTACTCCAGAACTTTTTGTATTATTTTTACTTATAGAATATAAATAGCTTGGGAAATCATTAAATGAGAGCGTGTAAGAAGAAGCTTGTGTCAAGGGCCACGGGAACTCTTTCGGACAAAAAGCGACCTTGGCAGGCATGGGCTTTAGCGGACCCAATCAGTTTACTAAACACTCTGGTTAAAACTTATAGGATTGAAGGCAAGCTATACAGGGTAAAATTGAATTAAAAAAAACAGTTATCCTTACATTTTACTCGCATAACTCGTCAAAAAGGGAACAGTTGTTTTTTGTGATTTCAGATTTGTTTCCATAGTGAAAGTTGTTTATGATAATGACCCAATGACCCCTTAAAATGATGGCTATGAAATCAATTTCATCCTGTATAATGTTCTTATATCTTTCTCTCAAATACCTTTCAGTAAATAACCAGGTAGGTGATCACCAAGTATCAACAGCTACATCGACAATTTCGCCTCATGAATTTTAAAAAGAAAATTTCCCTTCGTCTCACCTGTTGCATGACAGGCGAACTTCAGAAGTTAAAAAGTGTGGGGTAGAGTTAAGGAGCAGCAGTGATAGTCTAGTGGTGTGACCGTCGGACTGCCGAGTCTTAGGTCTCGAGTTCGAACCCAAGGCACGCCACCCAGGCCACCTTTGATTTTACAGATTCATGTGCGTATTGTACAATTATCAGTTGCTTAAAATCGCTGAAGGAAAACATCATGTCTCATAGATATTTCTCAACAGCATGTGAAGCTAAGTCAGAGTTCCATGAGCACCACAAAAACTCTGACACCAGGTTAGTTAATAACCACACGAAAAGAAGAAGAAGAGTTCAGGATCCTACTCAACATCAGCCTTCAGCAGTGCAATTGCGCAACATTCAGCTCGATTTTCGGCAACTTTCATCCACTTGTACCCCGATCGCGTAACTGCGCGGTGCAGGAGGGGTATGGTATCGCAATGCTCACCTCACTGATTCGTTAATTTGTGACAACTGTCCCCTTCCCGTACCACGCAGCTATTTCAGGCAAGGTCTCGGTAAAGCGGTCGAGCTATACTACCAGTCATCTTGTGAAGATTATCGCTCCACCAAGCCTGAGGCGTCCTACCGTATGACGATTTGCGGGCTCAATGGCCGGACCAGTGCCACTTTAGCTTGGTAATCTGGGTGCTCTCCAGAAGGTGAAGCCTGACTGATGTGTTCACAGATAAATGGAAGAAGATCTTGTTAGTGTTTTGAGTATTGTGAGTTGAGCGTATGACTAATATACTTTTTTTTAACTACACATATATGTGTTATGTATCAGCGGGATTGTCCGAAAGGGTTACCGCTACCGCGCAACACAAAAGCCTGAGGAAGGAACATGGATGGGTTTTAGTCAGTAAGGGTCTGACACTCCCTTCCGCTCCACCCAGAGCAGGAGCTTATATACTAATACGTATACTTTGTTATTGTTCTCAAGTAATATCAGCGTGTTTAACTATAAAAATTGGCCTTGGCCGTTTTATGTTAAATGAATCAATACTTTTGGCAAGTATTTACTACTCACCATCGTTTCTCTTTTGTTTATCCTTAACTAGCTTCTGCCAGCGGCTTCGCCTGCGTGGATGTTGGAAATGATCCCAAGGGAACGTACTACTGGGATACAAAAGCATCCTATGTGTTAATTCAGGTCATAAACTACCTCTGTGCCAAATTTCATTCTGATCTGTTCAGCCGCTTGAGCGTGAAGAACGGACAAACATACAAACTCACACACACACTCACTCACAAATTTTCACCTTATAATATTAGTGTGATAAGACTTTTGTCATTCCACTTCTCAGCGCCATCAGCGCGGTAGGTCAAGAGAGCTCAGCGCTGCATCTATTGTGATTCTATTTATGTTCAGCGCCTGTGGAGTATTGAATTTTCTAGAGTACATCTTTGAGGAGGGATTATTGGGAAAGGCGTTGGTTGTGAGGTCTTTGTATATCTGCGGGTGTGATAGGATACGGCTGAATGGTTTTGTGAGATTTTAGGTATAATTTTCATTTCGAGAAACAGTTGACAAAAACATCTATAATATTACTAGCTGACCCAACAGACGTTGTCCTGTCTTAACAGGATACCTACCCTACCTACCCTACCTACTCTACCTACCATACCTACCCTACTTACCCTACCTACCTACCCTACCTACCTTTTTTCACCTTTTAAACCTTCCCTGGACTACGACAAACATTTCAAGACCAAAATCAGCTAAATCGGCCCAGCCGTTCTCGAGTTTTAGCGCGACTAACGAACAGCAATTGATTTATATATATACGTATATAGATACCTAATTATCATTGTTGGATTCTAATCCAAAAATCGATCTGCTCGCGGATGAATGGATGAAGGTTTTACTGGCAAGTCAGTTAGTTGTATTAGAGTAGGGATTTTCTTTTTGTGTTTCCTGATATTTATATTTTCTTTTGTATATGCCTTTAATTGACGAGCTCGTGGCTTACTAATAACAGCCGCACAGGTCGATCCACCAGGTTAAGCTACGCGTGCCAGGGTTGGACGTGGATGAGTGACTATCTTTACATACCGAGACTCCTCCGCGCCCCGGAAAGCACGTAAAGCCGTTGGTCCCGGCAGTCATTTGTGCATCTTTGACAGTCGTTACGGGTCGTCAGAAGCCCGAAAATCTGACAGCCAGTCTTACCAAGGGGTATCGTATTACCCAGTTACTGGATTGTGGAGGTCAGATAGGCAGTCGCTCCATGCAAAATACTGGTATTCAGCTGCATCCGGTTAGACTGGAAGCCGACCCCAACATAGTTGGGAAAAGGCTAGGCAGATTGATGTGCCCTTAACACTTTCACTGCCAAGCACCCGGCTCCCGGGTTCAACAATAATTTGTTTCCGTGCCCACAACGCGGCTCCCGCGTCCTACATATAAATTGATGTATGTATGTGGCTTGTGACCACAGAACAGTTAAAGAGCTTGTGACCATGCTCAGCACCCGCCTACCGGGTGCAAATTAAAACGTGCTACTAGGGTTGCCAGACATAAGTTGAAAATAGTTTGAACTGGGCAGTGAAAGTGTTAATTATTAAAATTGGTCTAAAACCGTTTTAATTAAAGTTAAAGTAAAAAAAAATGAATTTAATAATCATTTGCAATCATCCAGTAGAAAGCAGTGGTGGCCGATCACGACCCTAACTTACGAATTGTAGGTCATGAGTTAAAACCCCGGCAGAAATTTTTCTTTGAGTAAATAATTTCATCACCAGAACTCTCAAACTGGTGAAAGAAAACATAGTAGGGAAACCGGCATGTTCTAGAACCAAAAATTCTAAGACATATGACATGGTTGGCGCAGTGGTTGAGCGATTGACTGCTGCGCACTATGTCGCGGGTTCAATTCCCACACGGAACAAATATTTGTACGACCTGCAAGTATTTGTTACGAGTCTGGGTGTTTTTCTATCTATAATATGTATGTATTTACAAAAAAAAATGTATATAAGTAGTTTATCAGCCATCTCGTTACCATAACACAAGCATTAGGTTGCTTAGCTTGGGACGATACGGCGTTGTGTGAAATGTCCAAGGATATTATTATTATTATTTTACCAACCCGCACTAAGCCCGCGTGTTGAATTATGGCCACTCTAACCGCGAGGAGGCCCGTGTCCCAGCGATGGGAGAATTATAGGATGCTAATCATACAATGAAAAAGCGTGGTTTACAATGCTCATTCCTTTGTAGCGGTTCACAACTTGGGCCGCCGCCTTACAATGCGTGTGAAATCGCGGACGCTTATGTTCTTGGGCAGCGGTCTTAAATCATACGATCCTTTGTTCGCCGAGGCACGCACACACGCTTACTTATCGGCGCATACGGTGCGCGCGGAGGGACTTCGCCAGTCTTACGCCAACGACCAAAACTATTGTACGCGCGCGTTAAACATTGCTTGTTGCTTGCATATTATTTTATAATATACTATTTCTATCTTCCATTTAATAATACTATTTATTTCTTCGAGTTTCGTTCTTCATTTCCTACCGCTTACTCGCTACACAGTCAAGCTATTGTGGACTCTAATCTCCTAGCAATAGGGTTTAGTTTCCTAAATTCAGTTAGTGGTTAGTGACACACCTACCCACTACACCTTCTTTGTATGTCTTCTACCGTGCAGCAGGAAGAATAGAAGAACAATATAACATTAAGCATAACATCACTAAGCGGGATTGTCCGAAAGGGTTACCGCTACCCCGGAACATAAAGGGCTACGGAAGGAGCATGGATGGATTTTAGTCAGTAAGAGACACTCCCTTCCGCTCCACCCAGAGCGGGAGCAGTCATTGGATGATTTCCCAGCCTTAAAAAAAAAAGCATAACATCACGCTTGTAATCCCTGAAGAGTTAAGCAGAGGTGTACTTATAGTGCACCCACATTTCGCCAGTTAGGTTTAAGTCCCATGTAATAGGGGGTCAAAGGCAAAGTCAAATCATTAATTTTAAATAGGCACAAGAAAGGCACTTTTGAACGACATAATGTAAATAGAATAGATTCTAGTCGCCCCTTCCAAAAGGTAGTTTCGTATCGAGAAGAATGGGCAAGAAACTCCACCGTTACTCTTTTAAAATGTTTTAGGTACGTGTACAATGTTTTGTATTCATGAATATTATAAAATTATATGAGAAGACGATGCACCCAGAATAAAGATACTACACCACAAAAGGTGAAAAGTAAATCAAATAAAACTATGGCAGGTGAAATTAATTATGTCATAAATACATGGTGTTCACTTATTTACAGGGGGTGAGCACTTACTACCAACCGGGCACAAAACCTGCTACTGCGAAAAATCCAATCACACTACCCGACCTGGGAATCAAACCCAGAACCTTATGCTCAGGAGCAGCGCTCACAACAACTAGACCAACAAGGAAGTCTCAGTAGATGGTTCTCAGGTATGACTAAAATAAAATGGTATTTAAATAAAGTGCTCCTCTAACGAAATCTGCTGACTTCCTTTGATAAAAAGTAGCTTCATTTAATAGCATTTACTATGCAAAGATAAAATAATAGGGAAGGGAGAAAAAAAATTAAAATGTACTACTTTTTCTATGTGTATCACAAAGCGGGGAGAGTGCACCACTTTGCGTCACAGCGCCCTTATGCCGTGAACTTAGTGTTGGGAAGTTCGGAATCCCGGAAAGGGGAGATACGCCGGGAATAATGTGGAACTTTGTACTAATCTGGTTTGAATTACACACATGGCTTTTGTCTCTTTTATTTTATTCTCAGACAGTGGTTTAATTGAAGCTCTTTGGTAGTCGATAATCTCAGGACTTAAGTCTTAGTGCTGATTGGAAATTCTCAAAATACCTACCCCAGTTTAAAGTCTTCATTTGTCTTTGCTCGTTCGGTTCGGCTCGTAATTTGAATTGTGGATTGAGGAGCCCTGTCTCGTATTTAAGCGCGGGTAGAATGTAGAAATTTTTAATCATACATAGTATAAAGCAAAGTCGCTTCCCGCGTCTGTCCTAATGTCTGTATGTATGCTTAGATCTTTAAAACTACATAACGGATTTTGATGTAGTTTTTTTTAATAGATAGAGTGATTCAAGAGGAATGTTTATGTGTTTAATTTGTCGACATATTATGCGGGCGAAGCCGCGGGCAGAAGCTAGTATGTTATAAAACACCTACTGAATGTGCAGGATTTTGGACTACTTAGAAGAGTTTTCTTCGTTTGACGCTATTGTTTTCCGATTTGGTCAACTACTTTAGTAGCTACATACATTTGTTTAATTGTGAGGCATGGCTTCTGAATCCATAAGGATAACATTTAATTGACTATACAAATCTGAGACCGAGCATTTGTTTTCCTAGTATTCGAAGTATGCCAAGATTATTCCTCGACATTATCGCGTCCCGGGATGAAAAATAAAGTAATAAATAAAGTCCCAGTTACTGACTGGGTTGTGGAGGTCAGAGAGGCAGTCGCTTTATGTAAAATACAGCTGCATCCGGTTAGACTGGAAGCTAACCCCAACATAGTTACGAAAGGACTCTGAAGATTTTTGTGGAGTCCCGGGACATAGTTTCGAATTTAACATTTTTGTAACGAAACTTGATTTATTTAAATCCCGGGACTATATACAACACTAAAGGCTGTCTCATTCCCAGCAGGACTGTAGGGCTCTTGTGTCGACGTTTTTCTTGAGCTCTGCTCTGTTATACCTTCTCACTTTATTCTCACAGAAGTAAATGATGCTTAATGCTGTTTTGGGGTTTTCTGCTGGCTTTCTCTTTGTTAGAGTAGTGGGAATTGTGAATGGCATAAAGGCGGTGTGTGTTGAAGTAGGTAAGAGGGAACGCGTGTCGTATGGTTGTTGTCGAATGCTGGAAGTGGTTATGATTTTCTTAAAAAGTTATTCCGTTTATGATGCCTTACAAAGTATGACATGCATGACGGGGTTGATATAGTCATGTGACATGTATGTTTTAAAAATCACACTATTATAGAGGCGTAGGTTTGTGAATGTATGTTTGTTAGTTCTTCACGCAAAAAGTACGTAACGGATCTGGATTAAATTTGGCACCGAGATAAATTATAACCTAGATTAACATATATTGATGAAAACCAAACTAAAATCAGTTTAATCCGGGATGCTACCAAAAACTCTTAATAGAAAAACCCAATCACACTTAGCCCGATCTGGAAATCGAACCCTGGACCTGGTGTTCAACAGTAATCCTTGCAACCACTCGACCAACGAGGAGAAGTGTGCGGGAATCTAATGAATTATGAAGAGTACCCATAAATAGACGATGAACAAAGAGTATGTATGTAAGTAAGTACACATAAACATATTCTTGAAGTAATAACTTACATAAAGATAAGTGCATTTCCACAATCCCCTTACAAAGTTAAGTTGGTAAAACTTAAAAACCTTCTAATGCACAAGACAGCCGTAAAGTTGAGTCGTTAGTAAGTATTTTACATAATACATAATACAACAGGTTTACTCAGAGTGCAGAGCGGTTCAAAACAAGCTTTTACATATTTGTTTTTACTTAGAATATATTTCTGAATCTTGCTCTTGCATGGGAAAATAGAAAAAATACTTTATTATGAGGTTAATGTAGGGTATGGATGGTGGCTCAAGAGAAAGATGTCTGGAAGGATTTGGGGGAGGCCTTTGCTCAGCAGTGGGACAGTGTAGGCTAAAAAAAAAAATTGTAGTGCATAGAGACCATCATTCTTGCATGCAGGGTTGTTTTTCTTAATCTGAATGTACAGTCACTAGCACAAGATAATACAGACTGTCAAATTTCATCAATCAATTTTGAACTTAACAATCAACGGTTTTAGGTTTAAAATAATTTGGAGAAATTTGATAGTTTGGTATAACTTGATGCGCTCTACTCCCAAAGTCCCGAAGACTACCCAAGTCGGCGTTTGCAAAAGAGTGAGTTGCGCCGTGTGACGGGTCGTTGAGCTCCCTTAAATAGGATTGAGCTACACGGTAACTGATGCGTGTATGCTGTCTAATGGGAGAGGTTAAGTTGACACAGGCACTTTCTTCAAAAGGCCCTTCCAATTTTCCGAAAGGGTTATCGCTACCCCGGAACATTAAGGGCTAAGGAAGGAACATGGATGGGTTTTAGTCAGTAAGAGTCTGACATTGCCTTCCGCTCTACCTAGAGCGGGAGCGAGGAGTCATTTGATGATTTACCATCATTAAAAAAGGCATGCCCATGCTTTGTCAGACTCACGTAAAATCCTTATAGTAAAATAATGTTTGGACTTCCATTTTATCGTACTCTTAATATTAGTAAGTGCTCAGTTTCATTTTTAACCGACTACATAAATGGAATAAGTTTAATATTCGGCTATTTGGTTGTTAGTTTGTTTTTAGTAACTGAAAACTGATCCCTTATAATTATATTGACTTAGTTAAAATTTATTGTAGTTTTTTCAAAGATTACTATTTTGAAAGCGACTTAAAACATTAAACCAAGTTTTTTTTTTTGTTTTCTGTGGACATATTTTAAACGCAAGTTTTCATCATGCAGTTTGAAGTAACTATTTGGTCAGGCGCTATTTTTGACAAGTTACAGTTAAATCCATTAATGTTAATCGTTTGCTAGGTCTTTTTCAATATTGTTAGGGTCATCTTCTAGACTAAACATATGGAGGTGAATACTAGTAATAGGATGGTAACTATGTTTTTCGTTTAGGAAATTGTCACGGACGTCCTGTGATGATTTCCCATCCTTAAAAAAAAGGCTGACCCTATTTTTTAAGGATGGGAAATCATCAAAATGACTCCTACCGCTC
The DNA here is from genome assembly GCA_951799385.1 of Hyppa rectilinea. NCBI lineage: Eukaryota > Metazoa > Arthropoda > Insecta > Lepidoptera > Noctuidae > Hyppa > Hyppa rectilinea. The sequence goes on along the minus strand of OX637321.1, from coordinate 14,023,768 downwards.
TAAGTGCAGCGGAAGGGAGTATCAGACTCTTACTGACAAACCCATCCATGTTTCTTCCTTAGCCCTTTATGTTCCGACCCTTTCGAACAATCACGCTGACTGTCTGTTAGACCTTTACTGAATCCATCCCGGTACCCTTCCAACTCCTGCACCGGGGACCATGGAATCAGGGTAACGTAGGAAGGCTTCTGACTACCAGAAGCCATTTTGCCTTCTGTCAGTCCATAAAACATCTCCAAAACTCACAAATTCCCTTTCTCCTAACAAGTTCACGTATTCACGGCTTCCATAAGTGGCTGACACGATCATCATCATTAATTTTCCAAGTCGTTTCTGCCTCCGTACAGACAGCTAAACATTTCCAAACTTCTGTAAAATGTTCGCGTTCAATTTTAATTAAGGAGCAAGGTGTTTTCTTAAATGTTATGAGTTCGATATATTACATGAGGTGTTGAAAGAAACTTGAGGTATTTAAGAGCCATATAACTTGGTTATTTATGGTGTATTTGCGACTAAATAAGTAGGTATCGTGACCAAATTAAACGGACATGCTAAATAGACTTCAGAGCTTATTAGCCAGTACCGTGATTCTTGCCAGCCCATATTACCTACTTGAGAAGAAAACTTCATATTAGAATTAAAAATTATATATTTTTACTTGTTTTGCAATTTGTAGTTGTATCAAGTGTTATCAAGGAGGAGTTCGTGACTAAGTACTAACAGCCTCACAGGTTGATCCACCAGGTTAAGCTACGCTTGCTGGGATTTCCCGTGGATGGGTGACCATCTTTACATACCGAGACTCCTCCGTGCCTCGGAAAGCACGTTAAGCCGTTGGTGCCGGCTGTCATTTGTGCTTTGACAGTCGTTACGGGTCGTCAGAAGCCCGAAAATCTGACAGCCAGTCTCACCAAGGAGTATTGTATTGCCCAGTTAAGTATGGGGTTGTGGAAGTCAGATAGGCAGTCGCTCCTTGTAAAATACTGGTATTCTGCTGCATCCGGTTAGACTGGAAGCCGACCCCAACATAGTTGGGAAAAGGCTAGGCAGATGATGATCAAATTTTATCAAGGTCAGGTTGCATGTTGCTCAAAATATAATCCGCGCCCGTAGCAAGTATGTATTAACAAAATTACTATCGCGAGAGTATCAATACAACTCTCTAATTTAGTTGACTATTTGACACAGTCAAAAATAAAATTTTAAATCACATAGAAAATAAAACTTCTAACACTATACAGAAATTAAATATTATGCGAAGATATAATTGTAAAATTGCATTTAATGCTAAAAAGTTGTACCCCAAAACGCCCACCCGTCACTACTTCCTAGTGGTTTAGCGTCCACTTCTCTTCGAGAGAATGACAGACAGGGCTACTGGGCAGTTGCCCATTAGCAAAGCAGTCTGTCATTCTCGCTTCATGCTCACTTCACCTAAGATTTCACTGTAATATTTTTATAGAAAACATCACCTGTACTTTACAGAATTACCAAGTCTCCATCGTGCGTTTACATTTATTTTTAACTAAAATAAATATATATTTATTACGTTCAGTAGTTGCCTACTAAATATTCGGCATAACTTATAATATGGATAGCAAAATATTCCTTTTGTCCTTACATGGGGTACAGGGGAATCTTTTACCCTATCAAAAAAAGGATCAAAGCCATTTCGTCCCCGTGTGTTTTATAGAAAATTAATAAAGCAAGAGCCTCCCTTACTTTATTAACTTCCACATGGCATTTTTGAACTACCATCATTCCTGACAATGTAATGTACTTATATTTGTTTATGCCTTCTTCTTCTTTTCGTGTGGTTAGTGACTAACCTGGTGTCAGAGTTTTTATGCTGCCCATGGGCCTCGGACTTAGCTTCACATGCTGTTGAGAAATATGTCTCAGACATGCTGGCTTCCTCACAATGTTGATTTGTTTATGTAGGTGCTAGTTATTTATTTATAAGTAGATATATTATTTAATTTAATAGGTACGTTGAAACTGTTTGTACTCCCCATCACTTGTCCCTAAACGTTCATTAGAAGACCAGTGTCAGACAGCACCTGTCTGGCATTAAAATGCTGAAATGAACCTTTTTGGCGCGGTCGTGAGGTACACTCTGTTATTGTTTAAACATTTTTTGTTATTTGTATTTTGTGTGTCACCGATTGTGTCCAATTAAATGCTTTTTCTTCCTTCTTCTTTGTTTAGATGAGAATAACTCGCTTAGGTGTCACTCTGAAAGCTAGTTTTTCAGAACTGTGGTAAGACCTGAATTTTTTGTTAGATTAGCTTGCTTTTTTAATAGGTGTGACCTTCGATCAATAGTGTATTTTTGATCGAAGGGTATGACGTATAAATTAAAACGTATAACTTAACGTATACAGTAAGAGTTTGACACTCCCGTCCGCTAAGGTATGCCATGATATACAAAAAAATATATAACTCACTCAATAAAATGAATATTGACATTGTCCAGATAGATGTTTTGTCTGTAGCTATACCGAAAAGCTTGTGGTATAAAGTCAGCTATGTACAGAAAAAAAGTAATGAAACAATTCCGGTTTAAAACTAGCCTTTGATGCGTAAAAGATAAAAAATCTACATTTCAAAGGTGGTATATTGTTTTCATTAGGGGTACAAAATTGCCAATTTAGAATGTAAGTAATGTACACACGAAATCATTTTTTTCCATATTTTTAATTTCCATTTTTTCTTTATGATAATACTGGTATTCCACAGAAGGTATTAAACCTGAAAAACATTACCTTCTTTCTAGCTCTGCCGCAGTCGAATACTTAAAACTAAAGTCTAAATAAGTAAGTGAAATTTTGTAGAGTAACTAGCTTTTGACAGCGGCTTCGCCCGCGTGTGTGTAGGAAATTATCCCACGGGAACCGTACATTTTTCAGGGATAAAAGTAGCTTATAAAAATGCTTTTCCAGACTATTATCTATCTTTGTGCCAAGTTTCATCCAGATCCGTTTAGTAGTTTTTGAGTTTATTCGTTACAAACATACATACAAATCTTTCCTCTTTGTAATATTAGTTTAGATTATTAAGAAACACAAAACCATTTACACAACCCAACTTCCTAACCTAACTAATAAGCGTGAAAGTGTGTGTGTTTGTTCGTTCGTTTGTTACGCTTTCCCGCTAAAACAGCTGAACGGATTTCGATGAACTTTGGCAGAACAGGATATATCCTGTTATAAATAGAAAAAAAAAAGAAATAGAAGAAGAATAAAGAAGAATCCAATAGTATACGTTTTATCTAAGTACTACGATCCCTAACGATAATCTGGCTTTATGCGGGTGAAGCCGCTGGCAAAAGCTACTCGTAGTTCTATAATAATACACGTCTTACAATTGAAATCACGTACACTCAGCTGCTTACATAAGTGGAGAGCTCACTGCGACATCGCCGCAGGATTTGGCAGGAAACTTCTGATTCGTCAAAGTGACACGAGTCGCGTTTGTAGGGTGAGCAGCGTTGCAAGCAAGTCAAAGATTTCAGTCAGACAGATTACTGTGAAATATGTTCTAGGCGATGTCTTGAGAAGTGTGCATGCTAGACATCTTAGAAGATTATTTACCAAGTAGTAAGGATATTTCTTTAAAAGTGCACCAGTATTTCAGAAAAATATTAATGAGATTAATGATTAATATTTCGACTTATTTAGAGAAAGCCGATTCGATTAAGGTTGTAACTTGAAATCATTCAATTTATTGACGATATTTAAATTATAAATTATATTATACAGTGTGTTAGGTTAAACTGGGGACATACTTTCAGGGGGTATAGTACTCATGAAAATGAACAACTTTGAGAATTGCACCAACTCTGAAATATGAAAAAAAAATCTGCTGTTCCATACGTTTTGACGAATAATGCGAACATAAATGTACTGAACACCAGAGTTTTTTCATATTAATTTCAGAGTTTGTGCCATAGTCAAACTTGTTCATTTGCATGAGTTAAGTACGTCCCTCGTTTAAACTAATACACTTTAAATAACGAATATAACGAAGAGATAATCCACACCTTGATCATAAAATCAAACCTACAAATAAAAAAATCCATATCCAGCCATAGTGATATGAATAAAATAACTTCAGCTTAGTACAAGCCACTTAAAAGCCATCACCTCTACTCAACAAGCGGACATTGCTGTCAAAGAAGTAATTCGACACGTGCCTATATTTTCCGCACTGATCGTACGTCTTTTAAAAGTGGTGTCTAAATAAGGGACCCATAAACTCATAAATACAGCTGATGAAGCTGAATGCAGCTTAACCAACTAACCATTGTAACAGGATTTTTTGCAGCGACCGGCGATGTGCCAGAAGCGAATCCCTTTTCTAAAACGAAAAAGTTAGATTTGGTTAGGTTAGAATATGACAAACAACGCACGAGCCGAGCGAGCGAAGCGAGCGTGCCGCGGCAGCGGCCGGCGATGTGCCAAAAGCGAATCGCTTTCGTAGTAGGAAACAGTTAAGTTAGGTTAGCTTACCCACATAATATTACATAATTATTAAACGAAACCCAACTAGATTTGGTAAACAATAAACAACTCAATGAATATTACGCAAACTAAAACATTCTGCAACTTAAAAGTTGGCATTTTAAAAAGTATCATTATGAAAAGCAGACCAAACGTACAGTTGGTAACTGTGAGGTTGGGAAACAAAACTAAATTATATGATAACCAGCTCTTTGACAGCGTGCAGCGTCACAAAAACGTAATCTACCGATCCTTTGAATACGAATCACGAAATAAATAAAATAACCAGGAACCACGCCAAAGTTACCATCTCACCTTTAGCAAGCGTGCAACGTTGTGGAGGCAATTGCTCGACACGTGCGCAACGTTGTCAAAGTAGTCACTCGACATGTGCCGACAGGTTATACGGTGTTGTACGTGTTGTAGGAAATTCTTTTACTTTGAAGACGGTTTGCTGATCGCATTTTTAAGGGTCGTAATATTGGTATTAAATTCAGCGGGTAGCTCTTATAAAACTGTAATATCTATTCATTTTGAGGAGCTCGTGGCTAAGTACTAACAGCCGCATAGGTCGATCCATCTAGTTAAGCTACGCTTGCCGGGGTTGGCCGTGGACGGATGACCATCTTTACACACCGAGACTCCTACGTGCCTCGGAAAGCACGTTAAGCCGCTGGTCCCGGCTGTCATTTGTGCATCTTTGACAGACGTTACGGGTCGTCAGAAGCCCGAAAATGACAGCCAGTCTTACCAAGGGGAATCGTATTGCCCAGTTAGTTGCTGGGTTGTGGAGGTCAGATAGGCAGACGCTCCATGTAAAATACTGGTATTCAGCTGCATCCGGTTCGACAGGAAGCCGATCCCAACATAGTTGGGAAAAGGCTAGGCAGATGATGAGATGCAGATGATGATGTGTTATTTTATTACGGGGTCAGTAAAGATCATTGACCTGGTCGGTCATAGCTAGCAGCCTGGTTGGAGAGAAGCTAAGTACTATAGCAGTTACGTTTACTATAGTTACTGCGTTAAGAACTGAGTCGTTGGGCCATAAATCATTGTTATTGTTAATCATTGTATTACTGACTGAAAAAATAAAAAATATTATGGCGGGACGACTCAGTTCATGACACGAGTACTATACTAACTGCCCTACCCTGGAGGCTTAGACAAAGTCACATTTTCATTAACGATAACGAAATTAGATAAATCCGAAATGTATGGAATTGGCATAAGCTTTCGAAACGTGATCAATCGTTTTCGATCGCTAACTGCTAGACAATGTCGAATTGTTACGAAACTCGATCAATATTCCCATACAAATGCGTTGACTAGTGACGTTCTTGACAATGCGAATCGCCGAGATAACGAATTGTTCGATCGACAATTTTCTAAATCGAATCGACACGGAGCGATTGACACTTGTCTAGGCCCCTTGTTCATCTATGTGTTCGTAAGAAAGTGCAAATGCGGTGAATTTATCCCTCATACAAATAACTTATCGAGCACGCCTCAACAATAAGTCCCTCCCTCCTAATTCCCCAGAAATATTTAAAAAGAGAAGCTCTTAAAAATTCACGAACTTTTTACACACAAAACGTTTACGAGTTCCCCCAAGAATATTCACGCTACTCACTTTAAGGGGTGAAGTCATTATTATTCATGAATTTCAATTGTTGAGACTGCAACGCTGGCCCAGCGATCTTCAGCGACCAATTATGAAACATGTAATTGTTAAAATCTCATTTTCTTTTACCTATATTAAGTGCATGACTGCCTGCTTGATCTAGTGGTTGAAAGGGCTACATAGGAGCTTGAGGTCCTGGGTTCGATTACCAGTTTGGCCAAAGTGCTATTAGGTTTATTTTGTATAGAATTTTTCAGTAGTAGCCTGGACTCTGTATTTGTGCTCGATTGACGGTAATAGGCTTGCCCCCTATTGCATTTAACTTAAACATAACTGGAAAAAATCGTGTGTGCTGTAAGTACACCTCTACCTAGCGCTTTGGAGAAACATTTTTTTTTTCTAGGCTGGGAAATCATCAAATGACTCCTCCCGCTCTGGGTGGAGCGGAAGGGAGAGTCAGACTCTTACTGACTACAACCCATCCATGTTCCTTCCTTAGCCCTTTATGTTCCGGGGCAGCGGTAACCCCTTCGGACAATCCCGCTGAAAATGAACGTAGTACTTTAAACTTTATTTTCAGAATTTAATTTGACTGGAATTATTCAGAATAACTCTGATTTTACAGTGGATTATTCTCTGTGAATTATGCTAACAATGTGAAGCTTTTGTAATACGGACGTAAGTGAAAATGCCGGGATGGAACGCCCTAGCTGGACATACTAGCTGTGCCCGCGGCGTCGTTCGTGAGCACAGTTGAGAATGAGTTTTTGAAATGAGATTGCTGGACCAACACAATGAAAAGAAACGAGAAAGTTAAGTTTCTGAGAATGACAAAGGAGTCTTTCTTTCTTTTTCGTGTGGTTAGTGACTAACCTGGTGTCAGAGTTATTTTGCTGCCCATGGGCCTCTGACTTAGCTGTACATACTGTTGAGAAATATCATGCCGGTTTCATCACGATGTTATCCTTCACAGAGTTTAAAGCAAGAAATTAAGTAAATACTGATACGTTTTATGGCATTTCACTTAAAAGACTCGACAGAAGACAATACTAATATTGTGAACAGAACCAAACTAGTAAGATTAGGTTAATAATTGAAAAAAAAATGGTTAAGTAAGGTTAGGTTAAAACTGCGACTCTTTACGCATGAACCGAGCGCTCGAGCGGTGCCGTAGAGCGACTGGCGAGTGCCAGAAAAGACTAGATTATATAGAAAAAAAATACTTAAAGCTTAAAGAACTTCAGTACTTGCCTGTAAATTATATAATCCTAATGGAAACTGCAATCATGTTATTTAGATGTTTAGTATACTTAAACGAGATTTTTCCAAATATTGAATAAAAAAATATTAATGATTAAATATCATCCGAAACATTTATAAAGAGAAGCATTTGACAAATAAATGTGAGGAAAGCGCGTGTTCATAAAAAAAAACATTTGAGGAATAAGTTTGTTCAAAATAATTATTACTGGACAAAAATTACTACAGTGAGCAAGAATATTTTAGAGGTAGGTCGTTAGTTTCTATACAATTTTTATTAATTACTAGCTTCTGCCCGCGACTTCGTCTGCGGCTAATACTGTGGAGGGCAAATCTTATCTCTGTGATGTCCTTGTGATCATAAAATAATTTAATTCGATAAGAATTGATATTTTGTTGTTTAAATAAACATCCAAACAGAAGTAAGTCGAAAAAATACTTTTTAAAAACATAAAACGAAATATAAAAGTTGAAAATACAAAAGATACGAATATGGTGTCGCGGACTTTTTTGTAGAAATAATTAAGGCGAACCGGGTTGCCATACATTGCTTTCAATTTTAAACAATAAACAGTTGTTTAAAATTGCGCATGCAAATAATTCTGTTTTCGGAGGTATTTCTTTCCGACTTGCTAGACGAAAATTACGATAGCTCGGCTAATATGTATGATATAAATATAATTTACACACTGCACTCAGAAATAATGTAGCTTTCTATTAGCGAAAAATTTTTTGAAATTGGATCATTAGTTCCGGAGATTACCCCCTACATACAAACTTACTAACTTAAAAATACCTCTTTATAATATTAAGTATAGATTATTAATTATTGAACATTTTAATTTCAATACAATTTCAACCCTCATTTACCAAATTTATTATAAATCCAATTTTTTGATTCGAATCCATCCTGTTAGTAATATAAGCGTTGGGTCTGTTTATTTAGAAATATTTGTACGCCATAGTATGGCAGGATATGCTGGAACTATTATTACCTATAACATCTATTGTAATATTCTGACAAATAAACATATTTGATTTGAAATAAACAGTACCTACCTATACGAAACGCTGGTTGCAAACAAAAAAAAATATTAATTCTGTTTTGGTGAAACATTAGTGAACCTTACACAACCCGCCGACCTGCCTATAACAAAGAAAACTCATTCCAACGTACAGACCCCAGCACATCAAGCTATCCCTAACTGTCAAATTTTCTCAATTAAAAATGAACCTTATTTATGTCTTTGCAATAAAGTTGAAATACTATCAAAGATTGATTTGACAGATTGTGGTAACTTGATGTGCTGGCCTCTACGTAATATTCATACAACTTAAGTCTTGTACAACCCTACCGACCCCCTCACTAAAACACTTCTGACACTAAGTAAATGTCTGTGAAATCCCTAGATTCCATTCCATAACTGTCATGGAACTAATGGAAATTGTTTTTAAAGTCAATCCATTACCCGTAGTCCGACTGATAAATTCGAACTGGATGTCGCTATCTACTGGAAGATATTATCGTAGTAAGATTATCGTTTGGATTCACCAGTTTACTCGAATTTGAACGTAAATATAACATACCATTACGCCTGTAATCCCCTGAATGAATAGGCAGTACGTTTTTTTTTGTGGTAAGAAATCATCAAATTAATTACCTCTCCCGCTCTGAGTGGAGCGGACTAGTGACTAAAACCCATACATGTTCCTTCCTTAGCTCTTTATGTTCTGGGGTAGGGGTAAACCTTTCGGACAATCCCGCTGGCCCGGCAGGCTTCGGCCCTAACGGGCTCATTAATGCTAACATCTCTTTAATTAAGGCGCGCGTGGAACACATACGTGCCGTCCGTTACGGGCCTGGTCCTGATCGGACGGTGAGCTACCCATTACTCACCATCACCGCGCCTACGGTGGCCGGGAGTCGTCACGCGGCTCCCGACGCCCGGGGCGTCTCCCGCGGTGGCTGACATATCTTTACTCAATGTTCGCAAGCCCGCGCGCAGATGTGTACCTAATGTAGCAACTGTAAAAATCTTGTAGGAAAATACAATATAACGTGTACTCTACTAACATAACATCACGCGTGTAATCCCCGAGAGGTTAGGCAGAGGTGTAATAGAATATAGTACACCCATATTTCGCCAGTTATATTTGAGTCCCATATTTTATAGAGGGCGAGCTTGTGATGTAGTATGTATTTGACGTATGTATGCTTGTGTGCGTGCTTATAATAATATCTATTGAACCAAATATACTCAGTATTCAATCAGCATTACAGATGTTTCACTGTGTCTAAGTCCCGTCCTTATATGGCGACCGTGACATTTGATCTTGGATCAACTTAATCATGGCAGCGATTAGTCCGGGTTGTGTGTTGTGTCAATCTGTGTAAAAGTCGTCTAGTTACGTACTTTATAAAAGACAATCATCATCATGTGCCAATCTAAAGTGCTATTACCAGTCACCGGGCACAAATTCAGACTCTGGGCATCTACTGGGAACGAGACGACCGGAGGCAGATCAGACGCAGGGTCAACGGCTTACGAGCTTTCCGAGGCACAAGGGTCTCACAACGCCAACGTCCATACTCAGGGCTGATACTTAGTAATTCCTTTTTTTTTTTTTTGAAGGTGGGAAATCGTCAAATGACTCCTCCCGCTCTGGGTGGAGTGGAAGGGAGAGTCAGACTCTTACTGAATAAAACCCATCCATGTTCCATCCGTAGCCCTTTATGTTCCGGGGTAGCGGTAACCCTTTTGGACAATCCCGCTTAACTTAGAAATTCCTAATGGAATAACTCAATAACACTTTGCCCAATCTGGGAATCGAACCCAGGACATACTCAGCAGTAGCGACAAATTCAAATCCAACTGCATGTAATTTATCTGTAGTACCTACATTTTTCTTTTAATCTTTTTTCAGTGTAGGTACACTTATTCTACGCAGCATAATAGTCATAATAACAATACAAAAGACTATCAAAACAAACTAAATTTCTATAGAAAATGATTAACTTACACTAATTCTAGTTATGAATTAAATCGCTGGATTCCACTGTGAGTTTAACTGGAGCTGTTCAAGTTACACTTCATAGGGTATGAATAAAACAAGCTATGAAATATTTTGTTTGTAGTTTTTGCAAAAAGTCACGTTTAGATCGTGTTTTTCTATACTAATATTATAAAGAGGAAAACTTTGTTTGTTTGTTTGGTTGTAATGAATAGGCTCAAAAACTACTGGACCGATTTTAAAAATTCTTTCACCGTTGGAAAGCTTAGTTTTCTAGGAGTAACATAGGCTACTTTTTATCCCGGGAAAAATAACGGGACCCACGGGAAAGACCACGGGAGCGAAGCCGCGGGCAAAGTGCTAGTTTGTGATAAATATGTATTTGTTCTCTGCCATATACTGTTGAGTTGTAAAGAAATTGAAGTGATTAGGTACTTCAAATTCTTCTGTGCCTTCAAATATGACGACGGCAATGCTGCTTGAAGCAGAAATAGGAGTACCAAATCTAGCGGTTTAGATATAATCTTACAATAGTATTTATAGCCTAATTTAATTTATGCATGATTTAAGCATGATTATGATCTTAACAGTAAGTAAAAGAAAGTTTGCTGCTGCTGCTTCCAGCTCTGTGTGGAGCGGAGACGAGTGTCAGACTCTTACTAACTAATACCCATCCATGTTCCTTCCTTAGCCCTTTATGTTTCAGGGTAGCGGTAACCCTTTCGGACCCCTTCCTAATTGCTTAATAGCAATTAGAAAGTGCCTGGCTGAGTTCGAACCTCACAATCTTCAACTCGTATGGGCCGATACCAGTCGGCCACTTCTCACTCCTACGCGTCCTTCTAAAACCGCATTTCTATATCAGACTATCAGGAAGACGGTGTACAATTCGCATAGTTCTACTCTGTCACTGGTAACTGTCACCAGCAACTGATAGCTTGTCTTTTTCATACTCCATGACTGACACAGCGGGTTTATGTCAAATGGAAACACCTATTAGTACTTTGGAACAAAGTTGTTCCTGTCATGTCATTTAATGATAATTTTACAAGCTTTGATGAGACTTACGGATTACCGTCCGTCCAAACCATAAGGTTAATTTAATCTTGTCATTTTTGTTCTACCAGGAAAACTGGAAAATTTGGGATAACCTAAAGTGAATTTTCTAATAAATGAAAACTGAAAATTGGGAAGTGGTATGTCTACTTCGTTATCATAATCAGCCACAAGCAGTGATAGCCTAGTGGTGTGACCGGCGGACTGCCAAGTCATAGGTATCGAGTTCGAACCCAAGGCACGCACCTCTGATTTTTCCGATTCATGTGCGTATTGTATAATTGTCACTTGCTTAAAATCGGTGAAGGAAAACATCGTGAGGAAACCGGCATGCTTGAGAGATATTTCTCAACAGCATGTGATGCTAAGTCAGAGGCCCATGGGCAGCATTGAAACTCTGACACCAGGTTAGTCACTAACCACACGAAGAAGAAGAATCAGCCTACAATGTTCCCACTGCTAAGACACAGGCCTCCTCTCCAAGAGAGGCAGCGGGCCACAATCCACCACGCGGGCATGTCTACATGTCTTCAAATTTTTGGTTCTAGGACATGGCAGTCTCCTCACAATATTTTCCTTCACCGTTTTGAGAACAGTCGTGATGGAATTAAATACACAAAGTAAAGCGCCTGCTTGGATTCGATCTCACGTGCTACAACTCGTAAGTCGATGTCAATACCACTTGGCCACCCCTGCTTCACTGCTATGTGTCAAATAGTGGATCATAATCAGCTTATAATGTTCTCACTGGTGGGACACAGGCCTTCTCTTTTCCAGAGGGAGTGGCGCCACCACTACGCCGGCCCAGTGCGGGTTGGTGTATGTCACATGTCTTGGAATTTTTGGTTCTAAGACATGCCGGTTTTCTCACTATGTTTTCCTTCACCATTTTGTAAATACTAATCCATCTTGTCTATATTAATCTATACCTAAATTTAATATTCTATAGCGGAAAGATTTGTATTTTTGTGTGTACCTATGTTTGTAATGAATAAACTCAAAAACTATTGTGCGGATTTTCAAATTCTTTAACCATTAGAAAGCTTAGTTTTCAGTGAGTGACATAGGCTTACTTTTTATCCCGGGAAACATAACGGGTCCCGCGGGAAAGTGCTAGTAATTTATAAAGAGGAAAGATTTGTATGTATGTTTGTAACGAATAAACTCAAAAACTACTTAATGGATCCGGATGAAAATTGGCACAAAGGTAGATTATAGTCTGGAATAGCATATAAGCTTTTTATCCCGATAAATGTACGATTCCCGTGGGATAATTTCCTACACACACGCGGGCGAAGCCGCTGGCAAAAGCTAGTCTTGGCTTCATAAATAACAACAGCTGAACAAGAACCCCAGCACCTTTCAGCACCAGTTTGAAGTTTATGGTTCATGAAATCGGTAACGGACAGATCGCATCGCTGCCTCTTACACGCACAGCGGTTCTAGGTTATAACTCCCCTATTCTAGTGCTGTATTGTGTTGAATCCCATTTAATTACTAGAGTGGTAACTGGGTCATTGTTTATGGTTACAAATTTGGTTTAGTTATTAGATAGTTGTTTAATAGAGTTGAGATGTAAACTTATATAAATGTTGGAGTCGAAGTTGGTTGGTTTACTTGAGACGTAAATGATGGTGTAGGTGTTTGCGATAAATTTTTCGTGTTTTCGATATGATGAAATAATTATGGAATTCAAAACAATAACACCAATGAATGGTAATGCCAAAAAAAGGTTAATACAATGATTTTGTGCAATAATTTAAAGCAGTAGGTACGTGGCTATCACTGAAGAATTAAAGACAGAAACATGGCGAAGAAATAAAACAATCCTCTTGTTTGTTGCGTGGAAAAAATGCCATGCGACTTTCGAATGGGGCATTTTTCAAATTTTGATTTAAATAATTTTTAATTTATTTCTCATCATAATTTATGTGGTGAAGCTGCTGGCAGCAGCAATTACTTACATTTAAACTTCGACCAGAATTCGATAGCACTGGCGCTGGCTTCACACAGGTCTTCCATAATGCTGGTGTTTTTACTCACAGAGCACGTCAAGAGGTGAGGCATCGTTTGTAAAGTAACGCTTTGACTCATCGGAGAACATCCACCTAACAAAGTGGTGCTTGCAGTGACCCACCTGGTTTAACTAGTTGGTAAAAAAAACTTTTTTTTTTGAGGGTGGGAAATCATTAAATTACCCCTCGTGCGACGGGACTTTTATTGGCAGGTAGCTGATGTAATAAGGAGTAACTTAGGCTACGTTTATTGTATAAAAATAACTATTAGGCGGAACGAAGTTCGCCGGGTCAGCTAGTTTATAATATTAAAACATAAGTTAACAGTGCTTGCGACCAAATCACTTATATTTTAGTACCTAGCAAAAACTTTAGTTAGAGAAAAAAAACATACTAACTAACGATAAATATAATACCAGCGCTGCGGTATTTATTTATTCTCAAATATCGCAGCATTGAGATAGGGTCTTATTCGGCCTCGCACAGGTCTTTGTTTTTATTTTTGATTTAATTTTTGTTATTTCATTTCCTTTGCATATGCAGAATAAAACATTTTTCCTTTTTAACCGACTTCTAAAAAAGGAGGAGGTTTTTTTTTTATGTTTGTTCGCGCATAACTCCGTTGCTTGCCAACCGATTTGAAAAATTCTTTTTTTGTTGGAAAGGGTATACTTCCCAAATGGTCCCATAAAAATTTTATTGAAATCGGATAAGCGGTTTTTGAAAATCAACAAAAATCTAAAAAAAAACCTACTTGATATATGTGGACGATGTTCTAATACTGTAATTTACATACCAGGTAGTAGTATTAAAATTATGGGGGGGGGGGGTTGTGTAGGTACCACAACTAAAAAGTGAAAAATAAAAACTTTTTTACAAAAAATAAAACCGACTTCCAAAAAAAACAATACAAAGTGAAAAATAATTTTGATTTCGGAAGTAGGTGGCAAAAAAATGAAAATACAAAACCGAAGACACCGACTTTCAAAATCAAAATTATTTTTCACTTTGTAGTGTTTTTTTTGGAAGTCGGTTTTATTTTGTGTAAAAAAGTTTTTTTCTTTTTATAAATTATCTACTTAAAAATAAAATATAAATATTTACAAATTTTGTACGGCTTATCATGGAAGATATCCAGATCTATGTGCTGGGTGAGCAAAAAGTTCAGAAGCAAATGACTAACCCAGGAACCTACACATAATTATACCGTAGTCATTTAGCCAATCTTTCCATAAAAGCTAAATCAATACTCATTAAACATAATACATCTTCTGATTGACTTGTTACAGACTAGAGGCAAGTTTAAAAGCTAATTAAAATTTCCGTATAAGCAGCTTGGTATCGACGGCGCAAACTGGAGAACTTAATAACTTTGATAGCATTTAAGTTTCTAGTCTAGGTACGGGTGCGGTTATATTGTTGTTCAACTAGCGGAGAAATGCAAATACAATACATTCTAGTATGAATTGTCAAATCAATAAAGAATAAATTATAATAATAAAAGGAATGTGTTGTATCGCAATATTTATCCCCTATATCTTCCAAATTAGGGTTATTTTTAGTCAAAAAGTAGCCAGTCATACATTTATTGAGTTACGTGTGCATAAATGTATGGAACAGCTCATTTTTTTTTGCGATTTCGGGGTTAATTCCATAGTTGTTCGTTATGATGATTACAATGCTCCCACGTTATTCTCAAAGTTAAGTTTTAACACCTTATAATTTATATCCCCGGGATGCAAACTATCTCCCTGCCAATATTATATTTTATTGAGATCCGTGCATCGGTTTAGGCGTGGCAAGGTAACATACAAACAGACAGAGTTACTTTCGAATTTATAATATTACTAGCTGACCGGACAGACATTGTCCTGTCTTAACTCTGATACCTTCCTTACCTACCCTGCCTACCTACCCTAGTGAAATCGGTCCAGCCATTCACGCGTGATGGCGTGACCAAGGGAATTAGAGATTCATTTTTATATATATTATTATATACACGATTAAATTTTAGTCGTTTTAATCCCCTTAAGGGATCATTGAACTCATTATAATGAGCAACTTTTACTATGGGACCGAACCTGAAATCGCGAAAAAAGAATCAGCTGTTCAGTACATTTATGTTCGCCTAACTCGTCAAAGTGTAGAGATAGTATGAATGTGCCGAGCGCGCCCTCACTCCAATGCGTTTATTAAGATGATAAAATACGTGTCTAGTATTTTTTTTTGCTTTCTGACTGACGGCCTACTAATATAATTTCTTTTTTTTACTCTGCCAACATCCCTAATTATACACTTCACCGAATATTCTTGTCAATTTTATTACTATTGTTATTTCATAGCAGTCCGCTTTCCATATAACCTAGGCCTTAGTAGTTTGTGGCAAAGTCTGAAATACTGACGAAGAAACTCTCGCAGTGTTCAAGTGAATTGTATTGACATTTCTATTTAGTGCTAGTTTATTCTTAAGTTTTGTTGTTCTCTAGAATAACTTTCTTGTTTTTATTATGTTACCAACGTACCACATCATTCTAGATTCTGCCCTTATCCCAATTTATTTGGCGGCGTAACATTTCTTTTTCTTCCATACTTCTCTATTAGGCGTCATCTCGGTAGTCACTCCCTTTTAGCCACATCGTCTTTCACACTTATCCATTCATTGTTTCTTTAGTCTTCCTTTACTTGTATAGCCATCCACATTCATACTCAAAACTTCCCTGACAACATTTTCAACATTCTCCCGCATAATATGCCCATACCATGACAAATGTATTATTATGACTTAAAATTCGGTGTAGGAAAACATCGTGAGGGAAACCGGCATACCTGAAAGATATTTCTCAACAGCATGTGAAGCTAAGTCAGAGTCCCATGGGCAGCATAAAAACTCGGACACCATGTGAGTCACTAACCACACGAAGATGATGATGATAATAATACCATGACAACTGATTTCCACACCACTTTTCTGTCACCGGTGTTACTTTCAGAGTTCATCTTATACACTCCTTCCTTATTCTATCCAATAACGTAACACCATACATCCCTCTTAGCATTCTCATCTCAGCTGCATTCAATTACCTTTTATTCATTCCTTTTGTGGCCCAACACTCTGATACGTACCCAATGTACAATATGTTCCTATGGCCGCCAACACAGAATAAGAATAAGAATAACATTTATTTGAATCTACCTCTCAATTTCCTGCCTTCGAGGTAGTTCTTTATTATTTTTATGACATTGTTAGGAACATCTTGATTCTGGAGTTTTTTGATCAGGCCCTTGTGGTTAATCGAATCGAAGGCCTTCGATAGGTCAGTAGATATCATGGAGACACTATCTTCCGTGTCTAGCGCATCAGTGACTATTTTTCCAGTGCGTAGAATCTGGGTTGCTCTACCTCTTGCCTTTGTGAAGCCGTGCTGGAACGTTGGTTGCAGCTGGTTGACCGTAGCAGTAAGTCTTCCCAGGATCAGTCGTTCGCACAGCTTACCCATGATGTTGAGCAATGTGATCGGGCGGTACGACGACGCCTGACGGTGATCTTTGCCGGTCTTGTGCAGGAATATGCACACGCCGGTTTTCCATCGCTTAGGGAAGTAACCTGTGGACAATACAAAGTTAGCAAGAGGAACAAATGCCTCGATGAAGACTTCTCCCCCAAGTTTAAGGGCGTCTGCTTTTATTCCATCTGGCCCTGGGGCCTTTTTGTTTTTGAATCGGCTCAGTGCAAGTTGCACTTCTTTTTTTGACGTTAAGTCGAGCGGTTGGAATGGTGTCGTCTTTTCAGTCCCCTCATCCTCTTTCGCTATCTTAGCGTCTTTAATTATGGCTGCATCGGTGAGCTTGTCGATCGTTTCCATTTCTGTACTGCATCCTGTGATGTTTGGTAGTTTAACGATAGGCCAACACATAAAGTTACGAGTATCCCTAACTGTCGAATTTTCCCAATTGAAAATGACCTTTAAGCTTTTGTAATAAAGTTTTAAAACTATCAAAGAAATTTGATAGATTGGGGTACTTGATGCGCGGGCCTCTGTACCTAACGACAATAATTATTTTATTTAGTTTAATTTGTTTTCTTTATGACATTCAATTTATAGTAGTAGTCATATATTTTAGGTATAGTGGGATAGACCAGGGCTCAAGCGCAGCGGCGGCCCTAGCCATTGCGAGGCCACGTGCGGCAGGTCTATGCGAGGCCCTTTATCCTTCGTGGAAAGTATGTGTTGCGAAAGTAGGTCTGGTCAGGTCTGTAGGTATTTTTTGTACATTTTGTCATTTTCAATCAGAGAAAAAAAATTAATTAAATTAAATGCACAGTCAGTATAATTAATAATACAACTCTTTGTATTTACATTTAAAAGCTAAATAATCATAGTAATATATACAGAAATAATAAGTATATAATCAAAGAGCATCAAAAAATTCGTCCACATCGCTGTCAACAGGAAAAGTTCCCAAAAGGCTGGCAGCATTGCCGCGTTGTGTGGCAATGCTGATTCTTTGACCAAAAAATAGGCCAGCCCTCTGGTCGCGTGAAGAGTCGATCAACCGCTTGGCGATGTCTCGGAAAACGTAGTGTGCACTCGGACCCCATGGCCCTAGTGTTTTAACCCCAAACGGCTCGAACATGTAAGTCCCAATAAGGTTGGAGTATTTGCGCCGTTTGAGGTTTTCTGCACCTGCAGCGGCTGCACCAGCACAGCCCGCCGTACTAGAAAGGTGGGATGGCGCAAGGGTGTCGACACACGTTGCGTACCACACCAAAGACCTACCCACAGTCAGTTGGCTGTACAAGGAAGTTTACCTTTGACAAATTTTGAAGAAAAAAAAATTCGAAAATGCAAAACGCGCCATTTCACGAGTATTTTTTGTACATTTTGTCATTTTCAATCAGTGAAGTCTGCCATTTCACGAGTATTTTTTGTACATTTTGTCATTTTCAATAAGAGAGAAAAAAAAAATTAAATGCACAGTCAGTTGGCTGTACAAGAAAGTTTACCTATGACAAATTTTGAAAAAAAAAAAAATGAAAATGCAAAACGCGCCATTTCACGAGTATTTTTTGTACATTTTGTCATTTTCAATCAGTGAAAAAGTCTGATTTAAATATGTCATCGTCTTTATCTAGTGACGAAATTGCTCGTACATCCACCGCCCGAAATAGTTAACGCGGCAAAATTGGTCAGTGAAAACCTATTACCGGATAAATCCAGAGAAAGATTTTTGACCGCTCACGAAAAATTTATTCTATGGAGAAATAACAAAAAGGCTAATTTTCTGTCTGAAGAAGTAGTTTTGGCTTATTTTTCTGAGCTGATTCCTCGCAAGTATGATATAAAACATTGTATGTACCACGGACCGTAACGAAATTACGAACCTCGGTTCATTAAAAACCCTCGCTGAAGTTACACAATGTACTATTAATTTAGACTAGATAGACTTTTTTTAATTTTTTTAAACATTAGTTTGGGATGTAGCGCGAGGCCCTGGGCGATGGCACAGTTCGCCACCCCCTAAGGCCGCCACTGCTCAAGCGTTTGAAAATAGGTAAAAAGTGGAAAAAAATTATAGTAAGATGAAACCCATTGGAAAAGGAAGAGATATTTAATAAAAATTTAAGGAAAAATTATTAACGGGCGATCTGAGGTCGGGAAGTGGATGGGATCTCAATTTACCGATCTCGAGATAAACCGTTTTTTACCCTTAAAAAAGCACCCCCATCCACTGCCCGACCTCAACTCTACCTCGATGTGGTCGTATTTGTTGTGATATTTTCTCAAAAATACATTTACATTCTCCTCATAGAAATCAGAATATCCTTTACCGAAAACCAAAGCGACATGATATCAGTTAATGTATATTATAGTGCTCACCCATCCATAACATAGCACGCTTGACTTAACATCTCAAGCTGTGCCAAGCCATGATTCATACATTAAGCATTAATCAATTACCGTCCCACATATCGGCATTGATTACACGAATGGCTTCATCGGAAATCGGATAACTAATTAGAGGAATTACACCTTAATTACAACGTCTTAATAATCATTGTTCTGGTACCGAAGTATGGCTGCGGTATCCTTGATTGCGGTATCAATTGTGATTTTTGTGATGGGTTGAGATTTCTTCTCCTTAGGCGATATTTTTACTGTTAAGAGGTCAATCAATCTGCCTAGCCTTTTCCTAACTATGTTGGGGTCGGCTTCCAGTCTAACCAGATGCTGCTGAGTATTTAATTTTATTGTAAAGAGCTCGTGGCTAAGTAATAACAGCCCGCTCAAACCGATCTATCTGGTTAAGCTACGCTAGCCGAGGTTGGTCCGTGGATGGGTGACCATCTTTACATATCGAGACTCCTCCGTGCTTCAGAAAGCACGTTAAGCCTTTGGTCCCGGCTGTCATTCGTGGATCTTTGACAGTCGTTGTAGGTAGTTAGAAGCCCGAAAGTCTGACAGCCCGTTTTACCAAGAGGTTTTATCGTATTGCCCAGTTACTGGGTTGTGGAGGTCAGATAGACAGTCGCTCCATGTAAAATACTGGTATTTAGCTGCATTCGGTTAGACTGGAAGCCGACCCCAACATAGTTGGAAACAGGCTAGATATATTGATTGATAGTAGGAAGTAGGATAGAAGCGTGTTCATAACAATTTCTGAAATTTTCAGATGAATGCCTCATAATACTTATATTATGTTTTTTTGTAGTTTCTACTACTTAGCTACTTCATCTCTCTCACATGGTTTTTCCTTCCATACTTCTCTATTAGCCGTCATCTCGGTCATTCCAGCTATTAAATTTATCAGCATGACCTAGAAACTCCTCTACAATAACGCGCTTATCAGCCGGTGAAAAGGAGACAGCACTATATTTTACTTCCGTCTCTTTTACATAATTCGATCGCCGCTCGACTATTTTCGGGCGGCTACTCGATTATTTCGAATCACTCATTCGCTTTCCGGCACGTCGTTCATTCACTGCGCATGGCAACTTTCTTCGACCGCTAGTACGCATGCGTGAATTGTGTCAAGCGGTGACGGACGGAGACGCTCTCTCGTAACCTGTTACTTTTATTTACGGAAAAAATACAAAATATTTGTTAAAATGGCGAATACAGCGCTAAGTGCGGTCGGAGTGGCGTTTCTATTGTACGGGTTATATGTATTAACGAAATTTTTCATCGATTCGTTGTATACTTACACTGTGGGTCCAGCGATCTGGAAAGTGAACTTCAAACAGCAAGGAAAGTGGGCATGTAAGTGTTTAAATCCTCCTTTTACCTGTAATTACACCCAAAATTAGTGTTTTAGCTTATTATGGAAATAAATGTGTTGTTAACAGGGCAGAATCCTATCATACTTCCTAATTTACGGAGGTCGGTCACTGACCTTTACGGGGTTGAGTTCAATGCGAATGCAGTTCCGATCAATAATATTGCACGAGACAGCGATAGGAAATGGCGGCTAGAATTCAGACCCCTAGGGCTAGGCTAGCTGATTGCTAAGTTTAAACTTTGGGAATGGCTACTAATATTATGAATATTATATATTATTTATATCAACATCATCGGTAGGTACGGTACAGGTAATTTCTTTTTTAGTTAAAAATGAGATCAAGTCGCCTACTCCCAGAGAGCATGGCCGGTCAGTGAGTCGTCTTAGGGCCGTTTTATTATTTTTATCAGGGTTTATTTACCGGCTGTTATCAACATTATCTTTAGCCGAAAGACGGTTTAAAATTGGGCAATGACTATTACTTTATATTATATTTATATCTAAAGCGACAGTAGGTACGGTAAAGGTACTTTCTTTTTTAGTTAAATTAAAAATGAGACCGAATCGCTTACACCCAGAGAGCATGGCCGGTCTTAAACGCTCGTTTTGGTCAGTGAGTCGTCTTAGGGCCGTTTTATTATTTTTATCAGGGTCAATTTTACCGGCTGTTTTCAACATTAGCATCCGAAAGACGGCCACGGCTGGTCATAGGTCTCCCCCAATAAGCGGGATTGTCCAAAAGGGTTACCGCTACCCTGGAACATAACGGGCTAAAGAAGGAACATGGATGGGTTTTAGTCAGTAAGAGTCTGACACTCCCTTCTGCTCCACCCAGAGCGGGAGAAGTCAATTGGATGATTTCCCACACTCAAAAAAAAATGGTCTCGGCGACTAGTTTTATGCTTTCCGCAACCAGCAGAATCCTGCTCCCTTTACAAGGTCATCGGTCCACCTTGAAGGTCTTTCATCACTACGTCATCCGGTACGCGGTCGCCACTCCAGAATCATTCGACCCCAGCGGCAATCGGCGGTGTTATTCTGTAAAAATCTCACCAAATATTAGTTGAAGTGATCTGTCAATAGTACCTACTCCCTTGCATCAGGTGGAATGACAGCTGACTTCACGTTCACTTTATCTATGTTTTCACGTTGCGATTTTTACAGACTTTAATAGACCGACCGATTTGTTATCGTTGCAAAAAGCCGTTAATATGTAATCTTAAGTAGAATGTACTGAAATGTAATTACCTACTGATTAGTGATTACACACCTATTCGGTATTTGACAAGAATTTTCATTTGATTGTCTGCTAATTAAACATAAGCTCACGCCTGAATACTCCAAATTGATAATTCCTCCAAATTATTTTAATCCTTATCGCATTGATTCTTAAGTTCAAAATCGATTGAGATAATTTGACAGTTTTGTCGTAACTTGCTAGCGATTGGTACAGAGGATAGCACATCAAGCTACCCCAATCTGTCAAATGTATTTGATAGATTTTCAACTTTATTTCAAAACCAAAAGGTTCATTTTCATTTGACAGTTTGGTACCTTGATGTGCTGGCGACCTTACATCCACATTTCGACACTGTTATGGAACAAGAATATTGTAGATAATCAAATGAATTCTGAGCAGTGGTGGCCTTGGTATCGGCTCTGACTTACGAGTTGTGGATTCGAACCCAGGCAGGCGCTTTACTTTGAGTAAATAATTTCATCACCACTGCTCTCAAAACGGTGAAGGAAAACATCGTGAGGGAACCGGCATCTCCAAGAACTAAATAATCCAAGACTTGTGGCATCTAACAACTCGCACTGGGCCCGCGTGGTGGGTTACAGCCCAAGTCTCTCTTGAAGAGAGGAGGCCCTTATCCCAATTGTGGGAACATTATAGGCTGATTATGATTATCACTACATAGTATAGAACAAAGTCGCTTTCTCTGTCCCTATATCCCTATGTATGCTTAAATCTTTAAAACTACGCAACGGATTTTGATGCGGTTTTTGAAGTGAAACTTCTTTATCGGGGTTGGAAATAAATTTAGTGTAACATTTTTTCGTTACGCGTCACATTTTTCCGTTACGCGCCATCTTCTTCTTATCCCTACCACGCGTGATTCGAAGTATACTTTCTCCAGCGGAGTAGGGATTGGTATTACAATAACAACAACAAACAACAACAACAACTACAACAACTACAACTACAACAACAACAACTTTATCTAATTTAACTTTATTTAACCAATTTCTGTAAAGTTGCTAGTAAATTATTTTTTGAAAAATAACGTCATAAAGAAGTTTCACTTCTTACGAGTGTACGCTAGTACACGCACACATTTTTTTTTTTAATAGATAGTGTGATTTAACAGGAACGTTCATGTGTATAATTTGTCGACATATTTTGCGGGCGAAGCCGCGGGCTGAAGTTAGTATTATTATAAATGAATTCTTGTCAATGTAAACATATTTTTAATGCTAACTATACCTATCTGTGCCGGTTTGTCGTTTGGTCGCGTAATTAGCATAAAAGTAATTAGTCATTCAATACCTTTGATTACGAACAATACGGTTTTGGTATTTTACGTGACTTGCTCTTTTTTGTGTCAGAGGTGGTAGAAAATTGTACTTTCTTTGGTAAAGGGATCTTTGCGTATGTTATGTACAGACGCCAGCACATCAAGCTATCCCTAACTGTCAAATTTTCTCAATTAAAAATGAACCTTATGTCTTTGCAATAAAGTTGAAATACTATCAAAGAAATTTGACAGATTGTAGTAGCTTGATGTGCTGGCCTCTGTACATTACACAAGCATTATCCGCATGTGATTTTCCCACAGCTGGGACTCAGGCCTCCATTTTGTGAAAGGAAGTAGGCCATAATCCTCCACACTGGCCCAATGCGAGTTGGTGCTGACGTACAGACGCCAGCACATCAAGCTATCCCTAACTGTCAAATTTTCTCAATTAAAAGTGAACCTTATGTCATTGCAATAAAGTTGAAATACTATCAAAGAAAGGAGAAACCCATTTTTGGGCCTAGGCGTTACACGAATCAAATATGCACCAAAACAATCTGCTATTCTGCCTAATTAACCCATTTAAATCTTAGCCTCAATTACAATGGCCAAGTGTAAAAAAAAGAACATTTCTTTTCAACAACCTTTGTAAACCGTTACAGCACTGATTTTATTATACGTCATTTATTTTGAAAACACTGGCATTAAACAATAGAGCGTACCCTAAGAATGTAATCAATTTAGCGGATATCGATAATTAAAAATTATAATTGAATAATACTCCATTATTTTAGTATAATTGCTTTTTAGATATTGAAATCATTGTAAAATAAAAAATTCACGAATATAATTATTTTTAACGTAAGCACGATTAAAATTCATTAAAGGAAATAAATAATCGAAAAAATCGATTGCAACGCGGATTGCACTAGTAAACGGCAAATGTCAATGTCAACGTCTGTCAATTGGCATTGTTATAATTTGTGTCAGTCATTCGCTTTTCGTATCTTTGCGCAAGTGAATGTGTTTTTCGAACTCTCGAGCTTTATTACAATATTCAACCTCTGCTGACTGCTCGAATACTGGACTCCGAAATTGATTGCCTTCTGACTGATACTCGCTTGAATATTGGACACCGTAGCCTGCCATTCCTGCTGACCTTTGCTGGAAAACCGGATCTGGATATTGCTCTTCTGACGACTGGTTAGTACGGTATCATGAGCTTGTGCATTAATTGTGGAATAGCAACGGACCGCTGCAACACAATAGGAAGGCGAAGATTGGAAGATGAAGTGATTCTTTCAATTGTACAGGAATGGGTCGCGCCTAAATCGGTTAGTATGCGATAATTCTATGACGTAACATTTTTGTAAGCATGTAATATCACCAATCTGCACTGAACCTGCATAGGTAATTACGGCCTATTCCTTCTCTCAGAGAGGAGTCCTGTGTCCTTGCAGTGGGAATGTAATAAAGCCGCTGATGTTTACCTAAATGTGACACTCAGATGCTTATTGCTAAATGCTAGTGCTAAAACTAATAGTCAAATGATAAATGTTTGCTTCAGGTAAATGAAAATGACGAACAAACAACAGCAAAATCTGTCAAGTTTGCTGGAATCATGCTAATGCTGTATCTCTAGACGGAAATAGACCAGAAGAGAATGAACAGACACCTATAGGACACCGGCGAGTGTGTATTCACTGTGGACGTTCTCTTCGTTCGTTCGGCACCAGGGTAGTCAGTTACCTCCTGCACAATTCCTAGATACTGTATTATTATATTATGATAATCCTAACGAAAAAGGTGATTAATAAAACCCTATCTCAATAATACGGTTTTTTATTTAAATAAACCTATTGTTGCAATCTCAGTTTACTCTAATTTGAGATAGCATCAAATCCCCTGAAGTAAATACAATGTTTAAAAATGCAACCCATTAGTGACGTAAGTGGCCCTTATCTAGCAAACATAACTTTTAGCTGAGGTTTTCAGTAATATTCACCCTATTTCACCGCTTTTCATGTAAGTAGGTACCTAAACCTCATCATGATAGGTTGCAAGCGCTACAGCTCGGCGCATGTTCATTCCATATTTACGTAGAAAACAGCCTCAAAAAAGATTTTTTATATATCGCTGTGCAGCATGTAGCGGGTTCGATTCCCGCACGGAACAACTATTTGTATTGACTACATGTCGTTGTTCCGGGTCTGGGTGTTTGTGTATGTGAGTTTAAATGTTTGTAAACACACCTACTACACAGGAGAAATTCCTAGTGTAGGGCAGTTAAAAAATACAAAAAATAACCTAACATGTTAACATTGTCCGATTTTACCAATTTGGCCATTGCAGAGAGACGTGAAAATTGGGCTCGTGAAATCTTCCTAGGTGCTCTAATTTATGGCAAAATTCCAGCGCTGTAACGCCAGGCCCAAGTTTCTATGGAGTTTGGGTTTCTCCTTGACAGATTGTGTTCTCTTCGAATTTTTGGTTCTAAGACATGCCGGTTTCCTCACGACGTTTTCCTTCACCGTTTTTGAGAGCATTGGTGATGAAATAATTTACTCAAAGTAAAGTCCTCGCGTGGGTGCGAACCTATGACCTACCGTCCGTAAGTCGCGAAAAAAGGTCAGGTGCGTAGTAAGTACTCGTACCTACCTGCGTGCGTGTGTGAACGTGAACGAACCAAAATGGGAATGTTCGGTTTGTAGCACGTGGCGTTCAGTTGTTTTTGCTTAATCTAATGGGAAGACGGTGTGAGTGTATGTACAGAGGCCAGCACATCAAGCTATCCCAATCTGTCAAATTTATTGGATAGTGATTCAATTTTATTACCGAAGCATAAGGTTCATTTTCAATTAGGAAAAAATTACAGTTTGGGATAGCTTGATGTGTTGGCGTCTGTCCATTACTCTAAATTTAACAAAAACTCGATGATTTTAGTCCTTCAATAATGCTAATGAGATTTTGTGAATCAAATTATTTTCAACAGATTAGCTACTTTTAGTATCGGCTATGAGCGATCAAGCCTTTTTTGAAGCTAAATGCATTGGTACAGTCGTAAAATCGCCGATCGCCACTGCTAAAAGTAGCTAGTCTGTGTGACCCTACATGCAAAAATTACAAAACCTTCTTAACGTAAAGTACTTACCGAACAAGAACAGGTAGTTCTCGATTTTTCAATAAAAACAACTTTTTGTTTTCAATGAAGACCTTTAATTCAGGTCATCAGGCCGGTACAGTATACCTACACTGTATAAAGTTGGGCAAAGTCCTTTATTTGTACTTTCAAGGAGGTTGGTACCTACATGCTTGCTCTTGCAGACTATTGCAATCCCAAAGGTGCTTCCACAACGAAGTTACTTTTTGCATAGCAACAGGATAATATTGAGGGGCAAGCACCGAAGTAGCTCGCGAAATTCAAATTTTCTTACTTTTTTTGCTATATTTTTTTGTTATCCATTTTTGCCCACTAACCCTTGTAAATGATGCTCCCCAAAAAGTAACACCGGTGAGGATGGACTTTAAGGACTTCGGAAGTTATAAGCACTTGTCATTGGGGAAATATCACTACATAGTATAAAACAAAGTCGCTATTTTTGTCTGTTTGTTTGTCTGTATGCTTAAATCTTTAAAACTACGCAACGGATTTTGATGCGGTTTTTTTTAATAGATAGAGTGATTCAAGAGGAAGGTTTATATGTATAATTTGTCGACATATTTTGCGGGCGAAGCCGCGGGCGGAAGCTAGTAATGTTGATAAATAAAAGTACGTACACGAATGGGTATGGAGAGAAGGAGGCTAATGGTACCTATAATTATGGGTGTTAATATATCGATTCATGGCTAAATTTTGAAACGACATTTTGTATTAAATAACAGAGAAATAAAATATTGAAATGAATGAAATGTTTTGACCCTTGGTAGATTATATTAATGAAATTATTCCAAGTATAAGAAAGATAATCAACTGAAAATTGGAAAAAAGGTAAGATAGGTAATTATTTCGAAGTCATACCCCCTTTTTTTGAGGGTGGGAAATCATCCAATAACTTCTCCCGTTCTGGGTGGAGCAGAAGGGAGTGTCAGACTCTTACTGACTAAAACCGTCCATGTTCCTTCCTTAGCCCTTTATGTTCCGAGCTAGCGGTAACCCTTTCGGACAATCCCGGTACATATACATACAACACTGCAGGCCAACTCTATTGCTCTAGTTGTGACCGGGTGTTCAAAACAAAATTCGGTCTAGCGAGCCATCTAAGGGCTCACGCAAGGAAGTGATTTGAAGGGTTATCGAAATCGATAAGGAAAACTTACAGTATATTACTTTATTTACTAAGATAACGTCAGGTGATTTACTTATGTTTTTTCCTAAATGACAACGGTGTCGGGTCAAGGCCATTGCTATTTTTACTCTGTTGCGAATTGTATCATTCCAAAACTCCTGCGCATTGTCTAACTTCGGAACCCTTCGATGAATTACGTTATTTGCTATATTGCACACTCTCGTATTTCCAACGAAAGTTAGTGCTAACTTTCACGTTAGTTCGTTAGTTAATTTTTATTAAATAGATTTTGGTAACTGGTTTCGTCGTCATTTATCACTAATCATATTGTGCTAACGATAATTGCTATTAATTAATTAGTTGCTAAGCATAATTATTTTTAATTTTTTGCCTATTTTTTTAAATAGGTATTCCGATTCCGGATTCAATTCACAGTTCGAGCAAATTGTTATTAGGTTTTTCTATCTGGAATTTCTCAGTAGTAGCTCGGAGACTGAGGTTGTGCCCGTTTTATGGCAATAGGTTCGCCCCCTAGTACATGGGACCTAAAGATGCGAAAATGGGCGAAATATGGTTGTACTATTATATGCATATACACCCCTGCCCAACCTGTTAGGGTTGCAAAGCGTGATGTTACAAAAAAACTGAATAAATCTTTTTTTATGTTCACTGAGCGGCAAGGGTAACATTACACGTGTTGTTTTTTAATTATTATAATGTAATTTATCTTGTACTAGCTTTTGCCAGCGGCTTCGCCCGCGTGTATGTAGGAAATTTTCCCACGGGAACCGTACATTTTACCGGGATAAAAAGCTTATATGCTATTCCAGACTATAATCTATCTTTGTGCCAAGTTTCATCCAGATCCGTTAAGTAGTTTTTGAGTTTATCCGTTACATACATAGATACAAATCTTTCCTCTTTATAATATTAGTATA
The DNA here is from genome assembly GCA_951799385.1 of Hyppa rectilinea. Lineage (NCBI taxonomy): Eukaryota > Metazoa > Arthropoda > Insecta > Lepidoptera > Noctuidae > Hyppa > Hyppa rectilinea. Next base: position 13,995,278 of record OX637321.1, on the reverse strand, counting down.
GATTCACTCATGAATGGTTAATTAACTACACTACCGCATTTGGACACTAATAGTAGCGTATGTATGTGGATAAATAAATAAATAGAAATTATATTGTATTATCAAAAACCTCCAGAACATCATAGGTATCGATAACTTTAACTCGTAGTTCTATTTTTAACTAGAGACTGTCTGGATCGATAGAACGAATGAATGGAATGATTCTGAAAGGGCACCTCATCCCCCTACTTTTTCTATCATTCGGTCTTTCACACGTCGGGTATGTGCATTTAATTAAATATTTTATTACAATTTATATTGAAATACGTAAATACAGTAACCTGATGGGTAACTACAGTTTTGAGCCGTTTGTAGTCGAAACTCTAGGGTCATGGGGCCCAAGTGCTTCTTGCCGAGTGGTCGACACTTCACGTGATCAGAGGGCTGGATTGTTCTTTGGTCAAAGAATTAGCATTGCCATTCAACGTTGCAATGCTGCCAGTCCTCTGGGCACGTTTCCGGATGACAGCGATGCGGATGAGTACTTCGACGCCTAAGTGTCCTTTTTGTTTTTGTATGTAGTTAGTAATGTAGAAAAATAATTTTAAAATAATATCTCCTTAAACATTGAAGGTCTTTCTTATATCGATCTGTTGGTAATAGAGGAGGGAAGGGTAGGTGAAGATGATGTGACTGTTTTTAAACTGTTTTCCTAGGGATCACGCTCGACTCAAGGCTACAATGGGGTCCTCATTTAACATCTCTTGCAGGACGGCTAAGTTCTGCAGCATATGCTGTCAGAAAGATCCGTCAATATACTGATGTAGATACCGCGAGACTGGTCTATTTTAGCTATTTTCATAGTATTATGTCTTACGGTATTTTACTTTGGGGACGTGCTGCAGACATCGAGTCTATTTTTATTCTGCAGAAAAGAGCTATCAGAGCCATTTATAATCTTCGTAGGCGCGATTCTCTAAGGGAACGGTTTAAGCTTATTAACATCATGACTGTACCTTGTCAATATATCTATGAAAACATCATGTATGCAAGGAAAAATCTACATCTTTTTAGTAAAAGAGGTGAAAGACACAATTATTTCACTAGACATAGGGACCAATTAGTTCAACCAGGTTTCAGGCTGGCTAAAGTAGATTCATCTTTCATGGGGTACTGTTTAAAATGTTACAATAAAATACCTCCCAACATTCTTGAACTTAATGAAACAAAATTTAAATCCTGTATAAAACGCACACTATGCAGCCAAGCATATTATACATTGGGAGATTACATCGCTGATAAAAACGCTTGGGTCAATGCTATTCCTGCTCCACAAGGGCGTATCACCTAATTCATTAGACTTCTTAAAAATCTGTTGGAGCTGCGGAAGATCAACAACAATAAAAACTATATTTGCATTGTATAAATTCAATTTCTTAATCTATATATATAAAAGAAAGTCGGGTTTGTTCCCTTCGCTATAACTCGAGATCTGCTGGACCAATTTTCATGGTTTTTGTTTCGTTGGATTTGTCTCCGCCCTGAATAGCAGAATACATTTTTTTTATTTTTTTTTATTTATTTTTAGGTAGGGTAGGTAGGTAGGGTAGGTAGGTAGGGTAGGTAGGTAGGGTAGGTAGGTAGGGTAGGTAGGTAGGGTAGGTAGGTAGGTAGGTAGGGTAGGTAGGTAGGGTAGGTAGGTAGGGTAGGTAGGTAGGGTAGGTAGGTAGGGTAGGTAGGGTAGGTAGGTAGGGTAGGTAGGTAGGGTAGGTAGGCAGGTAGGTAGGTAGGGCAGGTATCACAGTTAAGACAGGACAACGTCTGTCGGGTCAGCTAGTATTGTATAATTGCTTAGCACATATGTGAGTACTATGTACCTAATATAAAGTGACCATTTACTGGGTACGTCTTTCATTGACTTGAATGTGCTTTGGCGGCTGAGAGTATGTCATGCTCACTTTAATGTCTCGCTGATGGTGGCGTGTGTGTTGGATCATTTAGCTCCCTTCAAAATGGTTGAGCTGAATGGTGCTAATCCATGCGTCATGTTCGTGAACGGGCGCTGTCGGTAGAGACTGGTCATCTCTTAGCGGCCATGGCTTGTTTTAATTTAACTTTTGAACTTTTTTTTTTTCAATTATTTTATATCAGATGCTTTCACCGTTCTGCATCGTTCTCACATGTATAATAATAATAATATGATCTATGTAACCAATATTTTGTAACCATATTTTGTTTAAACGAGTGTCCATGGAGTTTCTTGCCCGTTCTTCTCCATAGGTACCTACTGCTTTGGAATGGGCAACTAGCTTCATCTCTCTGACTGACCGACACCTTGACAATTCAAAAGTGCCTGTAATTGGTTTATTTGAAATAAATACTTTGAGTTTGAGTTTGAGTTTGAGTTTTAACTTCAAGGGTATCTGCAAGCCTTCCGGGTAAGCGGGATTGTCCGAAAGGGTTACCCAGAACATAAAGGGCTAAGGAAGGAACATGGATGGGTTTTAGCCAGTAAGAGTCTGACACTCCCTTCCGCTCCACCCAGAGCGGGAGAAGTCATTGGATGATTTCCCAGCCTCAAAAAAAAAAAGTATCTGCAATCGATAGAATTGACACTGCTTGCTTGTGCTTCAAAAGGAAAGGAGACCAAAGAACCGATGGATGGATTGTGTGAAAGATGATATGGCTAGAAAGGAAGTGAATACCGAGATGACGACTAATAGAGAAGTATAGAAGAAAAAGACATGTTGCGCCGAGCACAAGTACATTGAGATAAGAGGAGGGGAATGATGTTGTTGATGATTATAATGATCAGCTTCATCATTTTAACATTATTCTAGAATAGTGAAAAAAGTCATACGTAGCTGTCATTGGTCATCCATTATTTATTCATTAATACTTTATGTACAGGTGAATACTGTACAAAGGCGGACTTAATGCCTGAGGTATATTCTACTCTCAATCTTTGGGTGATGCAGAGAGAAAACATTCTATTACCAGCTGTACATTTCCTCTAGGACAGCCTTTCTCAAAGTGGGCGATAACGCCCCCTTGCAGGCCTAAAGGGGAGCAGTAAGAGACCCATAAAAAAATTGTGGCGTTGTGTAGAGGCTTTTTTTTTAAGGCAGGGAAATAATCCAATGACTGCTCCCGCTCTGGGTGGAGCGGAAGGGAGTGTCAGACTCTTACTGACTAAAACCCATCCATGTTCCTTCCGTAGCCCTTTATGTTCCGGGGTAGCGGTAACCCTTTCGGACAATTCCGCTTACCGTTGTGTAGAGGCTTAGGGGTCCATTTTTAATTTGATCTAGGTAGTGGTTTTAAGTAGAAAGGTGAAAAAAAAAAAAAATGGGCAGTAGACAAAATAAGTGTGGGAACCCTTACTCTAGGCCGTGATAAAATGTTTAGGACACACATTTATAAGTTTTCTTGTAATTGGTTGTGAAGTATTATGGGTATCGTAATTAATTAAAAAAAAACAAGGAGTCTAGCTAATTAATAATTATTCATACTGTACAGTGTATCGTAAAACACAAGAAAAACCTTTTGAATAATGCAGATTAGCATATAATTTGGGGCAAATTTACAATTTTGAAATATAAATTATGTGCATATTTTACAACAATTATATTTTAAAATTGTTTATAATATTCATAATGTCTCGCATTGTTTTGTGCTGATCCGTTCCGTCTGATGGTTACCATAAATTATAGAACTGTTACACGGACCAGCCACCGCCAGGAGCCAACCGACCAAAACGATTTATTTGTTTATTTTACTAAATTCGTGTTGCACTCTGCTTGTTTTTGGCGGTTGCAGTCAAGGGCTCAGAACGTAACGTACACGTGGCGCCATCTATTACCATAAGAACTTTGTTGTTGTTCTCCTCGGGAATAGTACTGTTTGCGGGATAAAAGGTACCTTATGCCCGTTTCTGTACATCTGACAAGCTATATGCAAAATTTCAGGATGATCGGTTCAGTGGTTCAGGCGTGAAAAGGTAACAAACAAACTGGCAAACCTACTTTTGCGTTTATGATATTATTAATCAGGATTTTTCACATAGCGAGTAAGGACTTTAATATTCTTTATAAAGAGCTCATTTGACCCATTGACCACCTAAACCTATTCTGTGCGCACTCGGCTGAACGTTGACGAAATCACATAAACGAATAGTCTATTTTTTATTTTTTTTGTTAGGTTTTGTGTCCTTTAATTAATTAACTTTTCCAAATTTTACCCTTGTTAGCTTAGTTGTTTATCTTTGTGCATGTTGTGGTCTCCTATAAGTGAAGGAGTACACTTACTTATTACCTGATACCTATAACTTTTTATTTATGTGTCATGTATTGTGTACATCTTTTGTTGGAGATCCTAAATAAATAAATAGACCTACGAAGATGAAATTTGGCAAATAGGTAGGTTATGAGTAAAAAACCTTAGCTAAGAAAGGATTTTAGGAAACTCTCCTCGCAATGGGTTAAAATAGGGGGTGGAAGTTTGTATGAAAATTTAATATGAAACTGTGTATGTTTGTTACCTGGTCACATACAGGGCTGTTTTGATTTAGATGAAACTTCGCGTACAGGTAGACCAATGTCTTGTAATAGGACATGGGCTACGTTTCATCCCGAGAGAGTGTTCCCTTTGGATGTTTTACAGCAATGACGCGGGCGGAGCCGCGGGCAGCATCTAGTATACACAAATATCATGTTCTATCGTGCTTGTTAGTGATCCTAAGATTTGTTCTACTTATTCTATCCCTGAAGACCCGTAATTAGTTCTATGTTTCTTATACAATATAATTATGTTTTAGCGATTGGTTCTTCTTCTCCATAAATACATAAACATAAGGGTGCCTTCCCACCAGAGATATGCTATGCTGCGAAGATGTGAAAGCTAAGCTACGAAACTACATAACCGTTTCCACGGATGCTAAGCTATGTAGCAGGCTAGAAGATTCGCTATCAAGAGGCGCCGTCCGCGATTTCAAACGCGCTTACTGAAGGTACTCTGCTCTGCACGTAGCTACACCTCTCGCGACTATCCATAGCACGTGTCCAGAACACGCATCCAGAGCATGCATCCTGATCATGCGTCCATCATAAAAAAAACATAGATTAGCAGAACCCGTTTCCACCAGTACTATGCTATATAGACCAATGTCATGAAATGACTCCTCTCGCTCTGGGTGGAGCGTAGTGTTGCCCAAAATCGGTCTTGGTCTTGCAGTCTTGGTCTTGTTCTTGCATTTTCGCAAGACCAAGACCAAGACCAAGACCGCCTTATTTTAGCAAGACCAAGACCAAGACTGAACCCTGCAAGACTTGAGCAAGACAAGACTTAAGCCTGCAAGACTCTTGCGTCTTGCAGTTAAGACAAACTGAAATTTGGGCGTTATTAAGTAGGTACCTATTTGGTTTTAATCCCGATTTTGATAGACGCCCCCAGTATCAAAACCGTAGGTATCGTCCTAACACTAAACTAAGGGCTGCAGTTGGCAACGTGCCGCTCGTCTGAAAGAACCCTAAAACGTATTGTATTGATTAGGTAGGTACTTATTATATTTCAACTATTTATTAAGTAGGTAGCGTGTTAATACTCACAAATCTGTTCCCATCATCCCATGTGATTAAATGTACCTAGAATAACTTTCTAGCAAAGTTCATATCTTGTAGGTACCTATAATAATATACACCGTGAAATTTAAATGGTTGTTTTCCCGCAGCGAAATGGTTTTGTCTATGTAATACAATCGTTTCGTAGTTATATAAAATATTAGAAACAAAAACTGGCTTATTTAGCATTGTGAAAAACTAAACTCGAAAGCGATCACGAACCAGTTGTAATACCTCCCGATACCTACGGTCGAACGACAGGGTCACCGTCGAAAGGATTAGGTTAGAAGGCGGCTCCGTTTGATAATGTAACGCGCGGGCTAGATTATGCCGTATAACAACACGCGAGAGCTTATTTTACTTTAAACATTTAATAAATCTGTCTTTGCTTTGTCGGCTTAACGGATGGATTCTTGTATTTTTGCGTGCAAACTATTATGCCGTATCAACACGTGCGAGAGCTTATTTTGGTTTGACCATTTATGCATCGCTTTCCTTTGACGGCGCGTGCGACGCCAGTAGTACCTACAATTCATGTTACGTCTAGTGTTACTAGGTATTAAAGGCCGCGGGGCCGTTGACCCACGTGCTTTTCAATCAGCTGTTATCCAACATGTTATTCAAATTTTCCCTACAAACTTTTACGGGCTTAGGACCGTCATAAATACTTTTTTATCTGCAATTTATTGCACACACAATTAAATTAAAAAACGAAAACTAAGAAAAATTAACCATGGAAACGAATTTTCTGAATTAGATACCTACTTAAAAAGTATTTGAGGCTATTTACAAAATTTGAATCAACTTATTTACAATAATTTTAATCAGCTAAACTACTACTATTTACAAAAGTACGATTAGGTACTTACACTTCCCGATAACGGAGTAATTGTTCGAAGTTTAAGCCATTCCGTTGTACACACATCACGCACGTTTTATTTGGTTTTCTTTTAATTTAAATAAGGTGTCTCTGTCACGACGTACGATATCAAAAGTGTCCACTATCGCAGTTACTAACGCGCCGCCACTTTCGTGTTCCTCACGAACGATACACTAGGCGCCACGAGTAAAAGTCTAACGGAGTTAGGTCCGGGCTTCTTGGTGGCCAAGGCACTGGCCCGCCGCATCCGATCCAGCGCTGAGGAAACACCAAGTTCAAGTGCAAAATAACGTCCGGTCATCCTCTGCCCTGTGCATGGAACTGTCCATGATCTAGTAGCCGCTGTGTCGCCGCTACGGTCGTTTGTGGCGACGGGACTTGGGGGTTCAGAACCCCGAGAAGACGGAGCGACTCCAAGTGTTGCCGCTCTGCGTAAAGTCGCCGGGCAGCATGGGAGTCATAGTCAGCTCTAGCATACAGCTGCACCATAGCGACGTACTCCACATTGCTGTAATTGTAATGTCGATCCATTGCAGTTTACAGAGATGACGCGTGCTGCGCGTACGACATTCGCGGGAAAACTAAGTAGGTCAGGGTCACAGCCGCGCGTGCCGCACGGGTAAAATAGGCGCTGGCGGCTTCGTTTGATATTGTTGCGCGCAGGCTAGTTTATGTCGTATCACTACTAGCGAGAGCTAATTTTACTATGAACATTTCTAAATCGGTCTTTTCTTTGTCGGTTTCGCGGTGATTTTTTGTATTGTTCCGTGCAAAATATTTTATGCCGTATCACTACGTGCGAGAGTTTATTTTGGCTTGAACATTATTTTGTGCATCGGTTTTCTTTGTAGGTGGTGACGCGAGTAGCACCTAACTACCTAGTACCTACAAGTTACGTCTAGTGTTACTATTGTTACTCACCTTTTCGAGTTGATGAATATTTTTTTAATTATTTTAAAACAGAAACATCGTTATTTATTTACTTTAACTCTATGCTTCGAAAGTACTCCTTAACACGTTGAACGCCAACGCGGTCACCGTGTGTCCGACAAACAATAGTTTTTCTATTGTGTCTGCTGCGCGGCAGTCAATGACTTAAGGCAAGTCGGTCTGCCGCGGGAAAACAACCAATTAAATTTCACCGTGTATATTATGCTTGTTTATGTCTAATGTGCAGATGTAACGTTAGTAGGTTGGTATGTGCTTAAAATTATAGCCAACAAAATTATATAAACATTATGTAGGTACCTACTTATGTTTCAAAGTTTATATTATTCTTCTTATTCAGCAAAATTTAAAACTAACAGCGAGTCGAGTAGGTCTAGTAACAGTTTCTACGGCAGGCAATGTTATGGTACAGACGCCAGCACATCAAGCTACTACAATCTGTCAAATTTCTTTAACAGATTTTGAACTTTATCGCTAAAGAATTAAGGTCAAGGTTGATTGGGATAATGTGACGTTCCGCGAATAAACTGTTGGTCGGTCGATGTATTATATACCTACTTATTTGATAATTTACCGACAAAGACGCCGCGGTTTGCAACAAGTCTATCACAGCATTTGACACTGTTTGAGCGCCGCATTCGCCGACAAAGAGTACGGACAGAGGCACACAAAATTGTTACCTATTTTAGTAGGGTTGGTACAGGAGGATAAAATTAAATGACCTTGAAGATGTCTCAGCAGTAGGTAGGTATAAATTGAATGCTTTGAGTTTCTTGTATAAATACATTCTCACACTGGCTCGAATTCGAACACTACAGCGTTTTAAGCTGTCGGGCGAGATGATAATTAATAACTAAGTAGGTATCGCATCTATTGAATTGCAAATATTTTGATTTCGAAATAATCATTGTTAATATCGGTAAATGATAGATAGTGAGTGGTACTAAAATGTGAGCAGCCAGATTAAAAATTGTATAATTATGCCATGTCAGGACTTTCCATAAGTTTATTTTAAAAAAAGCTCTCAAGTAAGATTTAGAGTTTACCATTCAATTCCACACAACAAATTATTGAAAAATAAAAATTATCAAAAATATATTTAGACTGATTACTTAGGAAATTAGTAGAAAAAATATTCTATCGTGGATACCTAGTTATTAAAAAGTTGATAAACGTTGTGTTTACTTAATTTTATTTTTCTGTACTAATGCCATCATTGACAACCCTACCAAAATAGGTAAAAATTTAGTCCGCTCCTAGACTTTGTGTCGCCGCCGCCGCGCCGCCCGCCGCTTTCATATCAAAGGACGCCGCCACTGCCCATGTTCAACGATGACAGTACCTACGTAGCAAAGCACGCCAGACACGAGTACGACAAATTGCCTATGAAATGTACCTACGCACACTGTAATGAAATCTGCAAATCTCAACACGACACGCACTTCCTTATTTTGGCCGCATACCTAGGTAGGCTTTGCCTGTAGTCTTCTAATATTGGTTGATTAACATTGTACATTGGTGAATGCTCCAGGATAGCCCGCGAAATTCAAATTTTCTTATTTTGCAATTTGCAAGCCAGTGCTAGAGTGTTTGTTGATTACAATATTATTCGCGCTGTAAGACGTATGTAGTTACAGAATTATAATCATCAAAATCATCAATACAACTCTCCAAGTTCAAAAAGGTCGAGGAAAAAACTCAAACTCATTCTAAACTAACGTGTTCAATAAATAGCAATAGGCTAATAGGTATTTGCAAGACTTGCAAGACTTGCGAGACTCTTGCTGCAAGACCAAGACCAAGACCAAGACTGAGAGCGCAATACCAAGACCAAGACCAAGACCAGGTGTATTGACGCAAGACCAAGACCAAGACTGGCCTAAGTCTCGTCTTGGTCTTGCATTTGGGCAACACTAGTGGAGCGGTGCAGGTCCTCGCCCACGGTGGCTGGGAGTCGACCTTTCCCTCTCCCATCCCGCCACATCCTTCGTGAGCATGACTGCTTCGCAGAAGGAGTGGAAAGGCACCCTAAGCCAGAGTAAATTATCAGAATCATGGTAATAACCGCATCAAAATCCGTTGTCTTTAGAACAACATTGTGACCGCACACAGGGAGACCCGAAAAGTGAACTTATTTATATTTTATGATAAGGTGTAAAATTGTTCCAAGTCTTATACTAATAAGTTTCCTGATGTTTCTTATCGTTATCAACGCAACCGCGACCCTATCTGATAAGCATTGTCGCCGTAATATCGTGGCGTATCTTGCGTGTGTCATGTTATATCATAGTACTTACGTTGTCTCGTTAGTGTAGTGGGAAATAGTAAAGTGTGAAGATGTCCATCTTTCAAACACGTTTTATCTACTAGACAAAAATCTTAAATGCCCCTTGCATTTAAGGTATCTAAGAGGAGCTCGTGGCTAAGTAATAACACAGGTCGATTCATCAGGTTAAGCTACGCTTGCCGGGGTTGGCCATGGATTGGTGACCATCTTTACATACCGAGACTCCTCCGTGCCTCGGAAAGCACGGTAGGCCGTTGGTCCCGGCTGTCATTTGCATCTTTGACAGTCGTTACGGGTCGTCAAAAGTCCGAAAATCTGACAGCCAGTCTTACCAAGGGGTATCATATTGCCCAGTTACTGGGTTGTGGAGGTCAGATAGGCAGTCGCTCCATGTAAAATACCGGTATTCAGCTGCATCCGGTTAGACTGGAAGCCGACCCCAACATAATTGGCAAAAGGCAAGGCAGATGATGATTTAAGGTATCTAGTAGATAAAAGTCCACTGACTGCCCAAATGCTACTGGACTCGCCCACCAGTCATTACTTTAACTCACACATTGACTTATTACGTGTTGAAAATCGTCTATGTTTCTAACCCATTTGAATTTTGGTACCTTTTGGAAGGAGCAACTAGATTTTTTTTTAAATTTTGTTTTTCAATAGTGCCTTTGATGTGCATATCTATATATAAGTATATAATTATGTATAAGGAGAAACTGACTGACATAATATGAACGCACAGCCGAAACTACTTGGACTTGGAACGTGAAATTTTGCACATGGGTTCCTTTTATAATGCAGGGAGCACTAAGAAGGGGTTTTTGGAAATTCAACCCTAACGGGGGTGACAAGGGAGGGATTTTGTTTGTACAACAAATCCGACATCCACGCGGGCGAAGCCGCTGGCAGAAGCTAGTTTGAAATTAATAATTTGATTTTGAGACATTTAGCAAAGCTAAGCTAAGATGGTGATCAGTCGTATTTCAGTATTTTCTCATTTTTTAAGTTAGGCTTAAAGCCTTAAGATAGGATTCCGGCGGGATTGTCCGCAAGGGTTACAGCTACCCCGGCACATAAAGGAAGGAACATGGATGGGTTTTAGTCAGTAAGAGTCTGACACTCCCTTCCGCTCTACCCAGAGCGGGAGAAGTCATTGAATGATTTCTTAGCCTTAAAAAAAAGGCTTAAAACCTTGTTAAAATATAGACCTGTTTTAAAGAAATGTTTCTGTTCTTTCGCAGAATATTCAAGTACAAACTGCTACTTAAGCGGTTATTTAAATATGCAAATGCTTGTTCTTTGGTCACAAAGGTATTCTTATATTGGTCTTAAACTGTACCGAGTTTTACTTTGGAATGGGTTGGGACCAACTTTTTATTGCTCAATTTTCGTCGCGTTTTTTCTTGAAACTGAGAACTTGGTAATTTTGTTGTGGAGCTAATGTTGTGTCTAAACTATTGCTTAAAAATTCTAGATTACTTGCGTAAGTGCTGGTCAAACATTTTGGGGTTGGTGGTAACTTATATAATTATTATACTATTGAAATGTAGTGTTAAAAACTTTTAACTTTTTATGGGTATTTTTTGGGGGAAATAAAGGGCTAAGGAAGGAACATGGATGGGTTTTAGTCAGTAAGAGTCTGACACTCTCTCGGCTCCGCCCAGAGCGGGAGGGGTCATTTGATAATTTCCCCCTTAAAAAAAAAAGCGCCAACGGCTTAACGTGCTCTCGGAGGTATCCATAATGGGTTAGTATAATAACAATATCGGAGTAGAATAATTATCTTTGTTATTTCATACTTTTAGTCTTTCAGTCTTTTAGTAGTCCGATTTTAGTTTTTTTTTTTAATTTGAACTTTAAATATTCTACTACTATTTTATCTCTTACTACCAGACTAAGAAATATACATCTGTGAAGAAAAGCAACGAACTCAAAGACTAACCTGACTCATTGTAAAGACTTCGTAACTAGAGTTAAGTAAAACTTGGTTCTTGCTTAAAACTAAGAAATGTTACCTTTACTTTTGAAGCTATACGCGAGTCAAAGTAAAAGGGGCTAGGAAATTAGCGGGTAGTGGAGAGGTAGCGATCGCGGATGGAGATGTGAGCCTAACTGACGTATTAATAGTGATCATAGAGGAAGAATGGTTTGGTCAATACAAGAACAATCATTCAACATCACGCCTTGTTTCCCACGTTGGGTGAGGAGAGTCTGGATTTATGCCCAGTTGATGGATGGCTATAGTCTCGCCTCCTATAACATGGGACTAAACACGTCACTGGCGAAATGTGGGTGTACAAAAAAAGTTCACCCATTTTTATCAATATTGTCAATAGGTTCGTTATTGATGACGTATGAAATGGGTGAAGTACCAACTACTACAAACCTGCACTGGGCCCGCGTGGTAGATTATTACTCTCACAGAGACGTAGCCTGTGTCCCAGCAGTGGGAACATTAGTGACTGATTCTAGTTAAAAAGCCGGTTTTCTCCTTAAGTTTTTAGAGAAATTTTATTGTGTTACGAAAATAAATTATAGTATTATCGAAACCTTACTCTTATGAAATAGGTATTTTCTCAACATTGCATTTTTTATAGCACGAGAAAAAACGTTTTGAATTTTGCGTAACTGTATGGTACTTATTCTCTTGACTGTACAAGTTACCTATACCAAACTGTCAAATTCTCCAAATGATTTAAAACCTTAAATAGTTGATTATTAAGTTTAAAATCAATTGAGAAACTTTGTCAGTTTGTGGGGACTTGATGTGCTGGCGACTTTACTTACAAGCTGTTCACACATTTGACATTATGATTATTTCACTAAATCTAGGTTATTTATTTACGTTTGTATATAGAGCGTCGTGGCGACTCATCAATTGTAACATTGCATAGCAAACAACTTACACTGTTTAGAAATAAATAGTGACCTACAAACCTATTACTCTACTCAATACAATTAATACGTTACGCAATATTTTGTAGGTCATTTTGAAGTCAATGTGTCGCCTGCTTAGCCTTTTCCCAATAATACGGATTTCAGTTTCCTGTCTGACCGAATTCAGGCAAATGTCAGTATTTTACATAGAGCGGCTGCCTGTCTGACCTCCACAATCCTGTTACTCGTAGCACGATAACTTTTAAAATCTGGTTGTTAGATTTTTGGGCTTTTGACTAACGAGAACGACAGTCAAGGATCTCAGACTGATCTGATGGTGTTACTGGCTATGACATCAGTATCTACCAGGAAAATCAAACCATATAAAGGCAAGGCACATGAGATTTTTTTCCTATCCCCGCTCATTTCGTGGCCCAAACATTATAACTTATTTTATTTACACATTGAGGGTATTTAAAACTTTTCAACACTTCCTACGGGCGGTATACGTTAGCGTTTCTTATTGCAGATGTCGAACTACCCTCCTAGCTTTTCACTTGTAACTCTAAAAGTCACAGACAGAAGTTTTGGCTTTAATTAATATTTTAATATTCTTTAGTACCATGCTTACTTAAGCTTTTAGTTAATTAAAATATTGTGGTTTCTCGCCAGTGTCGCGTTCGACAGTATATTATTCAAATAGTTCTTGTTAATTTTGCTTGAAAGTATACATATATACTTCTTATGCCAAATATTTGATCGTTCGATATTTTTCTGAAGAGGTTTACAAGAAATGTTCTCTTCCTACAGCTGTCTGCGTTCTCTATTCAAAAGTCTGTATGGAATGACAATATTTTCTTCTTGCTTTTGTATTTTATGAAACCCTTTAAAAAAAAACCGGGCAGGTGCGAGTCGGACTCGCGCCCCGAGGGTTCCGTACAAACCTGTAGGTGTATAAGTAAAAGTTCACCCATCACGACAATCGAGTCATAGTTATGGTATTCTTATATTTTGAAAAAAAAAAACAAAAATATTTTTTATTATATGATGTACTTAACTAAAAATTTACGGTTTTCGCAATTTTCCCTTTATCTGTACTATAAGACGTTACTTCGTACCCAATTTCAAGATTCTAAGGTCACGGGCAATACCCTGTAGATTTGATTCCCGTGCTAGTTTCGAAAATTTGCGGCATAAACGGCTGTATCTTTTGATTGCTATGTTTGATTTTTTCACAGCTCTAAGGGACAGGCAGACCTAAGTATTAGAATCAATCAATTTGATACTTCTACGCGTTCCTGAGAAAAATAGTCTCGACAGACGGAAGGACGGACGGACAACAAAGCGATCCTATAAGGGTTCCGTTTTTCCTTTTAAGGTACGGAACCCTAAAACATAGATACTTAGATGCAAGTTTAGGGATCTTACAACACGTGTGAGTGTCCACAGTAATCCCTGTTTGAGTACTGCTCCTTCTGGATCGGGGTTCAGGGGACAATGAAAATCGGGTTGAATTGACCGAATATATTTCGCGTGTTCCCTGAGAGAGAACCGTTCGCCCGGACCAGTGCGCAGTAACTGGCCGTTCCAATTCATACATCACGCGCGTATACAATTTGCTTACCTTGCACTCTGCCTTACATACATACATGTGTCCCTACACAAGTAATCTTAACCGTGGTTAGTGCTAACGTGACCAAGTTCCATGCGAGCTCTGTTGATCTTTTTTTTTTTTTTATTTATTTATTGGTTCACCAACGATTGTTTACACAGGTTGTATGCTAAAAGTAACATGCAAAAATTTAAGTGCAACAGTGCAACAATCACTTACAGGTAAACGCCGCATGCATAAAGAAGTTTTACAATTTAAGATATTAATCTAGTTTAAAATAATAACTTACTTATCAGGAAGTCTAACAGTGTAAGGGTCTAAATAATTAATTAATAAAGCAGCATAAGGTACTTGTTATAGGTAAACACAGTACCCCTCAGGGGATATATTGAAAAGCTATGTTGCTATTCAGCGAGATGCTTAAAAAAATTTTGACACTAATAATTCCGGATCGGGCAGAGAACGAAACGACTCTATATAACTCACAGAAAAAGCAAGATGTTGTGGAAATATTTGACGTGGAATCCATATACTTTGGAGTAGACGGGTTTTTTAGTGGGGACTGTGAGTCGGCAAACGTAAGGTAGGACTTCCACGGGTTACGGCCTGGCCACGACTTCCGTCTAAGCATCTCGCGGCGGCGCGGCAAACGACGCTTTACCCATCCATGCAACTGCTCGCTTTGCCACTATGGAGTTTCTGACCTCTTGCTTCTTCTCCATATGTAAAACAGTAGGCTTCTTTGAGCAACTAGCTTTATTTTTATGACTGTCCGACACCTTGACAATTCAATAGTGCCTGTAATTGGTTTATTTGAAATAAATCCTTTGAGTTTTAGTGGACTGCTGTAGGCCAGAAATTCCAGATGATGCTGATAAATAATTACAATAACCAATTTGATAACAGAACCGGAACTTGTTGGTTGGATGGTAACAATTCCAGTAATTAACAAGTTATGCCCTCGTTAACTGATTAGCTAACAATGACATCAGATAAGCTGATAAGGGTATGTCAAATTGACAGTGACACATGTCACTTGTCACTACAATATGTACTACCACTAAAATATATTAAGGGGTTTGTTTAATGATAGTGTCAATTAATTTCCAATTGGGTATTTGAAAGGGTAGTCAATAACGATAGAGTAGTTTCGGGTATTATGGCACACCATAAGCCTTTTTGGAAATAAAACTCGAAGTATATGAGATCAATCAGTCTATATTGGTTAATTAAGTCGTTAAACTAATCAGTAATCAATAACTAGAAGCCTATGGCAATATAATTTCACAGAATAACTAAAAATATAATTTTTCGTAAACTTGAACATTCACAAAATCTATTCGTGGTGGCATAATATAGCCTAGGGCCATATTGGCCGTAAAATCCGTGAGCCATATTGCCCACCAAAGCAAAAAATACAAACAATTAAGTGCAAGTTATTTTGAGGAACAAAATTCACAGAAAAAAATGTCAGTTTTCACTCCTGAGCATTCTTCATGGGCCCATAGCTTACAACATAGACATTGAATCCATGATTCACCTCTGTTGTCCATAGAATAGAGAGGCTCGCAATACAAGCACTTCGCGTCAGAAAAAATTCGTCTATCTGGACTTTCATCAGAGCTGTCCTCGTACAAAGGTTCATTTTCTTCCTCCGAGCTAGAAATTTGTACATCCATTGTTTTGGTCTTTTTGCCTTTTCCTTTCCGTTTTTTGCCTTTATCTGTAGCCTTTTCGTTTTTCTTTTTTAACGATTCTTTCAATTCTTTTTTGTACGGGGATGAAGTCAGCAATGTCGATTTACAAGCCTTTCTGCCTCGGTTATATCTGCTGGCAGTTCTGTTTTAGCTGCTAAACGTCTTAAAGTTGTTCGTGGTACATTATACAATTTACAAGCTTTAAGTGAACCCATTTTTTTATTTCGCACATCTTCGATTGCTCTTCTCATTGATATTTTGCACCAAGTTTGGCGTTTTCTAAAGGAAATAGGTTTTCGTGGAGCCATTGCCTAAAAAGAAAAAAACATTAATCATTTAATCATATGGCAGCCAGTATGGCCTCCCAGGCCATACTGGCCCTCTACCTGGTGAGCCATATTGGCCGCAGGAACAGTTTTGACAAGTAAAACCTAACCTAAAAACCAGTGAATAATATGCATACAAAACTGTTACCTCACAACAGATTAAGAGTTTTCCTACAAAACTGTGTACTAACAACATAAAAACATGAATAATTGGAATAGCTGAAATGATTTAAACTTACCAAAAAAATTACATCGAAATACGTAATTCTGGATAACAGCGCATGCAGGACACGCGCGCACTCGCCGCGCTGCACAGATTCACTGAGGAGGAGGGGGTGGGGTTGCGCCAAAATGGCACTGAAGGTTAAACGCTAGTGTTGGTTTATTTCGGAGATATAGTAGTAGTCCATATTGGCCGCCCAGGCCATAATACCCGAAACTACTCTACTTATGATTTGTCGAAACGCAGAATTTGTACCTACGTGATTTGTGTGAAATATAACAATGTGACGTCACAGATTTTTGGAATGAAATGGAATAATTATAAGCATTAAATGCAATTTTACAATTATATCTTTGCATAATATTTTATTTATGTACGGTGATGGAAGTTTTTAAGACGAGCGGTCTTTTTTTATGTGATTTCATATTTTATTTATGACCATCAATTGTTTCTATTAGGTTCATTGGGGACCGGTTAGTATCGAGTAGGATTGTTTTTAAGCAAGTTTTAAATAAATGTCTGATAATGCCGGGTTATTTTTAATTAATTTCCTGTTTGCATAATTTTGATACGTATGGCTAAGTGTATGTAAGTCAAAGTTAATTTTAGAGATGATTTAATTTTTTTCCGCTATGCTGAACAATTTTAGCTGTTTCTATTTTACTTTTGTTACATAAAAACATCACGCCTTATTTCACCAAATGGTTAGGTAGAGGAGTAACCATAGTAGATACACCCATATTTCGTCACGTGTAGTAGCAGGCTGCTACTGAGAAATTCCAGATGAAAAACCCAATAATACTTGGCCCGACCCGGGAATCGAACCCAGGACCTTATGCTCAGTGTAGATCTGTAGCTGAGTAATGACGATGGACTCGTCCTTTATTACATGGGACTTCTTATAAATTGCGAAATTTAAGCCGAGTAACAACTAGCACCTACTCACGTTCGCCTATCTTTCGAGGAGTAATGGCTTGATCGTACAGACGCCTGCACATCAAGCTATCCCTTACTGTCAAATTTTCACAATTTAAAATGAACCTTATATCTTTGCAATAAAGTTGAAATACTATCAAAGAAATTTGACAGATTGTGGTAGCTTGATGTGCTGGCCTCTGTACATTTTTAGCAAAAATAAAATATTAAAGAAGATTAATTTTATTTAAGAAATATAAATACCTACATAGTTATCCTCACGTACAACAATCACTGTGAATCATTATAACACGCCAATAACTTTCACCTCCGTGAAATTAAAGCATGGCAATTTATGGCTTGACTCATTACGTTAAGGTTCAATTTGCAACGTAGACGTCCTATGTATTATAAGAACGAGTTTAGTGAGAAAGTGTGTTATGTCAGCGATTTTGTTTACTTCCCGCATTGTGGTCAGTGGGCTTTTATTTTTTAAGATTTAAATAAGAGATAAATTGGCAGTAAATGTTATTTTTTGTAATATTAAACCATTATTTAATATTATATTTTTTTCTTTATAATATTTTTTTTTATAATTATAAAAAAGTGCTTTTTTTATATATTAAAAAAAAACATAGGTAGGTCAAAATCATAAGTGAAGAAAGATCAAGACACTCCAAGGACACTGTTTTAAATCCAGGCACATGGCAGCTTTATGATCAGCCAAGCACAAAAAAAAAGAAAACTGGACACGAACCATTTTGAGCTACTTTTGACACGTTCACAACTCAAAAACTATTTAACCTACAAACATGGAATTTAGCACATTTATTAAAGCTCCTTAGCTTGTCTAGAGTCATAAGCTTGAATTACATCACAAGTGATATTGTAATTGCGAACTTGGCACTCAAATAGATTTCAATTCTTTTGTCGTCAAGTAGAGAATGACACATATTTTTAATATTGAATATGGCTTTCATTTCATATAATATTTTATGTTTTTTTTTGGGATCAAGATATTACAAAGTCGTGGGTATATTATTACGGTCCAAAAAAAAGAGAGCAGGTAAGTATCTGTATCAGTTTAAATGTTTAGTCACTCCATGACATCGAAAAAGGTCAAGTTTCGAATACTAAGGGTATTGGAAACTTGACCTTCTCAGTATCGAACGTCGTCGAACTTACTGCAAAACGAATAGCTTAATCGGACAATGACCCCTACCTTGACAAATTGTTTGACAACTGCATGTGTATGTCGCTAGGTACAATCACGGACTTTAATTGTTGATCAACTTGCCACTATTCGTATTTTAGCCGTGTAACACAAATCGGGTTTAGTCGGTTATACTCGTACATCCAGACATGGAAACTCATAAAGTCATAACGTCTTGAATTTCGATTTTCTAGCACCCGTAACCTAGTGTCAATTGTTTTAGTGTAGCCATGGTAACATTAGCATACGGTTGACCATTGATATTTCAAAGGTCACGGATAGGTTTTCAGAAAAAACTTATAATGATCTCTAATTCAAAAGAGGTCAGTAGCAAAATAGATTGGATAGACGTATTCAACCTACTTTATAATCCTTATAACACTATAAACCTCTATGGATAAGACTATTTCCGATTATTAATAACTAGCTTCTGCCCGCGACTTCGTCCGCGGATAATTGCGATATACTGTAACTATTTAGGCAGCGCATGCAAATAATTCTGTTTTCGGAGGTATTTCTTTCCGACTTGCTAGACGAAAATTGCGATAGCTCGGCTAATATGTATGATATAAATATAATTTATAGCCTATAGCACTCAGGAATAATGTAGCTTTCTATCAGTGAAAAAATTACAAACTTACAAATTTTACCTCTTTATAATATTAGTATAGATTTGTCATCTTATTTGCGAGCATGCGGTTTGAATTCGTGTTCAATCTATAAAATTGCAAAATTGAAAAGTTTGTAAGTGGCTCACCAATTAAAGTCCGTGACTGTACGGTATGCCGCCCGTCACTCCGTCGTTGACAAAAAAACAACAGTGTGCGTTGACTATTAAGGGTTATACACACATCAACTCAGAACACACTTTGCCCGATCTGGGAATCGTACCCAAGACCCCACCAATCAGCAGATGTGCTTGCGAACACGAGACCAAGACCGAGCAGTCAAACAGCATAATTATTTACATAATTATCTGAAGACCAGTTTTATGTATGTACCTTTACTATTCCAATAACAAAAAGATAACATAACAAAATTATAGTTCAGGAAGTCAGAGAACTTTTTTTTTGTTAATGTCCTAATTAACTATTCTTAACACGTATAATATGTACTTATGTTAATTATGTAGATAATAATATAAAGTGTAATCTATTTGGAAAAATAAAATCACACAAAAATGTACCTATATTTTGGTCTTATTATCTTTTAGTTTGGACACGTTTAACACGTTAACTAACCTAACGAGAAAAAATAGAATTCATTAATTAGCATATGATGTTCCCACTGCTGGGACACAGGCCTCCTCTCTTCGAGAGAGAGTGGGCCATAATTCACCACGCGGGCCCATTGCGGGTTGGTGGATGTCACATGTCTTCGAATTTTTGGTTTTAGGATATGCCGGGTTCCTCACGATGTTTTCCTTCGCCGTTTTGAGAGCAGTGGTGATGAAATTATTTAAACAAAGTAATACGCCTGTCTGAGTTCGAACCCACGACCTACAACTCTTAAGTCGGGGCAGTTTAAACCGAGCCACCAAAGCTATAACAAAGCAGCAGCAGTGGTAGCCTAGTGGTACGACCGCCGGACTGCCAAGTCATAGGTCTCGAGTTTGAACCCAAGGCATGCACCTCTGATTTTACAGATTCATGTGCGTATTATATAATTATCACTTGCTGAAAAATCAGCGAAGGAAAACATCGTGAAGAAACCGGCATGTCTGAGAGATATTTCTCAACAGCATGTGAAGCTAAGTCAGAGGCCCATGGGCAGCATAAAAACTGACACCAGGTTAGTGACTAGCCACACGAAAAAAGAAGCTAGAATAAAACAAAAAAAATATAATTCTAAAGGTACATTAAACGCCCAAACGCAACAGAAGCATTCTTCAGCATAAAAATATGCATACTCATGTAGTCTACCCACTACCTCCGCCACAGTGAGCGCGGTATCAATTACAAATTATGCAAATACCTCGGCATCCCATGTTGATTCAGCACGACCCAGGAATATATTATGATTACGGTGGGCTGGGATGCAAAATATTTGCAGGGTTACGATTAGGGATGTGAACATATGGCCGCTAGGGGTTTTAGCTTGATATTAGTTAGTGACTATTGAAAATGAAGCTAAAGGAATAAGGTTGGACGTAAAAATTTTCTGACGTAAAAAGTTTCTGGTTAGCTGTGTGAGGATTGGTATTGGTATATTGGCGTGTGCTAGCTGACATGTGGCAAACGATTGATTTAATGTGATGTGTTTCGTAATGTTAATTACTTCTCAAACGATAAATGTGTCGTCAAGTTCTTCCAACTAAACAGACAGCTGTGCTGCTGGGGATTTTGTTGCGCCACTTCTTCTTCCCAGCTATGAATTGTGGGCGTTTTTGGCGGACTGTCTATGTAACTTTGACCTTCAAAAAGTGCTGATTTTCAGCCTAATTTGAATAAATGGCTTTTGATTTGGTTTGTAAAAATATTATAAAAATATTTTTTTTTTAAATAAGTCAAGAAAAAGGTTGGCTGCACGGACCGCACTTCTGACGTAAGCTCTCTCGGCTTTGGCGGGAATTGTTTTTGGCGGCATTTAGGCACCGCGGATTTTTTGGGATTGATGAAACAACTTTGGTGTCGAAAATAATAAGTTTTAGTTCGCAACAAGTTTAGTTTTAATTGCCACAATAAGTTTTGTAGTTATGTGATTATCTCGACACTAAGTTTGGTGATCTCATTGTTACACTATCAATAAACATATTTTAGGTACAGACGCCAGCACATCAAGCTATCCCTAACTGTCAAATTTTCTCAATTAAAAATGAACCTTATGTCTTTGCAATAGAGTTGAAATACTATCAAAGAAATTTGAGAGATTGTGGTAACTTGATGTGCTGGACGCTGTACAATTGGTTTGTGCTTTATTTCTGAGGTTCATTATAGCTGCATCAGAAAGACTTTTGAATAGATAGCCTAATGAAATTACATAACATAACCTCACGCCTGTATTGCAATAGGGTTAGGCAGAGGTGTATCTATTTATGTACAGAGGCCAGCACATCAAGTTACCACAATCTGTCAAATTTCTTTGATAGTATTTAAACTTTATTGCCAAGACATAAGGTTCATTTTTAATTGAGAAAATTTGACAGGGATAGCTTGATGTGCTGGCGTCTGTACATATAATACACCCACATTTTACCAGTTATGTTTAAAGTCCCTTGTAATCGGGGGCAAGCGTATTTTTTTTTAAGAGTAAAATCATCAATTGACCCCACCCGCGGGTGGAGCATATGGGAGTGTCCGATTCTTACTGACTAAAACCCATCCATGTTCCTTCCTTAGCTCTTTATGTTCTGGGGAAGCGGTTACCATTTCAGACAATCCCGCTGAAGACTAGCTTCTAAATTGAGTAACACACTAATGGTAGCAATACCGTTCATTTTGACAGTTCAACAACATTCATTGCGTAGACAAATTCTTCGAACATTATGAGCAATGGATTATTGATAGTGTGTTACGTGTGTATGTCATCATTCTCCTGCCCTTATTCCAATTTATTTGGTGGTCGTCGTAACATGTCTTTTCTTCCATACTTCTCTATTAGTCGTCATCTCGGTAGTCACTCCCTTCCTAGCCATATTATCATCTTTCACACAATCCATCCATCGTTTCTTTGGTTTCCCTCTACTTGTATAGCCATCCACATTCATGCTCACAACTTTCCTGACAGCATTTTCCTCATTTCTCCGCATAACATGCCCGTATCATGACAACCGATTTCCACACAACTTTTCAGTCACTGGTATCACTTTCAGACTACCTCTTATATACTGATTCCGTATTCTATCCATTCGCGTAACACCACACATTCCTCTTAGCATCCTCATCTCAGCTGCATGCAATATTTTCATTCATTCTTTTTGTGGCCCAACACTCTGATCCATACAAGATACAAGTGTGTATGTATATAAGGTGTTAAAAAATTAACTCTAAGAATTTCGTGGGAGCATTGTACTCGTCGTTATGAACAACTTTTACTATGGGATGAACCCTGAAATCGCGAAAAAAATATGAGCTGTTCCATACATTTTATTGAGTTACGTGTGCCTAAATGTATGGAACAGCTCATATTTTTTTCGCGATTTCAGGGTTCATCCCATAGTAAAAGTTGTTCATAACGACGAGTACAATGCTCCCACGAAATTCTTAGAGTTAATTTTTTAACACCTTATATATTCTTAATATTTTTTCTAATCCATCTCCTTTCTTTGGTTACAGTGGTCACTGGATGCACTGATGGCATCGGCAAGGAGTATGCAAGACAGGTAATGTATAACATTCCTTGCTGAACTGCATTGTGCAATATTAATAACAGCTTTTTAGACAGCAGTGATAGCCTAGGGGTGTGACCGTTGAACTGGCAAGTCATAGGTTTAGAGTTTTGTATGAGTCTTTGACCTTAAGGCACGCACCTCTGATTATACGGATTCATGTGCGTATTGTATAATTATCACTTGGTTAAAAATCCAGCCAGCATGTCTGACAGATAGGTATTTCTCACAGAACAGTTAAAGAGGTTAGAAGGGCCTTGTGGGCGGGACAGGCGCGCCACACATTTGCGCGGGCGCTCCAAACCCAACCGAAATTAGAATCACCGGTCAACAGTCACGCTCTTATTGTGAAAGCGTTCAATTCTCCGCGGAAAAAAAGAATTATGCCGTCTTGCCCAATTATAACGTGTCGGAAAAGAAGTCAGGAGTGTAATGTGGCCCGAAGAGGGATTTCATTTCACCGGTAACTCCAAAAACCTTAAAATACGAGTGATATTTGTAATTATTACAAAAGTATTATGTAGTTTGTAGACAAAAACGATAAAATCGCATTCAGATGCAAAATTATACATTGCTTGCATTACATTGGTACGATCTTGCACGACGTGAGCGGTCGCGCAATGTATTGCGTTCACTGCGAACGTCGCGTGCGTCGATCCAAAGCTTCAATTCTGGGAAATCTATGCGCGTCGATAGTGTTGTACCAAATTGTAAACAATGTCGATATTAAGATGTATTCAAATAATTATTAAGATATAAACATATAAATCATACGAATGATTATTGTCAGTAATATAACAATGAAAATAACTTTGTTTATATTAACACCAATTATTGTATAATGTGGATTATTAATTTAGTTTCTTAGTTGGTTTTTCGTCTAAAATCTAATTTACGATGCAAACACTTTTTTTTTAATTGTCCATAAGATCCTGTTACAAGAAAACTGTGGTTTAAGCAACTGGTAGAATTGAATGGATAGGTACTAAATGTAGCACAATTTATGATCGCAACATTTTGCAGAAAATGATTATGTAACGCGGGTGAAACCGGCGGGCACAGATATTATTCATAAATTAACATGATAAAATTAATACATACTTTTTCACGGAGTAGTTCACAGTAAATTAATTAGATTATATTATGTTAATTCGACTTAACATTCGATATGGACGTGAAATTTGAAAATTTCTTTATAGTTTTTTTGCATATTGTAGCATTGTTTTACGTTTTATGTTATTAAAAATGCTATTTTTCTTTCTTTCTATTATTATGCCGTAAAACAGAGCTGCAACTAGCATCATAAAACTAAAGAAAATTTAAATTTCCCGGCAGTATCGGATGTTCCCCCTTAATTTGTCTTTGATTTAAGTTTATTTATATGTAATTAGGAAGTTATTCGTACCGTATCCGCAACTTGAAAAAATGCAAAACTTTAACTAAACTACAGTAATTTTATCGATATGATTAATCGACCTTTTGGTGGCCGTAAATCTATCTATCTATACATATAATAAATTTGTAGAAAAGTGGTGTCTGTACAATGGAAATATATAAAAAAAAAGAAGCAGGGGTTGTTATTATATCGATGCCGAACCCGAAATTGTAATTATTTTTTTTTTGTCTGTTTGTCTGTTTGTGTGTTTGTCTGTGTGTTTGTGCACGCTAATATCAGAAACGGCTTATTCGATTTAGATACGGTTTTCACTAATATATTGTAGTAAGCTTCACTTAACATTTAGTGTTTATTTCATGTCAATCGGTTCATAAATAAAAAAGTTATGTCAATTTAAAGAATCACGGCAAACATTTGTTAAGGTATTCTATCAGAGTACGTATACGCATCGCGCCTGCGCGTCTGTGGCTATATAAAGCGCGCTGAGAGCCGCGCAGCTGTTACCCCGATCCAGCTGTCCCTTGCTGTTCTCCCCCAGCGACGCCCTAAGCCGAGGTCCATACCCCACAGGGGGTGCCCTTAGCGTGTAGTCGCTTAGTTTGTAAGTTTTTATAAGCCCTGGCTGGAGGCTACAATTCTTTTGTAGTATCCACAGGCAAGTCCGGTTAAGCAGTATACAACCCTATGGATGAGCTGCGAGATGCCGCTATCAAAAAAAAAACACCTCGCTGCCATAAGGATTCAGTTATTCGTAGCGAACGCACGTATCCTGGAGAGTATAGGCGAATAGTGGCATTCGATTATTGCGATTCACTTGAATACTGACTGTTTGCATATTTCATTTTTTTTTATTTTAGGGTTTTTAGGTTAGGTTCTTTTAATAAATTTTCCTTAAAATCTATCTATAATAAAATAAAACAGTAAAAAAACTGTGTCTGTACATTGAATATATTAAAAAAAATAATGATTGAATGGTTTAGAAACAGTAATAGAGCACGAATCCAAAAAAAAATCGGTCTGTTTGTCTGCATGTCTGTTTGTTTGTACACGCTAATCTTCGGAACTACTGGACGGTTTTGAATGATTTTTTTTTGTTGTGTAGGTATTTAGTCTGGGCAACAAAAAGACTATAATTTATATTGGAAACTTGAACACCTGATGCAGAACCGCAACTGACCAGCTAAACTATAAGAGATACAAAAATAATACCGTAGCAAAAATTGTTCCGCGTGATGAGCATTTTCTGCTGAGAGAATCAATTTGAAGATCTGGAACACCTGATGTGGAACTCCAAGAGCCCAGCTACACTACACATAAAAATTTAAGATCTGGAGTACCTGTTGTGGAATTCCAAGAGCCCAGCTACACTATAACATATACAGAGTTGATACGACAGAGGGGCTTTCCTTTAAACACCTTATAAGAGGGACCATTTTAAAGCTCTGTACCAAAAATCAATTAAATAGGAGCAGTAGTTTAGTCGCAAATGTTTTTTTAAGTTTTTGCCCCGTTTGAACACGACGATCTTTCCTAACAGCGCTCCGGCGTGCACGCGTCGGTGCCGCTGCGTTACAAGGTCAGTTTTTATTTACAAAGGGTGGTTGCGTTTTACTCTGATTTGTAAGCTATTTAGTTTGTTAGAAAAAATAAAAACCTAATTTTTTTTTATACCCTACCGAGTTAATACTAAACACGTATAGTATACGTAGTGTAATTTAATGCCCCTCTGTCATATCGACTCTGTATAGGAATGACGTCTTAGCAAAAGTTGTCCAATCCGATGAGCACTTTCTGTTGACTTATAAAAATCGACGTCTTAGCAAAAGTTGTTCGGTCTGATGGTCATTTCCTATTGACTTCTAAAAATCGAAAATCAGAAACATCTGATGTGGAAATTAAAGCTATCACTAATTTCACTGTATAATTATAAAATAACAAAAGCTGGGAGAACTTACACGCGGTGAAGGCGGTAACAGTTTAGGACTGATTTTCGCTGACGATGGTACAGACGCCAGCACATCAAGCTATCCCTAACTGTCAAATTTTCTGAATTAAAAATGAACCTTATGTCTTTGCAATAAAGTTGAAATACTATCAAAGAAATTTTACAGATTGTGGTAACTTGATGTGCTGGCCTCTGTACTTATATCATTGAAAATTTGACCCTGCTGGCCAAAACTCCCATTTATTTTTTTATTTTACCAAATAAATATGCCTTCGGACTTATGTTATTTTAGTGTTTAATTTCCTTTTCTATTTATCTTCGTGACACAGTAGCCTACCCGATAACGCCTGGGAGCAGTCCCTTAGATTTTAATTGATCACTTATATTCACAATAAAACTATAACCATGCCTAGAAAGAGGTCAAATCTTTCCCAATGTTCCAAAAGAGCTAAAAGATTGAAGATCATAAGATCCCAAGAATCTACCAAAGAGCGTCACGAGAGACTTGATGCTGTTTGAAAACATCCGGCTGCAACTCGCTCCGTGGAAACCTCTTCGGATCGCGAAGCACGCCTGCGTTCTCAGCGTATTTACGCATCTACATCCAGGTCTCTAGAGACCAGTGAAGAATATGATGCGCGACTGACCGCAGATCGTGCAAGTCATGCATTGTCTCGCGAATCGGAGACGTTCATGGATAGAGAATTACGCTTGAGTTCCAAGCGTTTCTACGCATCGAGTTCTAGGTCTCTAAAGACAAGTGGGGAACGTGATGCGTGACTGACCGCTGATCGTGATTCAGATCTTCGATTTTGACGACCCCGTTGTCGCTGGCATAAGCAACAGGATACGCGTACGAAGTCGCGGGCAGAAGCTAGTATGAGAAATAAATTGCTTTTACACGTGTGTGAGTGTACGTCCAGAGCAGTATTTGCGTTAGTGTGACAACCAATAGTAAACACGCGATGTAAGTGCGTGTGGTTTATTTGTGTGCGTAATGCGCGTACGTATTATCTCTTGCTTGTAGTGGAGAGACAAGAGTGGGAAACATGCGGCGACACGCGTTCTAATACAAATCAGGAACTACTTCCATTCTAACCTCTTTATCTGTTCTTTATCTGTTCTGTGGTATTTCTCAACAGCATGTGAAGCTAAGTCAGAGGCCCATGGGCATAAAAACTCTGACACAGGGTTAGTCACTAAACACACGAAAAGAAGAAGAACAGCTTTTTAACCGACTTCAAAACAAGGAGGTTTTCAATTCGACTGTATGTTTTTTTGTTTTTTTTTTATTTCGGAAGAAAGTAGCAAAAACCTTAAATACAAAACTAATGACTCAGACTTCCGAAATCAAAATAATTTTTGACTTTGTAGTGTTTTTTTCGGAGGTCGGTTTTTTTTTGTTAATAGTTTGTAATCCTACGGGAATTACTGTATTTGATGTTAGATAGGACCATCATCTTATACTCATCTTACTGCCAATTTCACCTAATTGAACGCGATCAGTCGGTCGATTCTGTTAAAAAAACTCAAAACGTTTATTGCATTCCACAATGTGAACTTAGGTGGTAGGTACATTTACTTTTAGAGCATTGTGGGCCATAACAAAACAATAAATAGGAAGAGGGCTATTATAAATATTTACAATTTCAATAGGTATTAATCTACTCTTTTGTTTTGCGTAGGTAGGTACCTAGATATTTTAAGATGTGTGTTCATGTGAGTGCTTATAAATAATTGTATACATATAATTTTACTGCTCATATATTGGATTTATATATTAATATTCATTTAAACTATCTATTATTATTATTGGTTTTATATATTATTATTATTTTTGTTATTGGTAAGTATTATTGTTTATATATTTTATTTATCATTTAAGTATTAATTTACACTATAATAACATTTACGGCTTAAAAGTTGTTTTAGTTTAGTTATAAAAAATCTCACCGTGCAAGCTAAGCTGAAGTGAGCGTGGATTAAGTTATCGTTCCACGTAATGCTAACGATTGTCACCATTGACAGCTCACTTTTAACTCACTCCACCGACGTTATCACAGTGAAATTTTTACAGAATAGCACTACAGGACATTAACTGCGTTCAAGTCCCATCAGTGTCATGTCTCCTTTAACAAATAATCTCATTACTTTATTAATGTTTGTTTTCATCTCCGCAAAAAAAAAAACCTACTGCCAGGCTTATCTTTAAGTACCTCATAGACTGAGATTTATATTATAAAATATTATTTAGTACGAAATTGCGAGGCAAGCGTTAGTTAAATAAAAAAAGTGGTTATGTGTGAGTCTGACTCGCGTACCACCGTCTACCGTACAATATTGATGTTTGTCCTGTTTATAGTATGTATTTGTTGGTTCCCTATCCATTAGCATAACATTTTAAGACCTAATATAACTTAAATTTTAAGCATAATTTCTCTAACCATAATAATGATTAAGCATAATAATATTCTAAAGCATAAATTTATTAGGCCCGCTCCACCCTGGCACCGCTCCCATGATAAGGTAACTCACCATTGCCGAGAAAAATGTCTTTTTGTAACCTAACCTCAAAACACTCAAAAGTTGCTTAAAAAGCGTAGTCTAATGGTTTAAAAAAAAATAACCACGAAGGGGATGTCTTCAAGCACTTCTAACCTAACCTGTCCGAATCGGGGTAGAGCAAGGCGGTTTTGGGTATTTTTCGGATATTCATATAGCGAGAATAAAACACATGGAAAAATGGACACTGACAGCTAACACAAACAAACTATGTAAACAAAATTATCAATATCAATAGTCATTAGGCCTACAGTTACTAAAGTACTAACGTTATGCGAATAAAATGTATGCCAAAACAAATTAGTCTTTAAGATGATTATGCCAACATAAAATATAGGTATGCCTAAAACAATTATGGCGAAGTATTATTATGCCTTAACAAAGAACATTATGCGAAAAGAAGGGATCCCGTATTTGTTACACGTTTGTACCTCTACCTCCTTGAATGTTCAATTTTATTTTATTTTTATAATATATTGTCATACACACTCTGTCAGAGGCTCGTGGCTAAGTACTAACAGCCGCACAGGTCGATTCATCAGGTTAAGCTACGCTTTCACGGTTGGTCATGGGTGACCATCTTTACATACCGAGACTCCTCTGTGCCTCGGAAAGTACGTTAAGCTGTTGGTCCCGGCTGTCATTTGTGCATCTTAGACAGTCCTTACGGGTCGTTAGAAGCCCGAAAATCTGACAGCCAGTCTTACCAAGGGGTATCGTATTGCCCAGTTACTGGGTTGTGGAGGTCAGATAGGCAGTCGCTCCGTGCAAAATACTGGTATTCAGCTGCATCCGGTTAGACTGGAAGCCGACCTCAACATAGTTGAGAAAAGGCTAGGCAGATGACTCTGTGTATTTTTCAAGTGTTAGGGTACAAAATATACCGACAGCACTGTGACAGTAAGATGGATGTGATGAAAACTTAGTTAAAGATCCCCGTTGGAACCTTTCGGCTACGGTACCCTACCAAGTAAAAAATATATTTCAGCAAGTTTTTTTTTATAACAATGAATTCAAAACAGCAATTGTTGAAGTTTTCGTATTATATTACTACGAATAAATTTTGATAAACATTTAAGTGCCAGACTTTTTGAACTCAATTATAATAAATAAAACTTAGGTGTTATGTTGTAAATATTTAACTTTTAAGGATCATTTGTTAGCAAAAAATATGTTCACTCTCTTTTATCACTTGTTGTTTAGAGCTCGACATCATTATCAGAGGAGTAAAAAAAACTCTCCTTTTGGCACAGTCGGGTAAAAATCATCCACCATTTTAATTTAAGAAAGAAAGAAAAAATGTTTAT
This sequence comes from Hyppa rectilinea, assembly GCA_951799385.1. Taxonomy (NCBI): domain Eukaryota; kingdom Metazoa; phylum Arthropoda; class Insecta; order Lepidoptera; family Noctuidae; genus Hyppa; species Hyppa rectilinea. Next base: position 13,965,166 of record OX637321.1, on the reverse strand, counting down.
TCAGCACAAACAAGACGCACATTTATAAAAATAAACAAAAAAAAGTAAAAAAAAAACAAATACAAATTACAAATTTGAACTCTAATTTATCACTACATAGTATAAAACAAAGTCGCTTTCTCTGTCCCTATATCCATATGTATGTTTAAATCTTTAAAAATACGCAACGGATTTTGATGTGGTTTTTTTAATAGATAGAGTGATTCAAGAGGAAGGTTTATGTGTATAATTTGTCGACATATTTTGCAGGCGAAGCCGCGGGTGGAAGCTAGTTTCATTATAAAATCTTTGTAATAAAAATGCTACACAACAAAGTTGACGCGAATTACCACACACATACAGTTTTCATTCGTCTCGTGCGGATCTGCTTTTTTTTTTTGTAATGGCATCTCGCAGTTCATCCATAGGGTTGTCTACGGTGCCTGCTGCTTAACTGCTAACCGGACTTGCCTGTTGCATCCACAGGCAAGTCCGGTTAGCAGTTAAGCAGCAGACACCGTAGACCCGTGTCGCTTGTGGCGAGCATTAAAAATGGTAATGAAAACGACTATTATTCCTATTAATGATATTCTACATTACCTCGTTTATTGAACGATACGATGTTTACTCTAATTAAACAGCAAATAAACGTTACACTGAACAGAGAATACTTATTTGCTTGTGGTCAATTTGAATAGGAACCTATTAAATTATCGATCTGGTGATCGATGCTAAGGTTTTTATAATTAGCAAACAGCCATACCTTGTACCTTTAAATAAATTTACTTATTAAATTTGGGTTATTGTAAACTCGCCATAATGAAAATTCACCACGAGTAAAAATTATAGTAAACTCGCCACAGCTTTAAAAGTACCGATAGCAAACGAAGTAGTAGTGTTTAATGGCCATGGCCACATGGCCCCATGGATCATGTTTTTTGATACAGTTTTCTTCTTTTTCTTTATTCGGAAACTACATTAGGGCAGACCGGGGCTGGTTGCCTATGGGGGTAGGTAGACTAACGAATAATAATTCGAACTGTGTACGACTATTGCATCATCCGATCGCGTAGGCGACACACCTCCCGCGTGCCCGCCAGTGTCCCGTGGCGCACGGGCGCGGTTGCGCGTAAGGCAGAAGCTGTGCCGAATTTTCGAAAATCATACCACGTAAGTAAATATTTCATTTCACATATTTTTCATTCCTACACCATGTGTCTAGTTAATACAACATTTAATTTGAGTGTTACAAATTCTTTTGTTCTTCTATTTGGTGTGTATTAGTGTTTTTTCTCGAAATAATTATTCCTTTTTTGTGGGTGCAAGTTTAAACATGAAAATGGCGTCTGGGGTTGGTTGACTTTTTGGCTGTGGGGCTAGTTGACTAGTTGGTTAACCAACTCCATTCATTTTAGTTGGAAATAAAAGCAAGTGTTAGTTATTCTTGTTATTATTTTTTCATTACAGAGCCATGAGGACATACATTATGAAGACGAACCGTGCCAAAATACCGAAGGTAATCATAGAAAGAGCCTGTCATGAAGTAATTTTCGATGAAAGAAGTATGAATTCTGTAGCTCAACAATTTGATATACCATATAAGACATTCCACCGCTATGTTACCAAAATGAAAGCCATTTTAGAAAAATATCCAGACTTAACAAGGAACTACTTAAGGAACTAATATTTTAAGACTGATTGTTACTTTTATTGAAAGTTTAATGGTTTAAGTTGAACCAAATGAGGTTTTTTTGTTCTATGTTTTGCTTATAACACAATAAATATTTTAACAAAATCGTCTTGTATTTATTTTGCTACTTTCTATTTACATTAAATAAATAATTAAGACATTTATCTTGTCAATCACTGGGTAGGTCAACCAGCCCCTAGGGTATAGTCAATTTACCCCGGATAAGGGGTAGGTAGACCATAAGGAGGAGGTGTTGTAAAATTATTGATAAAATCATGTAGATTAAAGTATTCTCAACTTTCTTCACATACATATATAGTTTAAAGTGCTATTAATTAAATATTAAAACTCATAAAGCTATATGTATTATAACCAATTAACAGTTTCACAAAAAATCAAAAATTAGTCAACTGGCCCCGGTCTACCCTACTTTTACTAAACAATAATGTTGAACGAATATCGTTTTACTGTCGGTACATCCAAAACAAGTTTGACCTACCTGTGACGAGTTTACTATACCTGTTGTGAATTATTTTGTCACTGTGGCAAGTTAACCAATATTTTTAAATGTGGCGTATTTTCGTTGTGGTGAGTTTACAATAACCCTTAAAATTCGGGAGGAGCCCAATGGGTGCGCGAAAAAGCGAAAATCGCCTTTTAACTGACATGACATCATGCTTGTAATCTTCTAAAGGATAGGCGGAGATCTATGGTACGCCTATACTTCGTTAGTTATGTTTGAGTCTCATGTAACAGGGGGTCATTGCCATCAACCGGGCACTAATCCAGACCCCGGCCTGCTACTGAGTAAGCTGGATTTTCCGAAAGGGTTACCGCTACCCCGGAACATAAAGGGCTAAAAAATGAACATGGATGGGTTTTAGTCAGTAAAAGTCTGGCACTCCCTTCCCCTCCACCCAGAGCCGGAGGAGACATTTGATGATTTCCCAACCTCAAAAAAAAATTCAGGATGGAATAACCCAAAAACACTGTAACTACCTAACCCGGGAATCGAACACGGGCCAAGCGCTTGTGAACACTAGAATAATGAGGTAGTCATCCTTGCCCTTCAACTAATCAATTATTGTGCCAACTATGGCCGTATATAAATTTCTTAAGTCAGCTTCGTTTAGGATCGACTTTAAAGAAAAGTTGCCTATAAGTATACAGAGTTGATACGACAGAGGGACTTTCCTTTAAACAGCTTATACTAGGGACCATTTCCAAGCTCTGTACCAAAAATCAATTAAATAGGAGCAGTAGTTTAGTCGCAAATGTTTTTTTAAGTTTTTGCCCCGTTTGAACACGATGTATCTTTCCTAACAGCGCTCCGGCGCGCGCGCGTCGGTGCCGCTGCGTTACAAGGTCAGTTTTTATTTACAAAGGGTGGTTGCGTTTTACTCTAATTTGTAAGCTATTTAGTTTGTTTGAAAAAATAAAAACCTTATTTTTGGTGCTTTTTATTTTTATACGGTACTGAGTTATTACTAAACACGTATAGTACCCTCTGTCATAGGTATCAACTCTGTATATAACAAAGCTTTTGTTAAGTATACAACTTTAATTTCTTTCCTTTTTAGGGTTCCGTACGTGAATCAAAAATTCCGTATCCACAGATGGACGGACAACGAAGTGATCATAAAAGTACGAGTAGCATCCCTTCGCAGTCGGTCTGTCAGTTAGTCACGACCCTTTCTCTCAGGAACTCTCTACGCGCAAAATAATATTTATCTAAGTGATGAAACTATAAATTAACAATTTCCTGACTATTCCTTTATTTGTGCTTTAAGTCCTTGCTTCAAGGTCAACGGGAAGTAATTTATTTTGTACTTAAGTATTAAATATGACGCAAAAATGGCCAAAGTATTTTATTACGTTGACTTACAAGCAATCTGCCTAGCCTTTTCCCAACTATGTCGGGGTCGGCTTCCAGTCTAACCGAATGCAGCTGAATACCAGCATTTTACATGAAGCGACTGCCTATCTGACCTCCACAACCCAGTAACTGGGCAATAAGATAATAATAATAATAATATCCTTGGACATTTCACACAACGCCATATCGTCCCAAGCTAAGCAACCCAATGCTTGTGTTATGTTAACGAGAAGGCTGATAGACTAGGTACTTATATACATTTTTTTTTTGTAAATACATACATATTATAGATAGAAAAACACCCAGACTCGTAACAAATACTTGCAGGTCGTACAAATATTTGTTCCGTGCGGGAATCGAACCCGCGACATAGTGCGCATCAGTCAAACGCTCAATCACTGCGCCAACCGTGTCGTCAAAAGACTCTACTATTATTTTGCAATATATCGCACACAGTCTATTTCTATGTAAGTACCTACATACCATACCCTCAGTGAGAGTCAACATGACGTCATTAATTCATCACAAACAACCATCCATTACAATATTATTAATACACCCTCAAAGGATGCCTTCCTGAAACACGTGCAACGTTTAGGGTTGTCACACATTTATCATTTAAAAAATAATTAATTTTAAAAACTACTATTACAGGTCTCTTAACCCAATGCCTAGTCACACAAAAAATATAAAAATTAAAATATTAATTTATTATAATAAATGTAAATATTAGCATAAAAAAGCAAATAACGCTTCCTAATAATAAAAATAAAATAACAAAAAAAACAACAGTGATGTAGGTACTTAGTACTACATACAACATGAGAAAATTACTTAACTTATTAACATAATTATAAATAAAATAGTAGTTATAGTAGCAGTTGTAGTGTTATAACTATAATGCTCAACAGCATGTGAAGCTTACTCAGAGGCCCATGGGAAGCATAAAAACTCTGACAACAGGTTAGTCACTAACCACACGAAAAGAAGAAGACTATAATGCTATTTAACTTCTGAATGGCCATCAAAATTAACATCATCATCAGCTGAAAGACGTCTACTGCTCGAGGTCCACCCAAGCATCGCTTTAACGACTGGTCCTTTTTTTTTTTGAGGATGAGAAATCATTCAGTGACCCTTCCCGCTCTGGGTGGAGCGGACGGGAGTGCCAGACTCTTACTGACTATAACCTATCCATGCATTTTCTTTCCTTAGCCCTTTATGTTCCGGGGTAGCGGTAACCCTTTCGGACAATCCCGTTGAATAGACTGGTCCTGTGTTTCTGGTATGACCTTGTGAAAACAGCGGATTCCCGCACCCCCATCGGTCCACCTTCGGGCTATCAAAATACATATTAGGTATATTTTATTTTGAACAGAAAACTCCGGTCAAAAACTCAAGTTCTAGACCTCACTCAGTTACATCCAAAAAAGGGTAAAGCTATTGCGAAGCTTACCTACCACACAAGAAAATTAAATTAAATCGATTCTAATTAGCACTTTCCCACATTAATTTTCTATTCTCTAATTTGCACCTTCACATACAACATACATACAATATAATTAATTGGCTCGTAAGATCGCAAATTGAAGCACTAACCGTTCAAATATACAGCCTAATGATCAATACATTGTTCAAAATTGAGGCAGTATTGTGCCTACAAATTAATACAAGTACTCTGTAATTAATACCGATGTTTCACGTGTGACAACCCTTAAACATAGAGGTGCAAATATTTGATGTTTGAAAATCGAGACGCGAATATGATAATCTACAAGTATTTATTTACATACATGGAAATACAGGGTGAAATTGAAGTTATGGGAACTCACTATGGGAATAAATCTGAAATCGCGAAAAAGAAATCAACTGTTCCATACAATGCTCGCTTGTCAAAATGTAGGGGACAGCTGATTTTTTTCGCGATTTTAGATTGATTCAGGCTTTCGAGCTTTTGACTACCCGTGACGACTGTTAAGCATCCTCGAAAGACAGCCGGGATCAATGGCGTAACGTGCTGTCCAAGCCACGGAGGATTCTCGATATGTCACCCGTCTACAGACCAACCCCGGCAAGCGTAGCTTAACCTGTTGGAATGATCCGTACGGCAGTTATTACTCAGGCATGAATGCTACGATCCTAACATTCTTTTTATTCATTTATTAGGTAGTCATTTATTTCGGGTAGAATCTATAAAAGTCAGTACCAACTTTCGTAATATCTTAGTAGGTGCTTAAAATTATTACAAGAAAAAATATATATTATATTTTTTTAGTTTAGTACTTTTTATCAATTTCTATCTATCTATTTATATATTGTAATGACACACAATCCGGAGAATCGAATGTCACAACCACACGGTTCTGTGGTACTGGTTCTGAATGTTTGGGTATGATATCAAACGCGTAATTTATGACACTGAAGTGTGCTCCTCGCTGCGCAGCACCACACCCCTCACCCCCTTATTTTAAATCATCAAATTATCCTTCCAGCTCTGGGTGGAGCGAAAGGGAGTGTCAGACACTTACTGACTAAAACCCCATCCATGTCCCTTCCCTAGCCCTTTGTGTTCCGAGGCAGCGTTAACCCTTTCGGACAATCCCGCTTACACAATAATTCGTAACTGCGCAGCGACTCGCTTCATGTCCCGAGCCGTTTTTGACATAGAATAGGGTAAATTCACATTCAACACAATTAAACAATGATGAAAGATTGGCAATGGTACAGTTTATTAGCCAAAAACCTTTCGTGATCCAACTTTTTCTTTTTTCCGAACGAAGTCAAAGTACAAAGTCTGTTATTATTTCCATTCATTATGTTATCAGGATTATTCTTACTCATAATATAATGTTTTTGTTACAGTTGGCCGCCCATGGCTGTGATATTATTCTAGTCAGTCGTTCAATGGAAAAACTGCAGGCAACAGCGGCGGCAATTGGTAAATTATATGTCTTAATTTATGTCATATACTTTATCTTGGTCATGAGTAATCTTTGAGCATTTTTTTTTCTTAATAACATTGCATATTCTGTTCTCATCTACTTAAGTCATTGACTGCCACGCAGCAGACACAATAGAAAAACTATTGTTTGTCGGACACACGGTGACCGCGTTGGCGTTCAACGTGTTAATCAATAAACTAATATTATAAAGAGGAAAGATTTGTATTTTTGTGTGTATGTTTGTAATGAATAAACTCAAAAACTACTGTGCCGATTTCAAAAATTCTTTCACCATTAGAAAGTTTAGTTTTCAGGGAGTAACATAGGCTACTTTTTAACCTGGGAAAAATAACGGGTCCTGCGGGAAAGACCACGAGAGCGAAGCCGCGGGCGAAGTGCTAGTAATAAACACACTAGTGCTGTCCGGCGCAAGCCCTTTCTGAGCTAACGTTTCCTACTCATAATCCACCTCTGTACCAAATTTCTTCTTCATAGGTGCAGAAGTTTTTGAGATTTCGTGATTAATCAGTGAGTGCTAAAAAGCGAAAAGTCATTCTTTTTTTAATTAACTGTTACCCTTTTAGATGATAAGAGTTCTCATGATTATAAACAACTTTCACTATGAAACGTCTACGAATCGACGAAAAACGATACGAAAAATCTACGAAATAATAAATAATTTAAAGTTTCGTCAAAAAAAAAAGATTAATTTAATAAAAATGAATACATTAAAGAACAATGGCAGAAAAATTGTTGACAAAAATTATTGCGTCTAGAAATATCAGAAATATTAAATGAGTTTAATTATTTTTCTATGATTTTACAAATAAAAATGTATTTTATTTAAGGCCACAGTAAAAAACATACATTTTTGGGACTATCAAATGACTTTACACTACCCAAGTGTTGCCATTTGCTATATTTATTCAATTTTGGTGTAAACTTTTAAAACTACCAAAATAAAACACAGAATAATGCATATATTTTTGAAATAACTATACTATCAGTAAGAATAAAAGTGAATTTTTCGAAAAAACTTTCTTAAAAAGAATTTCTTGAAACACTTAGACATAGTCGCAATCATAATCAATTTAACAATTCCATTTAATGTTATGGCAACACCAGTTTAAATGAAATGTCAATGTCACATGAAGCGCAGCCTGTCATTGATGCTCTTACGCTTTTCGTGTTGGTTGTGTTCGTTTTGTTTTTGCTATTTTCATAGTTCTCGTTGACTTGGAATGTTTACGGACTGATTTTGATTATTTTGTTAGTACAGAGTACCTAGTACCTACAGGTTGACTGACTTTTACAATTGAAGGTTCAAAAAATACATTCTTAATATGTAAATATATTATAGGAATCAAATTCTAAAAATGCTCAACTCTGTAGGTAATCGTGGTATGCTGAGAATTCATTAGGATAGCAACAGACAACCACTGAAACGAACGAACGAACCACTGAACGTATGAATATATTTAAGTGACATAAGACATAACCTAAAAATGTTCTAGTCTATATATCTTTTTTTTGGGGCCCTGTCAGGACATAGTTCTTGAACAAAGTTACTCAGGGGCTAAAGCTTAACATTTTAAGATATTTTTGAAATGTAGACGCTACCATTTCTTCTCAACTATTCTAATGTAAGAAAGGCTGCCATTGTCCTTTGATGATAAATTTTTGATCAATATAGTTTAATCTAGTTTTTTTTTATAACGAAAACTGCGTACTTACGTACCACCATATTAAAATTTAATTAATTATTTTTTCCTATAGAAAAAGATTTCAAAGTGGCAACGAAGATCATCCAAGTGGACTTCTGTGGCGAAGAAGAGATATACGAGACTATTCAGAAGCAGATCGCTGGTCTGGAGATCGGAACCCTGGTCAACAATGTGGGAGTATCATACTCTTACCCAGAGTATTTCCTAGACATACCAAATGCGTGAGTATTTAATTAATTGTTCCATTAAAGTCAACCGCGGCATCCATGCAGTGTTTCTTTTGTGAAATAAAAAATGCAACGTTGAGAAAAGCCTCTTCAAAATTTGCGAAGAAGCTGAAGCTGTGGCGATACAGTGCTTCCTTACCCACTCCATTTGCTCCACCTGCTGAAGATCTCCCTCCTAACATGGCTTGCCTTGGCCAACCTAGAACTCGTTAAACAGACTCTGGACCCAGGTTGGCCGAAGCAAGGAAAACCTGCTCAGGTGGGGATCATAAACAACTCCGCCTTGGAGTGCAAATGTGGTGCTGTTCCACAAACGATGACGCACTTAATATTATCGTGTCCTGTCGTTTGCACGTTACAGGAACTGATAGACGCTAGTGATGGCGCCAAAGACGTAGACGAATTCTGAGTTGGGTTGCCATCGACCCGCTAAGAAGATAATAATATTTTAGAAACTAAATGTCGAGAAGACCATGTAAACTAGAACCTTGATAATCACGCTTAGGGTCGAGTTTTGAAGAATAATTTCTTTGCGCAGCAGTTTAGCAAAATATTTTATACGCACAGTAATTTATGTTTTTTTCACATAAGTCAGACATGGTTAAGTAAAATATTTTATGAATGAACGGCGAAAGCAAGTCAGAATTTAGAAAAAATAAGCTACGTAGGATTATGTAAAACCTCAGCGTGCTAGTTTTACACGTCATTTTTAATTAAAGAAAGCTAATTTTGAATTTTAGCTAGGTATACAAATCGCATTATTGTGGTTTTAAATATAAAAATATTTTGAAGTTAACATAGATTAGGATACTTACTTTTAACCCTTGCCACATTAATTTTCTAGAATACATCATTTATTAATTCTTCAATTTAGGCGATTAACACACGGCATCGCTCGACCGCGCGGTAGGAGCAGTTTGCGGTAGAAACGAGCACCGCTCGACCGCGCGGTCGGGCGGTGTACGTGTGTTAGGCATTAACGGATTTCTTAGAGACCAATGCGACACGAGATCCGCTTCACCGCCTACCGCGGCGGAGCACGGTGCCGTGTGTAAATCGCCACAGTGCAATCCCCAAATAAAGATGCATCTGGACCGTTACCTCAAAATAATTGGACATCACTATATAAAAGACAGTAACAATTTTGTCAACTGACCGAAGTCTGTTTAAACCCTAACACCAATTCAAAAATGGAACATTTTCCAATTCCACTAGTGACGTATCATAAAATTCCTGATGTCACTTAATCCAACATGGCGGACGGTGACACCCGTTTTATTCCCTTTGACAAGTTAAATGCTTGAAATACCGGGGCTTTGATTTCGATTGGCGTTGAACACGGCTTAAGGAATGTCAGAACTTTTATTATGTGTAGAATGGAATGGTTAAATTGATCTTTAAAGCACGCAGGAATTCTCGATACAGGGAAATTGAGATCGGGTAGCAGGATCGGGTTACCTAAGCGGGATTGTCCGAAAGGGTTACCGCTACCCCGGAACATAAAGGGCTACGGAAGGAACATGGATGGGTTTTAGTCAGTAAAAAAAAAAAAAAGGATCGGGTTACCAAGTACCCTTTTTTTTGAGTGTGGGAAATCATTAAGTGACACCTCCCGCTCTAGGTGGAGCGGAAGGGAGTGTCAGACTCTTACTGACTAAAATCCATCCATGTTTCTTCCTTAGCCCTTCCGGGGTAGCGTTTTTCGGGCAATCCCGGTGAACCTTAGTGTCCTGATCTTAATTTCCTTGCTTCCCATGTGTGTATGGGCTTGTGTGTAAGTGTTTCTATGGGGACATTCAAAGTTTCTTACGTTTCTTGCAATTATCAAGTCAGTGTTAGGTTGAATGTGTATGCTTGCCGGGTCAGTGGAATTGTCCGAAAGGGTTACCGCTGCCCTGGAACACATAGAGCTAAGGAAGGAACATGGAGGGGTTTTATTCAGTAACAGTCTGACACTTCCTTCCGCTCCACAAAGGGAGGGGTCACATGATGATTTCCCACCCTCAAAAAAGAAAAAATGGTTGTATGTGGATCAAAATACGATTCGCGAGCGTAACGAAGCCCTACAAAAGTGCCTATCACCTTAACATACCACCGCTAAACGTGACCTCCTTCAAATAACCCTCCTACCAAGCTACACAAAACTTTTGAAATATCTTTTCAAAAACGATCAAAAGCAACTTTTAAGAAAATAATATCGGTGGAAGCCTTCGAAGTCGACGCGACTTCAATAGTCGGGAGTTCGGCTCCGCTAATATCGCGGAAACCTGAACATTCGTGAATTGAATGCAGCCGGCTCGATGGCAGGTGTTGTAAAAGTGCAGGATTGAAATATTCTACTAATCCGCGGTATTGGTATGAGATTATTTGTGACGGCGCGGTGGATTTGATATTGCATAGAATTGGTTTGACTATGACATTTGGAGTTGTAGAGATATTTGAAAGGTAAAATTCAGGGGTAAAATTTGTGACATGTGACGATAGCGATATTAGATGGTTAAATATTCTGGCTTCTTCTTTTCGTGTGGTAACCTGGTGTCAGTTTTTTTTTATGCTGTTGATATATATCTCTCAGTCATCAGACTCTGGTTTCCTCACTATGTTTTCTTTCAGCGATTTTTAAGCAAGTGATAATCAAACAATACTCACATGAATCCGTAAAATCTAAGGTCTTGGGTTCTCCTGGAACTCGAGACCTATAACTTGGCAATCCAGTCAGGTCACAACACTAGGCTATCACCGCAATGTTGTGGCGGCACTATAGCACTATATCAGTGGTGCGTGATTTCGGCAAAAAGTGTATCAGTTACAAACAAAAACACTTAATTTTTCGGACGGGTAAAAACTCATCGCGAGAAACAACTGTCTCATTGTGGTGTCATTCATTCTTATTGCGGGCACGAACTAATCTTATGTCTGGATGTGATACGGAGTAGGCAATGCGAGTAACTGCGACTAGACTGCGGATTTCGTGCTGCCAGTGGCACTAGTCACTGAAATTAATTGTTTATCAAATTAACGCACTATATCAGTTTGCTGTATTATAATACCTAGCCATTCCATACAGACGTTAATTTACCGACAATGTTTTTTTATGGATGGGAAATCATCAAAATTACTATCCCTGCTGTAGGTGCAGCGGAAGGGAATGTCAAACTCTTGCGGACTGCGGACATATGTGATTCGAATATTGGAACAATTAAAATCAGTAGGCAGTTTAGTAAACAATTAATATCCCTGAATTTGCGTATCGCAAAAGAAGATCATACCGTCAGCCGAATGTTGGTGACAAGATCCTTTTTTTTGAGGGTTGGAAATCATCTAATAAAGAAGCCATTTGATTATTTCCAACCCTAGTTTGGGAAATCCTCACAAGACTTCTCCCGCTGGGTGGAGCGGAAGGGAGTGTCAGACTTTTACTGACTAAACCCATCCATGATCCTTCCTTAGCCCTTTATGTTCCCGGGTAGCGGTAACCCTTTCGGACAATCCCGCATACCCGGCAGGCTCGGCCCTAACGGGCCCCTTCAAATGGTGACATCTCTTTGAGGCGCGCGTGGAACACGTACGAGCCGTCCGGCACAGCCTTGTCCTGATCGGACAGTGAGCTACCCATTACTCACAGTCCGCAGGCCCGGTGACAAGACCCTGTGGCTGCTTTGTGAGCCAATACAAGCTTGACTGAATATACCTATACAAACCCAGGAGAGCAAACATAATTTCCCTACATAGTTAATATAGTAGCAAACCGTGACGTCACACCTAATGGCTTGAGCTTAATCGCCGCATGAGATGGCTTCTACGTTATATATGCTAAAGAACCGTGATAAGCTGATAATGTATACATTTACCTATTTAGATGCATTGTTAAACAGGTTATACGGGGTCAATTTAAATTAGCTAGTGAAATTCCGCTGACGTCATGAGTATCGATATCTAAAGAAATTAGGCGTATATAACAATTTTTTTTATCAGCCTGTTGCGCCAAGCATGTAGGTTGGATTACAATGTAACTGATGTACACCCTTCTTGGAGTATGCATCGATTATATTTCAGTCAATTGGCACAAAACCATCATGATAATGGATTATGCACGCGACTTCGTCCGCGTGGAGTTTGGCTATATTGCAATATCGGGAGATATTTTGAAACAGAAAGTAGCCTATGTTCTTTCCCGGGATGCAATTGAAAAATGACAAATTTTATCGAAATAACTGATTTCGATAAAATTTGTCACGTGAAAACGTGAAAAGGTAACATACAGACAGACCGAGTTACTTTCGAATTTATAATATAAGTAAGGATGATTAATTAAAAATCGGGATGTTCCTCAAATTCAAGGTCGCTCAGCGCGCTATGGAGCGGGCTATGCTTGTAGTCTGGTTGAAAAATTCAAAAATTAAATTATTCGAAAATCAACCGGAATTCTCGACATAGCTTCCAGGCTAAGCTAACTGAAGTGGCAGTGGGCTGGCCATGTTTGTCGAAGGACCGATGGCCGGTGGAGCAGACGAGTCCTGGAGTGGGGACCGCGTTTCGGCAAGCGTAGTGTGGGACGACCCCTGCTAGATGGATGGACCGATGGCCGTAAGAAGGTCGCTGGAAAAGAATGGATGCGGAAAACGGAGGACAGGGTGTTGTGGCGCCTAGGAGAGGCCTTTGTCCAGCAGTGGACTGCGATAGGCTGACTGGATTGATTGTATGAAAAATCTGTTCGGTAGTTTTTCATTTTATAATGTTTAACAAATAGACGTGAACTTAGCTTTATAATATTTAGTGATCTAAGCAAAGGCACCGCTGACTTAGGAAGTTAGGATTAAAACAAACGGCTCTAACATTGAAGGAAATCTTAATAACGCAACAAGGATTTTTTTGGTCTGAAACCGAAATAGCATCACTTATTTTAAATTCCACTTGAACTTTATCGACTAAAAAGGAAGCCATTAAAACCCTTAAAACATAAAAAGAAAACTGGCTTCAAAAACTTTCCAATTAAATGTAACCTTTAAAACAAAAACGACCTTATTGATCTAAAATAAGAATTTATTGAATATTGACATTGAAGGTAGGGTAGGTAGGTAGGGTAGGTAGGGTGGGTAGGTAGGGTAGGTAGGTAGGGTAGGTAGGGTGGGTAGGTAGGGTGGGTAGGTAGGGTAGGTGGGTAGGGTAGGTAGGTAGGTAGGGTAGGTAGCTGGTGTAGGTAGGGTGGGTAGGTAGGGTAGGTAGGGTAGCTAGGGTAGGTAGGGTAGGTAGCTAGGTAGGTAGGTAGGTAGGGTAGGTATCACAGTTAAGACAGGACAACGTCTGTCGGGTCAGCTAGTTATAAATATTTAAGCACTTGCGAATTCTCAGTTCATACATGTGAGTGAATTTATTCGAAACATCGGAATGTTTATGTTGTTTGTTATTGTTGTGTACAGCAATTGTTTATGGTTCTATCGTTCACGATGCTTCTCAAAAGTATAATCAGCCTATAATGTTCCCACTGCTGGGACAAAGGGGCCCAATTCTGTGACTTTGAGTTAAGCGACACGACATAATATTGATACTCTATCGACACACTACAAACATTATGTTGCGACTGTTGCAAATTTGGTAGAAATGACCATAAATAATTTGTAGATTTGATGATTTCCCACCTTCAAAAGAAAAATACCAGTTAGTACCTAAATGTTTTTATTATTATTTCAAACTCTAAGAAAATGGTACGGACTTGCGCAACAACATCCATACTTAATATTGTAAATTCGTTAATAACTCTGTCTGTCTGTATGTTACCTTTTCACGTCTAAACCACTGAACGGATTTTGATGACATTTGGCAGAGAGCTAGATTGCATCCCGGGAAAAGACCATAATACTACACGGGCTATATACTTTTTGTCTCAAAAATATCCCAAAAGAGGGGATAAGGGGGATGAATATTGTTTTTTTTTAAATTACCATAGGTTTTTTCTTATTCTTTTATTAAATATACAAGGTCAAATTACCATACCCATTCCGTCCAAAGAGTTTTGCTAGCTAATTTTATTTGGCCCTGTATACTTTATTGTAGGTACACTAAAAAAATACATTACCAATTTAATGTTCAATACGCGAACATCTGAGACCAATAAATTGTTGATTCGTAAATGTATTTGTTCCAATTCTTTTTAATGAAATATTAGGTGCTGATGTTTAGAATTTTTACAAAAATACACGTAATAAATTGTGTTATTTGTCTCGTTATTTTGACGTTAAAATTGTTGATATTATATCGTGTTTTAAATTATTTGTTGAAGCGTAAAGCGATACTTATAATGTATTCTAGGATTACTGTGTTTATGCTAGGCTTGGTTGGATGGTTTTAATTTTTTATTGTTTTACATAATTTCGCAATTGGGAAAATAATAAAGTAGGATCTGTTTCGGGATTGAATATCCTCCAATAGGGGGATCTACCTGGGTAAAAATGGGTCCGTTAATCAGATAATAAAAATAAATTAAACACGTTTTTTTTGCTTTTCATATCAATAAAGAACGCCTGAGATAAAACGCACTAGTTGGGTAATGGGGGCTCACGCTCAAGTAAGTATAAAAACTACTCACTTGTGACGTCATGACACATTTTTACTCAATGTATAGAAGTAAACTTTGGATTACGTAAAAAAAGAAAAATACGTGTCCAATATTTTTTAATAATCTAGCTTACGGATTAAAAAACATTTTTGATCATTCCTATTGCATGATGGTTTTTGGCTACACTTGTCTACCACCCTGCGAAGATCGTCGCTCCACCTATCCTGAGGGCGTCCTGAGAACACGTCTACCCCAACGGTAGTCGATTCTACGGCTAATGTGGCCGCGCCCTTGATTGCCGCTTCAGTTTGCGTATTCAGTGAGCGGTGTCGACAGCGATGGTTGTCTGCTGGATCACCTCGTTCCCAATTCTTTACTTTAGAGGGATTCCAAACATAGCTCGTTCCCGTTGAGTGAACTTGACTTTATAGACTAGCCGTTCCGTAGGGGTCCATGTCTCAGCTCCGAAAATCATAATAGGCAGTACGCACTGATTGATGACTTTTATCACTGCAGAATACGCAACCAGAAGACTCGACAAACCTCGGATAGTCTCCCTTTCAAAATTATTCTTACCGAACTGCGGAGAACCTAGCCATAGTTTATTGGTTAATCTTCAGCTACGGTTTAGCTTCCTCGCGATTATGTATTAATAGAATTTTTACTGGTTACTAGAATATTATATTTTAGGCACTAGCACATGAATAAACCATGTCATTTAAACATCCAGATTCATAAATTTAATCTTTTTTTTTTGTGGGTGGGAATTCAGCAAACGACGCCTCCCGCTCTGAGTGGAGCGGAAGGGAGTGTCGGACTCTTACTGACTAAAACCCATCCATGTTCCTTCTTTGGCCCTTTATATTCCAGGGAAGCGGTAACCCTTTCAGACAATCCCGCTGACCACTAACCCCCCTGGAAGTAAAGCTGCAGTCCATTGCTAGTAATATATCGAATATTACAACATATTTTACTTTCCAACAGGGACAAGATGATAACAACCCTGATCAAGGCGAATGTGGTGGCAGTGACCCGCATGACCCGCCTGATTCTGCCAGGCATGCTGGAGCGGAAGAAGGGCATCATCATTAACATGGGATCTGCTTCATCGATGATACCTAGCCCACTGCTTACTGTGTATGCTGCTACTAAGGTAAGACCTTACATCATTATTGTTATAGGCAACCCATCTGTGATTTACAAATGTATATACTATTATCTAATCTTCCTATCAACTTGGTCATAATAATATATCCGATGAGGATGTATATTTTGTGTCTAATACCAGATCACTTTTCGGACGTTTCATAATCTAACTGGTCCCTTTAACTTAAGCTTGTGGACCTCAAATATACAGTTGTGTTCTAAAGCAGAATATGATAGAAATCCAAACAAATTGATCGCTTACACGGCTTATTTTCTGCTTAGTAAAGAATGAACAAGTTACAAAGGCAAGCGTTATTCCAGACCAACCAGACCAGAGGGTCAAATTTCAAGGGCGGCTGCTCAACTATTACGCCAAAGAATCAGCATTGCCATCCAACGTGGCAACGCTGCCAGTCTTTTGGGTACATTTCCCACTGACAGCGATGGGAATGAATTTTTTGACGCGCTATGAGCTCTTCCAATGAGATATAGTATAGAATAGCATAGTAGAGAATTGGTTAAAGGAAAAGAGACTTTATTTTTATAAGTAATAATATACATAGTACAAAGAAGCAGTGAAGGTCGATTGATGAATAGTTTTGATATAAATCTCGGTCGTCAGAAGCTGGGGCACTGTCTAATGTAATTGAAAATAATCAATAAAATTTTCTCTATTCAGGCCTACGTCGACAAGTTCACAGAAGGCCTACAAATGGAATACTGCAAGAAAGCGAATGGGAACATTATTATCCAATGCGTATTGCCAGGATTTGTCTGCTCAAACATGTCTGGGATCCGCAGGAGTACCGTCTTCGCTCCGACCGCAAAAATTTTCGTCCAATCTGCTCTCGGTCTGGTCGGCATTGTCAAGAGGACGACTGGCTACCTCCCTCATGCCGTCTTCATAGGTGTCATTCGTGGCTTCCAGTATCTGTGTGACAGTTTCGCCATCTGGGTGGTCAGCCGGTCGATGGAGACCAGCCGCCTGAAACACCTGAGGAAGAACAAAACTCAGTAAATGATTGACACAGTTTCTGGTATTCTGGGGGTCTTTTTATTGTATGCTTTCTGATTTCTACGCTTTTTCTAATGCAGCGCAAGATCTACTTTTATACTTGTGTGGTGTGAGATTCAGTTGTTTTTTTTACTGCCTCTTTTTATCGTTTAAGTCTTCTTTCTTTTTTTTAAGTCATTCTGGCATCAAATCTCACACCACATTGTTTTGTTAGTTTAATTTATCTTCTTCTATCTTGCATTGTAGCTCTATATGTCTATTCCATTCTCTGTGTTTAATGTTCGTAGTAATACAATGCACTATAATATAACCAAAGAATCTAATATAATCAATGAGTAGTCTTTTTCACGTTTAGCTATATTACTGTGAATACACCGATTGTTGCGCACAAACGCTCAATACTCGACTTTTGTGTCACAAGTAATTTTTAGGCAAACGTGCTACTTTTTAGTCATTTAGTAATTTAGTAGTTCAGTACTTGTATTCAAAATTATTGTGATTGCGAAATTGTTATTAAATAACTCTACAAGATGGCGTTGGCTGTATATTTCGCTGACTGATACAATATTGGTATGATAGAATAGACTGGGAATGTATATATTTGGATCCTAATAAACTTGGTAATGAATATCTCTTGTGTTTAATTAACCTTTGGTTGTGGGGTGTAGTTTGTGTAAATATAAACGTGCTGATTATATGGGTACTATACAATCATATACTATTATTTATAATTCTTATTTTCGTGTGGTTAGTGACTAACCTGGTGTCAGAGTTTTTATACTGCCCATGGGCCTCTGACTTAGCTTCACATGCTGCTGAGAAATATCTCTCAGACATGCCGGTTTCCTCACAATATTTTCCTTCGCCGATTTGAAGCAAGTGATAATTATACAATACGCACATGCATCCGTAAAATCAGAGGTGGCGCGTGTCTTGGGTGCGAACTCGAGACCTATGACTTGGCAGTCCGAAGGTCACACCACTATGCTATCACTGATCATAAATACTATACAGAGTTGATACGACAGAGGGGCTTTCCTTTAAACAGCTTATACTAGGGACCATTTTCAAGCTCTGTACCAAAAATCAATTAAATAGGAACAGTAGTTTAGTCGCAAATGTTTTTTCGCGCGTCGGTGCCGCTGCGTTACAAGGTCAGTTTTTATTTACAAAGGGTGGTTGCGTTTTACTCTGATTTGTAAGCTATTTAGTTTGTTTGAAAAAATAAAAACCTAATTTTTGGTGCTTTTTATTTTTATACCGTACCGAGTTAATACTAAACACGTATAGTATACGTAGTGTAATTTAATGCCCCTCTGTCATATCAACTCTGTATAATAAATATTGCCGGCATCAGGAGCTCGTGGCTAAACCCATTCATGTTCCTTCCGTAGCCCTTTATGTTCCGGGGTAGCGGTAACCCTTTCGGACAATCCCGCTTACCTCCGCCAGGGTCTGTGTTCCCTTCTACATATGACCCGTCTTCAGACTGAACAGGCATCTTCTGGGCACGCTCGCTCCATCTTAGACCGCATCTCTTCCATCGGACGTGATCAAGGACAATAGCAGGCCCATTCTCAAAAAAAAACAAAAAAATTAAATAACAATGTCCTTGGACATTTCACACAACGCCATATAGTCCCAAGCTAAGCAACCTAATGCTTGTGTTATGGTAACGAGATGGGGCTGATAAACTACTTTCTTTTTTTGTAAATACATACATTATATTATAGATATAAAAACACCCAGTCTCGGAACAAATACTTGTAGGTCGTACAAATATTTGTTCCGTGCGGGAATCGAACCCGCGACATGCTGCCCAGCAGTCAATTGCTCAACCACTGCGCCAACCGTGTCGTCAACTAACATGAACAATTTTTAATGAATAACGTTCTTCAGGAAACAGTGCTAGGACATCATGGCGGCAATCAACGGTCTTCATTGTAAATAATATGGCTTACTAAAATAGTAGCGGTAGTGTACAGAGGCCAGCACATCAAGTTACCACAATCTGTCAAATTTCTTTGATAGTATTTCAACTTTATTGCAAAGACATAAGGTTCATTTTTAATTGAGAAAATTTGACAGTTAGGGATAGCTTGATGTGCTGGCGTCTGTACAAAATCTTAGGTAAGTGGTGAGGGTTTTAAAAAATCTAGAAACTAATCTATACTAATATTATAAAGAGGTAAGATTTGTATGTTTGTAACGAATAAACTCAAAAACTACTTAAAGGATCTGGATGAAACTTGGCACAAAGATAGTCTGAAATAGCATATAAGCATCATAAAATCTACGGTTCCCGTGGGATAATTTCTACATACACGCGGGCGAAGCCGCTGGCAAAAGCTAGTAATAAATAAAGTGTTTAAATTGCTTGATTTTTCAATTATTCGCGTTCGTGTTCTAATGCCTGCCGGGTCAGCAATATTTTCTGATATGTTTACCGCTACCCCGGAACACATAGGGCTAAGGAAAGACATGGATGTGTTTTAGTTAGTAGGATCTGATACTTGCTCTCCACCCGCAACGGGAGCAGTTATTTGATGCTATCCTATCTCAAAAAAAATAATGTTCTTAATATTTTGTTTCTTTTTCACGCAAAAGCTAATGAATCGATTGCAATGAAAGTTGAGTGGTGGGTACATAGCTGTTACTGTTTATTCCATATGCCCAAGGAATCGAAACTTACGCGAGTGAAACCACGGGGCGCAGCTAGTATTTTATAAAGTGTTAAAATTGCTTGATGTTAAGAAGTACAGACGCCAGCACATCAAGCTATCCCTAACTGTCAAATTTTCTCAATTAAAAATGAACCTTATGTCATTGCAATAAAGTTGAAATAATATCAAAGAAATTTGGCAGATTGTGGTAACTTGATGTGCTGGCCTCCGTACAAAAAAAAACTGTTCCCTACATCTCGACGAGTCACGTGACCAAAAATGTATTTTTTGCGATTTCGGAGTTGGTCCTATAGTAAAAGTTGTTCAGTTTGGTGGTCAGTAATTATGCTTTTGTAAGTATATACCCTTTTGGTTACAACCTGTAGAAGTACTATTATAATATTACTGCAGTGTGAGCAAGATATGAAACTATATGTTTAGGCAGTATTATAATTCTTTTTTGAGGGTGGGAAATCATCAAATTACTCCTCCCGCTCTGGGTGGAGCGGAAGGGAGTGTCACAATCTTACTCGCTAAAACCCATCCATGTTCTTTCGTTAGCTCTCTATGTTCCGGGGTAGCGGTACCCTTTCGGCAAATCCCACTGAATGTATAGGAGGTATGTATGTATTCATCTCGTTCGATAAAAAAGTGTCATGTATCAAATGATTGGATGTCTTTCGATAATAATTTCACTAATATTTATTTTACTTATAGAATTAAAAGGATATTTTAGTTTGTTAATAAATTTGTAACTAACGCCACCATTTTGTTCTATTCTATTTTTCTCTATGGCAATGGTGCCCAAGTAACAATTCTGTCAATGTCAGATGTGCACCATTTTGTTTATTTGAAGATTCCTAGGTGACATTTCAGAAAACAATTGCACAAATTAATGTTTACCAACCCCTTGACAACGTCAGTAAAGCTCCTATTAAATATCAGTAGTATTGTAACAGTGTATTTAGTAGTTACATATTATCTCCTAATTCTTAGAGGAGCTCCTACCTAAGTAATAACAGCTGCACGAACCGACCCGTCAGGTTAAACTACGCTTGCTGGGGTCGCTTCGTGGATGGGTAACCTAAATCTTTATAATATACCGAGACTCCTCCGTGCCTCGGAACGCACGTTAAGCCGTTGGTCTCGGCTGTCATTAGTGGATCTTAAGCAGTCGTTACGGGTCGTCAGAAGCCCGAAAGTCAGACAGCCAGTTTTGCCAAGTTAAACCCAGTTAATGGGTTGTGAAGATCAGATGGACATTCGCTACTACTATGTAAAATACTGATAATCAGCTGCATCAGGTTAGACTGGATGCTGACCCTAACGTAGTCGGGAAAGGCAGGCAGATTGCGGATAAATAACTCTTTTTTTTTTTTACAGGAAATCAAAACTGGATGCTTGACGTTGTTTTAAAGTTAAGGAAAATTTAGGGCCGTCTGCAAGTTTATTATGTACAAAGTTTAATTTAATTGTGTTTCACTCATCTATTTATTTCCAATAAATGTTTTTTTTTACCATAAATCGGCATTTATTCATTTTAATTTTAACACAACAGCACATAACAGAACATGACATATAATCCCCGAAGGGTTACTCAGAGGTGTACCTATCTTATATACACTTCGCCAATTATGTTTGAGTCAAAAGTAGTAGGGTGGAAGCCGAAATCGACACCCTCACAAAAATGTAGTAGGTAGGCTATTCGCTCCCCATTAAATAAACTTCGTGCGAATCGACTACAGAAAAAATAATATTTTTTAAAGGAGTCGATTCGCACGTTTCGTGCGAGTTAAATTCGTGCGAGTCGTCCAATAAGCCGGAAGCCGGCTGGAAGCCTATTTGTTGATTTATTTAAACTTTTCGCACACAATAAAGGTACAAAGGCGGACTTAATGCCTTAGAATCAGAATCAGAATCTTTATTTGTAAAACATAGGTATTTACTTGGTGGTCATCGACTTAGATGGCGCTGCCCGTCACGGAAAGAGTAACTCCGCGTATTTCTTAATTTAAAAATATAAAAAGTGAACATTAAGTACAATTGAGTGTATATACGTGATGCAAACAGTGCAATACCTATGGACAAATGTTGGTGATGATCAATAATAAGCAAATTTTGAGATATGATCCAAAATAACATTGCAGTGAATAAAGTAATACGAAAGTGATAAAATACATTTAAAAATATAATTTAGACACCAAAAAACTCTGGTGAAGTAAATAAAACAATGTGTAAGTGATCCAACTCAAACAAAATTGCAAGTTATTAAAAGAAAACAGATTGAAATAATGATCCCAGTGATTTGTTTACATCAAAATCATAAATTCAAATTCGTAGTACCGATCGCACTGTGTTGCAAAATAATAAACAGAGTTGCCAATCTACAAAATTTACCAAAGGCTAGTAAAATTTAAAACAGCGACATCTATTGCCTAAAATATTAACTATGCAATAACGCTCATGCAGTCAACAATTTCAACCAAGATCGTACGATAGCTCGTGGTCGAGTGGCTAACAGCCGATGCAACTCAGCTGGCAAGCTAGGTAGTGCAGGGTTCTGATCCTACCAAATACAAAATTGATAAAACGAATTTTTTTATTACTATTTTTTATAACTATTGACACATTAAATAGCTGGATGAGATAAGTAGAATGGATAGCGCAAATAAAAATGTCACTCTGCGACTCCGAAAAAATAAATCTATGGATACGCTACAGAATATAGATAATTCCATGAATTCCTCACGATCAGAAGACATGTTAAGTAGAAGTTTAGACTTGTCAATTAATAATATATACAGAATAGTTGCATAGAAGAAATGAAAACTGAGATACAGCAATTAAAAATGAGTTTAGAAAGTACGCAAAATGAACTGGATAATACTATTATTGAAAATTCTGATCTCAAAAACCAAATAATTAGCTTAACTCAAGAAATAAAAACACTAAAACAAATATGTACAAGTCCACGATCATCAATTAGAAAAAAACAAACAATCTAAAAGTATTACAGGCGCACGACGGCGCTTACTTAACAGTTTCACTGATAGTCTTGAGATATCTACTTTGCAAAAAAGTTGCTCGCAGAAGTCTAACGATATACAACCAGTTACTCAAACATTGACGACACAGGAAATAGCAGGAAATACCAAACAACAAAAACGTAAGAAACCATCTACTTAGTAAAAAATCAGCCATCATAGAAAATGAGACTCAATCAGGAAACGATTCATTGATAAAAAAAGACACAAGAAGGAAAAGAAAGCTGTGTATTGTCAGTAACTGTAATTATCATCGTCCGGTAGAAATAATAGAAGAATTTTTTGACTCGCAATTCGAATATTGCCACTATGTGTCCCCTAATAGCAGAATGAAAGAAATACTCACAAATATTACGAATAAGATTCGAGATTTTAATATGGACGACTATTGTATCATAATGATTGGAGAACAGGACTTTAAGGGTACCGAAGACTCAATAGAACTTGTAAAACAAATTAGAGAAACCTTGAAACATATTACGTTCACAAATATTATTATATGCGCTCCAGTAAATGTAACGGGAGCTCTTATTCACAATTATAAAGTTGAAATCTTTAATAACTTATTACATATGGACATACAATACTATAATTATGCATACTTCTTTGATACCAATCGTAATCTAACTTTGGACATGTTTTCATATAAAACGGGTAAACTTAATAAATTAGGCATAAAGTGTATTTTTGAAAGCATTTACGGTCGCATATCTGTTGACATCCAAAATTACCCTGTAGATTATGACTACAAAATTGAAACAATAACATCGACATGTCAAGTGCAAAATATTCAAAACCGGTTTTTTCGTCCCACACCTTAACAGTCCAGTTCAAGAGGATAAAAGTCAATTTACGTTATTCCATCAAAATATAGCCGGAATGTTAAATAAATTAGATTTATTTGAAATAGCACTTACTGAGCTGACTAAAGAGATAGGTATTATAGACTTTATATGCATTAGCGAAACTTTTATACAATCCGGACATGAATTTAATCTAAGACTTACAAACTACAAGTTAGCTGCGCATTACTCAAGGTCTAATAAAAAACGGGGCGGTACTTGCATACTCGTGAGAGAAGGATTAGTCTTTAACAAATTGCCGTTCACAAATGAAATCTCTGAAGAGTATTGCTTTGAATGTTGTGGTATAGAAGTTCCAAGTCATAATTTAATGCTGGTATGCGTATATAGAATTCCTGGCGCAGATACAAATTATTTTATTCAGAAAATGGAAACACTATTACTTAAATTAACTCATAAAAATAGGAACCGTATTATAATATGCGGAGACTGGAATATCGACATTTTGAAAAATTCAACACAAACAAGGGAATTAATATCTGTTCTAAATAATTTTAATTTATAGACACATGTAGACAAGCCTACTAGGAAAAATTCCTGCATAGATCAGATAGCTAGTAATATCTCATACCTTGACATAAAAAGCAGTATACATAATCTAGCTCTTTCAGATCATGATACCGGACAGTCTGTTAAGTTTTTTCTCACAAAAGTTAACAACACACAGAAAATAACTAATTTCTTTTACGAAGTAAAGAGAGACTACAGCAAAACTAATATAAAAAAATTTCTTGAGTGTATGTCAGTATTAACTTTTAGTGAAACATATGAAGAAACGGACTGTGACAAAGCATTTAATATGTTTCATGACTTGTTCATTTTATTTTACAAATTATGTTTTCCCGAAACAATAATGAAAAAATATAACAAACCGATAAAAAATAAATGGATTAGTAAAGGCATAAAGTTATCTTGCATACGTAAGAGGATTTTGTACTATAGTTACCAAAATGATGCCTTAAGCAAAAAATATCATAAGTCAAAATACAAGACGTATTCTAAAATTCTAAAAAAATGCATATTCAATTCGCAATTAATAAATAACAAAAAATATATAAATAACTCTAAAAATAAATGTAAGGCGACATGGTCCGTTATAAAAAGAAGTGTAAACAACAGCGATAATGACAAAAATGACATCAAAGAGCTAATAATAAATAATAAAGTAATTAATAATCCTATTGACATCTGTAATCAATTCAATAACTATTTTATAGAATTAACTTATAAAAATCCTAGCAAGAATAATAATAATAATAATGACAACATCAGGATCAGCACTAATTCTGACAGTATCTTTCTAACTCCAGTAACTGAACAAGACATTATAAAAATTATCAATTCCCTTAATGATACAAACGCAACCGGATATGATGAAATTACTACTAAAATAATAAAATTAAGTAGTAAATACATAGCAGCACCATTAAGTTATGTCATCAATCTGTCATTTGAAACCGGATTTTTTCCAACTAGGTTAAAACAATCTATAGTAAAACCGCTTTTCAAAAAAGGTAAACGGACGGATATTTCTAATTATAGGCCAATTACTCTGATACCCATTATAGCAAAGATTTTTGAAAAGGCCATGAATGTAAAATTAATGAGTTTCTTAAATAAAAACAAATTGCTCTCAGAGAACCAATTTGGTTTTAGGAAAAATTGTTCGACTTCACTTGCGTGCTTTACTTTGGTAAAATTAATAACTGAAGCCCTAAATGATAAAATGTCTGTGTTGTCCGTATTTTTAGACATGAGCAAAGCATTTGATTTTGTTTCTCATTCTCGGTTGCTTTGTAAAATGGAGAAATATGGAGTAAGAGGAAAAGCGTATGATTGGTTTAAAAGTTATTTGTCGGGTCGCCAACAAAGAACTGTTTTACCAAAAATGGATAATAACAAAAAAACTGTATACAGCTCTACCTTGATAAATAATAACTGTGGTGTTCCGCAAGGAAGCGTGTTAGGGCCTCCATTGTTTATTATATATATTAATGATCTTTGCGAAAATCTAAAACATGAGTGTACATTATTTGCTGATGACACAACATTGACCATAAAAGCATGGAACAGGAATGCGTTAGAGATTGACACGAACACTGATTTACAAAAAGCAATAGAATGGCTCGAACAAAATAATTTACATGTAAATATGAATAAAACAAAGATAGTGCAATTTCAAACACACAATTCATTAGTTGTACCACCTAAAATACAATATAACTTCACAACATTGGAACCAGTCTCAACAACAATATTTTTAGGTATAGTTTTTGACGAAAAATTAAACTGGAAAGAACAAGTAAGCAACGTCTGTACTCGACTTGATAAATTTGTGTTTGCTCTGAGAAAACTAAGACTAATGGCTGGTAAAGACACGGCTCTAAATGCATATCATGGCTATATTTCTTCAGTGTTACGTTATGGCCTTATCATATGGGGTAATTCAGTGGATGTGAACAGAGCATTCATTGCACAAAAGAAATGTGTTAGAGCTGTTTATGGAGCAGAATACTTAGATCACTGTAAACCACTATTTAAAGCATTAAAGATACTTCCACTTCCTTGCCTTTACATTTTTGAAATATGTTTGTTTGTAAAACGATACTCTCACTTGTTCCCCGTGTATGAACACAAGTCCAAAAGAGTTGAAAACAGAAATCCAGGACAATTACTTGTACCTAGCCAGAGACTGCATTTGTATAGCAGAAATGTAAATTGTATGGCAATCAAAATATTTAATAAATTACCACCACAAATAAGAATCTTGCCCATTAACAGGTTTAAGAAAACCGTATTTGATTGGCTTCTAGACAAATGCTTCTACTCAGTTGCTGAATTTTTTAATTACAAATTTTGACATGTATGTACAATTTAAATTTTATTTTTTCTTGACTGTATAGGAAGACATAGATAGTACCTTTCATTTTTGACATTTTGTATGGTAGTTGATTAGTGAATTATATAGCTTTTTCTTTTTAATTAAATTCAATTAAATATTTCTACACCGGCAACGGTAGCATATGTGAAACTATTTTATATTGTAAGACCTGAATGACCATACCATATACTAAGAAATAAATTCTATTCTATTCTATTCTATTCTATTCTATTCTACATAAAGGTGTTAGGTTAACATATTTGAGCGTAATGTTTTACCGCAAAGGCATACAAATGTTAAATAAAATGTGAATAAAAACAAACAATAATGAAAGATAAGCTAAAAAATTAAAAATTATTATCATTTATAAAATCTGGAACAGTATAGTAACATTTTTCTATTAATAGAGAGAAGAGAGCTTTTTTAAATTTTGATAGGGGCAATGTTCTTATACTATTGGGTACTTTGTTGTAAATCTTTGAAGCCATTCCAAAGAAACTCTTTTTCATCAGAGCGGTTCTGCATTTTATGTCGCACAATTGGTTCACATATTGAGAACGCATTGGAGTTTTTTTTACATCGGAAATTTTCGTAAAAAGGTGTAAATTAGTTTTAACTTAGGCATTCTCTACCAGTCAACCAATGGTGATCAAGAGATTAGATAAAGGTTGTTTAAAGAGTAGGAGCAGCTTATTGCCACCAACCGGAAACAAACACAGACTCCAGGCCAGTACTAAAAAAATTGAATAAAAAAAAACAAAAAACACTTTGCCCGACCCTGGTATCGAACCCAGGACTGAGCTGAGCAATAGCGCTTGCGACCACAATACCAACGAGACTTTTTGATTTTATAAACTTCTTAATTCATTAAGAACTCTTTTAACCTCAAAACCAAAGACAGAGAACTGTCAAATTATTTTCTTCGTTTTTAACATCAACAATGTCAAAAACGAATCATCCGTTAGAAAAATAGTGAAATCATGAAAAAAACAATTAGAAATTAACGAAAGCACAAAAATTAAAAATATGTAAAATGTTGGAACAGTGAGGGAACAGTACTTCGGTACCGACGATGTTTTGCGTAAAGAATGGCAAAATCTGCTGCGGCTAACTGTGGACTAAGTTTTAACTTGAACCAGCTTCTGATGGTCATTGGCTCTTTAGTGATATTAGTACTACTGTTTCTGGTTGTCTGCCACATCACGAATGGTAAGTGAAGGATATGGCCAAAACCGCTGAAGTTGGTACATGCTTCAGCGTTGATATCTTACAACTGCTCCTGATCGCATTCGCTTTTGTTACCTTACTTATCGTTATGAGTTGGATGTGTAAGTACTTCCAAGGCACATAGACGAGGATTTTCTTTGAGGATTATAGAGTCG
Source organism: Hyppa rectilinea (assembly GCA_951799385.1). Classification (NCBI taxonomy): domain Eukaryota; kingdom Metazoa; phylum Arthropoda; class Insecta; order Lepidoptera; family Noctuidae; genus Hyppa; species Hyppa rectilinea. The sequence continues at coordinate 13,937,178 of OX637321.1, read as the reverse complement.
CAGTGAGCTACAACCATGGCCAAGGCACAGCCTGCATGTGGATTAACGGTCAACTTGAACCAGCTTCTAACAATCTTTGGATCAGCAGTCATATTAATCATTTGCTTCTATTTTGTCTGCAACGTTGTCTCCAAGTCGTGTGCCTGTTGATAAACATGTCTCTTGGAACAAAGACCATAGAATTTGATCCTGGACAAGCAGTCGCTACTGTATTTTCTTTTGTCGTTTGGCTCATTATTATGGGATATATGTGCAAGTACTTATCAAGCCTGCCGGCGTAGATATCACGTCGAATGGAAACGAAACGTTGCATCCTACAGGATCTGAAATTGAGTTGAGAACTGCAGTCAAAATAAACGAATGCAGCACTTACTTATAAAGTCTTCCTTCATGGATGTCGACGTGTTCCGGAAAGGAGATGAAGCTATAAGAAAGAGAAAGGCAACGAATAAACGCATCGTTGGGTTTAAGAAGAAAGTAGATGTCCACAGCCCTGCAGCACTCCATCGAACCTTGCTACGTCCCAAATTCTCTGAGAACGTTACAATGCATCAATTAATAAAAACATTGTACTATTACTACTTATACTTTAAAGGATGTCCGAAAACATGAAATATTTTTAAATTCTCACATAGTTAAAGGATGTCCGAAAACATGAAACACTTTCAAATTTTCACATAACAGGGTGCGTCGAATTGTAATTTTCACATGATTTTGAAACGGGATGCGTCAGACTTGTATTAACATCATTATGATACGTTTTAGTGAAAATGATTGATCGTGCAAATATAAGGATCATCTCCCATTACAGATTTTCGTGTCACATTTTAATTAAAAGTGGACAAACGACTTCAAATAAAGAAAAATGTTTAACACAGTCATTTTGATGTGTTTGCAAAAAAAAACATAACCTTAGGTCACCACTATTTATTTTTTACATTGTTATGTAATAAACAATAATTTTTAAATACTTTTCTCTTGTTTTTTGTTTCAATTCCCAGGATCAAATATTTACTATGTACTTAAATTTATTTCAAGAATTTTTCACCACTATTATTAATAAGTATATTACACATAACTTAAATTTAACAAATCCTTTTGCAAGAATTGAAAATCGATATTTTTTTTGTTAAAATATAAAACGGAAGTGATCAACCTCGTAATTACTCTACCACCAAATAAAATATCACGTACGCGTCATAAAACTTCAAAGTGTATCTGTCTATGTGACGGTTAGATATTATTTATCACAAACTGAATGAAATATTAAGTATTGACTGAAGTCAATCCTTTTTTAAGGTGGGTAATCATCAAATGACTCCTCCCGCTTTGGGTGGAGCGGAAGGGTGCCAGACTTATTGACTAAAACCCATGCATGTTCCTTCCTTAGCGACACGACACGACACGACACGACACGACACGACACGACACGACACGACTCGACGGCACGGTTGGCGCAGTGGTTGAGAGATTGACTGCTGCGCACTATGTCACGGGTTCGATTCCCGCACGGAACAAAATAAATATTTGTACGACCTGCAAGTATTTGTTACGAGTCTGGGTGTTTTCTATCTATAATATGTATGTATTTACAACAAAAAATGTATATAAGTAGTTTATCAGCTATCTCGTTACCATAACACAAGCATTAGGTTGCTTAGCTTGGGGCGATATGCCGTTGTGTGAAATGTCCAAGGATATAATTATTATTATTTATGGTAAACAAAGGTTCTTTGGCTAGTTTAAACTACATTAACGAGCCCAAGCCAAGTCAATGTAGCGTAATTATTATTATTATTATTATTATCCCTTTATGCCGATACGACAGCCGTCTCTGCGGCCATTATATGGTGGTCGTCTTTTAGGAAACCATAGCTTTCGCGTAGTTTCAATGTAATGGCAATTGTTGTCAAAAGTGGTAAAACAATTATGAGGTCGACTAACACTCGTCACCAAGCGTTGTGGTATATAACACGCTGTTAAATGCTATTTATCGTAGTATTTACTTGTGAACTAAGTACTATTAAAACACTTACTTAAGTCAATAATTATTATTCAAGCTAATTTATTCTGGGTACAAAGAACATTTTGCGTCAATGTTTGAAAAGTCTTAACGTGACATACATTTTAAACACAATACATAATAATAATTGTACTTTGAAAAAACTGTTTAATGGGAATAGGTGTGATTGAATATTATTTACGTTACAAAAGCAGTAATATTAAATTAAATCTTAGTGTTTGCTCCTAGCACTTACCGCTGAGGTGTCACCGTGCTCTTTGGATTGAAACAGGTAGGCCTTAACCTTTTGATCGCCAGAGCATAAAGGCACGCGCGTGCCCTCCACGCCAAGCTACAAATTTATTTCTTCTTGTCATCATGAATTTCCCAATATCAATGTCTTTTAACTTGTTTCATGTCATTAAATACGTACGAAAGCTTCAATTTTTAAGATATCTGTATAAACACACACAAAAGTAATGATTTAATTGTTTATTTGTGTTATAGTGTACCCGCATTGGTCACATATTTACAAACATTCTAAAAGTTAATAATAATAAATCAATCAATGAGTGAGTCGAAATTTTTCCATAATGTTAAAATAAGTATGGTACAAATTATTACCTAATTTACTTAGCAACCCGTTTGATTTTGTCCAGAGCAACCAGAGTTTGTCGAGACTGTTTTGATTGCATGTGTATTATCGTACAGAGGCCAGCACATCAAGTTACCACAATCTGTCAAATTTCTTTGATAGTATTTCAACTTTATTGCAAAGACATAAGGTTCATTTTTAATTGAGAAAATTTGACAGTTAGGGATAGCTTAATGTGCTGGCGTCTGTACATGAAGCAAAAGAAGTTTGTTGGAGTTTCTTGCCCATTCTTCTCCACACGAAACTACCTCTTGGAAGGGGCGACTAGAATCAATTCTATTTCTTGTTCATTTTGACGTTCAAAAGTGCCTTTCTCTTGTTCATTTTGACGTTCAAAGTGCCTTTCTCTTGTTCATTTTGACGTTCAAAAGTGCCTAGTTGAAATAAATGATTTGATTTTGAAAGAAAGGGAAGAAAAACTAAACACGTTTCAGCGATTCAGTTCCAACACTACACTTTAAATATTCACCACATTTTGTCACACACAAACAATGTCAAAAACTCTGGCGCCAGTGCATTTTCTAATTAATATTAAATTCCAATTCCGTGGGTGGCTCCGTACTTTATGTGGAAACCGTTTGGAGACCATTTCGTAATGAAGTTTTTAAACATGCAAGATGCAGTTTGACGTGCAGTAAGTAATCACCGCAGTTGGTGAATAATTGGTGATGGCTGAGGGAGTGCGAAGATAGTAGTGTGTGTTGTATACAGGGTGACTTAAAATTTATCGGTTATCTTTTAGGGGGATGAGGAATACAATCAATCTGCCTAACCCTTTTCCCAACTAAGTACCTACGTTGGTGTTAGCCTCCATACTAACCGAATGAAGCTGGATACTAATATTTTACAAGGAGCGACTGACTAGCTGACCTCCACTACCTAGTTAGGGGGACCTAGTAAGACTGATGTCAGACTTACGGGCTGCTGTCACCACGGAATTACCCTCAAAGAGCCAATATGCATTTCTTTTAAGTATGTATTGATGATCACCCATCCACGGACCAACCGCGGTAAATGTAACTTAACCTGATTGATCGACCCGTGCGGCTGTTGTTGAGTGGCTACCCAACAACAGCTGCACGGGTCGATCATACGATCTAGTGGCTACTAGCACCCGTTTTTGGACATGAGAGTAATATAAAAGAGCGAATAAAACGTGACCATTTCAGAAACTAATCTGCATGGTCCTCATATGATCTGACCAGAATAATGTCTTGATTTTAAAGGGCTGTAACTTCTTTGAGTTCTTTACGATTTTTCTTTTCAGAAGTCGGATAGTAAACATGGACCTCATATAAGTAGTTTTAGAAACAGAAGCGAAAAACATTGATAATAACATCGATATATATGTATGGATAGTAAAAATTAATTCCTGCGCCACAAAAATGCTGAATTCTTTCACGTTGTTGCAATTGATTGCTACCATAAAAGAGCAGGCGCAAACGCAACTTGTTCATGACGTAAAACAGACACATTTCCGTGGCAATATTTTTAAAGATTCATCAAAAATCTCCATGTACCCATAAAAAAAACTTTCAAGACATGGGAGACATGTTAACAAACTTTATAATAATTATAACGTTTATTTTACTAACTTTATGCTGATGCGGTGTGCATTTAATAATACAAATATTTTTTTATGTATACATTTTTGTGCCGTGTCTTCTTCTTTTCGTGTGGTTAATGACTAACCTGGTGTCAGAGTTTTTATGCTGTCCATGGGCCTCTGACTTAGCTTCACATGCTGTTGAGAAATATCTCTCAGACATGCTGGTTTCCTCAGGATGTTTTCCTTCATCGATTACATAGGACATAAGCCTCTCCCAGGCTGCGCCACAACGCCCTGTCCTCCGCCTTCCGCATCCAGTCTTTCCCAGCCACTTTCTCAAGGTCATCGGTCCATCTACCTGAGGGCGTCCCACACCAAACTCAAACTCAAAGTATTTATTTCAAATAAACCAATTACAGGCACTTTTGAATTGTCAAGGGGTCGGGTTACCGCTACCCCGGAACATAAAGGGCTAAGGAAAAAACATGGATGGGTTTTAGTCAGTAAGAGTCTGGGTGGAGTGTCCTTCCGCTTCACCTAGAGCGGGAGAAGTCATTGGATGACTTCCCACCCTCAAAAAAAAAGTCCCTTCGTGCATAATAGAAAAAATAATAAGGGTACTACGCTTGCCAATACGCGGTCTCCAGTCCAGGACTCGTTTGCTCCACCAGCCATCGGTCCTTCGACAAACATGGCCAGCCCACTGCCACTTCTGTTTGCTTAGTCGCAAAAACAAATATATTACGAGGCAGAAACAAAGGTAAGTCGGAGAAATTAATATTGTAAAGCGAATTGACACCATCCACTTTAATTTCGCATTTCTGAAGCCATTTCATTTTTTTTTGTTTTTTTAATTCATATTCATCTCGTATAATGTTTAAAAACTATACTAGATGACTCTGTTGGTAACCTTTTTTTTAAGGCTGTAAAATCATCCAATGACTTCTCCCGCTCTGGGTGGAACGGAAGGGAGTGTCAGACTCTTACTGACTAAAACCCATCCATGTTCCTTCCTTAGCCCTTTATGTTCCGGGGTAGCGGTAACCCTTTCGGATAATCCCGCTTCTGTTGGTAACCTAACGTTTGCATATTCTAAAGGCTTCATACTTTCGATTGGTATAGAATTTGCTTAATAAGCAAATCTTAATTTTATTTTTTTTCAATTATTAATTAATCATATCCTGGACTGAAATTTGTTAGGCAACCCATATGCAATATATTAATTGACATATTAAATTTAATATAAAATACGATTCATCAAATAAAAATCTCGGTGAAGTTCGTTGTATAGTGGATCTTAGACTATTAGGCAACAAAAACTTTTGACACTTGAAACTTTTTTTTCTTAGGAACAAAATTTTTTAACGCGGTCTACGGGAGGAGTACCTATACTGACAGAAAAAAAAATCAAATTCAAAAAATCTTTATTTCTTCAACAAGATTATAACAATTAGTTTGTGATTGGAGTCTTCTTTTAAGCAAACAATGCCTGTATAAGAAGACTCCGCTCTTCCATAACAAAAGAAATAAAAAAATATTAATAACATACATTTATCGTAGGTATGTAGACAAAATTGGCATAAGTATAATTTGTGTACTCACACACACAAATTATACTTATGCCAATTTTGTCTTGAGTGTGTATGTGTGACAAATCGTCACGTAACGAAAAAACGTTATTCCCGAAAAAGTATTTATTTACTTAGTGTCCTCCATATAAGTTACTTCCCACAATTATAGCGAGTGAATTTCGTACCACGCGATATTCTCATCAGTTAATTCAGAACTTGATGTTGTGTTTTCTGTCCATAAAGCTGCAAGTTTACAGGGCTTTTATAAAAAACGACAATCCTCTCTTCGAGGGAACAAATATTCAGTAGTCACTGTGCCCCAGATGCATGCATTTTCCATTCTTGCCGGGTTCCGCAGCAAGTAATCAGGCAAGCGATCCATTTGTCTGATCACGGGGAACAATCGCCTGGAAAGGATACGTACATATTATTGAGGGAACGTTGTTTCTTTGTTTTTGAAAAAAAAACTGGAAGAGAAAAAGGCCGCATGTGGTAAGTTATTCAAAAAGTTCTTTATGCGAAAGATAAAGTCGGCTACCAGACAAGGGGGCATATCAGTGATAGCCTAGTGATGTGGCCGTCAGACTGCCAAGACATAGGTCTCGAGTTTGAATCACAGGCACGCACCTCTGATTTTACGGATTCATGTACGTATTGTATAATTATCACTTACTAAAAAATCGGTGAAGGAAAACATCGTGAGGAAACCAGCATATCTGAGAAATATTTCTCAACAGCATGTGAAGCTAAGTCAGAGGCCCATGAGCAGCTTTAAAACTCTGACACCAGGTTGTCGCTAACCATACGAAAAGAGGAAGAAGAAGGGGCCACTCAAAGCCTTATTTAATTAATTTTTGGTTGATTTTTTTAAAGATAGGAAATCATCAAATGGCTTCTCTCCCGCTCCAAACTCCCTTCCGCTCCATCCATGGATGTCATTTTCTGCATTTACCTCTAATAGTCGTCATCTCGGTAGTCACTCCCTTTCTAACAATATCATCTTTCACACAATCCATCCATCGTTTCTTTGTTCTTCCTCTACTTTTATAGCCATCATTATTATCTATATATATAAAAGAAAGTCGGGTTTGTTCCCTCCATTATAACTCGAGACCTGCTGGACCAATTTTCATGGTTTTTGTTTCGTTGGATTTGTCTCCGCCCTGAATAGCAGAATACATTTTTTTTTGTTTTGGTAGCTAGGGTAGGTAGGGTAGGTAGGGTAGGTAGGGTAGGTAGGGTAGGTAGGGTAGGTAGGGTAGGTAGGGTAGGTAGCTAGGTAGGTAGGGTAGGTAGGTAGGTAGGTAGGGTAGGTATCACAGTGAAGACAGGACAACGTCTGTCGGGTCAGCTAGTACATGAATAATATGCGTAATATTAAACTCAAGAAATCTAGAGATTTCAAAGACTTATAAGCCGTGCGAGCAGGGACGGGTCGCTAGCTCAGTTTCAAAAACAAACCTACTTGGTCTTCACATGATTTGACCAAGATTATGTCTGGACATTGAAAGAGACTGTGACCTCTGAGTTTGTTTCAGCCTCTCTCCTCAGAGGAGTCAGTAAGAAAACGCAGACCTCATCTAACTTTTAAAATATGAAGGACGTAAAAAAGTGTGATTGAATTAAAAAAGTAAAATCATTTATCATTTACTAGCTGACCCGACAGACGTTGTCCTGTCTTAACTGTGATACCAACCCTACCTACCTACCTGCCTACCTACCCTACCTACCTAGCTACCTACCCTACCTACCCTACCTACCCTACCTACCCTAGCTACCAAAACAAAAAAAAAATGTATTCTGCTATTCAGGGCGGAGACAAATCCAACGAAACAAAAACCATGAAAATTGGTCCAGCAGGTCTCGAGTTATAATGGAGGGAACAAACCCGACTTTCTTTTATATATGTATATAGATTTAGTACTATCTGCTGAAAGCGGCTTGGCCCGCGTGAATGTCGGAAACTATCCCAAGGAAACGCACTACTGGGATAAAAAGTATCCTATGTGTTAATCCACGTCATGAACTACCTCTGTACCAAATGTTATCCAGATCCATTCAGCCGCCAGGACGGAAAAACATACAAACTCACACTCACAAACTTTCGCCTTTATAATATTATTGTGATTAATACAAAATCAGCATACAAAACCTTATTTTAAAAAGAAGCCCTTTTCTTCCAACCACAACAGAACTCCTGCACAATACTGGCTGATTCTAATTGAGGTGCATTGTCGCCCGCACGCCGCCAGCCTTCCAATACGTGCCGATTGAATTCGCCAATTATTTACATACATTAATATGCTAAATGTTACTTCGGTCTACACGTATGGGGCAGGACAGACTGGTATTCAGAAAATGAGAGAAAATTACAACCTAAGTAACTTTTATGAAAATGAGTACCTACTAGTTTTTTTGTGTAGGGCATCTCGCAGTTCAACCTAGGAAGTTGTCTACTGTTTGACAAGTTGTCTGTCTGCATGTGGACGCTTTAATTTAATTAAGGTCTCCAGCCTGGGCTTAAACAGCTTACAAACTACGCCACTGCACGCTAGGAGGACCTCGTGGTACACGGACCTCAGCTTAGGTCGTCGCTAGGGGAAGTCGGCAAGGGATTATTTAGGGACGAATTTAACTAGCTCACCGTCCAGGCCCGTGCCGGACGGCGCTTACGTTTTCCACGCGCGCCTTATAAAGTTGTCAGCATTAAGGTAGGTGCCCGTTAAGGCCGAAGTCTGTTGGGTAAGCGGGAATGTCCGGAAGGGTTACCGCTACCTCAGGACATAAAGGGCTGAGGAAGGAATATGGATGGGTTTTAGTCCGTTAGAGTCTGACACTCGCTTCCACTCCACTCAGAGCGGGAGGGGCCATTTGATGATTTCATACCCTCAAATAAAAAGGACGAATTTAACGAATTTTACGCTACGGGCTGAACGGCGCGGGCCAGCTCGAGCAAGAGTCAGGGCGGGGATGGACAGGGACGTTGCGGCGAGCCTTAGCTGCAAGGACGGAAGAATGGTGGTTTGGGATTGCGTTTCCTAACCGTGCTGGTGGTCGAAGTACTCTCCTGGAGGAGGGTTGTGGCATCATCGCGAATAATGAAAGTAGATACATGAACTCACTATACACGGTATTTTTAATTCACTGTTAACCTTTCAGGAGGAGCTCGAGGCTAAGTAATAACAGCCGCACCGATCGATGCATCAGGTTAAGCTACGCTTGCCGGGGTTGGTCCGTGGATAGGTAACCATCTTTACATATCGAGACTCCTCCGTGCTTCGGAAAGCACGTTAAGTCGATCGATCCATCAGGTTAAGCTACGCTTGCCGGGGTGGGTCCGTGGATAGGTGACCATCTTTACATATCGAGACTCCTCCGTGCTTCGAAAAGCACGTTAAGTCGTTGGTCCCGGCTGTCATTCGTGGATCTTTGACAGTAGTTACGGGTAGTCAGATGCCCGAAAGCCTGACAGCCAGTCTTACCAAGAAGTATCGTATTTCCAGTTACAGACTGGGTTGTGGAGGTCAGATAGGTACTCGCTCCATGTAGAATACTGGGATTCGGCTGCATCGGTTAGACTGGAAGCCGACCCCAACATACTTAGGAAAAGGCTAGGCAGATTGATATATTGTTAACCTTTCAGGACCTGATAGTATTCATGATTTTAAACAACTTTCACTATGGGACCAACTACGAAATAACAAAAAAATGTGCCTCTGTTTCAAGTTATTTTCGTCGATGAAATATTGCATTTTTGTATGAAGCCATTTTTTTTCGATATTTCAGAGTTGGTCTCATAGTGAAAGTTGCTCATAATCATGGGTATACAATTGTCTAATTTGTTCAAATAGGTTTTAGTAATGACGTCTAAAGTCATCATTTGTCATAGTTTGTATTATTATTAATAACTAGCTTCTGCCCGCGACTTCGTACGCGTATCCTGTTGCTTATGCCAGCGACAACGGGGTCGTCAAAATCGAAGATCTGAATCACGATCAGCGGTCAGTCACGCATCACGTTCCCCACTTGTCTCTAGCGACCTAGAAGTCGACGCGTAGATACGCTTGAAACTCAAGCGTAATTCTCTATCCGTGAACGTCTCTGATTCGCGAGACAATGCATGACTTGCAAGATCAGCGGTCAGTCACGCATCACGTTCCCCACTTGTCTCTAGAGACCTAGAAGTCGATGCGTAGATACGCTTGGAACTCAAGCGTAATTCTCTATCCGTGAACGTCTCTGATTTGCGAGACAATGCATGACTTGCACGATCAGCGGTCAGTCACGCATCACGTTCCCCACTTGTCTCTAGAGACCTAGAAGTCGATGCGTAGATACGCTTGGAACTCAAGCGTAATTCTCTATCCGTGAACGTCTCTGATTCGCGAGACAATGCATGACTTGCACGATCTGCGGTCAGTCGCGCATCATATTCTTCACTGGTCTCTAGAGACCTGGATGTAGATGCGTAAATACGCTGAGAACGCAGGCGTGCTTCGCGATCCGAAGAGTTTTCCATGGAGCGAGTTGCAGCCGAATGTTAACAAACATCATCAAGTCTCTCGTGACGCTCTTTGGTAGATTCTTGGGATCTTATGATCTTCAATCTTTTAGCTCTTTTGGAACATTGGGAAAGATTTGACCTCTTTCTAGGCATGGTTATAGTTTTATTGTGAATATAAGTGATCAATTAAAATCTAAGGGACTGCTCCCAGGCGTTATCGGGTAGGCTACTGTGTCACGAAGATAAATAGAAAAGGAAATAAAACACTCAAATAACATAAGCCCGAAGGCATATTTATTTGGTAAAATAAAAAAATAAATGGGACTTTTGGCCAGCAGAGTCAAATTTTCAATGATATAAGTACAGAGGCCAGCATATCAAGTTACCACAATCTGTTAAATTTCTTTGATAGTATTTCAACTTTATATCAAAGACCCTATGTCTTTGCAATAAAGTTGAAATTAGTTCATTTTTAATTGAGAAAATTTGACAGTTAGGGATAGCTTGATCTGCTGGCGACTAAACCATCGTCAGCGAAAATCAGTCCTAAACTGTTACCGCCTTCACCGCGTGGAAGTACTCCCAGCTTATGTAATTTTATAATTATACAGTGAAATTAGTGATAGCTTTGATTTCCACATCAGATGTTTCTGATCTTCGATTTTTATAAGTCAATAGGAAATCATAAGACCGAACAACTTTTGCTAAGACGTCATTCCTATGTGTTATAGTGTAGCTGGGCTCGTGGAGTTCTACAACAGGTGTTCCAGATCTTCGATTTTTCTATGTCAACAGAAAGTGCTCATCAGATTGGACAACTTTTGCTAAGACGTTATTCCTATACAGAGATGATATGACAGAGGGGCATTAAATTACACTACGTATACTATACGTGTTTTGTATTAACTCGGTACGGTATAAAAATAAAATAAAATAAAAATGAGGTTTTTACTTTTCAAACAAACTAAATAGCTTACAAATCAGATTAAAACGCAACCACCCTTTGTAAATAAAAACTGACCTTGTAACGCAACGGCACCGACGCGTGCACGCCGGAGCGCTGTTAGGAAAGATACATCGTGTTCAAACGGGGCAAAAACTTAAAAAAACATTTGCGACTAAACTACTGTTCCTATTTATTTGATTTTTGGTACAGAGCTTGAAAATGGTCCCTAGTAGAAGATAAGATAAGATTTCTTTATTTGTTTAAACATTGTACACATACAAGAGCATGCAAGATATTACATCGTTTCGAGTCCAATCATGTTTAGCCGAAAGTATCGGCGTACAAATATTTCAATAACAATGAATAAAATTAACATCGAGAAAAATATTAAGTGCACTTACAATGATTTTAATTTAGAAATTATACAAGTTACAAATTATTTTTATGTTGTAATATCCGTATTGAAAATAAGGCAAAAATCTTTAATGTCAATAAAATACAAGAATAATGTCAAAGTTACTACATGATGTCAAAATTAAAAGATTTCAAATTTACAGGATTGATGTCAAAATTACAATTTAAATGTCAGAAATTACACGCTTTATATAAATAAAAACTAAAACTACAGCCATATTCACATCAATTTAATACTAGTGTCCGGAAAAAGATAAAATTATTCAATCAAAAACCTTTTCGGCTAGAAATTCCGAGACACTATAATATGCTTTTTGCGAAAGAAACATTTTTAAAAGAGTAAAAGTGTTTCTTTAATCCACTTACAGCCATGGTTCAGCCAAAAGATGCCCTCTGTTGGACAAGAGACCTTACGCCCTTCAACTTACTCTAACAAGACGTAACACTCAATACACATTAAATATTATACTTAGTACCATATCACAATAGTTCAACAGAAACTGGTGGCCACGCAGTTACCAAGAAAACTACAACGTTACCGTTACAATTATGGTCATACCTAATTGACCATAGCTACCATGAGACCCTTGCGTTACGGGAGTGTAACACTTAAGAGTACATATCATGGTTAGCAGTAAGTACATATATTAGTTTCGCTTCAAGGAATATAAGCACGGGGCGGAAATTTCAGCGATTAGATAAGCTGATTATGATGAAAGTCCATAGACTGGACTTTCATCCAGTTTCATTCGATCCAGTAAAAGTAAGAAAGAAAGAAGAAGAAGAAGAGAGATGAAGAGAAGGGAGAGAGAGAAGTATATAGTAAGTATAAAAAATTATTTTGCGCCTGTACCGGTATCCGCCCAACCTCCTCACCCTGAGCGAGGCCTCTGGTGCAATAATTAGATACGTGTGGTTGTTTTGAAAGCAAGGCTTCCAGAACTTTGTGTGTTCGGTCTTAAATTGTCTATTTTGTTGTGTATTGTCAAAGAGAAAATTAGACTTGTGTTATTTCGTTGTCTGTGTGAATAATTTCAGACTTGGAGACTTTGAGTCTTACAAAAACATGATTATAATTTTAGGTAAGTAATTATATCTACCTACTCATGTCTAAAGAATTTGTCAAGACGAGCAGTAGCGCTTTCATATTGTATATATATATCTTATCCCATTTTTTTGAGTTCGGCGCGATATGTCTTTTTCTTTCATACTTCTCTATTTGTTGTCATCTCGGTAGTCACTCCTTTTCTAACCTTCTAGCTTCTTTTCTCTTTCCCTACACCTAAATCATATCATATACTGCTCTCTTATTGCTTGTAATTTGGCGTTAAAATTATTTTCTTATCGACGAGTCTTCACTGTATTGATAAGACATATTATTTATAACATATAAAACCTCTATTTTACTAACCGTTCACTTACTCATTAAAAGCCTTTCATTATCCACTGAAGTAACTATTCATCTCCGAAACTTTCAAACTCAAAGCATTTATTTTTAATTAAACCAATTACAGGCACTTTGGAATTTTCAAGGGGTCTAGTTCGTTGTCAGAAAGCCTAGACTATTCCAGTTTTTTTTTGTGATCAATGTACTATGCCCTTGCGTGTAGGCACAGTCAGGGAAATTCATTATTAAGCAGATTGACACCCTTCGTAAATCTTCTGTGTTATATCCATTTTGTGCAACTGACAAAAAATAGAGTTGTGTCTACTTCTGATTTGAATATTCGGATAATTTAAATTGGTAGTTAACAAACGTAATAATTACGTTTCTTGACAAACAATTTGACCAGTGAAAAAAAGAGTTATTCTTAATTTCACTGCATAAACTGTCTATAATGTTACCGGGTTTTGGAGGTCTTAATAGGCGCTCCGTGTAAAATTCTGGTATTCGGCTGCATCCGGTTAGGCTGACACCAACAAAGTTGGGAAAAGGCTCGGCAGATGTAATTAGACTATAATATTCCCACTGCTGGGATACAGGCCTTCTTTCTTCGTGAGGGAGTCATCTGTAATCTACCACATGGGCCTAGTGCGGGTTTGTAAATGCCACAATTCTTAAAATTTTTGGTTCTAGGAAATGCCAGTTTCCTCACGATGATTTCCTTCCCTATTTTGAAAGCAGTGGTGATGAAATTATTTTTCACAAAGTAAAGAACTTGCCTGGATTCCCACCCACAACCGGACAACTCGTAAATACGGTCCGTTACCTTAGCGCCACCCCTGCTCCTCATCCGAAAATCACTGACTTCATCACCTTGTTAAGAATCTAGGGGGTTGCAAAAACACATGTACTATACAATATTACAATGGGCTTTCATATAAACCAGTTAAGGGAATAACTATTACCGGTGATCATACCAGATTAACAGCAGTGTTAGCCTAGTGGTGTGACCGTCGGATGCCAAGCCATAGGTCTCGATTTTGAACCCAAGGCACTCACCTCTGGTTTTAGGGATTCATGTGCGTATTGTATAATTATCACTTGCTTAAAAAGCGGTGATGGAAAACATCGTGAGGCAACCAGCACGTCTGAGAGATATTTCTCAACAGCATGTGTAGCTAAGTCAGAGACCCATGGGCAGTGTAAAAACTCTGACACCAGGTTAGTCACTTACCACACGAAAAGAAGAAGATACCAGATTCATGCTGTACAATTCTAGAGTCCCCGGTGGAGTTTCTTGCCCATTCTTCTCCACACGAAACTACTTTTTGGAAGGGGCGACTAGAATCAGTTCTATTTCTTGTTCATTTTGACGTTCAAAAGTGCCATTCTTGTGCCTATTTGAAATAAATGTTTTGACTTTGACTTTGACTTTAGTATAAGCTGTTTAAAGGAAAGCCCCTCTGTCGTATCAACTCTGTATATGTTATAGTGTAGCTGGGCTCTTGGAATTCCACAACAGGTGTTCCAGATCTTAAATTTTTATGCGTCAACAGAGAGTGCTCATCAGGCTGAACAACTTTTTCTAAGACGTCATTCCAATATCTGTTATAGTGTAGCTGGGCTCTTGGAGTTCCACATCAGGTGTTCCAGATCTTCAAATTTATTCTCTCAGCTATATGCAACTATTCGCCTATACTCTCCAGGATACGTGCGTTCGCTACGAATAACTGAATCCTTATGGCAGCGGCGTGTTTTTTTTCTGATAATGGCATCTCGCAGCTCAACCATAGCATAGGTTTGTATACTGCTTAACCGGACTTGCCTGTGGATACCACAAAAGAATTGTAGCCTCCAGCCAGGGCTTATAAAAACTTACAAACTAAGCGACTACACGCTAAGGGCACCCCCTGTGGGGTACGGACCTCGGCTTAGGGCGTCGCTGGGGGAGGACAGCAAGGGACAGCTGGATCGGGGGTAACAGCGGCGCGGCTCTCTGCGCGCTTTATATAGCCACGGACGCGCAGGCGCGATGCGTATACGTACTCTGATAGAATACCTTAACAAATGTTTGCCGTGATTCTTTAAATTGACGTAACTTTTTTATTTATGAACCGATTGACATGAAATAAACACTAAATGTTAAGTGAAGCTTACAACAATATATTAGTGAAAACCGTATCTAAATCGATTAAGCCGTTTCTGATATTAGCGTGCACAAACACACAGACAAACAGACAAACAGACAAACAGACAAAAAAAAAATTAATTACAATTTCGGGTTCGGCATCGATATAATAACAACCCCTGCTACTTTTTTTTTATATATTTCTATTGTACAGACACCACTTTTCTACAAATTTATTATATGTATAGATATAGATAAGAGATGGCGTTGTGCCGTGACGTCATCTTTGTTGATCGCGGTGTTAAGATTCTCCTGCGAAACACGACCTCCGCGGTTTGCTTTGCAATAAATTGTCTTACTCTGGAAGCACTAGTTTTATTTTATAGCGAGATAGTTTTGGGACGTTTTACAAGTGTGTATACGACGCCCTGAAAGGTTAACAGTGAATTCAAAATCACCGTGTGTTCGCATGAATTTATAGACGCCTGAGGGCATTGCCCTCGAGGTAGACCACGACAAAGGTGGTGTGAGGATCTGATGACATTTTCAACATGGCCGGAGATCGCACAAGATCACATTTAATCAATCATAATAATATTATTACATGTATCGTAGTAAAAGACCAAGTCTTACCAAGAGGTATCGTATTGCCCAGTTACTGGGTTGTGGAGGTCAGATAGGCGGTCGTTCCATGTAAAATACTGGTATTCAGCTGCATCCGGTTAGACTGGAAGCCGACCCCAACATAGTTGAGAAAACGATAGGTAAATAATGACGTAGTAAAAAACCATGATTTAACCACTCTCTTATGAAAACCAGTGAGGAGAGAATCTAGTGATTTATTTAAACTATCTAAATAGTGAAAAATCTACCTAATACACAGTTCCTCGTAATTTAAAATGCAAAGTGGGGACGACTTTTGGGTTTCCCCATAAAATATACAGGGTGTTCTTTTTTAAGGCCTATGTCACCGAAGACACAGAACGCGATTGTGAAGACCTGTCACGGTCAATATTTCACAGATTATAATGACACTAATAACCCTTCAACGGGGTTTATGTGACGATCACGTTCAGTTTCTTAAGTGAAATTAGCCTAAAGAGACGAAGACATTGAAAAATGTTTCTAATATCCTTGAAATTGACAATTATTATGGCATTCATGTTTGAATATGATTCAAGACAAGTCGTAATCTGTAGGTAAAAATTCAATACACAGTAAATCCAAGTGATTTTTTTGGTTTATCCGCGTTGACATTCAATTTGACATAGGTATGCCTTTTTTTTGAGAGTGGGAAATTATCCAATGAGTTCCCCCGCTCTGGGTGGAGCGGAAGGGAGTGTCAGACTCTTATCTTACTGACTAAAACCCATCCATGTTCCTTCCGTTGCCCTTTATGTTCCGGGGTAGCGGTAACCCTTTCTGACAATTCCGCTTACCCGATAGGTATGCCTTGAGAAAGTAATGTAATAGCGTCATATCGCATGAACGAAGTGGCCATATTTCGTGAAATTAGTCGATCGTCATATGTTTCTTTCAGTAAATTAAGGCAATAAAAAGTTAAGATTTCAGTAAATTAGGCTTTTGCATCAGCCCTAATCATAACACTCCCGAAATCGAAATTAAACATTAATAATATCATGAAATTATCTGTCAACTAAAACCAACTTCATGGATATATTAATATCATTTTGTTGTGTAGCTAACCAACTTTAAAAAAAGGTGGAGGTTCTCAATTCGAATGTATGTTTTTTTTTCAATTTAATGTTGTCCGCCTCTAAAAAGAACACCCGTTACAATGAATTAAAATGCTAGACGCGAAAGGTCGTTCCAATACAATTTGGTTTTTAATTAGGTATTATTTCCCCGCTTTTTACTTAATTAAGGGGTGAACTAAGCTCCCAGTGGTTTTATCGATTTGCATAAGTATCTCTTGCAATTAAAGTGCAATAAGTAGGTATTTGTTTTATTTTTGAAAGGAGAACAATTTTCGGCCTTTTCTGAAATTCAACGAAAAAAATGGTACGTGTGGTTGGTACATTTTGAGCAATTGTTAAAATGGCACAAAAGAGGAAGGATTGCTCTCAGCCTAAATTATATGATCCAAATGCCTAGTACTAAGCACACGTACCATTTTTTTCGTTGGCCCGGTACAGTCACGAGCTCCAATATGTATACACTCAGCAACTTTAAAAAGTGATTTTCTCCTTCTGCATTTGTTGTAATAATATGTTGTTACGGACATAGTATTTGGGAACCCATACACGGTTGGCGCAGTGGTTGAGCGATTGACTGCTGCGCAGCATGTCGCGGGTTCGATTCCCGCACGGAACAAATATTTGTACGACCTACAAGTATTTTTTCCGGGTCTGGGTGTTTCTCTATCTGTAATATGTATGTATTTACAAAAAAAAAATGTATATAAGTAGTTTATCAGCCATCTCGTTACCATAACACAAGCATTAAGTTGCTTAACTTGGGACTATATGGCGTTGTGTGAAATGTCCAAGGATATTATTATTATTATACTAAAATGAAAAAGGTTCTGTTATCACAAAGTTATTGTTATTCCACGAGAAAATCGAATCTCCTGACTGTACATTCAGAAAGAGCCCAAAAAATATTATCTCCTTTTATCTGAAGAATAAAAATGACTGTTTTACATATTTTCTATATGTAGATATAAAAGCAGTCAAACTGACATAGGTATGTATTTATTCCTCCAATAAAACTTATCTGACGATTGAAAAATCAGCCCTTGATCACTTTATTCGATTCGGAGCGAAATGGCTGTGACAGACGGACACACAGAAAGAGACATGAGTGATCAAACTCAAACTCAAAGTATTTATTTCAAATAAACCAATTACAGGCACTTTTGAATTGTGAAGGGATCGGTCAGTCAGAAAGATGAAGCTAGTTGCCCATTCCAAAGCAGTAGGTACCTATGGAGAAGAACGGGCAAGAAACTTCATGGACACTCTTTTAAACAAAATATGGTTACAAAATATTGGTTACAAAATATTGGTTACATAATTCATATCATTATTATTAATGTTAGAACGATGCAGAAGGTTAAAAGCATTCTATATAAAATAATGTAAAAAAAAAGTTCAAAAATTAAATTATTTCAAGCTATAGCCGCTAAGAGATGACCAGTCTCTACTGACAGCGCCCGTTCACGAACATGACGCATGGATGAGCACCATTCAGCTCAACCATTTTGAAGGGAGCTTAAAATCCTACAAGGGTTCCGTTTTTCATTCGGACCCACAAGGATTCTCTATACATTTCTTTATGACATTGTATTGTTATTAAAACACAATCATTATCTTATTTAAGGATTACCAAACGAAGCACGTCTCTCGCTTCCGTGCAAATTAATATAAGAGATATGTTTGCCGTGAGTAAATTACATCTGTGACTAATGAGAGCGTTATTAAACTGTTGATGAATGTACCGATGAGGTTGGAGGGGCACGATGTATTGCGTTTGTTTGTGCACGTACAGGCACGTGGAAAAGTGAGATCAATGGGTTTTTATTCGTTAGACAGCTAAAACAAACAGAACAAGGACAGTGCATTAGTCTAAAAGCCAATTATAGGTCTCCACTTATAAAATACCGAAAAAAAAAGTTGAATGAAAAAGTAAACTTAAAACTCAAACCCAAAGCACGTTTTTTTAAAACCAATTACAGTCACTTTTGAATTGTGAAAGGGTCGGTCGGTCAGAAAAAATGAAGCAGGTTGCCCATTCCAAAGCAGTAGGTACAGACGCCAGCACATCAAGCTATCCCTAACTGTCAAATTTTCTCAATTAAAAATGAACCTTATGTCTTTGCAATAAAGTTGAAATACTATCAAAGAAATTTGACAGATTGTGGTAGCTTTATGTGCTGGCCACTGTACCTATCGAGAAGAACGGACAAGAAACTCTATTAAACAAAATATGGTTACAAAATATTGGTTACATCATTCATATTATTACTATAGGTATATTATGTGAGCACGATGCAGATGCAGATAATGTTAAATTATTAAGAAATGTCACGGAGGTTTGCAAAAAATATAAATCATTTAATACAAATCGACTTCCACAAATACACAACAAAGTGAAAATTACTTTTTATAATGGAAGCCATTTTTTTTTGAGGTGTTTACACTATCCATACATACGTTCATTCAACCTCCTTTTCAAAAGTATATATTTATATTACTGCACAAAGAATATATTATGTACATTATAATTCTTCCCAAAACAAAAGAAAAATCTTCAACCACTATTTATAGTCTACTCAAAAATCTTCCCAGCCAGCTACGTACTCAAGTAACACGTCTTGAATCCGCAATGTAATCACCGCACATTATTTTAGTGAGTTCGGATTGCGTTAGACAATTTACTGGAACCAGACTGTCGCACTCCCGTCTAATCTAGTTTAATTTATTTTTAAATTAATTACAGCGTTACTAAGGTGGGTACTTTGTAAGCCCTTCGTGTGTGCCGTAAGATTTACTGGAAGTGACAACTACGCTGATTATACTGAACTGGCATTTTGAGGGCTTGCCCGTTCCATTGTATTTGTTGACTATATCCATCGCTGTCCACACTAGTGCCCGTATTACAGAACCTCACTCAATACTCAAGCATTGCTTGACGATACGGTTGGCGCAGTGGTTGAGCAATTGACTGCTGCGCAGTATGTCGTGGGTTCGATTCCCGCACGGAACAAATATTTGTACGACCTGCAAGTATTTGCTACGGGTCTGGGTGTTTTTCTATAATATGAATGTATTTACAAAAAAAAAATGTATATAAGTAGTATATCAGCCATCTCGTTACCATAACACAAGCATTAGGTGGCTTAGCTTAGGACTATATGGCGTTGAGTGAAATGTCCAAGGATATTATTATTGCTCGAGTCTCGATTAAAGCCATTTGATTGGTTGAAACTATTTTTAAGTAATGTTTGGGTCTTGAGTGAGGTTCTGTAATACGGGCCTAGGAGTGATCGAAGTCAAGAGGAGAAAACACCACCACTTTAGCAGTATTGTTTTAATATTCTAATCTATATTGGAGGTATAGCTTCATAACTTTCTTACTCTGAAGAAAATTACATTGCTGAAAAAGCAAAAGGAATTAAAAATACTTGAGATATTTACATATCTTTAAACGAAAACTTGCAAACGGTAAAAATATGTCTGAGTCTGTTAGACTGGAAGCCGACCCCAACATAGTTGGGAAAAAGCTAGGCAGCTTGATTGTTTTTTTTATTTTTGACCATGTACTGTTTTTAATGCTTTCTTATAAAATGAAAATAGAATTGTGAGTACTATGTACCTACTATAAAGCGACCATTTACTGGGTACGTCTTTCATTGACTTGAATGTGCCCTGGCGGCTGAGAGTATGCCATGCTCACTTTAATGTCTCGCTGATGGTGGCGTGTGTTGGATCATTTAGCTCCCTTCAAAATGGTTGAGCTGAATGGTGCTAATATATGCGTTATGTTCGTGAACGGGCGCTGTCAGTAGGGGCTGGTCATTTCTTAGGCTAAAGCACTAGGAAGTGGTGAAGGGTGGGCGTTTTTGGGGGACTGTCTTTTGTAACTTTGACCTTCAAAAAGTGCTGATCTTCAGCCTAATTTGAATAAATGACTTTTGTTTTTTATTTTTATTTTTTTAATTTAATTTTTGAATAGTTTTTACATATTTTATATCGGATGCTTTTAACGTTCTGCATCGTTCTCACATGTATAATATTAATATGAACTATGTAACCAATATTTTGTAACCAAATTTTGTTTAAAAGAGTGTCCATGGAGTTTCTTGCCCGTTCTCCTCCATAGGTACCAACTGCTTTGGAATGGGCAACTAGCTTCATCTTTCTGACTGACCGACCGCTTTTTTTTTTTTTTTTTAAGGCTGGGAAATCATCCAATGACTGCTCCCGCTCTGGGTGGAGCGGAAGGGAGTGTCAGACTCTTACTGACTAAAACCCATCCATGTTCCTTCCGTAGCCCTTTATGTTCCGGGGTAGCGGTAACCCTTTCGGACAATCCCGCTTACCCGGCAGGCTTGGCCCTGAGGGGCCCCTTCATATGCTGACATCTCATTGAGGCGCGCGTGGAACATATACGCGCCGTACGGCACGGGTCTGGTGCTGATCGGACGGTGAGTCACCCATTACTCACCGTCCGCAGGCCCGCGCCTACGGTGGCTGGGAGTCGTCACGTGGCTCCCGACGCCCGGGGCGTCTCCTGCGGCGGCTGGGACGGGAGGACCTTTCTCTCTCCCATCCCGCCACCTCCTTCGCGAGCATAACTTTTTCGCAGAAGGAGGTGACTGCCTCCCACTCCCTCTCGCCCCGGACCATGGCTTGCACCAGGGCCGGGCGCGAGAGGTCGCTGCCGCCGATCGCCTCTACGAGGACACGGCGGCAGGTTTGCACCGTGTGCTCTACCGTGTCCTCTGGGCGATCCTCGCAGTACTGACCGACCCCTTGACAATTCAAAAGTGCCTGTAATTGGTTTATTTGAAATAAATACTTTGAGTTTGAGTTTGAGTTCAAGAGCACGGAGGGCAGAGTATTTGCACGCTAGTTTTAGAAAGAAGGTGCGGTGTTTAACTCCTACCGAGTTTAACTTCAAGTTACAGACACAAGCACATGAAGCTTTCCCAAACAATGAATATGAATATGAACCTTATTTTTTTGTAATAAAGTTGAATAACTATCAAAGAAATTTCACAGATTGCGGTAAGTCAAAGTCAAAGTCAAATCATTTATTTAAAGTAGGCACAAGTAAGGCACTTTTGACCGTCAAAATGAACAAGAAATAGAATTGATTCTAGTCGCTGATGATGATGATGGTGATTGATGTGAACTGTATTGTATGAAAAAAAAATCAAGGATTCCTGTGCGATCTTTCAGTTGTACCTTGCACTGGAACTGTCGCAGAAAGGCGTGTTCTCTACTACCTAAAGATATAAGGTTAAGCAATTTTAGGCGTATGTCAGGTGTATGTGCGACACGCTGGTAAAATTGCTTAATCCATATACATGTCTCTTCCATAACTTCTAAATCCACGCCCACGTAACTGACTCAGTGGCAAATTTAATTAATTCCCTCAGCGTACTGAAGATTGATGATACGGTGAAGATGGGAGACTTCCACGTACCTGCTATATATACTATTTTTACAAGTCATCGCCGTGTTGATGCAAATATTTTCATGGAGTTATTTTTGATAGTAATTAATTGCAATATTTCCTTCAACTAAGTTCAGCAATAATACATACAAATCAATCTGCCTAGCCTTTCCCCAACGATGTTGGGGTGGGCTTCTAGTCAAACCGGATGCAGTTGAATACCAGTATTTTGCATGGAGCGACTGCCTATCTGACCTCCACAACCCAGTAACTGGGTAATACGATACCCCTTGGTAAGACTGGCTGTCTTAATTTCGGGTTTCTGATGACCCGTAACCACTGTCAAAGACGCACAAATGACCGCCGGGACCAACGGCTTAACGTGCTTTCCGAGACACGGAGGAGTCTCGATATGTAAAGATGGCCACCCATCTACGGCAAGCGTAGCTTAACCTGGTGGATTGACCTGTGCGGCTGTTATTACTAAGCTCTAGCTCCTACAATTAGCACGAAGAATAATACATACAATTATCACGAATGTTATCCCCTAGGAGTTAGGCAGTAAACCTCTACACATTCCAAGTTATATTTAAGTCCTATGTAATGGGGGGCTAGACTATTGCCGCGAACTGGACGCAAATGCAGACTTCGGGCTGGAAAAACCTAACAAGACTGCCTAACCCCGGTATCAAACCCAGGACTTCATGCTCAACAGCAGTGCTCGCGAACACTAGCACCAACGAGTCAGGCAAGATACAAGTTTGGTTATTTCCCAAAGATACTGCCTGACCTGGGTATCGAACCCAGAAACTTATGCAGAGCAGTAAAGAAGAGTACTGCTAAGTTTTTTGAGGTGAACTAAATTTGAACCCAGTTCACCTCAAGAGATAATAGCAAATTCTAATGTAATTACTCATTAAAAATAAATTGCATCTTCATTTTCTGTATCTCAAAGCAATTCTTATAAAGTAATCACTATCATAGACAATATTATTATATTCTATTCTTCTTTGAGCTCAAAGAAGTGCACTTCTTTGTTGAATTTAAGAAAAGAATTCTATTACAAATATTGTAATAAGCAAATGCTTTTGAATTCATTACTTTAGTAACACTGTAGACAGTTTACTGTAGAGCACCATTTTAGAAGCACTCGCTAAATTAGGGAAAGCAACGTATTTATATGTATACTTTTCATAGATGGACATTACAGAAGAAGAGATGAGATGTATGACATTCAAACTAAATCAGTATGTTGTGTGACAGAGATATCGCGGAAAGGACAGGGTGTAAAGTTCACTCATATTCTGTAGAAAAGGGAGGATCCTCCATTTTTTTTTTGGTAATGGCATTTCGCAGTTCAACGTGATTGTCTACTGCTTAACCGGCTTGCCTGTGGATGCCACAATAAAATTGCAGCCACCAACTAGGGCTTAATAAAACTTAAAAACTAAGCGACTACACGCTAAGGGCACCCTCTATGGTGTACGGATCTCGGCTTAGGGCGTCGCAGGGGAGGACAGCAAGGGACAGGCTGGATCGGACGTACTGGAACCTTCCAACTGGTAGATGTTGTATATACACTAGTCGCGCGGTAAACTCTGCTTGCGCGATGCAGATTTAGCGTGGCGTCAGAGTAGCGCGTAGTTCTTACGTGGCGATGTAGATGCCGCTACGTACTGATTGAAAAACATGTGTAAACATAAAACAGATTAAGAACTAAGCTAACATAATTCTTGCAAACCGAAGCGAGCACTAAGTATTGGCAATAAAAGATAAAAATCTAACCATTTGCTTTTGTATTGGTTTGGTCAGCGCTTTGCCTTGCCGTATTTAATTCGGTATGTTCTTTAGGGTTCCTTATGATACTGTGTAAGAAGTGGAGCCATCTATCGGTTGCCGAGGGTAGTCTTTTGCTGTCAATTTGTAAAAATGGCAACTTTTTTATTTAATAAGGTCTTCTCCCGAAAGCTGACCACATAAGGCGTTTTGATTGTTTTTAAATTTAATTTAATAAACATGCATCGATGGTGGTGTTCAAGACTCAGCGTGTTTGTTAATAATGTTTAACGTTTGGCTTTCGGTCGTAATTTTAATACTAAGCAAGTGCTCCCAGAATAAAGTTAAAGTTTTTAAGTATATTAAATGAAACTAACATTTCTGGGGCTGCCCAACTTAAAGGACAGTAAAAATTACAAAAACTACGATTCCTTGAAGAGCGGTGGCGTAGTGGCCGTTAGCGTCAGAATGGCCGGTTGCCTATGGCAAGTGGCTCTGACAGTATGGTCAAGAATTGCTACCAAATTGCATATATTTGCTACATTTCTTCAATAATTGCTACATAATAATATGATATATTCAGAGAAATATGTATTTTCTTTTGACCAGCCATTCCTTCGTGTTCAGCATAAAGGACGCAAAATTTCTAAAAGTTTGTTGTATCAACAATTGCTTACTAATTGCTACTTGCATGAATTTAACTTTGAGCTCCGTACCTACATACCTTAGGTAAAAAATATAGCATTTATTAAATTTTATACGAAGAAGTGCCTAATAATTTGGAAAGGCAACTGTATTTTTTACTATAACGTATTGTTCAAATCGTTTATTCAAAATTATTTCTAAGATAAGGCTGACAGACGTAGAAACCGCGCGTTTGGTCTACTTTAGTTACTTCCACAGCATTATGTCGTATGGCATTTTACTGTGGGGTCGGGCTGCTGACATTGAATCCATTTCTATCTTGCAAAAGCGAGCTATTTACAATCTACGTCGCCGCGAATCGCTTAGGGAACTATTTAAAAGGATTAATATTATAACGGTACCTTGCCAATTCATTTATGAAAATATTATGGACTTATTTAAGAAAAAATCTACATCTTTTTAACAAAATAAGTGAAAGGTATTACTTTAATACTAGAAATAAAGTTAAAATAACCATTTTTCGGATTATCAAAAGTACATACATCTTTTATGGGGTTCTGTGTTAAATGTTACAAGAAAATACCTTGGGACATACTGCAATTAAATGAAAGAAAATTTAAAACTCATATTAAAAATACACTTTGTAAACAAGCATATTACAAAAAAATACATATGTCAGAATTCCGTCTAATTAAAATTCAGACTATGTATGCATACTTTAAATTAAGTCGAAGTGAACGCCTGCACGATTTGGACAATACGCTATAGTAAAAATACAGTTGTCTTTCCAAATTATTAGGCACTTCTTCGTATGAAATTTAATAAATACTTTATTTTTACCTAAGGTATGTAGGTACGGAGCTCAAAGTTAAATTCGTGCAAGTAGCAATTAGTAAGCAATTGTTGATACAACAAACTTTTAGAAATTTTGCGTCCTTGAACACGAAGGAATGGCTGGTCAAATGAAAATACATATTCCTCTGAATATATCATAGGTAGCAATTATTGAAGAAATATAGCAAATATAAGCAATTTGGTAGCAATTCTTGACCATACTTTCAGAGCCACTTGCCATAGGCAAGCGGCCATTCTGACGCTTACAATGTTTCAGTTGTTTGTTTACGAAATGAATCACATTTATATGTACTTATATTTGCATTAATTTCTTCAATAATTGCTTATTATTATAAGGGTATTAATAAGCAAGCCTTCATCATAATAAGTAGATGTGAACGCCTGTAAGATTTGAACAAGACGCTGTAGTGAAAAAAAGTGTTGCCTTTCGTAATTATTAGGCACTAGCTCGTACAAATTTTAATAAAAGCTATGTATTTTTAACTATTGTATGTACGAAGCTCAAACTTTAATACGTGAAAGTAGCAATTAGTAAGCAATTACTGGAACGACAAACTTTTAGAAATTCTGCGTCCTTCATGTTGAACACGGAGGCGACCAGCCATCCTGACGTCAAAATGGCTGGTCAAAAAAATAGTCGTATATCTCTGAATATATCATATGTAGCAATTATTGAAGAAATGTAGCAAATATAAGCAATTTGGTAGCAATTCTTGAACATACTTTCAGAGCCGCTTACCATAGGCAACCAGCCATTCTGACGCTAACTAATGGCCACCGCTCTTCTCTCTCCGGAACCGTAGTTTTAGCGTAATTTGCAAACAAAACCTACAGAACCCAAACAAATCCCCACATTCACTTGACCATTTATTTTTCAATATACTACAATTTGAATCGCGCGAAACAGTTAGAATACAAATAAGCTGAACGGATTGTGTGTTTGCATACAACGGAGCTGAATCGTGATATACATCGCCTGTTTTATAGCGTAGACCCGTTTGATATTGAATGCGATAGTGGCAATGGAAAACGATATTTGTTTTGAGGATTAAGCTGAATTTTTAGAAGGGATACATTGTTCAATTTGTTTTGTGAATTGGTAAGTTTTAGTGTGATATGAATTTTTTAACAAACCTGTATAAATAGTATGTCACTGCGCACCATTTCGAGGCACGAATGAGGCATTAAGATTTCTGAATATATGTGTTAAAAAATAGAAAGAAATAAAGGAAGAAAATACGTTTATTTGCAGCAAACATGACGCAATAAAGAAAAATAAGCTACAAAAATCAAGTTGTGGGGAAATATGTGTCACACCCGCGCAAAACGGCCATCGCTCAGCATAATGCTTCGTCTCTATGCGAGACGGAGCCTCAGCGCTGATTTTCAGCGACAGCCAGCAAATCAGCGGTGGCAATCACAGTTTTCCACTCAAGAAAGTTATAACACAAGTGAGAAAACCAAAAGTTAACCAAGTCAACACAAAGCATTTATTTCGAATAAACCAACTACAGGCACTTGTGAATTGTCAAGGGGTCGGTCAGTCAGAAAAATGAAGCTAGTTGCCCATTCCAAAGCAGTAGGTACCTGTGGAGAAGAACGGGCAAGAAACGCCACGGACACTTAAAATAAAAATGGTAAGTAACAAAATATTGGTTGTCATGTTGTCAATATACATGTGAGAACGACGCAAAACGTTATAAGCATCCGTAATAAAATTATTAAAAAAATAACCAATTCATATATTAAATTAAAATAACCCGTGGTAGCTAAGAGATGACCAGTCCCTACTGAAAGCGCCCGTTCACAACCATGACGCATAGGATTAGCACCATTCAGCTCAACCATTTTGAAGGGAGCTAAATGATCCAACACCCGCGCCACCATCAGCGAGACATAAAACTGAGCATGACAAAGGTACACTCAGCCATCAGGCCACATTCAAGTCAATAAATACATAGCACTGTAGAGCCTTGGTTGAAACCTTATATCTATCGCTAGAATCTAGGGCTGGTCTCTTAGAAAATAATTAAAGCGACCTTTCAAAATGATGGAATATTTTGATAGGTTTTTATAAAAGAAATTAACTCTGACCGTAGCCATGCCACTGAACCCATGTATTCTTTAAAGTTATATAATTCAATAGCTGCTGCCCCGTGTTTTTCTATTTGGTAGGATAGAAATCCCTACAACACAACCCACTGCACGAGCTCTACGAGTTCCGTAAGTGAAGACCCATCTGGTCTTCTTAGTACCGAAAAATCAAGTCAAACACACTCTCTATATTACTACCACTAAAACTATTTACTCCTAAATTAAATACTCCAAAAGCTAGTAAATCAATAAACCGTGTCACCTTTTAATAAACTGTTGAACTTTCTAGTATCGCACTCGGAGAGGGTAAAACAAACAAGGTCCAGGGTCTGAGGGCCGAAGGTCCATCCGAAGGGTTGGCCAGTTATAAGCCCACTAACTGTAATTAATTTCTAGTTTCAATTGTTAATTTGTTCTATGAGGATACACGGAGCAAATACGTACGAAAACACAGTTCGACGGGATGACGAATAAAATCATTAGTTTTTCATTTTAAGGATGTTTAGATATAATTTAACATATGATTAATAACACGCCTTTTTTTTTGAGGGTAAGAAATCATCAAGTGACCCTCCCGCTCTGGGTGGAGCGGAAGGGAGTGTCAGACTCTTACTGACTAAAACCCATCCATGTTCCTTCCGTAGCCCTTTATGTTCCGGGGTAGCGGTAACCCTTTCGGACAATCCCGCTTAGGCTTCAGCCCTAACGTGCCCCTTCCTCGTTGCTGACATCTCTTTGAGGCACGCGTGGAACACGAACGCGTTGTCTTGCACGGGCCTGGTCCTGATCAGACGGTGAGCTACTCATTACTCGCTGTCCGCAGGCCCGCGCCTACGGCGGCTGGGAGTCGTCATGAGGCTTCCGACGCCCGGAGCCGGCCCTGTCCCTCAACCATTCCGCCACCTCTACGCTAGCATGACTGCTTCGCAGAAAGAGGTTACTGGCTCCCACTCCGTCTATGGTTCTGGTTGGTATGGTCTATGGTTGGAATCAGGGCCGGGCGTGAGAGGTCACCGGAGCTGCCGATCGCCGCTACGAGGACACGGCAGTGCTCCGCCATGGGGTTTGGCAGAGGTGTACTATAGTAGGAATATACACTTTTCACAAGTTATGTTTAAATCCCATGTAATAGGCTGTGAGCCCAGTATCATCAAATGGGCGCAAATCCAAATCTGGGCTGGTACCAAGAAGTTTTTAATAGAAAAAAAAACAATAATACTTTGCCGGACCTGGAATTCAAATCAAGGACCTCATGCTCAGCAATTGTGCTTGCGACCGATTTGATGATTTCCGACTCAAAAATAAAAGTCCATAAAAAGTTAGCCCATTTATCCAGCAGTGTGTCCCAGTGTAAATGAGGGTACAATTATTTGAGTTTCATTTTCAAGTGTCGTGTTTGTCGACGGTGTTTGTGCTGAGGGACCAATGGTCACAACTTTATGCTGCGACACTTATCATACTATCCTTTCGTTTTACAAATTAACAAGGTTTAGATGCGTATTATATTTGTGTATTATATACTAGCTTCTGCCCGCGACTTCGTACGCGGACCCTGTTGCTTATGCCAGCGACAACGGGGTCGCCATTTATGTTATTTTTTATCATTTTTCACATTTAAATCTTTTATCACACTGAGCTTTAGTTTTATTTCATTCCAACAACCACCAAAACATACAGTCCATTTGTCATCGTTTTCATTTTGGTAACCGCATTATTATATTCCCCACTTGTCTCTAGAGACCTAGAAGTCAATGCGTAGATACGGTTGGAATTCAAGCACAATTCTCTATCCGTGAACGTCTCCCACTCGCGAGACAATACATGACGTTCACGATCAGCGGTCAGTCGCACATCACGTGCCCCACTTGTCTCTAGAGACCTAGAAGTCGATGCGTAGATACGCTTGGAACTCAAGCGTAATTCTCTTTCCGTGAACGTCTCTGACTCGCGAGACAATTCATGACGTTCACGATCAGTCAGTCGCGCATCATATTCTTCACTGGTCTCTTGAGACCTAATGAATACGCTGAGAACGCAGGCGTGCTTCGCGACCCGAAGAGGTTTCCACGGAGCGAGTTGCATCCTAATGTTCTCAAACAACATCAAGTCTCTCCTGACGCTCTTTGGTAATTCTTGGGATCTTATGATCCTCAATCTTTTAGCTCTTTTGGAACATTGAGAAAGATTTGACCTCTTTTTAGGCATGGTCATAGTTTTATTGTGAAGATACCTGATCAATAAAAATCTAAATTAAAATGACTGCTCCCCTGCGTTACCTGCGTAGAAGATAAATGGAAAAGGAAATTAAACACTCAAACAACAAAAGCCCGAAGGCATATTCATACGATAAAATAAAAAAATAAATAAGACTTTTGGCCAGTAGAGTCAAATTTTCAATGATATACCATCGTCATCGAAAATTGGTCCTAAACTGTTACCGCCTTCACCGCGTGCAGGTACTCCCAGTTTATGTTATTTTTTAATTACACAGTAAAATAAGTGATAGTTTTGATTTCCACAACAGGTGTTCCAGATCTTTGATTTTTATAAGTCAAAAGGAAATGCCCATCAGACCGAACAACTTTTGGTAAGACGTCATTCCTATATGTGTTATGGTGTAGCTAGGCTCTTGGAGTTCCACAACAGGTGTTCCAGATCTTCAATTTTTATACGTCAAAAGGGAGTGCTCATCAGGCTAAACAACTTTCGCTAAGACGTCACTCCTATATGTGTTATGGTGTAGCTAGGCTCTTGGAGTTCCACAACAGGTGTTCCAGATCTTCGATTTTTATAAGTCAACAGGAAATGCCCATCAGACCGAGCAACTTTTGCTAAGACGTCATTCCTATATGTGTTATGGTGTAGCTAGGCTCTTGGAGTTCCACAACAGGTGTTCCAGATCTTCGATTTTTATAAGTCAACAGGAAATGCCCATCAGACCGAACAACTTTTGCAAAGACGTCATTCCTATATGTGTTATGGTGTAGCTAGGCTCTTGGAGTTCCACAACAGTTGTTCCAGATCTTCGATTTTTATAAGTCAACAGGAAATGCCCATCAGACCGAACAACTTTTGCAAAGACGTCATTCCTATATGTGTTATGGTGTAGCTAGGCTCTTGGAGTTCCACAACAGGTGTTCCAGATCTTCGATTATTATAAGTCAACAGGAAAAGCCCATCAGACCGAACAATTTTTGCTAAGACGTCATTCCTATATGTGTTATGGTGTAGCTAGGCTCTTGGAGTTCCACAACAGTTGTTCCAGATCTTCGATTTTTATAAGTCAACAGGAAATGCCCATCAGACCGAACAACTTTTGCAAAGACGTCATTCCTATATGTGTTATGGTGTAGCTAGGCTCTTGGAGTTCCACAACTGGTGTTCCAGATCTTCGATTATTATAAGTCAACAGGAAAAGCCCATCAGACCGAACAACTTTTGCTAAGACGTCATTCCTATATGTGTTATGGTGTAGCTAGGCTCTTGGAGTTCCACAACAGTTGTTCCAGATCTTCGATTTTTATAAGTCAACAGGAAATGCCCATCAGACCGAACAACTTTTGCAAAGACGTCATTCCTATATGTGTTATGGTGTAGCTAGGCTCTTGGGGTTCCACAACAGGTGTTCCAGATCTTCGATTTTTATAAGTCAACAGGAAAAGCCCATCAGACAGAACAACTTTTGCTAAGACGTCATTCCTATATGTGTTATGGTGTAGCTAGGCTCTTGGAGTTCCACAACAGGTGTTCCAGATCTTCGATTTTTATAAGTCAACAGAGAGTGCTCATCAGATTGAACAACTTTTGCAAAGACGTCATTCCTATACGTGTTATGGTGTAGCTAGGCTCTTGGAGTTCCACAACAGGTGTTCCAGATCTTCGATTTTTATAAGTCAACAGGAAATACCCATGAAACCGCACAACTTTTGCTAAGACGTCATTCCTATATGTGTTATGGTGTAGCTAGGCTCTTGGAGTTCCATAACAGGTGTTCCAGATCTTCGATTTTTATAAGTCAACAGGAAAAGCCCATCAGACCGCATAACTTTCTCTAAGACGTCATTCCTATATATGTTATGGTGTAGCTAGGCTCTTGGAGTTCCACAACAGGTGTTCCAGATCTTCGATTTTTATAAGTCAACAGGAAATGCCCATCAGACCGAACAACTTTTGCAAAGACGTCATTCCTATATGTGTTATGGTGTAGCTAGGCTCTTGGAGTTCCACAACAGGTGTTCCAGATCTTCGATTTTTATAAGTCAACAGGAAATACCCATCAGACCGCACAACTTTCTCTAAGACGTCATTCCTATATATGTTATAGTGTAGCCGGGCTCTTGGAGTTCCACATCAGGTGTTCCAGATCTTCAAATTTATTCTTTCAGCAAAAAATGCTCATCACGTGGAACAATTTTTGCTATGGTATCATTTTTGTATCTCTTATAGTTTAGCTGCTCTGTTGCGGTTCTGCATCAGGTGTTCAAGTTTCCAAGATAAATTATAGCCTATATGTTGCCCAGACTTAATACCTATACAACAAAAAAAAAATCATTCCAATCCGTCCAGTAGTTCCGAAGATTAGCGTGTACAAACAAACAGACAAACAGACAGACAAACAGACAAAATTTTTTTTTTGGATTCGTGCTCTATTACTGTTTCTAAACCCCCCTCAATTATTATTTTTTTAATATATTCAATGTACAGACACAGTTTTTTTACTGTTTTATTATATGTATAGAATAGATATTATATACATAAAATGCTAAACTCAGTGACTGATATGCCCGTGCCGGACGGCGCGTATATGTTCCACGCGCTCCTCAAAGAGATGTCAGCACATGAAGGGACCCTTTAGGGCCAAGCCTGCCGGGTAAGCGGGATTGTCCGAAATGGTTACCGCTACCCCGGTCAGGTTTTCGGGCTTCTGACGGCCCTTAACGACTGTCAAAGATGCATAAATGACAGCTGGGACCAACAGCTTAACGTGCTTTCCGAGGCACGGAGGAGTCTTGCTATGTAAAGATGGTCACCCATCCACGGCCAACCCCGGCAAGTGTAGCTTAACTTGATGGATCGACCTGTGCGACTGTTAGTACTTAGCCACATGCTCCTCTCCTCCTTCATTGTCCTACAATATTCATTTAAAGCGGTTTTATATCGTAAAACAGACAAAGCATAATTTTTCCAACAATGTTTCCAAGTATCAACATTACTTTGCATCACAAACCATTTTTACAACACAATATCCCAGCTAATTATGAAAATAACTCGTAATAAAAGCTCATTCCATTCTGTAGTAATGCTTTAATACCTGCATCTTAATAATTGCATACTATTATCATAACAACGGAAACTTTATTAATTGTACTGTTATAACTGGAATGTGGCTCAGGAAATGGTATAAAGGAGTATTTCAATGTTTATTGTCTTCGTATTTTTACAAAAGGAGTATTTGTTGGAACTGTTATTTTGAATCTGGGCAAGTATAAATCATCGATTTTGTGGTATTAGAGATTGAAAATGTATACAGAGTGGATTTGACAGAGGGAAATTAAATTACACTAAGTATACTATACGTCGCTCATTAAATTAAAAAGGGCCACATTCCGAAAAAAATCAAAATCGTTTTTATTGCATAAAACGTATCAAAATTGGTGAAATTGTTATTTTCAAAAAAGACACCCATTGCTTTAGCGTTTAAAATGGTCCAATCACACAATGCCCGTTGGCCATTTTGACACATTGACGACTGACTTCAGAGCAAAACGGCCATATTTTTATTTGCGACCCGGCAGTCTGCGTGACCGCACGTCATCTTTATTTAAAAAGGCCACATTCCGGAAAGCAACTGGTGTTGAAGTGATAAATTATAGTGAAAAGTGCCATATTTTGAAATGTGACCGTCTTTAATAAAGAAAACACGTGAGTACAATATTATTTAATAAGGAAACGTGCCATATTTTGGAATGCGTTTCTTTTGATTTTAAATACTACAATTTTGATAATCATTTATTGAAACAAAAGTGCAGTATTTGGAATATGTCTGATTTGCATGTAAAATTACCTTAACTTTGGTAAGAATTGTTTGAACAATTATGTACTTTTTGTTTAGTGGCTGTTTTGATGTTCGTGAGCTATTATGTCTAAAAAATAATATGTTTATAACAAAGTGCTTTATTGCTTGATGACCCGACAAAAGTGGTTCTGGTCAAATTTCAATTAGCTGAGCTAGTTTTTAAATTTTTCCTACCTACCAGCTACCTACCTACATCATCGTATGACATTTTCGAATGATTCTGTACCTCAAAATGAAATGATGAAAATATGAATAGAAGATCTATTAAAGGGTATGTGCCTGTTTGTGGTGCTATCTATGTAGGTATTTGGTAACTTGCTAAAGTTACTTTTGGGGTTTAAGTACCTACAGCCATTCACATTTTTTTTTCTTTGTTCGTAGAATGAATAGTCGCGCACATCGGATTTTGAACATGGTCAGAACAAAATGAAGATCTTCAAACTTCAACACACAATGGCACAAAGTTTGTCTCAGCAACTTGTTTATTTTATTCTATGAAGCATTTAAGAAGATTTTATTTTGTAAGTGACATTGCTTGATTATAGAGGTGGTAGTTTTTGTTTATTGCTGCATTTACTCGTAGTTACAACAACATTGATCTCATTGATAGTTTGTTAACATGGTGTGTTCTGTTATATTTTTTATTAAAGATTTTTTTTTGTGTAACAATTTTAACATGTTGCCTGTTTTGCAGTCTTTTTATTAGTTATTTTAATGATACATCATCATTCTCCTGCCCTTATCCCAATTTATTTGGGGTCGGCGCAACATGTCTTTTTCTTCCATACTTCTCTATTAGTCGTCATCTCGGTAGTCACTCGCTTCCTAGGCATATCATCTTTCACACAATCCATCCATCGTTTCTTAGGTCTCCCTCTACTTGTATAGCCATCCACATTCATGCTCACAACTTTCCTGACAACATTTTCCTCATTCCTCCGCATACCTTGCCCGTACCATGACAACCGATTTCCACACAACTTCTCAGTCACCAGTGTCACTTTCAGACTTCCTCTTATATACTCATTCCGTATACTATCCATTCGCGTAACACCACACATTCCTCTTAGCATTCTTATCTCAGCTGCATGCAATTGTCTTTCATTCATTCCTTTTGTGGCCCAACACTCTGATCCATACAAGACGGCAGGTCTAATCATGCTTTTATAAATTTTATTATTATTCTCCAGTCTGCTCTGGATCTCAGGTCCATCTTCACTAACAAGAACGATGTCATCGGCAAATAGCATGCACCATGGTGTCTCTTCCTGTATGTCCGCCGTAAGAGCATCCATAACCAAAAGGAAGAGGTAAGGGCTTAAAGCCGACCCCTGGTGCAAGCCTACCGCCACATTGAACTTGTCGGTGTTGCCAGCAGCCGACCGAACGTATGTACGAGATTGGCTGTACATAGCACGAATTAACTCTACATACTTCCCGGGCAAACCTTTCTCTTTCAAGGCCCATCACACGACATCCCGAGGTACCCTATCATACGCTTTCTCTAGATCAATGAACACCACATGCAAGTTTTTGTGTGCACGTCTGTACTTCTCACACAATTGGCGGAGTGCAAAAGTGGCGTCCATTGTTCCTCGACCTGGCATAAACCCAAACTGGTTTGGGGTAATCTCGCTCTCCTCTCGCAGTCTTTTCTCCCATCCCTTCATACTATGGGACATGAGCTTTATGCCTTGATAGTTGTTGCAGTCCTGTACATCACCTTTATTTTTGAAGATGGACACTAGCGAACTATTGCACCATTCTTGTGGGATCACTCTTTCTCGCAACAACTTATTGAAGAATAAAGTCGGTTGACTTACAGTTACACGGTTACACACTTTAAACACTTCCATACTTTTACTGGTATTATCATCTAGGCCTTTCCATTTTTCATACTTTGAACTGCCTTTCTTACTTCATCCATGCTAATTTCCCTTACCAAACCCATATTTGCTTGTACCTCATTGAGCACACGAAGAGAATGAATGGAAATCATTCATTCTCTTCGTTCATTAGCTTTTCAAAATACACCATTTTAATGATACATAGTCACCTTCATTGATTAATTTCGTTAAAACGTTAATAACATCACAAACTAGAGTTACAGAGTGTCAGAAATAGCATTTTCACTATGAAAACGATTACTTTTTAGATTCTTTCATGTTTTTTTTTTCAATTAAACCATTTTTTGTGATTGATTTTGTATGTTTGTATGTTTTTTTGTTGTAACACAAGTGTGTGATTCTTTATGTCATGTTTTTTAAAACATTTAACAAAACTGCGACGTAAAATTTGAAAATAAACTTATTTTTTGTATGATTTGTGGCCTTTCATTTAATAAATTCATATGACATTTTGGCCATTTTTATATACAAAAGGGACTTATTTGACTTTGTACGTTTCTGGGTGAAAGTTACAGTAAAAATGATACTATAGGTAAATAACGGTTTAAAATACGCATCGAATGATATATGCCACATGTATATATAAAATATGATTTACAAAATAATACGAAAAAACGACGGCCAAAACTTCAAAACGCTCTCCTGTAAAAAATGAAGTTTTTGGAATGTGGCCGTTTTGAATTTAATGAGCGACGTGTTAAGTACTAATTTGATACGGTATAAAAATAAAAAGCAAAAATGAGTTTTTTTTACCTAACAAACTAAATACATCTCTGATTTGTATCAGAGTAGAATGCAACCACGATGTATTGTTCCTAACAGCGCTCCGGGGCGCGCGTGTCAGAGTGTTCCTATGAAATCTAAATCGTGTTCAAACGGGGCAAAAACTTAAAAAATCATTACTACTGCTCCTATTTAATTGATTTTTGGTACAGAACTTGAAAATGGTACCTAGTATAGGCAGTATAAAGGAAAGCCTCTCTGTCGTATCAACTCTGTATAAGACCTAAATGGGGATATCAGTAAAGTCGTGGTAGGTTTAATAACATACTGTTTAACGCGCTGATCGGTGATCATACTACAACCGGTCCTTGTACGATATCCCATAGATAAATTATAAATGATTTTATTTTTGTAAATGGGTTTTCACAAACACTTTTACACATCAATTAAGTTTATTTTTTAAACTTAGATGAGGTTGTAGTTTGCATACTGAGGAGATAGGCCAAAACAAACCTAGAGGTCACAGTCTCTTTTAATGTAAAGAAAGAAAGATAAAATGTTTATTCCGCATAAGCAAAACGCATACTTCTAAACAAGGAACTTAAAGTCCATGTCCAGACATAATCTTGGTCAAATTATGCAAAGACCATGCAGGTTGGTGTCTGAAATAGCCTTTTGAGTACAGTCAACAGCAAAAGTAGATGATCAAAATCAGAAATTCAAAACTAAAGAACGGAGTTCACGAATATATGGCAGCTGTACTAGTAGTAAATGTTTGGTATAATTTACATTCACAAACTTTTGAATCACTCCGATGCCACGCAGTTCTGACGCGAACTCCGTTCATTAGTATTGAATTTCTGATTTTGATCATCTACTTTTGCTGTTGACTGTACTGACTGGACAGGCTCACTCAATCTGTAGGGTTATAGATTGAGTGGGCCTGTGCAGTCAGTAAACGCATTTGTAGTTATCTTGCAGCTCAACTCAATACTTAAGGAGCTCAACGATTCGACGAGCAATACCAAAGAAAGGACATTAATATGTCATAGTGTATATTTGTTAGAAATTATTATTACTTAGTGCTTAGAATCGCCAGAACATGAAGGCTTCATGGAAATTGTTTTAATCGCGACGCACCGTCGCGTTGTCTGTCAGCGGAACCTTTTAAAGACATACGTAAAGCAGAGTTTAGGTCTCTCTTACGTTGTTCTTCACGTAAGTATTAGTTAAAAGAGAGCATTATACTAACTTCGAAACACCATACCAACATTTTTAGCACCCACTAACGCTCATACGAATACCTACCAACATTTCGAACACCATTTATACTACAGGTACATACTACTATTTCCTGGCTATTATACCAAGGCAGTTAAACCACGCGTGTGCTCAGCCCATTTATCTTACCAGCCAGCAATGGACCTTGACGAGAAGCGATGCATCAATGTATCTATATATAGGTATATACACGGTCGACTGGCAAAGGATATCCTGCTGCAAGAGCTTTTAGAACAGCTGGTACATCTAAGGAAAGATATTAATGGATAATGTTTTCAAAATCTGTTGAAAATAAAGTTGGTTTTTAGTTTACTTTTATATAAAAAATGTCTCATAAATAAGTATTGCAAAGCGGGCAGCGGTGCTTTTTTTTTTGAGGGCGGGAATTCAAATGTCTCCACTCGCTCTGGGTGGAGCAGAAGAGAGTGTCAGACTCTTACTGACTAAAACTCATCCATGTTCCTTCCTAAGCCTTTTATGTTCCGGAGTAGCGGTAACCCTTTCAGACAATCCCGCTAAAAGGTCAGCAACGCTGTTATACCTTTTCATACAACATTCAACCCTGTTTTCCTTTTGGGATGTTTTCCAAAAATTCTGAAACATGAATCGTGTTTGTTAAAGCTGTTCAGATATGATAAGGCTTTGGGAAATAGCGTTATAATATTTTAGATAAGAAATAGCGTTATTACAAAAAGAAGATAAATACGGGATATGTATTGGTTACCGAGTCTTGAAAGTCCAAAAGTCTGACGAATAGCCAGTTACTAGGTTGTGGAGGTCAGATAGCCTTGTCAAATACTGGTATTCAGCTGCATCCAGTTAGACTGGAAGCCGAACCCAACATAGTTAGAAAAAGGCCAGGCAGTTGATGAAATAATATGTACATTTAATAAATGAAGAAGTTACTAAGTTTACCAACTCACTAATAACTAACCAAATTAGTAAGATATTAATTAAGAATATTTAGTAAGGTAGAAAACAAGAAGTACCTCTCAAAGCCAATTAGGAACTTGATACTATTCTAAAGCTTCATTGTTTGATAAAGATATTCTAAAGACACTTGGGACTAACTGGCGTAATTTAGATTTTATTCTTATTCACGACGACACGGTTGGCGCAGTGGTTGAGCGATTGACTGCTGCGCACTATGTCGCGGGTTCGATTCCCGCACGGAACAAATATTTGTACGACCTGCAAGTATTTGTTACGAGTCTGGGTGTTTTTCTATCTATAATATGTATGTATTTACAAAAAAAAAAATGTATATAAGTAGTATATCAGCCATCTCGTTACCATAACACAAGCATTAGGTTGCTTAGCTTGGGGCGATATGGTGCTGTGTGAAATGTCCAAGGATATTATTATATACCGTACCGAATTAATACTAAACACGTTAAGTATACGTAGTGTAATTTGATGCCCCTCTGTCATATCAACTTTGTATACCTGGATTAACACATAGGATACTTTTTTATCCCAGAAGTACGATCCCTTGAGATAATTTCGATATCAATGTGGGCAAAGCCGCTGGTAGCAGCTAGTATATAATATTTTTTAAATATTATGTTTAGCAATTAGCACAACGATTTCTAGTTATTTTCCCCCAAAAAAGGCTAATATGTACATTCCTAATGAGACAAATAAGTAATTTTCCACTCTAGATCCATCTAAATCATTACAACAGTAACATTATACTTATTACAATCGAACAGAAAAAGCTTTTTAAGACAATAACATAGAGATTGATAAATGGAATGACTGATCAAAATGAAAATAGCGCGCGTGGCCCGAAATTCTGCTTATACATGTTCCGATTGAATACAGAATGGCATGGAGTAGACTTAGCTTATCTAACTGTGGAAAATATACAATATATTATGCCTTATTGGCTCGCTTGCTATGATAGAACGTACTGTAGAGCCTAGGTTGAAACCTTCTGTTGAACCTGCCTGGTTGGTTAGAAAAACCTCGTGGAACCTAAGAGCCTGGTTGGTTAGAATATAACTGACAGTATTCGACCTTCCAAAATAATAGAATAGTTTGATAGGTTTTAATAAAATAAAAGAAGACTCTGTCAGTGGCCGTGTTGCTTAACGCATGTATTCGTTAAAAGTTCAGCTAAAAATACTTAAAATATTAATAATAAGTATACACAAGTATATAACAGGAGGGAAAAATAAATAAAAATAAATCAGTGGGCATCAAAACATTTGTCCACATCGCTGTCAACAGGAAAAGTTACCAAAAAGCTGGCAGCATTGCCACGTTGTATGGCAATGCTGATTCTTTGACCGAAAAATTTGCCAGCCCTCTGGTCACGTGAAGAGTCGTTAAAAGCAATTTATAACATAAGCTGCTGTCCCGTGTGTTTGTTATTTGTAGGATAGAAATCCCTGAAGAATCAGGGAACCGAGACAAGTGTAAATCGCTCCGTGTCGATTCGATTTCGACAATTGTTGTTCGAATAATTCGTTATCTCAGCGATTCGGATAGTCAAGAACGCCAATTGTCAACGCATTTTTATGGGAATATTAATCGAGTTTCGTTACACAATTTGACATTATCTAGCACATAGCGATCGAACACGATTGATTACGTGACATTTCGAAGGCTTATGCCAAGTCCAAGCCTGGATTGTCCGAAAGGGTTACCGCTACCCCGGAACATAGAGGGCTAAGGAAGAAAATTGATGGGTTTTAGTCAGTAAAAGTCTTGACACTCCCTTCCGATCCACCCAGAGCGGGAGAAGTCATTGGATGATTTGCCACCCTCGAAAAAAAAAATCCATACATTTCGGATTTATTTAATTTCGTTATCGTTAATGAAAATGTGACTTCGTCTAGGATTCCAGTATTGCTATACAATTTGAAATGCTGCCAGCCTTTTGGGCACTATCAGCACGAAAAAAAAAGCAGATGGCCAGTTACAATTCTTGACAAAATCGACTCCACAGCAACCCTAACCGCATCAGCGCAATATGCGTCGGACCTCCCAAATGTGCGGTCATTAGTCAAAGTCGCTCGAACTAACTTACTTTTTTCTCGTATTATAGCAAATATTCGCCGTTTCGAACTGTTGCAGTAATGGCAACTATAAATTGAGTTATTGAAGCTTTTTCGGTAATAAAAGCTGTGTTCGGTTTGATTCTGTAGCAGTTAACAGCTGTAGATTTATTGAGTGGTCACTACAATTTTTATCATAAAGATTTTTTGGTTATCCATGTTCGATGATCTTGAAGTGCTAAATCTACTGAAAGATTGAAAATAGGCTTCTTCAAAAAATAATTAAGTGCTGTCGATTATAAGCAAGTAAGGAACAAAATCTTACTAGCAATGCTGCCAACATTTTGGGCAATTTTCCTGTTGGCAGAGGAATTTTTTGATGCCCTGCCTATAATTATTTTATTATTATTTTAAGTCTGAAAGCTTTTAAATTATGTAAATATAAAAGACTAGCTGACCCAACAAACGTTGTCCTGTCTTATTTATGATACCTACCCTACCTACCCTACCTACCCTACCTACCCTACCTACCCTACCTACCCTACCTACCCTACCTACCCTACCTACCCTACCTACCCTACCTACCCTACCTACCCTACCTACCCTACCTACCCTACCTACCCTACCTACCCTACCTACCCTACCTACCCTACCTACCCTACCTACCCTACCTACCCTACCTACCCTACCTACCCTACCTACCCTACCTACCCTACCTACCCTACCTACCCTACCTACCCTACCTACCCTACCTACCCTACCTACCCTACCTACCCTACCTACCCTACCTACCCTACCTACCCTACCTACCCTACCTACCCTACCTACCCTACCTACCCTACCTACCCTACCTACCCTACCTACCCTACCTACCCTACCTACCCTACCTACCCTACCTACCCTACCTACCCTACCTACCCTACCTACCCTACCTACCCTATGTCCGTCTCCTGGTTCTAAGCTACCTCCCCACTAATTTTCAGCCAAATCGGTTCATCCGTTTCTGAGTTATAAACAGTGTAACTAACACGACTTTCTTTTATGAATATAGATAACGTACTAAGCCATTTAATGAATTTATGTAAATAATGTTGAAGACCCATCTAAAACCACGCAGAAATACGCGTTTAGTAATCGCATATTTGTTACTACACCTACGTGGTCTTCACAAGACCTGCCCATGATTATGTCTGGTCTTTAAAAGAAACTGACCTCACTTCGTTTCTTTCTTCTCAGAGTAATTAGACAGGAAACGCCGACCTCATGTTGTTTTAAAATATTAATGACTTGTAAAACCGTTTGTGAAAACTTATTTACAAAATTAAATCATTTATACACTTTTACTTCTTCATTGAAGTTTTCAGAAAGAAGTTGATAAAATAGTTTTATAAAAACCGCATAAAAAATTCCACCTCATTATAAAAAAGAAATAGCAAGCTTAATAGATTTCCTACCTATCTCTTATAGCGGGGGATGCAAAATTTATGACTTGCTAGCAGCCCGTCAGCGAAGCCCGCGGGGCTACTAAATTCTTATAATTGAACCGCCCGACAACACTTATATAGTCTGGTAGGTGGTCCAACTACTTGAAGGATTTTCTTTTGTTCATAATTCGGTTCTTGAGGTAGCTTTTTTCTTTAGATTTGCATTGTGGTTTCAGGTCGTTCTTAAAAAACGTTCAAATTCAAGTTTGTCAGCGGGAATTGAAGTCAAAAATGTATTTTTTTTGTAATTTAATTTATAAACTGAGGTTTAAACGGGACAGCATTTTTTTTTGAATAACCTGATATAAATTTTAACAATTATTGTGGTCCATAATACTTACTGTACTGCATTATTGTATCAAGTTATTAAAATAAAATTGCGTTTTTTTTTTTGAGGGTGAGATATCATCAACTTTTAATGACTCCTGTCGCTCTGTTTGGAGCTAAAGGGAGTGTCAGACTCTTACTGCCTAAAACCCATTCATGTTCCTTCCTGATCTCTCTGTGTCCCGGGGCAGCGGTAACCCTTTCGGACAATCTCGCTGACCCGGCCATCAATCGTCAACTTACGATGTCCATAATCCAGAATTAAACAAATTAAAAAGAAAAATAGTGGTGCCAAGATTTTGACCGCATAGGTATTGCAGTTTAGTAACAGTTGTTTATTTTTTAAATAACTGACGAAAATTTGATGCATTGGCGGTTCAGAATCATAAACTGAATCCAAGTTCGAAATCCACTGAAGTTGATTTCAAATTATTAGAATGATACCACTTTTTAGTAACTAAGTGCCAATTTTACCAAGTAAACTTAACGCGATCAGCACATCTAAACCGCGCTCAAGACCTGTCAGTATCAATATTCCACAGAAAATAATGAAACAGGCTCTCGAGAGCCATTAAA
This sequence comes from Hyppa rectilinea, assembly GCA_951799385.1. Taxonomy (NCBI): domain Eukaryota; kingdom Metazoa; phylum Arthropoda; class Insecta; order Lepidoptera; family Noctuidae; genus Hyppa; species Hyppa rectilinea. The sequence goes on along the minus strand of OX637321.1, from coordinate 13,894,136 downwards.
CGGGGTTCATGCGCTGTCAAGGTCAGTATCATGGCTCAATTTACCGTATGAAAAGAAACAATAAATTATAACACAACTAGCCACTAGCAAGGCTTGCTGGAAACCTGTCAGAGCCTTCCGGAAAAATTCAGAATAATAATACGTTATGAAAAAGGTTATAGCACTAAAATAGCCTCAAGTTAGACTGCGAATATTTTCGATCATAACTTGCGGATAGTAATTTGTGACGTAGCTGAGCCGCCATTTTAGGTTCCAGCTCATATTTCACAGGGCACGGATGTTAGTTTTTGTCTAGCAGACCTACATGGTAATGGTGATTGGAATTTTTTGACTGACTTCAAAAAAGGAGGTTGTATGTTCGACTCCAGGTTTTTTTTTCAATGGGCTACTCTCTCTCACCAAGTAAAGCTCGTAATAAACAATAATATTACATGAATCATCATCTGCCAAGCCTAATCTCAACTATGTTGGGGTCGGCTTCCAGTCTAACCGGATGCAGCTGAATACCAATATTTTACAAGGAGTGACTGCCTATCTGTCCTCCTTAACCCAGTAACTAGGCAAAATGATACCCCTTGGTAAGACTGGCTGTCAGATATTTGGGCTTCTGACGAACCGTAACGACCGTCAAAGATGCACAAATGACAGCCGGGACCAACGGCTTAACGTGCTTTCCGACACACGGGAGAGTCTCGGTATGTAAAGATGGTCAGTCATCCATGGCCAACCCTGTCAAGTGTAGCTTGACCTGATAGCTCGACCAGTGCGGCTGTTAGTACTTAGCCACGAGCTACAGAATTTCAGAGCTACAAAAATTCTGCAAATATCCACGCACATCAAAATTTTACATGAATAAACAAACATATCACGGACGATATTTTTTGACGACTACGATTTTCGATCTCTGCTATTTATTGTTCCGATATTATATTCCCACATACACAACACAGGTACAATCACACTCCATTCCCGCTTACATCACCTTCCGCCCTTATCGGGCCAATAAACAATAGTCGTTATGAGCCGGGACCGTCTATAAATATTTATACTGCTGAAACTTTCAGAGATATTTCCGCTATTCTTTTAAAAGTATTGCGGTTAGTTTGTATTGTTCTTCTTTGAAAGAAAGATGTTTTGTTTTGTTGGTTATGGTCATGGATATCTAAGATAATTACGAATGAGGTGAGTGAAGTATTAAGAGACTTTTTGGCCTGACACAGGTGTTTTTTAATGTTAATTTTGGTAATCATAATAATTGCTCCTTTATTTTTTTACATTTGTTTTTCGTGTACGTGTAATAATAAAATATTTGTCTTCCTTTTTTTTCTCTTAAACGAGGTTTTCGCGCTGATCGCTTGCAGTTTCATTGGTGAAATTTGGCCTTAGACGCAAAATGTGACGAACTTGGCATTAGTATAGTATCTATGACTGACAAAACATATTCGTCAGGCCAGCTTCAAGCAATTCTGTTAGCACAAACTTTTCAACGTAGCTCAAGCCATCACAAGAATTATATTGAAAGAATTATATACAGGGTGAAATTGTAGGTACTCATCATTATGAACAACTTTCACTATGGGACCAAATCTGAACCGTGAAAAAAAAATCAGCTGTTCTATACATTATGCTGATGCATAACTCGTTAAAATGTAGGGAACGCTGATTTTTTTTTGCGATTTCAGATTTGTTCCCATAGTAAAAGTTGTTTATAATGATGAGTAGAATGACCCCTTAAAATTATGCCCATGACTTCAATTCATCCTGTATAAGGATAATACAAAGAATGATCTCTTGCTCAATTCTTCTTTAATTCCTCTACATTTTCTCTTCAACTAATAAAAAACTGAACTCTTAACAAAGAAAACGTTGGAAATCGGTTTTAAATTCCCTCCTCGATAGGGGAAATGTGGGGCCTCTTATATCACGTCAGCGAGCTGCTCCCGATACGGTACGTGGAATTTTATGGTTCTTCCAGTAAGAAAAACTTACTGTTTTTTATATTCTTGCTCTTAAAATTCACTTTGATTTAGAGATTTTAAAAGATAAATTGAGTCTTTTAATCTTTGACGTTTTGAGAGCAGTATGGTTCAAGTGATAAATTGTAAATTATACTAGCTGACCTGAACTTCGTTCCGCCTAACAGTTATATTTCTAAAATAAAAGATTTTTTCTAAAATAAACGTAGCTTAAGTTACTCCCTATTACATAACATGCTAATAAAAGTCCGGTCAAAATCGGTCCAGCCATTTCAGAGATTAGCCGGAACAAACAGACAGACAGACAAAAATTTTAAAAAATGTGGTATGTGCCGTATTATAATTCATATGTAACATGTAGTAAAAAACGGTTGTTTCAAGATTACAAACAGACACTCCAATTTTATTTATAAGTATAGATGTATCGATTTACTTTAGCAAATAAGTTTTTACTAACACTTTACATGTCGGTTTTAAAACTATGCAGATGGGGTTGGCGTTTCTTAACCGACTCCTCTGAGGAGAAAGCCCGAAACAAACTCAGAGGTCACAGGCTCTTTTAATGTCCAGACATAATCTTGTTCAAATCATGTGGAGACCATGTAATATTGGTGTCTGAAATGGTCTTTTAATGATAGAAAAAAACATAAATTGAGACTCCTCCGTGTCTCGGAAAGTCGTTGGTTCCGGTTGTCATTCCTGGATCTTTGACAGTCGTTACGGGTAGTCAAAAGCTCGAAAGTCTGACAGCCAGTCTTACCGTATACCGTATCGTATTATCCAGTTACTGACTGGATTGTGGAGGTCAGACAGGCAGTCGCTCCATGTAAAATACTGGTATTCAGCTGATTCTGGTTAGACGGAAGCCAACAACAACATAGTTGGGAAAGGCTAGGCAGTTTGATTCAGATTTTAAAAGATTAATTGCTTCTTTTAATTCTTGACGTATTGAGAGAAGTACGTTTCAAGATTGAGGTATGGTAGCGTTTGCTGCAAATCTAGCATCGTATGAGGTTTTTTAATGTTGATTTGTTGATTACTGATCTAAATAAATTTATTGAGCTCACACAGGTTTAAATTAAGCTAGACCGGCCAGGTCGCTATTTGCCACTTCAATAAAAATATCTTTGTTTTAGTTAATTTTTGGGCACTATTGTATGGGAAATACTCCATCGCATGTCCTCTACCAGAGTATAGTCTAAAAAACTACAATACGCGTAGTATGCCAACGGGTCTAGTCCATAAAACATGAAGTTGGCGCGCGAGCGATAAGCAGTGGCCAACAGAGTGCGTGCTGCGTTTACACGCACCTAGGAATAGGGTTGTCGAGTGGTGCTTTTATGGAAACTGATTTAGGCTTACATGGATGCAGAATCGTTCTTTACGTTTAATAATAATAAACATGTTGCCCCCTTGTCGCTACGACACTTTGTGCCAGTGACACTTTGTGGCAGGGGGTGACTTGCACACTCAATAATGGGCCCATTATTGAGTGTGCAAGTCGCCCCCTGCTATTTTACTGTGTATATTATATTACATTGGTCAGGCAGGGGACAGTTACATAGTTTTAGGTACCCAATCCCTTAGCCCAAAATGTTTTGTATTCATTTTCTGCAATAGTCCTGCACCGACTGCATAGTGCATACAGGGATAGTAATTTTCGGTTGGTTCCTCATCATTTATAATTATATTTGTCTAAGAGGCCTCTACGAATTGGCTTTGGCCCCTTTTACGCCTTCCAAAGGTCCAGGACCTGAGAAATGTAAGATTTTTTTTTAAATAAAAATAATATCATTTAATGATGTACTTCACCTTAACCAAATCACTTTACCAGTGCGAGGGGGATAGAAAGATACCTACTTGGACACTTTGGACACACTCACTAACTTTCGCCTTTATAATATTAGTTTGATTTTCTTATATATTTAGGTTTCCTTCACCGATGTCTTGTATGTCCAAGATGAACTTAGAAAGTACCTACCTACATGTAAATTGAAAACGTAAACCGCGCATTATGACTTTCACATTGAATTTCAAACATTTGTACTTACGCAGCAGACATCTTCTTTGGTAGCCCTGTACTGCTAAGCTTTACTCGCGTAGAGCATCTATCAATACTGTTAAACGAGGCACAAAGATCAGCGCCTCGCCTCGTCAGATATAAATCAATTGGCGTCGACGACACCCTCTGTCCAACCTGTGTTTATTAAACTTTGTTGCGGCCGCCTGAGTTATTTACTGGTGTTTCTTCAGTGTTAGTAATAAAACAAAACTTTTTCTTTTAAAGTATTTTTGTTACTCTTGTCTTGGTTTTAGTGAGAGGTTTTTGGTAAAAGTTAAATAAAACAAATAATTTTTTTGATTAAATTGTTTTATTATCCTGTTTTTATTTAGGAGTTTTTATCTGGAGATATAACAACCCTATCATTCAAAAAACCTCATACATAATTATGTTTAATTTATTTTAAAATCTATTAATTTGAATATCTTTTATACCTTACTAATAACAAAGAAAGTGTATACAAGCTTCAATTGTTGTGTGCTTCATTCAAGGTTTAATTGTTTGTATGTATAATATCGGTCCTAACATAAATTATTATAGATCCTTAATACATAGCCATATAACTATGAAATGCAAACTTATTATGTTTTTAATTAAGTTGTTAAAATTAGAAATTTATGGCAATATTATTAGAAATATTTCAGGTGGTACGTTAATTATTATAGTTATTATTTATATATCAACTTTGTATTATTATGTCATTAACTGAGTAGACATGACTTTCCCTTAACCATGCTTTAAGACACTGTTTGTGTAGTTTCTTACATAATATGCAATATTATTTGACACAAAATCAGATCGTGAGCGATACAATACGAATTAAAAAACCAAAAAATATTTTAAATTAAAATGTTTCAATTCTTATTTTAACATTTTTTGTTTTTTCCCATTTATTTCGTGCTTCATATGTATTTGACAAATATAACACAAAACACGACAATCGTACACAGATTTGTTCAAGTTAACAGATAAATATCGCCAACATAGCTAGTGGTCAGTTACAAATGTCAGACAGAACTGGCAACGAATGGCTTGCTAGCTTGGCTGCGACTAGCAAGGTGGGTCCAGACGGGTAGAGTAATCGCTTGCTACGTCGACATACATATGGATGTGTTTGAGGAATTGTAGGTCGTGGAGCTAGATGTGTTTTTAAAGCATCTGTGAAGATGGAAGTTTGTAAGGTTGTGTTGTAAAAACTACTTTATACGGGAAGTAACAAAACTCGTGTCCGCACCGAAAGGGGGTTGTAGAGTGTCGTTTAGAAAAATATAACATTGTTAGGTTAAACATAAAAATTTTGGTCTTCAATACAAAATGTAGTCATGTCAATGGATATGTCACAGAACATCCTGTATGGAATAATAAGGATAGTAAATGGAAGGTAAAGAAAATCATCCGAATTTATAAGTTTAACCTACTACGAATTTTTTCCAAAACCCGGGCACAAGTTTTGTTACACCCTGTAAAAAAAACTGGTAATATTAAATCATCATTCATGTCGAATTTCGCAGTATGTAATGTCGAAGCCTTAGAAGAAGATTAGTCTTCGAAATTACAAACTGCGAAATTCCACGTTATGTTCCAATTACTTTTCTGGTATTAAAGGGAAGATTTTCCCTCTCATAGAAAAGAAACAAACGGATTATCGTAGCGGTAATCTTGCGTGGCTTAAGCTGTTGTTGAGCAATGTAGATACGTATTCCAAACGGTGAATAGTATGACTAATTATTTGTATCATATTGCCCAGTTACTGGGTTGTGGAGGTCAAATAGTCAGTCGCTCCATGTAAGATACTGGTATTCAGCTGCATCCGGTTACTGAAAGCTAACTCCAACATAGTTGGGAAAAGGCTAGGCAGATTGACTGTTAAACTTTTTAACTAGGTAGGTACCCCGCACTGCTCGTAATCTGTGTTTGTATCAAACTCAATCTTCCTAACTTTTTCCCAACTATGTTGAAGTCGGCTTCCAGTCTAACCGGATGTAGCTAAATACCAGTATTTTACATGGAGTGACTGCCTACGTGACTTCCACAACCCAGGAACTGGGTAATACGATACCCCTTGGTAAGACTGGCTGTCAGATTTTAGGGCTTCTGACGACCCGTAACGACTGTCAAAGATGCACGATTGACAGCCGGGATCAACGACTTAACGTGCTTTCAGAGGCACGGAGGAGTCTCGATATGTTGAGATGGTCACCCATCCACGGACCATAGATTGACTTATTGTCTGACGGTTGTACTTATTGTCTCTGTTTATATCAAACTAGTCGAGTGAAAAACACGTTTCACTCATAAATCCCAGTAAAACAGAGCATATTATTTTAAAACGCCAACCATCAAATAGCTCGCTGTATAATTTTTATTGTTACAAACAATATTACATGTTGCTTCCGACTATAAATCACCGCTCGCGCACTGCATTTGTTTCACAAATAATGGTACTTTTTGCTGCGGATACTATTTTTGATACTTTTCGTAGATTCTCTGTGTTTATCGGTTGATGAATGGAACATTTCTGTGGATGACGTAAGGATTTGCACGTTAAGCCGTTGGTCCCGGCTGTCATTTGTGCATCTTTGACAGTCGTTGCGGGTCCTTCGAAGCCCGAAAATCTGACTGACCGAAAATCTGCTTGGTAAGCCAAGGGGTATCGTATTGTCCAGTTACTGGGTTGTGGAGGTCAGATAGGCAGTTGGTCTATGTAAAATACTGATATTCAGCTGCATCTGGTAAGGCTGGAAGCCGACCCTAACATAGTTGGGAAAAGGTTAGGCAGATGATGATGATGATGTATGGTTTTGCAGGTATAGTTCTACCGGAATCTCATGGCATAGAAGAAAAAGTTTATGATTTTCATAATGGCAATGTCAATTGTCCCTTGTCAAAGCAAGTAAGATTTTTCAACCGCTGATAAGATTTTGTGATAATAATATCTTCTTGACAAAATGTTGTCTTTGTGAAAATTTCGATCTCAAGAGAGAAATATTGTTTTCAATGTGTATCGTAAAATGCGGGAAGAAGAAGACGTAGGCATAAATAAAACTTAATCTTTCATTTCTAAGCGCGTCGTAGGTTTGACCGTAAGTTGGACTGAGTTGATTTGCTACTTTTAGTTTATTTTATATTTTTCTTACTTAATTGCAGCTTATTTATACGGGTTTCCAGTAATGCAGTATGACGAATCGCAGAGGAATTACTAAATTTTTTATCGAAAGATGAGTGTCTTGATTATAGGTACATAGCATAATCAACTGTACAAATAATATCATCCTATTATTGTACCACTACAGCCGGTTTCCTTAGGTTGATTTTTCGTTCACCGTTTTGAGAGCAGTGAAGGTGAAACGAAATACACAAAGTGAAGTGCCAGCCTTTTTATGTTTTCTTATACAAATTTTCTTACGTTTTTTACAGTGTTAGGTTGTATGTGGATCAAAATACAATTCGCGAGCGTAACAAACATTATACCTTAAGTTTTACAATTAGACAACAAGCTTTCAGCAAATAACACGCCACGTAAGCACAATCATGATACCAACGCACCGACACAACCAACATTATTCCCCAATGTTCAGCATAAACAGGTCACATTTAGCTGCAAATGATACAGCACTATCGTCGATAATTCTATCGGATGCATTAAACCACATCACTGTAGACAGTTCGGTTAAATTTGATTTATTTGCCAAAATTGTCAGTGAACTGTGATGGGCATAGAGTAAGAATGGTTTTGCAGATGGCGCATTTTGTATTGAGCTCAAACTCAAAGCATTTATTTCAAACCAACCAATTACAGACACTTTTGAATTGTCAAAGGGTCGGTCAATCAGAAAGATGAAGCAGCCCATTCCAAAAGTAGGTACCTATGGAGAACAACGGGTAAGAAACTCCATGGACACTCTTTTAAATTAAAATATGGTTACAAAAACGGGTTACATCATTTATGTTGAAATATATATGTGAGAATCGATACAGAACGTAAAACGTGTCCATAAATTAAAAGATTAAAAAACAATTCACAAATTAAATTAAATTTGTATTGAGTAAACTATTCGCATTATAAGATCGAGGTGGCTCAAGGGATAGATGTCTGAAAGGATTTGGGGTAGGCCTTTACTCAGGAGTGGGAAAAAAAAAATTTTCGCTGGAAACGATTTTCTTCGTTTTCCGCATAAAGAACCGGTCCCACCGCCGCTCCGCCACGCCGACGCAGAAGATATTCACTATAAACGATTTTCTAGTTTGAAAACCGTTCAAATGACTGTATACGTATATACTGTGTAAATTAGAGAGATAATTATTATTATAATATGAATACTTACTCATACCGGAGGCGAGTACTTGTTTGTTGCAGCAACAAGAGATATCGAAAAGAGTATTTACTCGCTCAGCGATGCTTGGCGAACAGATCACGTGATGAGAGACTCGCGCATGGTACACAGGCAGACCAGCGAGTAATCGCTTGTCCTCGACGCGGACTCGCTGCTCATTGCTCGCCAATTTGATTTAGTGGTTAGCTCTACTCCATTATTGTTAATCACCAGGAATGGGATAGGTACGGACAAAACCAAATCCATTGGAAAACATCGTGAAGAAACCTGCCTGAAAGATATTTCTCAACAGCATATTATGAAGCTAAGTAATTAGCTAATAAAAACTCTGACACCGGGTTAGTCACTAACCACATGAAAAAGGAAAGGATTGGAAAATCCAATCTTGGGAATTTAAAGAAACCTGTAAGTAATTGGTCAATTTGAAATAATTAAGATACCGTTAACTGCACTCATCGCCACCTTTCCAAAGGAAACGCGGCCATTTTCTCCCAACAAAGTGGAAAAAGCAATCCCCCTTTATTTTTGGCTCGAGCAGCCCATTAATTACTAAACAGGTCCGAGCTATTTGCTCAGCAAGTGCATTAGGGGCGCTAAAATGTCGTTACCATCGTGCCATGTAAGTTTTAGTATCAATTAGTGATGTAGTGTGCTTGGTCACTTAGCTACATTTTAACGGCTTTGTTGGCAAATTGCGATGTTCAAGAAGATTTGGAGTACGTGGTTGGTTTGGTTAAATTTTAGTAGCAGAATGATCTCAATACAAAGTAGATTGACTTGAAGTGTTTCAATGCTTTGTTATTTTGTTGCTGTACGTGTTAATGACGGTCAAATTAGCAAAAATTTGATCGTGTATTTAGCAAGCTTTAGAAAAAATATATTGTACCTATCATTAAGTTGAAATACAGCAATGACTGGGAGAAAAAGTAGAAATGAATGATGGTAGTAAGAGTTCCAGATTGATACAAAGAAGTATACCTGCGTAGGTAGGTATACTTTACACACCATTTTTTTTTTGAGGGTGGGTAATCATCAAATGACTCCTCCCGCTCTGGGTGGATCGGAAGGGAGTGTTAGACTCTTACTGACTAAAACCCATCCATGTTCCTTTCTTAGCCCTTTATGTTCCGGGGTAGCGATAACCCTTTCGAACAATTCCACTTACCCGGCAGGCGTCGGCCCTAACGGACCCCTTCACATGCTGACATCTCTTTGAGGCGCGCGTGGAACACGTACGTGGCCGGGAACTTCACACACCTGAATTTCTGTTTTTCCGAACTTAATCTATGTTTAAACAGTAAATCACATCAGAGCAGTTTTGCCACTTGCTGTACTGCGAATCGTTTTGATAGCACGGCGGTCATGCGTTTGGCATAAGTGATGGCGGCTCTAAAGTTGTTAAAACTGGCCAAAGAAGCACTTTGTGAAAGAGCATTTCAAAATTACTGCCTTTATAGTAGAACTCCTAACAGCTGTAGAAGTACATACTACAGAATTAAAAAAAAACTGTCATTATAAAAAAAAAACATTTCATGTCATAAAGTAATAGTATTGTATTCTTCTTTGAAAACATATTGTCAATTTTTGTTTGAACACATTTTGCAAATAAATTATTTGTTCATTATTTCCGGTATGTAAATGACACTCCCATCTTTTTTACCAGTAGAACATAGCTCATAAAAGTCACTTCTAAGAACAGAAAAAAATAAAAAATAAATGTACCGTCCCATTCACCGGAGTCTTAAATCAAATAATCAAAAATTCATAACTCTATTGGAATGCGAAATACTCCAAGCACTCACGTTTCGCGCCGTAAGCACTTTATGTCAGTGAAATACTTCAAGTCCAAATGTAATGAAATTTTGTCCGCAAGCACTTAAGAGTATACTGCTCAAGAGTCCTGTAGTTTCCTCTCGTAGGTACAAGACATAGCTAGGAGCTTCGCTTAGTGCTTAATGTGAAAGCTCCAAGGTAGCCCGAAATATTAAAAAAATATATATGTTCAATTAGCAGATCAATATTAGGATGCATGTTAGAAAAGCTCGTGCCTAAATAATAACCGCCGCACGGATTAATCTATCAGGTTAAGCTACGCTTGCCGAGGTTGGTCTGTGGATGGGTGAACATTTTACATATCGAGACTCGTCCGTGCCTCGGAAAGCACGTTGGTCCCGGCTGTCATCTGTCTTCTTTCACAGTCGTCACGGGTAGTCAGAAGCCCGAAAATCTGACAGCCAGTCTTACCAACGGGGAACCGTATTGCCCAATTACTGGGTTGTGGAGGTCAGATAGGCAGTCGCTCCATGTAGAATACTGGTACTCAGCTGCATCTGGTTATACTGAAGCCGACCCCAACATAGTTGGCAAAAGGCTAGGCAGATTGATTTTTATCGGGTTGTATGTTGCCCAGAATATGAAACGCAATTGTTACATTTTTGTATACAGGGTGAAATTGAATTCATGGACAATATTTAAAGGGTTCATTGTACTCATCATTATGAACTACTTTTACTAAGGGAACAAATCTGAAATCTGCTGTTCCATACATTATGCTCTCATAACTCGTCAAAATGTAGCGAACAGCCGATTTTTTTTTCACGATTTCATTTACATTTCGCGTGTCGCTTGACGCAACTCGCATCGCTTGAGGCCGAGAACAGGACCTAAGAAACAAACAATATATGAATAAAACCTCTCGTGCGTCATCTAAGCATTTGTGTTTCAATATGGGAGAGTGCAGGGATGCCTGGCGATATTTGCTTATAGAAAATACCCGCTGAATGTGATGTGGGTCACCTTTGGTAAGTTGCTCTCAGAACTTCACGATTTAACGTCCTACTTTGTTAAGTTTTATTCTTCTTCTTTTCGTGTGGTTAGTGACTAACCTGGTGTCAGAGTTTTTGTTTTAGCTGCCCATGGGCCTCTGACTTAGTTTCACATGCTGTTTTGAAATATCTCTCATACATGCTGGTTTCCTCACGATGTTTTCCTTTATCGATTTTAAGCAAGTGATAATTATACAGTACGCATATGAATCCGTAAAATCAGAGGTGCGTGTCTTGGGTTCGAACTCGAGACCTATGACTTGGCAGTCCGACGGTCACTACACTATGCTATCACTGCTGCCAAGTTTTATTTATTCAAAATACCAGCTTACTAAAACTAATAAGAAACGTAAATATGGCGTCGAAAATTAAAAGGTTAAGCATTGCCATACAACGTGGCAATGCCGTCAGTCTCTTGGGTACACTTCCAGTTGACAGCGATGCGGAGGAAATTTTCTACGCCATATTTTAGTTTCTTAATAGTTTTAGCTAGGGTAGAATATTATATTTTTGCATTATATATTAGTTATTTAGTATGTAAGAACTTTATTTTTTTATCTAGAATTAATTACTTTTATATTCTAATATTCTACTTACTACTTTACATAATATTTACAAACATAATTTAAATGCAAAATATTTATAACTAGATGCTCCCGCGTGGTTTGACCCGCTGCTCGGCTCCTATTGGTCGTAGCGTGATGTTATAAGCCTATAGCCTTCCTCGATAAATGGACTATCCAATTCAAAAATAATTTTTCAATTCGGACCAGTAGTTCCAGAGATTAGCGCGTTCAAACAAACAAACTCTTCAGCTTTATACTATTATTGTAGATAATATGTACAAAAATAATATAATTAAAGTGTATCAAAAAATTCGTCCACATCGCTGTCAATAGGAAAAGTTATTCGTCCACATCGCTGTCGACAAAGATTCCAGGATTGTTATCTTTATTCGTTTACTCTCATTTCAACGTGTATAGCTTGAACTATTATGTATGTATGTATTTTTACACGGCCACAATAATAAACAAATAAGGCAACACTACACAACATCGAATTTAAACTTACTTAGTTTGGTTAAATCTTCCTCAACCTTTTCATCTAAATAAAAAAATTATCCCCTAGACTTTAGGGGATTACTTTTTTTACCTCTAGCGCCTACAGCTCTACAAACAAAACACAAGTACGTAAAAATATATGGAGTACAGGAGGTAAAGAGTATCAGTAGCAAAAATAAGCAAAAATCTACTCTATTCTACATATCTAAGCCATATCGCAAGCATAAGCAATAAAATCAAGCAGATTGCTAAAATCTTTTACCGCCAACCCTATCCCATCTAAGTACATATCCTCCGGCACAAAAGCAGTCTGGAAATAGAAATTCATGCGAAACTGATGCTGATTTGAAAAGCACCACGATATACTTGATATTACATGTCAGCTTTTACATTTATTGCATTTTATAATAGCTGTTTGAAACAAGAGATGTAGACTGTATAATTTTGTTGTATCTTATTGGTTGTATGTTTTTTTTTAATCGGAGCTAAGTAATAGCAGCCGTACAAATAGATCTAGCAGGTTAAGCTACGCTTGCCGAGATTGGTCCGTGGGTGGATGGGTTACCATCTTTACATAAATCGAGACTTTTCCGTGCCTCGAAAAGCACGTTTAGCCGTTGGTCCCGGCTGTCATTCGTAGATCTTTGACAATCGATACGGGTAGTCGCAAGGCTGAAAGTGTGACAGTCGGTCTTACCAAAGGGTATTGTATTATCTCGATTACTGACTGAGTTGTGGAAGTCAGATAGGCAGTCGCTCCATGTAAAATAGTGGTATTCAGCTGCATCTGGTTAGACTGGAAGCTGACCCCAACATAGTTGAGAAAAGGCATGGCAGATTGATTTTTGTTTTTTTTAATGCATCATAAAGCCACGACGATGCCGGTTACGGATAGCTTGATGTGCTGGCGTCTGTACTTACATTATTGTTATTATTATTTTTATAAAAAAGGTTTTATAACATTACTAGCTTCCGCCCGCGGCTTCGCCCTCAAAATATGTCGACAAATTATACACATAAACCTTCCTCTTGAATCATTCTACCTATTACAAAAAACCGCATCAAAATCCGTTGCGTAATTTTAAAGATTTAAGCATACAGACAAACAAACAGACAAAAATAGCGACTTTGTTTTATACTATGTAGTGATTTTTATAAAAATTAATTCTTAATTAAAGTACTCTGATTACTCTGATTTAGATTTAATCATCACCTGCCTAGCCTTTTCCCAACTATGATGGGGTCGGCTTCCAGTCTAACCGGATGCAGCTGAATACCAGTATTTTACAAGGAGCGACTGCGTATCTGGACTCTACAACCTAGTAACTGGGCAATACGATACCTCTGGTGATTCCGATTTAATCTAGACTCAAAAATAATTTAGTTCAAATAGAGATCATTTCATTCAGAAAACAACCCAATAAGACCCAATACCTCGCCACTTATCGACGATTTATTACCAAACAGCCCACCACTTATGTAACAGCCATAAACCAAGGTAAGACCTTTTAAAATCCAAGTGGGGTCATTATGGTATCGTATCCTTAAATTAAAGTAAATAAATAAAGCTGTACACCGCGACGCCCTTAATTTGTACCTGCTGTTGGCATTCTACAGGGGTTTATATTCTACTGGAAGCGGCGGTTTTGCCAATCGTTGACTAGCTATAAGGACTGACGTTATGTATCCAGACTGGGAACATCACTAGATATTTGAAGTTTAATTTAGTGTCGTATTGTCGTCTCCACTATTATGCACCTTTTTTTTTGAGGGTGGGAAACCATCAAATGACTCCTCCCACTCTGTGTGCAGCGGAAGGGAGTGTCAGTCTCTTACTGATTAAAACCCATCCATGTTCCTTCCTTAGCCCTTTGTGTTTCGGGGTAGCGGTAAACCTTTCGGACAATCCCACTTAAACTGGAAGGGGCTGGAGCATAGTTTGTGATATAGCTCCACATTTTGGCAATGCACACACTACCCGGCTATACGCTGCGGAGTGCGTGGCAATGACGTCACAACACTGCGCGTGAATACATTTTCTGTGTGTTGCACTACGGTACACGTGTTTTCATTGCAAAGAGAGATACTTTCAAGCAACGTAAGAACACGTACTCCTGCGCTACGCTGCGTAATGCGGAGCAGTGTGCGAATCGCCTTACAACCTTTTTATTTCGAAGTCGGAAATCATCCAATGACCGAAGGGGTCATTTAGGTGGACCGCTCTAGGTGGAGCGGAAGGGAGTGTCAGACTCTTACTGACTAAAACCCATCCATGTTCCTTCCTTAGTCCTATAAGTTCCGGGGTAGCGGTAACCCATTCGGACAATCCCGCTTACAACGCCTTACACCCTGATGCCGTACCGTCGAGTACCTTCGTTAACTGTTAGGAGTTACATCTTCCCACTTCTGCCCGGAGATGATTCTTTGATGTAACCCACATTTTGTAACCAAATTCTGATTCAAAAGAATGTCCGTGTAGTTTCTTACGTTCTTCTCCACAGGTACATACTGCTTTGGAATGGGCAACTAGCTTCATTTTGACTGACAATTCAAAAGAGCTTGTAATTGGGTAATTTGAATTAATGCTTTGAGTTTGAGTTTAAGTGACTTCCAAATGGCCCACAAGTGCATGAAAGGAGCCTCTTCGAACTACAATAGACATCAGCAACCATCCGCAGCACCCTCAACACCTAGCACTCGGTAAAGGAGAGTCCAGGGGACTTATTCTTTCACCATGATGGCATGACCCGGTATTTCTCAAGACCCGCCCCAAATTACGGCTCAAAGAACTTAAACTTAGGTAGGTATTTCGTTCTTTTTCGTGTAGTTAATGACCGAACTTTGACACCAGTTTTTATTTTGACCATTTGCCTCGGACTTAGCTTCACATGCTGTTGAGGAATATATCTCTCAGACAGGTTTCCTCACATAATTTTCCTTCACCGTTTCTTAAGCAAGTGATAATTAAACAATACGCTTATGAATTCGAAAAGACAAGCCTTGACAGGCTAGACTTGGCTTACTGCTATAATAAATTTAGGTATTAGACGTATATATCTCTATATAAACATATGCTTAATAAACATATGAGGAGCTGGTAGCTAAGTACTAACAGCCGCACAGGTCGGTCCATCAGGTTTAGCTACGCTTGCCGGTTGGCCGTGGATGGGAGACCGTCTTTACATACCGAGACTTCTTCGTGCCTCGGAAAGCACGTTAAGCCGTTGGTCTCGGCTGTCATTTGTGGATCTTTGATATACCCAATTCACTTTAGTGTGGCAATAGCGGTCATTGCCCTTTGCCAAATATCTCTCCGTAGGAACCCAATTATTAAACTATGCATGGTTTTTAGTTATTGGAACATGTTGAATATCATAATAGATATTGATTCAGGATGTTAACGGACTTTATTTCAGTTTTTGGAATAAAGAATGCTAGAAAATGTAGGTGGGTAAATGACCGCTATTGCCACGCTAAAGTGAATTGGTTACAGTCGTTACGGGTCGTCAGAAGCCCGAAAATCTGACAGCCAGTCTTACCAAAGGGTATCGTATTGCCCAGTTACTGGGTTGTGGAGGTCAGATAGGCAGTCGCTCCATGTAAAATACTGGTATTCAGCTGCATCCGGTGAGACTGGAAGCTGACCCCAACATAGTTGAGAAAAGGTTAGGCAGATGATGACGTAGATAAACATATAAAATGTCTCTTCGATGATGACGTGGTCATACTAATCAAACATTAAACTATGTCTCTTCCAGTTATTCTACACACAAACATTCACCACGGAACATTTCGCCGTGGTCGTAAATCGCCATAATTGGAGGGAACTGTAGACGTACCCAGTATAGTCCTTACATGGGAGCGAGAAATCGTGCCATCTTCCTCACTCCTACTAAAACCCTGTGGTGGGAAAGAGAAGAGAGAAGCAAGGTTGAATAAAACAAGGCGGTCATTTGCAATCATTGACATCAATTGAAGCTAGGAATTGATGGCAGTTGTGTGAGGTTCAGAGACTGACGTCACTTAAGTGATGTAGGACTAAGGGCCATTGTTTTGTAATGTTAATGGCAGGTATGTATATCGAACATTTTAATACTTATTCTATCAAAAATCTAAAATTTCATCAAAGTGACAGTCAATATTAATTCATGCTGCCAGCCTTTTGGGAACTTTTCCAGTTGACAGCGATGTCGACGAATTTTTTGTACACATTATTTTGTATACATTATTTTGTACATATTATTATGAAGCTTTGGAATGTCAATATTATGTAAAGTAGTATGTAAATCTATACATATAATAAAATTGTAGAAAAGTGGTGTCTGTACACTGGAAATATGTAAAAAAAAACGTAGCAAGGGTTGTTATTATATCGATGCCGAACCCGAAATTGTATTTTATTTTTATTTCGTCTGTTTGTTAGATGCGGTTTTCACTAATATATTGTAGTGAGCTTCACTTAACATTTAGTGTTTATTTCATTGATTCAAGGTGCCGCTTCAAAAATGTATATCTGTGTATGCGGCGTCTCCCCACAGACAATGGCTCACCTCCTTGCACCGCATGCCCCGTCACATGCACACGTGAGGACCTAATGGCTGCGTCAGTGAAAGATATTCGCGTTGCTGAATTTTTAACCAAACAAATTTAAAAAATAATTTTATTTTATTCGTGTTATTTTTGCCATCGACACATTAATAAGAAGAATGGAAACGAAACTCCATATTTCTACCTTCTGAATGTTTTTCTTGTAGTGAGGTTTATCGTCTTCTTTTCCAGGCTTAACTAGGTAGTCTGCTACTTCTTTAATGCTGTAAAAACACAAAAAATGGTGGGGAATCATCAAATGACTCCTCCCGCTCTGGGTGGAGCGGAAGGAAGTATCAGACTCTTACTGACTAAAACCCATCCATGTTCCTCCCTTGGCCCTTTATGTTCCGGGGTAGCGGTAACCCTTTCGGACAATCCCGCTCAAAGTTAAGTGTGGTGTTCATAGTACCGGCAACTTACAAAACACTCACAAATGTTATGTAGAAGTTGAAGAACTGGGCACGTATCCAGACTCTGGGCTGCTACTGAGAATAACATTATGGAACTATTAATAATAATAATATCCTTGGACATTTCACACAGCGCCATATCGTACCAAACTAAGCAACCTAATGCTTGTGTTATGGTAACGAGATGGCTGATATACTACTTATATACATTTTTTTTTTGTAAATACATACATATTATAGATAGAAAAACACCCAGACTCGTAACAAATACTTGCAGGTCGTACAAATATTTGTTCCGTGCGGGAATCGAACCCGCGACATAGTGCGCAGCAGTCAATCGCTCAACCACTGCGCCAACCGTGTCGTCGTCGTATTAGAAATTATATAGTGAGAAATTCCATTATCTCTTTAGGATATCGAACCCAAGACCTCATGTTCAGCAGTAGCCCTTGCAACCACTAGACCAACGAGTAGTTTTAGTTTTCATGTTTCAACGGAAATATTTACGGTTCCTATTATTTCACGGGATAAAAAACCGTGTTTTTTTCCTTTTAACCGAAAAACAACGGAAAATGTGGTATAATAAAAACTGAAAAGATACAATCATAGGACGGGGAGGTTCATTGTTAGATAAGCTGCCTTTGCCGTGATTTTCGACCATCAGGGGGAAACAGTAATAGTTAAGTAGGTTTCCGTAGTTTTCCTCATACCATATATTTTTACCAATAACGTAAGACTGGTTTCAATTTTCAGTATTAGCACAAAAAACTGACATCAATTTTTAATTGTTATCATTTTTAAAGGTTGAAGAGTGACCGTCAAACTTTAAAAATGACAACAATGACAACAAAACCAGAGAGTGATCTCAGGCTCATTAAAGCAACCCGGCACCCACCCCGCACTGCCTCATCGCACGGCGTCCACTCGTTGTCGACTGGTGGCCTACTAGTGGACGCCGACTTAACGCCTTTAAACGTCGCGCGGTCAACCAGTGAACCTCGCAACTCGCAGTGGAGAGAACGCAAGGCAAGCAAGTAACCATCGAGTTGTCACCGAGTGGTCCACCCGGTGTCCGCGTGTGGAGGGCTTACGACCATGGCGATACAGCGATGCCACGGAGTTGAAGTACTCAGCGCATACCATACAAGTCCATATAAACCATACTAGCCGCAGGAGGCCAGGCGGTGAGGAGTGGGTGCCGGGTGGCTCTAATGAGCTGTGACTTAAATTATTTATTTATCTATCTATACTAATATTATAAAGAGCATGTTAAGACTGGTTGTCAGACATTTTGGGCTCCTGAAAACCCCTAAATACTGTCAAAGATCTACAGATGACTCGCTTAACGTACTTTCCGAGTCACAGCGGGACTTCCATATGTTTTAAATAGTCACTCATCCGCGAAACCGACCGCCGCAAGTGTAGTTTAACTTTCGATCGAGCCGTGCGGCTGTTAGCCACGAGCCCCATAAAACGTTCAACAGCCTTATTATACAGCCTAGAATCCTAATTTAGCACGACATTATACCTAGAGCATAATTCAGGCTTATACGGTGCCATAACACTAAACTGCTAGTCGCTAATAACTATTGATGCTCAATCTAAAATTAATTAATTCGCTTGGATTTGAAAGGATTACCCGCCAATGTGTTAAGCTTCAGTTAAAATTATATTTTGGAAATAATGTTTGGGTCTAGTTTTCAGGCTGAATATTGAGTGTGAATTAATTAGAATGGCGGCGATGGATTAGGGTATCTGTTTAAATAAAATTCAAAGTCCTAACTGACTGCTGATATTTCAGCGCACAGCCTAAACCGCTGGCGCTCAAGATATGAACTTGGAGTGAAGAGTAGGTATCCACTTAAAACTGGGCACAATTTCAGACTGAGCTGGTGCTGAAAAATCCTAGACAGGAAAATGCAATAACACCTTGCCCGACCTGAGAATCGAACCCAGGACCTCATGCTTGGCAGTATTTAGTTTTATAATTCATGTATACAAAACATTGTAAAACATTTTAAAACAGTAACGGTGGAGTTTCTTGCACATTCTTCTCCATACAAAACTACCTTTTGTAAGAGGCAACTAGAATCAATTCTATTTCTGGTTCGAGTCTGAGTTTGACTTTGTAGCACTTGGGAGCACTAGACCGACGAGGAAGGCAAACAAAATCAAATTTCTTTTAGGTAGGTACTGATCCGAGTCAACCACTGCGACAGGAAAACAAAAATACCGAAAATCAGCAATTTACCTAAACGGTAACACTAATGTTGCCATTCCCGAAAAAAACAAAACTAGAAGGGGAGATTGCGAATCGCAATCTTGCTCAATGCAGACAATATTCCCCACATAAAAAGCGGTTTAAAAGAAAAACTGTTAGGAGAATCAGCAAAATCCAAACGATAAACAGAAAAGAAACGTCTTAAAGATATTTATCGGTAAAATATTCGTCGCACAAACCTTTAGCTCGGGTAGGAGCTCATAAAATCCGTAAAGTCTGGGATACACGGGCTGTGTTAGCCTAGAATAGAGTATGATGCTTTAGTTACTAGCGAAGCGAGGTTAGCCTTGCAAGATAGTAAATATTGAAGTAGTGCGCTAGTACTTTAAGCTAGGCTTAGTTGCTGTTTGAATATGTTAATAAATGTACGCTAATTAATATTTTCAGTTTAATTAGCACATACTTTTACTTATTAAGACTTTTTAAGAATTTATTACAGTTTCCTAAACTATACAAATACTATATAATATTATATACTAGCTTCTGCCAGCGGCTTCGTCCACGTGGATGTCGGAAATGATCCCAAGGGAACGTACAGAGGCCAGCACATCAAGTTACCACAATCTGTCAAATTTCTTTGATAGTATTTCAACTTTATTGCAAAGACATAAGGTTCATTTTTAATTGGGAAAATTTGACAGTTAGGGATAGCTTGATGTGCTGGCGTCTGTACAACCGGTACAAAATAATATCCCTGGACATTTCACACAACGCCATATAGTCCCAAGCTAAGCAACCTAATGCTTGTGTTATGGTAACGAGATGGCTGATAAACTATTTATATTTTTTTTTTTTTGTAAATACATACATATTATAGATAGAAAAACACCCAGACTCGGAACAAATACTTGCAGGTCGTACAAATAATTGTTCCGTGCGGGAATCGAACCCGCGACATGCTGCGCAGCAGTCAATCGCTCAACCACTGCGCCAAACGTGTCGAAATGTGTATCCTATAGGTATGTTCATCCAGGCCATAAACTACCTCTGTGCCAAGTTTCATCCAGATCCGTTCGGCCGTTTGAGCGTGAAGGACGGACAAACGTACAAACTCACACACACACTCACTCACAAACCTTCGCCTTTATAATATTAGTGTGATTTTTTTTATAAAGCTTTTACAAAAACTTTTGAGTAGATCTATGAATTGGATTTTTTTATAACGTTGAAACGGTAAAGCTATTAACACACGGCACCGCTCGACCGCGCGGTAGGAGCACGGTGCCGTGTGTAAATCGCCTTAACTCATCTATAATTTTTTTTTTTTCCCGAATAAATTTATAAATGTGCACACCACAATTTATAAATGCTCTCTATTCATTACTTTTCTCCAACAAAATTCTCAATTTCACTCCAAACGTTCCGACTCAATCACGAGAAAACTTCACGAAAAATTCTTCCTCAAGATTTTCCGAACCGTGTTGACTTTCCTCTCATGTATCCTTAGCTCAGGAATGAAAGCTATTGTTTCCCGTAGCGTTGCTGCCACCGTGTACCCAGAACTTTACATAATCAGATGGCATCGACAAACGGTTTTGAATAGCATTGAAAGGGTTGGCTATGACGTTGAGTTTTGAATTTTTTAACCGTTTGCGTAAAGATGTTTTGTGGAATTCATGGGGACGGTAGGACTAGGCAAAAAGTAGCAGTGATTGTTAGTGAGCTTTAATCGAATCATCGTCATCGTTTTGCGTGAATGTGACGCATATTTTCCCACAACTTTTGTACTTTCGTTGCGTGATGTTTGCGTCAAATAAAAGTTTTTAAAAGTGGAAAAAACAACTATTTTTCCATTTCAGCCACTACGTCCTCGTAATTCCTGGACATAGGCCTTTTTTAATTTTTTTTTTGAGGCTGGGACAACGCAAAACGATATAGCGTGACGGATAGTTTGACTTACGACCTTCTATTTTCAAGCATCATCCTCGTCGTCAACAAGTGATGGTACTTTATAATTTTGAACGTAGTCGTCGAACATGAGTGAAGATGGCGGCCTAGTGGTCATGCGCGTTACATCAAAGCGTTAATCAGTGAGCCGTAAGGACACTGACTAGCGTTCAACAGCAGTGATAGCCTAGTTGTGTGACCGTCGGACAGCCAAGTCAAAGGTCTCGAGTTCGAACCCAAGCCACGAAGGCACCTCTTAATTTACGAATTCATATGCATATTGTATAATTATCGCTTGCTTAAAAATCGGTGAAGGAAAACATCGTGAGGAAACCAGCATATCTGAGAGATATTTCTCAACAACATGTGACGTTAAGTCAGAGGCCCATGGGCAGCATAAAAACTCTGACACCAGGTTAGTTACCAACCACACGAAAAGCAAAAGAAGCGTTCTAAAATCAAATTAAAAGCCAATCCAATAATCCACCCAGTAACTTAAAATTCATGAAGCCACAAATGGACCAGAATCACAATCTACCTGCTTAGTGCTAAAGTTAGAGCTTAGAACTTATGAACGGAATACGGTATGCAAAGCTTGTGAATGCTAGCAAGTTCCTCCTCAAGTTATTTCTAAGTTAAGTTGGGATATCACGTAAATTATGACTGGTTGGAAGATTTTTAGTAAAATGAGGATATAACTTACTTAAGCAATCACGCACTATAAAGTTAGATCAGAATTAGGTATTTTAGAGTCGGTAGTTTCTAGTGGCAGCAAGCGATGCTGAGCGTAAGGTCTTGGGTTCGATTCCCAGGTCGGGTAAAGTGTTAACGAGATTTCTTAGTATAAACGTGAACTTTCTGTATAAACGTGAAGTAATTTTTATGTTACCAAACATAATTTAATTTTTTATTTTGTCCCTGCCAGTATAATGAATCACCCTTGTACATCCCAAATCATTAAGATCGACACATTTTGTAATTTAATTGAGAAATGGTTGCGAATACTCGGTACACGATCCGATGGTGATCATTATTGAATCGAGATATTTTTAACCCTTTAAGTTACCCTCATCCAAGCTCTCATAGAATTCTGTAAATAAATATTGACTTTTTCGGAATGCTATAATTAATTGAGGGTTTTAGGAAATTAATTTAATTGATTCAGATACATTGGATTATTGACTGCCTCTATGGTGTAATCGTCGCAAGAGGCTCTGTTGAGCATTAGGTCGTGGATACGATTCCCAGGTTGGGCAAAGTGCTATTTGATTGTTGACATTAGTAATTTCATTTATAATTGAATTATGGTTAGGATTCAACTATAATGATGATGATGATTCAAATTTGTACGTATTTTACTGTTCCTATCTGCTTTACTGTTTATATTTGGGTGCATATAAGGTTAAATAACTAAAGAAGAATTTTTTAAACTATTTACGGATTTAAAAAAACCCCCGGGACCCTTATTACAGAACCTCACTCAATACTCAAACATTGCTTGAGTCTCGATTGAAGCCATTTGATTGGCTAAATCTAGTTTTAAGTAATGCTTGGTACTTGAGTAAGGTTCCAAAATACGAGCCTAAGTTTAGTTGACCAAACTCCTTAAATAAAAATAGAAAAAACAATTGTAACAGATAGAAAAGTCATACCCAACATTTTGCAGATTTCGAACGCCCCAAACAACATTGAACTATTAAACGTAACAAAAGGGTTACGAACAAACAGAATAGGTCAGTTTTCACGAAATCCCATTAAACCAACTCACACGTTCATGTTCAGAACAATATTTAAAGTTAATACTTGAAAAACTCCGTGCTCTAAATCATTTCAGTATAAACCCCTGAATTTACCGCCTTTGCTAATGTAAAACTGACTCTATTTTTGAAGCATGTGGGTTTTATTTTCAAAGCTCTTGCCTAAATATAGTTTTATTAAATTGATTTTAATTAAGCCTCGCGCCGACGGTTG
Source organism: Hyppa rectilinea (assembly GCA_951799385.1). Lineage (NCBI taxonomy): Eukaryota > Metazoa > Arthropoda > Insecta > Lepidoptera > Noctuidae > Hyppa > Hyppa rectilinea. The sequence goes on along the minus strand of OX637321.1, from coordinate 13,870,739 downwards.
GGCAAAATTAATAAATAAAAAGATTTTTTTGATATTATTTTTTGATTTAGTTTGTGAGCTGTTTTGAAATGTGATCTCGCCACTGCTGTCACTGACCATCAGTGCAGTTAATGTGCCACTACTGCATGTCGAAGTTAACTTACCAACACACAAAATGGTAATAAATTTTTTTATGATTTATAACTATTTCTCTAAGACAAAAGTTCAACAAATTGAAATATCTCATCAAATAACTAACAAGACGGTACTAAATTAACTTTTATCAACAGCTTTTATCGCAAGTTTTTAAACAAAAGAAAACTGATAACAACAATGGCTTCCAGAGATAGGATGGCTTTCTTTAATTAATGTTCGTTTTATTTGTTTCAGCTAAACGTATTTCTTGGAATATTTCCTTTGACAACTAGTAGGAACTATCGTGTTTTTTGTAATTAGGGTTCCGTTTCTCAAAAGGAAAAACGGCACCCTTATAGGATCACTTTATTATCCGTTCATATGTCTGGAGAGTAGTTTTTAAGATTCTAATCATTATGATACATACATACTTGCTACAGTCGCGAATCATAATTTTGATCAAAATACAACCTAACACTGACATGCAAATTGAAAAAAAGGTAAGAAAATTTGTATTTTGTCGGATACCCCGGCGACTTATTATTTATTTATTTAAACTTTTCGCACACAATAAAGGTACAAAGGCGGACTTAATGCCTTAGGCATTCTCTACCAGTCAACCAAGGGTGGTGAAGAGATTAGATGGTAGGTGCTTTAAAATGTAGGCACATACAAAACATTGAGGCTTTTCAATGGGTTCATAAATAGGTTAAAACGTTATAATAACCCCCCCCCCTACCCCTTAATAAAAAATGAGTAGGTAGAGATCTTGTCTGTTTTATTTTTTAGAATGATTTTTGAGAAATGGTCAGTTGACTTTTTGAAAATTTATTAAACGGTATTTCGAAATGTTCATTAATTCTACCGCCATTCGATGTTCTGAATTTACAATCACTCGAAATTTGAATGTCTAAAATTATTTCTTGCAGAACCATATTTTAAAAAGTACCAAATTGGTTACCCAACAGCATTTTTATTTGATTATATTTCCTATTTAAAATTCCAACTGGTCCAGCTGCTTCTCGAGATCAGCATAAAACAAGCGTGTTTTAATAACACGGCACAATATCCAAAACGGGGCAATAACAAGAGCTCAGAAAGCTATTACATCGGTGGTGGAGCAATTTGAGGCTATTCCGCCGTGAAAATCGCCAGCGAGTTTACAATAAATCCACATTTCACGTACTATTTGTGCTCGAACACACTTTCGTGGAGCCGCGGTTTGAAAACGTGTGTTGTGTTTTTATATTGAAGGTTGCGCAGATTTTGCTGCTTTTTGTGTGGTCATTGTACTCACAAGGTACTGTAGAGCCTCAAACCCAAGCCAACCCAACCCAACCCCAACCCAACCCAACCCAAGTAAAACCTCATATTGAACATGGCTGGTAATAATCTGGCATTCGAACCTTTAAATTATGAAAAGAATAGGTTGATAGGTTTTTGTACAAGTGACATGACTCTGTCATGAGCCGTGGGGCTTGACAGATGTATTCGGTGCAAGCTAATATTATAATGTAATTTATGATTCGTGCTCTGTGTGTTTGTATTTATAGCGTAGCCTAAATATCCCTAGGCAGTCACCTCCTTCTGCGAAACAGTCATGCTCGCGAAGGAGGTGGCGGGATGGGAGAGAGAAAGGTCCTCCCGTCCCAGCCGCTCTGGAGTCGCCCCGGGCGTCGGGAGCCACGTGACGACTCCCGGTCACCGTAGGCGCGGGCCTGCGGACGGTGAGTAATGGGTGACTTACAGCCCGATCAGGACCAGGCCCGTGCCGGACGGCGCGAATATGTTCCACGCGAGCCTCAAAGAGATGTCAGCATAAGAAGGGGCCCCTTGGGCCCTAGGGCCAAGCCTGCCGGGTAAGCGGGATTGATAAAATATGTATAGAAATAATTATGTGCCTCTCATGCACTTCAGCATGACATCTCATCATCATGATTGACATCTTTTCGTGCAATCTGAGTGAATTCGCAAGAGTATCGTTGAATTTCGTAAGTTACATTTAAATATTAATATTCTTTGTTGTTTGTTGTTTACTTTAGGTTAAGATTTTGTTATAATTTAGTTTAAGTAGATTTTTAAGTATTATTAGTTGATATTTTTTGTACCTGTGATAGGTTAGTCACCCACCCACTATTGTATTAGGGTGACCTGTAAGGATAGTGGGTGAAAGTTTAAATAAATAAATGTGTATAGCCAACCGCACATCAGTGGGCCAACCTCAGAGCAAAATTGTGTAACCAGTGGAGAAAGAGATGAAGCTATACAGTAGGTATGGCTCCATCTCTTTCCCAATGTAAAGCATTATTAAAATATCACTGCTCTTTTAGCTGGTGCATGGCCCTCTTTTTTTTTTTTTTTAAGGCTGGGATATCATCCAATGACTGCTCCCGCTCTGGGTGGAGCGGAAGGGAGTGTCAGACTCTTACTGACTAAAACCCATCCATGTTCCTTCCGTAGCCCTTTATGTTCCGGGGTAGCGGTAACCCTTACGGACAATCCCGCTTACCCGGCAGGCTTGGCCCTGAGGGGCCCCTTCATATGCTGACATCTCTTTGAGGCGCGCGTGGAACATATACGCGCCGTACGGCATGGGTCTGGTGCTGATCGGACGGTGAGTCACCCATTACTCACCGCCCGCAGGCCCGCGCCTACGGTGGCCGGGAGTCGTCACGTGGCTCCCGACGCCCGGAGCGTCTCCCGCGGCGGCTGGGACGGGAGGACATTTCTCTCTCCCATCCCGCCACCTCCTTCGCGAGCATGACTTTTTCGCAGAAGGAGGTGACTGCCTCCCACTCCCTCTCGCCACGGACCATGGCTTGCACCAGGGCCGGGCGCGAGAGGTCGCCGCCGCCGATCGCCTCTACGAGGACACGGCTATGCTCCGCTCAAGCGGGGCAGGTTTGCACCGTGTGCTCTACCGTGTCCTCTAGGCGATCCTCGCAGTGGTGACACCCGGGCGTTTCCTCCCGCCTGATGATGTGCAGGAACCTCCCGAAACATCCATGTCCGGTGAGGACTTGCGTCAGGCGGTAGGTGAGGGCGCCGTGACGCCTCTCTAGCCACTCCTCAAAGAGGGGCCCTACCACCACTATCGTGGCGTGCCCTGCGCTGGGTTGCGACAGTCGCTGATTCCAGGCCGCCATGAGATCGCGCCGGAGGTCCGTCCGCTCCGCCGCAATTTGCTGGGGAAACGGAGTTTCCCCCCGGCTTAGTACCTCCGCGCGCCACTCGAACAGGCGCGCGAGTACTCACCTCCAGATCCCATGGCGGCAGTCCTGCAAGGAGGCTTGCCGCCTCGCCCGAGATCGTGCGGTACCCCCGGATAAGCCGTATGGCTACCACCTTTTGGGGCGCATTCAGATAGTGGGCGGCTCGCCGCCGTAGTGAACGCGCCCACACCGGGGCCCCGTAAAGCGCCATGGACCGCACGACTCCCGCGTAAAGCCTCCGGCAGGAGGCGTTTGGCCCCCTCAAATTGGGCAAGAGCCGCTTGAAGGCGGCCCCAGTCCGTTCCAGCTTGGGGGCCAAACGTCGGAAGTGCTCCACGAAATTCCATCGGCTGTCGAGAACCAGATCTAGGTATTTCATCGTGGTCTCGACGCCGATGTGAACCCCTCCTACCGTAAGTTGGGATCCCGATGGTGGCCTATTCCGAGGCCCATGAAAGGACATGGCCTCGGATTTGTGACTCTCAACGACTGTCGCAACCCCGCGTGTCATCGCGTCGGCCGCCGCCTGATGCGACCTCCCCTGCGCCAGGACCAGCGTCTCGTCAGCGTAGCAAACTACGCTGACGCCGTCAGGGAGGTCGGGTCCATGGCCCTCTGTGATAACAATTTGTCATTGATAGCGCCTTCATACCGTAGAAATTAGTAAGTGCGATTCTGGTTTCTGATTGTGCCTGGGTAAAAAAAAAGGACTCAAGAAATTATATTTAGTACGTCAATCAGATTTATAATACAAAAATATTAGACACGTATTGTTTGCGTTATCATGTTATTAAAAAATGTCTGAGATAAAACGCATTAAAGTTGTAGAATGGAAGCTTGCCACGTCACAAGTAAGTATAAAACTACACACTTGTGACGTCATACATCATTTTAACTCAATGTATCGAAGTAATATTTGGTTTAGGTAAAAAAAGAAAAAATATTTATTAGTAAATCCAATACACTAGGAAGTGGTGAAGGGTGGGCGTTTTTGGGGGACTGTCTTATGTAACTTTGACCTTCAAAAAGTGGTGATCTTCAGCCTAATTTGAATAAATGACTTTTGATTTTGATTTTTTTATTTTATTTTGAATATTTTTTAATAATCTAACTTACGGACTAAAAAAATAATGTTTGTATTATCCTCTGCCTCGTTCGGCTTCCAGTCTAACCGGATGCAGCTGAATACCAGTATTTAACTTGCTTGTATTATCCCCTATTCAAGCAATTTACCGTAAGTAGGGGTCTCGTACAGTTAGCATCTACAATGCCACACTACGGCTGATTTTCGAAATTGCAACGTGACGTGCCAACAATAGCGCTACTGTGTTTTCAATTTGTAAAAGTTGTACTCGAATATTTTTGCCGTACAATTTCAATGGGAGTTGTTACCTAGAATATAAAAAAATTTTGGAGACGTGTTCCGGGACTTAAAGTTGCTGAAGAGCATTCGGTATAGTAGCGTGTAGCATAATAATTTATAATATTTTATTGAAACCAAGTGGTCTTCTTCTTCTTCGTGTGGTTAGTGACTAACCTGGTGTCCGAGTTTTTTGCTGCCCTCTATATATCTATCTCCATGGGCCTCTGACTTAGCTTCAAATGCTCTTGAGAAATATCTCTTAGGCATGCCGATTTCCTCACGATGTTTTCCTTCACCGATTTCTAAGCAAGTGATAATTATACAATACGCTCATGAATCCGAAAATCAGAGGTGCGAGCCTTGGGTTCGAACTCGAGACCTATGGCAGTCCGAAGGTCACACCACTATGCTATCACTCCTTTGAAACCAAGAGCTTATTCTGGTGGAACACAAATTTAAGATTTATTCTTGTCTAGGTCCCGGATTAGTTTAGTGATTTAGACCTGAAAAGGTAACTTTCACACTTATAATGTCTAAGTATGGATTGTTTTTATGATTTCCTGACTAATAGGTAAGCGAAAGTATTAAGAACTGTTTGGCATATCTCCCTTGCTTCTCCACTCCGAGGTGATTCCGGTAATGATGGACGTCCGTTCTCGTTAATTCCTCTCGTTTTATCTCCTATACGTATACCGCCATTAATTGTTGTGCTTTTTACGTTTTTCGGGTAAAAAAATATTGAGGATATTATTCTAGTATTAAGGCTGATGGATGCGTAATTATTGCGATTTTGAGAGCCGAAATATGGCGACCGTTTATGGCGACCGTTTAAGGATTGGGGACTGGGAAAATGAGGTTCTTTTAAAATCACTATTTCAATGGATACTTGAAATCCAACATTCATCGTGCAAATTACACAGTTTAAACTTTTTTTTTTTAGGATGTTAACAATCTATTTATTATACAATTCTATAGTAAAATATTAATAATAACTATGTACAAGTATATAACAGGAGAGAAAAAATAAATAAAAATAAACCAAAGGGCATCAAAAAATTCGTCCACATCGCTGTCAACAGGAAAAGTTCCCAAAAGGCTAGCAGCATTGCCACGTTGTATGGCAATGCTAATTTTTTGAACGAAAAATAGGCCAGCCCTCTGGTCATTTTCATCATTATCCCTATATAGGGATATATATCCTTTTTGGTAGAGCAAGTCTTCTCCAGGTTTTTTCATCCCTCATCTCCTATAGTTATCTCCTCTCTAGTCAATCGTCATTTCCAAGCATTTGGTAGTATTGTTGATTATTTGAACAATAAATGAGGATTTATCCACAAAACAATGCTAGAAAAACTTATTCTTTCCTCATTAATCCCAACAAACATTCACTTCCCGTGAAAATTCCTAAACAAAACATAATTTCACAGCCTTATTAAATCACTGGACTGTTTCATGTTCCCGTTAAGATATCCCAACAAACGTACCCACGTACAAACAAACCGTCTGGTTTAACTCAACTTTTGTTACGCTACCCACTTTATGGCTTCGGTCAGGGTGAAAGCGTGGAAGGTTACTGGTGCGGGAGTAGGCGGGAGCGATTAGGTGGCCAAAGTGAAGAAGCGGAAGCGGATTTCGTCAGGAGAAAAAACAGCCGGTCGGTTCTGTTATAAATGTCACCGTGAGAACTTAGGTGAAGTGAGCGTGAATTGAGCTGTCGTTCCACCTAATGCTAGTGATTGTCACTTTTGACAGCTCATTTTATACTCACTTCACTTTTATTTTCACGATGAGATTTTTACAGAATAGCACTACTGTGCTTCCACACTTATTTTATTTTTATTCCGGCTTCACACGGTTGCAATATATGTAGATATTAAAAACAAGTTAAGCTATACGTATAAACCTTCCTCTTGAATCACTCAATTATATTAAATCCGTTGCGTAACTGAAAAGATTTAAGCGAAAGGGACAGACGATGGGGAGCTACTTTTTTTTACTATGTAGAGATTTTGCCGCCCGGCTGTCAAATCATGCTGAGCCGAACACTGTTTGTAACACTCCTCTCTTGTCAAGCGGGTACTATAATAGTCACCAAAATTTATAGTGTACTGATAGTCAGAACCCGGCACGTCCTAGAAGACGTGACATCTACCAACCCGCACTAGGCCCATGTGTTAGATTATGACCAACTACCTCTCACTGAGAGGAGGCCCGTGACCCAACGGTAGGAAACATTATAGGAAGATAAGATAAGATAAGATAAGATAAGATTTCTTTATTTGTTTAAACATTGTATACATACAAGAGCATGCAAGATATTACATCGTTTCGAGTCCAATCATGTTTAGCCGAAAGTATCGGCGTACAAATATTTCAATAACAATGAATAAAATTAACATCGAGAAAAATATTAAGTGCACTTACAATGATTTTAATTTAGAAATTATACAAGTTACAAATTATTTTTATGTTGTAATATCAGTATTGAAAATAAGGCAAAAATCTTTAATGTCAATAAAATACAAGAATAATGTCAAAGTTACTACATGATGTCAAAATTAAAAGATTTCAAATTTACAGGATTGATGTCAAAATTACAAGATAAATGTCAGAAATTACACGCTTTATATAAATAAAAACTAAAACTACAGCCATATTCACATCAATTTAATACTAGTGTCCGGAAAAAGATAAAATTATTCAATCAAAAACCTTTTCGGCTAGAAATTCCGAGACACTATAATATGCTTTTTGCGAAAGAAACATTTTTAAAAGAGTAAAAGTGTTTCTTTAATCCACTTACAGCCATGGTTCAGCCAAAAGATGCCCTCTGTTGGACAAGAGACCCTACGCCCTTCAACTTACTCTAACAAGACGTAACACTCAATACACATTAAATATTATACTTAGTACCATATCACAATAGTTCAACAGAAACTGGTGGCCACGCAGTTACCAAGAAAACTACAACGTTACCGTTACAATTATGGTCATACCTAATTGACCATAGCTACCATGAGACCCTTGCGTTACGGGAGTGTAACACTTAAGAGTACATATCATGGTTAGCAGTAAGTACATATATTAGTTTCGCTTCAAGGAATATAAGCACGGGGCGGGAATTTCAGCGATTAGATAAGCTGATTATGATGAAAGTCCATAGACTGGACTTTCATCCAGTTTCATTCGATCCAGTAAAAGTAAGAAAGAAAGAAGAAGAAGAAGAGAGATGAAGAGAAGGGAGAGAGAGAAGTATATAGTAAGTATAAAAAATTATTTTGCGCCTGTACCGGTATCCGCCCAACCTCCTCACCCTGAGCGAGGCCTCTGGTGCAATAATTAGATACGTGTGGTTGTTTTGAAAGCAAGGCTTCCAGAACTTTGTGTGTTCGGTCTTAAATTGTCTATTTTGTTGTGTATTGTCAAAGAGAAAATTAGACTTGTGTTATTTCGTTGTCTGTGTGAATAATTTCAGACTTGGAGACTTTGAGTCTTACAAAAACATGATTATAATTTTAGGTAAGTAATTATATCTACCTACTCATGTCTAAAGAATTTGTCAAGACGAGCAGTAGCGCTTTCATATTGTAGGTATATAATGTGTGGAACACACTACCAATGGTTGTGTAGAAATAAAACTTAATTGCGTTTCTCTGTGAAAGAAATGTTTTATTATAATAACCATAAAATACACGACACTGTAGTTTCATCACAGTAATTATTATAAATGTTACAAACCTGTGAAAGAAACAACATTTAAAGCTATTTATTCCTACTTTTATTAAAAACGAAACAATTATGTCACCACATGTTCATATAAAGAAATTGTAGTATTGACAGGCTGACAGCCATGATGACACTTGACACTAATGACATCTAAGCGTGCGTTCGGAATAGTACACGGACTGGATTACGCGATATAACTAAATGAAGAATCATACATGAGCTTCATTTACATGTATATATATATCTTATCCCATTTTTTTGAGTTCGGTGCAATATGTCTTTTTCTTTCATACTTCTCTATTTGTTGTCATCTCGGTAGTCACTCCTTTTCTAGCCTTCTAGCTTCTTTTCTCATTCCCTACACCTAAATCATATCATATACTGCTCTCTTATTGCTTGTAATTTGGCGTTAAAATTATTTTCTTATCGACGAGTCTTCACTGTATTGATAAGACATATTATTTATAACATATAAAACCTCTATTTTACTAACCGTACACTTACTCATTAAAAGCCTTTCATTATCCACTGAAGTATTCATCTCCGAAACTTTCAAACTCAAAGCATTTATTTTTAATTAAACCAATTACAGGCACTTTGGAATTTTCAAGGGGTCTAGTTCGTTGTCAGAAAGCCTAGACTATTCCAGTTTTTTTTTGTGATCAATGTACTATGCCCTTGCATGTAGGCACAGTCAGGGAAATTCATTATTAAGCAGATTGACACCCTTCGTAAATCTTCTGTGTTATATCCATTTTGTGCAACTGACAAAAAATAGAGTTGTGTCTACTTCTGATTTGAATATTCGGATAATTTAAATTGGTAGTTAACAAACGTAATAATTACGTTTCTTGACAAACAATTTGACCAGTGAAAAAAAGAGTTATTCTTAATTTCACTGCATAAACCGTCTATAATGTTACTGGGTTTTGGAGGTCTTAATAGGCGCTCCGTGTAAAATTCTGGTATTCGGCTGCATGCGGTTAGGCTGACACCAACAAAGTTGGGAAAAGGCTCGGCAGATGTAATTAGACTATAATATTCCCACTGCTGGGATACAGGCCTTCTTTCTTCGTGAGGGAGTCATCTGTAATCTACCACATGGGCCTAGTGCGGGTTTGTAAATGCCAAAATTCTTAAAATTTTTGGTTCTGGGAAATGCCAGTTTCCTCACGATGTTTTCCTTCCCTATTTTGAAAGCAGTGGTGATGAAATTATTTTTCACAAAGTAAAGAACTTGCCTGGATTCCCACCCACAACCGGACAACTCGTAAATACGGTCCGTTACCTTAGCGGCACCGCTGCTCCTCATCCGAAAATCACTGACTTCACCACCTTGTCAAGAATCTAGGGGGTTGCAAAAACACATGTACAATATTACAATGGGCTTTCATATAAACCAGTTAAGGGAATTATTATTACCGGTGATCATACCAGATTAACAGCAGTGTTAGCCTAGTGGTGTGACCGTCGGATGCCAAGTCATAGGTCTCGATTTTGAACCCAAGGCACTCACCTCTGGTTTTAGGGATTCATGTGTGTATTGTATAGTTATCACTTGCTTAAAAAGCGGTGATGGAAAACATCGTGAGGCAACCAGCACGTCTGAGAGATATTTCTCAACAGCATGTGTAGCTAAGTCAGAGACCCATGGGCAGTGTAAAAACTCTGACACCAGGTTAGTCACTTACCACACGAAAAGAAGAAGATACCAGATTCAGGCTGTACAATTCGAAATACCACGTCTCTCAAAGCTACAATTCCAAATAGACCTTGTCATTCTCTAAAACGTAGCAACACATACATTAACCCTGCATTATAAACTGCGCTGAACCCTCAAAAGATAAATCAAAATACTGGGGTACCGGACAATGGGCGCTTATGGCCGTCATTTCACCCCGGGGCCGCAAATACCCGACATTTAATAACAGGACCTTACTAATTTAAAGCTATCAATTTCATGTGTTGTAATGGCTTCATATTGTTTCGCTTTCTTGTGCAAAGTGTGTGTGTGATATTTCGTTTGTTTTTGTTATTTTTCATGGCTTTTTTCTTCGACATCGCTTAGTGCTTCGCTAGCTTTATGTTAGCTATTGCTTTGTCTGGCACAGCATCATGCTGAGGGGATGCCTTTTTGAATGTGTGCAGCTGTCGACTTTTTTTGCTTTGTGCTCGTAATTATTTGTCTAATATGTATATTGTTATATTTTTCTGTTTTAATTTAATTATCTTTTTTTATGCACGGGTTTCTGTGACAAATAAACCTATTATTCTTTCTTTTTTACGAATTCTTGCATAAATACTACAAGTACTATTTGATGTTGGGTTATTTATTTAATTATAATAAAACTGTGATGAGATTAATTTGTTGGCTCAGTATCAGCAATTTTTCAGCGGGATTGTCCGAAAGAGTTACCGCTTCCCCGGAACATAACGGGCTAATGAAGGAATATGGATGGGTTTTAGTCAGTGAGAGTCAGACACTCCCTTCCGCTCCACCCAGAGCGGGAGGGGTCATTTGATGATTTCCTACACTCCATAATAGTTCGTAGCAGTCAGATTCAACAAATTCTTTCCAATTGAAATGGGAATGTTAAAAGGAATTTTCACAGCAAAAGGCCCAGGGTCAATAATGCAAGCTAATAATTTTAAAGTCTTTATTTTTCTATTTTCAAGATGTTATTTTTACATTTCATACAATTTCAAAAATAAATTAAATATTGACAAATAGTTATCTCACACTTTACTTATTAACACTCTATTTTTACGCATGGTAAGGGTTTCCTTTATGTTCACAGAAACTCTCATTAACAAATGATAAAATAATAGTAAAATTGCCACTTCATTGTTTAACTTTTAGAGCTGTTATTTATTTCGAGGCTTCCTCGGTGTCACATCGCCTAGTATTTGCCTCGATAAAGACAATGTCATCTAGGTACAGAAGCCAGCACATCAAGCTATCCCTAACTGTCAAATTTCTCAATTAAAAATGAACCTTATGTCTTTGCAATAAAGTTGACATACTATCAAAGAAATTTGACAGACTGTGGTAACTTGATGTGCTGGCCTCTGTACATGTCGCGAAACATTTTGCTCAAACCGAGTCACCATTCAGGAACAGCTAACAGTCGTTTAACAACTGCCTCATATAATTTAGTTTTATATGATACGCATTAGATAATACACACTATCAGTATTATATGTTGTACAATATAATTTGGCATATTTCCATAACTCTATTTATTACAACAATACGATAAATCATTCAAACGCTCTAATGTATAATATCTACGTACAAAAAACCTTTCATTTTGTATTATTATTAAATCTTAATTCTAGTTTTACGCTTCCGCAAACTTCACTTAGTTTTAACTTACTCTTTAACACAAGTATACTGTCCTATATAATTCCTATTTCATAATTACTCAACTAATTAAAATAATTAACACATAAGGTCAGTCATTTCTTTACTTAAGTTTTGGTTAAGACTGTTTATGAATTATCAAATCCTTCAATTCTACAGTGTCTTCAAAATTATTCTGTGCTAAGTTGTCGGGAACAAAATCAGGTGCGCCAACCTACATAGGAGTCACTCTTTCCGGTTCTTTCATTTCCTTTAAGGTATACACACTCCTTCGAATCGCACCTCCTTCATACCGGGCATTTGAGACATGGTGCAAAACCTCTGGCAATGATTCCCCGTCAGATTGCATCATTGTGTCATCAGTCAGGTTCCCGCTTTCGTCTCGTCAAGATCTATGAAGAAACTCTGAAGTAAGAACCTTCTGGTTATTTGCTTTGAGAACCTTCTCATGATGCCTTAATCGATGCACAATCTCGTCATGAAGAACATTGAAGCACATCGCAGTGAGTGCAAGGCCAGTCATGATGTATATTGAGCAGAACCACACGGTGCCAGATGAGGCTCCATTCTTCTGTGTGGCTCCTGGAGCCAAATGCCCAAAACCAATCGTACTTAGACTCATGAAGCAGAAATAAACACCATCTATTGGACTCCAACCTTCCAATTGGTACAACACTAATGCTCCAAAGAAAATGTACGTGAAAATCGCCGCCAAACATAATAGAATAGGAGCTAGGATTGAGAATCCTCTTAGAGACACTTTAGAATCTGTATCAGTGCAACTCATGGAGTCACAGTCTCGTAAGAAGCTTAACCCTTGAGTTTTATCCTTGATAGAATTTGTGCTCACACTGTGTGCTTGTGATGCTGAGATTATTGTCCCTGATGGAGACCTGACATAGTATGGCTCCTGAAGATGTAACGTCTGATGTCTGTAATCATCCTGCCTTCTGACTTTTTCCTTTCTTTCTTTACTTGTCATAGTTCGTTCATCGAGACAGCAGTACCCGCACTTTGTGCATATGCAGCAGCATAATGCTCTGCTGAAGACGCTTCGGGCTAGCCTTGATAGAAGAGCTCCTACTACGGAGAGGTAGAGGAGTGTTAGAGGTATGCCAATGACAGCGTATCCTATTGTGACTGCTTTTCCAAGCGCTGTTCTTGGCGCCACGCTGCCGTAACCTGCGAACAAAAATTGTTCTAGAACAGTGGAAATTCTTCAAAGAAGATGGTCTTGGTGCATCGGGTTTTCTAAAAAGGAGTGTAGAAGAGTTGTAGATATTTGGGCTAATAATGGGGCGTTTATTAAATACTGCCGCTTGACATTCTTTGGTAGAACAGATTGGCTGTAAATAGTCGATAGAGTTGTGAGCGCAATCATTTTGTGTGGCTTGATGACAAATTCAAATTCAAATTCAAAATTAGTAATAAGTACAGTAATTTTAGTCACATCAATCATGTTCTGACTAAAATTAGGATGTTTCCAAGATTAGCTGCATGTACGTTGTACAAGATTTTTTTTCTTTCGAATATAATAACTCAAGAACGGCTGAACCGATTTGGCTGAAAATTGGTGGGGAGGTAGCTGAGAACCAGGTCACGGACATACTTATTTTATTATCCTGTTCGATCGCGTTCCCGTGATAGGGTAAGTAGGTAGATAGGTAGGTAGGTAAGGTAGGAGGGTAAAGTAGGTAGGGTAGGTAGGTAGGGAGGGTAAGTAGGTATCATAGTTAACACAGGACAACGCCTGTCGGGTCAGCTAGTAATTAAATAAAATCTTACCTATAGTAGTGAGAACTGTCAGAGAATAAAGAAATGCTTTCGCGAAGTTCCATTCATAGTCATCCACCACCAACGCAGGCGCTGACTCCAGGGCCCTCGCCCCTCCATACTGTGCGGACACATCAGCTGCTACCCTTGCCACTAACTTCTCCTGAAATCTGGCTATCTCCTGAGCAGCCAGTCTCGTCCAATTCTCTTTATACAAAATGTTTAAAGACACCGTGATTTCCCAAATGCTTTCCACCGTCTGCGACCTTAATTCTGCACTGGCTTGACTGATAGTCCCGTTTAATTTTGACAGAGGAACTGACTTCTGATTCTCAGATGCTTGATACGATGTGGTGGCAAGAGTTTTCTGGTGTATCTTTGCTGATCCACCTTCGATAGCCAAGAATATGAAAGCGCCTATTAATGTGTAAGCAAGGAGTAATGTGAAAATGCCCAGATTTGTGACACATCCTGCGATGAAGCTCTTCTTCTTGCTCTTTTGAGTCTTGACACAGAGACAGCACGTCGTAATGACATCTTCATCGATCCTGTAGTTCTCTGATTTCCCATTCTTCTTGTATTTTCCGTTCGCATGGTTCTTTTTCTTGATACTTTTGTCCATGTTCGTCTTCATGAGTGCGAACGCACGTGGTCCTTGAAGATGATTAAGATGACCTTGACTTTAAAAAATCTCCTCGTGATCGTAATGGACAAGCAGAAACAGAAATCCATCTGAAACAAAGGAGAGCACGTTTATTTACTTTTCCTGGATTTTTATTAGTTTCGAATGAGCTTTCGGCTCGAAGGTCTATATAAACCCAAATTCGACAGAATAAAACTGCTTTACCAGAAAAAGGCGGGCGTAATAAACAGAAAAGAAAAAAGTAAAAACGGTAATATAAAGTAAGATGTTTTAGCATATGGTATAAAATATGTAGAAAGCAGTTCTGAATGTATTGTTAAAGCCCTTTTTGATTATATCAAAATGTGAGAACACAGTTTTGTATGTTTAGGTAGAAGAGCTATATCAATAAAACTTCCATTGTTATACTGCTTATTTTTGCGCGTTAAGTTAATGTTTTGCTTAGACTGTGCCCCGGGCTTTGAGCTGACATTGTAGTGGATTTGTTTTTGTTGTCTACTTTTATTTCAGCCTAGGCTTAGGTTTATTTTATGACTTAAGTGTGCCTACAGATCAGTGTTATAAATAAGATTCCAAGGTTTTATAGGCGTAGAAGAAGTAAAATTGAAAAGATCGTGACTGTGATGCGTTTTTTTTACATAAGGAGCCTTTTTAACAATTTCCGGAGAGGTACCTACTATTTACGTAAAACCTTCAGGGCTGTTTTTTTAATCACCGGACAACTTTTCTCTGAAGAACAATAATGTCGGTACCTATGGCATATTTTCTATGCGAAAGCTGTCAAACTGACATATTTATTCCTCCGATAAAACTTATTTGACGATTGAAATATCAGCCCTAAATGGAATAGAATTTAAATTAAGTTGCCTGACAAATAAATTATCTTGTTCTTATCAAGATTTAGAGACAGCCTGATATTATTATTATCTCAAAGTTTCTATAGTTTAAATCAATCGGCCTAACCTTTTCCCAACTATATTGAGGTCGACTTCTAGTCTAACCGGATGCAGCTGAATACAAGGACTTTATATGGGGCTACTGCCTATCTGACCTCCACAACCCAGTCGCTAACTGGGTTTTACCCCTTGGTAAGACTAGCTGTAAGACTTTCGGGCTTCTGATTACCCGTAACGACTGTCAAAGATCCACGAATGACAGCCGGGACCAACCAAAAAATAAAAAATAAACAATTAAAAAATAAACAATTATTATGAAACGTAAGTAGCTAGGTTCATGATGTCATATAATATACCTATAATGTTTAAGACACCGTATATTCCACCCCACAATAATAGTACAAACAACAGGATTGCAGTATATAACGCTGCAATTACAACTATATTGCGAGGCGTAACAAGTAATTGCATTAGTGCACAACTCGGCATAATATCGCCGCGTATAACCGTATTAGCGACACAATTACAGAACTGTGTGATTGTCGTTCAAGTTATGTATACTGTGTGAACTGTGTACTGTTAAAATTGTTATGTTATGTCTTGTAGATAATTGGAAGTTGAGTGTGACTTAGAGATCGGCAGTTTGAAGGGTGCGTTTTAAGCTATTAGGTATTCAAAAAGATATTACTATGTATAAACAAACAGCATAGCAATCAAACATTTTATTGTTTTTTTTTTTTTAATTGCCATATAATAGTGGGATTAGATGCTACTTGCATCTAATCCCACTATGTGTATGTAACGCCAACAGCGATTAAAATCCTGCCAGGAAGTCCATCCTTATAGTGGTGGAACCATCATGGTATGGGCGGGTATTTGGATCGGCGGAAGAACTGAGTTGATTTGGATCAGAGGCAACCTCAACGCTCAAATTTATGCTGAGACGATTGTATCTGACGTCATCGTTCCTCTACAAGTGCAAATCGGTCCCTTATTTCAGTTAATGCATGATAATGCACGACCGCACACCGCAAGAGTTGTAAGACAGACTCTCGCCGCAGCTAACATCAATGTCCTGCCCTGGCCTGCTCAGTCGCCAGACTTGAACCCGATTGAGCATGCATGGGATATGCTACAGAGAAGAGCTCTGCCGAATATGGAGGGTATCCAGTTGCAAGAAGACCTTTTTTTGTTGTTGCAACGAACATGGGCGGCCATTCCACAGCGTGATTTGGATGAACTCATTTTGAGTATGCCAAACCGATGTTCTTGTGTTGTTAGTGTTCGCGGTAGAAACACGGATTATTAATTGTTTAAGTTACCCAATAAAATTTTAAAGAAAACTGTTATTTCAGTCTTTTTTTCGAACTTTAATGTTAGTGGTTCAAATGTCAAAAATCCCTTTATTAGGAAAATGGCAAATTTCTTTATTAATGCAAAGGTGACTTGGTTTATCGTTACTGTGACAAACGAAAACACTTTATTTGATGAATCCTTAAAGAAAATTTAAATTAATATCAATCAAGAGAAAAGTTATTGCAAAAATATATGTTGATCCCTAGACACTTTTGATGTGTGTATGTTGGGGTCGGCTTCCAGTCTAACCGGATGAAACTGAATACATACCAGTATTTTACATGAAGCGACTGCCTATCTGACCTCCACAACCCAGGAACTGGGCAATACGATACCCCTTGGTAAGACTGGCTGTCAGATTTCGGGCTTCTGACTAAAAGACAGTATACCTAAATACACGCAGCAAATAAAATTAAAATTGCAAACAGCTATTAAAATAACTGTAACTTTCATTAGCTTACACAACCTCCCATAAATAGTTCTCAAAATCCTACATTTCCCTACAAATTGAGACCATAACTTTGCAGAACGCAGTCATAAATAAAACCTACTTAATCACCTTGGTATTTATTAAGAGGCAACTAATTTACCAAGTTCAGCCATTAAACGGTTTATATCAATGTCCTGGGAATCTCTTTGATTCCACTACATTACATTTGAAAGATATTTCCTGTAAAGGTGCGGTTATACAGTCATACTGCGAACATTCGTTAGCAAACATTCAGAAGTGAGCATTCGCGTTGATGCGTAAATTCTGGTAAGAACGATTTTATTTGCAAACTATTACTCTCGAATCCAAAAATCATTTACTTATTTATTTAAACTTTTCGCACACAGTAAAAGTACATTGGCGGACCATTCCGGCGGATTACTCTGTTACCAGGATACCTAGACTTTTAGCTCGGGTTTCCTAAGAAAGCGGTCCCGTCATATAACGGCCTTGAAATGACGGCCTTCATAAAAAATATGGCAGGTGTTTGATTTTATGATATCATTTTAAAAACTCAGCTTGAGGAATGATGGACAGGGTTTTAAGTTCACTCATCCTCTATAAAATAGAGGGAGGATCCACCGATCAGCCGGGTGTTGTGTCTGACAGGCTACTGCCCGATGTCGATGCCGCCATTAAAAAGGCTCGATACGTTTACACCAAATCAACTTTGACCCTTTTTTTTTTTTTTTTTTTTTTAAGGCTGGGAAATCATCCAATGACTGCTCCCGCTCTGGGTGGAGCGGAAGGGAGTGTCAGACTCTTACTGACTAAAACCCATCCATGTTCCTTCCGTAGCCCTTTATGTTCCGGGGTAGCGGTAACCCTTTCGGACAATCCCGCTTACCCGGCAGGCTTGGCCCTGAGGGGCCCCTTCATATGCTGACATCTCTTTGAGGCGCGCGTGGAACATATACGCGCCGTACGGCACGGGTCTGGTGCTGATCGGACGGTGAGTCACCCATTACTCACCGTCCGCAGGCCCGCGCCTACGGTGGCCGGGAGTCGTCACGTGGCTCCCGACGCCCGGGGCGTCTCCTGCGGCGGCTGGGACGGGAGGACCTTTCTCTCTCCCATCCCGCCACCTCCTTCGCGAGCATAACTTTTTCGCAGAAGGAGGTGACTGCCTCCCACTCCCTCTCGCCCCGGACCATGGCTTGCACCAGGGCCGGGCGCGAGAGGTCGCCGCCGCCGATCGCCTCTACGAGGACACGGCGGTGCTCCGCCCAAGCGGGGCAGGTTTGCACCGTGTGCTCTACCGTGTCCTCTGGGCGATCCTCGCAGTGGTGACACCCGGGCGTTTCCTCCCGCCTGATGATGTGCAGGAACCTCCCGAAACATCCATGTCCGGTGAGGACCTGCGTCAGGCGGTAGGTGAGGGCGCCGTGACGCCTCTCTAGCCACTCCTCAAAGAGGGGCCTTACCGCCACTATCGTGGCGTGCCCTGCGCTGGGTTGCGACAGTCGCTGATTCCAGGCCGCCATGAGATCGCGCCGGAGGTCCGTCCGCTCCGCCGCAATTTGCTGCGGGAACGGAGTTTCCCCCCGGCTTAGTACCTCCACGCGCCACTCGAACAGGCGCGCGAGGACTATCGCCTCCAGATCCCACGGCGGCAGTCCGGCAAGGAGGCTTGCCGCCTCGCCCGAGATCGTGCGGTACCCCCGGATTAGCCGAATGGCTACCACCTTTTGGGGCGCGTTCAGATAGTGAGCGGCTCGTCGCCGCAATGAACGCGCCCACACCGGGGCCCCATATAGGGCCATGGACCGCACGACTCCCGCGTAAAGCCTCCGGCAGGAGGCGTTTGGCCCCCTCAAATTGGGCAAGAGCCGCTTGAAGGCGGCCCCAGTCCGTTCCAGCTTGGGGGCCAAACGTCGGAAATGCTCCACGAAATTCCATCGGCTGTCGAGGACCAGACCCAGGTATTTCATCGTGGTCTCGACGCCGATGTGAACCCCTCCTACCGTAAGTTGGGATCCCGATGGTGGCCTATTCCGAGGCCCATGAAAGGACATGGCCTCGGACTTGTGCAATGCCACCTCGAGACCCAACTGCCGGATCCTCTCAACGACTATCGCAACCCCGCGTGTCATCGCGTCGGCCGCCGCCTGATGCGACCTCCCCTGCGCCAGGACCAGCGTGTCGTCAGCGTAGCAAACTACGCTGACGCCGTCAGGGAGGTCGGCCCGCAGCACCCAGTCGTAACCGATGTCCCACAGGAACGGCCCCAGAACCGATCCCTGCGGGACACCGCACGACATCTCTCGCCGGTTCCATTCCCCATCGCGACCGGGGTAGATGACGGCTCTGTCCGTCAAGTACGCCCCGACTATTCGACGGAGGTAGGTCGGCACCCGGTGATACCGGAGTGCTTCCCCAATGCAACTCCAGGGCAGGGTGTTGAAGGCGTTGGCGATGTCGAGTGACACCGCCACGACGACCCTACCCTGGGACACCGCGTCCCCCGTCGTGAGGGCTCTAACGCGCATGATGGCGTCCACCGTCGAGCGCCCCTTGCGGAATCCAAACTGGCAGTCCGCAAGATCCGGCCCCGTCCTTCCAAGGTGCCCGACGAGGCGGCCCGCAATGATTCTCTCAAAGAGTTTGCCGACCTCGTCGAGCAGCACTATGGGCCGGAATGCGGACGGAGAGTCCGCAGGGCGCCCTGGCTTCTGTATGAGGACCAGCTTCCCCGTCTTCCAACGGAGCGGAAACTGGCCTCTCTCCATGCATGCGCTTAAGAGCGCCTCCAGTCGGGGCCCGAGAGCCCCTGAGGCCAGGACCCAGGCTTTACCAGGCAAGCCGTCGGGTCCTGGGGCGGTATTCTTGGCCTTGAGCCTTCCTACCGCCGCTCTCAGATCTACCTCGGTCACTTCGGGGATGTCGTCGTCGTCCTCGTGGTCCGCTTCGGGCGGAGCCATAGGCGGGGGAGTGTGCTCCCCGCGTGAAGGGAACAGAGTGCTCACCACCTCCTCCACCAGCTGAGGGCGGAGACTCTGCGTCAGTGGGGGGGCCCAGGTGCGGAGCTTGTTCCGCACCATTTTATATGGGCGCCCCCATGGATCTCTGTCCAGAGTCCCCACCATCTCCTCGCGGGCCGAGTCCTTGGCCCGCTGGACAGCCTCTTGGAGGGCGGTCTTCGCCGCTCTGTACCCCTCGTACAGCTCCGCCTCCGTGGCTGCCGCATCCGGAGGGCGGATGCGGAGCCTGCGGTGCCTGGTGTACAGGTGGCGCACCTCCACGCACGCCTTGAACTTTGACCCTACTAGCGACGTACATTTAACTTTGTTCACATAGCCACTGCTAAAATGCTCGTAGCTGAATGCATTACGCGCGGTCGCGGTGTGGTCGCACCTTAAAAGCATTTTATTAAAAGGTTATTGGAATGAATATTTTAAACTTGATACTTTTATGATTCATTGGTTTATTCATTCACGTTATTTATTACTTATTCGTTTCAGTAAAGTCGTGGTCTTTCGTTTTCCGGCTGGAGGAAATGGTCGCGTGATGCATTTTTTACCAACCCAGTGGTAAGGAATTCATCATTTTGTTATACATACAGAACTTTAATTAATGACAGGCGTTCACACACGTCAAGTTAATAAAAATAAGAGGTGCCCGTGGCCAAGAAATAACAGAAGCACTGGTCGATCCTTCAGATTAAGCTACTCTTGCCGGGATTGACCGTGGATGGGTGACCATCTTTTCATACCGAGACTCTTCCTTGTCTCGGAAAGCATGTTAAGCAGTTGGTCCCGGCTGTCATTTGTGCATCTTTGACAGTCGTTACGGGAAACAAAGTTAAAAAAATATTGCCATTCTTCTTAGCGTGTCGATGGCAATCTAAATGTACTCGGCCCAGAATTGGGCTACGTGTTTGCCATACAGTCATTAAAAAAAATTAGAAAAAAAATCTGTTGCTCCCTACATTTTGACGAGTTATGCGAACATAAATATAGCAGCTTTTTTTTTCTCGAATTTTTAAATAATTATATTCATTTTGAAACCAGTAAGGCAGAAGAAATTCGTTTCCCATTTTATGACCGAAGCATCTATTGAAGAGGAAGAGGCAAAAAACTTAGTTTTTCAATTTAGGTCATCCTACAAACGTAAGTAAGGCAAAGTATCTACTGAAATACTTTAAAAAATATATTCCAGTGAATTGAAAACCATATTTTTCTTACCTTGCAAGGGTAAAGGATATTGGTACATCCTTGGGAAAATGTACCTATTGGTATGAAATATGAAACTGAACCGTGCTATATTTTCATGAAAAATATCATCTTTCAGCGTCATCCGACACCGAGACCTTTTGCCTGAAACCTTCAGGGATTCTGGAGAAATAAATACACTTGTATGAGAGACGTCACTTAGGGTAAAGTGTCTTGGCTATTTTAGTTCACTTCTCGAAAATACGTCCCAGAAAATAGGTAAAAGTATACAGGGTGGTAGGGACATGACTTGTATGACATATGTACATCATATACATACTCGGGCGCTGCGCACGGTTGGAAAAGTTTCTAGTGTGCTCTTGTAATTTATTTCCTTAAAAATATTAATAGTACTCAAAATACCATAAACTGTGCGTAAAAGTGGAAAAGAACATTAAATAAAACTATAGCAGTGTTATCAATGACGTTCGTGAAGCGAAAAACTACAAAAGTGATTAATGCAAAAGTGGTAAACAAATGACTTGCAAAACGAATGAACCAATGTGAAACAGTGCTAAATGCTAATAAACTGTGATCAGAGAAATGTGAAGTCCCAAACCAGTGTAATAAAAGAAATATTAAGTGAACTAGAAGTGAACAAACGATTTCTCTTAAAACTCAAACTCTAAATCAAATTTCAACATAATAAGGATCCGTTTTTTATTTTTTATTTGAAAATTATTGAGAACAACGCCATCTAACGATTAAGTTGCAAACCATCAAGCCATCACTCGATACAGAATACAGTGTTACAACTGTCACAAAGCAATTACTTCGTCCACATACACCTAAAGTAGCGACATCTACTGACTAGAAAAAAGAATACCGAATCGAATAGCACTTGCCTTTTTCTAACACCTATCGTACCGAACAAGTAGCCGATAGGCTTACACACAAGACTTGGAAGCAAGGAGTTCGAGTTCGAATCTCGCACACTAGATTATTTTGGTAAAAACATGAATTTTCTGGAGAATATTACGTTCCGGCGCACGCGCACCCGCTCTGAACCAGAAGACGACAGTACAGATAGGTCTCAAAATGTAACAACGAATAGCATGCCTGACATGTCCGAGGACGAGGATGACTCACAACTCAACATATTAAAAACTACGATCGAACGACTCACATCACAACTAAACAGTGCGCATAATGAAATTGAGTCGCTATCGCTTGAGAATAGCAATTTGAAAAAACAAATCGACGAACTAGCTAAAAGAAATGAACTCCTTAAGAAAATTAATAGCCCTGCTAAAATTAATAGCCCCGCTAAACAAAGATCTACGCCTAAAAAAACCACAAACAGATGTCCAAATAATAAGGAGACCCAAACAGAAAACTTGAGTAGCGAATATGTTAACGCGTATGGTAAGACTGATAAAAGGGAGATAATACAACAACGGACTAAAACTACTCGAGTATCACCGCCAAGCAGAACCTATAGCAAGCAGACTACAACTACAGATAAACCAAAAATATGTCTATTAAGCAGCGAAACCTCAAACATATTATACACCACTACAGAGAAAACTGACCTGGGAAACTACGAGATTTGCCACTATCGCAAACCAAAATGTGGAGTGAAGCAAGTACTTGAGAATATTGACGTAAAAGTTCAAACTTTAACAAATAAGGACTTCTGTATTATTTACATCGGCGAAGAAGACTTCCGAAGAACGCAAAACTATCTGGAATTAGTAATTTTTATTAGAGAAAAATTAATTTCACTAACCCATACCAATATCATTATTTGTCTACCGACATATAAATTTAAATTTAATAATAACTGTTATATAGAACAGCAAAACTATGGAAATACCCTGTACAATAGTAGAATAGAAACTTTTAATAACCTTTTATATATGGATACACAGACATTTAATTATGCATACCCACTGGACTCTAATCTCAATCTTTCCTATGACTACGATATGTATAACCAGCGCACGGGCGCACTGAATAGTACTGGCACGAAAGTTGTGGTATCAGACCTTCAGGATCTCGTTATGACAATAAACTACTTAAGCAATGATGACTTAGAGGTAGACCATTCACCGTGTGATAAAACAGAAATATCTATGGAACCACAACCACAAACCAGCCCTAAGTTTTTTCTCTAATAAAAACACCTCAAAAAAAAGTACACAAAGACATTCAAACAAAAATATAAACATTCTATATCAAAACATACAGAGCCTAAAAAATAAACGATACCTATTAGAAGAAATCACAGATGAACATAAAATAGAAGCGCTTTGCTTTACGGAAACATGGATTACAGAATCTAAAAAAGACCTACTAAGTTTGGAAGGGTATACTGCAGCCGCCAAATACTGCCGCCATAACTATGCGGGAGGTGGTGTGTGCTTATTCTTAAGGGACGATGTTGAATTCAAAGAAAGACAAGATTTAACGGAAATGTCAATTGAATTTATATTTGAAACGTGTGCAGTAGAAATTCCTAAAATTAATCTATTATTAATAGTTATCTACTGGCCACAAAAAAATAGGGAAACCGAAATTTTCTATAGATCCTTGGAAAAACTTCTAAATAAAATCAACATAAAGGACAAACATAAACACATTATTATAGGCGGGGATTTCAACGTAAATATCCTTGAAAAAAATCGCAATTCATTTAATCTTCTTAACGCTATGACTAAACACAATTTTCGACAATTAGTAACGGAACCTACCAGGGTAACCACCTCTAGCACCACATGTATTGACCTAATATTTACAAATGCGCACGACAAATGCCATCTAGAAGTGGTGGAGCTTGGACTCTCAGACCACAGAGGAATTGAAATAACAATACCTACCCACGATCCAATAAATAATAAAAAACAAACGATAACTCTAAAAAGGATCTATAACAAACAAAACATAGAATCGTTTAAAAAAGAACTGCAAAAACTAGACTGGAGTAAAATAATAAAGGAAAACCAAAGTATAAATACCAATTATCTGTCATTTCACAACACCATACAAAATATATTAAATCAGTGCATACCAAAGAAAACCATAAAAACTAAAAAGATATCATCTAAATCATGGCTTACGTCTGGATTACGAGTAGCATGCAAGCATAAAAGGCAACTAAAAGCATTAATAACTACAACCAATAACAGTATATTGGAAAATTACTACAAGCGTTACGAAAAGTTACTTAAGAGAACTGTAGCCCACTCTAAAAAACTAAATTACATAAGGATAATGAGTAAATCTGAAAATAAAACTAAGACAATGTGGAAAATAATAAAAGAGCGTACAAATAAGGTTAACAAAAAAACAATTAATAACATGAAATTGCGTGTACACAACACTGTGACAGAAGACGCGACTACCATTGCCAACGCGTTCAATGATTATTTTGTCTCAGTAGGAAAAACGGATACCGCAAACGGGAACGCTTGTCCAACTGGCCGTCCTAGCTCCTCCCAAAGTGAAAACTCCATTTACCTGAGACCTGTAGACCCTAACGAAATTAACCTTATTATAAAAAGATTAAAAAACAAGCGGAGTTACGGGCATGACGAGCTACCGCCTATACTAATAAAAGCATGCGCTGAAGAATTAACGTTACCGCTAACTTATTTAATAAATCAGTCTTTGGATGAAGGTTCAGTCCCTGACCTGCTGAAAGTATCGATACTGAAACCAATTTACAAAAAGGGAGACCAGACTGACACTAGTAACTATAGGCCGATAGCATTGCTGCCGACCTTCTCAAAAATATTGGAGACTGTGATGTCAAAACGACTGTATTCATACTGCGAAAGATATAAAATATTCAACGATAGTCAGAATGGGTTCAGGAAAAATAGATCCACAACACTTGCAGTATTTAAGTATATCCAAGAAGCTTTAAATATAATCAGTAACAAAAATTACGCAGTAGGGATCTTACTGGATATGAGCAAAGCCTACGATAGAGTTTCATATGAAATTTTACTAAATAAATTATATGCAATAGGTGTTAGAGGTAAAGCACACAAGTGGTTCTGCTCGTACCTAGAAAATAGGGAACAATTTGTAGAGATAGAATACAGCGACCCAAGCACTGGCCAAATAACTCGCGTAAAATCTAAAAAGGCAAAAACAACTATGTCAATCCCACAAGGCAGCGTTTTGGGATGTTTATTATTTCTAGTTTATATTAATGACCTCCCTAAAGAAATTGACGCTCAAAGTATTTTATTTGCTGACGATATCTCTATAATCTTTCCTTGCACTAATAACGAAAGCCTAAACTCAAGCCTAGACGATAAGCTCTCAAAAATAATAACATGGTTGAAAGATCATAACTTAGAATTAAATTTTGACAAAACAAAACTGATGCAATATAGACCATACCAAAAACGCAAATTGGATATAAACTACTCCTACAACAACATAAAGCTGCAATGCATAAACGAGTTTAAACTATTGGGTTTGACTATAGATACCAACATAAACTGGAAAGCCCATATAGATACAGTGACAAATAAACTAGCCAGTTTTACATACGCTTTGGGGGAGCTTAAAAGAGCTACGGACTTTAAAACTGCTCTAACAGCTTATTATGCCTACGCATACTCCTGGCTAATTTATGGAATCGTGGTGTGGGGAAATGGTGTAGAAAAGGATAGACTTTTTATTCTACAAAAGAAATGTATACGAATCCTCGCCAATATAGATAACACAGAAAGCTGCAAACCATTCTTTATAAATTACGAGATCCTCACACTAACTGGTATCTACATCCTAGAAGTTAGCAAATTTGTGAGAAAACACCAGCCACTATTTCCACTCACTAAGGACATTCGCCCACAACATCGCAGTGCTAGACGCCAAAACAAAAATGAATTAGCCTTACCAAGCTCAAAATTAACTATGTTCCATTCAGGACCTTTAGCTATGTGCGTGAAAATATATAATAAGCTTCCAAATCCAATTAAAGACATAGAAAATGAAAATAAATTTAAAAACAGTCTCCAAAAACACCTTATACTAAAATCATACTACACTCTAAAGGAATTCTTTGACGATAAGTAAATTTTGACATTCAAATTCATACAATACAATTTCGACATATTATATTAAATTTGACTACGTTTTTTGTGATTATTATTATTTTGATTTAAATTTTGACTAAGTACCTGTTTTGTGATTACTATTATTTTGATTGAATTTAATTTTTTAACTTAAGTATTTTCGTGTAAGTACAGTGGTTTGCTAAATTATTGTCACAATGTAGCACTTTAAACTAGATTAAGTATATTGCTGTGCCCTAGCAGGGTTCATGTATGAAACCTACCTTTAAATGTAACAACTTATAAACTACATGAATGCAATAAATGATTATGATTATGATTATGATATGATATGACATCGATGAACAGCCTATTAACATGGGTTCAGTACATCCTGATGTCCCTTGCATTGAAATATTTCGTCGGTTATTAACACTGTTCGTATTAATAACTGAAAAAAAATGTAAGTATATGTAATAAGTAAGTTGCTTACTTAGTTATTACATATACTTACATTTTTTAACATTTTTTAGTAAGTTTATTTATTTGTATAAAAATGGGTAAAGATAGAAAGAAAAAAATTGGAAATGTGTATGTGTTTGTGCATGTGGAACATTCATTGGATGCAAGATATTAAATACAGAAATTTTCTATAAAGTTCAGCCGCGTATCGTAGCGTACAAATTGATAAGAAGAGATGGCGCTCAAACCACGACTATATGTATCAAAATTATTATTCTTATTATAGAATTATTATTCTTTTGTTTACTAACTCAATTTGGATGCAAATTGTCCTAAAACAGGTTACTGTAGGTATTTTATTTGTTAAAAAATAAATGACATGCTCATAATAAATTATTAATAGATTAAGAGGGTAAGTAAACTAAGAACCAATTACAACCTGTTTACGACACATTCGCTCATCAAAAATGAAACATTAATTTATAACCTGTCAAATTTAACACTCATTCATATTTATTCATTCTTTCAGTTTGTTCGCAACCATCTTCAAAAAACTGTTCGTTACATGCTTACTGCTTCTTACTGACTAAAACCCATCCATGTTCCTTCCGTAGCCCTTTATGTTCCGGGGTAGCGGTAACCCTTTCGGACAATCCCGCTTACCCGGCAAGGGTTCGTTACATGCTCAAATATTAATACAATTAAAACCAGAAGTAAACCTATTTACAAAATCAAGAAACATTTTGTTTAATTTATCTTAAACACAATTAAACTAGTAATACTAACAACATCAACACTAGGTTCGTATCCAGAGCTCCCAAACAACGTCGTACGTAGTAGTAGGTGTTGCATTCCTAGATAACAATTACACCTACCCACCCGCAACCAAGCACCCTCAGAAACATTACCTCTCCAGAATGTACTGCAGACAACAAAATATCAGAACAGAACGAAGGAATTGTGCAGAAGATCCACTTGGCAAAATTCATGAGACAAATAATAAGGGTATAATAATAATGAGAAAATATAAAAGAACAAAGTTTTCAATAGAATGACAAGTGTGGAGAGCAGGAAATATGATTAAAGAAAAAAATCTGTTAAGAGTTTTTAAAATCACTACTGCAAGACGAACAGCTTGGCTTGCCTAGTTTGGGACCAATGTAAAACCGTTCGTTATCTATTAGCAATAAAGTTTATTATTATTATAAAATATGTATTTCTCTGACTATATTGTATTGGATAAGTACTGCTAAGTACTAACAGCCGCACAGGTCGATCCATCAGGTTAAGTTACGCTTGCTGGGGTTGGCTGTGGATAGGTGACCATGTTTACATAACGAGACTCCTCCGTGCCTCGGAAAGCACAAGTCCCGGCTATCATTTGTGCATCTTTGACAGTCGTTACGGGTCATCAGAAGCCCGAAAATCTGACTGTTGTGGAGGTCAGATAGGCAGTCGCTCCATGTAAAATACTGGTATTCAGCTGCATCCCGTTAGACTGGAAGCCGACCCCAACGTAGTTGTGAAAAGGCTAGGCAGATGATAATGAAGTACTGCATTGATTTGTATGACACTCTTGCAATATAAGTATTTAGGTATCTATTCAGTGGACCTTCTAAACTCACCTCTTTTATGTCAAAACTAACAGTACCTACTACAAATACCTTGCGACCATTCCCCACATTCTACCGAGTCTCTCTCTATCGAGAGCTATTAGACGACGCAGAAGTCCCCGAACTATCTCTTCAACATACTATAACCAACAACAAGTCGACTGGCCCTTTAAAAATGCAATGGTTTAGCTGCAAATACTTTTTAACTGGTCAGTTTATTGCTGTTGGGCGAAATTAAATTTTAGAGAAAATAATTCTGTAAAGTTTGAGAGAGAATTTTGGAAAAGACCAAATTTCTGGGAAATCCAGACTTAGTTTATGTATAATTGGCGGTGAAAAATACGGGTGTCTAGTTTAAAAAACATTGGAATAGGAAATTAGGCAAAAACTGTACGTAGCGTACTGTAGAAATTGTACTTTTCAAAACTTTTGTGCGAGAAAATTTGTATGCTGAATTTTTAAATTATAATTTCTCACTGGCACTCAAAATTACTTTTTATTAATATTATTTTAGTTAAATATATTTTTTATTAATATTATCTTCTTTTTGGGTTAATTTGTTATATTTTAGACTTATTTATCATTTTTTTTTTAATTAATTTTATATATAGCTTTTGCCTGCGGCAACGCTCGTGTAGTGGTCGAATACTATGTAACTAACTATCTGTGTGCCAAATTTCATCTAGATCCGTTCAGCCGTTCTGATGTGATTGAGTAACTAACATCCATGCAAACTTTTGCATTTTAAATAATCAGTATAGATTAAAATAAGTCTACAATTTCCAATGCACCTTCAACCGTCGTGATAAATGCCCATACCTTCTTTGTATGAGAAAAGACCTTTGCTCTGCAGTGGAACATTAAGCTGGTATTATATCAGCGAAATAATAATAGTACAATAAATAAATATAATAATAAAATAATACAATGTTTATTACATAGACAAATAAAGACTTCTTAATAGCTTATTCATGACTAGCTTTTGCCAGCGGCTTCGCCCACTTGTATGTAGGAGAATATCCCACGGGAACCGTACATTTTTCGAGGATAAGAAGTAGCTTATATGCTATTCCCGACTTCAAGTTTCATCCAGATCCCTGAAGTAATTTTTGAGTTTATTCGTTACAAACATACATACAAATCTTTCCTGTTTATAATATTAGTATAGATTGAAATAATCTGAACTACATAATAATATAAATCCCAGAATCAATCAATTCAATTATGCCAACCTAGGAGCAATGCAGCATGGAGGCGGATGGCAATAATCGTAGAGCGTGGCAACGAGACCATTAGCTCCTGGCATATCGAGACCCTTGTAGTGAATAAGACGCAGCCGCCATAATGATTGGTTTAGACGTATGTACTATAGAGCCTAGGTAAAACCTTATGTTGAACCTAGCTGGAAAGTTAGAAAATGACTGGCAGCATTCGAAGTTTGAAAATTATACATTGGTACTGAACTGATGTGTTTTGAAAGTAAAAATACAATAGCTTCAGCTGTTTTTGCATTGTAGGACCAATCCTACAATGCAAAAACAGCTGAAGCTAACAACACAAATACATACACAGAACATTACACGAGCTCACCCCTCCAGATGTGAGCTCTTGAGTGAAGACCCCTCTTGTCTTCACATTTGGTGGGGACGCCGGGCCGATGGATTGGATAGCTTAGTGTACCTACTTGAACCATCGATATTATAGCATTGCCATCCAACGTGGCAACGCTGCCAGCCTTTTGGGCACATTTCCCACTGACATCGATGGGGATATATTTTTTGACGCCCTATGAGCTCTTCCCTTTTTTACCACTTGTGCATTAAAGATATATTTTTAGTTGTAGGTTGTATACCTATATTGTATTTTAAAAAATGATTTTTTTTAAATTAAAATCGTTAGTCTGAATAAATTAATTGTATAAAAAAGAGTAATGTGCAGGAGCTAGCCTAGTTTATAAAATGAAGGTGTTTATGTTAAAAACTAGCTCCTGTCTTGGACTTAGTCGGCAAGGACTCTAATACTTGATGAAAGTAGCCTGAGTAACTCCTTATAATATCAGCTATCTGTCAGGATAAAGGACAAGTAGTCAAAATTCTGTAAAAAGCTCAGCGTGAAAACATACATAGGTGAAGTGATCGGGAAGTGAGCTGTCAGTGGTATTAATCCTAAGTATCAACTGGAACGACCGCTCACTTCACATAATCACGGGTCTTACAGAAGTGACCAGCTAGTCAGCTTGGAGTATTTAAATGAATACAAATATTTGTGTGACCTACTATTTGTTCCGAATCAAAATACTTGGGCAAGATTTGTGTTTTTATTGTGTATCAATACCACTACACAGCAAATCTTAATGGAAAGGCTTTGTTTACTTTGTTGCAGACAAAGCTATGTGGGTCAATTGATGGTTTTCCATCCTTACAAAAAAAAAAACTAGGTACCTCAGACCAAACAGGTTAGTTTAGATTGGAAGTGAGACCAACCACGCGCGAGGTGAATTAGTCGCAGTAACTAAGCTAGGGTCATACCAAACCCCGTCCCTTAAATAAATCACTGACCCTTACGATATTTGAAAGGACAATGCTCAAAAAAAACCCAGGCTTGGCGCAAACGGAATGGATCTCATTTTTTTTGTATAAATGTGAAATGAAATATCACATAGGTGGCATCATTAAAATCGATGGCTAAATGTAAAAAAATGCTATTTGTTTAGTGGCAGGGATTATTTTTACTTAATTGTTTTTCTGTGTGAAAGTACGTAAAACCACATGACTTTCTTTTATTATTGGTACGTATTCATCGTACGCATCACTACAGCGCTCCATAAGATGTCTAAGTAAGAAGCGTGAGCGAGAGAGAGAGCGCGAAATGATCGGTAAATCCTCCCAGCTATTTATTTGAGAAAAACTTGCCAAATATGTGTATGAACAAAAATAAAAAAAAAATACACTAAAAAAAACCAAGTAAAACAATTACCATAAACATTCAAGTAGAACCATTCAATATTAAATATTATATTAAATCATGTTTAAGCAAAACCAATTTAATTCAGACCTAAAGAATCACCCAGAAAAATCCATCCAATCGCCAGAGAGTAATATAACTCTACCCAAATCCAATTCCAGGTGACATCGATAAAGATTTTGCATAAATCAGTGATTTAATCCTATAATACCGCATTTTACCTAGAGGCAAACCTAATGTTCACCAATTGAATACTCCCTATATCAATTTAGATGACTTATTTCATTACGCTCTGTGCGAGAGGATTCTCTGGGATCTGCGGGCTGCGAGCTGCGCGCATAAATTCAGAAATTGATAATAAAATTTTAGTAGAATCGCATTATGTCCAATGTTATATTCAATCGTTTGGATTTGTGGTAGGTAGGTGTTGCGTTTGTGAATGTGAATTTTCACGGGATTTAATAAAGGGTTTTGTGGGTATTGGAAGGAATTACAAATTGTGGGATTCTTCCTTGTATTTATATATATTATACGACAAGGCGACAAGGTTGGCGCAGTGGTTGAGCGACTGACTGCTGCGCAGCATGTCGCGGGTTGCTTAGGGTTCTTACAGACGAACGGCAAGTTGTGAACGGCAGAGGCTACTTCAGCCGTCGCCACCTGTCGACGACAGTCGTCAACGCGTCGGCGGCAACAGTCAATACGTCGACGGCTGCCGCCGACAGGCGACAACCGCTGCCGTCGACAGGCTGACCACGACTGCTAGTACGCGGCACTCGCGGCAAGCGTTGTCGCCTGTCGACGGCAGCCGTTGTCGCCTGTCGGCTTAAGTAGCCTCTGCCGTTCACAACTTGCCGTTCGTCTGTAAGAACCCTTAGCTTGATGCTATGTGGCGTTGTGTGAAATGTCCAAGTATATTATTATTATTTCTATTATAGTAAATATGTATGTTATCTATTATAGTATAAACAATTATTATAAGGTCTTAACCTATTTATGCACCTAAGTTATTCCTAAGTCTCAATGTTTTGTTTGTTCCTTCTCTTTAAAGCACCTATATATCTAATCTCTTCACCACTTTTGGTTGACTGGTAGAGAATGCCTTTTTTTTTAAGGCTGGGAAGTCATCCAATGACTGCTCCCGCTCTGGGTGGAGCGGAAGGGAGTGTCTTTCTTGTCTCTTACTGACTAAAACCCATCCATGTTCCTTCCGTGGCCCTTTATGTTCCGGGGTAGCGGTAACCCTTTCGGACAATCCCGCTTAGTAGAGAATGCTTAAGGCATTAAGTCCGCCTTTGTACCTTTAATGAATGCGAAAAGTTGAAATAAAGAAATAAATAAATAAACCCAGACAAACGCTTTACTCTGTCTAAATTATGATGAAATAATCATTGCTGTTCTCAAAACAGTGGAGAAAAACATATCCTAGAAACAAAAATTCAAAGACATGTTATACCTAAGTCTGAGCCATTGGCGTGGCACCCAAAACATTTCAAAGGATTCTTTACTAAAGTGAACTTTCATCTCACAACCGAGGTTTGTTTCTCCTTAATGGCGCAATCATATTTGTAGCATTTTAATGACATCCGATGCTCCAACTTGGATTAATTCTACTGCTTATATCTGGTTATAATGCCCAAGAAGTACATAATTATACCAAATTCATTTAGCATTATAAATTAATTTCCCATCTCCGAAACTAGAACATAAAACAGTGAACAACTTTTTCCTTACACGTATTAAACGGAGCAGCATCCGAAGTTTTGCGGAACTTGCCGATTAGTTCCGTGCTCAAATCCGGAACTGAAGTAAAAACGGTGTTCCGACAAGTAGCGAAGTTCCGCGGAAACTTCAGGCGGTTTCATAACGAGTTTGATGCGGTTGTGCTGCTAAACAAGGTGCCGAAGATAGATGGAGCAGCGATAATCGAACATCTGTAGTGGTTTCATGAGGTTCTCTGTGTAACTACATCGTGCATGATAGCGTCATTTTTAGGGTTACGGAACCCTAAAATTTACGCTATCATGAGTTTTCAGTCAACGGTTTAGATCCAAAGGATAAAACGGGACCCTATTACTAAGACTTGTCCCTCCATCCGTCTGTCTGTCTGTCACCAGGCTGTATTTTTCTGTTGCCGCTATAACAACAAATACTAAAAAACAAAATAATATAAGTATTTAAGGAGGCTCGCATACAACAGACATGATTTTTTGTCGTTTTTTTAGATAATGGCACGGAACCCCTCCGCGGAATTCGGCGGAATGATGTTTGAAATAATGTTTAGTATACATATTATACTAATCATAGAGGTAGCTTGAATTATTTTCCCGATACCGGTGGGCTAGTATTCTTTTGTTTTTATAAAGATATTCAAATATAATATTATAACTTATGTATTTGTGCAAAAATGAATTCAAGTGGTATGTGAGTTTGTAGTTAAGGTGTTGGAAATTTTGGAACTACTGATCCAATTTCGTAAATTGATTCATTTACCTTTCGTATTCTGTAATTACAGACACAATTGGGTATTTGAAAGGGTAGTCAATAACGTAACTTTTTATGAACTGTCAAAACGCGGCATTTGTACGTGATTTGTATGAAATATAACATTTTGACGTCACAGATTTTTAAACTCAAATGGAATACTTATAAGCATTAAATGCAATTTAACAATTATATCGTCGCATTATATTTAATTTCTGCACGGCGATGGAAGTTTTTATGATGAGCGGGCTTTTTTCCATGTGATTTCATATTTTATTTTTGACCGATTCAAATGCTCAATTAAAAGCTATTGTGTCTCGCGTAGATCTTTGGTCCGGCAGTCAATGGATTGATAGAGTAACTTCACAGTTTGATAAGCTACACTAAACTTCACGTCAAGCTCCCGTGCCTCTTAATAACATTAATAAATAACTTTTTGCCCAGTCGCTCGTCCAAGTATAATCCACTTATCGTACAAATGGAGTTACCCTAGCATGCTTACTGCGAGCAAAAAGGACACGGGAATGTTATTCTTGTTCTACACCCATCCTGATGTGATGGAAGAAAAACAAGCAGCCTAAAATAACCTACTAATTGCTTTATTCCGTAAACAGTACAAAGCTCTTTCAAGGAGTGTAATGCCAAAAATTACTTTACCTTATACATATACTGTCTACAGATCTCATAAACAAGCACTATAAACTATTTTACAGCACAAATACATCATTGTAACATTATACAGGGTGTACCATTATTCTACTTAGGTATACAGGTTGAAGCAAGGCTGCCTCAGAGACAGCGCAACTAGAACATTATGTATTCAAGATACAAAGCCTATTGTGTTCTCTGACACATGACTTCTCGACGCATCCTCTTTTGTACTTAGGCGCGTTTATTTTGTTGAAGTTGGAATTGGGATTAATTTTCTTGGAGAGGAATAGGGATGTTGCCAGGGTAAAAAAAAAGAAATTATATTTAATCCGTCAATCAGGTGATAAAAAAATATTAGACATGTATTTTTTTGCTTTATCTTATTAATAAAAAATGTCTGAGATAACACGCATTAAAGATGTTGGTCGCTACGTCACAAGTAAGTATTACAACATACTTGTGACATCATGCCACATTTTAATACAATGTACCG
The DNA here is from genome assembly GCA_951799385.1 of Hyppa rectilinea. Classification (NCBI taxonomy): domain Eukaryota; kingdom Metazoa; phylum Arthropoda; class Insecta; order Lepidoptera; family Noctuidae; genus Hyppa; species Hyppa rectilinea. The sequence continues at coordinate 13,835,912 of OX637321.1, read as the reverse complement.
AAGTATTCTTTGGATTACGTAAATTAAGAAAAAATATAATATATAATTATATTTTTAACTAGCTTACGCTTGCGGCTTCGCCCGTAAAATATGTCTACAAATTACACATAAACCTTGCCCGATCCGGGAATAGATCCCAGGACCTCATGTTTAGCAGTAGCGCTTTCGACCACTTGACTAAGGAGATATGACATTTCGTAGATTTATGACTTTTCGTTAGCTTCCAACTTTTCAGTCTAAATGGTGGTGAAAAATCACAGCAGAAGAAGCTGAATACCGATAATTATTCCGTTTTTATCTGTTTTTAATCTATACTCGAATATTATAAAGAGGAAAGATTTGTTTGTAAGTATGTTTGTTACGGATCTGGATGAAACTTGGCGCAAAGATAGATTATAGTCTGGAATAGTATATAAGCTAATTTTTATCGCGGAAAAATGTACGGTTCCCGTGGGATGATTTCCTACATACACGCGGGCGAAAACGCTGATAAAAACTAGTAAATTGATAAAATACTCTTCATTTGTAATGTCTTTGGTATTTCGCACCTGGCGAATGAGAGCTTCAACCGAACAAAGTGTAACATTTTGAACGACACGATACTTTTGTTATGTAAGAAGAGTTCCGTCAAAGGAACTTCATTCCACCCAGTTGCCCCACGACACCTTCCCAACTTTTATTTGTATCGATTCGTATGAAATAATTTCTGCCTATATGTTGTTCTATAACAGGGTAAAGGGCTTTCTATGAAAAATCAAAACGCCAACTATATTGGGGTCTAACCGCAACTAACCGCATGCAGCTGAAAATCAGTATTTTACATGGAGCTATTCTATCTATCTGACCTACACGACACAATAACACGGTACTACGATATCCCTTGTTCAGACATTGTCTTTTTCTAGGCACGGAGTAGTCTCCGTATGTAAACATGGTCACCCATCCTCGGACCAACCGTGGCAAGCGTTGCTTAACCTCGCAATTCAAAAACAAAAAAAAAGAATGACTACTCCAAAAATGTCGACTATTTCAATTAATAACATATCAGTGTAAAGTCCCCTCCAGACGATGTCTCTCGGAAAACACGCAACGTTTAAATGCAGAAATTCCTGACTACCTTCGTGGAATATTCGCGTGGCGATGCATGAAGTCTCGTGTTGGACAAGCGGCGTCGGAATGCTAGACAGGGTTCAATTTAATTGAACAGTAGCCACTGGACACTCGAAACTGTGTAGTATTCTGAAATTGGACTCGTGGAAGTGGACTCTCTAGTATTAAGCTGTTGGGTTCGTTTAGGTTTTATTTTTTATTTTGAAAAGAAAAAAGAATTGTGCGGATGTAAACTTTATTTAAAAGTGTATTTTTTTATGTTTACTAAATTCTGAATTGGTTTCCTTCCATCAATATACCTATTTTTTTTGTCTGTATCTATCATTAAGTTTTGAGCTAACTGTAACTAATTATTTAATTATGGGCCGATTTGTCAATCGCCTTTTATCTGAAGAACTAAAATGGCGGTTTAACATAATTATTTTCTGCGCAAAAGCTGTCAAACTGACATATTTATTCTTCCAATAAAACTTGATGATTGAAAAATCAGCCCTTAGTAAGTAAAACTTGTTTTAAATGCGTTTCACAAATCTACCATAAAGAAAAAAATGGGACCAATATTTAATACTGTATCATTATTTTCCTGATAGTGTTTTTTTACAAGATAAATACCCGTCAACTTATCTAGTGTATGGGCACGTGTGACATGCCCTTATTTAATACCCTACCAATCCAGAATTATTTTATTTGTTTATTGCAGTTACATGCTAGGCTTACAACTAGTGAGTACATGACCCTGTTAGGGCGCAGCGAGATACCTTAAAACGAATAATATATAATCTATTTCGATTATCACGATACGAACACAATTAAAAATATTACAATATTAATACATTATCTGTACTAATATTATAAGGCTGAAGAGTATGTTTCTCTGAAATTAAGTACTGGTCCGATTTGAAAAAAAAAAATTGTGTTGGATAGACCATTTATCGAGGAAGGCTATAGGCTAAGTAACATCACGCTACGACTAAAAGGAGTCCAGCAGCGGGTGAAAGCGCGCGGGAGCAGCTATTATGATATAATGAACAAATATATATTTTGTTTTAACTCTACTTATATCTATTATCTTGATATTTACGTAACGTTAAATAATTAAACAGCAAGCTTCACACAGGGAACTGCCTATTGATATATCACCCATTCTTTCCTCCAACCTCTTAGTTCCTCATTGTTCTGATTCTCTGAACTTAAGCCCTGACACGAATCACTGACGGCTGTAATTAATTTCACCCCTTTGACATGCCTATTGTCAGAATTCAAATCATGTTCGACCTTCCGTGTCAAAATCAAAGGAAGCGACTTTCTGAAGCCGTTTAGTATTGAATGGTGGGTTGAGTGTCTTTGAATATTTGTTAATGATAAGGTTACAATCAAGTGCAAATGCCTTTGATGGTAGAACTGAAAAAAACTAATGAGTTCTAAAAAAAAAACTCTACAAAATGTAAGATATTTTTTTTTCCGAAGTTATGGTCTTTCGTTTTGTATTTTCGTTTTTTGCCACGGACTACGTACAGTTCAATTGATAACCTCCTCCTTTTTAAGTTTAAAAACTGTTTTGTTGAAGAATAAAAGTTGGATATAGGTATCTGTCTTGACACTGTTGTCACTTTAAGACCAACTAGGATTGGACGACGACAAAGTTAAACTCAGAAACGTAAGTATTCTAGTTACAAATGAAAATTGTAGCTTTTTTGCGAAATATTGGAAAACATAAAGTAGTAATTAGCAAAAGGAGTATGCAAGGAGCGTAGCAGCGGGCCTAGACAAGTGTCAATCGCTCCGTGTCGATTCGATTTCGAAAATTGTTGATCGAACAATTCGTTATCTCAGCGATTCGGATTGTCAAGAAAGCCACTTGTCAACCCATTTGTATGGGTATTGATCGAGTTTTGTTACACAATTTGACATTGTCTAGCACTTAGCGATCGAAAATGATTGATCACGTGACATTTCGAAAGCTTATGCCAATGCCATACATTTCGGATTTATCTAATTTCGCTATCGTTAATGAAAATGTGACTTTGCCTAGGCCCCCAGGTGGCGTGCTATAGCTTCTGCCTACCCCATTTTTTTTTATTTTTAAGGCTGGTAAATCATCCAATGACTGCTCCCGCTCTGGGTGGAGCGGAAGGGAGTGTCAGACTCTTACTGACTAAAACCCATCCATGTTCCTTCCTTTATGTTCCGGGGTAGCGGTAACCATTTCGGACAATCCCGCTTACCCGGCAGGCTTGCCTACCCCCATGACAAGAACTAGTATAATCTAAGAATAACAAACGCTTTATGACCACTGAAATGGCGGTCAATAACTGTGATTTGAATGTCTATTTTATATTACCATCGTTAACCATAATAATCTATTTAATTGCTTTTGCTACGTCGTAAAATATCAGATAAAGACAGACAGACAAGACTGTTAGCACCTTTTTGGGCGTAAAATATCAAGCGGACTTAATAGTTACATTAGCTTTTATGGAACTGTTTTATTCTTTTTTTGTTCATACGATACATCGAGGGGAAAGCACCGGGGTATTTCACGAAAAACAACATTTCTAACGTTTTTTGCAATTTGCAGGTTAGTGTCGTTTAAGGAACAACATGGATGGGTTTCAGTCAGTAAGAGTCTGACACTCCATTCCGCTCCACCCAGAGCGGGAAGAGTCATTTGTTGATTTCCCACACTCAAAGAAAAAATGTCAGGTTGTATGTTGATCAAAATATGATTATTTTGTCGCCATATTTTAATTGGTTAATATAATTGTAAAGACGCCTGCCAATCTAGCTATCCCTGTTAATTTTTTCCAATTGAAAATAAACCTTATGCTTTTGTAAAAAAGTTGAAAAACTGTCGAAGAAATATGACAGATTGGGGTAACTTGATGTGTTGACCTCTACATGATATATATATATTTTGGTTTTAGGTTGTATAATGTATATTACTATTTCATCATTCAACAGGCGGTGAGAGCCTAGTGATGTGACCGCGGACTGCCAAGTCACAGGTCTCGAGTTCGAACCCAAGGCACGCACCTCTGAATTTACGGATTATGTGCGTATTTTATAAATATCACTTGCTTAATCGGTGAAAAAAAACTTCCTGAGGAAACCAGCATGTCTGAGAGATATTTCACAACAGAATGTGAAGCTAAGTCAGAGGCCCATGGGCAGCATAAAAACTCTGACACCAGGTTAGTCCCTAACCACATGAAAAGAAGAAGATAATTTAATATTTGTGTATAAGACATGTGTGGTAAGAACATGATATCGAGGATTCTAAGGTAGGTAGTAGTGGGAATAACATTTAATTTTAACATTTCAGGCAAGTATTATTCAAATTTCACGAGAGTTTTCAGTCGCTGTCACAGATGGACTAAATTGTCAACGTTTTACTCAACGGCCTTATTATATTGTGTTCCCGTGAAAAGTAATGACAATTGTTTCTCCAGGCTATTTTATTTCTGATCAGTGACCTTTTGGAGGTATTAAAAGGTTAAACATTCCACTTTGGAAAAAATCCGTTATTTGGATGTAAACGTCAGAAATATACAGGGTGTCGCGAAAGGCAATTTAATATTTTTTTGTTTAAGACTTTGCCTATAACCCGATTCCGGCCGGTCTTGACGTCAACTTTTAGGACATTCTGTATATAGCAGTTAACTTTATACACAGCTTCTTTTAATAAAATATCAAAAACTTCAAGAAAACCGACAACGTAAATTAAACTATTACTAATGGACTAAAGGTTCTAAATCCAGTGAACGTTCATTTCTATACAGAAGTCTTCTCATATACCTACTTGGATAGCTTTGAGCGTAGAATACTACACAATTAATGACATAAATTCACACACATCAATATTCTAGGCAGCATATCATGATCAGCGCCATCTAGAGTTCAGAGTATTACACGATAAATTTTAGACTTATACTAATTTAGGCGTAGGTTTAACGGTTTAAGAGGAGCTCGTGGCTAAGTACTAACAACCGCACAGGTCGATCTATCAGGTTAAGCCACGCTTGCCGGGGTTGGCCGTGGATGGGTAACCATCTTTACATACCGAAACTCGACCTCCGTGGCTCGGAAAGCACGTTAAGCCGTTCGTCCCAGCTGTCATTTGTGCATCTTTGACAGTCGTTACGGGTCGTCAGAAGCCGGAAAATCTGACAGCCAGTTGCCTCATGTAAAGTACAGGTATTTAGCTGCATCCGGTTAGACTGGAAGCCGACCCAACATAGTTTGGAAAAGGCTAGGCAGATGATGAGTCAAAGTCAAAGTCAAAGTCAAAATGTTTATTGCGAACCAAGTGTACAATTTTGGTGTTATGAATCGTTGTAGGTACTTATGACTTAGCGGCCTTTTCCAAGCATTGCAATTTTCATTCGCCTGCCCTTATCTTCTTAAATTAGCATGCATTAAACATTATTATTAATTAATTATTTTCTTTTATATTTGTGCAATTAAATTGAGAAATTATAGTTATGTCGAAATTGAATGTCAATAATAATAATGAATTAAATAATAATTAAATAATAACAATAATAACAATTATTCAGCAAATTAATGTCATCCATTTAAGGTAATAAAATTATATAATTAATATAAACCAGGATATGAGTTTAACACAATTTCGAGGACATTAGTCATCAATTAGAATCTATGATAAGTCAGTCATCGATATAAATCACTGCATTTAAACTGAATAAAATTATTTATACAACAATTTAAGCTCCACAAACGGACTAAATAGGACTATCACGCTAGGTTATATGGTCCTAATGAAGTTCTATTGGTTAATTTGGTGCTGAATGGACTGTAAAACGAGATAGATTCGTATTATAGCGTACTATATGGCGTACTGAATGGGCGTTTTATTTTATAGTTTCGGATTATACTGTTTAATATAACTACAGAAGTATTCTAAAGTTTAAAATTATTTCAAAAGCTAGAAAATAATCGCTAAATACAGTGCAACCTTAATATAACGTACCTCAATATAACGATTTCCTCGATTTAACAAATTCTTCGTAATCCCCTTGAATTGTCTATAAGAGTCAATGTAAAATATACCTTTACATTGCGAACATTTTTCCGAATAACCTCTTTATAACGAATTTTCAACTATCAAGAAAAAGTGTAAATACCTCTAATTAACGCATTTTGTCAACCCAAAACCTTTATGTAACGTTCCCACCAATGTATGACCCTTAATCCCATAGTATGTGATTTATGTCGCGACAGGTTTCGACACGCTGTTCTCCGTAAAACTATGTTTTTACCTCTTTATAACAAAGTTTAGACCAACGTAACCTCAACATAACAAACCTCAGTTTAACGAATTACTTGATATAACGAATATTTACTTGTTCCCTTCCGATTTGTTATATCGAGGTTGCACTGTAATAATTGTTACCGTAGAATAGGTATAATATAATATATTATAATACCTGGGTAAGTAAAAAGAAATTATGTTTAGTCTGTCAATCAGATTATTAAATAGTATTAGTTAATAAAAAAATACTAAGATATAAAGCGTTATTATAAACTTACTTGTGACTGTGCTTTTGTCGTAACGACGTCACAAGTAATCTATATACGAGTGACGTTATCCCACATTATAATTCAATGTACCTATCGACGTAAAAAAGAAAAAATAAGGTTCCAATTTTTTTTTAATGATCTAGCTGTCAAACAAAACAAATGTATAGTCATCATCCCTATAGTCGTAATATTCGTAATCAATAAAATAATTTTTAGTCAATTGCTTCCAATATTAATTCCAAAGAAAATTATCATCGACACGGAACAAAAAGTAATCAACTTAACACTTAACTACAAAAGTCGTTATATATTTAAAACAATATACCTACCGATACGAGAGAGAAATAATAAAGGGGATTGGGCGAAGTTTTAACAGCGCTACCCGGGCATCCGTTATCTGTGCGAACTCGGACCCGGGATGCCGAAAAAACGATTTAAATGGCGTTTTATGACCGGATTTTGTAACAATTGAAAATATGTATTTCAAATGGTTGTGTCGACTTTTTTGTATAGCAATGTGTTTTTGTATGTAGCCATTTTCTTTATATTTTGTGGTAATGTTAGAGATAATAGACATATTTAATGTCACGCTTTGTTTACCGACGGGTTGGGCAGAGGTGTAGCAATAATACACCTACATTTCGCCAGTTATGTTTAAGTCCCATGCAATAGGGGGCGAGCCTATTGCCATCAACCGAACACTAATCCGGACTCCAAACTGCTACCGAGAAATTCTTGTTAGAAAAATCGAATGACAATTTGCCTGACCTCGAAATCGACCCAGGGCCTCAGGCTCAGCTATAGCGGTTGCTACCACTAGATCAACGAGGTACTCCATCCGTCCGTCTGGCAGTCAATTGGAGGAGCTGTAAGCTTTTTTTTACCTTAGGTACTTAGTGAACAATTGTTACTACTTAACTTATGACGGATTAAAGTACTCTAAGATTTTGACTAAAATCTACCGCTTACACAAATCGTACACGGTTAAATTTAAGTCGTTTTAAACCTCTTAAGGGGTAATTATAACGAGCAACTTTTACTATGGGACCTAATCTTAAATCGCGACAAAAAATCAGCTGTCCAGTACATTTATGTTCGCCTAACTCGTCAAAATGTACCGAATAGCTGATTTTTTCCGCGATTTTCACAAATATATGGATACCTACAGCATCCATAATGTTTGTGGTCGCAAAACTCAAAAAATTGACAATGGATTGATTTGTAATTTTGTCAGGTCGTTACATTTTTACCCAAGAGTGTTAATACATACTTTGTATCCCAAAGTTTCAACTAGAACGGTACGTAGGTAGATAGATGTGCCGTAGGTAAGCGTGGGAAGCCGGACCGGGTAAAGCTAGTAAGTATTATATAATTTATCTAAGTATAGCCTTTTCAAGCCGGCAGTGGTCACTTGTTTTGGTAACGACTTTTGTTCCCCTAGGACATATCAAAGCTTGAACATACATTTAGTGGAATGGGGTTGGACAAGGCTATGAAGATGAGGCAGGACTAGATGACAGGGTTAATACAACATTTGATGGAATTCTTGAGTATTTGCTAAGAGAATTTCTTTCAATTTAAACATAATGACAATGTAATTTCAAAACAAAATATCAAACCTATTGTTCACTAAAGTAAAATACGCGATTTATTATAAGGGGAGCACACAATCTATAAAAGCAGCATCAGACAGCCACCTAAAACAATACAAGCACGCTACAAAAGCTATTGTATCGACGACAACGCTAAAATAAAGGCGAATAAATTTCGCCCTGTTCCTCCAAAACTCGTTTAGGGAGCAAGTAAATTAATTTTATTATTAATTTCGGTCCATTTACTCAGCTTAAGGACATTACTTTGGGCTGTTATGAAAGTCAAATTGATAATCTCTCACCGGCTCGAGACGCGCGAGGTCGCCCTAATAGTCTGGAAAGGTCGTTACTTTTTATAGAATTACTGATGTGTAAATTTAAAATGGCGGATGACGGGGATAAGAGAGCGTGTGTGAAGATCGTAAATGTTGATGGTGATCGGGAATCTTTGCCGTTGAAAGGGTGGTATGGTGATTATTATGGGATTGTCATTTCGGAGAGGTTATTATTATTGGGTGTCATTTGGTGCCATGGATAAGGATGCCAAGGACACAATAAATGCAAGGAATCTTTTTAAAATTATGAAAGTTCAAAAGATTAATTGAATAAATCGTGTGGTTTTTTCAATTAATGAAAATTGTAGCCGCCATCAGCACATATTATTTGAAAATGCAATGCAGGCACTGAATAAATATATTTTATCTATATAACTATCAAATGGTTTCAAATCATTTCATAGAGGGTTGATTTAACTTTTCCATCGTTATCGTAGATAAAATGTTAGTTTATCTAAGTCTGCTGGTCGCATTTCGTGACGAAATCATAATCATGACAGCTAGACACAAAATGGTGGCCTTTAATATCGATCAATCTGCCTAACATTTTCCCAACTATGTTGGGATCGGCTTCCAGTGTAACCGGATGCAGCCAGTATTCTACATGGAGCGACTGCCAATTTGACCTCCACAACCCAGTAACTGGCTTCTGACGACCCAAACATGCAAAAATGACAGCCGGGACCAACGGCTTAACGTGCTTTCCGAGGCATGAAGGATTCTCGATATGTAATGATGGTCACCCATCCACGGGCCAACCCCGGCAAGCGTAGCTTAACCTGATTTATCGATCCGTGCGGCTGTTATTACTTAGCCACGATTTCTTCAATATACTACGTTTATTAGTTCATAATCCTGTTAAGAAGATCAAAGCAGATTAAAAAATACATGCAGAACTTTTAGAGCCCGAAGTGAACTCTAAATAGGATTGAACAAGATCAAAGATGTGAAGGCAGAGATCGGTAAGTAAAGGCATTTTAAATCCAATTCGAAGAATACGTAGAAATACTAGTAGATATATATTTAGTGAAAGGATAATATTATAATGTGTTATAAGATTTTGCCTTGAGCAGGAAAATTCAAAGTAATATTATTTATTTATTTATTTAATTTATTTATTAGGGACAAAAAACAGTTACATGCCACAAAATACAGGAAAAAATGCGAAATGCGATAGGAAATTTTTTTGTTACCTTTTCACCCGATCATTTTGAAACTTTGAATATACCTACTTGGATAGCTTTGAGCGTAGAGTACAGAGGCCAGCACATCAAGTTACCCCAATCTGTCAAATTTCTTTGATAGTTTTTCAACTTTATTACAAGAGCATAAGGTTTATTTTCTATTGGGAAAATTTGACAGTTAGGGATAGCTTGATGTGCTGGCGTATGTACAGAGGCCAGCACATCAAGTTACCACAATCTGTCAAATTTCTTTGATAGTATTTCAACTTTATTGCAAAGATATAAGGTTCATTTTTAATTGAGAAAATTTGACAGTTAGGGATAGCTTGATGTGCTGGCGTCTGTACAAACAATCAATGACAGAAATTCAGACACAGCAACATTGTAGGCAGCAAATACAACGTGTCGCTACAAGGTGGCATTAATTTAACACACGAGTGGGGAATCATATAAATGTTGATAGGTTAAAATAAAACGCAAACTGTTTTTTTTTCTCCATCAAACTAAATTATAAAATCAATTCGCCTACTTTTTGTAGTTTTTTCATCCTCATATTATTGCTTAATCCTAAATCCGTGATTATGATCCGTGACCTCGGCAAATGACCGCTGCGCGATAGTTCTTGAAGGTTTACAGGTTGCTCTAACATTTTTTTCATTTTTTTTTTCTAAAATTTTAAATAAATACGTAAATCGACGTATAACAACGTTTAATGAAAATAGAATGTCTTCATGAAACGAAAATATGAAAACGTATATTTGTGTTAAAATAATGCCACCGTTGTAGCGCCACGTGGTCCAGGAGTATGCAGAGTAGAGGCAAGCTCCAGCGAAAGAGCCAAAATGGTCTCCGACACACAAAACCTTATAGTCTTTTTCAACAAGTCAAAATCACTTTGTAAAGTCCTACTCACTAGCTAACGATCAAAAGAAAGACTGAAGCTGTGGCTAGACAGTTCTTCTTTACCTAAGCTATTCGTTTCCCCGACTGTCGATCTCCTATTTGGTCATAGGTTGGTTTGGCTATCCTGGAAGTCTTTAAACAGACTCCGTACTCAGATTGGTCGAAGCAAGGAAAAGCTGTTCAGGTGGAGATTTACAGATATTCCACCTTGGGAGTGTAAATGTCTTGCTGTTCCAGAAAAGATGGCACATTTCACATCGTGTCCTGCGTGACCTGTCATCTGCACGTTACAGGAACTGATGGCCACTAGTGATGGCGCCAAAAACGAACCCCGAATTCTGGATCAAATCCATTTTGATTGCCATCGACCCGCTAAGAAGAAGAAGATCCATGATATCAGACAATTTATTTAGGGTCGGCGCAACATGTCTTCCATACTTCTCTATTAGTTTTCATCTCGGTAGTTATTCCCTTTCTAGCCATATCTTCTTTCACACAATCCATCCAACCGATCGCTTAGAAAAATCCGACGACAATTTAATTCTAAAATTCCCAAATCCCTTAGAAAACCTTAATAGCAACAGTTATTAACATCAAAAGGCACCATAAACGGGCCGTTCGTAAACTTTGATGTTCAATGTTCATCATTCAAATAAAATACCTACAGGTAGCCCGGAGTTTTGTATTGAACTAAGTTTCCGCGCTTAAACGTTGCGAACGAACAAACTTTCCCTATTTATTATATTAATGTTGATGATATAAATTGATGGGCATAATAGCTTTTACTGGTAAAGGAAAATGGGGAATTTTAATCTGAGAGTTTTCCTTCAGAATGTTTGTGAAAAAAATATTAGCTTGACATTTAACGTAATTTGTTTAAAGACAGAGGTCGCTTAATTGGAAAGAGCTTTGCCGTGTATTGAGTGGAAAATTTGATAAGAAAATGGATCGTTTTATTTGTTTTCTTTACATAACAACTCTACACAGAGAGGAGCTCGTGGCTAAGTAATAATTATAACAGCCATAGGTCGATCCATCGCGTTTAGCTACGCTTGTCGGGGTTGGTCCGTGGATGGGTTACCATCTTAACATACCGTGCCTCAGAAAGCACGTTAAGCACTTGCTCAGGTGGGGAATCATCGAAAACTCCACCTTGGAGTCTAAATGTGGTGCTGTTCCACAAACGATGGGACATTTAATATCGTGTCCTGTGTGTCCTGTCGTATGCGCGTTACAGGAACTGATGGATGCTAGTGATAGCGCCAAACAAGTAGCTGAATTTTGGGCCGAGTAGATTTAGATTGCCATCGACACGCTAAGAAGAAGAAGCACGTTACCCAGAGAGAAACCCTGTGTCCCAGCAGTGAGAAAATTATAAGTTCGTATCCGTTAGTAGTCCGTTAGTATCCGTCGATTTGCAATCGCAAAAGACCTTCTTTGTTGAGTAAGTAGAGTATCATAATGAGTTCAAAATATCATGTTCCCACACTGTCGCTCAAATGTCACTAAAGGATTTGTCTTGATAATTTACATGTAAATAAATGTATATTGGTACGTAATAAATGTATATACGTGTTAATTTAAATGTATATCAATTAATTTATTCATAACATTATGATGAAGATGCTTTACTGTAAATTACTGCTTCGCTAGGGATTGGGGTGTAATTTGATTGTAATGCTTCGAAGTGGCAGAGCTTTTGTTGAATATGAAGCTTTTATAACAAGCCAGCTTTTATAGGTACCTAGTTTTAATTTATCATAATCAAAATAATGCGCTAATGAAAACAATAGTTTTCAATAATTAAGACGGCTCTACAATATACTACCACCCTATTTTCATCCCACTATAGGGCAAATTCCAGAGAGAAGCTTGTGGCTAAGTACTAACAACCGCACAGGTCGATCCATCAGGTTAAACCACTCTTGCCAGGGTTGTTAGTGGATGGGTGACCGAAGAACCTAAAGTACAATTTTAATAAGGTGCCTTTTTTCGCCTGGGTTATTGTTGGTGTCTGGTGTTTTGATTCTGATTTAATACAAAAATCTCAAAAAATTGATTTAAGTAAGATAACGAAATATTAATTTATGATCACACTTACGATCTTATTCATGAATACCTGTTCGTTATAACATTAGACAAATAACGGTTATCACTCTTTCGTTATTTCTATATAGACGTATATTAAACTCCGTTATTTCACGTTACATACGAAGCAATGTTATCTATTAACCATTTACATTAAAAAAATAACTGTAAAGTGCAGTTATGACAACAATTTTAAACAATGACGGTCATTATTTAGCCGTTCTTTTTCTAATGTTATATAAACGGAGTATAGATCATTTCTAATTTACGAATCTGGTGCAAATCTGACTCCGGGTTGCTACTGATAAACTCTTGATAGAAAAAACCCACTTAGCCCGACCTGGGGCTCAAGTCTGCTATTACAATAGTGTCAGAATGGTCGATCATTGATTTCAAAATTGTTGATTTTGACAAGTTTCGTAATCTACTAATATAGTGGCGTCATTATGACTTTCCAATGGTCAACCACTGACACACCATTGAAAGAAATGTCTTAAATTGGTAATCTCGTACGTAATGACAGTTGAATGCCAGACTTAAGCGGTAATCTGCTAAAATTTTGACAGTTCCTTTGATCATTGAACTACCATTCCAACGTCATTGTGCAGTCATAGCTTTTAAATACGTGCAATACTGTGCGTCCAAAAAGTTTTTGCATTTAAATCGTGTTTGTGGAGTAATACTGCATCCAAGATGCATTCAGTGCGATCTAACATCTTGGAACTAGCTAACGCAGTGGATGCTAGAGAAAGAAGATGCAGGGAATCCAAACAACGTCGATTGGCCCGTCGGTTAACAAGTTACTAGTATTGTGTTTGTGGAATATAATATAATGATTGGAAAAGGACTCAGTAAGGAAGTTAATTGAAGTAGTCATTACCATTATGGCCAGACGAAAAGTGAAACGATAGCGTATCGGCAGAAATGAAGGTGAGAAAACTGAATTTGTCAATGATTTATTATTCTATAGCTATAAACACGAAATAAGTTGATTAATCATAATTTTTTTATTGTAGACTAGCTTCTGCCCGCGGCTTCGCTCGCGTGGAGGTCGGAAATTATCCCACAGGAATGTTCTACCGGGATAAAAAATATCCTATGTGTTAATCCAGGATATAAACCATCTCTGTGTCAAATTTCATCCAAATCTATACAGTAGTTTTTACGTGAAAGAGTAACAAACATCCATACATCCATACTTACAAACTTTCGCCTTTATAATAGTAGTAGGATTCTAATAGCACTTGCATTTTATGCATTAGGGTCCTACCAAAATTTTATTGGACAGAGTTCCATCCATAATGTTTCACAAATCAAGAACAATTAATGAAGTTAGAGGCATTAAATAAAATATATAGCCATTTACTATATTTTAATGTAATGTAATCATCATTCATTTAACATCAATAAAAACAGATAAAACGTCAGTAAGCAGTAATGTCACATTTGACTTTGACAGCTAAACAGATAAAATATTGAGTTGTATAGTTTCACATATTTTATCCGCGTTGCACATCAATTTAATGTTTTTTTTGCTATTGACGAACTTCTTACTACTTCAGATTACTTATAACACTAATAGATAATATGTAAAAATATATATAAATGAAAGCTGAAATGAATAAATGTTCAAATTTCATAGTAGTTTTTAGGAAATCATTTCTACCAACGGTTTTTATAATAATGGCAATACGACAATGTCATTATGACACAATTCTATAACGAGACCATTGACCGATCAATGATCGACCATTATAAATTTGCAGATTACGAACTTTTAGCAAAATGACAATGGGATCGTGTTGGAATGACGAATTTATTAAAAATAGCAGACTTGGGGCCCTGGGCATCGAACCCAGGACTTCATGCTCAGCAGTAGCGCTTGAGACGACCAGATCAATGAGGCAGTCGAATTATCAAAATGAAAACAAATAAAAGAAGAATTTAAAAAAAACCTATTGCCATCCCTGTTTCTCTATTTCATCAGTGTTCAGCCCTCCTAATGTCAGATGATGCTACTCGCAGACAAGAGACTGCTCATCCACTTGACATAATCCCATTTTCACCTTTCAAAACACAGAGGGTGCCCTATTTACTGCCAGAAGCGAAACTGACGTATATTTAAACGATTTCTAAGTATAATAATTATCATTACTTACTATTTATTTTATAACAATTTATAAAACTTAAAATATTTTTTTTATAAAATAATTTATAAATAATATTTATTTTTATTTATTATTCGTTGAACCAATAGTATCTTCATAATATTAAGTTATAACAAATGAAATTGAACATTGATATTCGAGCTGAGAATGGTGTCAACAAACTTTGTTGTCAAGGCGAAAAGAATAATGTTATTTTGTAGACAAATGTAGATAGGACAAAGACTTTGCCTCCTTTTTATTATTAAAGAACGAATTATTCAACTTTTGCAGTAACAAATAAAAGGTTTAAATTAAAATCAACAACACAAGAAGAATAAAAAATAATAATTACCTAAATGGCGTCATTTCCACTAAAATAACAAAAATTCTTGAATAGGTTCTTAAACTATTTGGTAAGGGTGCTACAAACAGATCTTGTAAATAAAATATAGCTTTTACAATAGAATAGACAGGTGACCTTACCTTATAATCTCATAATCTGGGTTGATCACGTCCCAGAAACAATACTTGATTACATTTTCATTTACTGTGCAACATCAATGCTTTATACCAATCGTATTGTGTATACTCGAGTTTTAATAGTCTCACATCAAAATAAAGATAGTAAAGAGCAGTTTAATAGAATACCGTGGTCGCACATCTTTACCAATTGCCACTGAACTGTCAACACAGAGAAATCCACAATCAAATCTATTTAACACTGAACACTAGAAATACAGTCATTGCTACGTCATCCAACAGACCTTCAATTGTTTTTATTTTAATTCTAATTCGAATTCTAGAACGCAATTCAAGTTTTACTAAAAAAATATTTTAGTTGCTGTTCTCAAATCTGGGAGAGACGGCCATTTTGCTTGGCTTAGTACGCATGCGTCGAATCGGGAGCTAACGCATGCGTGCAGGGATGAAATGAAATATTAAAAATGGCATTGTTTTTGGTTACACGTGTATGAAAGATTAAATGCACAACTCGCTGTGTGTATACAAGACGGATCTTTTGAGGGAGGTAAAGAAAGGCTATATGAAAGGGTTCATTAGAGTAATGAGAGACATTAACTTGTATGTTATTATGGCCGTTTACTGGACACACAACTGAAATTGTGTTACTAGGTTTCGCTCGCATCCTTTACTAAATATAGTTACGTTATTGTACCTTTAGTTTAAGTGCTTGCTATTATTAATGCAGTTTTCATTAGAGTGAGTATACAAACAGATAATTAATGAGTATTGATTGAAATATCAACTTACTAAGTAGGTTGCATCGCGGAGAATAGCAGTGGACCACTTTTCAACTTAAATACTAAGGGTTTAAGAGTGAAACATAGTCAATCGTAAATTTCCGCGGTTGTATATTGAAAGTTAAAACTAGGAAATGTAGTAATTAATTGAAATGGACGGCCAACCCCGGCAAGGGTGGCTTAACCTGATGGATCGACCTGTGCGGTTGTTAGTACTTAGCCACTAGCTCCTCTCTGAAATTAGCCTTACAGTGGAATCAAAATAGGGTGGTAGTATAAAAATTTAAACTATTGTTTTCATTAGCGCGTAATTTTGATCATGATAAATAAAGTAAAGGTACCTATAAAAGCTGACTTGCTATAAAAGCTCCATATTATTCAACAAAAGCTCTGCCACTTCGAAGCATTACAATCAAATTACACTCACGCGTGTTCCCTAGCGAAGCAGTAATTAACAATAAAGCATCTTCATCATAATGTTATGAATAAATTAATTGATATACATTTAAATTAACACGTATATACATTTCTTACGTACCTATATAAATTTATTTACATGTAAATTATCAAGAAAAATCCATTAGTGACAATTGAGCGACAGTGTGGGAACATAATATTTTGATCTCATTATGATACTGAGTGGGTAATACGATACCCCTAAGACTGATTGACAAATTTTCAGACTTCCGATGACCCGTAACTACTGTCAAAGATGCACAAATGACAGCCGGGACCAACGGCGTAACGTGCTTTCCGAGGCACGAAGGAGCCTTGGTATGTAAAGATGGTCACAGATCCACGAACCCACTCCAGCAAGCGTAGCTTAAACTTATGGATCGACCCGTGCAGCTGTTGTTACTTAGCCACGAGCTCCTGGCATACTTAATACTATTCCTTTTTAACTTATCACAACAAACGAGTACTCATGATTATAAACAACCTTCACTTTAGTACCAACTACGAAATAACAAAAATAAAAAAACATCTGTTTCATACATTTTCATCGATTGAATATTGCATTTTTGTATGAAAGAGTCAATTTTTTTCTTAATACGTCACAGTTGGTCATATAGTGAAAGTTGCTCATATTCATCAATCACCTACAAAAAATACTATGTATAAGAAGTGCCGAACCAGACTTAACAAAATAGGTAACATAATTTATACGTTTATAAACTATTTTCCCATTTCTCCACCCACTAAATTAAACTGGTCACTTTCCAACCAGAAATTCCTAATATTTTTAGAGTACCCCATATAACCCTCTCAGAGCTGCAAAAACAGGGTCACAAAGATGTGAAACCGCAACTGTTCGGGGCCTTTGAGACCCCCAACGAGGGTTGATGAGTGTTTAACAAACGAAATACGCACTGCATGAATAATTATGTACGCTCAAACGAGTTGGTAGACGAGGGGTTAATGATATACTTAGCTTATGTTACGGTGAGTGCAACTGAAGGCCTAGACCAAGTCGAATTTTCATTCAATATAACGAAATTAGATAAATCCGAAATGTATGGAAAGCTTTCGAAATGTCACGTGATCAATCGTTTTCGATGGCTAAGTGGTACAAGTCAAATTGTATAATGAAACTCGATCAATATTCCCATACAAATGCGTTGACAAGAGGCGTTCTTGACAATCCGATTCGCTCAGATAGCGAATTGTTCGATTAGAAATTTTCGAAATCGAATCGACACGGAGCGATTGGGTTTCAAAATAAGGGGTGATAAATAAAAATTGGGGGAAATAAATTGGAGACTGTTACATTATTTTAGAGTTTCTTAATATTACATCTATATATTCATCCCAAAGCAGCTTGGATGAAATTTTGAGCATCTCAACTTGTTGCATTTTACTCATTTTAACACACTTCAAACATTCTCTAAAATCTCGAGCGAGATTTACAACAAGGTATTTTTCGTAAACAGTTTATTAAACTTGTAAGCTCTAAGAAAATCTAAGTTTAAAAATATGTTTTTGAAGGAAAATACAACGTACATCTGAATTTTTGGAAAATCATTTTCTTTCGTTCGAAAAACTGCGGAAGGAACTTGCACGAATGGTTTTCCTTGTTATAAACTATGTAATGGGGACCATTGGCTACGGGTTGTTGGTTCAATAATTCTTATACGCAACAAATATTTCGTGCCGGTAAGAGTAAATACCGAAACAATTGTCTCAGATGTTTCGTTGTAAACCAAACCAAGCGGTAACAAGCCTAGCCTCTTCCCAACTATGTTAGGGTCGGCTTTCAGTCTAACCAGATGCAGCTGAATGCCAGTAATTTACATGGAGCGACTGCCTATCTGACCTCCACAACCCAGTTAATAACTAGGTATTACGATACTTCTTGGTAATATTGGCGGTCAGACTTTCGGGCTTCTGACTACCCGTAACGACTGTCATAAATACACGAATGACAGCTGAAACCAACAGCTTAACGTGCTTTCCGAGGCACGGAGGAGTCTCGATACGTAAAGTTGGTCACCCATCCACGGACCAACCCCGGCAAGCGTAGCTTAACCTGATGGATCTATCCGTGCGGCGATAACCGGCGTGTTATAAACGCGCAACCCAAGTAACGCGTGTCGTCTGCGCGATTTATGGGCCCGTTTTCTGCTTTAAAAGGTGCGGTGGTTGTATTTCACACGCGTCGACGACTGAATAAAGCCACCGTGTGTATAGGCCCGCACATTATACACACTTCGTACTACTGTATGTTTTTATACCCGTAGCAACCCGCCTAACCTTCGCTCGGGTACAATCTTCTGATGTGGTATGGAAGTTAAATATTTTATTATACACATAAACCTGCCCGAATAAATGCTCTAATTTATGGTAGAAACTGTATCAAAATATATTGTGTAGGTTACAAGATTTAAGCGGTCATACAGAAAGACAGCAGTGATAGCCTAGTGGTGTGACCGTCGGACTGCCAAGTCAAAGGTCTCGAGTTCGAACCCGAGCACGCACATCTGATTTTACGGATTCATGTGCGTATTGTATTATTAACACTTGCTTAAAAATCGGTGAAGGAAAACATCGTGAAGAAACCAGCATGTCTGAGAGATATTTCTCAACAGCATGTGGAGCTAAGTCAGAGGCCCATGGGCAACATAAAAACTCTGACACCAGGTTAGTCATTAATCACACGAAAAGAAGAAGACAGACAGACACGGAAAGTGACTTTGTTTTAAACTGTGCACTAGCGACCCGCTCCTGCTTCCCACAGATTTTAAGAATTTATAAATCATATAAATTGCTTTACATGTAAATTTGAAGTTAATATATTATTATACGAATACCTTCTGAAATAAATAGTCGTAATCAAAGGGAAAACCACAAACAAATCGATTGTATAGTTGTAAACTTTAGAAGACTCAAACGAACATTCAGGCAAACTCGGAAAGCGACTATGTGTGTACTATGTAACTATAGATAAAGATGATGCATTTCACGCAACAAGACTGATGTAACTTAACCTTTTGAACGCCATTGTCACATATTATACGTGACAAGCCAACGCATGCCCTGTACGCCAACGACACAAATATGTGACAATGGCAACAATACTATAACACGAAATAATTGAATGATGACATTTTGTGAGTTGTTATATAGATATCTTAAAAAATTAAGCTCTCGTACGTTTTTATGACATGAAATGAATTTCAAGACATTGGATATTGGGAAATTAATCGAGAAATTGAAATCGAGCTTCATTTTTCTAACTGATCGACTCTATGACAGTTCAAAAGTGCCTGTTATTGGTTTTAGATATAAATACTTCGAGTTTGAGTTTGAAATAAATTTGTAGCTTGGTGTGGAGGGCACGCGCCTGTGTTTAATTTATGGTCTGGCGTTCTAAAGGTTAAGCTACACGCGCACGCGTCCCTTGTTTCCGTCTGTCACTCTGCAAGGCGGCTCACGGTTACTCGTGGTTTGTTCTAAACAACTTCTTTCATTTGTTTTCTGTGGTGGCCCAGTATTATCAGTCTCGACTTACGAGCTGTGTAGGTCGTGAGTTCAAACCCAAGCAGGTGAATTCTTTATTTAATTTCTTCACCACTGCTCTCAAAATGGTGAAGGTCCCAGAAACTAAAATTCGAAGACATGACACATCCACCAACCCCCAATAGGCCCCCGTGGCGAATTATGGCCCACCCCCTTTCACCCCAGCCAGTGGGATCCCCACCCAATTCAGGCTGATTATGTGATGTTTATGATTATTACTACATTGTTTTTTACAATTTAATTAATTAATTAAACAAAAGCGCTCTTCCTCTCTCCTACTTTTACAGTGCCCGACAGGGTCCAAAATGATCAAATTTTTGCACCTACCAACTAAGTTCACATGTGGAAGCAATAAACATATTGAGTAATCATTATATTGTGGCAAAACTAGTGTATCTTGAGAGTGTGGCTAGCTCGTAGCCAATGAAGTACGTCACATCGCATAACTTAACTTAAAATTATCAAATTTTTGCACCTACCAACTAAGTTCACATGTGGAAGCAATAAATATATTGAGTATTCATTATAATGACGCAAAACCCAGATGACGATCTTGAGAGTGTCGCTAGCTCGTAGCCAATGAAGTACGTCACATCGCATAACGTAACTTAAGTATACTTCCAGGGTTTCAAAATAAAGTTAAGGTTGTCATTTTAAACGTAGGTTGGCTTAGTTTAAAGTTTATCCTTTACTAAGCTCCCTTATGTACGCTTAATGAAAGGAAATGTCTGGACTTGTATACAGGGTGGATTTTTGATATGGGGCGGTAGTTTTTCGCGATATATTTTTATTTAAGGGTTGGAAATCATCAAAAGAAGCGATCGATTGATGATTTCCCAGTCTTTCCCCTCTGGGTGGAGCGGAAGGGAGTGTCAGACTCTTACTGACTAAAACCCATCCATGTTCTTTCCTTAGCCTTTTATGTTCCGGGGTAGCGGTAACCCTTTCGGACAATCCCGCTGAAAATATCTAACATTTTAATAGGTACTTCAATCTCAGATGGTCCAGTAGAGTGTTTTCATTCATAAAAGAAACAGAATCGATATAAATGTAAAAAAAAAATTGAACCATTCTTTAGCTGACGGTAATTTTGTGATTTCCTACTTTTTTTAGTAGGTACTTAAATTTCAGTTGGTCCAATAGAGTATTTTCTTTCTAATACAAAACAAAATCGATTGACTTCAAAAACATTTTTGCGAATTTTCTTGATGATTGTATTTTTTTTTTTTTGAATTTGTGAATGTAGATCATAATTTAGCAAAAAAGTAAGGGCCGTCTCCTAAGTCGGCGTTCCTGTAACAATAACGGTTAAGGCTTCCTATACTCCCTTATAAATCCACGCTGTATATTTAATGGATAGTTTAGGATTCACCCTGTATATTTAATGGATAGTTTAGAATTCACCTTGTATCTCCGAGTCCTTGTTTTAAAGCTAAGAAATATTAACTACGGACTAAAAGGTTAGTAGGTGGAGAATCCATTTCATTAGATCTACATATTATTATAATAATAATAATAATATATAATAAATGTTTATTTCTCACCACAAGCCAAAAAATACAAACAATTATTAACACAGAATAAGTAGCCAACGATTTTACTTGTGGATCGCTGGTGCCTGTGGTAGGTAGTAACACCTGTAATACAGGTCACCAGGTCCCCACCTGTTTAAAGTTACACATTTGATAGCTTACATCTGGTATCACAGCAAATAACAAACATTTCTAACAATTAGTGAGCTTATTATAAAAAGAGGCAAGAAAGTATAGAGAACCAAAAGTAAAACAATTAAAAAGTTAAAGTATGTTGAGTGATTTTTATGTAGGTAAGTTTGTGTGGGTGCGTGTGTTTGTGTGTGTGAGTGTATATGTGTGTGTGTGAGTGTATATGTGTGTGTGTGTGTGTGTGCGCGTGTGAGTGTGTGTGTGTGTGTGTTGGAGAGAGGGTTAGTGGATGAGTCTGTTTAGACTAATACGTTAAAAAGAGCTTCTGTGGCAGCATATGTTTGGCTTTGTAGCCAGGTATGTAAAGCAATTTTACAATTATGTTTGTTTAATGAGTGTAGGGAAAGAATTTTGTTTAATTTATTGTAGAGATAGGGTCCAAGGAAAACAAAGAATCTTTGACTAAAAGAAGTTTTAAGAGGAGTAGCTAAAGCAACTATACGGTTACGGCGAATTGGTAGCTGTGAGTAGTTGGAAATAGAGTGTTGCTTAATAGCAGTGGTCAGTACAAACAATTGCCTAACCGTAAGGACTTGACAATATTCATAGAGCTTGACGGTAGGATAAAGTCTCGGCTTGAAACAGCACACCTTAAGAACCGCTCTCTGCGCACGTTCAATCTGAATAAAGTGGGATTTGGCTGCCCCACCCCAGGACGAGATACAATAGACCAAAATAGATTGACACAGTGCCTGATATGTCATTTTCATGATAACAGAATCGGCTGAATTGCGTAGTTGTTTAAAAATGTACATTAATTTGCGCACTCTATTTGATAGGTGTATTATGTACTCTTTGAAAGTAAGGTTGCAGTCAATCACTATGCCAAGATACTTTATCGAGGTGACTCGTTCAATGTTACAGTGATCATAGGTGCCACTGCCGTCGCTACTGCCATTAGATAGTGTCAACTGTGCAGCAACGTTTAGTGAGCTTGTAACGAACACATTAATGTTACGAATCGAGAAATTCAGTAGTTTTGTTTTCGATATGTTTAGAGTAAGCAAGTTGTTCTTAAGCCATTCACTGACTGTGTCGAAACCCTTCTGAGCAAGGCGATATGCCTCTTCCCAGCTGTCCGAAGCAAATACAAGTGCTGTATCGTCCGCATAGGAAAATATTGTGCCGCCTTCTAGGCTGAGGCAACACAGGTCATTCATGTAAATTAAAAATAAGCTGGGGCCAAGAATACTGCCCTGTGGCACACCAAAGCCCACATTTAGATCAGAGCTGGAGTAAGTTCCAATTTTGGCACTCTGTAATCTATTTGTAAGGTAGCTCTGAAACAAGGATAGCTGGGTACCTCGTATACCCAGGCATTCGAGCTTAGATATTAAGATGGGAATCGAGACCGTGTCGAATGCCTTCGCGAGATCTAGGAACAGTGCAACACATTTCTTACCGTTGTCAAGATTCTGAGCTATGTGATTAACCAGTTTGTGAACAGCATCAGCAGTGGATAGATTTTTTCGAAAGCCAAATTGGTTAGTCGACAAAAGATTTCGTGCCTCTAAAAATTCAACCAGCCTTGAATTTATAATTTTTTCCAGTATTTTAGACATCACAGGCAGAACTGATATGGGCCTATAGTTTTCGACACGGTCACGATCTCCAGATTTGAAAATAGGGTGAAGAATTGCCTTTTTGAACCAGTTAGGGAAGACACCAGAGTCAAGGCACAGGTTGCAAACATAAGTCAGTGGAGGTACAATAACGTTTGTATGTCGTTTTAGGAGACTAGAAGAAATACCGTCCCAGCCAACTGCACAATCACTCTTTAGTGAAAGGATTATGTGGGTAGTTCCAAGTCTACATGCATTGTATTAATAATGGAGGGCTTGTGGCTAAGCCATAACAGGCGCCCGGGTCAATCGATTAAGTTAAGCTGCGCTTGCCGCGGTTCATATTTATATAGATGGGTTACCATCTATATAAATATGAAGATAGAAGAAGAGAAAGAAGAAGATAGAGTATTGAGAAAGCTGTTGGTCCCGGCGCCGGCGCGGCTGTCATTAAACATGTCATTTTGAAATTTCTTCTTTCTTGCGTCACTTGACACAAATTCAACTTCATCTATGATTATTGTCCCTCGCTTTATAAATATTTGTTCAATGAAAAAATATGAATACTTATTTACGTATTTATTAAACCATTTATGCCTAGCCTTTTCCCAACTATGTTGGGGTCAGCTTACAGTCTAACCGAATGTAGCTGAACACCAGTATTTTACATGGAGTGACTGCCTATCTGACCTCCACAACCCATTAACTGGGCAATACAGTAACCCTTGGTAAGACTGGTGGTCAGACTATCGGGCTTCTGACTACCCGTAATGACTGTCAAAGAAAGATCCACGAATGACAGCCGGGACCAACGGCTTAAGGTGCTTTCTGGGGCACGGAGGAGTCTCGATATGTAAAGATGGTCACCCACTCAAGGACCAACTCCGGCAAGCGTAGCTTAACCTAATGGATCGATCCGTGCGGGTGATTTTTAAATTAGCCCATAGAATAATCTTGAGGTTCAACTTTTGTTAACCAGACTCTATTGTCTCACTTCTGGGCAAAGGCCACGGCCAAATCTTTCCTGGCAAATGCCTATATAAACAAACTTTATTTATCTATATTTATTTCTCCATCACCCGCTCTAACCGCAAGGGAACGTAATTTCCGCGTCTTCTTCCATATAATGTAACCCTAATGATGTCTTTACCGTTTCTGTAAAGATGTCACAAATATTTGGACAGCTACATCAGATGTGGTAAAGAAATTTTTAATTGACTTGTATACAGCAATAGTATTTCTTGTATGGCCATAGTATAATTATAATAAGTTACTCATAGACAGAGACCAAAGAAACGATGGATGGATTGTGTGAAAGATGATATGGCTAGGAAGAGAGTGACTACCGAGATGACGACTAATAGAGAAGTATGGAAGAAAAAGACATGTTGCGACGACCCCAAATCAATTGGGATAAGGGCAGGAGAATGATGATTAAGTTACCCATAGACAGTAAAATTATTAGTAGCTTAATATAATATTACTTACAGCTAAGTTACAAAGTTTTGTTTACCTATGATCCCCACACTCGGGGCTGAATGTACAGGTTCAAATGAAATAAGAAGTGGGTATGGGCCTAAACATATATGAGAGACATAAAAAAAATTATGCATTTTACAATGGAGTCTTACACCCTAAAAAACCGTATACTTCACAGACGTGAAACCCATGACATATTTGCTGCAGAGTTTTCGCTAGCTAATTTAATTGGCCCCTATAAGATAGTCTATTTTTGTCTATTAACGAAGATGGAGACACGTCGCTTTCTTCATCGCAAACACTTATTGAATATTCAAAAATTATATGAAAATTTACATAATGTAATCATTTCACGGGCTCTTCCAAGGCTCCCACGCAAAGGCTTTGACTTTGACAGCCTAGGCAACCTTAAAAAAGGTTCCAATTTTCCTTAAGTTATTATTTTATTATATCACCACCTACGCAGTTTAGATGTCCTTTGTCCTTTTATAAGCCTGGAAAATTGAAAGGTGTGCGAACGACGAAATAATTATATTCGTGTTTATATTACGTTCATATGATAGTTAAATAGTTATTTATCATGCAAGGCTGCAAAGTTGTTTTTGGCGCTAGTACTTGTATTGAAATATAGAATCCTGAGCGTAGCGAAGGTTTCAAAGGTACGAGACGCAGAAAAGCTTTGCTGCCGAGCGCAACACACAACTTTTCACCTCACTTCAGCGAGGAAACTGCTAGGTGCAAGAACAGCAGGTGTTATTATGTTGAATTTTATTTTGTTATTCAAGTACTCGCGCCAAAAATCAACTTTGCAGCCTTGCATAACAATAGTTATTTGTTATGCAAGGCTGGAAAGTTGATTTTTGTCGCGAGTACTTCTATTGAAACCTGAGTAAGCGAAGGATTCTAGGGTTGAACCATGAGCGAAGCGAGTGGTTCAAATATAGAATCCTGAGCGTAACGAAGGTTTCAAAGGTACGAGACGCAGAAAAGCTTTGCTGCCGAGCGCAACACACAATTTTTCACCTCACTACAGCGAGGAAACTGCTAGGTGCAAGAAAACAGGTGTTATAATGTTGTGTTTTATTTTGTTCGAACGTCTCAGATACATTGACTCATGTGAAGAAAATAACAGATACTTGGCAATATGTATCTTATGAGTTACATAGAATATCTCCAAAATTAAATACCCTGTATTTTGTTCTATATCCTACTTGTTCTCCTTGTATCTAAGGAGAATGAAACAAAAAACTAATTTAATACAAATAACTAACTAATTTAATTTAATACATATTTATTTTTGCCAAGCAAAAAATTAAATAACATATTTTATTAGTATTTATTTTATTTAAAAAATTAAACTTAAATTACTACACAATTGGGTATTTGACAGGGTAGTATTTTTATGGCATATTTAAATGTGACGTCACAGATTTCTTTTAATCAAATGGAATACTTATTAACATTAATTCCAATTTTACAATTATATCCTCGCAAAATATTTAATTTCTGTACTGTGATGGAATTTTTTAAGGTGAGCGGTATTATTTAATATTTTATTTTAGACCGTGTCATGCATTTTCAGTGGACTGGCAGTATAGAAAATTATTAAATAGAAAGGTTCGAATTTTAAAAACTCTTTCCACGCTAGAGAGCAAAAATCGATTTTTGGCTCAGATTTCGAATGACAAACAGACTCTTTCCGAGCCTGTGAGGTGAAAATAACTATTTTCCCTTTTTAACATTAAGTAATAACATTTCTTAATATTTTATTCAAACATATTTAATAATGTAAACCCCACCCCAAGTTTTTGCAATGTTTAACTCCCGTAGATTTCCGTTAACTCTTAATGAAATACTCGGCATAACTTTGAAGTACATAATTTAAAAACCTGATTGGGTTTTAACAATAATATGAGTGAATAATGAAAATTGGCTGAATGAGTTAAAACTGATTGCATCGAATACAAAAACTAATTAATTTTCAAATGGCCGAATAGTAAATCAGCCGAATATTCGGCCTAGCAATAACAATGTGCTCCATCCCTAGGGATGGGCATGGGATGGATAGAGTATACCGAATTTTGTGCTGACAAAAAGGCTTTCAAAAACATCGGTTCTCACTTACATGTCTTGCGTATATTCAAAAACCGTGTATACCAAACACATAAAACTCTTTGCCTCAAAGCCTTTGTTAGGTCAAACATAAATAAGTATACTACTGCACAGCGGTCCCTCATGTAACTGCGATCCTATTTGACAGCGGGAAAGCTTGTCTTTTGTACCCGCGGGTATAAGTCCGTGATGCGATCAAATAGAATTAGGTATAGTGTGTATTGAGTGATATGCGATGTGGGGCCGTTTGACGCGATCTTCTTCTCTTCGTGTGGTTAGTGACTAACCTGGTGTCAGAGTTTTTATGCCGCCAATGGGCTTCTGACTTAGCTTCACATGCTGTTGAGAAATATCTCTCAGACATGCTGGTCTTCTCAAGATGTTTCCCTTCACCGATTTTTAAGCAAGGGATAATTTATACAATACGCACATGAATCTGTAAATTCAGAGGTGCGTGCCTTGGGTTCGAACTCGAGACCTATGATTTGGCAGTCCGACGGTCTCACCACGAGGTACTGAAATGAATTCATTCAAAAGAAGTATTGTGTTGGTAAGTAAGTTAGAAAGTTGCACTTACTAACTTTCTCATAAAGGGCGATCAAACGTATAATGTCTACCTCGAGAGCAACACTATTTTAAGCTCCAGTGACGTACTTTGAAGTCCTCGCTGTGTTTAGGATTTTAAGAAACAGTCTCGCCTTAAAAGTCGTTTGCTCCCAAGGAAAACAACTTAAAATAACATTATTAGTAGGTTAGGCTAGGTTAATCACAGACATTTTTAATTTCGTAATAATTATACCTTGTGCAACCATCGCATCCCATAGCGCTTAGTAGGCTGAATTCTTTATCTGCTACCCTGCCCGCAGCTTCCTGTTTATTAGTCAAATAGAAACGTTTTAGGGATGATTTTGTAGATTAAGATTAAGCTTTGTAGTTTAAGAAAATATTGACATCTGCCATTGAGACAGCGTTAGGCAATAGTAATTTGTTATGCAAGGCTGGAAAGTTGATTTTTGGCGCGAGTACTTCTATTGAAACCTGAGTAAGCGAAGGATTCAAAGGTACGAGACGCAGAAAAGCTTTGCTGCCGAGCGCAACACACAATTTTTCACCTCACTACAGCGAGGAAACTGCTAGGTGCAAGAAAACAGGTGTTATATGTTGAGTTTTATTTTGTTCGAGCGTCTCAGATACATTGACTCATGTGAAGAAAATAACAGATACTTGGCAATGTATCTTATGAGTTACATAGAATATCTCCAAAATTAAATACCCTGTATTTTGTTCTATATCCTATTTGTCCTCTAAGGAGAATGAAAGAAAAAAAACTAATTTAATACAAATAACTAACTAATTTAATTTAATACATATTAGTTTTGCCAAGCAAAGGATTAAATAACATATCATTTATTAGTATTTTTTTTTGTCAATCCTTTGTGATCTACTCAATCTTAATATTTACATTTTTTATTAGTATTTATTTTAATTAAAAAATTAAACTTAAATTACTACACAATTGGGTATTTGACAGGGTAGTATTTTTATGGCATATTTAAATGTGACGTCATAGATTTTTTTAATCAAATGGAATACTTATTAACATTAATACCAATTTTACAATTATATCCTTGCAAAATATTTAATTTCTGTACTGTGATGGAAGTTTTTAAGGTGAGCGGTATTATTCAATATTTTATTTTAGACCGTGTTATGCATTTTCAGTGGACTGGCAGTATAGAAAATTATTAAATAGAAAGGTTCGAATTTTAAAAACTCTTTCCACGCTAGAGAGCAAAAAGCGATTTTGGGCTCAGATTTCGAATGACAAACAGACTCTTTCCGAGCCTGTGAGGTGAAAAATTAATTATAGGTCAACCGTGAAAATGCACCAAAATTAACTACTTAAAAAAAATAACTATACACAATGTGGTTTATGTTTGCACATTCAATTTTTAATATTTTAACAATAAGGTCCGGGCTACAAGTGTCAATCGCTTCGTGTCGATTTGATTTCAAAAATTGTTGATAGTTCAATTCGTTATCTCAGCGATTCGGATTGTCAAGAACGCCACTTGTCAACGCATTTTGTATAGGAATATTAATCGAGTTTCGTTGCACAATTGGACATTATCTAGCACTTAGCGATCAACTACTGATCACGTCACATTTCGAAAGCTTATGCCAATTCCATACATTTCGGATTTATCTAATTTCGTTATCGTTAATGAAAATGTGACTTTCTCTCGGCCCTCTGGTATAAAGTGCTCGCAACAGGCATGCGTGTATGACCAGGGAGTCAACCGCCACCTCTTATTTCAGTATGATTTCCCTCATATAGATTTTAAAATATTATTGACGTTTAAAAGTATTTGTAAAAACCTATTTACAAAAATTAAATAATTTAACATTCATCTAAAGTGCCTAATTTAAGCCACAACAAATGTAATAGTGTTTCTAAAAACCTATTTACAAAAAATGAAATCACTTAACATTCATTTAAACTGCCTAATTTAAGCCACAACAAATGTAATAGTGTTTCTAAAAACCTATTTACAAAAAATGAAATCATTTAACATTCATTTAAACTGCCTAATTTAAGCCACAACAAATGTAATAGTGTTTCTAAAAACCTATTTACAAAAAATGAAATCATTTAACATTCATTTAAACTGCCTAATTTAAGCCACAACAAATGTAATAGTGTTTCTAAAAACCTATTTACAAAAAATGAAATCATTTAACATTCATTTAAACTGCCTAATTTAAGCCACAACAAATGTAATAGTGTTTCTAAAAACCTATTTACAAAAAATGAAATCATTTAACATTCATCTAGACTGCCTAATTTAAGCCACAACAAAAAGTTGCTGACTGTGAAAACCCTTAGCATGAAAATGTCTCAAGAAGTACCAACAAAAGAATTTTCATATTTCCTTCATCATGAATATTTTACACACACATATCCAATGCTACATACTCCTTTTACAAGGAAGGAAGTAGTACGAAGCCAGGAAGTATGAAGATGACGTCACGTAAGTACGTAACGAGGCTGGTATGGAGTCGAATGCATCCTTAGAAACACGTAGAAAATCTCTAGAAATCACGTACAAGGTACTAAACTGTAAAATGGCTGGTTTCGGCTTCTGAACCGCCGTTTTTAAAGAAGCGTTTGTATGAAAGATTTTGAAATGTCAGAATGTGTACGTACACGTCTTCGGGGTGTACTTTGTTGTTATAGTCTAAAATCAAATCAATCTAATCTTATATTATTTAAAATATCAAATATAGAATCTAATTTAATTTATTATATTTAATTTAATCTAATTTAATTTAATTTTATCTCATTTAATTAGATCTAATTTAATTTAATCTAATTTAACTTACTCTAATTTAATTTAATCTAATCTAATTTAATCTGTTATTTAATTCACTGTAATCAATTTGGCTTTAACAGTACATTTTATTGGTTTTTGTTTGTCAAACTATGTATTACTTGTTGTTTAATTAATTAAGTGTGTTATTACCTGCGCATAATGTAGCGCATGCTGTGCTTTTCTGTAAGTGATGAGGCGCTTAGACTTAAGTTTGCAATGTAGAATTTATAAAGTAACAGTGTACTCATTGTTGAAAAGCCTAATAAATAAAAAAATAGCGTCAATAGAAATACAAAATGAAAAGTTTAGTTGCTACCTATGATAGCTTATGATATATAGCTCGCTAACACGCGGACGGACGGATATATATCGGACGCTCGATAATAGGCTGTTTGGCACCCATTTTTTTAAGGATGGGTAAAAATGACTCCTTCCGCTCTTGTCGGAGTGGAAGGGAGTGTCTGACTCTTACTGACTAAAAGAAACAAACATATTAAGAACATAATCAAAGGGCATCAAAAAATTCGTCCACATCGCTGTCACCAGAAAAATTTCCCGCAAAGCTGGCAAAATGTCACGTTGTATGACAACGGTGATTCTTTGACCAGCATTTATACTTACTTTTTTTAAGATGGGAAATTATAAAAATTAATCCTCCCGCCCTGGATGGAGCGGAAGGAAGTGTCCTACGGACTAAAACTCATCCATGTTCCTTCCTTAGCCCTTTGTGTTCCGGGCAGCGGTTAGTAACCCTTTTGGACTATTGGACAATCCCGCTGACATTTTTGGCACACTTGGGGTACGAAACGCTCAAAATACATAATTATAGTAGAATATATCTTTAAAATCATTGTCGCTGTTGCTCCCCCAAGCTCCACCTAAACAATAAATCCTACTTAATGAAGTATAAACAATATATACAAGAAACAAGGGTCCACTTAGCATAATCAGCGACTCGGTCGTTCGAACAAGTTTGCGGGCCGTTCTCCAAAGCTGGCGTGTTCAATAGAATCTCCTGATGGAACTCGCCCATAGCCGTGTCCCAAGTTTCGTGATAAAAAATTCAAAATCGGAGATGCCTTTTCTCTGGATGTGGTGTTTTCGCTATTTCAGATTTGTTTCCTTGTATTTATTGTTGTTTCGCCGGATTTTTTCTTATGAACCTATGGGGTTCATACGACATTTAAGGGGTTAATAACCTTTTTAGTATTCTCAAAAAAAATCGCTTATGACCGACGTGTGTGATGTGTTTACGTACAGAAATAGGATAAATTATATGTTTTTTGCGTTATATTAGCTGACAATAAAATTATATTTTTCGTTTTGAAGCAATCTTTTGGTTAAAGCCGGTATTTCGGACATATTATAATGACAAAATGATAAATTGGTTTAATATTAAAACCATAACCTAAAAAAATAGAAGTTTTGACAAATATTTTTCCTATTATAGGTAGTAGTGAGACAACTCGTTTCAACATACCACATCCAGCAAGTCAACATCTTTGACCCAAACAAAATTCTTACCTGACTGGATTTGAAAATTGTAGCCAGGTGGACAGTACGACACCCGGTCCTGATTACCTCAGAAACACCAAGAACTCATTACCATATATTAAAATTAATTGTTAAAACTAAAAGAGGATTAGATTTCCAACAGATTTGAAGGAAAGGAATAGCAATGAGAGGTACGGTAGTGATGCCACGTCGCCTCTTAAGAACTGAAGGATAATAATAATAATAATAATAACCCCACCGCCGTATCTCCACGTTGACGTCGTGGTGGGGCTTGCGTGCTCCTGTATTCTGGGTCTGTCTCGGTAGAGCTTACTTTGCCAAGACAGGTCTAGAGTGTGGAGCCAGACCAAGTGAGATACAATCCAAGCCAAGGTCGCACACGCCGATGGCTGCATGGCTGCGGGAGAGCGCTAGCCGCTAGTGTGCCAACTCTGGATAATAGGGGACCTCCAGTTTTATTCACCCTTACCACAGTGAACGCAGGGCTCTGCTGTGGCCGACGTTTAAGTCCCTAGCTTCTCGTGGGAACGACATGAACACTAGATCTAAAACAAAAAAACTAGTTCAGGCTAATTTGCCTGAGATCGATGACGAAACATCACAGTTTTCTCCGTCATCTCCTTCATCTCTTTTTCCTTCAATACAATCATCAGCACAATCTTTCCGCGTCACCCCGACGCCATCATCATCATCTATCAGTATACAGTCAGCGGATGTTGTACAGGAGACAAGTATTGTCGACGATACTGTACCCACCGCTAAAACTGCAACAACTCGTAGGAAATGGAGCATTGAAATGAATAAATTCATCCTACGTACATATCTTCATCTAACTCATATGGAAACTGACAAAAATGCATACCTCCCATCGCTTCACACCAAGTTTTTAGAAAAATACCCAAATATGCAAGTAGGTCGACAAAGAATAGGAGACCAACGAAGGGCGATAGTCCAAAAGAACCTATTACCTCAGGTCACAATAGATCAGATTTACGAGGAAGTTCGAAATGAACTACAAATGGTTCATACACCAATACAGCAACACTCCACACAGTCTATAACACAAATGAACTCACAATGTGGCCAGCGCATGAAATGGACGAACGAATATAATGAAGCAGTAATGAGAATATATTATACTACCACACAACTAGAAACAAATAAAACGGCCTATAGAAAACAATTACAAGAGGAATTCATAAATATTTATCCAGAATTAGCACATATAAGAGAGCAAAGACTATCTGATCAAGTGAGAGCAATAATAAATAACAAATATATACACCCCAGCCGATTAGAAGAAATTAAAAACGAGGTAGCTATAGAATTAAGAAATAACAACACAAACACACAAAATATTGAACACTTAAATAATGATTATTTAAATACACAAACACAGAACGACTTAGAGCATCCTGATGAAAACATACAGTCACTAATCACTCAACATACAAACATTCCCATCACTGACATTAATACAAACACCCCCACATCAAATATTAGATTCTTAAATAATAGCTCAGATACCAGTATAGTTCCTCAAACTCTTATAAATACAGACGAAGATAATTTTTTGAACCACATAGATATTGAGCAAGCTGAACCTATGCAAACTAACCTTGATGCTGATATAGAAGCAACGTTTCAAAAAGCTCAACAATATTTCTCCGATACACACCCAACTACACGGCCATATATACCCAAGCAGAAAACCTCTAAAAAGTTTTCTGCCATTGTTACTTATATAAATACTAACATTCTTCCTAAGTACACAAATGTCGATACTGACTTCATGAAATTACAGACCATAATTTATTGTGCAGCATGGACGGCAGCTACATGCAACGGAGCTAAAATATCACACCCAACACAAAATGAACGTCGCACATACATACATAGAAAGCCAAAATGGCAAATCAGGTTGGAACGGAAAATCAAAAATCTAAGAGCAAACATAGGTAGACTGACACATTTTATTAATGGTTGTAGAAGTCAAAAACTAGTAGCAGCAATAGAAGAAATACAGAAAAAATATCAAATACACGCTCAACACGAAGACTCAAACACACAGATAGAACACTTTTTGGACACCTTGAAACAAAAATTAAACGCAGCATCCAGTAGACTTAAAAGATATATCACGTGCACGGATCGAAAAAAACAAAACACAAAATTTATCAACAATGAAAAAATATTTTACAGGAACCTTACATCTGACAACAGAAACACCACTAACCAAACCTTAGAGACACCTTCATCCGAAACACTTAGAGAATTCTGGGCTAACATTTGGGAAAATCCAGCTTATCACAATCATCAAGCTGACTGGGTCACCGAGGCAACATTAGAAATTCCAGAAATGGAATTTGAATTTATACCAATAGGAACATTTATAGACGTCATCAAACGCACACACAACTGGAAATCGCCAGGCACTGACAACATCCACAACTATTGGTATAAAAAATTCTCCAGCATACATCCTTTCTTACATAATCACTTAAACATATTCATCCAGTCACCACATTTACTTCCACAATACATAACACACGGAGTAAGTTATATGATACCTAAAGATATAAATGACACTATAAATCCAGCAAAATACCGACCAATTAC
Source organism: Hyppa rectilinea (assembly GCA_951799385.1). Taxonomy (NCBI): domain Eukaryota; kingdom Metazoa; phylum Arthropoda; class Insecta; order Lepidoptera; family Noctuidae; genus Hyppa; species Hyppa rectilinea. Next base: position 13,801,351 of record OX637321.1, on the reverse strand, counting down.
ATGTTTACAAACTTTGTACAAAATTTTAACAGCCTGTGTAAGCGAGGTAGTATATGAACATTTAACAAAAAACAACATTCTAGCAGAACAACAAAAGGGATGTCGTAAGAACAGCCAAGGATGCAAGGAGCAACTTACTATAGATGCAATTATTATGAACACCGCTGTCAAAAGCAAAACAGATATTCACACGATGTTTATTGATTACCAAAAGGCTTTCGATTCTGTCCCACACAGCTGGTTATTAAAGGTTTTAAATATGTACAAAGTTCACCCAAAACTGACACAATTCTTAGAAACTTCCATGCAGAATTGGCAAACAGTACTTAAAATTAATTCCTCCTCCTCAACTGTAACTACTGAACCAATTCGTATAAAACGAGGAATTTTCCAAGGAGATGCCCTAAGTCCGCTGTGGTTTTGCATGGCACTTAACCCACTCTCTCACTTACTTGATAAAATAGACGCGGGATTCACTTTGGTAAACAATAACTCACAATATACACTAACACACCTCATGTACATGGATGACATAAAGTTATACGCAGCTGACAAAAACGCACTTTTCCGACTAGCGGACACCACTCAACAATTTTCCGAAGATATTTGTATGTCATTTGGAGTAGACAAGTGCAAAATTTTGTCAGTCATAAATGGAAAAGTTCAAAATAATAGTTACATACTCGCAACAGGCGAATCAATAGAACCAATGGATGAACACAGTACATATAAATACCTAGGTTTCAAACAATCCAGGCAGATACAACAGAAGGTGATAAAACAAGAATTGCTTAAAAAATTTTCACACCGCCTGAACCTCATCCTGAAAACCCACCTTAACTCCAAAAACACAATTAAAGCCATCAACACATTCGCAATACCTATTCTCACGTACTCCTTTGGAATTATACGCTGGTCAAAAACAGATATTAAAAAATTACAACGCACTATTCATACATATCTTACCAAATACAGAAAGCACCATCCAAAATCAAGCATACATCGACTAACTCTACCACGCCAAGAAGGAGGAAGAGGATTGATAGATTTACACAATTTGCACAACAAACAGATACTTTCACTCAGAACTTACTTCCATAACAAATCAGAAAATTCATCACTTCACCAACATGTAACGGAAAAAGACAAGAAACTTACGCCACTTAACCTACAAAACAGACATACTCAAACTAACGAACAACTCATAAATACTGAACAAAAAATTGCCGAATGGACTGCCAAAGCCCTTCACGGAAGACACCGAGCCTATCTGAGTCAGCCACACGTCGACAAAGCTAAGTCGAACGAATGGCTCAAACGAGGAGAACTGTTTCCCGAAACCGAAGGGTTTATGCTGGCGATTCAAGATCAAATAATAGCGACTCGTAATTACAGGAAATATATTATAAAAGACCCTCATCAGCCCACTGACTTATGCAGACATTGCAACAATGCCTCTGAGACCATACAACACATTACTGGAGCCTGCAAATCACTTGCACAAACTGACTATAAGCATCGTCATGACCAAGTTGCCGCAATTATACACCAACATTTAGCATACAAATACAAATTCATAAGTGAAATGATACCGTACTACAAATATAAACCCGAAACCATACTAGAAAATAGGAATCAGAAAATCTATTGGGACCGAACGATAATAACAGACAAAACTATACATTTTAACAGACCGGATATAACAATTCACGACAAAACTAATAAAGCAGTTTACCTCATAGATATAGCTATCCCTAACTCACACAATATTCAAACCACAATAGCCGAAAAACTAAGTAAATATCAAGACCTCGCCATTGAAATAAAAACCCAGTGGAAAGCACAAAACGTTCACATAGTCCCTATAGTACTCTCATCTACCGGCATAGTACCAAAATCTCTTACACAAAGCCTTAACACTCTACACATGCCTACACATACCCTTCACCTGCTACAAAAAGCCACAATCCTCAACACCTGTCGCATCACCCGGAAGTTCCTTACTTCTTCTACAATATCATCAACGTTCTCTATTTAAATCCCTCTTTACACACTTGGTCCCGGCCCGTGTGTAAAGTTTTGTACTCTCTTACAAGAGAAGAAAATTAAAGAACACAAAATAATAATAATAATAATCTTTATTTATAACAAAATGCTTCATACAATTTATTGTGTTTGGAGCCTCCTTTTAGGCAAACAATGCCTGTGTTAGGAGACTCCACTCCTCCATATCTTAGATATAAGTTACATAATAAGGATCAATCGACTTAAACAGTGCCATGTAAGCCTAAAGTGATGATGATCAGTCGCTGTCGGATTGTTGTGCCGATTAGTTTATTATTTTTTATTTTATTTTCATTTCTTATTCGTTTTTTCACTTTATCGTTTTTATTCTATTTTTATTTGGGTATCTTTTTTCTTAGATGTCCGAAGGCACAGCGCTGTAAGTACTAGATTATTTAAAAATTAATAAGTACCGTAGCGCTGGTATTCTGATAGGACCCTATCGGAATACTAGTGCTGCGGTAGTTATTTATTTTTAAATATCGCAGCATTATGCTAAGATTGCGCGGGGCCTTTGTCTGTTTTTCAGGTTTTTGTTTTTAATTTTGATTTGTTATTTTCCTTTTTATATTCTGTTTTGTTTTTATTTCTGTGTATTTCCTGTGCGTGTGCAGATGAAACATTTTTATATCTTTATCAGTGCTAGCGTAGTGGTGTGACCGTCGGACTGCCAAGTCATAGGTCTCGAGTTCGAACCCAAGACACGCACCTTTAAATTGGAACGACGAATGGTGCACCTTGGAACTTATTACGCAATTTTACGGATTCATGTGTATATTGTAATATCACTTGCTTAAAATTTTTTGTTTTCTTTCATTTATCCTCACAAACTGAGAATCTTGGTCCCTCTGGTGGTCACCATCTGTTTTGTTTGATTAATATTAATTAGATTCATCTCATTATTAAGTCAACATGTTCTAATATTTTAAATGCGTGAATCTCCTTGTAATAACAGCTGTTGCCTAAATGAATCATCTACATCTGAAATAATTAACTACTGGATTGCCGAAGCAAGGACAACCTGCTCACATGGGGATTCATAGACAACTCCGCCTTGGAGTGTAAATGTGGTGCTTTTCCACAAACTATGGGACACTTAATATCGTGTCCTGCGTGTCCTGCGGTATGCACGTTACAGGAACTGCTGGACGCTAGAAATGGCGAATAACAAGTAGCCGAATTCTGGGCCTATTCTATTTAGATTGCCATCGACACGCTAGAAGAACTGCTGGATAAGAACCCGAAAATGTAGGCTAATTGATTTCTTTTTCAAGAAATTACGCGACAGAAGTATCTCAATGAAATAGACGAGTAAGAGCACTTTAATTCGACTTCCCTGAGAAGAAAATTCCTGCTAAAAGAATATACCTTTAGCATATTCAGCCTATAATGTGCCCACTGCTGGGATACAGGATTCCTCTCGGTGAGAGCGAGTGGGCCGTGACCACGCGTGCCTAGTGCTGGCTGGTAGGTAGACGTTACATGTCGTCGAATTCTTGGTTCTGTCTAGTAAAATTCGGTTCTTCACAAGGCTTTCCTTGACTTCTCTTAACATAATCCCTTTTTTTAAGGATGAGAAGTCATCAAATGACTCCTCCCGCTTTGGGTGGAGCGGGAGGTAGTGTCAGACTCTTACCGAATAAAACCCATCCATGTTGTAGCCTTTTGTGTTCCGGGGCAGCGGTAACCCTTTCGGACAATCCTGCAGACCTGTCATAACACCTTTTTTTTTGAGGATAGGAAATCATCTAATGACTTCTCCCGTCTGGGTGGAGTGGAAGGGAGTGTCAGACTCTTAGTGACTAATACCTATCCATGATCCTTCCTCAGCCCTTTGTGCTCCGGGGTAGCGGTAACCGTTACGGACAATCCCGCTGACCTGTCATAATACCTGACTAGTCTTTATTAACAACGCTCCTTGTATTGCATTTTTCCAGCACCAAATAGAATTGCATCGCATTGCAGGGCGTTAGTTCCTGCTGCAACTGGACATTGAGCAAAGTGGTGGTTCACCTGCGGAAAATAGTCGAAAAGTTTTAAACGATCTCTACTAAAACACGATTCGGCATCGGATAGCAGCGCCATTTTTTAGCGGCGCCAGATATTTATGTAGGTACGTCCCTGTTGGACACGACTGATGGAAGCGTTCGGTCACTGTCTTGGAAACGTTTTATTTCGTTTTGATGCTCTTGTTTATATCGATTTTTCTGGGGAAAATTATTTGTGATGAATGTCAAATAATATTTTGTCTCTTTTTTCCGTTTGTTGATGTTCAAACATGCTTGTGAAGTTAGTGTGTGTTGGAAATGTCGTTCTTTCGTAATCGTAAAGTTATTTATATTTTTTTGGATCCGTCTTCGTAAATCAGGTCATAGAGTAAACGATGACATGTGTCTATGGTCGGTCAATTATAAAAGAAATAATACAATGCTTTTGTTTCTCGAAATACCTAATAGAAGTAAATCTCTCATTTACTTTAATTTATTATTCCCAATCCAACAGTGTGTCCAAAAAGATTTTTGTCCTTTTGCGTGCATAGGTTCTTTGTTAATGTATGTGCAAGTTAAGTTTTTTTTTTTTAAATACCATTGTTGATTATTTTTGGCTCTACTAGATTTTTATAGAGGGTAGGAAATCATCAAACGTCTGGGTGGAGCGGATGGGTGTGTCAGACTCTTACTTACTAAAACCCATCCATGTTCCTTCCTTAACCCTCTATGTTTCGGGGTAGCGGTTACCCTTTCAAACAATCCCGCTTAGCTCTATTAGACCTACAATGAGGTTTAAATTGCAGGAGTTTGTTGTATCAATTTATTATTTTTACAAACCTATAATGAACTCCAATATTTCGCGATAAAAACAGAGCACTGTAACCTATTTACCATGCATTTTACATTAAAAAAAAAACATTAACACACAATACATTAAACATTCATCATTTAATCTTTCTATGTTTTGCCTTTATTATCCAAATGGAGATAGTACAAACAATATTATTGTTTTTACATAAACCGAGTCCCAAAAAAGAACTTTGAATCTCATTTACTTTTACTCATTAAAGAATAGCTGATGCTGAAAAAGAAACGCAATTAAACCTACAAAAGTCCAAAGGCAGAGATATTTAAAATGATTTAAGTTTTCAACTCAATGAATCATAAATTAGATAATCAATGGAATCCGATTGGAATTGTGTTCAGCGAATTTTAATTTAAAGGTTTCTACCTACTGAAGTAGCGAACATTTTCCAACTCGTTGTAACATTCACTGTTTAACTACTTATCCCAAAGAGAATGATCATTCAAGAATCATCATCATCCTATCGTTTTATTGACTATGTTGGGGTAGGCTTCCAGTTTAAACTGGATGCAGCTGAATACCAGTATTTTACATGGAGCGACTGCCTATCTCACCTCCACAACCCAACTGGGCAATACGATACCCCATGGTAAGACTGGCTGTCAGATTTTCGGGCAAATTATGGCAATGATCATTCAAGAATGTTGCTCAGAATATGTCCATTACTGCCTACTTTTTTTTTTGAGGGTTGGAAATCATCCTATGACTTCTGCTGCTCTGGGTGGAGTGGAAGGGAGTGTCAGACTCTTACTGACTAAAACCCATCCATGTTCCTTCCGTTGCCCTTTATGTTCCGGGGTAGCGGTAACCCTTTCGGACAAACCCGCTTATTAGTACCTACTTTATTTCCTTCTAAAGCTCTCCAGAAAAGTAAGCAGCTGCTGTCAAAAATATAACTACTGCTTCCTCCACAAAGCTTAGTAATATAGCAGTATTCGGGATGTCATCTCCTTCTGTCCTTAGCCTTATTTATTTTGGGTTGGCGCAACGTGTTTTTTCATCCATACTTCTAATAGTTTAGAAGTACGGATGAAAACGACACGTCGTCATCTCACCATCCAAATACATATTCAAAACTTTTCAAGTATATAACAGGAGGGAAAAAATAAATCAAAGGGCATCAAATAATTCGTTCACATCGGTGTCAACAGGAAAAGTTCCCAAAAGGCTGGCAGCATTGCCACGTTGTATGATAATGCTGATTCTTGGCCGAAAAATAGGCCAGCCCTCTAGTTTATTATTATTTATTTTTTACCTCCTGTTATATACTTGTACATAGTTATTACTAGCTTCCGCCCGCGGCTTCGCCCGCAAAATATGTCGACAAATTATACATATAAACCTTCCTCTTGAATCACTCTATCTATTAAAAAAACCCGCATCAAAATCCGTTGCGTTGTTTTAAAGATTTAAGCATACAGACAAACAAACAGACAAAAATAGCGACTTTGTTTTATACTATGTAGTGATTTATATTTTAATATTTTTAGGTATGTAAATATGTGTGTATAAAATTAAAAGTAGTTCATGTTCGTTCTCAACTTTTCTGACGACATTTTCCTCACTCCTCCGCATAATAATTATGCTCATACCACGACAAAACTCGATATTCCCACGATAACATGAAAATCCTGTTTAGCAGCAGAGTAAAACAATGAGCTCGTCGAGCGGGCTTTGGAATTGTAATCAAAGTCCGCACATTCACTGTTGATATTTACACCCTGAGCTAAGCAGACCTTTAAATAAACTTCTCAAGTGATAACAACGTCTGAACTCGCGATTTACTGGTCAGCAGTTCACGTAGTGATCTTCGAGGCTATTGAGGAGATTGGGCACTTGACTTGGTAATATATTTTGAACTTTGGAACTTAAAAGGGACGGTCAGTAAAAATGGCAAAACGTATAGAAGGTAGATCTTTAAGGATGCCTTTCCATCAGGGATATGCTATGCTACGTTGCTATCGAAATCGGCTGTCATGGTGTGGTCATGTGATGCGGAGGAATGAGGAAAATGTTGTCAGGATAGTTGTGAGTATGAATGTGGATGGCTATACAAGTAGAGGGAGACCAAAGAAACGATGGATGGATTGTGTGAAAGATGATATGGCTAGAAAGGGAGTGACTACCAACATGACGAATAATAGAGAAGTATAGAAGAAGAAGACATGTTGCGCCGACCCCATATAAATTAGGATAAAGGCAGGAGAATGATTATGTTGCTATTGATGCGTTTGATATCCACGAATCATATTCTTTGGTACATATAGCATAGCCCTGGTGGAAACGGGTTCTTCTAAGCTATGTTTTTTATATGGATGGTTGCCTGATCTGTATGAGTGCTATGAAAAGTCGCGAATAGTGTAGCTATGTGCAAAGCGCCGCTCCCCGTGTCTTATCTACTGTCGATACAAGCTGCGCATCTTCCTCGCACAGCTACCTCGCGGGGGCACATCTTCATAGCGCATCTTACTAGCCCGCTACATAACTTAGCATCAGTGGAAACGGTCACATAGTTTCATACTGTAGCTTTCACATCCTCGCAGCATAGCTGCATAGCACATCTCTGGTGGAAAGGCACCGTAATGCTGCTTGGTCTAGCAACTTGCCATAATCGTATGTGGTACGTGCATCTGCTGCAGAGGGAAAGGTGATTGCCTCTACGTAGCTTAAAACAAAGTCGTTCCCCACCGTCTGACCCTCTGTACACTTACACCTCTTAAACTAGGTACTACTATTATTACTTGCTTAAAAACATCGTTAGAGATATATATTTATTTATTTATTTTATTCTAACGTAACATTTTAATTTGACATTTTTCAATGTTAATCAATGTAACTATGTATAATTTAATAATTCTTACTGTGACAATTTAAATTTGTAATTTTATTTATGGATATTTTTTTTTTAATAATTATTGCGTGAATGTTGGCTGACTCCTATCTACTCCTTCTGTATTTTAATGTACCTACATTCGTTGCAAATAAATGATTGATTAGTTGATATTTCTCGCCAGTAAAGCTAAGTCAGAGGCCCATGGGCAGCATAAAAACTCTGACACCAGGTTAGTCAATAACCACATAAAAAGAAATGATGACACTGACAGGACAGGTCCTGAACGAGGTTTAGGTGTGATGATCGCGATCAGTTTCATTGGTAAAATTCGTCCCTAGTTTGAATAATAAACTGGGATATGCGAAGTGTATTAGGATGAATTAAAACAATAATATAGGCTTTCACCTTAAGCGGGATTGTACGAAAGCGTTACAGCTACCCCAGAACATAAAGGGCTAAGGAAGGAACATGGATGGGTTTTAGTCAGTAAGAGTTTGATACTCCCTTCCGCTTCACTCAGATCGGGAGGAGTCATTTGATGATTTCCCACACTCAAAAAAAAAGATCCAAAAGTAAGTGCAAAAACAAATGAAAAACTTTCATAGAAAATACTTTATTTTGTTAGTAGGTACTTTTATTTTGTTCTTATCAGCTAAGTAAAGTGAGTCTGTTATCTAGATGAGGTATGATTGGTGATGCTTTCCTAATATAGTCTTCTATGACGTCACTGTCCATGCCTAGTACTGTCAGGTTACGGCCGTGTTCTTTGAACATCTGGAAAACAAATATGGCTCTTATAGCAATATTGCATAAAGCATCAAGTATTTTTTCCCACAAAATCATGTTGTAAAGACGCCAGCACATCAATCTATCCCAAACTGTCAAACATTCCTAATTAAATATGAACCATAGTCCTTTAAATTAAAGTTGAAAATCTATCAAAGAAATGTGACAGATTCGCGTAGCTTGATTCTCAATTGAACATGAACCTTATTCCTTTAAAATAAAGTTGAAAATCTATCAAAGAAATGTGACAGATTCACATAGCTTGATTCCCAATTGAACATGAACCTTATTCCTTTAAAATAAAGTTGAAAATCTATCAAAGAAATGTGACAGATTCGCGTAGCTTGATTCCCAATTGAACATCAACCTTATTCCTTTAATAATAAAGTTGAAAATCTATCAAAGAAAAGTGACTGATAGGTTTAGATTGATGCTCAATTGAATATGAACCTTATTTCTTGAAAATAAAGGTGAAAATCTGTCAAAGAAAAGTGACTGATAGGTGTAGATTGATTCTCAATTGAATATGAACCTTATTTCTTTAAAATAAAATTGCAAATGTATCAAAGAAATGTAACAGATTGGAATAACTTGATGTGCGCGTTGCCAGAATTTTTCTCCCCGAAAGAAAAGTGGGATTTATAAACCTTTTCAGACAGATAGGTTCTATGCTCACCTTAAATCCATTTCCTCCCCTCGTCAGGAAGTCCAGTGTGGTGACCTGATAATCTTTGTCCAGGTGGAACTCTTTGTACTCGTCTCCGTCTTTCAGCAGTATTTCCACCACTTTAGGTATCCTGGTGTCGATTGTCGCCTTGAGACCTTGAAAAATTTTATTTTTTTATATCACTCTGGTACGTTTTATTTAAACACAACCCGTGCGCCTGCGCGATGGGGGAAATGTCATAATTCCATTTAAATGATCACCTTTATTAGAACCGCTTAGGGAATTAATTTGAAAAAATAAACCCTTAGTCTGTAGCGCCAGAGGAGAAACCCACGAAATTCAAATTTTCATATTTACGTTTTTTTTTTTGCAATTTCCAGGTCAGAGTCAGGTTGTATGTAGATCTCGGCCGTGGGTAAGTAAGTATTTACAGAATTGTACTTAAAAAACTGTACCTAATAATTAAAGCTAGAAGATAGTCGATGTTACTACGAAGCTGAGAAAGAGAAACAAATAAGCACACGAGGTTGTTGACATGTGAAATGTGAGCACGGCTTTCGTTGTACCGATTGGCGTAACGGCCAATGACCTGATGGCGAAAAGCTTCGACCAACATCTTTCGAGGCTCTCGTTAGGTTGGATCAAGAACCAGATTCAGAAGGCAGTAGTTCTCGATACGGCTCCTGTCTCTGCAGCCCTAACCACCACCAGCTTGGACCCTGCTCTGCTGCTATTTTTATATTTTAGTATGTGAAGCTAAGTCATAGGCCCATGGGAAGCAAAAAAACTCCGATACCAGGTTAGTCACTAACCACACGAAAATCAAGAATAAAAATAACTACGAACCTGCAAAATGTGGTGTATATGCACCATTATAAGGGTTTGTTCGCCATGGGTACAGGACCGAGTGCTCCAAAGCTTCTACGATGTACTTCCCAGGGATCACGAAAGTCACAAGTTTATTCGTAAACGGCGACATATTTATTACCGAACCCTTTGTGATATCTGAAAACATAAAAAAAGTAAAATGTAGTTTCTTTTAAGGTGGAATATCACGTAATTACCGCTCTCAGTCTGGGTGGAGCGGAAGGGATTGTCAGACTTTCACTGAATAAAACCCGTCTATGTTCCTTCCTTTCGAAGCAGCGCTTACCCTTACGGACTGTCCCGCTTGAAAATCTGATTTCAAAGGAATTTTGAATCGCGTAGTAAAATGTTCTATAACCACGCAGTCCATCAGACCTGTTTGAGATCAAGAGCAACAGTAATAAATGAATGGCCAAGTGCGAGTCGAAATGCACATGAAGGTACCAATCATCGCAGTACAATATTTAACACTACATATTAGAATAATTCAGTTATAAAAAAAAATCTTTCATGCAAAACATAAACATGAAATAAAGTAAATGGAGATTTTATGTTAATTATTTGTTTTAAAGCTGTTTTGAAATACACGATCTGTGAAAAATTAAACGGTCCGTATTGTGGTTCTTGAGATACAGTCCGCTGACAGATAGACAGATGGGTAGATGGAAAGCGAAGGCTATATAATAGGTACCCGGTTGGCCTCTACAACCCAGTTACTAGGTAACACTATTCTAAGCTTGTTTAAAATAGGCGAAGCCAGAAGTCACTCGACTGACCAGGACCACAGACCCTCAAAATATTCAGGTCAATTAAATAAAATCGTACTCACACACCTCCTTTTAACAAAGAACTGCGTATCAATGATCTTTGTATGAAAGAGATGGACGGTAGTGTGGTCGGGTGCATCTCTTGCGACTGAAAAGGAAAGAAATATTAGTTCAGTATTACTTATTCAGCCTATAATGTTCCCACTGCTACAGCAAAGACCCCCTCTCTTTTTTGTTGCTTTTAAAGGCTCTCGAAGAGGGGTGTGACTCTACTAAAACAATTTCTATGAGAACTACATGAAAAAGTTGTACAGTACTCCCAAATTAATAATGCACATGCAGATCTTCGCTAATTGTCGTATTCCCGGAAACACCCGAATCATTGAATCGTTCGAGTCCCTTGCATTTTGCACCTTGTTCGAAAGAAATAGGAGTCAATTTCATGTGTACACAATCGAAAACAATTCGGGCGGTCGGCGGTCAGTCAAAGGTCCGTCAGTCGTCTTGTCATATTGGTGGTGACTGCACGTGTTCTCTTTGTCTGGAATTATATAGAGCTACTATTACACACCTTTCTTGGTTTTGTTTTAAAGGTGAATTTAATTTCAACTTTAATTATCTTATTCAAATTGAAATAGTTAATTTTGTAAAATATATAAATATACTAACATTTTTCACGTTTTTTCAATACTAAAAAATTAAAAATACCAACGTAAAATACATATTAAGTACTAGAAAAAGCATATTAAAAATCAGATTTAGGCTTATATGAATTATAGCTCGCTATTTACTTACATGGAAATATTGAATCAAATTTCGTTACTGATAAATCAATATTTATCTCTTTTAGGACAAAACACATAATCACACTAAATTATGCATGAAGAAAATGCACTTAACCACTCTATATACATATCGTCTTCCGACGCTCGGGAAATACGACCGTTGCCGAACAGTGGCGAAGATTTCTATGCGCATTATCACTTTTGGAGACCTGTACCTATAATTTTACATAATCAGCCTATAATTTTTCGGATTCATGTGCGTATTGTATAATTATTACTTGCTTGAAATCGGTGAAGGAAAACATCGTGAGGAAACCGGCATGCCCAATAGATATTTCTCAACAGCATGTGATGCTAAGTCAGAGGCCCATGGGCAGCATTAAAACTCTGACACCAGGTTAGTCACTAACCACACGAAAAGAATAAGCCTATAATGTTCCCACTGCTGGAACACTGGCCCCCTCTCTTTGAGAGGGAATACGTCGTGATCCACCACACGAGCCCACTGCGGGTTGGTAGATGTCGCATGTCTTCAAAGTGGCTCTAGGACATGCTGGTTTCCTTCACCGTTTCGAGAGGTGTGGTGTTGAAATTATTTTACACAAAATAAAGCACCTGGCTGGAACCGAGCTCAGCCCAGTCAGGTTACAACTCGTCCGTCGAAATTAATTCCAAGGTATTATAATTATATTAAATGGAAAGAGGTCTTTAAAAAAAAAATATTAGCTGATAAGTGCAAAGCATTTATTTCTATAAAAAAAACAAGTTTTTTCAATCTTTAAGAAGTTATTAAAATCCTATCATAGCAAGAATTCGCCACCATTACTAAAATTAATAATCGTGTCGCCAAAATTGCGCTCAGCGCACAACTTCTGTCACAGTCTGTCATTAACAGCAGTATTTATACGTCATTTACTTGTATGGCTGCCGATGCCGAGGCATCTAGTAATACCTACTGTCATTATTCTTAGAAATACACCGTGCAATTTTAGTCGTCTTACAAACGTGGTCCACTTGATGTATCCGACATTAAAAACCTCTAGGCGTGATTAAAATGTTGTTACCATTAATTAGGATAATAGGTACAACGAAAAATAAATAATGATTTACAATAAGTAACACCTGTTAATAATATTTACGTATCGAACGGTAACATTCCATCCCCCTTTTTTATTAGACAAAATTTCTTAATCAAATCTAAAACAGTCGACGTCAAATAGTCCTCTACGGGCTGTTATAAAGCCGTCGTGCGTTTACGATGTAGTATGTTTTTTAATTAGCCAAATATCCATTCATTCATATTCACATATATATATATATATATTTATGAATGAATAGTAGCCAATTGATACATGAATTGGGCTTTTTTTTGAGGGTGGGAAATCATCCAATTTCTTCTCCCGCTATTGGTGGAGCGGAAGGGAGTGTCAGACTCTTACTGACTAAAACCTATCCATTTTCCTTTCGTAGCGCTTTATGTTCCGGGGTAGCGGTAACCCTTTCGGACAATCCCGCTTAAACTTGAATTGGGCTGCCGTTGTAAGACGACTAAAATTGCACGGTAAATAAGCTTGTTCGTGTTAATGTTAAAAATACTTACAGTATTTAAAAATGCCTCAGTGATAAAGTTGCCAAGCTCACATTCGCTTGATGTACACGCTTCCATGTCAAAGTCTCCATCCGCATACCCCACCACTTTATTGACCATACTGTGGAGTTTCTCTGCGTACGGCTCGAGTAAAGCCTTGATTTTTGGATCTGGAGACAAAGTTAGCTCGTATCTATTTTTTACGTTACACAATTGACATAAAGTCCATTTTGCTATGTACAATATCGATACAAAAAACTCGCTTCGCTTTATTTAAATTGTGCCTTATTATATAGGTGTCGTGAAAGTTAGGGACCGTCACTGAGGGGGCTCAGTGGTAGACCTTGTGTTATGTGTGTGTAAGTAGGGATTTGCTATACAATCAAAGCATACACACCATCATCTACCTAGCCTTTTCCCAACTATGTTGGGGTCGGCTTCCAGTCTAACTGGATGCAGCTGAATACCAGTATTCTACATGGAGCGACTGCCTATCTGACCTCCACAACCCAGTAACTGGGCAATAAGATAACCCCTGGTAAGACTGGCTGTCAGATTTTCGGGCATCTGACGACCCGTAACGACTGTCAAAGATGCACAAATGACAGCCGGGACCAACGGCTTAACGTGCTTTCCGAAGCACAGAGGAGTCTTGTTATGTAAAGATGGTCACCCATGCACGGCCAACCCCGGCAAGAGTAGCTTAACTTAATCGATCGACCTGTGCGGCTGTTAGTACTTAGCCACGAGCTCCTCATCAAAGCAAACACACTGTCCGCGAATAATTAATTATATATTTTGCCTTGCAACGAATACATCTGTCGAGCCAGCCAGCTATGTCAGCTATTCTATTCATAATTCAAAAATTCGAACGCTGTCAGATAATTACCAGCCATGTTCAACATAAGGTTTCACCTAGGCTCTACAGTACATACCTTCAGGTATAGACCTGTTCAAGAATACTGGTGACCCCTCAAAGGACTGCAGCTCCCCATGTTTATCAAAGTAAGCAGTCATGTTCCCGAGGTACTTGCTGTAGGCAGCCGCTGTCACTACTAACACCTGCAAATAAGGAAATGGATAAGATTTATTCATGTCAAGGCGCTCTGCTTAACCGGCCTTGCCTGTGGATGCCTTAATTAATTAAGGCCTCTAGCTAGGGCTTAAAAGTTTACGTACTAAGCGGCTACACGCTCAGGGTATCGTAGGGTTCGGACCGGAATAGGGTATATAGGGCGTCACTGGGGCACGCCAGCAAGGGATAGGCTGGATCGGATAGATGTGGCATTTTTTTTTGAGTGTGGTAGATCATCAGATAAATCCTCCCGCTCTGGGTGGAGCGGAAGGGAGTGTCAGACTTTTACTGACTAAAACCCATCCATGTTCTTTCCTTAGCCCTTTATGTTCCGGGGTTACGGTAACCCTTTCGGACAGTCCCGCTTACCCGGTAAGCTCAGCCCTAACAGGCCCCTTCATATTATGCTGACATCACTTTGAGGTGCGCGTAGAACACGTACGCGCCGTCCAGCTCTGGCCTGGTCCTGATCGGACGGTGGTGGTGGTGGCCCGCGCATGCATTGAGGTCACAAGCTAGGCCTTAGAAGTTTACGTACTAAGCGGCTACACGCTAAGGGTACCCTCTGTAGGGTTCGGACCGGATTAGGGCGTCGCTGGGGGAGGGCAGCAAGGGATAGATGTGGCATGACGTCTCGCGTATGCAGATTTTATACTTACTTTTGACGTAGCGAGCCCCCAGTCCTCATCAAGTGTTTTTTGATTAATATGATACGTGTTCAATATTACGTTAAGACAAGAGTGAACAGGATTCTTCTAGGTAAGCGTGTTTCGCCTTCGGATTACATCATCGCTTACTATCAGGTGGGATCGTGGTCAAGCGCGAGCTTATTATCAATTTAAAAAAAATGTTTTAGTTTATCGGCGTGACAGACTAAATATAATTTATTTTTGTTACCAAGACATCATCCCTATTGTCTATTGCCACCAATAATAATATCCGTGAATAAATTACCAATTAAATTGCTTATTAACAGTTAACTGGTTGCGAATTGATATTGCCAATAATAGAACGTATGTTAACGTGATTATGGCGTAATTAACAGTATTAATTAATTATTAATACGTAACAAGTTACTTTACCTAATTAGATTGTATTATGTTCTAATTAATGGGTTCATTCATATTTTGGTATTCAATTAGGTAGGTACATATAAAATATATAGCATTTCGTGATTCATATATCATTTTTGCTAGTACAAAATAAATAAGTATGCTTTTGTTTTTGTATTTATTTGTGCATTTAGTTACTTCTTTAGTTAGGCATCATTTTGTATCTAGTGCAAAATAGTACGTTATGTAGGTATTGTAGTTAAGTTCTTGGAATTAAATAAGTGAGAATTATTTTATATGCACTACCATTATCGTTTTCGTTTAATTTATCGGGTCCTTTTTGAAATAAAAACAATAAACGAACATTGTAGGTTCTCAGGCGTATGTACAAATACGGCATTCATTCATTCTGCCTAGCCTTTTCCCGGCTATGCCGACCGCAACGGCTTCTACATAGTTTATCCGGATGCAGCTGAATATCATTATTTTACATGGAGCGACTGCCTATCTGACCTCCACAACCCAGTCAGTAACTGGATAATACGATACCTCTTGGTAAGACTGGCTGTCAGACTGTCGGCCTTTTGACGACACGTAACGACTGTCAAGTTCGACGAATGAAAGCTGGGCCAACGGTTTAACGTGCTTTCCGAAGCACGGAGGAGTCTCGGTATGTAAAGATTGTCACCCATCCACGGACCAACGCCGCCAAGCGTAGCTTAACCTGAAGGATCGATCCGTGCGGCTATTTTTACTTAGCTTCGGTCTTCTTCAGTTTAAAAATATTTGTCGTATAAATCCGACTGGGGTGGTCATATTAAAGTACCTACGTAACAATACATAATAATCTTACTAAAATCTTTCTTAAGTAGTTATATCTTATTCAATAGACGGAAATACTATAGACTAAGTATAAGTAAGTACAACAATAGCAACAAAAACTCAACTACTGCGGCAAAAAACTCATGTAAAATTATAACTAGGTACTCATAATGAAGGCTAGCGTGCGTTTGACACGCTCAAAACAAAAACTACAGTAAACATTTTTTTTTTCTCAAATAAAATAAACGCTCTATTTATAACGATTTACTGATGTACAAACGCCAGCACATCAAGCTATCCCAAACAGTCAAATATTCCCAATTGAACATGAACCTTATCCTTTTGTAATAAAGTTGAAAATCTATCAAAGAAATTTGACAGATTGGGGTAGTTTGACGTGCTGGCCTCTGTAAATACTCAACGAGTCAACTAATTACCTATACCTATTTAAATAAAAACCAAGACATTCTAGGTTTTTTTGTTAAAGACGGTTATATAGAGCCAAGGTGTATGATCTAAAAACTGGTCTTCATGATTGAACGGACTGCCACCATGGGATAAAAAGAATAAGAAGGTTGACTTCAGGTTTTTTTTGTAATTCTATGTCAACTATCCGAATGACTGAACGCACCTCGAATGAGATATTTCAATGATAGTGTGAACGAATTGGTCCTTCGAACGCAAAATATGGATGTTGACTAAATTTTATTTGTTAGTCCGTCAGCCAGATTATCGAAAAATAAAAGACACATGTTTTTTCTTTTTTCATATAAACAAAAGATAACGTCGATACATAGTGTTACAATGTGGCAGGACGTCAGTTCATTGTAGATTTTATAGAACGTTGTGACGTAACGCGCCTGCGCGCTCCCACTCCCCAATTTTAATGCGTTTTATCTAAGTCATTATTTATTAATATAATATAGCAAAAAATACGTGTCTGATATTTTTTATCATTTGACTGACGAGCTAAATACAATTTTTTTTTTTTACCCTGGCCACATCCGTACTGCATAAAATTGAGTATTTGACAGGATAGTCACAAACGTTTCTTTTTATGAATTCGCAAAACACGGAATTTGTACACGATTCATATGAGTATGAAATATAATAATGTGACGTAATAGATTTTTGGGATCAATTGGAATACTAATTTAATATTAAATCCAATTTCAAATTGTACAATTATATCCTTGCATACTATTTAATTTCTGTTCTTCTTCATGTCGTGTGGTTAGTGCCTAACCTGGTGCCAGAGTTTTATGTAGCCCATAAGCCTCTGACTTAGCTTCACATTCCGTTGAGAAATATCTCTCAGACGTGCTGGTTTCCTTACTTTGTTTTCCTGGCTAGTTTTCAAAGTAATTTGAAGTTCACCTTCTGCATTTAGCATTTAATAACGCCAGGCTATCCAATTTAATTCTCAGTTGACCTCTAACTAAATTGAGGTTTTCTGCTGACTCTGTAGTCACATAAGGCGAAGAAGGTTCGTAACTAACACCTCCGGGAATGAACCTTCATAGTTTAACATCAGTCGGTAGATTCTGTTTTTGGTTCAAATAAAGAATTATTATTATTATTATCGGGATTGTTCTTTTTCTCAGCTCTTTGGCTGGTTTTAGCTACATTTACAAAGCCAAGTAAATGCAGAGTGTGGTGTGTATTTAAGATGAGGGTGTGTTTTCTTTGTCTATTTGCATGAATTTCCTAACGATTCTGCATGTATTTAAGATGACTGCTTTCTGCATACTGATGTAAAGGGATTCTTCTAGATCTATTAACGTCAGGCTTCGGAGGAGATAGTTGGGGATAACACCTGTCGTGGAGAGAACTTATTATTATTATTATTATTCTGTAAAAATCTCACCATGAAAACTTTGGTGAAGTGAGCTATCGTTCCACCTAATGCTAGAGATTGACACTATTGACAGCTCACTTTAAACTAATGCTAGAGATTGACACTATTGACAGCTCACTTTAAACTAATGCTAGAGATTGACACTATTGACAGCTCACTTTAAAGTAATGCTAGAGATTGACACTATTGACAGCTCACTTTAAAGTAATGCTAGAGATTGACACTATTGACAGCTCATTTTAAACTAATGCTAGAGATTGACACTATCGACAGCTCACTTTAAACTAATGCTAGAGATTGACACTATTGACAGCTGATTTTAAACTAATGCTAGAGATTGACACTATTGACGGCTCACTTTAAAGTAATGCTAGAGATTGACACTATTGACGGCTCACTTTAAAGTAATGCTAGAGATTGACACTATTGACGGCTCACTTTAAACTAATGCTAGAGATTGACACTATTGACAGCTCACTTTAAAGTAATGCTAGAGATTGACACTATTGACAGCTCACTTTAAACTAATGCTAGAGATTGACACTATTGACAGCTCACTTTAAAGTAATGCTAGAGATTGACACTATTGACAGCTCACTTTAAACTAATGCTAGAGATTGACACTATTGACAGCTCACTTTAAACTAATGCTAGAGATTGACACTATTGACAGCTCACTTTAAACTAATGCTAGAGATTGACACTATTGACAGCTCACTTTAAACTAATGCTAGAGATTGACACTATTGACAGCTCACTTTAAAGTAATGCTAGAGATTGACACTATTGACAGCTCACTTTAAACTAATGCTAGAGATTGACACTATTGACAGCTAACTTTAAACTAATGCTAGAGATTGACACTATTGACAGCTCACTTTAAAGTAATGCTAGAGATTGACACTATTGACAGCTCACTTTAAACTAATGCTAGAGATTGACACTATTGACAGCTAACTTTAAACTAATGCTAGAGATTGACACTATTGACAGCTCACTTTAAACTAATGCTAGAGATTGACACTATTGACAGCTCACTTTAAACTAATGCTAGAGATTGACACTATTGACAGCTCACTTTAAACTAATGCTAGAGATTGACACTATTGACAGCTCACTTTAAACTAATGCTAGAGATTGACACTATTGACAGCTCACTTTAAACTAATGCTAGAGATTGACACTATTGACAGCTCACTTTAAACTAATGCTAGAGATTGACACTATTGACAGCTCACTTTAAACTAATGCTAGAGATTGACACTATTGACAGCTCACTTTAAACTAATGCTAGAGATTGACACTATTGACAGCTCACTTTAAACTAATGCTAGAGATTGACACTATTGACAGCTCACTTTAAACTAATGCTAGAGATTGACACTATTGACAGCTCACTTTAAACTAATGCTAGAGATTGACACTATTGACAGCTCACTTTAAAGTAATGCTAGAGATTGACACTATTGACAGCTCACTTTAATTTAATGCTAGAGATTGACACTATTGACAGCTCACTTTTAACTAATGCTAGAGATTGACACTATTGACAGCTCACTTTAAAGTAATGCTAGAGATTGACACTATTGACAGCTCACTTTAAAGTAATGCTAGAGATTGACACTATTGACAGCTCACTTTAAAGTAATGCTAGAGATTGACACTATTGACAGCTCACTTTAAAGTAATGCTAGAGATTGACACTATTGATAGCTCACTTTAAACTAATGCTAGAGATTGACACTATTGGACAGCTCACTTTAAACAAATGCTAGAGATTGACACTATTGACAGCTCACTTTAAACTAATGCTAGAGATTGACACTATTGACAGCTCACTTTAAACTAATGCTAGAGATTGACACTATTGACAGCTAACTTTAAACTAATGCTAGAGATTGACACTATTGACAGCTCACTTTAAAGTAATGCTAGAGATTGACACTATTGACAGCTCACTTTAAACTAATGCTAGAGATTGACACTATTGACAGCTAACTTTAAACTAATGCTAGAGATTGACACTATTGACAGCTCACTTTAAAGTAATGCTAGAGATTGACACTATTGACAGCTCATTTTAAACTAATGCTAGAGATTGACACTATCGACAGCTCACTTTAAACTAATGCTAGAGATTGACACTATTGACAGCTGATTTTAAACTAATGCAAGAGATTGACACTATTGACGGCTCACTTTAAAGTAATGCTAGAGATTGACACTATTGACGGCTCACTTTAAACTAATGCTAGAGATTGACACTATTGACAGCTCACTTTAAAGTAATGCTAGAGATTGACACTATTGACAGCTCACTTTAAAGTAATGCTAGAGATTGACACTATTGACAGCTCACTTTAAACTAATGCTAGAGATTGACACTATTGACAGCTCACTTTAAACTAATGCTAGAGATTGACACTATTGACAGCTCACTTTAAAGTAATGCTAGAGATTGACACTATTGACAGCTCACTTTAAACTAATGCTAGAGATTGACACTATTGACAGCTCACTTTAAAGTAATGCTAGAGATTGACACTATTGACAGCTCACTTTAAAGTAATGCTAGAGATTGACACTATTGACAGCTCACTTTAAAGTAATGCTAGAGATTGACACTATTGACAGCTCACTTTAAAGTAATGCTAGAGATTGACACTATTGATAGCTCACTTTAAACTAATGCTAGAGATTGACACTATTGACAGCTCACTTTAAACAAATGCTAGAGATTGACACTATTGACAGCTCACTTTAAACTAATGCTAGAGATTGACACTATTGACAGCTCACTTTAAACTAATGCTAGAGATTGACACTATTGACAGCTCACTTTAAACTAATGCTAGAGATTGACACTATTGACAGCTCAGTAATGCTAGAGATTGACACTATTGACAGCTCACTTTAAACTAATGCTAGAGATTGACACTATTGACAGCTCACTTTGAACTAATGCTAGGGATTGACACTATTGACAGCTCACTTTAAAGTAATGCTAGAGATTGACACTATTGACAGCTCACTTTAAACCCACTTCACCTACGTTATAACGGTGAGGCATTTTACAGAATAAACCACAGGTTAGTTTTGGACGCTTTTACGTTCGCATCGTTTATTTATTTATTTATTTAAACTTTTCGCACACAATAAAGGTACAAAGGCGGACTTAATGCCTTAGGCATTCTCTACCAGTCAACCAAGAGTGGTGAAGAGATTAGATGGTAGGTGCTTTTTTTCTCACATGTACAGTAATAATATGAATGATGTAACTAATATTTCGTTTAAAAGAGTGTCCGTGGAGTTCCTTTGTTAAAGTAATGCTAGAGATTGACACTATTGACAGCTCACTTTAAACTAATGCTAGAGATTGACACTATTGACAGCTCACTTTAAAGTAATGCTAGAGATTGACACTATTGACAGCTCACTTTAATTTAATGCTAGAGATTGACACTATTGACAGCTCACTTTTAACTAATGCTAGAGATTGACACTATTGACAGCTCACTTTAAAGTAATGCTAGAGATTGACACTATTGACAGCTCACTTTAAAGTAATGCTAGAGATTGACACTATTGACAGCTCACTTTAAAGTAATGCTAGAGATTGACACTATTGACAGCTCACTTTAAAGTAATGCTAGAGATTGACACTATTGATAGCTCACTTTAAACTAATGCTAGAGATTGACACTATTGACAGCTCACTTTAAACTAATGCTAGAGATTGACACTATTGACAGCTCACTTTAAACTAATGCTAGAGATTGACACTATTGACAGCTCACTTTAAACTAATGCTAGAGATTGACACTATTGACAGCTCACTTTAAACTAATGCTAGAGATTGACACTATTGACAGCTAACTTTAAACTAATGCTAGAGATTGACACTATTGACAGCTCACTTTAAAGTAATGCTAGAGATTGACACTATTGACAGCTCATTTTAAACTAATGCTAGAGATTGACACTATCGACAGCTCACTTTAAACTAATGCTAGAGATTGACACTATTGACAGCTGATTTTAAACTAATGCAAGAGATTGACACTATTGACGGCTCACTTTAAAGTAATGCTAGAGATTGACACTATTGACGGCTCACTTTAAACTAATGCTAGAGATTGACACTATTGACAGCTCACTTTAAAGTAATGCTAGAGATTGACACTATTGACAGCTCACTTTAAAGTAATGCTAGAGATTGACACTATTGACAGCTCACTTTAAAGTAATGCTAGAGATTGACACTATTGACAGCTCACTTTAAACTAATGCTAGAGATTGACACTATTGACAGCTCACTTTAAAGTAATGCTAGAGATTGACACTATTGACAGCTCACTTTAAACTAATGCTAGAGATTGACACTATTGACAGCTCACTTTAAAGTAATGCTAGAGATTGACACTATTGACAGCTCACTTTAAAGTAATGCTAGAGATTGACACTATTGACAGCTCACTTTAAAGTAATGCTAGAGATTGACACTATTGACAGCTCACTTTAAAGTAATGCTAGAGATTGACACTATTGATAGCTCACTTTAAACTAATGCTAGAGATTGACACTATTGACAGCTCACTTTAAACAAATGCTAGAGATTGACACTATTGACAGTTCACTTTAAACTAATGCTAGAGATTGACACTATTGACAGCTCACTTTAAACTAATGCTAGAGATTGACACTATTGACAGCTCACTTTAAACTAATGCTAGAGATTGACACTATTGACAGCTCAGTAATGCTAGAGATTGACACTATTGACAGCTCACTTTAAACTAATGCTAGAGATTGACACTATTGACAGCTCACTTTAAACTAATGCTAGGGATTGACACTATTGACAGCTCACTTTAAAGTAATGCTAGAGATTGACACTATTGACAGCTCACTTTAAACAAATGCTAGAGATTGACACTATTGACAGCTCACTTTAAACTAATGCTAGAGATTGACACTATTGACAGCTCACTTTAAACTAATGCTAGAGATTGACACTATTGACAGCTCACTTTAAACTAATGCTAGAGATTGACACTATTGACAGCTAACTTTAAACTAATGCTAGAGATTGACACTATTGACAGCTCACTTTAAAGTAATGCTAGAGATTGACACTATTGACAGCTCATTTTAAACTAATGCTAGAGATTGACACTATCGACAGCTCACTTTAAACTAATGCTAGAGATTGACACTATTGACAGCTGATTTTAAACTAATGCAAGAGATTGACACTATTGACGGCTCACTTTAAAGTAATGCTAGAGATTGACACTATTGACGGCTCACTTTAAACTAATGCTAGAGATTGACACTATTGACAGCTCACTTTAAAGTAATGCTAGAGATTGACACTATTGACAGCTCACTTTAAAGTAATGCTAGAGATTGACACTATTGACAGCTCACTTTAAAGTAATGCTAGAGATTGACACTATTGACAGCTCACTTTAAACTAATGCTAGAGATTGACACTATTGACAGCTCACTTTAAAGTAATGCTAGAGATTGACACTATTGACAGCTCACTTTAAACTAATGCTAGAGATTGACACTATTGACAGCTCACTTTAAAGTAATGCTAGAGATTGACACTATTGACAGCTCACTTTAAAGTAATGCTAGAGATTGACACTATTGACAGCTCACTTTAAAGTAATGCTAGAGATTGACACTATTGACAGCTCACTTTAAAGTAATGCTAGAGATTGACACTATTGATAGCTCACTTTAAACTAATGCTAGAGATTGACACTATTGACAGCTCACTTTAAACAAATGCTAGAGATTGACACTATTGACAGCTCACTTTAAACTAATGCTAGAGATTGACACTATTGACAGCTCACTTTAAACTAATGCTAGAGATTGACACTATTGACAGCTCACTTTAAAGTAATGCTAGAGATTGACACTATTGACAGCTCAGTAATGCTAGAGATTGACACTATTGACAGCTCACTTTAAACTAATGCTAGAGATTGACACTATTGACAGCTCACTTTAAACTAATGCTAGGGATTGACACTATTGACAGCTCACTTTAAAGTAATGCTAGAGATTGACACTATTGACAGCTCACTTTAAACTAATGCTAGAGATTGACACTATTGACAGCTCACTTTAAACTAATGCTAGAGATTGACACTATTGACAGCTCACTTTAAACTAATGCTAGAGATTGACACTATTGACAGCTCACTTTAAAGTAATGCTAGAGATTGACACTATTGACAGCTCACTTTAAAGTAATGCTAGAGATTGACACTATTGACAGCTCACTTTAAACTAATGCTAGAGATTGACACTATTGACAGCTCACTTTAAAGTAATGCTAGAGATTGACACTATTGACAGCTCACTTTAATTTAATGCTAGAGATTGACACTATTGACAGCTCACTTTTAACTAATGCTAGAGATTGACACTATTGACAGCTCACTTTAAAGTAATGCTAGAGATTGACACTATTGACAGCTCACTTTAAAGTAATGCTAGAGATTGACACTATTGACAGCTCACTTTAAAGTAATGCTAGAGATTGACACTATTGACAGCTCACTTTAAAGTAATGCTAGAGATTGACACTATTGATAGCTCACTTTAAACTAATGCTAGAGATTGACACTATTGACAGCTCACTTTAAACAAATGCTAGAGATTGACACTATTGACAGCTCACTTTAAACTAATGCTAGAGATTGACACTATTGACAGCTCACTTTAAACTAATGCTAGAGATTGACACTATTGACAGCTCACTTTAAACTAATGCTAGAGATTGACACTATTGACAGCTAACTTTAAACTAATGCTAGAGATTGACACTATTGACAGCTCACTTTAAAGTAATGCTAGAGATTGACACTATTGACAGCTCATTTTAAACTAATGCTAGAGATTGACACTATCGACAGCTCACTTTAAACTAATGCTAGAGATTGACACTATTGACAGCTGATTTTAAACTAATGCAAGAGATTGACACTATTGACGGCTCACTTTAAAGTAATGCTAGAGATTGACACTATTGACGGCTCACTTTAAACTAATGCTAGAGATTGACACTATTGACAGCTCACTTTAAAGTAATGCTAGAGATTGACACTATTGACAGCTCACTTTAAAGTAATGCTAGAGATTGACACTATTGACAGCTCACTTTAAAGTAATGCTAGAGATTGACACTATTGACAGCTCACTTTAAACTAATGCTAGAGATTGACACTATTGACAGCTCACTTTAAAGTAATGCTAGAGATTGACACTATTGACAGCTCACTTTAAACTAATGCTAGAGATTGACACTATTGACAGCTCACTTTAAAGTAATGCTAGAGATTGACACTATTGACAGCTCACTTTAAAGTAATGCTAGAGATTGACACTATTGACAGCTCACTTTAAAGTAATGCTAGAGATTGACACTATTGACAGCTCACTTTAAAGTAATGCTAGAGATTGACACTATTGATAGCTCACTTTAAACTAATGCTAGAGATTGACACTATTGACAGCTCACTTTAAACAAATGCTAGAGATTGACACTATTGACAGCTCACTTTAAACTAATGCTAGAGATTGACACTATTGACAGCTCACTTTAAACTAATGCTAGAGATTGACACTATTGACAGCTCACTTTAAACTAATGCTAGAGATTGACACTATTGACAGCTCAGTAATGCTAGAGATTGACACTATTGACAGCTCACTTTAAACTAATGCTAGAGATTGACACTATTGACAGCTCACTTTAAACTAATGCTAGGGATTGACACTATTGACAGCTCACTTTAAAGTAATGCTAGAGATTGACACTATTGACAGCTCACTTTAAACCCACTTCACCTACGTTATAACGGTGAGGCATTTTACAGAATAAACCACAGGTTAGTTTTGGACGCTTTTACGTTCGCATCGTTTATTTATTTATTTATTTAAACTTTTCGCACACAATAAAGGTACAAAGGCGGACTTAATGCCTTAGGCATTCTCTACCAGTCAACCAAGAGTGGTGAAGAGATTAGATGGTAGGTGCTTTTTTTCTCACATGTACAGTAATAATATGAATGATGTAACTAATATTTCGTTTAAAAGAGTGTCCGTGGAGTTCCTTGCCCGTTCTTTATTTTATTTTAAATTTTTATTTAAGGGCAACCAACAAAGCCTACACCAAAATACATGATGGGTTCTTTACATATCTAACATTGTATAGTGTAGCCTTAATTAAAGGCTGCCACGACATGCATAAAACAAAAAACAGGGTATTACAGCAACAATTTCACTTACTCAAAGAAATAAAAATCTTAATAATAATTGTTAATTTTGTTACAAGTGTAAAAAACTATGGAGTTTGATTCTGTGAGAATGTCCTATGCAAGATAGTTTTCACTTTATGAAGAGAATAGGACATGTCAATATCTACATTAGGTGAGCATGACAGGCGACTAAATTGTTCCTGCATTCTGTTTACTGTGGAAAAATGTCCCAGATTAGTTTTAAAGCCCTTAGCTGAAAGCAGGGGCTTTAAAACTAATCTGGGATTTTTTTCCTACTGCTTTGGAATGGGCCACTAGCTTCATCTTTCTGACTGACAATTCAAAAGTGCCTGTTATTTGTTTATTTGAAATTAAATGTTTTGAGTTTGAACAACGTAAAAATTTAAAAACAGGAGTTGGTTACTTTTTTTTTGAGCGTGGGAAATCATCAAATAACGCCTCCCGCTCTGGGTGGAGTGGTTGGAAGTTTCAGGCCCGTATTACAGAACCTCACTCAAGACCCAAACATATACTTAAAACTAGTTTCAACCAATCAAATGGCTTCAATCGAGACTCAAACAATGCTTGATTATTGAGTTAGCTTCTGTAATACGGGCATTACACTCTTACTCATCCATGTTCCTTCTTTAGCCCTTCATGCTGTGTCATATACACTGACACTTTTTTTTTTTTAAGGCTTGGAAATCATCCAATGACTGCTCCCGCTCTGGGTGGAGCGGAAGGGAGTGTCAGACTTTTACTGACTGAAACCCATCCATGTTCCTTCCGTAGCCCTTTATGTTCCGGGGTAGCGGTAACCCTTTCGGACAATCCCGCTTACCCGGCAGGCATACACTGACACTGGCATTACATTTCAAAGATTGTTTTTATTATTGTTTTAAAATCACATTCTCAAAGAAACGAGCTTAATTAGTATTATTTGAAAAAAAAATCTAGTCAAACTTAATATTTTAACAAATTGCGGTGCCCTTGCTCCTTGATAAAATAGGCAAAGAGATAGACGGCCTAAATCACATTATAAATCTAGACAGAATTGTTCAAAGACGGCCTATAACAATATTGAAGTTATTAATTCTTGATAGGTAGGTACCTACTGTGAAATTCAGTTCAATTTTTTATTATATTTTTTTGTTGATACAGTGCTCTCAAATAATAAATCGGTCTATATAACATTCTAATATGTATACCAAAGTAATTATCCTTATTTTGATATGTCAACCTACTCCTAACTGCCAAATATCACCTATTGAAAATAAACCTTATCTTTTTGTAAGTTGAAAATCTTACAAAGAAATTTGACAGAATGGTAGCTTGGCTTGGTCTCTGAACAACCATTTTTAACAATGAAAATTAACATGACGTGCAATTACGCGTAAGAATAAAAATAAGTATTTAGTGGCAAGAATAGAATTACCTCCGTTCCCTAATGTTACGCATTATAGGCATGCAACATAAATATTGAAACAAGATTAATTTTAAAATGGGTGATTAATCATGCCATAGCTTGACAATCTAAAATGCAGCACGTGTCAAATCAGTTTAAAATAATCTTACACCGAAAACATTGTATTGAACGTGCCTCATGTCAGCAAGTGATAAAGTTATTTTAAAATTAGTCTAGCTCCAGTTTAACCCATTGTCTGCCGGAGTGGAGATCTATGCGAGACACAATGGATTTTTAATTGTCTGTAATTTCGGCTTAACAAAGGTTAAACAGCAATGTTATTCTTTACAGATCTCACCGTGTAAGCTAACGTGAAGTGAGTTGTCAATATTGTCAATCCTTATCAGGTAGAATGACAGCTCACTTGAATTAAGTTTCACTGTGAGGTTTTTACGGAATAGGCCGCCTGTTCTCATATTCAAATTAAAAAATATACGTCGAATTAAAATACGTCCTTTTTGTAAATCGTCTATACACACATAGGTACTGAGGCAGCATATCAAGCTATCCGAAACTGTCAAATTTTATATTATTTTAAAAACTATCAAAGAAATTTGACAGATTGGGGTACCTTGATGCGTTGGTGACCGTACATAAACTCACAACTTCTGCCATGATTTTAACATACTTCTTTTACTTGATTTGCGTTTATACATCAATAGGTTTATTTTGTAAAAATAAGTAACACCATGAAAACTTAGGTGAAGTCAGTTGTCATTCAACATGAATCTAAAGGATTGACACTACTGACAGTGCACTTCACATTATACGGTGCCGAACCCTATGAGTGCGATTCGCGTTTTGCCAGTTTTTTTTGTAATTATACATAACATTACGCCTGTAATCCGCGAAGAGTTAAGCAGAACTCTACCTATTAGTACAGAATAGTACCTACCTATTAGTATAGTAATAGTACAGAGGCCAGCACATCAAGTTACCACAATCTGTCAAATTTCTTTGATAGTATTTCAACTTTATTGCAAAGATATAAGGTTCATTTTTAATTGAGAAAATTAGACAGTTAGGGATAGCTTGATGTGCTGGCGTCTGTACACCAACATTTCACCAGTTATGTTGGAGTTTAATCATAAACCGAAAACATTAACCATAAACAAACGGTCATGCACTGCGACAAAACATGGTACACATACTAACTTAAGTTTTAAATGTACGAGTAAAGACTATCATGGCACATGAAGCCATCACCAACTGTCAAATTTTCCCAATTGAAAATGAACATTGAACTGTTGTAATAACGTTGAAAATCTATCAAAGAAATTTGACAGTTCGGGGTAGCTTAATTTGCTGGCCTTTGTACTGAACTTGACACGAGAATGTCGAGTCTGATGCCATGGAAGGCTAAGTAATGCGGTCAAGTTACTTGTGAATATACATAACTTGCTTTGTGAGGCTACGGACAGGTATTATAATACAGCCTATAATTGTTCCCATGCAGTGATAACGCGCCTTCTTATTCAGTGCAGGCATTGATCATCACGACTGAACCACTTAGACTCAGACACATAGCTGCCCACGTCTCTTTTGAAAATATATATATTTTTTTTTTAAATATCTTTTAATTATGGACGCTTTTGTACGTTCAATATTTACATTTTAAAGTTTAAAAAAATTATGGATGGAGTTTCTTGCCCGTTCTTCTCCATAGATACCTCCTGCTTTCGAATGGGCAACTAGCTTCATCTTTCTGACTGACCGACCCCTTTTTTTTTACGGCTGGGAAATCATCCAATGACTGCTCCCGCTCTGGGTGGAGCGGAAGGGAGTGTCAGACTCTTACTGACTAAAACAATTCAAAACTGCCTGTAATTCATTAATTTGAAATTAATACTTTGAGTTGACGCTTGCCACGTGTGTGCGATTTCAAACTTAAAGAAAAGGTCTGTATCGTTAGTCTAGTGGTCGCAAGCGCTACAACTGAGCGTAGGTTCCTGGGTTTGATTCCCAGGTCGTGGAACTGTTATTGGTTTTTTCCATCAGGAATTTCTCTGGATTTAGGCTCGGTTGCTGGCAAAAGGCTCGCTCCCCTGGCACTTGACCATAATAGGCAAAATGTGTACCATTTTTATTACTTGTATATGAAAGTATACCTATAAAAAAACATTTTTTTTGTCTGTCTGTCTGTTTGTCACAGCTAACATCCGGCACTTTCACTGGCAGATAGCTGACGTTATAAGGAGTAACGGGGAGTATTTCAGAAAAAGAATCAAGGTCCACGCGGGCGAAACTGCGGGCAGGACTAGTCTAATTATAAAAACCAAAGACTTACCTTATGCCCAGGGTTCGTTTTGCTCTCAACTATTATTGGGTAGGGTCCAGCTACGTCTTCCTTGCTGGGAGCTTCTCCATTCCAGAGTAGACTATGTGAATGACCTCCCACTATTATGTCTATGTTCTCCCCGACTTGCTTAGCCATCTGCCTGAAATGAAGAATAATAATAAGGCATTGTATAATTATAGAGAACAGTGGTTTTTTTTGGAAGCCGATTATATATATTTTATTGGTATAAAGTTGTTTTCGTTAATCCGTATTAAGTATTTGCTTCTGTAGTAGTAGAGCAGTGTTGGCTTAGTGGTATCGTTCTCGACTCACGAGTTGTAGGTCGAAAGTTCAGACCCAAGAATGCTTTTTTTTTCTTTTTTTTTTGTTAATGGCATCTCGCAGTTCAACCAAAGGGTTGTCTACTGCTTAACCGGGCTTGCCTGTGGCTGCCACAAAAGAATTGTAGCCTCCAGCCAGGGCTTAATAAAAACTAAAGCTAACTTACAAAACTAAGCGACTACACGCTAAGGGCACTCCCTGCGGGGTTCGGACCTCGGCTTAGGGCGTCGCTGGGGGGGGACAGCACGGGACAGCAGGATCGGGGGTTTTTAAAACTACTGGCTCAGCGGCACCCAAGAATGCACTTTACATTTTGTATTTAATTTCATCACCACTGCTCTTAAAACGGTGAAGGAAAACATCGTGTGGAAATCGACATGTCCTAGAACCAAAAATTTGAAGATATGTGGAATTCGCCAACCCGCACTGGGCCCGTATGATGGATTATGGCCCACTCCCTCTCTAAAAGAGGCCTGTGTCCCAGCAGTGGGAACATTGAAGTCTGATTATGTATAATTATAGGTACAGAGGCCAGCACATCAAGTTACCACAATCTGTCAAATTTCTTTGATAGTATTTCAATTGTATTGCAAAGACATAAGGTTCACTTTTAATTGAGAAAATTTGACAGTTAGGGATAGCTTGATGTGCTGGCGTCTGTACAACTTTTTTCATGAAATTCTCATGAGTCGTGACACCCATCTTCGAGAACCTTTAAAACTAACAAAGAATACTAAGACTTTATTTAAAAAACAATTTTTCGGACAAGTTACATCCATAGTGGGTTCTAGTAAGCAATGAATCGTATATCTATGTTAGTCAACTTTAATATTTATTAACAAAATGATTATTCGAGATGCATCTACAAATAATATAATTAACACGTTGAGCGCCAACGCGGTCACTGGTGACCGCGAACAATAGTTTTTCTATTGTGTCTGCTGCGTGGTGGCAGTCAATGCCTTAAACATCGCACTCTGCAGAGCAACGAGGCGGATTTCCGTGTGACGACTGCATGGAAACCATCAACGTGTGCATGTGCGAACATACCAGATGCACTGCAGGAACAATAAGGAGTAGTGACAGCATAGTGGTGTGACCGTCGGACTAGTGGCGTCACTGGGTGGACTTGCAAAATGCCACGGGCCCCCGGCCTGACGGGGCCCCCGGTCCGAGAAGCTGCAAGCTCAAAAGTGACCTAACATTAAAAAAAAACAGTGGCGAAACTATAGGGTGGCAGGACTGGCAAAATGCCACGGGCCCCCCGGTCCGAGAAGCTGCAAGCTCAAAAATGACCTAACATTTAAAAAAATATATAAATTTGGGGCCCCATGCAATGGATTTGCCAAGGGCCTCAGATGGTATAGTTACGCCAGTGCGTCGGACTGCCAAGTCATAGGTCTCGAGTTCGAACCGAAGGCACGCACCTCTAATTTTACGGATTCATGTGCGTATTGTATAATTATCTCTTGCTTAAAAATCGGTGAAGGAAAACATCGTGAGGTAACCAGCATGCTTGAGAGATATGTATTTCTCAACAGCATGTGAAGCTAAGTCAGAGGCCTATGGGCAGCATAAAAACTCTGACACCAGGTTAGTCACTAACCACACGATAAGAAGAAGACTGCAGAAACGGGGCAGCGGGACGGTTTAGCAAAAAAAGTCCCATCAACATTCTGAATCCATTTTTAACACACAAGCTAAACCGTCCAGCATGACTACCTACTGTGGAAAAACAATCTTGTTACTTTTTATTATTTTTCCTCCTACATAATGGTGCAATTCACAACAATACTTTTGCACCTTAACGACTTTAAGGTACATTAACTTAAACATTAAAAAACTTGAAATACTTGCTTTTATTTTTACCTTTATTTTTATACTAGCTTCTGCCCGCGACTTCGTACGCGGACCCTGTTGCTTATGCCAGCGACAACGGGGTCGCCATTTATGTTATTTTTTATCATTTTTCCCATTTAAATCTTTTATCACACTGAGCTTTAGTTTTATTTCATTCCAACAACCACCAAAACATACAGTTCATTTGTCATCGTTTTCATTTTGGTAACCGCATTATTATATTCCTCCTCTAGAGACCTAGAAGTCGATGCGTAGATACGCTTGGAACTCAAGCGTAATTCTCTTTCCGTGAACGTCTCTGACTCGCGAGACAATACATGACGTTCACGATCAGCGGTCAGTCGC
Source organism: Hyppa rectilinea (assembly GCA_951799385.1). Lineage (NCBI taxonomy): Eukaryota > Metazoa > Arthropoda > Insecta > Lepidoptera > Noctuidae > Hyppa > Hyppa rectilinea. The sequence continues at coordinate 13,768,759 of OX637321.1, read as the reverse complement.
GCATCATATTCTTCACTGGTCTCTAGAGACCTAATAAATACGCTGAGAACGCAGGCGTGCTTCGTGACCCGAAGAGGTTTCCACGGAGTGAGTTGCAGCCTAATGTTCTCGAACAACATCAAGTCTCTCCTGACGCTCTTCGGTAGATTCTTGGAATCTTATGATCCTCAATCTTTTAGCTCTCTTGGAACATTGGGAAAGATTTGACCTCTTTCTAGGCATGGTCATAGTTTTATTGTGAAGATACCTGATCAATAAAAATCTAAATTAAAATGACTGCTCCCCTGCGTTACCGGGTAGGCTACAGTGTCACGAAGATAAATGGAAAAGGAAATTAAACACTCAAACAACATAAGCCCGAAGGCATATTCATACGATAAAATAAATAAATAAATAGGAGTTTTGGCCAGTAGAGTCAAATTTTCAATGATATACCATCGTCATCGAAAATCAGTCCTAAACTGTTACCGCCTTCACCGCGTGCAGGTACTCCCAGTTTATGTTATTTTATAATTACACAGTAAAATTAGTGATAGCTTTGATTTCCACATCAGATGTTTCTGATCTTCGATTTTTATAAGTCAACAGGAAATGCCCATCATATTGAACAACAAAGACGTCATTCCTATATGTGTTATGTTGTAGCTAGGCTCTTGGAGTTCCACAACAGGTGTTCCAGATCTTCGATTTTTATAAGTCAACAGAGAGTGCTCATCAGATTGAACAGCTTGTGCTAAGACGTTATTCCTATATGTGTTATGGTGTAGCCAGGCTCTTGGAGTTCCACAACAGGTGTTCCAGATCTTCAATTTTTATACATCAACAGAGAGTGCTCATCAGGCTGAACAACTTTCGCTAAGACGTCATTCTTATATGTGTTATGGTGTAGCTAGTTTTTATATGAATTTTTACTTCTTGTTTAATCCTCCATGACTGGCGTTATATTCAAAAAACCTACACTGTAGCTCGCGAAATTCAATTTTTTTAGATATTTTGAGATTGATCACCATAAAACCTGACACTCTATAAGTTGGTACAGTTTTACAGATTACTCTGTTGAATAACTGCTTCAACAAGTCTTACTTATAAAGTTTTATCGATACCTAATTCAAACAATTTAAATTTTATAAACACGCATTTGTTACAAGCGCTAACTGTATTTTGATCAACATGATACTTTATTTTTTTTTTTTTTTTTTTTTTTTAAGGCTGGGAAATCATCCAATGACTGCTCCCGCTCTGGGTGGAGCGGAAGGGAGTGTCAGACTCTTACTGACTAAAACCCATCCATGTTCCTTCCGTAGCCCTTTATGTTCCGGGGTAGCGGTAACCCTTTCGGACAATCCCGCTTACCCGGCAGGCTTGGCCCTGAGGGGCCCCTTCATATGCTGACATCTCTTTGAGGCGCGCGCAACATGATACTGACGTGTAAATCGCAAAAAACGTAAGAAAATTAATTTTGCTGGCTACCTCAGCGCACATAACTTGACCTTTTGAACGCCAGAGCATAAAAGCTCGCGCATATCCCTCCACGCCAGGCAAAAAAAAATATTTTTTCTTGTTATCATGAATTTCTCATATTAGTGTCTTCATTTGTTTCATGTTATTAAATACGTACGAAAGCTTCAATAATTAAGATAGCAATATAAACACTCACAAAAGTAATGATTTAATAATTGTTTAGTCGTGTTTCAGTGTTGTTGTTATTGTCACATATTTGTGTTGTTGTCGTACAGGGCATGCGCTTACTTGTCACGTATATGTGACAATGGCGTTCAAAAGGTTAAACTATTATCACATTCTACTAAACTCGAAAGTTCCTACATATTCTCCATCATAATGCACTCTAGAAAGCCACCAAATTCCATCCCCGATCACGATAAACCATCCTAGATATTAAAATCCTCCATAATACGGGCGTCATCTCAACCCATTATTTCCACCATCCACCTGATTCACTTCTATGTGATATTTTATCTATACATCTATACATATAAATAAAATTGGGGTGTCTGTTTGTAATTTTGAAATGACCGTTTTTTTACTACATGTATACTCAATACTCAATACTCATAATATGAATATAATACGGTACATACACCAAAATATATATTTTTTTAATTTTTGTCTGTCTGTTTGTTCCGGCTAATCTCTGATATGGCTGGACCGATTTTGACGGGACTTTTATTGGCAGGTAGCTGATGTAATAAGGAGTAACTAAGGTTAGGAAAAATTCTTTTATTTAAGAAAAATAACTGTTAGTCGGAACGAAGTTCGCCGGGTCAGCTAATATATACTAAAATTATAAAGAGGAAAGATTTGTATGTAAGTATGTTTGTAACGAATAAACTCTAAAACTCCTTAACGGAGCTGGATGAAACTTGGCACAAAGATAGATTATAGTCTGAAATAGCATATACTCGTAAGCTACTTTTTATCCCGGAAAAATATACGGTTCCCGTGAGATAATTTCCTACATACACGCGGGCGAAGCCGCTGGCAAAAGCTAGTCCTCTATATATTGGAACACCAGTCTTATGCAGTGCTTCATATCATGACAACTTTATTAGAAAATATAGTGGATAGTCGCTACCTATGCATTTAAATCGTTCGTAAGTCGATAAAGTAAGTCTGTCAGGGTATAATACTGATGTATAGGTTATATCTACGGTTTAGTGGGGTTTGCTTGTGATCTGCGGTTGTGATATTATTAGGTTAATAACTATTTATGGCTGTAAGTACGTTAAGATGTTCTGGTTTTTCATACGCGGCGTGTTTTTTTTTAATTTTTTTGTGGCATCTCGCAGTTCAACCATAGGGTTGTCTACTGCTTAACCAGACGTGCCTGTGGATGCCACAAAAGAAGTGTATCCTCCAGCCAGGGCTTAATAAAACTAAGGCTAACTCACAAACTAAGCGACTACACGCTAAGGGCTTCCCCTGTGGGGTACGGACCTCGGGTTAAGGCGTCGCTGGGGGAAGACAGCAAGGGACAAGATGGATCGGGCGTACAGCGCGGTGTGACACTAGTGGAACAATTTCTATGGAAACTTAATGGAAATGGTTGTACAGACGCCAGCACATCAAGCTATCCCTAACTGTCAAATTTTCTCGATTAAAATTGAACCCTATGTCTTTGCAATCATGTTGAAATATAAAAGAAATTTGACAGATTGTGGTAACTTGAGGTGCTGGCCTCTGTACTAGAAACTGCGAAACGCAAAATTGATTTTGAGTTTAAAATAAACAAAATAATTGTTGGTTTTTTTTCATTTACAAAAAAGAAGTAAACCATTTTGCTTAAATGTCATCGTCATTACCATCAATCCATATTATTGAAGAACAAATACTATTAAAATTGGATTTTAAACGGCGGATTGTTCTGTTGTAACAAACATTAAAACTTCGGGAATGAAGATGGAACTTAATTGAGAATAAAAACACATAATACCACCATTATTGAAACTAATTTGATTATCAGATATTAATAAACTTAATTAATAGTTAACCAGTATTGTTCAATAAACCAGTAAAGTTTAATTTCAAGTGACATGAAGCAAATAATTCTGCGTTTGAAATGTTTAATTGAATTAATTCACTAATTGTTTGCAGCTATTTCAAATGACAAATGCGGTTTTTATTCGTTTGAGGTGTTTAACTTAGTAATTAAACCACAAATAATTTAAATAGAATTTCGCATTAGGCTTTCAATATGATTTTTTTTTTTGGATTCCTTAGATTGGAGGACCTGAAGGATGCCATGCGGAACCCTATTATTAACCCCTCAAATGTCACATGAACTCCATTGGTTCATAAGCAAAATTCTCTCGAAACAACAATAAATATAACTGTAAAAATTGTTGAGCTCTAACATGTAAACGGGTACTAGTAGGCGAACATTTGACGGGTTAAGCCTTTTTTATGAGGGTGGGAAATCATCCAATGACTTCGCCCGGTCTGGGTAGAGCGGAAGGGAGTGTCTGACTCTTACTAACTAAAACCCATCCATGTTCCTTCCGTAGCCCTTTATGATCCAGGGTAGCGGTAGCCCTTTCCGACAATCCCGCTTACCCGGCAGGCTCAGCCCTAACGGGCCCCTTCATATGCTGACATCTGATGAAGCGCGTGTGGCACATTTGCGCGCCATCCGGCACGGGCCTGGTCCTGATCGGGCGGTGAGCTAACGGGTTAAGCCTGTGCTGTCCATCTGTCAGTCCGGTATCAGTGGGCTGTATCTCAATAACAATAATAGGTAGGCCTTTGAAATTTCTCGCAAAATATTTCTATTGCCGCTATAACAACAAATAATAAAAATAAAATAAAGTTTCAATGAAATATCTAAGAAACGTGTTTTTTTAACCGAATAAAAAAAAAGATATGAATAATGGTTTGTGTTAATTAGTTTACTGTAGAATGGAACACTTTGCGTGCGAGTTAGACTCGCACTTAGCCGGTTTCAAAGATTGGATCGACAGTCATGATGGAGTTCAATGCAACTTCGGACAATAGGTCAGTCAAATAATTAAATTAAATCGTTGATTCTCCCGACGAAATAAAAAAATGGTCACGTTTCTGTGTCATTGACAATGGCTTTTGCCCGCTCAGTCACACTGAAAATCGTATCTATTGTTCATGCAGGATGTGTGAGCATCTATGTCGAGGTCGGCATTCAGTCTAACCAGAAGCAGCTGAATACCAGTATTTCACATAGAGCGACTGCCTATCTGACCTCCGCAACCCAGTAACTGGGTAGTGCGATACCCTTTGGTAAGACTGGCTGTCAGATTTTCGGACTTCTGACGACACTTAACGACTGCCAAAGATGCACAAATGACAGCCGTGACCAACGGCTTAACGTGCTTTCCGAGGCGCGGAGGAGGTTCATTATATTATACAGATGGTCACCCATCCACAGCCAACCCCGGCAAGCGTAACTTAATCTAATGGATCGACATGTGCAGCTGTTATTACTAAGCCACGAGAGCTCTGTGATTTAAAAATTGTGTCCAAACAAATAAATACTCACTTGTCAACACTCAGTCCACAATGAGACAGCACTATTATAATATCGACTCCTTGTTCTGTCAACAGCTTCGCCTCTTTCTGTACAACCGGAATTGGTTCCAGGAATGTGACTCCTTCTGCATTTGATAGTAGCTGAAATGAATATTCTGATTTAAAGGTTGCTTTATATAGTCTTAAAGTAGATATTTAAAACTAATGAGGAAAATAAAGAAATCTAAGAAAAATAATCAGTGTTTTAGGTTAAACGAGGGCCGTATTTTCAGGGGGTATACTCATTTAAACGAACAACTTTGACTATGGAACTATACCTACCTGAAATCCCGAAAAACAAATCAGCTGTTCAGTACATTTATGTTCGCATAAGTCGTCAAAATGTATGGAACAGCTGATATTTTTTCGTGATTTCAGGTATAATTCCATGGTCAAAGTTGTTCATTTTCATGAGTACTATAGAACCTGGAAGTATGTCCCTTGTTTAACCTAACACACTGTATAAAACTGCAAACGGCTAGTTGTATCCGTGACCCAAGGGCTGACTTTTACCTCAGCCAGAGGCTTATAAGCATTGCCATACAACGTGGCAATGCCACCAGTCTCTTAGCCAAAGACTAAGCATTGCCATACAAACTTAGCAATGCCGGTAGTCTCGTAGTTAGAGACGCTAGCACATCAAGCTATCCCAAATTGTCAAATATTCCCAATTGAACAAAAACCTTATTCCTTTGTGATAAAGTCGAAAATCTATCAAAGAAGTTTGACAGATTGGGGTAGCTTGATGTGCTGGCCTCTGTACATTCGACCAGTCGACAGCGATGCGGAAGAACTTTTCAATGCAATATTCTATTAATTAGTTTTTTATACTTGTGACACATAAAGTTGACCCTAAACTGTCAAATTTTCTCAATCGATTTTGAACTTAACCCCCAACGTTTTAAGTTTAAAATCGTTTCGAGTTTGACAGTTTGTGGTAACTTAAGCCGGTGGTGACCGTCGTCGTCTCGTCACGCACTTTACCGTTGAGCTGAACTAGTGTAGTACGTACAGAGTTTCAATCGACGAAGCGGCCATGTTATACTGGTTTGATACTAGTGATGTGTGGGCTATCGTACTGCGGAACATCTTCTAAATCCCGACTCAACACGCAATTATCATCATCATTTAGCGGAAAGATGTCCACTGCTGGACCTAAGCCTCGCCTCAAGCATCGCCACAACAACCATCTGCTGATTAAGTATATTTATTCTATTCTATGTTCGGGAATTTCTTCTTCCCAGCTGAAACGCTAGGACGGCGGAAGGCGGTCGTTTTAGAGGACTGTCTTACATAACTTGTACTTGACTCTTAAAAATTGTTTCGATTCGTAGCCTATATTCAATAAATAAATGTTTTTTTTTTACCAATCCCGTGCTCTCCGCAATAGAGGTATTCTGAGGACTAACTTCACCAAGTAACTGGACATGATCAGTACCTACATCTAAACTGCGTTTAAGAGCCGTCAGTGTCAAAATTGTAGGGAAATAGTGACAATGACAGCCCTTGAACGCAGTTTTAATGTGCTGTTTGTTACATCGGGTAAATTTACACTAACACGATGAGGTAAAGCATCGTAGATTTGTCTTCCATCATACAACTTCCCACTGTTTGTTAAAACAGAATATTCATGTTTAGTGTTTACTCATTGCTATCCTGAAATGTGCCAATTTGCTGTTAAAATGTTACGCAAACATCAATAGGTATTGACTTGGTTTGCGAATGCCGTGGGAAAACCTATCGTTTACAATTACAAATGAATAAAATGTAAGTGTCAGTTTGTAATGACAAAATAGCAGCTTTTTATTATTCTTCTCTTTTCGTGTGGTTAGTGACTAACCTGGTGTCAGAGTTTTATGCTGCCCATGGGCTTCTGACGTAGCTTCACATGCTGTTGAGAAATATCTCTCAGACATGCTGGTTTCCTCACGATGTTTTCCTTCACCGATTTTAAGCAAGTGATTTATTTAACAAGACGCACATGAATCCGTAAAATCAGAGGTGTGTGCCTTGGGTTCGAACTCTAGGCCTATGACTTGGCAGTCCTACGGTCACACCACTAAGCTATCGCTGTTATCAGCAGCTTTTTATTAATTTTTTAAATGTATATAAAAGAATATTCGCTAAATAAAACGTTTTATTTTTAATTTATGTCTGTCTGTTCCGTATAATCTTCGAAGTGGCTGGACCGAATTCAACGGAATTTTCGCTGGCAAATGGCTGATGTTATAATGGAGTAACTAGATTACTTTTATTTGAGAACAGTAAATAGGGTCCACGCGGGCAAAACCGCTTGCAGCAGCTAGTCTAAACTAATAATATACAAAAAAGATTTGAACTTTTGTATGTTTGTTTGTTACGCTTTCACACTAAAACGTCTGAAAAGATTTGAATAAAATCTATGCGTAAAAGATACCTACACGCTGCAATAAACTGCTATTCTATTCTTACCTCTGTGGCCTTAGTAATAAGTCCTATGATTCCAATCTTCCTCCCATTCTTCTCCACCACCACATGGGGCTGGTACAAGCCGTTCAGGGGCGACTCCTTGTTGCTGAGCAGGTTAGCGGCCACTACTGGTGCTTTTAGTGCCTTGATGTATGGAGCCAGACCTGGTACGCCATCGTCGAACTCGTGGTTCCCTAAGGCCTTGAAACAAAAAGGTTTTATAAGAATTGAAGCTGGATATTAAATATTTTAAGGTACAGAAAGTTCATGCAACAGAAAAGTCCATGCTGACGCAGTTGCGGGCAGAAGCTAGACTACATAACGAAAATTAAATTGACTATTTGACACGAATATGATATCACATAGAAAAATGACCGCTCGTCTTAAAAACTTCCATCACCGAACAGAAATTAAATATTATGCGAATATGTCATTTTATAACTGCATTTAATGCTAAGTATTCTAATTGATACTTAAAATCTGTGACGTCACATTGTTATATTTCATACAAATCACTACTATTATTGACTACCCTTTCAAATACCCAACTGCGTTCGTTGGTGAGCGCAAACTTGGAAAAGGCTAGACCGGTTTGGTTGTCTATTGTTTGAAAATCAAGATCACACGGAAAGAAAATTTTCTAAAGTTGCCGAGGAAATTGGTGCGTTTTCAACGGGAATATTATATTATTATAATAAACTAGCACTTTGCCCGCGGCTTCGCTCCCGTGGTCTCCGTGGGACCCGTTATTTTTCCCGGGATAAAAGTAGCCTATGTTACTCCTAGAAAACTAAGCTTTCCAACGGTGAAAGAATTTTTAAAATCGGTCTACTAGTTTTTGAGCCTATTCATTACAACCAAACAAACAAACAAACAAAGTTTTCCTCTTTATAATATTAGTATAGATTAAAACGGTGCTCTTAAAACGGTGAAGGAAAACATCGTGAGGAAACCGGCATATCCGAGAACCAAAAATTCGAAGCCATGTGACATCCACCAACCCGCACGCAGTCCACGTGGTGGATTATGGCCCACTCCCTCTCACATAGAGGAGACCTGTGTCTCAGCGTAATCAGCCTATAATGTTCCCACATTATAGGCTGATTATGGATTATAAATTATTGGAATTAGGACAGGACAACTACGGCTTTCAGGTCAGCTAGTGTCGAAAATTATTGTTTTATCCAGGAATCAGTTTCAGAGCAGAGCACAACACCAATCAATCTGCCTAGCTTTTTCCCAACTATGCTGGGGTCAGCTTCCAGTCTTACCAGATGCAGCTGAATACCAGCATTTTACATGGAGTGACAGCCTATCTGACTTCTACAACCCAGTAACTAATAATAACCAATAATACAATACCCCTTGGTAAGACTGGCTGTCAGATTTTCGGGCTTCTGGCAGCCCGTAACGACTGTCAAAGATGCACAAATGACAGCCGGAACCAGCGGCTTAACATGCTTACCCATACTAAGTTAATAATGATTATACATTCATGTATAGAACTTTTACAAGAATTACGAAAGTGAGTCATTTTTGTTACTCGGTAACGCTACATGCAGTGTCACGGCACATATACCTTACTACCAAAATATTTAAACTAATGATAAGTAAAATAATGAATAATTGCCCAGCGGTTGGTCGACTCTACACGTGACCAGAAGGCTGGTGAAATTTTAGGTCAGCATTGCCATACAACGTGGCAACGCTGCCAGCCTTTTAGGCACATTTCCCACTGCCAGCGATGGGAACGAATTTTGTGCCCTATTAACTTATGAGCTCTATTTTTTTCTACTTTTACACAATAATCATTTGAAATACAGGGGGAACCGACTCAAACACTTATGGTACCTTAATTTAGGAAAAACGAAAATTTGTTCAGCCTGGGGTAATTTAGGAATGGTCATGGTCAGGTCATGAATAAGTTAAGACTATGATTCATGGAACACTTATTCATCATCATAATCATTCTCCTGCCATATCCCAATTTCTTTGGCTTCGGCGCAACATGTCTTTTCTTCCATACTTCTCTATCAGTCGTCATCTCGGTAGTCACTCCCTTTCTAGCCATACCATCTTTCACACACTCCATCCACCGTTCCTTTGGTCTTCCCCTACTCAAATAGTTATCCACATTCACACTAAAAACTTACTTACTTACTTAAACTTTCACATAATTAGCCTTTAATGTTCCCACTGCTGGGACACAGGCCTCCTATCTAAGATAGGGCCATAATCCACCACGCGAGTTGGTGGATGTCTCATGTCTTTGAATTTTTAGTTCTTGGAGATGCCGGTTTCCTCACGATGTTTTCCTTCACCGTTTTGAGAGCAGTCGTGATGAAATTAAATGCACAAAGTAAAGCGACTGCTTGGGTTCAAACCCACGACCAACAACTCGTAATTCGAGGCGATATCATTGGGTCACCACTGCTCGACTTAAGTTTATACTTTACTAGCTTCCGCCCGCGGCTTCGCCCGCAAAATATGTCGACAAATTATACACATAAACCTTCCTCTTGAATCACTCTATTTATTAAAAAAAACCGCATCAAAATCCGTTGCGTATTTTTAAAGATTTAAGCATACATAGGGATATAGGGACAGAGAAAGCGACTTTGTTTTATGCTATGTAGTTATGGGACACATTTTATTCCCTACAAAAAAACTTCGCCTACTTACATGTGCATCATTCGGCAGCATATTAATAAATCTCTGCGTCACATTCCACTTCAGCAGGGTATACCAGAAGGTCCCCTGGTACGTGTCTCCAGCATTCAGGAGTAGAGCCCCTGGTTTCTCCTCCAGTAAGGTGTTAATCTCCTGGTAAAGGCGGGCGAATCCACCCAGACATGACGAGTCGTTGGACTTGCATATTGGGTAGACTACTGATGTTTCTTCGAATCTGAGTGGTGGAAAATACAGTTTTTATTAAGTACTTTGCGAGTAACAGTAATTTAATATAATATAATATCCTTGGACATTTCACACAACGCCATATAGTCCCAAGCTAAGCAACCTAATGCTTGTGTTATGGTAACGAGATGGCTGATAAACTACTTATATACATTTTTTTTGTAAATACCTACATACATATTATATATAGAAAAACACCCAGACCCGGAACAAATACTTGCAGGTCGTACAAATATTTGTTCCGTGCGGGAATCGAACCCGCGACATGCTGCGCAGCATTCAATCGCTCAACCACTGCGCCAACCGTGTCGTCAAACCAGCCGTGTCTGGTCCTATAAGTTTACGTATTGATCTTTTTATTTTATAATACCATCTTAGTAACATATGGAGCGCAATAAACAATTGAGTATGCGTAAAGGTAGCCCGCTTGGTTCATTTTGTCAGCAATGTCTGTTGTTCCTTCGTGAATATTGATCATTCTGTTTACAATTTGTCCAGTTTATTGTCCAACACGCATCGTCGCTTTCAAGGTCTACCGGATGTTTTGGCAGAAAAAATATGTTTACGGTTGTTTATTTAATCATATTTTTTAAACTAATCAATTTTTTTTATTGTTTAATTAATTATTTTTCTACATAATTATAATTATAAGGTGTTAAAAAATCAACTCTAAGAATTTCATGGGAGCATTGTACTCATTATTACAAACAAATTTTACTATGGGATGAACCCTGTAACCGCGAAATTATATGAGAGAATAATATATATCCTTGGACATTTCACACAACGCCATATAGTCCCAAGCTAAGCAACTTAATGCTTGTGTTAATGTAAGAAATGTAGACATTATTGTGATTTTTAACTTTTTCTTCAAATGTAAATAATGTGATCTGAATGGATTGAAATAAATGATTTTTTATTCTTTTTTTATTTGATTTCTTTTTGCAATATTTTTTGCTGAATAATAATAATTAGCGACCCGCCCTGGCTTCACGGGGATGCAATCATAATACTATAAAAATATAAACCTTCCTATTGAATTACTTGATCTATTCATGAAAACCGCTTTAAAATCTGTTGAGTATTGTTAAAATCTGTTAAGTAGTGTTAAAATCTGTTGAGTAGTGTTAAAATCTGTTGAGTAGTGTTAAAATCTGTTGAGTAGTGCTAAAAGATCTTAGCGTACAGAGGGACAGACGGCGTGGAGCGACTTCGTAATATACTATGTAGAGATTATTGTATTAGATTTACAAAAGAACCTTCAAAATAAAATAATAAATTTTGTTAGAATATTACCAGAAACAAGGCAAACTTTAAATGATTCGTTATTTTGTATGTTTAACTGGTAACGACTTTAACGCCGCCATATTTTAGTTAGTTTTTAGTTTTATACATAATATGTATTTTTTATTTTTAGTGATAGATTATACAGTGTGTTAGGTTAAACGAGGGACATTCTTTAAGAGGGTTGACCATGAACAAGTTTGACCATGGGACCAACTCCGAAATATGAAAAAAAATATCAGCTGTTCCATACATTTTGACGAATTATGCGAACATACATTCAGTCAAAAAAGTATCGGGAATGGATGATTTGTTTATGGTTCCAAATTCAAATTTTTGTTTTTTTGTAGTTGTTAGATTGGCACAACCATTTTGGCGCGGAGTTTGAGTTGCATCTGTTATTTATATTAAATACAGTGCTGGTTTTAGTAATATCAATATAGTGTGTATTGCGAATTTCATAATGGACAAAAATATCGAACAAAGAGTTTGTCTTAAATTTTGCATCGCCAATGGAATTTCGTGTTCGGAGTCACTGAAAATGTTACAGAAGGCTTACGGTGAATCGACTTTATCAAAAACTCGTGCTTATGAGTGGTTCAAAGCGTTCAAAAGCGGTCGAGATGTGATGGAAGATTTGCCTCGCTTTGGTAGGCCGTCAACGTCTGCAACTGAAGTTAACATCGCAAAAGTGAAGAAAATAGTGACTGAAAATCCCCATTCAACTCTGAGAGAGATAGCCGCCGAACTTTCTGTATCTCACGAGTCGATCCGTACTATTTTAACTAATCATTTGGGTATGAAACATGTTGCTGCTCGGCTAGTCCCAAAAGATCTGAATTTTCTCCAAAAACTCAATCGCATGAAAGTCGCTGAGGACAAGGTAGAACGAGTCAGTTCGGACCCAACATTCATGAAACGCATTGTTACTGGTGACGAGACGTGGGTTTACGAGTTTGACATGCAAACTAGTCAACAAGCTTCGGAGTGGCGCCTTCCAACTGAACCGAAACCGAAAAAACCACGCCAAAGTCGATCAAAAGTCAAAGTCATGTTGACTGTTTTCTTTGACTATCGCGGTGTTGTGCACTCTGAATTCTTACCGGAAGGTCTAACGGTAAATAAAGAATATTATTTGAGCGTTATGCGGCGTTTAAGAGAGCAAATTCGACGAAAAAGGCCAGATTTGTGGAAAGAAAATTCTTGGATTTTGCACCACGACAATGCGCCTTCGCACAAGGCTATCATTGTGAACGAATTTTTGACCAAACACTCAACAAATACCATCCAGCAACCACCATATTCACCAGATATGGCTCCTGCTGACTTTTTTCTTTTTCCTAAACTCAAATTACCACTTCGTGGCACCCGTTTTCAATCGATAGAAGACATAAAGGAGAATTCGCGGCGAGAACTGAACTCAATTCCGGAAGCAGCGTTTAAAAAATGTTTTGATGAATGGATGGTTTCTAAAGGAGCATACTTTGAAGGTGATAAAATAAATTTCGATGAATAACAGACATTTTGTGTATTATTGATCTTTTCCCGGTACTTTCTTGACAGAGTAGTAAATGTACAGAGGCCAGCACATCAAGTTACCACAATCTGTAAAATTTCTTTGATAGTATTTCAACGTTATTGCAAATACATAAGGTTCATTTTTAATTGAGAAAATTTGACAGTTAGGGATAGCTAGATGTGCTGGCGTCTGTAGGTACTACAGCAGTTTTTTTTTTCATATTTCAGAGTTGATCCCACAGTCAAAGTTGTTAATTTTCATGAGTTCTATACCCCCTCGTTTAACCTAACACACTGTATATTGTATGTAATTTCCATACATAGAATTAAGTTATATACTAAATAGGACAGTAGGTTAATTGTTTAATTGAAATACCAACGCCAATCGAGTTCTAATACAATTGTTACCAAAGGATTTTAAAAATTTCCCACAAAAACGATAACAAAATTGAATTCGGAATATACAATGATGAGTGTCGCAATACTGACGAAGGTTGAATTTGGAATGATTGTCGTCATCGCGTATCCGTTGTGTCGTGACTGTATACAACTAAAACCAATCCCTGATTTTTTCAACTACTCTATTTATCATGTCTTGTTCGTGAACGGGCGTTGTCAGTAGGGACTGGTCATCTCTTAGCTGCCACGGCTCCTTTAAATTAATACTAATAAAATTAATTTAATTTTGAATTGTTTCTTTTAAATCTTTTAGTTATGAACGCTTTCTTCTGCATCGTTCTATCATGTATATTTCAACATGAATTATGAACCCAGATTTTGTAACCATATTTTGATTTTAAAAAGTGTCCATGGTTTTTCTGGCCCGTTCTTTTCCATAGGTATCTACTGCTTTGGAATGGACAATTAGCTTCATCTTTCTAACTGACCGACACCTTGACAATTCAAAAGTGCCTGTTATTGGTTTATTTGAAAAAAAGCACAGAGTGCCTTATTGTAAAGTAAGTAATCCGTAAAATGCTTAGTATTGTATGTAAATAAACCTCTTTTAAGAGCCCATTTAAGTCAGTATCAATATTTTCTGTAGAATATTGTCACTCACAGGTCTTGAACATACTTTGGATGTGTTAATTCTTTGCAGTTTAGTCAAAGATAACAGAAACCTTCTAAACGTTAACAAGTCAATTATAAAGTTGAATGACACTTTATAACCAGTTTTATATTTTTTTAATTAATTTAAATTCTTTTGTACCGAGGTGAACAACATAAAGTATACACAGAAACAAGTAAAATAGACGCGAAGAAATAGCATATTATTGGATAATTACTAATCAACGATAAGAAAAACATTGCAGCATAGGCAATAACTAATACTTAACTAGATGTAAATGTCATTGAACTCACTCACGTGCATGACTTAATCTACAGGCTTTTCTTTTTGAAGTGAAACTTCTTTATCGGGGTTGGAAAAAAATTTAGTGTAACATTTTTTCGTTACGCGTCACATTTTTTCGTTACGCGTCACATTTTTCCGTTACGCGCAATCTTCTTCTTATCCCTACCACGCGTGATTCGAAGTATACTTTCTCCAACGGAGTAGGGATTGGTAAATGTCTCCAATGTATTTTGCGGCCCGTTTTGAGTTAAAAGCCTTTTATTAAACTTTATCTAATTTAACTTTATTTAACCAATTTCTGTAAAGTTGCATATAGTAAATTATTTTTTGAAAAATAACGTCATAAAGAAGTTTCACTTCTTACGAGTGTACGCTAGTACACGCACAGTTTTTTTTTTCGAGGGCAGGTATTCATCCACTGACTTCTCCCGCTCTGGGTGAAGAGGAAGGGAGTGTCAGACTCTTACTGACTAAAACCCATCCATGTTCCTTCCTTAGCCCTTTATGTTCCGGGGTAGCGGTAACCCTTCGAGGAGCTCGTGGCTAAGTTCTAACAGTCGCACAGGTCGATCCATCCGGTTAAGCTACGCTTGCCGGGGTTAGCCGTGGATGGGTGACCATCTTTACATCACGAGACTCCTATGTCATTTGTGCATCTTTGACAGTCGTTACGGGTCGTCAGAAGCCAGAAAATCTGTCAGCCAGTCTTACCAAGGGGTATCGTATTTCCCAGTTACCTACTGGGTTGTGGAGGTCAGACAGGCAGTCGCTCCATGTAAAATATATAGTTGAAAAACTTGTCGACATAGCTCTCAGAATTAGCAAGGTAAAGTGGCATTGGGCCGTTCATATCACCGTAGAACCGAAGACATGTTCTTGAGTGGTAAACAACTGCACAATTGGTCACCCTGCCTAGAATTTTCCCAACTACTTATTATATTCCATTCTTCCAGCAAAGTCAAAGTCAAATCATTTATTTAATTGGCAAGAAAGTTACTTATGAACTTCAAAAATGAACAAGAAATAGAATTGATTCTAGTCGCCCCTTCCAAAAGGTAATTTCGTATGGAGAAGAATGGGCAAGAAACTCCACCGTTACTGTTTAGTAGTATGTAGTAGTATGTTTCCACTCGAACCGGATGCAGCTGGATACCAGTATTTTACGTGGAGCAACAGCCTATCTGACCTCCACAACCCTGTTACTGGGTAATACAATACCCCTTGTTGTCAGACTTTCAGGCTTCTGACGACCCCATAACGACTGTCAAATCCACGATCGACAGCAGGGACCAACGGCTTTCCGAGACACGGAGAAATCTTGGTTTGTAAAGTCGCCCATCCACGGACCAACCGTAGCAAGCACAGCTTAACCTGATCTATCGATCCGTGCGGCTGTCATCACTTAGCCACAAGACCGTCTGCTAGTCCGTCAATAGTAAAGTGGTTAACATTTACCGCCTTTGCAGTTATAATAATGCAGCTAAGCCAAGTGACCTTATTCAATCCAGGGTCAGTTTTAAGTGGCTTTGGTTTTTACTGAACTCTTTATTTTCCTGTCACAGAGTAGCTAACTTTTGGATTGCCAATGTTTCTATTCTTATAATACTCTGTGGCCTCTGTTAGCTGTCTGAATAAAGATAAAAGAAAAAAAATAAAGAAGTTTGCATAACTCATCCGATCCAGCCTGTCCCTTCACGCCACGATAGTGGCGGTAAGGCCCCTCTTTGAGGAGTGGCTAGAGAGGCGTCACGGCGCCCTCACCTTCCGCCTGACGCAGGTCCTCACCGGACATGGATGTTTCGGGAGGTTCCTGCACATCATCAGGCGGGAGGAAACGCCCGGGTGTCACCACTGCGAGGATCGCCCAGAGGACACGGTAGAGCACACGGTGCAAACCTGCCCCGCATGGGCAGAGCACCGCCGTGTCCTCGTAGAGGCGATCGGCGGCGGCGACCTCTCGCGCCCGGCCCTGGTGCAAGCCATGGTCCGGGGCGAGAGGGAGTGGGAGGCAGTCACCTCCTTCTGCGAAAAAGTTATGCTCGCGAAGGAGGTGGCGGGATGGGAGAGAGAAAGGTCCTCCCGTCCCAGCAGCCGCTCCGGGCGTCGGAAGCCACGTGACGACTCCCGGCCACCGTAGGCGCGGGCCTGCGGGCGGTGAGTAATGGGTGACTCACCGTCCGATCAGCACCAGACCCGTGCCGTACGGCGCGTATATGTTCCACGCGCGCCTCAAAGAGATGTCAGCATATGAAGGGGCCCCTTAGGGCCAAGCCTGCCGGGTAAGCGGGATTGTCCGAAAGGGTTACCGCTACCCCGGAACATAAAGGGCTACGGAAGGAACATGGATGGGTTTTAGTCAGTAAGAGTCTGACACTCCCTTCCGCTCCACCCAGAGCGGGAGCAGTCATTGGATGATTTCCCAGCCTTAAAAAAAAAAAAAAAAGCCTGTCCCTTGCTGGCCGCCCTAAACCCACAAGAGTGATCTTAGCGTGTAATCGCATAGTTTGTAGGTTTTTAAACCCTAGTTGGAGGCCTTAACTTATAGAGGCATCAAAAGGCAAGTCCGATTAAGCAGTAGACAACCTCCATGGTAGAACGAGATGCCGTTAACAAAAAAAAAGGTTGCGTAATAATATTATGGACCAATGTAGGGTGGGATGTAAATAGCTTGGCTGTCAACTTTTTAATTCCGTCTCAGTGTCGAAAAATATATAGTTGACACAGCACATGATGAAAAATTAAAAATACACAAACTACATATTGGACTCATTATTCCGTAACATAACATTCAGTGCAGCGGAGCACGGCCGTGTCCTCGTAGAGGTGATTGGCGGCGGCGGCGACCTCTCGCGTCCGGCCCTGGTGCAAGCCATGGTCCGGAGCGAGAGAGAGTAGGAGGTAGTCACCTCCTTCTGCAAAGCAGTCATGCTAGAAAAGATGGCGGGATGGTTGAGGAACAGGATCTCATGTCCCAGACGCTCTGGGCGTCGGGAGCCGCGTGACGACTCCCAGCCTCCGTAGACGTGGGCCTGTGGACGGCGAGTAATGAGTAGCTCACTGTCCGATCAGGATCCGCGTTCGTGTTCCATGCACGCCTCAAAGAGATGTCAGCATAACGGAAGGCGCCCGTTAGGGCCGAAGCCTGCCGGGTCAACGGGATTGTCTGAAAGGGTTACCGCTACCCCGGAACATAAAGGGCTAAGGAAGGAACATTAATGGGTTTTAGTCAGTAAGAGTCTGACACTCCCTTCCTCTCCACCCAGAGCAGGAGGGATCATTTGACGATTACCACCCTCAAAAAAAAAAACTGGTGGTCTGTTGAGAACATCTGTGAGAGATCTGTGTCCCGACGGTCTCTGTTCTAATCGGGGTGACGCTTGTGCATTTAAAGAGCACATACGTATGAAAGTGTTCAATTCAAGGTTTTTGCTCCAGAGACTTTGATGAAACACCAAAGGTATCAAATTAGTATAAACATTTTCAATTCAATAGATTCGTTCAAGTTCCAAATCGAATGTTAATTTTCCATGGAATGGTTCAGCAAACAGTGCTAACAATTGTTGTAACGTCACCGTTCAGTTACTAATTTGCACATACAATTTGTTTAAGTACTTAAATTATTCAAAGCAGATAGGTACAGAGGCCAGCACATCAAGTTACCACAATCTGTCAAATTTCTTTGATAGTATTACATAAGGTTCATTTTTAATTGAGAAAATTTGACAGTTAGGGATAGCTTGATTTGCTGGCGTCTGTACTGTAGTGCAATTCTGTACAGAAGCCAGCACATCAAGTTACCACAATGTGTCAAATTTCTTTGATAGTATTTCAACTTTATTGCAAAGACATAAGGTTCATTTTTATTTGAGAAAATTTGCCAGTTAGGGATAGCTTGATGTGCTGGCGTCTGTACCAATCTCACCGTAAAAACGTGGGTGAAGTGAATTTGAAGTGACCTGTCAATAGCGTCAATCCCTAGAATTAGGTAGAACGATAGTTCACGCTCATTTTACCTTAGTTTTCACGGTCAGATGTTTACAGAATCGAGCGGCTGTATCTAATTATAATAATTGCAATCGTGACATGAAGAAAAATAAAGACGATTCGTGATTTCGTGAATTGCAAATTGGTTTTGAATTTGCAGATGCAAATTAACGTTTGCACGTCACTAGTCGACGTTTGTTGATGTACTGAGGCTAGCACATCAAACTATCCTAACTGTCAAATTTTCCCAATTGAAAATGAACCTTATGCTTTTGTAATAAAGTAGAAAATCTATCAAAGAAATTTGACTAATTGGGGTAGCTTAATGTGCTGACTGCTGGCCTCTGTACAAACCCTTCTGCGTTCTCCATTTTTTAAATAATCTGTGGATTCATTTGAACCCTTCGAATGTCGTATGAAACCCATAGGTTCATAAGAAAAATCTCTCGAAACGACAATAAAATATAACCGTATAAATTGTTGAGCTCTTATAAGCAAACCGCTTCTAATAGGCGAACATCTAATGGGTTAAGTTATTTCGATTTTTGGGAATGATTTCAAAATGAAAGTTAATAAGCTAAACTACAACGTTAATGATTAACTATAAAACATATCGTTTATTTAATGAATACCTATTAAGTGGTTATTGAAATTAATTAATAATGTTTCCAATTAATAATTATACTATCTGTTACAGTACTTACCTATTTACCATAAATACTATTAATCGCCAAAAATCATTACCTATTAGTTTAACAGGTGTTCAAAGGTTAACATGAGTTCACGTTAACACGTTTTACCTATTAAAAATGAATATTAAAAAGATTATTTAGAAAGGTATATACTACTCTGTCAAGAAAGTACCGGGAAAAGATCAATAATACACAAAATGTCTGTTATTCATCCAAATTTATTTTATCACCTTCAAAGTATGCTCCTTTAGAAACGATACACTTGCGCCAACGAATAATCCGTTCATCAAAACATTTTTTTAAACGCTGCTTCCGGAATTGAGTTCAGTTCTCGCCGCGAATTCTCCTTTTTCGGTTTCGGTTCAGTTGGAAGGCGCCACTCCGAAGCTAGTTGACTAGTTTGCATGTCAAACTCGTAAACCCACGTCTCGTCACCAGTAACAATGCGTTTCATGAATGTTGGGTCCGAACTGACTCGTTCTAGCATGTCCTCAGCGACTTTCATGCGATTGAGTTTTTGGAGAAAATTCAGATCTTTTGGGACTAGCCGAGCAGCAACATGTTTCATACCCAAATGATTAGTTAAAATGGTACGGATCGACTCGTGAGATACAGAAAGTTCGGCGGCTATCTCTCTCAGAGTTGAATGGGGATTTTCAGTCACTATTTTCTTCACTTTTGCGATGTTAACTTCAGTTGCAGACGTTGACGGCCTACCAGAGCGAGGCAAATCTTCCATCACATCTCGACCGCTTTTGAACGCTTTGAACCACTCATAAGCACGAGTTTTTGATAAAGTCGATTCACCGTAAGCCTTCTGTAACATTTTCAGTGACTCCGAACACGAAATTCCATTGGCGATGCAAAATTCGATATTTTTGTCCATTATGAAATTCGCAATACACACTATATATGATATTACTAAAACCAGCACTGTATTTAATATAAATAACAGATGCAACTCAAACTCCGCGCCAAAATGGAAAACAGTTGTGCCAATCTAACAACTACAAAAAAACCAAAAATTTGAATTTGGAACCATAAACAAATCATCCATTCCCGATACTTTTTTGACTGAATGTATATTAAGGGTAAGCAGTGATAGCCTAGTGGTATGACCGCGGACTGCCAAGTCTTAGGTCTCGAGTTCGAACCCAAGCCACGCACCTCTGACTTTTCAGATTCATGTGCGTATTGTATGATTATCACTTGCTTAAAAATCGGTGAAGGAAAACATCGTGAGGAAACCGGCATGTCTGAGAGATATTCCGCAACAGTATGTGATGCTAAGTCAGAGGCCCATGGGCAGTAATAAAACTCTGTCACCAGGTTAGTCACTAACCACACGAAAAGAAGAAGATGGGTATTTTTAACCCCTCCAATATCGAATGAACCATGGGGTTCATTCCATATGTTCATAAGGAAAATTCTCTCGAAACGATAATAAAATAATATAACCATATAAATCTTTCACATATTATAAGCAAAGGGCTTCTAATAGGCGAACATCCAATGGGTTAAGTGATTCTTTAAAATTTATAATCACTTAAAAAATCATTGCTTTTAAAAGATAAAAAAAACCTAATTACCTAAAATAATAAGTAATTTAATTTATTAACGATTAACAGTTTCAACTGTGTCATATCACCGAACAAAACTAATTGCTTTCAGAATTAGGCGCCTGACCTCAACGAGTAGAACTCATGAATAGGCCACCGGTCAAGGCCGAACCCACTCGGGCATCCCCAGTCGGTACTCATGTGACTACGGCCGCGCATGTGCTGTCGTGAATGAATGATAGAACGAAAGAAAAGACTCGGTCATTCGAAATAGAATTAGACACATTTTATTTTTAGAACGCCGTCAATTAAAGATCGTACCTACCAACACGTTTTGGCCTTTCACTATTTCTTGTTTTTTTTTATATTACTTTTTAATAAATGTAGTAAGAAAAGAGTCGAAATTTTTCGTGATAGATACTGGCTGTTAAATATTTACAAAGAAGGTTCGTACATAAATATTCAAATATCAGTATAATTATTAACGTTTGGCAGAATGACTAAAATTTAAAATATTTTGATAATATCTTAGGCCGGTTTTTTATTGCGGTGATTTATAACCGGTTTTTTTTTAGGCTTAAAATAAATATATGCGCAGAAAATGTTAACGAAAAATCGCCACAAAATAAAAAACATACTTCATAAACAAAAAGTAATAAAAAAAAACAAAATAAATCTCACCTGTCATGGAAATCATTGTAATGTACGATATCCAACTGATACAAATCATTCCCGCGCAAAACATTTGCACTAACTGCTAATAAACACACACATAAAAAATAATTACACAACGAAAACATTTAACAAACTTCCAAAAGGATTCCAACAAAAAAAAATACTAAAAAGTATTTACAAAAAGTAAAAATTGAAAAAAGAAATTGTTAGCGTCTATTTTTAATTTTTGCCACGACATTCGCCATTCGAAGTTTAAATACTACTGCACGGCCAATCTGCATTACCTATACAACTACTCGATATTATCTGTGAAACAGCTGACTATTCAATACCAACCATTATTCAACTTTATGGAAATAGACATAAAGTTGAAAATCGAAAACAATTTTGTTTTGTAATTACGTAGGAAAACTTTGTAAATTTATCGCACTCCAAGTGGTATTGAAAATCATTCAAGAGGTTAAGTTTTGAATGATCGGATGCAGTTATCGGAAGTCCATTTATTCTCTCAAAAAAATCTTAATATAAAATCTAAAAGCGAAAGTTTAGAAGTAAAAACGCGATTTTTTTCTTATTTTATTTATTTTGTAAAGAATTTAATGTTGGTATTATGAACTCAGTGAAACGAGGAAGTAACTGAAAAAAAACAGATCGCGCTGAAAACGACTTCTTATGACGCGACAGCGATTACGAGAGCAATGCCAAATCACTAAATATAAAATTTGGCACGTGTACAAAAAATAGTATATAAGTAGGAATATAAACAAACCCACCGCACGTTTTCAATGAATGGAATAACATTTAAAAGAATATTGACAATATGAAAAGTGATCGACTAAACATTTTATAATTTTTTTTTTAAATTAAGTTAAAAAGGTAAACGAACGTAATTAAAAAGTAAAAACAACAAAAATGACGATACATATTTTTAAAGGTTAAAATGACACGTGGTGTTTTCCGTTTTTTAACAAACGGAATTGTCGTTTTGTAGGGCTATTTGTTTTTTTTTTGAGGGTGGGAAATCATCCAATAACTTCTCCCGCTCTGGGTGGAGCGGAAGGGAGTGTCAGACTTTTACTGACTAAAACCCATCCATGTTCCTTAGCCCTTTATGTCCCGGGGTAGCGGTAACCCTTTCGGACAATCCCGCTTAACTTGTAGGCCTACCTTAACATAATTATAGACAGTTAAAAAACCGTTATATCTCGCGTAGATCTGCGTTCCGGCAGTCAATGGGTTAATGCACAGTAAGTGGGCTAATGATGTGTCTACTATAAGTTAAGAATACAAAAGAAGCGACGGTTACTATGTAGAACAAGCACTACCTCCACACACAATAATATCTTCACGTCATCAAGAGAAAGTATAATACTTTTACACACACCGCATTTACCGTATTTTATTATACCAGACTATCATTATTTACGTAACATGCTTACTATCACAATATCCACGTCAAAGTGACAAGAAAATCATTCTAACAGCAGAAGTTAACAATGTCAGTTAAGAGTAATTAGTTATTCGAAAAGGTAGTCAATAACGTTACTTTTTATGAATTGTCAAAACGCGGAATTTGTACGTTTGTATAAAATATACCAATGTGACGTCACAAATTTTTAGAATCGAATAGAATACTTATTAGCATTAAATGCAATTTTACAATAACATCTTTGCATACTATTTAATTTCTGTACGGTGATGGAAGTTTTTAAGACGAGTGGTCTTTTATGAATGTGATTTCATATTTTATTTTTGTCTGTTTCAAATAGTCAATTACCGTCGATATATTTAATTTTAAAGCACATATATTATACATGTTCATTGAACTGAACGTTTTTAAAAATCGATCGTTCATTTGAATGATGATCTAGACACGCAATAGAATCCAGGCAGCCTGGCTGAAATTGAGATCAGTGTCATTCATCTACGGTCAACCCTGACAAGCGTAGCTTAACCTTTTTTTTTTTGATGGTGGCAAACCATCCAATGACTTCTCCCGCTCTGGGTGGAGCGGAAGGGAGTGTCAGACTTTTACTGGCTAAAACCCATCTATGTTCCTTCCTTAGCCCTTTATGTTCCGGGGTAGCGGTAACCCTTTCGGAAAATCCCGCTTACGCGGCAGGCTCGGCCCTAACAAGCGTAGCTTAACCTGATGGATGGGACCTGTAGTGTGCGGCTGTTATTACTCAGCCACGAGCTCCTATTAAGATTATTAATAAGTAGTAAAGAATATTTTTTAACTACCGAACATTCTCTAAGCGAAGACAATAAAGATCTACGATTAAATAAATATAGGGTATTATAATATTTTAAACAGGAAGCAAAAACATAAATGGCTTGCAATGCATCGAAGAGAGATACTATATTACACAGAAGAGTTTTTGAAACAAACTTTCATAAAACAATAAAAATAAAGTGCCCATACTACGTAATGTTTATTAATTAATTATTTAAAAAGTGTTTGATGTAGTGCTGAGATTTCACTTTTAAATTACGTATGCACATACATATGATAAGTGTATGTTACTAGAATTTAGAATGCGTCAATATTTACAAGAAACAACGTTTGTTAGAAATTGTGAATTTTTGGTAATGCTTTCCACCACAGCTAAACGAAAAACGTACCAGTTAATCAACCTCAAACTCAAGCTCAAATTATTTATTTCAAATAAACCAATGGCAGGCCGCACTATTGAATTGTCATAGGGTTGGTCAGTCATAAAAATGAAGCTAGTTGCCCATTCCAAAGCAGTAGGTACCTATGGAGAAGAACGGGCAAGAAACGCCACGGACACTCTTTTAAACAAAATATGGTTACAAAAAATTGGTTACATCATTCATATTATTATTATGCATATGAGAACGATGCAGAACGTTATAAAAGCATCCGTTTTAAAACTGCAAAGAAAATTCAAAAATTAAATTTAAACAAGCCATAGCCGCTAAGAGATGACCAGTCCCTACTGACAGCGCCCGTTCACGAACATGACGCATGGTCCTACCACTATCCAAGACTCGTACTCAATAAAAAAACATTTCTACAAAAAAAACAAAGGATGTAATAAAAGCATCATCAAGATAAACTAGGTGTATTAAATATTATTGAAGGTAACTCAATAAATACCAAAGTAAATTAAATAAAATGTATGGGGAATTTTTTTTTTTTTAAATCATGTAATGGTAGAAGTTTTGTATCCCCTTTTTAAGTGCCTTTGAATTATTTTAATCAGTGGTTCGTTTAATTTAACTATTGTAAATCGTCCAGTTGCTCTGTATTTTCACCGTAAAAACTGAGATGAAGTGTGTTTTGTGGTGTAGTATGTTTATTCAGGGTGCATCGTCTTCACATACAATTTTATAATTCATGGATACAAAACATTTTAAAAGACTAACGGTGGAGTTTCTTGCCCATTCTTCTCCATACGAAACTATCATTTGGAAGGGGCGACTAGAATTAATTCTATTTCTTGTTCATTTTGACGTTCAAAAGAGCCTTTCTTGTGCCTATTTGAAATAAATTATTTTTGAGGGTGGGAAATCATCAAACGACTCCTCCCACTCTTGGTGAAGCGGAATGTAGGTTCAGACTCTTACTGACTAAAACTTTGAATTTTCTATTCTGTAAAAATCTCACCGTAAAAACTCAGATGAGGTGAGTTAATGGTCCGCCTTTCCTTTTTTTTTTTTTGTTGAGGCTGGGAAATAATCCAATGGCTTCTCCCGCTCTAGGTAGAGCGGAAGGGAGTGTCAGACTCTTACTGACATCCCATCCATGAAACTTCCTTAGCCCTTTATGTTCCGGGGTAGCGGTAACCCTTTCGGACAATCCCGCTTACCCGGCAGGCATTGGTCCACCTTAAGCTATACTATTGACAGCTCACATCAACGAAGTTTTCACTAGGTGATTTTACAGGATAGATCAGCTGGGTCTACTTACTTTCTGGCGTCTTCAAGAAGATGCATTTTCCGTCTCTTTTTTTAATGTTTCAATCAAACGTTCCATTGGCCGAACTGCAGTTGTTGCTAATTCGACACAAAAACAACTAAGTAATTCTATCTTTAGATCGAACGCACTGAATTGTCTCAATATCGGTAGCCTTGGTACTGAAAGTATAGATTGGTAATTCTAAACTAATGCCTTCCGAACCGTAACGAGACAGCAGGAAAAAATCTTTTGTGTTCCGTTGACAGAAGTGTTTAAATACGTATGTCGAACTGTTTTGGAAGTAACAAAAAGTGTTGCTAATTTTGTCTGAATTTTTTTGGAATAATTTTACAAATAACTGCGCTATATTAGGGTACCAACGCACATGTTCGGCTCGGTATGATTCAGCACAGACGGGTAACCATCTTTACATACCAAGACTTTTCCGTGCCTCTTAATAAGCACGTTAAGCTGTTGGTCCCGGCTGTCATTTGAGCATCTTTGACAGTCGTAACGGGTCGTCAGAAGCCCAAAATTCTGACAGCCAGTCTTACCAAGGGGTTTTGTATTACCCAGTTACTGGTTTGTGGTGGACAGATAGGCGCCGCTCCATGTTAAATACTGGTATTCAGCTGCATCCGGTTAGACTGGAAGCCGACCCCAACATAGTTGACAAAATGCTAGGCAGATTGACTGGCCTCGCGCGGGAGCCAGATTTTTATAAAACTTGCCTACTACGTCTATAGTTTTGGTCTTAATTGCCAGAACGTCAAGGCTGGTGCTGCGGGAGCAAGCGACATACTACTGAACATGATTAGATGAGGATAGATGCTTACGGAAATTTGCTGGTCAACACGAGCAAAAAAAAACCAAATATATATACGTGCTTCGGTCGGCTTTATTGTGCAAAAAGCTGCTGCCACCGGCTTCGCCTGATTGGATGTCAGAAATTATCCCAAGGGAACGTACAGACGCCAGCACATCAAGCTATCCCTAACTGTCAAATTTTCTCAATTAAAAATGAACCTTATGTCTTTGCTATAAAGTTGAAATACTATCAAAGAAATTTGACAGATTGTGGTAACTTGATGTGCTGGCCTCTGTACTACCGGCATAAAAAGTCATATGTCTTAATCCAGGCCATAATCTAGGTCTGTGCCAAGTTTCATTCAGATCCGTACACCTGTTTAAGCGTGAAGGACGATAATCCTACAAACTTACACACACACTCATTCACAAGCTTTCGTCTTTATAATATTGGTGTGTCAAGTACAGCCGAATCGAACACGTATCTGGCACGTCCCTTAAGTCGCTATCAGCTCAAAGAATGTGAATACAATTAAAATAGACTCGACAAGGAAGTTTATGACTACATCATACAAACAAGGCTGTTTGTAGGAAAGGACATAGAAAACTTATCTTGATTTTGTGTTACACGATAACTTTGCAAGAATCTGAGGTAAGTTTTATCGAAAGAAAGAGATGGACATTATTAGTCTGCTATATGAATTTAATTTAATTTAATCCTGTGCTGAATATGTGCTATAGTTTGGTCGTGCGTGTCCCTTACACCCTGTATATGAGAAGAGGCCTTTGCCCTGCAATGTTACTAAAACAGCTGTATAATAAATATGTACGTACGGTCACCAGGTGCATCAACCACCAGAAACTGTCAACTTTTCCCAATCGATTTTCAACTTAAACATCAACGTTTTAAGGTTAAAAATCATTTGGATAAATTTGACAGTTTAGTATATAATTTGATGCGGCCACCGTACCAAACGTATGTTTCGTACATACCTACCTATATTTATGTTTAGAATAATGCAACATGTAATTACAATAAATGCTTCTAATTCAAGGTCTAACGGATATTCTCAGATAAAATAATAATGATTGTCTGACCAACCTTGGGTACCTTCTGTCCCTTCACTGGTAGTAACAGGTATTTAATACTTGTGCAAGCAATATGATTATTGCATTAATGATTAAGCATCAATCATTAGGTTATTGAATAACTGGTTCTGCCATATAAATGTAACGCTAGCGCAAGACATCTCGATAAAGATTTCTTATTTTGATCCGAAAAAACATGTCTTTTATGTCACCCGTGACTGCCACCTTGTTCTCTCTAAATTATAGCATTGGTGATAATGCTGCAAGGTCCCGACGCTACAGTTTACAATGATGAATAGGTACCTTTCCTTATTTTTGTCACCTAAGAACGGAAGCACGCCACTGGTGATGTACTCTCTAACCGATGACGGAGTAGAAGAGACTCGCTAGCTCTTTCAGCATGTCGTGGCCGGTCCAGTCCACATCGAAGGAGTATAAATGTTAAGTGATGAATGAGGAAAAAAGGGCCCGTGTCTGTAAAAACTATTGCAATACAAAATTTTAAATATTAATCCCTTAATTTATTATAACAGATGAATAGTACTCACCGATGTCTCTCTTTCAGTCGTCAGGAATTTGACTTTCGAAAGAATTTGTGTAACAATACAGAGACAGACGCTATAATAATAATATACAACGCTTATTAGTAAGTGTATATGGTCGAGCCTCGCCACGTAGATAAAGTTTAGCGTTTTAACTGATAAGTATAATTTTTTTTCTACTTATACTGTCGGACGCCTGGGAAGTTATTCTGTAATGTTGTACATCTACATTTATATAATTAAATAAAACATAATTCCGACACGAAACTTTAGAAAAGATTTCTTAAACATTCATTGTTAAATAACAACAGGGGGATATATGGGGGACGGCGCGAACGCAGTCCCCACTACCAAAAATTACGCATCCGAGTTATCCACATTAGGGATAATCGCAGGGGTCAACCCACCCGCAGTGCAATGGGAAGGCCTCGCCCTGGGGGAACCGCCTACTTGATCACGGTTTCCCCTATGCCAGGTAAGTATGAATTCTTTACAAAACTTCGCGGGGGTCGTTCGGCGGCGGAGAATCTTAACACCGCCATTCAGAAACGTGACGTCAATGTAAAGCGACATCTAGTTAGAAAAGTGGAACTAACTCGCGCGGCTTTTAAAGTCTTGTTTGTGGATTGGTTAACATTCATCGTTTTTGCCTGAAAAAGGAACAAACGTCCATCCTTCCTCACAAACTTTCGCGTTTATAATATTAGTAGGATTATTACCTATCCTAATTTTTGTCGGCTTTATGAACAACGGAACCACACCTCTGATCGCCAGACTCGCTAGCTCTTTCAGCACGTCGTGGCGGGTCCAGTCCATATCGAAGTTTGTTGATTGATGTAATAACCAATGAGGAGAATGGGCACTTGTCTGTAAAATCTATTGTTGCAATACAAAAATGACATGTGCTTAATATTAACCCCCTTACTTTTGTTATAACAGGTGAATAGTTACACACCGATTTCTCTCTTTCAGTCGTCAAAAATTTGACTTTCGAAAGAAGTTGTGTAATTATACAGACGCTATACAACGTTCATTAGTAAGAAGTGTATAATTATAGTCAACCCACACCACGTAGATAAAGTTATCGTTATAACTGATAAGTTTTTTTTTCCTACTTATACTGTACAACGCGTTGGAAGTTATTCTGTACTGTAATGTACATGTACATTTAAATAAATAAATGAAAATTATTCCAACACGAAATTTGCGACGTTTAATAACAACAGGAATTTATATGGGGGACGGCGCGAACGCAGTCCCCACTACCAAAAATTACGCATCCGAGTTATCCACATTAGGGATAATCGCAGGGGTCAACCCAACCGCAGTGCAATGGGAAGGCCTCGCCCTGGGGGAACCGCCTAGTTGATCACGGTTTCCCCTATGCCAGGTAAGTATGATTTCTTTACAAAACTTCGCAGGGGTCGTTCGATGGCGGAGAATCTTAACACCGCCATTCAGAAACGTGACGTCAATGTAAAGCGACATCTAGTTAGAAAACTGAAACTAACTCGCGCGGCTTTTAAAGTCTTGTTTGTGGATTTGTTAACATTCACCATTCATATTCCGTAGATAACATAATGCCAACTTATTTAAAATACAAGTTTTATTGCATATCGTGCAATGTCGTGACAACGAGAAAATACCTAACGATCTAAATGGCTTCCGTCAGAGAAGTCTTAATGATGTTCACATTTCACAGTGATCAACATTTGTCCCTACATAAAGCAATTTTTCATCTATTTTGCAATAAAGTTGTTTCATAATGTAAACAGATAAAGTTGTTATAGTGTGCTACTGTTGATCTAAGCACCTGTTGTTTTGCCTTTTTACTTCTACTTCTCTTCTCTGAATTGCAGCATTGTTCCCTACTGCACGGTCCGCACGCTGCAGTTTATAGCGAAGTTTACGATTTATGAATTATTATTTATTACCGATCCTAATTTTTGTCACCTTTTATGCAGAACGGAACCATACCCTCTGCTCTGGCGATTTATTTTATTTATTTGTTTACCAAAATTCAGACAACAATAAGTCCATTTTGTTAGTAAGATATCTTATAACTAGTGTTAGTAGTTAACAAACCAGGACAATAAAAACAAGCAACAAAGTAGGGTGTCTGAGGCAGGATGTGCGGAGAGCGATAGCGTAAGAAATAAGCTACCCGACCATTCTCCCCACATAGTGCCTCAGAAAAGGCGAGTAAGGACTCTCCACAACGGTTTTTAGGATGCTATTGCCACTGTCCCGTGTTCTACGCATCAGTGATGCGACTTTCTTTCGAATAACCGCATGAAAGCCGTCAGTTCGGTTCTGGGCAAACATCTCCGATGCGCTACAGTAACGGGGCAGTTTCAACAACATCAAAAGTTATGTAACTATACAGACACTACAAGTATACAACGTTTATTAGTAAGTATATATTGGTCGACCCACACCACGTAGATAAAGTTATCGTTTTTACTGATACAACGCCTTGGAAGTTATTTTGTAATGTTGTACATGTACATTTAAAAAATAAGTAAATACCTAATAAATCCTTGCTACTAGAGGTGGGGGTTATTTAACGTAATCGGTTTCAGTAACTAGTTACGAGGCTGATAATCGTATAACTAGTTTCGTGGACAAAAATATAACGATTATTTTACGTACGCAGTTGACACTGACACTCACACAACAACCGGCATGGCGGCGTAAGCGTTACTCCGCGTAAGCGTTTATTTATTAAAATGTTATTACGTAAATACGTACGTACTTAATCGAGTTACGAGTTGACATGACACTAGTGATAGTCATACGATTAGGAGCCGTGATTAGGAGGTTATTACTATTTTAAAAAGACGTGTGTCTGTTACAAAATTTAAAAACAGTCAGGCCAGTCCTAAGCCTGGAAAAGTATGAAGGGAAGTTCAATTACATAAAATTATATAGTTACTCACATTACACACATAGCATACATAATCTTAATCGTATTCGTAACCTATCACAAAAGTAAAACTATTAATAAAATACCTATATAGCCTGTAACATGTTCGTAATCATAACATAATACATAAAAACTAACCAACGTTCTACAGTATGCGTATACTGGCGTAACTAGTTACAAAAATAATCGGTTTTGAAACTAGGTACTCATATCCACGAAACTACGTACGACCGATTACGCCCAAAAGACGTTACGACCCACGTCTACTTGCTACACAATATTTCAGAGAAGATTTTTTTACACTCAATGTTAAGTTAATTATTAACAGAGATTTATATGGGGGACGGGGACGGCGCGAACGCAGTCCCCACTACCAAAAATTACGCATCCGAGTTATCCACATTAGGGATAATCGCAGGGGTCAACCCAACCGCAGTGCAATGGGAAGGCCTCGCCCTGGGGGAACCGCCTACTTGATCACGGTTTCCCCTATGCCAGGTAAGTATGAATTCTTTACAAAATTTCGCAAGGGTGGTTCTGTGGCGGAGAATCTTAACACCGCCATTCAGAAACGTGACGTTAAAGTAAAGCGACATCTAGTTAGAAAACGGGAACTAACTCGCGCGGATTTTAAAGTCTTTTTTGTGTATTTCTAATTTTTGTCATTAATATTCCGTAGATTAACATAATGCCAACTTATGTAAAATACACATTTTAATACTTACATATCGCGCTCTAGCGTGACTCGGGAAAATATCTGACGATCTAAATGGCTTCCGTCGGAGAAGTCTTCATGATGTTCACATTTCACAGTGTTCAACATTCGTTCCTACATGTAGCAATTGCTCATCGATTTTGCAATAAATTTGTCTCATAATGTAAACAGATAAAGTGGATGTTATAGTCTGCTACTGCTGATCTTAATCACCTGTTGTTTCTTCCGTGATAATCTAGTCAGATTAATCTAGCCTTTTTCCCCAATTTATTATAAACTTCACTTGTTTTACATTTCTGTTTAAAGAGGAGCCATAGCTCTGTACAGTCAATCACCAGGCAATTAATTTTGATAATGGCTATGCAAGTGCATCACTTATGGCACAACTTTAAAAGGGCTATACAAGGGCTATTCAGCTGCATCCCGTTAGACTGGAAGCCGACCCCAACATAGTTGTGAAAAGGCTAGGCAGATTAAATTGAATGGCTATACAAGTGGAGGGAGACCAAAGAAACGATGGATGGATTGTGTGAAAGATGATATGGCTAGAAAGGGAGTGACTACCGCGATGACGACTAATAGAGAAGTGTCGAAGAAAAAGACATCGAGCACAAATAAATTGGGATGACCGCAGGAGAATGATGTTGAATGATGAATGGTGTCTTATAATGTTGTCTTGTGTTTTGTGTATCTTCAGGTCAGAATGGAGGACAAAAAACCGTGTTGAGTAGAACTCAAATTACTTCGGACGAGGACCGGAAGGTGATGATGCAACTTACATTACAAGCGCAAGCGCTACTACTCTACTACTCTGCGCAAGCGGTGCGCGTCAATGCTGAGCAGAGTGCGGGCTAGTCGCAACAGCGTTTTAAGCATGATAGCTGGTAGACTTGACTGTCTGTACATGAGTCGATGTATTAATGCTCACATGAGTATTGATACCTCGATTCGTGGGTCTGGCAGGGGGCGAGTAGATTAAGGTTTTTTACTAACACTAGGTATAAGTTTTTGTACTACTAATACACTGGATCCATGTTATCTGAAATAAACGTTTTATTATTATTTATTATTATTATATTAAGATGAAGCACGTATTAAGCCAAGTCATGTCCACTTCACTGATTTCCTAATGTCACGTACTTTATCATTTGTAAGAGAAATCAACCTTGCTTTTAGGCCTTGGTGCTAGACAATAATAAAATATTATAGTTTCACAAATCACATGTTCATTATTGGGTGTTTGTAAAAGTTATTATGTTGGACCTTCGAAGACCTTCGACCACTTTGTCCGGGGTCAGCGGGATTCTCCGAAAGGGTTACCGCTCCCCCGGAACACAATGGCTAAGGAAGGAATATGGATAGATTTAAGTCAGTGAGAGTCTTGACACTCATTGGTCATACCATGATTTCCAACCCTCAAAAAAAAAATCGAATCGAAAGACGAAGTATGTAGGTACAGTACCTACCCGTGTTGTTGCGTTACACACTTTTATTCACAACTCAAAAGATATTGAAGGTAATAGCTATACGCTAACTCATTAGATACAGACGCCAGCACATTAAGCTATCCCAAACTGTCAAATTTTTCCAATTGAAAATAAACCTTTTACGCTTTTGTAATACAGTTGAAAAACTATCAAAGAATTTTGTCAGATCGGGGTAACTTGATGTACTGAAATACAGAGGTATTTCACATGTTTGAAAAATCCACAACTCAACGACGTTAATTAACGCAATTAATGTTCTTGAACCGTCAAAATTTAAAACATTACTATTGCCATACCTAAAATATACTGGATTGTCGCTGTAAGGTTTAGCAAGCACTGCGATTAAACTTAAGTTGCAGTTGGCAGCTTGGTTTCAAATAGTACCTTTACTATCAAATTTTTCTAATTGAATATGAACCTTACGCTTTTGCAATAAAGTTGAAAAACTATCAAAGCAATTTGACAGATTGGGGTAACTTGTTGTGCTGGCCTCTGTACATTTATAATATAAAAGTCATCTGCCATATTTCCCTTGCTGATCACGTGCATTTTAAGGAAAACAAACAAGAACCACAAATACCTTTGATTTAAGCTGCTGACCGTGGCGAATGTCAGTATGTGCGATAAAGAATCTTCATATTTTTGAGTTACGGAAGGTGATATGCTACTGATAAGATATCAAGAGAAGCATGCAGTATTTTTGTGACCTAGTTTTATGGTCATAATGACCTTACTTTTGTACTTAACCTTTTGAACGCTAGACCATAAAGGCACGCACGTGCCCTGAATTTCCCAACATCCATGGTGTCTTTTAATTTGCTTCATGCTTCATGTCATTAAATAAATATACACGGATAAATTTAAGTCGTTTAAATCCTCTTAACAGGTCATTGTACTCAATAAAACGAGCCACTTTTATTATGGAACCGAACCTGAAATCGCGAAAAAAAATCAGCTGTGTACCTAAGGGAAACATAAATGTACTGAACAGCTGTTTTTTTTTCGCCTTGGGTTCGAACTGGAGACCTATAAATTGGCAGTCTGACGGTCACACCACTAGGCTATCAGTGATAATAAGGATAAATCCCGTGAGATAAAATCAAACATCCATGGGAGCGAAGCCACTGAAAGAAGCTAAAATTTAAGTAAACTATATATAATATAAATAAAAAACTCATCCTTTTGTCCACTGCTAAGTAGGGCTTAACTTAATTATACCCATTGCATTTACAAAACATTTCTTTTAAATCACAAATGGCTGCGGTGACGTCACAAAGGATATAGTGCTTTCAGAAATAAGAGACGCTCGGGGCTAAAACCACTGCATTATAAGGATTTTTAGAAGTACATTTTATTGCATTTTGTACGTATTTTTCAATCCTCTAAAAAGAACTTTATACTTTCTCTAATATAAAAATGTTTGAGCTTATTACTAAGTTAGCTTATTTCAGTGATTTATTGTATTATGCATGTTTTGTTTACCTATAAGTAACTGATGCATTATTATTTTACTTTTGAAAATGTATAATGTGTTTTTATGAGTGTAATCAACTGTTGATAAAACAAATTTAAAAAAAAAATTGTCAGTAGGTCCTGCCGGTCCGGTCCGGTCCGGCTCTATTGCCTGCCGGGATTGTCCTAAAGTATTACCACTACCCCGGAACATAAAGGGCTAAGGAAGGAACATGGATGGGTTTTAAACATATGATATAGATCCATTCCAAACTAGTGTGACGTCAGCCAGGAAATGCTTAAGCCGAAGCTTTTTCTTGTAGTTCTTTTTGTTATTATGTTGGTTGTTATGCAGTGTGAGCAACATAGTAATTATGCTGTAGTATATAGTAACTTGGTGTGAATGTCCGTTGAATTTACTTTTTTTCGGTATTCTATAAGTGGAGACCTGTAATTGGCTTTCTCACTGTTATACTGTCCTTGATCTGTTTGCTTAAGCTGTAAGTCTCCCATGTTACTTAAATAAATAAATAAGAGTCTGGCACTCCCTGCCGCTCCACCCAGAGCAGGAGTCATTTCATGATAGGGGAACTACATCCGCAACATGTTGATTTTTACTAATTTCAGCTTTACTGTCAAATATTAAAGCTTAAATTAGAAAAACAGCATAACCTTATTCTTACTGTTCGTGAATCCATCAAAAATCGAACGAAAAATCTAGACGAATAAACTGAAACAAATCCAAAGCCAACCCTACATACAGAGTACAATCCCCTCGGAAGCTGAAATCTAGAACATCAGCCATAACAGGCTCCTTTTAAAAACATGAAAGCAATGTTCATACTTCATACAAAATTCATAGCGGTGAGCATTAAGAGAAATTGTCGCCATCCACGTCCACACAACGCGAATAAAAAATAATAAGGAGACATTAAAAATCTTGCAGCTTAGAAAGATGGAAGATGTGGTACCTGTTAAACTGAATACTCCATATTTGTCTATACCACCATACTATGTCATAGAGACGTCTAATATCCTATGGTAAAAGGAACATTTTAGGGGATGTCTTTGGGCCGGCGCACACCTGGCGAGGCGCAGTGTAGCGGTTGTCTTTGCCAAGCAAAAATCAACTTTGCACTTCTCAAAATAAAGTTGAGAATAAATTACCTGATGCTTACGCCTCTTACCGCTCATAAGCGCTCACGAGCTAACGCTCAAGAGTTGTTTTTTTTTTCAACTTTGTAACAACTAATTTAAGGTCGATATTTGTTTGGCAGTGACACTGCGCTGCGCTTCGCCAGATGTGCGCCCGCTCTTTTGCAGCTATTGACTTTTAATAATTAAGTTCTGAGAATTAACTGCCGAATGGTAATTAATTGTTTTGCTTTCTTGGCACAGAAGAATAGTGTGATTTGTGTCAAATCCGTCGTGATATTTTGCGAAAAACTCACCGTGGTAACTTAGCTGAAGTGAGGTGTCAATCCTTAGAGTAAGCAGAGATAACAGCTCACTTCAAGCTCACCAGCTCCCTGACGCCCCGGGCGTCGGGAGCCACGTGACGACTCCCGGCCACCGTAGGCGCGGGCCTGCGGACGGTGAGTAATGGGTGACTCACCGTCCGATCAGCACCAGACCCGTGCCGTACGGCGCGTATATGTTCCACGCGCGCCTCAAAGAGATGTCAGCATATGAAGGGGCCCCTCAGGGCCAAGCCTGCCGGGTAAGCGGGATTGTCCGAAAGGGTTACCGCTACCCCGGAACATAAAGGGCTATGGAAGGAACATGGATGGGTTTTAGTCAGTAAGAGTCTGACACTCCCTTCCGCACCACCCAGAGCGGGAGCAGTCATTGGATGATTGCTCACTTCAAGCTCACCAGCTCCTTATAGTAAGCTCACTTCACCTAGACTTTCACGGTGAGATTTTTACAGAATAGCACCACTGGTGTCCAATCGAATACCTACCTAAATAATGACTGTTGTGATGGAGCCGTACCTAAATCAAAATATCTAAATCTGTTGATCTTAGCAGACAGAAGACTCCTCTGAATAAGCACAAGCATAATCAACCTTTACTGTTCTTACTGCTGGGCCACCGGCTTCATCTCAGTGAGAGTGAGTGAGCGTTCACCACGCGGGCCCAATGCCGGTTGGTAGAAGTCACATGTCTTTCAATTTATAGTTCTTGGACAAACCGGTTTCTTCACGATGTGTCCCTTCACCGTTTTGAGGGCAGTGGTGATGAAATAATTCACACAAAGTAAACCGCCTGTCTAGATTCCAACCTGCGACCTACGACTCGTAGTCGCAGCCGTTACCACTGTACCAAAGTGCCTTACTTGTGCCTATTTGAAATAAATGATTTGACTTTGACTTTGACTTTGTACCACTACTGCGCTCAAAGTCAAAGTCAAAGTCAAATCATTTATTCCAAATAGGCACTTTTGAACGTCAAAAATGAACAAGAAATAGAATTGATTCTAGTCGCCCGTTCCAAAAGGTAGTTTCGTGTGGAGAAGAATGGGCAAGAAAACTTCACCGTTCTCAGAATCCTTTAACGGATATCATTTTATTAGGCATGACTTTTGGCATATCCTCCCCTCTATGCTCCAAGGCCAGAACTGTTCTTTATGGCAACATATAATTAAATTTTAGAAGGAAGTGTGAATTTTTTTCCCGACGGAGCCCCGCACTATGGTCTAAAATTAAAATTTCTAAGAAAATATACTGTCAGAAACTTCCTAATGAAATGGGAGTTTATCATTCTATTTAATTAGGGGCTTCTCGTTGTAATTATTAGGGGCTCTTAAAGGTGGTGAGTTATGAATAGATTTTATTATAGGTTTTTTTTGAGGGTGGGGAATCATCAAATGACCACTCCCGCTTTGGGTGGGAGCAGAAGGGAGTGTCAGATTCTTACTGGCTAAAACCCATACATGTTCCATTCTTAACCCTTTCTGTTTCGGGGCAGTGGTGACTCTTTCGGACAATCTCGCTGACCTTCATTGAGTATAGGTTAGCAGGGGAAAATTGTCCACAATTTCCTCTTAATTTGATAAAATGTGTTTATAATCAGCTGGTTTTTGATTAGCTAGATCCTGATTAATCTATGAAGGAGCTACATAAAAAAAATGTCTGACATTTCACTTGTAACACTACCTCATTTAAAGATTTAAATTTCTTTTGTTATGAACACGTTGATGTGCACTTTCCATCGCTCATTTCTATAATCGAATCTGGCAACTAGTTATTTTTAAAAAGTTGCTGTTTTTTATTTTCTCGTGTTAAGATATCGAAACCCGCCACGACACACGTTACCCGTCTGTGAAATTAAAACCTTATTTTTAATTGTGAAGAACTTTGTGTATTTTGTTTAAAAAAGCTGTTTTTTGCGGTTGATGACTCCAAATAAAAAACTCATCTAATAAAGGAAAACATTCAGGTTCCATAAATTTTTAAGGCCAAAAACAAAAATCTCCTTCCTTTATGTCTTATCATATTTGTATAATAATATCGTTATTCATAACATCTGCGAAGTCTAGCTAGCTTATTTAATTTGAACCTGTATAGTATTGTCAAAGACAATCCAACCCACATTCCACAATACAGCCCAGCCCTATTGATTAACACCACGACCTACCTTTTTATTGTGACCTAAAAAATCCGTCCCACCGGAGCTTATTTCTCATTCCGTACGACAGTTTTCTTAAAAACACAATGAGGAAAGGTGTCAAATATGGATGCATCTTCACTCTCATCAGAGCCCCAACAGCGACACCCACCATTTACCTGATGGAGTTTTTTTTTTGTATTTTTGCATAAATATACACCATACCGTCACTTCCCTTGGTACGGGTAAAAAAACTGAAACAGGCCTTTTTAAAAGGGAAAAAGATTCATTTTTACGGTAATGACCGTTTTTTTTTATGGGACGTGGCGTCATTTTTTGCCTTATTTGATAATAAAAGCGATGTGAGGTCCGTGTTGAACGTTTATACGAGTACTGGCTGGACGCTGATTTGGTAATTTAAAGGAGTATGCGTGATTATAGTGGGTTTTAGTTCGAACAGATTTTTCGGCCTCTTCAACATTGCTTGGGTAGAAATGTATTATTTGGCATCGTTAAGTTTGATGTGTAGGATTTTGTTAGTCAGTGGGAGTATATTTTCTGTTAGTTTACGTAATTTGAAATAATTAAACTAGCGAGACCGTTTAATGCTACTAACAAATAACAATCTATGTAGGTAAACAATCGATAAGAAACGATGTAAAATATAATAGTCTGGCGATTATTTTCTCACTGCAGGGCAAAATCCTTTTATACGACGCTTGAAGATGGGTTGGCGACTTCGGAAGTTTTATCCGATTCGATCCAATTTCAGGATTTTAGTAACTATAAGTCAAAATACGATATCTTTTTTTTAAATTTAATTGTACTGCCATTCTAGCGGCACTCATTATTACCATATTATTATAATATTTTTGCTAATATGTGGATAATGTAGTGGGCTGCAATATTGTTTAATTATTATTAACTATTCTTGTAACATTTTATATTGTAGCTGTTTATTGTCCCATGATGAATAAAAATAAAAAATAAAAATAAAACTCGGTGTATATGTGAATACAAGCGTATGCAATAAATACCTAATCTATAGTGCCTTGCTAAAATCCATTATTTACAATTGTTTCAATTAAACAGGATCATAACTGACTTGTGGATTAGGCCTACTGGGGAAACCACGTTAAAAAAACGCGTTAAGTACACTTTCTCATAGGTGCGTGGAAATGTGTGCAATTTATGACGATTACAACTGTCAAAACCTTTTTTGAATCGCTATATCTCCAAAACGGTGGCTCCTAGGAAAAAAAGATTTAACACATTTTATAGATAATTTTATGATCTACAATTTAAGTCTGACGTATTTTTATGATAAAACTTACCGTTTTGCTGAAAATCGCGAAATACTCATTTTTTTTGACATTTGACTTCGAATATTTTTTTTCCATACTTGGGAATGATGGGGAACTTTAAGGTTTTGTTTATAATTGTATTTGCAACCATAGCAATGCGAATTTATGTAATTTCACCCTAATTTTTTGGTCTAATTTGGCCGGGCTACTAACTTATGTAGGGACTTCGTAACTACCAGATTTCAGTGCTTTTTTTTTGAGGGTGGGAAATCACCAAATGATGGATGGTCGAGCGGAAGGGAGTGTCAGACTCTTACTGACTAAAACCCATCCATGTTGCTTCCTTAGCCCTTTATGCTCCGGGGTGCTGTATTTAGGTAACTAAGCTCGCTCAGTGTTAAATTCAAGTAAAGCTCTATTCTGGGACTGGAAAAATTATCCTTTGATTTTCTTTTTATCAAAATCTTTAACAAAGTCAAAGTCAAAACATTTATTTCAAATAGGCACAAGAATGGCACTTTTGAACGTCAAAATGAACAAGAAATAGAACTGATTCTAGTCGCCCCTTCCAAAAAGTAGTTTCGTGTGGAGAAGAATGGGCAAGAAACTCCACCGTTACTCATTTAAAATGTTTCACAATGTTTTGTATATATATAATATTATATGTGAAGACGATGTACCCAGAATAAAAACAATACATCACAAAAGGTGTTAACAGGACAGGAACAGTGATAAGGAGTGCGCCGTAATCCACCACTCTGCCCAGTGCGAGTTAACCCTTAAATGCATGGAGTATCAAAACTGAAACACTAACTTCATAGCCAACTGTCAGCTAAAAATTTTTCCCGACGTCAAACTCAGTTATCAGTTTTGATACGCCATACATTTAAGGGTTAAAAGATGTCACATGCCTTCGGTATTGGTTCTAAGACATTCCGGTTTCCTCATGATATTTTCCTTCACCGCCTTGAGAGTAGTGGTGATGAAATAATTGACGCTAAGTAATTGTTACTAACAATCGTACGCATCTTGAAGTCTGAAATAAATGAATATAATAATAAATCCTCAATATTTAGAATAGTCTAAGAGGGCTTTTTCGAGTTGGCTTCGGCCCCTCGTACGCCTCCCACAGGTCCCGAGATGTGTCAAAGACAAAAAATAATAATAAAAATGCCTTTCTGGGTTCGAAGCTACGACCTTATTACTCGTAAGTCGTACTGTACCCCTGGGCCACTGCTCACGGTTTCTTAATATAATAAAATAAATAAGCCGCATCTTTTTTAAAGGCTTAGAGCTCATTAAAGACTCAAATTAAACCATCTTAAAGGATATCAGCTTTACAGGGAAGCACAAACAATGGACGGAAGCGAATTAATTTCCGCAAATACCGAGAATAAAGGATAAAATCTTGTTTATCTTTGTAAAGGAATATTGTATAAAGATCCAATGAGATAAATTTATTCTTACTTGAGTAAATCTTTGCGCGAGAATCTGGTGGTACCTCTAATTTTTTGTTTTCGAATCTTAAAGGCTTATCCAGCATAATCTAAGCACTTATTAAAAAATAAATGTTAATTCCATATTTAAAATATTGTATCGACATTGCCTCACTGATGTCACGTAAAATCCTGCATCTCGCAAGCAGAGTTTACCGCGCGACTAGCATATAATTATACATCATTTTGATCGATGTATCTGTCTATCAAGACACTTTTTCAAAGGAGTGCGTAGAGTTGAAATTTATATCAAATATTTGGGATTACGGTTCCATGCAGCCATGAAAAAATCAAACTCGTTAGTTAACGCTTTCAGAAGACATGACTGTGTCGAATATTTTACGAATTCACAAGGGAATCAAAACCGGTTACGTACTTCACGTTGACTAAGTAACATTTTACGAGAATTTCTTACCTGAGCTGAGTTGACTTGTTAACTCAGCCGATCGCAGTCCACTGTTGGACATAGGCCTCTTCCAGGCTGCGCCACAACACCTTGTCCTCCGCCTTCTGCGTCCAGTCTGTCCCAGCCACCTTCTTAAGGTGAATCCTCCAACCAGCTCATAAAGGTTCCGGAATGACTTTGACCTTGTAAAAAGTCATTTTTACACCTTTATGAGCTCGGAGGGTTGTATTAATGATTTTGATGATTATAATTCTGTAACTACATACGTCTTACAGCCGCGAATCAAATGTTCATCAACATACAACCTATCACTGGCCTGCAAATTGCAAAAAACTTAAGACAATTTGAATTTCGCGGGCTACCCTGGAACATCAACCTTAACGTCATCGGTCCTTCTAGCTGGGGGGCGTCCCAGACTACGCTTACCGATGCCCGGTCTCTACTCCAGGACTCGTCTGCTCCACCGGCCATCGTTCCTTCGATAAACATGGCCAGCCCACTGCCACTTCAGTTTGTTTAGTCTGCAAGCTACACATGTAAAAGAAAAAAATTGGAAACTATAAATATGTATTTTAGTAACAAAGCAAATCTACTATTTACACACTTATTATTTTCGGTTCGTGCAATAACCGTGTCTAGGGATCAAAAAGGAAAATTTAGATTGTCCTTTTTACTCGTGAGTAATAATATTCGCGGTGCACAAGAACAACTTGCACTTGACCGGTTTTTAAAAACAATAATGTGATATTGTTATCCTTGATCCACTGATATAATGAGATTCCTCTAAATTAATTTTGAAAATAACAAGAGACTGACAGATTAAAACAGCTTTTTACAGTTAGCCCCGGTTAGCTCACACACTGGATTTTCAACTCTCGCTTTTAAGAAGGAACTCTATTGAGCCTTTTCCCATACAAACGTATTCCGCTGTTTTTTTCGTGGATAGTGCCTTAAAGCAATTTTTTTTCCAAAAAATCTAGGTCTAATTAATACGCGCCCCTATCATTTCGTTCCGACCAAAAAATAATCAATAAAAGAATTATGACAATTCAAAATTCCGAAAAATAGCCCGTTTTTACCGCCATGTTCAGATGATTATCAGACGAACTTGATAAGTTTCTATTAGATAAGAAAATAATAGATAAAGGATATACTTTTCCTTTAATTTTTGAAGTAAGAATTTTTTGGATCTGTCCAGTTTTGGAGTAGAAAACAGCGAAATACAAAACGTGTATTAGTCAACGTTTTTGGAGGTAACATGAGCCTGAGCTGCAGCTGTTGTCCCTTTCACAATTAACGGGGTGAGGTGGTCGTGGGTTTTTCAATATCAGGATATTGACATAACAAACAACATTGATCTTTCCAAATTAATTTATTTTTAACAATAATTAAAAGATAAAAACAATCTGAATTCTTAAATAAATTCCCTTTAGGTAACAAAAGCCATGAAATTGACTAAAAATGGCACCGTAAGTAAAAAGAAAAATACTATAGACAGAAAGAAGAAAACAAGAGATATAATATAGTTCTGATGTTTCAGAGTACATTTGATTAATTTACTTTATTTTATTAATATCTATTGACAAAGAATGACATTGAAAACGTTTATTCCTAAGTACTAAAATACATACATACAATGAAGACAATTCGATAGCGGGTACGACATTAAACAAATCAGCCAATTATAGGATAGCAGTTACCTGCAACAGCCAATCAAAGCAATGAAACAGGCTGTGTTGCCCAATCAAACAACGGTAGTTAGCAGTTTTAACCAATAAAACTTGCATGTGGTACGTGAAAATGTATACCACAGAATGCTTTTACTTTGTTAATGAAAGTTGAAAGTATTACGAAATCACGAGTTAAACTCGTAAATAAAAGAAATAAACATAAGATTAAATAGTACACTCGTAAATAAAAGAAATAAACATAAGATTAAATAGAAAAGATAAAAGGTTTAAGGCACTGTTTGACAGCGACTCCATGAAAATCTCAGATGAAAATATCACAATATTCAAAAACATACTTTGTCTTAATGTAGATAGGTTTAAAATCCTCCAAATCCTAAAGTAAAATCCCTTCCAGTGCCTGGAGACTCTTGTGCACATTGTGCCATGACTGATTGCAATCATTAACCCTACTGTGTAATGCAATATCCTAGACTAGATGGTTGTGGTAACTACGTACAGTACTCCCAAATTAATAATGCACATGCAGATCTTCGCTAATTGTCGTATTTCCGGAAACACCCGAATCATTGAATCGTTCGAGTCCTTAACAATGCACTTGCATTTTGCACCTTGTTCCAAAGAAATAGGAGTCAATATCATGTGTACACAATCGAAACCAATTCGGGCGGCCGGCGGCGGTCGGCGGTCAGTCAAAGGTCCGTCAGTCGCCTTGTTATATTGGTGGTGACTGCACGTGTTCTCTTTGTCTGGAATTATATAGAGCTGCTATTACACACCCTTCTTGGTTTTGTTTTCAAAGGTGAATTTAATTTCAACTTTAATTATCTTATTCAAATTTAAATAGTTAATTTTGTAAAATATTTAAATATACAAACATTTTTCACGTTTTTTCATTATTAAAAAATTAAAAATACCTACGTAAAATACATATTAAGTACTAGAAAAAACATATTAAAAATCAGATTTAGGCTTATATGAATTATAGCTCGCTATTTACTTACATAGAATTATTGAATCAAATTTCGTTACTGATAAATTAATATTTATCTCTTTTAGGACAAAACACATAATCTTACTAAATTATGCATGAAGAAAATGCACTTAACCACTCTATATACGTATCGTCTTCCGACGCTCGGGGAATACGACCGTTGCCGAACAGTGGCGAAGATTTCTATGCGCATTATCACTTCGGGAGACCTGTATCTGGTCTATAAGGGCCCAAGCAGACGGCTTTTATACGCATGTTCGCTGTGTCACATTTTTGCCTTTAAAATCAGCACGCCTGTCTTTGCAGAGCGTCGACGACGCGTAAAAAACGCTGTCATTTGGCTTTGAGGAAGAAACACCGAGAATACGTTCTGATAGGTTTGATATTAATATAAATCGCCTTTTCCAGCACAATTATCTATACAGCGACTTTAATATACAAAAAAAAGCTCTAATTTGGTATATTATGCAGTTTATGTAAGAACATCTTGTTGCAAACTTTAATCCAGCAGCTGGCCCAGCCCACATCTCAGGAATTGCCTTCTATTACCATTAAGGTCACAGTTCATTAGAGCCACCCGGCACCCACTCCGCGCCACCTCGCCTCCTGCGGCTAGTATTCTTTATATGGACTTGTAGTGGTATGTGTTCACTACTTTAACTCCG
Organism: Hyppa rectilinea; assembly: GCA_951799385.1. Lineage (NCBI taxonomy): Eukaryota > Metazoa > Arthropoda > Insecta > Lepidoptera > Noctuidae > Hyppa > Hyppa rectilinea. The sequence continues at coordinate 13,724,170 of OX637321.1, read as the reverse complement.
TGGCGTCACCGTGACGTTTATTTGCGATAACGCGGCGTCCACTCTTGGACCACCTGTTGGCAACGTGTGGAGCGGGTGCCGGGTGGCTTTAATAAACTGTGACCTTTATTCCATGCTCCATCCTTAAAGTTTGACCATAATGGCGTAATGCAGAAGAATAATACATTATTTAAAGTTGAACACACTATGTTCAGGAGTCATAATTTACCACAGACGAGAAAACAATTGGAGTAAGTAGGTACTAATACGCGCAATCTATAAAATCAAACACACAACATCATAAGTTGTACAGTGAGCCTCTTCAAGTTTTACTACAGTATAGAGATCGATTACGCATCTTCGCACTCCATTGTTTTACTCCGAAATTAAATTATTAATTAACTCAGTCAACTGCTTATAACGATTCTGCCGTCAGTTTTGATGTTCAGAGGTGAGTGACCTCTGATGTAGGCTTCCAGGATCTTCTGGTCGCGTCCGATGTCTTTGGAGTTCTTTTTGTTTTTGAACATCTGGAATTAGACATTAATGGTACTGTATTACTTGAAATAGGTACGTACAAAAAGTATATAACCCCTCAAAATATGTCGTATGAACCCCATAGGTTCATAAGAACTTGTAACTACAATAAATATAGGTAACCGTATAAATCGTTGAGGTCTTATAAGTAAACGGCTTCTAATACTCATAAGCGAACATCTAAAGAGTTAACACACATTTGTTTAAGAAATTATAATCTCGCAGACGATTATACTAGCGTCTGAAAAATAGGGTACCTATTAATAGAAGGGCGGCAAAGAAACCATTTAGCGTGGAAATTTTGCAAATTGGCCTAACACCTAACAACTTTATAGACAACTAGATTTTGCCTTCGCACGCGTTAAATTCGCTGTAAAAAAAATTCGTTATTATACGTATAAACCTTCCTCTTGATTCACTCTATCTATTAAAAAAAACTGCATCAAAATCCGTAGCGTAGTTTTAAAGATCTAAGCATACATACAGACATTAGGACAGACGCGGGAAGCACCTTTGCTTTATACTATGTAGTGAAGCCATCCTATTAGCAGCCTTCAAATGGAAATAACCATAGCGTCCTAATAATGCCGGGTAAGAGGGATTGTCCGAAAGGGCTACCCCGGAACATAAAGGGCTACGGAAGGAACATGGATGGGTTTTAGTCAGTAAGAGTCTGACACTCCCTTCCGCTCCACCCAGAGCGGGAGCAGTCATTGGATGATTTCCCAGCCTTAAAAAAAAAGCGTCCTAATAAAGCACAAATACGCGATCGTTTCAAACAGAACATGGTAGTGGAAAATGGCCAGAGGTTGCGCCGACAGAGGGCGTTTTCATCGAATAAAAAATGACAATTATAATGCCGGTTATAGGCCAAGAGCTAAGCTAAGTTAGTTTAGCTTAGCTCGTATAGCTGACACAGTTTCTCATTAATTTATACTTAGCTTGCAGTGTGCACACAAATATGAAAAAGTGTGTCGGTTATGCGAGCTAAGCTAAACTAACTTAGCTTAGCTCTTGGTCTGCAACCGGCATAATTATGTACGCGACGATCGGTTTCTAAAAAGACGCGGCCGTACTGTTCTACTTGAAGTTTCTTAGAAAAAATCATTCATTCAATCATTCATCTCTCCTTCTTTTGCATAACTTTGTCCCATCTTACTTAGAATGGCGGGAATTTTTTTTCTCTTACGTACTTTTATGTTCAAACTCTAACTCAAAGCATTTATTTCAAATAAGCTAATTACAGACTCTTTTGTATTGTTTTGTAGAGGACTCGGTCGTAAGCGGGATTGTCTGAAAAGGTTACCGCTACCCTGGAACATAAAGGGCTAAGGAAAGGACATGGATGGGTTTTATTCAGTAAAAGTCTGACACTCCCTTCCGCTCCACTCAGAGCGGAAGGAGTCATTTGATGATATCCAACCCTCAAAAAAAAAAGATTCGGTCACTCAGAAAGGTGAAGCTAGTTGCCCATTCCAAAGCCTGGGAAGAAAAGTACCTACACCTATGGAGAAGAACGGGCAAGAAACTGTTGCTGTTGTACCTTGTTTTACCCACCCCTTTAACTTTTCATAATCTATTCAGAATTGTCATAAATATACTTACAGAGAAACCATCGCCTCCATCAGAGAGGTACGCCGGTGCCGTCACCAGATATACCTCATTGTCATCCAGCGGTACAGCTTTGTCACCGATGACAACTGACGTCATGCGTTGTCCTTCGGGGAGGGATATGTTGTAGGTCACCTTGAGACCTGGAAAATAACGTAAAATTGTTGTTAGTTTCAAGGGAACGGTATAAAACTGGGTGGAGTCCGAATAACTATGAAGGTATGTTTGCGTGATCGACCTTTTCCCACCTATTTTGGGGACGGCAGCTGGATACCAGTATTTTACAAGGAGCCGCTGCCTCAACAACCGTGTTACTATGTAACACGATACCTCTTGGTAAGACTGGTTGTTAGGCTTCCAACTAACACAATAAGCCGGGATCAACGGCTTAGCCTGCTTTCTGAGACCCGGAATGATCTCGGTATGTTATAGACGGTCACCTATCCACGGACCAACCACAGCAACAGTCGTGCAGCTGTTATTATTTAGCCAGGATATGATCATGTACTGATTCCATGGTAACGGGTTCTGTGTCGATGTCCCTGCTACCCTGAATCGCCAAAAGAAGAAATAAAGAGGTCGGTCTCTAGCAGGTTAAAATTCAGCAGTAGGTAGTAGCTCGTGGCTAAGTATTAATAACCGTACAGGTCGATCTATCAGGTTCAGCTACGGTTGCAGGGTTTGACCGTAGATGGGTGACATACCGAGACTCCTCCATGCCTCGGAAAGCACGCTAAGCCGTAGGTTCCGGCTATCATTTGTGCATCTTTGACAGTCGTTACGGGTCGCCAAAAGCCCGAAACTCTGACAGCCAGTCTCATCAAGGGGTATTGTATTACCCAGTTACTGGGTTGTGGAGGTCAGATAGGCAGTTGCTCCATGTAAAATACTGGTAGTCAGATGCATCCGGTTAGACTGGAAGCCGACCCCAACGTAGTTGGGAAAAGGCTAGGCAGATTATTTTTCTCTAGCAGGTCAAAACATATTAAACTCACCAGCAACCTGGAGCAACCAGGGTCCTTTGAACGGAGAAGCTGCCCATTCCTCGCTAACGCTCCTCTCCAGGGCTTGTCGCACGTACTTGCCTTCCAGCTCGTATATCTCCATGCGGTCGTTGAAAGGCAACAGCTCGAAGATTGAGCCTTCGGTTACTACTGGAAAAGAGCAATGTGAAAAAAACATAAATAAAAATTGCCATTTCGTACGTCAAATAATATTTTTAAGCCTTTTTTTTGTCATCATCAGCAAAATAGATGTTATTTTAGGAGCTTGAGCGGTAGATGTATCTACCAGTGATGAGTTTGAGGAGGTCACTTCAAAGTGGTTTTACCACTGGTTCTTTCCAAGTATACTCAACGTACATTATAAACGCTTTAGTATGTGAAGCTAAGTCAGAGACACAGCACAAAAACTCTGACACCAAGTTAGTCACTAACCACACCAAAAGAAGAAGAATAATGCTTTTAAAGATCAACATTTGCTAAGGCTATCAATGATGGTGTGTGCTAGGGCTATGAATGAGGTGAAATTACGAATTAGTTATTTAAAAAATCAGCTGTTGTCTACATTTTGACGAGTTATAATTAAGACGGGCGCATAATGGATGGAACAGCTGATTTTTTTCGCGAATTCACATTTGTTCCAATAGTGAAAGTTGTTCATACTGACCCCTTAAAATAATGCCCATGAATTCAATTTCACCCTGTAGTATATTTAGATGATGGCATGGCGTGACAAAAAAAAACTTACTTCCTTGCATTATCGAAGATTTAATGTTACCGCGTTGTATGAACGATAAGTAATGGTGTGTGGATGAAGGCACAGTCTTTTTGGCCTGAAACAAAGAAACAACCTTTAATATTTGAGAAGAAAGAAGATAACGACGATAGTTCAAATATTAGCCACGACAGTCGTCAAGCGCTGTAGTTCGGCCATCGACAAGAAGGAGAATAAACAGCTTAACGCGTTAATTGTTCGGCTACTAGAAGCCGCTTGCATGTGAAAGCTCAACGATTTTAGTTGTTATATAAGGTGTTAAAAAATTAACTCTAAGAATTTCGTGGGAGCATTGTACTCATCGTTACGAACAACTTTTACTATGGGATGAACCCTGAAATCGCGAAAAAAATTTGAGCTGTTCCATACATTTTATTGAGTTACCTGTGCATAAATGTATGGAACAGCTCAAATTTTTTTCGCGATTTCAGGGTTCATCCCATAGTAAAAGTTGTTCGTAACGATGAGTACAATGCTCCCACGAAATTCTTTGAGTTAATTTTTTAACACCTTATATTTACTGTCGTTTCAAGTTATTTTTTCTTATGAACCTAAATGGGGCTTAAACGACATTTGAGAGGTTAATATCAGGGTATTTAGTCTGAACGGCCCAAACCGAATGGCCCGCGGGCCATTCGACCGTAAACAAAAATCGCCTACGTTCCAAAGGACCGGTGATAAAAACTGGTAAACAAATTCAGTGTCATAAACTACATCAAGTACATTCGGGTGCAAAAGTTAAAAAGTTGAAATAAAAGTTTGTTTTTTTTTCATAGATTTGTATTATCTTCCTTAGAAAAACAATCAACAATAATAAAAAATGTTTACAAAAGTTAAATTTAGCCTGACTATTACAATGTATGCGACTGTACCTTTAAATTAATTTTGAAATCATTTTACCACCGGTCCTTTGAAACGTAGACGATTTTTGGTTACGGTCGAATGGCCCGCGGTCCATTCGGTTTGGGCCGTTCAAACTAAATACCCAATATCAATGTCTCAACTCACGAATTCAAGCTGGGCATCAACCAGCATGTCTCCAATGGTGCATTCCCCGAACACGCAGTCATCAAACCGCATGGTGTTCTGTGTAGAGCCCACTGGAACGTTCTCAGCTTCATGTACTCTTTTAGCATAGGGGGCCAGCTTTGCTTTAATTGTAAGGTCTGGAAATAGCAGAATAATCGCATTATTAATATTATGAAGGCGAAAATTTGTGAGTGTGTGTGTTTATATGTTTGTTACGTATTCGAGCAAAAACTACGGAACGAGGGTTGTTGTCATAGAGCTAGTGCGTAGTACATATATATATCGATGGTTGTTGTACATTCGTCACAAAAAAAATATATGTAAATTCGTCACAATTCCCAGTATATTAATTTTCTTTATTGTAAACTAGCTGACCCGACAGACGTTGTCCTGTCTTAACTGTGATACCTACCCTACCTACCTACCTACCTACCCTACCTACCCTACCTACCCTACCTACCCTACCTACCTACCCTACCTACCTACCCTACCTACCTACCCTACCTACCTACCTACCTACCCTACCTACCTACCCTACCCTACCTACCTACCTACCCTACCTAAAAATAAATTAAAAAAAAAAAAAAAATGTATTCTGCTATTCAGGGCGGAGACAAATCCAACGAAACAAAAACCATGAAAATTGGTCCAGCAGATCTCGAGTTATAACGAAGGGAACAAACCCGACTTTCTTTTATATATATAGAAGATTCGTCACATCGTTATAATCCGTACCGATAGCAAAAAATAAATAAATAAGAAGTAGAATGAAAATGTTGTATATTTTTCATAATCACAGCACGTTTACTGATTTACCTTACATCTACATAAAAATCATTTAAATAAAAAATTTTGGTTGCAATCGCTACTGTAAGAATAAAATTATTGAAAAGAGGGTTTGTGACGAATTTACACATATTTTTAATACGTGTGACGAATTTACTTTCAATGTATGGATTTTTCAAAATATGACGAACTTACTTAGTAACGAATGTACAGACGCCAGCACATCAAGCTATCCCTAACTGTCAAATTTTCTCAATTAAAAATGAACCTTATGTCTTTGCAATAAAGTTGAAATACTATCAAAGAAATTTGACAGATTGTGGTAACTTGATGTGCTGGACTCTGTACAACAACCCCGGAACGATACTGGATGAAATTTGGCATAGAGATGGATTATAATAATCCCGTTATTACGTTCCCGTGGGATAATTTCCGATATCCACGCAGGAGAAGCCACGGACAGAAACTAATCATCATGATCAGCCTGTGATGTTCCCAGCTGGGACACAGGCCTTTTCTCTAAGAGAGGGAGTGGGCCATAATTCACTACGCGGGCCCAGTGCGGAGAAGTGAATGTCACATGTCTAAGAATTTTTGGTTCTTAGACATGGCCCCGTCGCGATGTTTTTTTACAATGTTTTGAGAGGAGTGGTGATGAAATTAAGTACGCAAAGTAAAGCGCCTGCTTGGGTTCGAACTCAAGACCTATAGCTCGTAAGTCAAGGCCAATACCATGGCCAAAAATAACTTAAATTTTGGAAGACGGTCTTTGGTTTTGTATTTCCGTTTTCTGCTACCGACTTCCGAATTCAAGTTAATTATTTTCGTAAGACAGTTCAGAATGAAAGATGCCGACTGTCGAAATACAACATCATTTGATTGGTTCACTAATGATTTAATTACTCATTTTTGTCGACTTCGAGTGAATGACAAAAATTAACGAAAATTGAAAAATCATAATCAAAAGTCATTTATTCAAATTAAGCTGAAAAACAGCACTTTATGAAGTTCAAAGTTACATAAGACAGTCCCCCAAAAACGCCCACCCTTCACCACTTCCTAGTGCTTTAGCTGGGAAGAAGTGGCGCAACAAACTCCCCAGCAGTATCTGATGAAGCATCTTACATCGGCCATAGGACACAGGGTACTGCGTCCTAATTACGAACCAAGTTTCAATCCCATCTAATAGTCATGATGGAATAAATTGCCCCTGCGCAAAATTTTACTACAATAATAATAGACATAGATGTTTAGCTTTGAACGTATCGAATTGACCGATAGACATTTGCATTTGATTCTGTGTCACAATTTAATGTCAAGTTCGCCGCTCGCGGAAGGTTATCTACGATGTTATTAACACTAATTGTTACAGAAATTGTTATTTTCAAGTTAATCTATTTATAAATTAACTAGCTGACCCGACAAACGTTGTCCTGTCTTATTTATGATACCTACCCTACCTAACTACCCTACCTACCCTACCTACTCTATGTCCTTTTCCTGGCTCAATTTTCAGCCATATCGGTAAAGCCATTCTTGAGTTATAAACAGTGTAACTAACACGACTTTCTTTTATATATATAGATAACCTTACACATATCATTGATGGTGTTTGTTAGGTGTACTATAATTCACTTGTTCGGTATTAATTGGTAACACCGAGGTTATTTTTTTGAGGGTGGGAAATTATCAAATGGTATCTCGCTCTGGGTGGAGCGGAAAGCAGTGTCTGTCTCTTACCGACTAAAACCCATCCATGTTCCTTCTTTAGCCCTTTATGTCCGGGGTAGGGATAACCCTTTCGGACAATCCCGCTGACACAACCGGGTATAAAATCAAGTTTCAAAAAAGAAATACCAGTCATTCAGACAATAGCAAGGCTGTCAAAGGTCCTTCCATAAATTAGGTCCTTGGAACCTTACCTTCAGGTATAGATCGGTCCAGGAACAGCGGGTTGCCCTCCCAGTTAACGTAGTCTCCTCGGAAGTCGAAGTAGACCGTCAGGTTGCCCATGTACTTGGTGAAGGCTGAGGCTTGGACTATTAGCACCTGGAATAGGAGAAGACCATCGTATTATCAAAAATACAAGGATTTTATTGGCTCGTTAATTTGTGGAAGAGTTAAAAGAATTTTCTTTTTTTAAAACGTCGTCCCTCCCACACTTGGAATTTCTTAGGATTGTGGATTTGTGCGTGCTTTCACAAATACAAATCAGATAATACTACAAACACGATCATGACTCGGAACAACTCTCCTTGAGCAATACAAATACAATCTCCGTGCGGTAATCAAACTCGCGACTTGAAGCATTACAAGTGACAACTAATCGTTCAGCCACTGCGTCAAAGCGCCATCAAACTAATAAGTTTGGCGAGTAATGTCGTTTTTGAAAAATAATAAAAATATACAAAAAATTATCTTCTTGTGCCTGTTTTACTCCAAATTCTTGGTTTTCTTCAACTACCCTTTCTCCCTTGTCAATCATAATATTGTAATTCCTAATCCTAACATAATCTTTACATCTTTTCTGCTGTCTAGCCCTTCCTCTACATCTGCTGTACATCCCAATATCTCTGACGTCACATCACTATGTTAACTGCAACAACCATGTTACGAAATAAAAGTTACAAAGACCTCGAAAACCACTGAAACAATGGGTTGCCTGCAAATAAATTGCTATATACCTGGTGTTTCTTATCAGCAGAATTCTCAATGAACACAGGATAAGTCCCGGCGACCGGTTCCCCGCTAGGAGCGACCCCGTTCCACAATAGGGAATGAGTGTGTCCACCTACGATGATGTCGATATGTTCTGCAGCGTCACGAGCTATCTCCCTGGAAAACAAATGAATAAAATATGATAAGGATACTGGCTGAAAATACGTATGACAAAAATAGTAGGCATATATTTTGACCTAAAGTCGCGGTTCCTGGCTGTGTTATTGAGTTTTTCCGTTAGGAATTTGTCAGTGAAAGCCCGTAGTTTGGATTTATGCCCGTAGCATTGGCATTCATGGAACAAGACCTGCCCAATTATACTTCATGGGACTTTAACATAACAAGCGAAATGTGTGTGTGTGTGTATTCTTTATACCCTTTTCTTACTTTTTTATACTCTTTTTTATGATTTTCTCTATTTTTTTAAGTTTCCGTACCCAAAGGGTAAAATGCGACCCTATTACTAAGACTCCGCTGTTCGTCCGTCCGAATGTCACCAGGCTGTATCCCATGATCTGTGATAGTTAGACAGTTGCGTGAGTCTTTCTTTAGTCACTTGGCAGGTTTCTTCTTTTATATTGTGTAGATTTATTGTAGAATAATTAGTCATAGTGTAGGTGTAATTAGTCATAATAACCAAAAATACAGTTCGAATTGAAGTGTATATTTATCTTGAATAGCATCTTCCTAAGAGATACAGCAGAGGTGGCAAGAGGCGTAGAGCAGTGGTCTTCTTCTTTTGGTGTGGTTAGTGACTAACCTGGTGTCTGAGTTTTAATGCTGCCCATGGGCCTCTGACTTAGCATCACATGCTAATAAGAAACATGTCTTCCTCACGATGTTTTCCTTCACCGATTTTTAAGCAAGTGATAATTATACAATACGCACGTGAATCTGAAAAGTCAGAGGTGCGTGCCTTGGGTTCGAACTCGAGACTTGGCAGTCCGACGGTCATACCACTAGGCTATCACTGCTACTAGCAGAGATAGCCTAGTGGTATGACCGTCGGATAGAGCAGTGGCGGCCTAGTGCTATAGGATCCGACTTACGAGTTGTAGGTTGTCCAGTTCGAACCCAGGCAGGCACCTTTACTTTGTGTCACGCACACCCCAGAACCAAATAATCGAAGACATCATCTACCAACCCGTACTGGGCCCGCGTGGGGAATTACGGCCGACTCCTTCTTACCGAGAGGAGGCCTGTGTCCCAGCACTGGGAACATTATAGGCTGATTATGCTAACAAAAACAAGCGAGTGTACAGACGCCAGCACATCAAGCTAACCCTGTCAAATTTTCTCAATTAAAAATGAACCTTATGTCTTTGGAATAAAGTTGAAATACTCAAGTCATAGGTCTTGAGTTCGAACCCAAGGCACGCACCACTGACTCTTCGGATTCATGTGCGTATTGTATAATTATCACTTGCTTAAAATCGGTGAAGGAAAACATTGTGAGGAAACCGGCATGCCCGAGAGATATTTCTCAACATCATGTGATGCTAAGTCAGAGGCCCATGGGCCGCATCAAAACTCTGACACTAGGTTAGTCACTAACCACACGAAGAAGAAGAGTTGAAATACTATCAAAGAAATTTGACAGATTGTGGTAACTTGATGTGCTGGCCTCTGTACATGTTCAAAGCGAGTTGTAGCTTGAACAAATTATTTCTAAGACATACAACACAATGAAATCGACAGCCGCTAGTCTATCAACCGAGACGACCCAAATACTAACAGAATTACTTTTGCTAGAACCTTGCAACGATTCTAGCAAGGTTAATTACTTCAAAGTAGAAAATGAAATGTTCTAATAGCGGAGTATTATTAATAGGGTCCCGCGTTTTACCCTATGGGTATGGAAACCTAATAATAACTAGTTATTTTCTAGTGGCTTTTTCCGCCCTCTCCCTATTTCGAGGAAAAATCTAAAAATCTGTGCTCATTTCATACATATTATAGGAATCCTAGTCTGCTTGAAGCTACATCTTTCTAGGTCCAAGAGTTGATGAATCAGTTAGTCCGTCAGTTAGAGAAATATATAGTTGATAAATAAAAAAACACCAAAAACAAAAAACAAACACCATACGTCCCACCATCCATAAATAAAAATAATATAATGATAATATCCGTCCATAAATTGACACTTAACATCAATTTTTCCGTGTTACATCCATGTCATGCAACTGTCAAATCAACAGTCATCACTCGTTCAACTAAACAAAGATCACAAAGATACAATGTGCCACTGCCATTACATTAATTTATACCTCGGCATAAAACCCCGGTGCTTATGGTCTAAGTGAGCAATTTTACCGTCTCGTCTCGTAGATCTAACGTTTGATAAAATCGTTTAACTGTAATGGGATGTTATTTTCCTGTCATTTATTTTTTTACAAGCTTTCATTGTATGTTTGTTCGGGTTAAATCGTGCAATTGAATTTTAAAGCAGTTTTCCTCAACCGATTGAGCTGATTTTTTGCTTACACGTGTAGTTTGGATGACAATGCATGGTTCTTAAAGTGATGTCATTCCAAATCCAATATGGTGGATTGCTAAAGATGACGGACTAGTTTTTTTTATGCACTTTTATGATATGGGTATCAAATAAAAGGGTTTGCTGAGAAGAATATTGGTAATATAAGGTTTTGTACCTTTCAGAATTAATATTGAATAAAAAAAATACAAGTAAACACTGCCGTTTGGGGTTGAAACACTAGGGCAAGCGATTGCTAGCGATAGCTCTTCACGTGACCAGAGGGCTAGCCTATTATTCGGTAAAAAAATCTGCATTGCCATATAACGTGGCAATGCTGCCAGCCTTTTGGGAACTTTTCCTGTTGACAGCGATGTGGACGATTTTTTTGATGCCCTTTGGTTTATTTTCCCTCCCGTTTTATATACTTGTACAGAGGCCAGCACATCAAGTTACCCCAATCTGTCAAGTTTCTTTGATAGTATTTCAACTTTATTGCAAAGATATAAGGTTCATTATTAATTGGGAAAATTTGACAGTTAGGGATAGCTTGATGTGCTGGCGTCTGTACATAGTTGTTATCAATATTTTAAGACTTTTTAGGTAAGCAAATAGTAACCACTTTTTATATCAAGCATTTATTTAACTAATCATTAATAAATATAAATTTAATATTTTCTTAAAAACATCAGGCGTGAACGGCTTCTTACACTCACATAGTCTCAAGTTTTATGAAAATAATTAAGTTCTATGTAATAAATATATATCTTGTATGACTTTAAATAAAAGTATTTAAATACAGATGAGGTAATTAATTATTTTAGACTTGGGTTTCGGTTTATTTTCCTGATTCATTTATTTCTTTTAGTCAAAACAGTTGAGTCATTTTAATTTTGTCTCGTATCGAATGCTCGGCATGTGATGACCACAGGTTAGCGTCTGAAATAGCTTTTTGAGGAAAAAACCACAAAAATTCGAGAGGAATTTTCCACTCTTCTTACTTCTACTTTTTCTTACTAACAAATGCTTGCACTGCAAGCATTTGTTAGTAATCTTGTAGCTCAACTCAGAACTTAAGGAGGTCAATGGACGAACAACAAAGTATCAGTACCTTTAAGTATTTTGGTTTTCCCCTTTGAGGTAGGGTGAACTTTTCCTTTTGGCCTAAACGTGGAGCTCGACAAGTAGGGTCATTGTCCAAGAAAATGTCTACTTACTTGTCAACTTCAAGTCCACAATGTGACAGCAGTATGATGATGTCCACTCCCTTTTCATACAAGGCTTGAGCTTCGCGTCTCGCTGCTTCTTTGGGGTCAGTGAACCTCACCTTACCAGGCGATGATAGTTGCTGTAAACAAATAATTATAGTCATTAGCATTTTCGATTTTATTTTATACCTGGGAAGAGGAAGTTTTCAAGATATGCTAATTTTCTAAAGTGAGAAGTGATATAGTTTCTCTAGATGAAATAATAACCCCATTTATTTTTCCATGCGATGCGATTCCACGAGGAGCTCGTGGCTAAATACTAACAGCCGCACAGGTCGATCTATCAGGTTGCCGGGGTTGGCCGTGGATGGGTGACAATCTTTACATACCGAGACTCCTACGTGCTTCGGAAAGTACGTTAAGCAGTTGTTCCCGGCTGTCATTTGTGCATCATTGATAGACGTAACGGGTAGTCAGAAGCCCGAAAAATCTGACAGCCAGTGTTACCAAAGGGTATCGTATTGCCCAGTAACTGGGTTATGGAGGTCAAATAGGGAGTCGCTCCATTTAAATTATTGGTATTCAGCTGCATCCGGTTAGACTGGAAGCCCCAACATAATTAGGAAAAGGCTAGGCAAATGATATTTTTCCATGCAAACAGTTACGACATGACAATTATACGACAAGACTATGACAGTAAAATTAATTATAGGTACTTGGGTATCAGGCAATATTTGCGTTAAAACTATACCTAAAATATTGAAACATTTTCCGTTAACAATATTTATTGCTTTAACATTACGTGTTTCATAAAAGTATTTATGTGACATTGTCGTTTATTACCACGAAACAGAAGTTTATTACCAATTCTTTTGTCTGTGGTCTAAGCATTACTTTTATTATTTACTCAACTGCAAATTAGACATTGTTAAAAGTTTTACAAAATTTATACAACATTGAACATAAAACAAATATGCAAATAATTGTTTTTTGTTTCCAAGGGATCTGTTTTTTTTTGCTGCGCTATACAAAAAAAATAATTTTTACTAATATTATAAAGCTGAAGATTTTGTTTGTTTGAACGCGCTAATCTCTGGGTACGGATTGAAAAAAATATTTTTGTGTTGGATAGTCCATTTATCGAGGAAGGCTTTAGGCTATATGTAACATCACGCTATGACCAATAGGAGCCGAGCAGCGAGTGAAACCGAGCGGGATTTCTTATTTCCTAGAGGAGCCTCTTGCTGTTCACTATTGAATTCACTTCTGTATCGCTTTTTTCTTTTATTAACGATAGGCGCTTGACCACTATCTCACCTGATGGTAAGCGATGATGTAGGTAGTTGACGAAGAAACCTATTCACTAGTGACATAAATTCCCCTAGATTATAGCTATCAGGAAACAAAGAACCCGGCAGGGAATCCCACATCCTAACCTAATTCATTACCTCGACAATAATGCTAAACTTCGACCATTGTAGTTTAAAAATATCTTCGATTGGAGAAGATTTTGAAGATGTTTATGCCAATAAACTGTTTTCAACTGATATTAATAATAAATAGCTTTTATAAACACTACCCTTTTACTAACGCACTACGGAGCGGGCTACGCTTTTTATTTATGGTGGGAAATCACCAAATGTGCTTCCCGCTCTAGATAGAGCGGAAGGGAGTGTCAGACTCTTACTGACTAAAACCCATCTACATAATTATGTTCCTTCCTTAGTCCTTTATGTTCCGGGGTAGCGGTAACCCTTTCGGACAATACCGTAGAGAGCAGGCTATACTTGGAGTTTCTTTGAAGAATTAAATCAGGAATGAAAATCCAAGCAAGCTGAAGTGGCAGTGGGCTGGTCATGTTTGTCGACAGACCGATGGTCGGTGGAGCAGACAAGTCCTGGAGCGTTCAACGCGTATCGGCAAGCGTAGTGTGGGACGCCCTCTAAAATGTGGCTGGGACAGACTGGATGCTGAATGCGGAGGACAGGGTGTTGTGGCGCAGCCTAGGAGAGGCCTTTGTCCAGCAGTGGACTGCGATAGGCTGTATTAATTACTAACAGTCATGCAAACCAGTTCAATAGGAAGTCCTTCCTTTTTTACATAACTAAGTATTTCACACGCAGTCACCTTCAATATCTGCATGGTTATATAAAGTTAATGGCTATAAACACGAACGCCATTAAAGAATTTTTAAAAATAAAGCTTTTAAATGTGGCTTTTAAGGTGTTCACGCCAAATTCGTTGGAATCACGCTACGCATGTGCCGGAACACGTCACAAACGAATACTTACGCGTGTAAATTGTAAATTATCACGCATTTCCGCTTTTTAACCGTATTCGAAAAAAGAAGGCGGTTCTATTTTTTATTGTATGTATACTTTTTTTTATCTATGTCGCCAGTTTATTCCGTCAATTATTGTGAACCGATTTTAAAAGTTCTTTTTTTGCTTGATAGGGTATAGTTTCGAGGTAGTCTCATATGTATAAATTTTACTAGCTTCGCTTGAATAACTTTTGAGTTAGCTTCGATAATAGGTACGTATTTAATTCAACTTTTTTTTGTGCAGTCACACATAATGTTTAATCTCTCTTACATAATTCGAAAAAAGCCTGACATTATTACCGTAAGCCTGTATCATTATACAGGGTAAAGGCTCCCCCTCCTCCACTTTCCCCGGTCTACTTCACTAGTGAGCCAATCCTATAAAAGTAAGTCTGGTTAATCCTCCCATATCCTCCTCGTTATGCCACGTTGTCCTTTTTTAAAGCCAGACGCCATTTTTTGTACATTAGTCACCGATGTTACTACACACATCAAAAGTGTCTAGGGATCAAGCATTTTTATGCGGATTTCTTGAGATTGAGATGTGGCTTTGTAATAAATTTATGATTTTATAAATTTATATGGATCCTTTTTGGTGCATTTCATAATTTGAAACAGGAACTGTCAATCAAATTCGAGTAAAAGATGAAAATCAGCTGTCAATATTTTCCCTATAAAAACATACAACGCATTGAAGACATTATTAGTGCTACTGTTTCCCTACTACTGATTAAAACCAACGTTATTATGGAGCGGCGACGTCATTTAAGCAGGGAAGAAATGCTCAGATCCGTGGGAATGATAGAAGCTGGTTCCCGGCAACGTACTGTGGCTTTAGCTCTGAATACAAGTCAGAGTGTTATCAGTCGACTTTGGACACGTTACCGAAACACTGGTACCGTGGCTGAGCGCCATGAAGGACGGTATCGCTGCACCACACGGAGACAAGACCGATACATTC
This sequence comes from Hyppa rectilinea, assembly GCA_951799385.1. Classification (NCBI taxonomy): domain Eukaryota; kingdom Metazoa; phylum Arthropoda; class Insecta; order Lepidoptera; family Noctuidae; genus Hyppa; species Hyppa rectilinea. The sequence continues at coordinate 13,708,769 of OX637321.1, read as the reverse complement.
AAATCTTAACTCGAAGAGCTCCAACAATAACCGCCATGATGTTAGCCGTGAGGCTTCATCACTCTTCAGGGAACTTAATTAGCGACCAAACAGTCAGAAACCGCTTGCATGAAGTGAACCTTCATTCCCGAAGACCGCTACGGGTACCACCTATAGCAATGCACAATCGTAGGATTCGATATCAATGGGCTCTTGAACACAGAAATTGGGCAGAAGAACAATGGCGTTTCGTGTGCTTTTCTGATGAGTCTCGTTTTGGTATGAGACCGGATACAAGACGTATACGACACTGGAGAACCCCTGGAAGCCAACAGCGATTAAAATCCTGCCAGGAAGTCCATCCTTATAGTGGTGGAACCATCATGGTATGGGCGGGTATTTGGATCGGCGGAAGAACTGAGTTGATTTGGATCAGAGGCAACCTCAACGCTCAAATTTATGCTGAGACGATTGTATCTGACGTCATCGTTCCTCTACAAGTGCAAATCGGTCCCTTATTTCAGTTAATGCATGATAATGCACGACCGCACACCGCAAGAGTTGTAAGACAGACTCTCGCCGCAGCTAACATCAATGTCCTGCCCTGGCCTGCTCAGTCGCCAGACTTGAACCCGATTGAGCATGCATGGGATATGCTACAGAGAAGAGCTCTGCCGAATATGGAGGGTATCCAGTTGCAAGAAGACCTTTTTTTGTTGTTGCAACGAACATGGGCGGCCATTCCACAGCGTGATTTGGATGAACTCATTTTGAGTATGCCAAACCGATGTTCTTGTGTTGTTAGTGTTCGCGGTAGAAACACGGATTATTAATTGTTTAAGTTACCCAATAAAATTTTAAAGAAAACTGTTATTTCAGTCTTTTTTTCGAACTTTAATGTTAGTGGTTCAAATGTCAAAAATCCCTTTATTAGGAAAATGGCAAATTTCTTTATTAATGCAAAGGTGACTTGGTTTATCGTTACTGTGACAAACGAAAACACTTTATTTGATGAATCCTTAAAGAAAATTTAAATTAATATCAATCAAGAGAAAAGTTATTGCAAAAATATATGTTGATCCCTAGACACTTTTGATGTGTGTATTTCAGAAGGGGCCTGATAGACAAGTGTCAATCGCTCCGTGTCGATTCGATTTCGAAAATTGTTCATCGAATAATTCCTTATCTAAACGATTTGGATTGTCAAGAACGGCGCATGTCAACGCATTGGTATGAGAATATTGATCGAGCTTAGTTACACAATTTGACATTGTCTAGCACTTAGCGATCAAAAACGATTGATCACGTGACATTTCGAAAGCCTATGAAAATTCCATGTATTTCGGATTCATCTAATTTCATTATCGTTAGTGAAAATGTGACTTTATTTAAGCCCCCAGTAGTAACAAGCGGCAAGCGTCGATTTTTTTTTTAAGTGAGAAACCGAAGTGAGGCCCTTTTAACTTAAAATTAGAATATATATTATAATATTTCCTTTACTGAATGAATTATAGTTTTTGTCAATAGCAGACACACTACTGACTGTGCTATTTTTTCGGTAGAGTTGCTGATTGGACTATCCTCCCAGAACAGCTGTTAGGAATTGCGTTGCATCATGCTTTCGACACTGGTTGTAAGTAGCCATTACTTTGGCCGACCTTCTGCGTCGCCGTCTGGCCCACACCAGACGGCACGGCACCTTAATCGCTTCTCGTGTCAAAGTCATATTCAAATTATTTATTTTAAGTGGGCACAAAAGGAAAGGCACTTTTGAACGTGAAATAGACAAAACGAACAAGAAATAGAACTGATTCTGAAAACCACTTCCAAAAGGTAATTGTAGTTGTCGTATGAAGAAAAATGGGTAAGAAACTCCACCGTTACTCTTTTAAAATATGATTGATGATTTGTATACATGAATACATGACTAACTATGACATTATATGTGAAGAGGATGCACCCGGAGAAAAAAAAAAGGGATTCCGTTGAAAGGTAGACAAAGTGTCTACGCCTACCAACCGCAGACGAATGTGTAAGAATTACCGGGTAGGGTTAGAAAGAGCAAAGCCGATGCGAAGTAACAAACTTTCATCTTTACGATATATACTATATTATTCAGTCAAGGAATATCTGGATGACAAGTTTTTGAGCAATTGTTGATTTATATATAATTTTACCTATTTTCATGACATTTTCCCTATTTAATTATGACCATTTTATATATATACATCTAATTTATTTTTTAATTGTGACATGCTTGCATATTCTTTGACATTAATTATTTTAACTTTATTAATCTAATTTTGTATGCCTATCGGCGGGACATGGTTCGTACATTAGATATTTATAGTGAAAAACACCTGTAATCACCTATGTTCACAAAATAAATAATTTGAATTTGAATTTGAATTGTGTTGTATCAGACTAGTTCACGTCGAAGCGCGTATTTTTTGTATCTTTACGAGTTAAATAATTTTATCTGTAACAACGAGTTGAAGAACTAGCTATTGCACACTTTTTTGGGTTCGAAAATTATCGGACGGAAACATACTCATAATCATCTGCCTAGTCTTTTCCCAACTTTGTTGAGTTCGGCTTCCAGTCTAACCGGATGCTACTGAATACCAGTATTTTACATGGAGTGACTGCTTATCTGACCTCCACAACCCAGTTACTGGGTAATACGATATCCCTTTCGTAAGACTGGTTGTCAGACTTTCGGGCTTCTCCCCGTAATGACTGCCAAACATCCATGAATGACAGCAGGGACCAATGACTTAACATGCTTTACGACGCACAGAGGGGTCTTGGTATGTAAGAATAGTCCCCATCCACGGACCAACCGCGGCAAGCTGAATTATCGCCCCGTACAGCTGTTGATACTAGCGTGGGAACATACAACCGACATAAAAAAGTATCCTATTATCCAAGCGTGCCTTCCAACCGGAATTCATTCAGCATTTTCGCATATAAGGCGCAAAACGGTTACATACAAACAGACAGCGTTACTTTCGCAACTATGTATAATAATATTATGTTAATATAGATAGCTATCATGGTATCATGATGCAATAACTACTGACACGAGTCAGCCGGCGTCATCCATCGTAACTCGAGCTCGGGACTGATAAAACGAAAGAGATAATATAGACAGTTTTGACATTTCAATATGTATTAGTAAGTAGCTATCATACAATAACGTGCTCACTTGAAGATTATCGTACAATAGATACCGTTGTTATCAAAATATAGACATAATTATTCTTAGAAATGTTTGTAATATAACCTGGAACTATTGGCAGATTGTGACATATACTGCCGATCAAAAGTTTGAGACACCTATAAAAAAAAATAAGAAAACAATTGAAAGTCAACATGTTTAAATCATTATGAAGTATAGTAATTAAGACAAAGCCAAATATGCATAGACATTATTAAGTTACACAAAGTAGATCATTTATTGTAACTATTGTTTTTAAGGCTGGCAAATCATCCAATGACTTCTCCCGCTCTGGGTGGAGCGGAAGGGAGTGTCAGACTCTTACTAACTAAAACCCATCCATGTTCCTTCCTTAGCCCTTTATGTTCCGGGGTAGCGGTTACCCTTTCGGACAATCCCGCTTCACCATTGTAAATTTATTGTAACTTACAATGGGGATTATTTTAAGTATCATATTAACGTTTTAAACGCGCGAAAACGTATCGGCGTCCTCAACCACGCTAAGCCACAAATTCTAGTACATTTATTTTGTACGTAAAAATGTCGGCTATATCCAACCGTGGCGTGTTGAGCACGTTTTCATGTGTCGGTTTTATCCGACCGTGGCGCACAAAAGGTTAACTTTTACGACTGCAGTGTTATTCAAATTAGAAAGGCGTACCTAAAGTCGCAATTTTAAAATTATTTATTTATTGCACCATGTACAGACGCCAGCACATCAAGCTATCCCTAACTGTCAAATTTTCTCAATTAAAAATTTGTGGTAACTTGATGTGCAGGCCAGCACATCAAGCTATCCCTAACTGTCAAATTTTCTCAATTAAAAATTTGTGGTAACTTGATGTGCTGGCCTGCACATCAAGTTACCACAATCTGTCAAATGTGTGTTATGTGTGTGCTTTCTTTGATAGTATTTCAACTTTATTGCAAAGACATAAGGTTCATTTTTAATTGAGAAAATTTGACAGGGATAGCTTGATGTGCTGGCTTCTGTACACAACCATACTTTTACGCTATTGGATGATCATTGGATTTATGCAATGTCGGAAATTAGCCCAGTAAGTATACTATGTCTTAATCCAGGTTATAAACATTATACCTACCATACGTACCTATCAATAATACCATTACCACCATACCATACTAATATTCATTAATTTAATTATTTATTCTTTATCCCTTCATATTAGGTACATACTAGCTGCTACCGTGGTCCCTTATGCTTTTTCTAAAATAAAAGCAGCCTAAGTTACTCCCTATTACATAAGCTATCGATCAGTGAAAGTCCCATCAAAATCGGCCCAACCCTTTGGGAAATTTGCCGGAACAAACAGACAGACAAACAAAAATATTAAAACTATTTATTCTTTGTTGTTAGTACCGTATAGACTCTCCTATGAATTTCCTAAAAAAGCTGATATTTTGTCATTACAACAAAGAGACACTTAATTTTATAGATTTGTAAAGATATTGCTTACCGCAGTGTCAGGCGTGATCAGCCCAATAAGCCCGATCTTCCTTCCCTTCCTCTTCACGATATGATGAGGCTTATAAAGTCCTTGCAGCACTGGTTCCTTACTGGTATCCATGTTGGCTGCTAGAACAGGTGCCTTCAGGGCTGAAAGGTATGGTGCCAGACCTTCGGGACCATCATCGAATTCATGGTTGCCAATTGCCTGTGAAAATGAAATGTTTTAATTAAAATATTGCATCATATGTATACAGCGCTCTTCTTTCGTTGTTGGGTTCGTCTCCCAATCCAAACCTCTCGATTTAGAAATAAAGAAAGAAAACTTATTTGCGGCAAACATGACGCAGTAAAAAGAAAACTAACAGCAAAAAAAAATGTGGGAAAATAAACGTCACATCCGCGCAAAACTGCCATCGCTGAACATAATGCTTCGACCCCATGCAAGACAGATCCCCAGTGCTGATTTTCAGCGACAGCCGCGTTGAGGTAATGACGTCAAACCGGTGCATATACATAACATCACGCTAGTAATCCCCGGAGGGTTAGCCAGAGATGTACCTATAGTATACCCACATTTCTCCAGTCATGTTTAAGTCCTATGTAATAGAAGCGAGCCGATTGTCATCAACCAGGCTCAAATCCAGGCTCCGGATTGCTACTGAGAAATTCCACATGAAATAATCCAATAACAGTTTGCTCATTCCGGCAATCTAGACAAACGACCTCAAGCTCAGCAGTAGCGCTTGCGATTAATACACTAAGAAGGTATAAAATTACAACAACTCATTAATCATTTTAAGTAGGAAGATTAATGTCAATATCGGTTGATATAATAATATAATAAATTTAAGATTCCGGTCAGACCTTAGATAAGATTGGGACAAACAGGAAAGAATGGTATACAAGGGCTCTTTTTTTTGAGGGTGGGAAATCATCAAATGACTCCTCCCGCTGTGGGTGGAGCTGAAAGGAGTGTCAGACTCTTACTGGCTAAAACCCATCCATGTTCCTTCCTTAGCCATTTATGCTCCGGGGTAGCGGTAACCCTTTCGGACAATCCCGTTTACCCTGCAGGCTTCGGCCCTAACTAATTACAATATACAAAAATTACAAAAATTATTTACTGTCATAAAACAGATTTACACCAGAGTATGGAATTCTCTGGCTCCTGCACTAGTTAAAACTGTGTTGCAGGAGCCAGTGTCCTCCCGACTCCCGAATAACTGCGTGACTACTCCCGGCCACCGTATACGCGGGCCTGCGGACGGTGAGTAATGGGTAGCTCACCGTCCGATCAGGACCAAACCCGTGCCGGACAGACAGCGCGTACGTGATCCACGCGCGCCTCAAAGAGATGTCAGCATCAAGTATACAAGAGCTGAAGCTATGTCCTGTAGAGAGACGAAAAGGGCTGCGAGTGCGAATTATGGTGATTGTCTATTTGTATTACTTAATTGATATTTAATCGAAATTGACGTCATACTTTAGGTACCAATTCACAAAACGTGATATTAAACAAATATGAACATTCATTAATTTGTAATCAATCTGTGAAATTCTAATTCAGATAAAAATAGAGACATTAATAAGTTAATGACTCTACGTAATTAAGAAATTACGGTTACGGAGTTAACTGACGCGTGACGATAATTACTTAATTACCTTTGCTTAAATGGCAGAACAAAATAAATTTTAGGTCCTATTCAATGCAAACAAACAATCAAATCTTTCTTTATAATATTAGTATAGATGATTGTGTTCCATGCTAAATCTGTACGACATTAGTTTTGAAATAGGGCAGTCAAAATTCAACCAATTAGACAAGATTTTGATAAGCCTGAAAGTTTGACAGCCAGTCTTACCAAGGGGTATCGTATGGCCCAATTACTGGGTTGTGGAGGTCAGATAGGCAGTCGCTCCATGTAAAATACTGGTATTCAGCTGCATCCGGTTAGACTGGAAGCCGACAACAACATAGTTGGGAAAAGGCTATGCAGATGATGATGAAGACAAGTCATTCATTCAACCTAGTTTAAAAATCAGCACTTTTTGAACGCCAAAACAGTTGCCCTAAAACCTCCACCCTTCATACATACTTCCTAGTGCTTTAGCTGGGAAGAGGAAGTGGCGCAACAAACTTCCCAGCAGCACAGTATATTCGGTATAATTTCATCATCGTCGGTTTGTTTCAAGTTCGTCATGTTTTTGTCATCTCCGTTCAAATTCGCTAGACAGGTGACCTTAGGATCTGAAGTACTAAGCGGGATTGTCCGAAAGGGTTACCGCTCATACTCAGGTGTTGATGTCAGGAGAGCATGAAGCACTGTAAGTTGACCGCTGTTTTAAGCGCTGTTGAACATAATTAAGTACCAGAGTAACAGAGCGTTATCGAAACTATCGGTCGGTCGATTCTGTAAAGAGATCGGTGAGATCTCACCGTGAAAACTTAGGTGAAGAGAGCGTGAAGTGTGCTGTCATCTATACTAATAATATTATAAAGAGGAAAACTTTGTTTGTTTGTTTGGTTGTAATGAATAGGCTCAAAAACTACTGGACCGATTTTAAAAATTCTTTCACCGTTGGAAAGCTTAGTTTTCTAGGAGTAACATAGGCTACTTTTTATCCCGGGAAAAATAACGGGTCCCACGGGAAAGACCACGGGAGCGAAGCCGCGGGCAAAGTGCTAGTTTCACATAATGCTAGAGATTGACACAATTGCCAGCTCACTTTAAACTCACTTCACAAACGTTATCACGGTGAGATTCTTACAGAATAGCACTTCATCAGATCCTTTTTTCTTTTTTTTAACGCTGGGAAATCATCCAATGACTTCTCCCGCTCTGGGTGGAGTGGAAGGGAGTGTCAGACTCCTGCTGACTAACACCCATCCCTGTTCTTTCCATAGCCCTTTATGTTCCGGGGTAGCGGTTATCCTTTCGGATAATCCCGCTTACCCGGCAGGCACCTGAGTATGACTTGTGTGCCGGGAGATGGATGGATGTCTGTCGTGAAAGTTTTTGGATTCTGTAAGACGATGAATGAAAGATAATTAAACGTTACCCTTGTCGTTACATTATTTATAATATGTCAATTTCAAAGGCTCTTTTTTTTTATTACTTTTTGTTATATTTTAAATCTGTAATGTTGTATAATAATCATCATTCTCCTGCCCTTATCCCAATTTATTTGGGGTCGGCGCAACATGTCTCTTTCTTCCATACTTCTCTTTTAGTCGTCATCTCAGTAGTCACTCATTTTCTAGCCATATCATCTTTCACACAATCCATCCATCGTTTCTTCATCGTTTCGTTGTATGTTTTTCTTGTAATTTTTTCAAACGCTAGGTAATTCTTTAGAGGCTTGAGGAACTAGGTGTAAAGTGAACTTAATAAGTTTTCCTATAATTCAGAGAAGTCCTAGACCCAAAAATTCGAAGACATGTGTCTTCCGGCAACCCTCAACGGGCCGACCTGGTGATTACGGCCCAATCATTTTATTTGTGTAGCGTGACAGCATATCACACAATAATTACAAACAAAATGTTTAATAACTTACATGGGCATCATGCGGTATCAAATTCATGAACTCCTGGGTGACATTCCACTTCAGCAACGTATACCAGTAGGTTCCCTGGAAGCTGTCTCCAGCATTGAGGACTATGGAGTGAGGCTTCTGCTCCAGCAGGGTGTGGATCTCTTGGTATAGGCGAGGGAAGCCGCCTATGCAGGAATTGTTGTTATACCGGCAGGTCGGAGTGTCCACCGAGGTCTCCTCGAATCTGAAGAAGGAGATAGACATTATTAAAAATGGTCTTCAAATCGACATAAGAACAGAACTAGTACCTATAAATCCAGACTACTGATAATGATATTATTATCTATACTAATTATAAAGGTGGAGGAGCTCGTGGCTAAGTTATAAAAGCCGCACTTGTCGATCCATCAGGGTAAGCTACGCTTGCCGGGGTTGGTCCGTGGATGGGTGAAAATCGTTATATACCGAGACTCTTCCGTGCCTCGGAAAGCACGTTAAGCTGTTGGTCCCGGCTGTCATTAGAGCATTTTTGACAGTCGTTAATGGGTCGTCTGAAGCCTGAAAATCTGACAGCCAGTCTTACCATGCGGTATTGTATTACCTAGTTACTGGGTTGTGGAGGTCGGATAGGCAATCGTTCCATGTAAAATACTGGTATTAAGCTGCATCCGGTACATAGTAGGGAAAAAGCTAGGCAGATTGATTGACTAATATTATAAAGAGGAAAGATTGTATTGTTTGTTTGCATTGAATAGGCACCGAAACTACTGAACCGATTTGAAAAATTCTTTCACTGTGGGGAAGCCACACTATTCCCGGGTGACATAGGCTATATTATATTTTCAATAAAATTAGATATTATCCTTAATAAAACTCTAATAATGTAACAATTCCGACATCAATTGCGGGCGAAGCTACAGACAGAGGGTAGTCTACAGAGTTGATACGACAGAGGGGCTCTCCTTTAAACAGCTTATACTAGGGACCATTTTCAAGCTCTGTACCAAAAATCAATTAAATAGGAGCAGTAGTTTAGTCGCAAATGTTTTTTTAGTTTTTGCCCCGTTTGAACACGATGAATTGAATTTTTTCTAAAGCTGCGTCTACGCTAAGAGAGCCGAGCACGAGCGGAGCACGAGCCGAACACAATTCGTCTAGTGTGGACCGACTTACAAGCCTCGAACGAGCGCGCTGCGAACATTTCGTTCGTGCTCGGCTGCGTTCCGCCTGTTGTCGGTTTTTTGACGAACACAAAGGGATTTGTTTCGCGCTCGCAGTGCGCTCGTGGACGTGTTTAGTGACAGACGTCGGTCGCTCGAGCCGAACATCATGGAAACGTGGACCGAAGATGCTTCCGTACAATTAATTGATTTATATCAAAATAATCCATTGATATGGGAGCCAAAACATGAGGATTACTATAAAAAAAATAAGAAGATTGATGCATGGTCTCGTATATCCCAAGAACTGGGTAAGGATGTAGAGTTGTGAAAAAATAAAATTATTAGTTTATTGGCTTCATATCGCCGAGAGAAAAAAAGAGGATTATTCTAAGGGCACTGGCAAAGGTAATAAAAGGATTAGATTGAGCGTAGTAGATTCTCAAAGTTTGTCGATGTCATTCGAAGAAAGTTAAAATAAAGTAAATTGGCCAGTTGCTTCTTGACCTCTCAAAATGGTTAGCAAATCTAAATTTTGTTGATTGGATCTCATTTTATATAGATGTAGATCCCCATCGTCTTAACCTTTTTCTATTTTTGCTGACCACCGCTATAATAATCGCTGCAACAGTAGCGACTGCTGCAATATTATTAATATCGTCCATATTCGCCAAGAGCCGCGAGCTCACTGCGGACACTACGTTCTAGGACAGTGATCGTTGTAGGTTCGTTGTACGTCCACACTTGACGCCGCGAATGATGAAGCCGAGAACGGCTCCGCTTGTGCTTCGCTCGTGCTCGGTTCGTCTAGCGTAGACCCGCCTTAACAGCGCTCCGGGGCGCGCGTGTCGGTGCCGCTGCGTTACAAGGTCAGTTTATATTTACAAAGGGTGGTTGCGTTTTACTCTGATTTGTAAGCTATTTAGTTTGTTTGAAAAAATAAAAACCTCATTTTTGGTGCTTTTTATTTTTATACCGTACCGAGTTAATACTAAACACGTATAGTATACGTAGTGTAATTTAATGCCCCTCTGTCATATCAACTCTGAATAACATTGCCACTGGCGGCTCTTGAAAGCAGTTTAAATGTGGTGTAGTGGTATTCTGTGACCATCTCACTATGGAGTTACAAAGGAGTGAGTTTAAAGTGAGATGTCAATAGTGTCAATCCCTAGCATTAAGTGAAACGACAGCTCGCTTCACGCTTACTTCACATAAGTTTTTACGATGAGATTTTTACAGAATCGACCTACTGATGACGTTCGGTTTCATTGGTGAATTATGTGATGGTTTATGGCCCACTCCCTCTCAAAGAGTGGGCGCCTGCGTCCCAGCAGTGGGAATATTGCATTATGATTATGTTATGCTTATGCTACGGAGTTCCGCTAGCTTATTTTATTTGAAATATATAACTACCGACAGATATGTGTGGCGGCGACGGCGGCCTCAGCTGCTAGCTGCATCTCGTGGCCGCACTAATCTGGTAAATGAGGGGCCCCTGACGCGGGCGGTTCGCACTCTTAACCTTGTAGCGGAGGAAATTGACATTTTTGCTAGTACACTGAGTGAATTCACAAGAATAATTATGAAATAAGTTTCAGAAAATAAGTTTTTATTGCTTCACTATTGCATTGGGTTTTACCTGTAAGAATAGTTGTAAGTGATGATATAAATAAATAAATAAACTATAGGTACGACCTACGTGTCGTATTTTCATTTCATTCACGTTCCTAATTAACCCATTAGATGTTCGCTTTTTAGAAGCCGTTTGCTTACCTATAAGAACTCAACGATTTATACGGTTATGTTTATTGTCATTTCGAGAGATTTTTTTTTATGAACCTATGGGGTTCATACAACATTTGAGGGGTTAAGTGAACTTTTTAAACGGAAAGTTCCTTAATCAATAAGTTTGTCGTCTATATCACAAGCTATCCTATTACTGATAATTGAACCGTTTCGCTTTCCACGTGGCGGCGGGGCTACATAATTACAAGACTTAACAAAATTAGTGATCAGCAATATTACAGTATCAGCTAATTACGTACTTGCGTACCTTTAGCCTTCATAACTCCAGGAAAACATCGTGAGGAAACCAGCATGTCTGAGAGATATTCTCAACAGCATGTGAAGCTATGTCAGAGGCCCATGGGTAGCATTAAAACTCTGACACCAGTTTAGTCACTAACTATACGAAAAGAAGAAGCATTCATAACATTAAACTCCATCTTAGAAAGTTATTCTTTATTAATCACACTGATAATAAATAAAGAATCTTTTGGCATTAGCAGTATTTGTCCGCCTTAAGGGAAATTAATTATTAAGCAAATTGATCTAGGTACCAACTTAGGTATCGTCAGGGATGTGCCTTAACAGGCGTTGCACAGATGGGCTCCTGGAGTGGTCTTTTAAGAGGTAACGGGGCCCTGGCCCTGACCCTGCTAATTGTGATCACCAGAGTGGTTTTAGTGAGGTAAGAATCCCACACTCCCTGGTCCTTTCCCCAAAAGTTCAGATGCCTTTTGAAGTTTTCCTCCGAAAACAAAAAAAAAAGTACCAACTTAAAGTGGCACTACTGTCATCGTTTGTCAGTTGTGTGAATTAGCAATAACGGGGCAAGTAGTTGTAAGGAGGCAATATTAACAATACATTACCCTGACCCTGAGATGAACAATTGCACAAGCACATGTGTTCATAAAAAAGGTATCAACTTAAAGTGACACTACTGTCATTGTTTGACAGTTGTGTGAAATAGCAATAACGCGTTATGTGGTCGTAAGGAGCCAATATAAACAATAAATTTCCCTGACCCTGAGATGAACAATTGTTCATCTACATACGCAAACATTGTGTATAATAAAAATGCGAACCTACAGGAAAAACTTGTTTTAAAATACTTACCTGTAAGCGGTGAATACCTGTATTTTAGATGGAGCGACAGCCTATCTGACCTCCACAACCCAGTAACTGGGCAATACGATACCTCTTGGTAAGACTAGCTGTGGATTATTATTAAGTGTATGTCTTCATTCTCTCGCGCCCGGCCCTGGTGCAAGCCATGGTCCGGAGCGAGAGGGAGTGGGAGGCAGTCACCTCCTTCTACGAAAAAGTCATGCTCGCGAAGGAGGTGGCGGGATGGGAGAGAGAAAGGTCCTCCCGTCCCAGCCACCGCAGGAGACGCCCCGGGCGTCGGGAGCCACGTGACGACTCCCGGCCACCGTAGGCACGGGCCTGCGGACGGTGAGTAATGGGTGACTCACCGTCCGATCAGCACCAGGCCCGTGCCGGACGGCGCGTATATGTTCCACGCGCACCTCAAAGAGATGTCAGCACATGAAGGGGCCCCTCAGGGCCAAGCCTGCCGGGTAAGCGGGATTGTCCGAAAGGGTTACCGCTACCCCGGAACATAAAGGGCTACGGTAGAAACATGGATGGGTTTTAGTCGGTAAAAGTCTGACACTCCCTTCCGCTCCACCCAGAGCGGGAGAAGTCATTGGATGATTTCCCAGCCTTAAAAAAAAAGTGTATGTTTTCATCTTGTGTGAGGTAGGAATAGTCGCCTCGCAGCGTTCGGGATTCAATAAAGCACCCATGACAGAAGACACAACTTTATTCCCTCGATGAATAATCCACTATACTACTTTCCATCACTATTTTATTAGTACAACCTGGCGAGCGATTCTGTAAAAATCTCACCGTAAAAGCTTGGGTGAAGTAATAATAATAATAATAATCTTTATTTATTTAATACACACAAGATTCATGATACACAAGACAGATGTACAAAAATTGCAGAAATCTACATAAATCTACACAAAACATGTAACCCTGTCTCCTAAACTAGGTAGTCCTGTATCTTAGGAGACAGTGTTAGGCCATATAGGGCGGTTAATCATGTGGGTATTTCTGCAGCCAGAGATTTTTGGAGGGTGATTGAATCATACATAAGCATGTAAAAGTGTAAGAGTTTGGTTGTGTGAGTGAATGAGCATAAGAATGTGTAACTGTATGTGTGGTGGGTTTGGGAGTGTGTGAGTAGGTACCACTAAGGGTCAGACTGAAAATGAGTGTGAATATGTAAGGATAAGGGATGGCTGAGTGGTTTTTGGATTATTCTATGTATGTGAGTAAGTGTGAAGTGACCGTGAAGTGAGCTGTCGTTCCACATAATGCTAGGGATTGACACTATTGACAGCGCACTTCACCTACGTTATCACGGTGAGATTTTTTTAGAATAGCACTACAGATTGTAACTAAGTAGGCATATCCTGCAACTGAATGAGTCCCTCACCCCCACAGTTCACGACTTCCCGTTTATTTGATTTGAACAATCACGTTTCATGATCATATTGATCATACAGTGCAGTATGTACAGTCAGGAAAAATAATTGTATATCAAATTAATAATATCCTTGGACATTTCACACAACGCCATATAGTCCCAAGCTAAGCAACCTAATGCTTGTGTTATGGTAACGAGATGTAGGTCGTACAAATATTTATTCCGTGTGGGAATCGAACCCGCGACATGCTGCGCACCAGTCAATCGCTCAAACACTGCACCGACCGTGTCATTAATTGACACACTAAGCTATCTTGCCGTGTTGTAGCCATTTCATACAACTGTCAAAGCTTCGTCATTGGTGACTTGATTTAACGGGCGATAAAAATTGGTACTATTTTAACCACTGAACAGATAACTTAAACTGTTCTGTGATTTTAACCCAATAGATGTCCGCCTATTAGAAGCCGTTTGCTTATAAAAGCTCATCGGTTTAAACGGTTTTATTTATTGTCGTTATGAGAAAAATTTTCTTATGAATCTATGGAGTTCATACGACATTTGAGGAGCCTTTCACAAGAACATTTCCCGCTCTGTGTGGAGCGGAATGGCGTGTCAGACTCTTACTGACTAAACCCCATTCATATTCCTTCGTTAGGCCTTTGTGTTCCGGGGCAGCGGTACCTAACCCTTTCGGACAATCTGACTGACCTGAGTAGGTACCTACCCAAGCTAATTATTGTTGTAATTATTCATACATACACCATGATTTATGACCATTTTATAATTATATTTTTCCGACAAAATAATACCTATACATTCGGTCAAAGTGATTAATATTACGGTAATTATTACTGTGCTAATATCCACATTCCGATTATTCCCGATGTCCACCACTTCTCTGGCCACCACTGGGGGACAGCGACACAACTTTGTAAATAATGTCCATACGCCACCACTGGTGGATTTTTTAACATTCCCTATGGCCGCCATTAGGGGAAAATGGCACAACTCTTTTGATCCAGTTCCCACTGGCCATCAATTCAAATTATTTTATCTAGAGACAGGTAAAGGATAGCTAAATATACTTACGGATTTGTTTTTTAGCAGGGCTAAGGGTGAGACTAATTTAAATATTTCTAAATTATATGGTAGGTAATTAATAAAGTAATAACCAAAGTAAAAGTCTTGAATCAAGTTTTATTAAATGTTTCACTAAAGTATTAAAAAATAATGCTACTACTTAGTATAGCTTTGATTGCTTATTTTTTATTAAAGTGGGTATTTAATTTTTATCTTAACCAACGACAATTTTTGTGTACTGGAATTTGAAAAAGGAAAATATTGTCGGATGGTTTGTGGCCAACGACCTTCAGCAATGATACTTAGGTATGGTCTGATTGCCTAGCATTAAGTATGTTTGGGCTGTTATCTCATTCTGGCTACTAAACCGAAATCATTGT
This sequence comes from Hyppa rectilinea, assembly GCA_951799385.1. NCBI lineage: Eukaryota > Metazoa > Arthropoda > Insecta > Lepidoptera > Noctuidae > Hyppa > Hyppa rectilinea. The sequence goes on along the minus strand of OX637321.1, from coordinate 13,693,660 downwards.
GTGAGCTAAAACAATCGCATGGTATTTTTTTTATCTTAATTAATTCAATTGGTTTTTATTAAAATGTTAATAACAGGAAAATGGTAACGCGAAAGGCAAACGTGCAATAGCTTCCTGTTTTGTTTAAATATTTATAAATCAGCTGTACCATACAACACATTTATAACTTACTTATATTTTTGTTCGCGATTATACATTTGATTCCGTAGTTGACGTTGTTCTGAATGATCAGTACCTACCTACAATGGCCTTCATTGGTTTAGTAAGAGTAAACTTTTTTTTTTTAGTGTGAGAAACCATCAAATGACTCCGGCCCGCTCTGGGTGGAGCCGAAGGGAGTGTCAGACCCTTTCTGACTAAAACCCATCCATGTTCCTTCCTTAGCCCTTCATGTTCCGGGGCAGCGGTAACCCTTTCGGACAATCCCGCTGAAGTAAGAGTAAATTTAAACTAACGTTGTCTAGCTAAACAGCAGATCAACTACCAACCGCGGTGACAATCTACACTGTACATGTAGTACTTCCTCTCTCTCTTTCGTGTGGTTAGTGACTAACCTGGTGTCAGAGTTTTTATGCTGCCCATGGGCCCCTGACTTCGCTTCACATGCCGCGTACATGTACTGACACCGATAAATCGAAATCAAATTGTAGCAAAATACCAGTCAGATTTCGTCACACAATCTTGACATTATATTATCTGTGAGATTGGTATCAAGGTCGTATTGAATCACAACAAACTGTACTGAGTTTTACCATAGAGTAAATAGTTGACAGAGTGCAAGCTTCAAACAATCGAACTGCGATGTCAAAGCTACGAACGTTATTGTAAGGGTTACAACTACAGGGTGAAATTGAATTCATTGGAAATATTTTAAGGGGTCACATTGTACTTATCATTATGAACCACTTCTACAATATATGTGAGCATAATATCTGAAACAGCAGATTTTTTTATACTTCATTCTTCATAATTTTAGACAAAATAACGACTTTCACTCTACCATTATTTCTATGTAAACGTATAATAAATGCAATGTAATCTTTTAATTTTTTAAATAAGTATAAGTGTGTGTGCTGTAATTTCAACATGGCACCTTTATACCCACAAAGGTTAGCTTTTTGTGATGGCTTAACATAATTAACCCCAAATCTAACCATGTACCTACATACATTATAATAATATAAAACATGTATATGGGGTATTTAATCTATCGCATCGCAATTGTATGAAGCTTCGTGTCTCTGTTATTTATTTACTCGTTGCTCATACGATGACAACTGATTAAGGAAGAGAAAGGCGCGAATACATAATCAGCATGATAATGGACGCTGATTTAAATATTATTAACATTAATTATATTTTATTTCGTGACTATAATAAAAACGAAAGTGTTGATCTGTTTCTACAATTTTTTTTTATTGGAAACATGTGTAGAAACCCATGAAAACATCTCAAAAATAATTAACAGATAGAGACACAGAAGAAGTATAAATACCAACTAGATCTTTTTAATATTAAGTTTCCCCCGACCCTTGCTCGAGCCAGCCCGCGCTGCCGCTGAGCCTGTCTTAGAATTAAATACCCCGATCCCCCTTGATCTTGTCCCTTTCTGTCCTACCCCAGCGACGCTCTAAGCCGAGGTCCGTACCCCACAGGGGGTGGCTTTAACGTGTCGTCGCTTAGTTTGTAAGTTTTATTAAGCCCTGGCTGGAGGCTTCAATTCTTTTGTGGGATTCACAGGCAAGTCCGGTTAAGCAGTAGACAACCCTATGGTTGAACTGCGAGATGACATTGTTAAAAAAATAATAATTTAGTAGATACTATTGTAGAAAGTGATTGTGAAATGTCGTCACGTCGTAAAAGCATTTAAGACTCAAGACTCGACAAGACAGTAAAACATTTAAATATCAGAAAGCGTCATGCTTTGAAAGAATCCAACGTAAAAAGACATTATCATTTCCTACAATCCGGTCAAAATATCTGTGGACCCGGCGTCGATTTGTTGTTGTTGTTGTTGATGTTTGGCGTCGTAAGAACAACATGTATCGCTAGAAATATTAATTTATTTTAAGTGTGGTGAAGAAAGAGGAGGAAACACGCTTCAGGATGAGCGTGGGGAGTCTCGTTGAAAATTTATGAGTGTGTGTGCTTGTATGTTACTTCTTCAAGCAAAAACTACTAAACGGATCTGGCACACAGATAGATAATCAACATTGAATCAATTTAAATTAGCGTACGTTGGACAAGTATGAATGGAAGAAACTTTACAACCGCGACTTTAGTGCTGATCACCCTTAGATTTTATCTCACTAGTGACGCCTCGAGAAGAAACATTCACTCACTAGTGAGGCCTCGAGAAGAAACATTCACTCACTAGTGAGGCCTCGAGAAGAAACATTCACTCACTAGTGAGGCCTCGAGAAGAAACATTCACTCACTAGTGAGGCCTCGAGAAGAAACATTCACTCACTAGTGAGGCCTCGAGAAGAAACATTCAATGTAAATTATTATTAACATTGAAGGGTTCTCTCAGGATAAAGCAGAAATAGATAATGACCTGGATTGACAGAGGGTACTTTTTATCCCGTTAGTAGTTAGTTCCCGTGGGATAATTGACGACTACGACGAAATTGACGACACGGTTGGCGCAGTGGTTGAGCGATTGGCTGATGCGCACTATGTCGCGGGTTCGATTCCCGCACGGATCAAATATTTGTACGACCTGCAAGTCGAGTACGAGTCTGGGTGTTTTCTATCTAAATATAATATGTATGTATTTACAAAAAAAATGTATGTAAGGAGTCTATCAGCCATCCTGTTACCATAACACAAGCATTAGGTTGCTTAGCTTGGGACGATATGGCGTTGTGTGAAATGTCCCAGGATATTATTATATTATTATTATAATATCCGGAATCCACGCGGGTGAAGCCGCGGGCAGAAGCTAGTATACAAAGGCTGGTAAATTCGTCACGGTGGGGCGTGAAGTCCTGAGAAGTACAACGACCTCTAGTGTTTTATCAGCCGCCAGGATCGGCTCCGCCGTGGTCCCAATCGATGACCTGGCCGCCTCAGAGGTCACGTAGAGGTGCTAAGTACGTTCAGGTATAATAATCCCGGTCGGACTGACAATTGGGAATTTGAAAGGGTAGTCAATAACGTTACTTTTTAAGAATTGTCAAAACGCGGCATTCGTACGTGATCTGTATGAAATACAACATAGGGACGTCACAGATTTTTAAAATTAGGTAAATGGAAAAATTATTAGCATTGAATGCAATTTTACAATTATATCTTCGCATAATATTTAATTTCTGTACTGATGATGGAAGTTTTTAAGACGAGTCGTATTTTTTCTATGTGGTTTCATATTTTATTTTCGACCAATTCAATTAGGTAGCACTTGCTTAAAATCGGTGAAGGAAAACATCGTGAGGAAACCGGCATATCTGAGAGATGTTTCTCAACAGCATGTGATGCTAATTCAGAGGCAGATGTGCAGCATAAAAACTCTGACACCAGGTTAAAAGAAAAAGAAGTCTCCTCGTTTTTTCCCAATATGTTGAGGTCGGCTTCTAGTCTAACCGGATGCAGCTGAATACCAGTATTTTACATGGAGCAACTGCCTATCTGACCTCCACAACCCATTAACTGAGTAATACGATACTCCTTGGTAATACTGAATTTCAGACTTTCAGGCTTCTGACGACCTGTAATGACTGTCATAGATCCACGAATGATAGCCGGGACCAACGGCTCAACGTGCTTTCCAAGCAACGGAGGAGTCTCGGTATGTAAAGATAGTCACCCACCCAGGGATCAATCCCGGCCAGGGTAGCTTTACCTGATAGATCCACCTGTGCGGCTGTTATTAATTAGTCGGCTCATTGGTTGCTCGAAAAATTAACAATTAATTGGAGTACAGAGCGCTTTCATTCACATACAAAGAATATAATTCAGACATTCATTGTACAGACGCCAGCACATCAAGCTATGCCTAACTGTCAAATTTTCTCAATTAAAAATGAACCTTATGTCTTTGCAATAAAGTTGAAATACTATCAAAGAAGATTTGACAGATTGTGGTAACTTGATGTGCTGGCCTCTGTACATTATAATATGCGTTTCACTTATCCCTAGATAAGAATTTATTTGATGAACCGCCGTTATCAATGTGGAGATGGGATCAAACTATACGAGTGCGTTATCGTAACATTGAATGATACTGACATACCGACACAACACGTTTGTATTCAACAAAGATATATGTCATCATCTGGCTAGCCTTTTCCCAACTATGTTGGGGTCGGTTTCCAGTCTAACCGGATCAGCTGAATACCAGTATTTTACATGGAGCGACTGCCTATCTGACCTCCACAACCCATTTACTAGGCAATACGATACGCCTTGGTAAGACTGGCTGTCAGATTTTCGGGCTTCTGACGACCCGTAACGACTGTCAAAGATGCACAAATGACAGCCGGGACCAACGGCTTAACGTGCTTTCCGAGGCACGGAGGAGTCTCGGTATGTCAAGATGGTCACCCATCCACGGCCAACCCCGGCAAGCGTAGCTTAACCTGGTAGATCGACCTGTGCGGCTGTTAGTACTTAGCCACGGTGTACGCCCTGTATCAAAATTAGCTGGTCCCCCAACTAATGTTTTCCGAGGCACGGAGGAGTCTCGGTATGTCAAGATGGTCACCCATCCACGGCCAACCCCGGCAAGCGTAGCTTAACCTGGTAGATCGACCTGTGCGGCTGTTACTACTTAGCCACGGTGTACGCCCTGTATCAAAATTAGCTGGTCCCCCAACTAATGTTTTCCGAGGCACGGAGGAGTCTCGGTATGTCAAGATGGTCACCCATCCACGGCCAACCCCGGCAAGCGTAGCTTAACCTGGTAGATCGACCTGTGCGGCTGTTAGTACTTAGCCACGGTGTACGCCCTGTATCAAAATTAGTTGGTCCCCCAACTAATGTTAATGCCCGCTATGTTATCGTAATTTATCTCTAACTTTAAACTATATTTCAAAAGTACCCACTATCAGTGTGTAATCGTTCTAACATCAACATCGTGGTTTCCAGACCGTAACAATGCAACAACTCACGGACTTTCATAATTTCAGCAAGCATCCAACTGTTAGTAGAAATCGGCCTAGACTTTTCCCAAGTATTTTGAGGTTGGAGTTCAGTCTAGCCGTTTGCAGATATATACCAGCAGTGCTATAAGAATCACACCGTGACAACTTACGTGAGTTTAAAGTGAGCTGTATAAAGAATATACCGGCTATAATTTACATGTAGCGAGTCCCTATCAGACCTCCACGGTAGGTATTATGATATCCCTTGGTAAGACAGGTGGTCAGATTTTCGAGCTTCTGGGGACTAGTAGAGACAGCTGAGCTGTAAAATACATTGAAGGTACTATATTCACTGTCTATCTACAATTTCCACTGTTAAAAATAGTCACTCACCCGTCTAATCGTAATTATTGGAATCGCTATTTAATAAATGTTAAGTATCTTCTTACTATTGTTAATTGTAGCGAATGTAATTCATAATAATATTATTATTGGTTGTAATTGAAGCGATTTAAATACTTATTCGTGGTGTGACCGCCGGACTGCCAAGTCATAGGTCTCGAGTTCGAACCCAAGGCACGCACCTCTGATTTTTCGAATTCATGTGCGTATTGCATAATTATCACTTGCTTAAAATCGGTGAAGGAAAACATCGTGAGGAAACCGGCATGTCTTAGAGATATTTCTCAACAGCATGTGAAGCTAAGTCAGAGGCCCATGAGCAGCATAAAAACCCTGACAACAGGTTAGTCACTAACCACACGAAGAAGAAGAAGAGATTGCTTATTCGTGGAAATTCACCATGCCCATTTTAGTGACGAAAAAGTCATTGCTGACTGCCTCGGTGGTCTAGTGATCGCGGGCGCTACTGCTGAGTATGAAGTGCTGGGTTCGATTCTCGGGTCGGGTAAACTGTTATATGGTTTTTCCATCTGGAATTATCATGAGTAGCCCTTTTTTGACGGTGGGAATCATCAAATGACTTCTGCCTCTCTGGGTGGAGCGGAAGGGAGTCCGGATTTGTGCCCGGTTGATGGCAATTGGCTTATAATTTTGATGACACTGTTGGCGCAGTTGTTGAGCGATTGACTTCTGCGCAGCATTTCACGGGTTCGATTCCCGCACGGAACTAATATTTGTACGACCTGCAAGTGTTTTTTCAGAGTCTGGGTGTTATTCTATCTATAATATGTATGTATTTACAAAAAAAAAATGTATGTAAGTAAGTAGTTTATCTGCCGTCTCGTTACCATAACGCAAGCATTATGTTGCTTAGCTTGCGACTATATAGCGTTGTGTGAAATGTCTAAGGATATTATTATTATTACTACATGGGACTTAACATAAATGGCGAAATGTGGGTTTACTATATAAACACACCTCTGCCTGATCTTCGGGTATAAAGGCGTGATGTTATGTTCATGTAAAAAAAATGCTGTGTTCCTGTTTGAAAATGAAATTAATGGTACAGACGCCAGCACATCAAGCTATCCCTAACTGTCAAATTTTCTCAATTAAAAATGAACCTTACGTCTTTGCAATAAAGTTGAAATACTATCAAAGAAATTTGACAGATTGTGGTAACTTGATGTGCTGGCCTTTTCAAAATGGTTCGTTTTGGGAACCTCTTAGTGTTGAACGTGACTACCCTTGACTTCCACTATTCACAGCCACATACTCGTAAATAGAATCTGTTTAGCCTTTTCCTAACTATGTTGGGGTCAGCTTCCAGTCTAACCGGATGCAGCTGAATAACAGTATTTACATGGAGCGACTACCTATCTGACCACCACAACCCAAATCATTAGGTAACTGGATAATATATACCTCTTGGTAAGACTGGATGTCAGACTTTCGGGCTTCTGACTACCCGTAACGACTGGCAAAAATCCACGAATGACAGCCAGGACCAAGGGCTTAACGTGTCTTCCGAAGCACGGAGGAGTCTCGATATGTAAAGATGGTCATCCATCCACGGATCAACCCCGGCAAGCGTAGCTTAACCTGGTGGATCGATCCGTGCGACTATTATTACTTAGCCACGAGAGCCAGAGATAATTTATACACCTGAAAGATTCTGAAACCCAAAAAAATACATAAAAACAAAATTGAACTTACCTCGCATGGAAATCATTATAATGTATTATATCCAACTTGTACAATCCCTCGAAAGGCAACGCAAATCCATTGGTGTACCCAAAAAGGAACGTCAAACAGCACAATACAAACATTTTAGTTAATAACGATCGAGTTTATTTAGTTTTGTATTTATTTTTACATAGCGAGCGCGCGTGCGGTCCCTTCCACACCTAATCGCGAACTGACGTAAGTGACGTAAGGTTGGGTTGGGAGGGGCGAACGCACCAGTTATTGATGTAACTCTCTGAATACGCAAGGATGTACTTGTTCTATGGGTGCAACAGGCATGAATATCAGGATATCTTTTTCCTTTTTCCATATATCTGGCTTCCTAGGTCGAGGTCTGGGATATTGTGGCACGTATCGATCGAAGCCAGAGTGGAACAGCCAACAATGTAACGTTCCGTCCGACGTTGATGTTCTATAATTGGATTTTAATTAAAACTTTTTGGTGTAGGTCGTTTGACCCGTATTGTCCTTCTTTGAGGACATTAGTTCAATTTATTATTCCACTTAGGAAGGAGGAACACGATGGAATCAACTCTAACGACATTGTCCGAAAAAATTTGACATTGCTGTCGCGCAGAATTTAAAAAGGTTCATGAAAATAGGATCCATGCTTTAAGGGCGAAGCGCCAAGATTGCCCGTAAAATTAAAATCTTCTTGTTTTTTGTAATTCGTAGATTCAGTTTGTATGCTGATCAAAATATAATATGAGGCCGTAACGAGTAAGTATATAAAGAATGATAATCATTAGAATTATAATTATCCCCTTTAGAATAGCCCTCCAAAGTAATAATTTCATGAAATATTCATTTCATACCATAATAGTAGATCATTAAATCATTAATACAATTTTCTAAGTTCATTTTTATTATTTGTCTACTATTACGTCATTACATTATTGATCTAATGACAGTTCTATGAAAATTTGACAGTTAGGCATAGCTGGATGTGCTAGCGTCTGTACCTAACGCCAGCACATCAAGCTATCCCTAACTGTCAAATTTTCTCAATTAAAAATCTACCTTATGTCTTTGCAATAAAGTTGAAATACTATCAAAGAAATTTGACAGATTGTGGTAACTTGATGTGCTGGCCTCTGTACTAGCGGCGTTGCTCTCGTGGATGTATGAAATTATCCCACGGGAACGTACTATAGGAATCAGAAATATCCTATGTGTTAACCCAGGAGGTATAAACTAACTGTGTGCCGAATTTCATCTAGATCCGTTTAGTTGTTTTGGAGTGATAGAGTAACAAACATCGGGTTATTGTAAACTCGCCATAATGAAAATTTGCCACAAGTAAAAATTATAGTAAACTCGCCACAGTCTTATCTGTCTCATGAAAACTTGCCACAGCTTTAAAAGTACCGATAGCAAACGAAGTAGTAGTGTTTAATGGCCACGGCCAATGGCCCATGATGATCCATAGGCCATGTTTTTTGATACAGTCTGAAAAAGTTCCTGGTCTTTATCTGGATCAGGTATTTATGCACACCTTGACCTGATGACCTTGGTTTATCTTTATTTCTTAGAAAAATGAACAAAACGAGCATGTCGGTACATCCAAAACAAGTTTGACCTACCTGTGACGAGTTTACTATACCTGTTGTGAATTATTTTGTCACTGTGGCAAGTTAACCAATATTTTTAAATGTGGCGAATTTTCTTTGTGGTGAGTTTTCAATAACCCCAAACATCCATCCTCACAAACTTTCACGTTTATAATAATGTATGAATAAGTAGGATACTTTTAAACGTACTTGCTACGGCCGTGAATCATATCAATATTATTTTGATCATCATAAACTTAATACTGACCTGCAAATTGCCAAAAAAACGTTAGAAAACTTGGATTTCGGTCGCTACCCCGGCGCATTCACCTTAATCTCTTCTTGTAGTCGCCAGAACATCAAGTTACCACAAACTGACAAATATTCGCATTCGATTTTGAACTTAACTATCAATGTTCTAAGGTTTAAAATCATTTGGAGGAATTTGACAGTTAGGTATAGCTTGATGTGCTGGCATCTGTACAATACTTCCTCCTGCGGCTACTCCCTCTTTTAGAAAGGAGCCCCGCGGGGCTAGCTATGACGATTATAAGTGATGGCGATAGGCTCGCCCCCTATTACATGAAACCTGAACTGTTCTAAAGGTACACAATTATACTAAAGGTACACCTGTATCCAACCCTTCGGGGATAACAGGCTAGATGTTATGTGTAGTCTACAGCACCTCAAGTTACCACAAAATGTCAAGTGTCCCAATCGATTTTGAACTTAACAGTCAACGCAACTTAAAGTTTCAAATCATAATAGTCTTTTTGCTTCGGTTACACTGTTACGATGGGCGAATATTATTTCTATTGCTACAAAATTAATACACAAAGCACTTTAGTTTTAATTAACTTCCAATATGGAGGAGGTTCTATGTTCGTCTATATATTTTTGGTACTTCTTCTTTTCGTGTGGTTAGGTAAGGTTTTCTATGCTGCCCATAGGCCTCTGACTTAGCTTCACATGCTGTTGAGAAAAATCTTTTTCTCAACAGCAGCAGCGGAAAACATCGTGAGGAAACCATTCCTCACGATGTTTTCCTCTGTTTATGTTTGATATCGCATAGTTTTTATACAGTCCGGGAATTTCTCAACAAAACATCATGCCAGTCTAAGTACTACTTACAATGCATTGCTGAAGTGGTACTTCAGGAATGCATTGTAAGTAGTACTTACTTTAATTTAAGTTTTACCTGTTTACCATTCAACCGTTGCATGCCATCATTGCCGGGCAGAATGTGTGTTTGCACTAAATTTATTGTAACTTCTTTTACCCACCACATTTTAAGCAAATAAGCGATCTTATTATTTATTATTTAATGTATGTTCATCGATTTTTCTTTAATTTGGTACAAAAAACTTGGGCTGTGGATCCATTTGATCAACTTTACCAACTTTGGTAGTTATTGAGTTAGCTTCGACAATACATATTTAATCCACTTCGTGTATCTTGTTGATGTTTAAATACTTACTGCCATTGTTTACATAGCAAGTATTAGTAAGTATACGAATTGCTGTGGGGCCTATAGAACAGGTGCCATAACACAAAAGTGAAAAATAAAAACCGGTCATGTGCGAGTCGGAATCGCGCACGACTGGTTTCGTACCATTATCTATAAAAACGACAAAAAATTATCACGTTTGTTGTATGGGAGCTCCTTTAAATGTTTATTTTATTCTGTTTTTTAGTATCTGTTGTTGTTGCGGTAACAGAAATACTTACATCATCTGTGAAACTTTCAACTACCACGGTTCATGAAATACAGCCTGGTGACAGACGGACAGGTAGACGGACGGTCGGGCAGCGGAGTCTTAGTAATAGGGTCCCGCTTTACCCATTGGTTATTTATTTTTATTTATTTAATACTTTAAGCACAGAAATGTACAGAGGCGGACTTAATGCCATAGGCATTTTCTACCAGTCAACCTTCAGGTGATGCAGAGATAAACAGTGGTAGGTGCAATAAGAAATAAAGTGTAAATATTTATTTAATTACGAATACACATATACAAACTATAAATATAATAATAAATATATGTCTAATTATATTATACAAATAAATTTAATACTATACCTACTATAATAAATAAAACGAACATTGGGAGAACATTACCGGCGTGATGATTCTGCCAGCTTCTTGCGAATATGCTCGCGAACTTTTAATTTAAAAGATAAACGGTTGGTAGCCATCCTAATTTCCTGGGGGAGCGCATTCCACAGAGAGATAGACTGAATGAAGAAGGAAGAGTGCATGAAGTCAGTGCGGTGAGCGGGACAATGAAGAAGGCGATTATTTGAAGAGCGTTGATTTTTTTTGTTACGGTTACGGAACCCTTAAACCTGTTTTAACAAACAAACAACTAGTAGGGCTATTCTGTAAAATCTCACCGTAAAAATATGGTTGAAGTGAGTTTAAAGTGGGCTATCAATAGTGTCAATCCCTAGCATTAGGGGGAGTAACACGCTTCCTTCACCTAAGTTTTCACAATGTGATTTTTATAGAATCAACCGGCTGACTTCCAAAAAAAACAACAAAGTGAATAATAAATTGAATTCGCAGGTCAGTGTCTTTGGTTTCACTTTGCAGTGTTGGTTTGGAAGGCGGTTTCTTTTTTTGAAAAATTTTCAAATTATATTCTCTTTAGGAAGGCATTAGTATTTGTTCCATAGATACTTATTTTTAGAGTCCGACCAAAGGTTCGGTTTCGGCGAAAATGTCGCCCACGACTCTTCGGCCCTGCCGAAACTCGCGCTCGTTAGCTGTTGGTTTTGATTGAATACGAACGCTGGATAAACTTGGTGATAATGGTCCCATTTTCAAACTTTTTGCCTATGCTCATGCTGCAGACATACTGGTTTAATTTTACGAAGGAGTATTGGTTCGTTGAATGAGTTACCTATTGATACAAGCTCTAAGGGCAACAGCAGAACCATCTTAGCCACTCTGCATTCGGCCACAATAGTAAAAACACACGTTTCAGCGATTATTTCGATGCTGCATCGCGTTTTCCAACGATACTAAATTGTTTGGCGGAGAGTTAGAGAATTGTTCAAGCTTCCAAAAGCGTTTAGCGAAATCTAGCAAATGTAATTTTTTTAACACGCTTTTATTAGCTCGGGTTGTATCTATGTATGTAACGGAATCTTTGGAAGCGATTTTGACCCACTTTAAACGGCCAGATTTCGTTCAAACTTTGTAGATTTATCGAGGACCGATGACAATACATTAATTTGAACTAAAAAGTAGAAAAAAAATAGTTAAAAAAATAGTTTAATAATTTTTTTTAAAAGCGTGGGGTGCTTTTTAAGATAATATTCACCACCACCATGCACCAACAGCGGCACAGGTCGATCCATTAGGTTAAACTACGCTTGTGGGGTTGGCCGTGGATGGGTGACCATCTTTACATAACGAGACTCCTCCGTGTCTCGGAAAACACGTTAGGCCGTTGTTCCTGCCTGTCATTCGAGCATCTTTGACAGTCGTTACGGGTCGTCAGAAGCCCCAAAATCTGACAGCCAGTCTTACCAAGGGGTATCGTATGGCCCAATTACTGGGTTGTGGAAGTCAGATAGGTAGTCGCTCCATGTAAAATATTGGTATTCAGCTGCATCCGGTTATACTGGAAGCCGACCCCAACATAGTTGGGAAAACGCTCGGCAGATGATGATGTAGACAGCCCTTATGGTACCTAATAGCTTCAGGGTAGCCTGTGAAATATACATAGTAATAGGGTTCTGTTTTATCCTTTGGGTACTGAACCCTAAAAAGACGAGTGACAAAATAAAGTCAATTTAATCAAGTTTTGGTTTCGGTCGGTCACTACTTATTTTGTTATTTTTTTATAATTTCTTGCTAAGCGGGCTCTTTGGGATAGCTAGTCTCTGTTGTGATGTGATCGGCCGTTGTCATAATAATGGGCACACGTGGAGATTAAAAAAATTACGTGTCATATAGGTACTCAGTTTTTTATAAAAAAGGACAAATTTACCCTTATTAATAATAAGTAGATACCTAATTACATTTATTCAAGTAGGTACCTATCTATCATAAAAATTTAAAATAGATAACATTAAAATACATGAAATAACAACAGTTTTTAAAATAATTACAAAAAAAATTGAGGTTTCGTGACTCCAGTCTTTAGTACTCACTTAAATTAGGTTCAGTGACTTAAAGACTTGACGTGTAAGTAGGTAAACTTCACTCAAGATACATCATCAATCAAAAAATCATCCAATGACTTCTCCCGCTCTGGGTGGAGCGGAAGGGAGTGTCAGACTTACTGACTAAAACCCATCCATGTTCCTTCCTTAGCCCTTTATGTTACGGGGTAGCGGTAACCCTTTCGGACAATCCCGCTTACCCGGCACTCAAGCATTGCTTGAATCTCGATTAGAATCATTTGATGGGTCTCTTCTTTTCGTGTGGTTAATGACTAACCCGGTGTCAGAGTTTTTATACTGCCCAAAGGCCTCTGACTTAGCTTCACATGCTGTAGAGTGAAAGTTCTCAGACATGCTGGTTTCCCCATGATGTTTTCCTTCACCGATTTTTAAGCAAGTGATAATGTATATGTCGTAGGATAATTTGATACTTTGAATCTTCGCGGAAATCCTAGGGGTTTTGCGAAAACGCGGATAATTAGACATAGGCGAAAAATTATCAAATCTTACTGGACAAAGTCAGGATTTTTGCGAAAATACTCGTTATTATAGCAATATTGCGAAACGAAACGCTGGCTGTTATGAAATAAGAACGCTGATTGGTCGGTCAGCGCGTTCAATAAGAGATCGTCTCTGATTGGTTGACGTCTTAATCATCGGCAAACTAGGAACCAATTAGAAGTCAACCAGCAAAATTGTAGCCAATCAGTGTTGAGCACATCAAATCTTACTATAGTAACGAGTATTTTCGCAAAAATCCTGACTTTGTCCAGTAAGATTTGATAATTTTTCGCCTATGTCTAATTATCCGCGTTTTCGCAAAACCCCTAGGATTTCCGCGAAGATTTGAAGTATCAAATTATCCTACGACATATACAACACGCACATGAATCCGTAAATTCAGAGGTGCCTGCCTCTGAATTTACGGATTCATGTGTTTATGCGGTGTCATTTGATTGGATAAAACTAGTTTTAAATAATGCTTGGGGCTTGGGTGAGGTTTTTGAATACGGGCCTTAGAGCCGCCATTATTAATTTGAAGAGTAGGTAGGTACATTTGTTATAGTAACCCGTCACCAATATTAAATTTAGTAAGATACAAGAATGTAGTAAACTAAAAGACAAAGAAAAGTTAAAGTAACATCACAGCCTACAACTATTTACCTACCTACCTACGAAAATCATAACAAATGTACTTGATATTTTACGCAGTAAATAAAAAAAAACAAATCGTGGGAAAATAATTATGCGTCACATCAATAGGCCGAACACGCAGTATCATGTCCCCACCTGGCAGCACTGCTATACCATGGTGTTAGAGCCATCAACAACAGAGATTTACAAACTAAGAAGGTCTTATAACCTATACCTACAACGTTTTCCTTTTGATGTCCCATAAGTTATAATTATTTTTAATACGAAAAGTCCTAGCACAAATGTTCATGTTCCAAAAATACTTCATAGTTGCGCAGTTATTGTCAATTTTATTTAAAATAGTTAAGATAATGTAACTACCTACGAGTAAATCTTTTTAATTCAAATCTTTCCTTCATACATAATATTATTATTATTAAAGCTAAGAAAATGGGACGTTGTCTCATTTCACGTATCTAAGGGTGTTTTACATCGTGACTTGGTCGAATTATTTTTTATGAAAAACGGGAACGACATTAAAAGACTAGGTAATTTCATGAAAAGTAGGTATGTGAAGCTATTCACATACCTACTGTTCAAGAAATTACCCAGTACAGTAGTAGTAGTTTAACTTACGACTTAGCAGTCAGAGGCCCATGGGCAGCATACAACTCTGACACCAGGTTAATCACTAACTACACGAAAAGAAGAAGAGGTCATTTGAAAAATTATTCATTTAACTATGTACCAGTTGATTCTTTGAAAAGGTCTCATTAATACTCTTGAGTAATTATGGGATGTCAAAAGAAACACGTTGTTCAACAGTTACGCCCTAGGCAATACGAGGGCCATTTCTTTTAGTTTTCGTCTGTGTACTTTGGAAGTGGCAGTCATCGGCATGGAGTCAATGAAGATAACTCCACCCCGGAGTCTCTTTGCGTCTTGTAAAGTATCTGAAACAATATGAGGACCTTATGAAAATCCACGCTTTCAAACAAACAACCTACAGCCTACTTCAAAGATCGTTGTACGATTTTTCTATTCTATTCTGTTTGTCTGTTTAAATGTGTGTTCTTTTATGGTACTTAATTAACTATTTAAAAAACAGTTTAGGGTCTGTGGTCAGTCTACGTCTGGGGAGTAGTTAGCTACGTAAGTTTACTCATCTCTTCTCTGGACGTAATATTTTGTTAGTTACTCCACCACCTCCATTTTTTTTTTGACGAGGGTGGGAGTTTATTTATTGACCCCTACCGCACTGGGTAGAGCGGAAGGGAGTGCCATACTCTTACCGACTAAAACCCATCCGTGTCTCCTTAGCCCTTAATGTTCCGGGGTAGCGGACAGTACCTTCTTTAACCCATATTGTGGTTTTACCTTTAACCAAGTTCTTGATCTCATCGGCACTAAGTTGGGCCCCGGGTCGTGGCACCACGCACGCGACAGGCAGTTCACCCAACTCTGTGTGAGGCACGCTGGTCACAGCAACGTCCAACACGCCAGGATGCTTGCGGATTACTCCTTCTATTTCTAGAGGTGATAGCTGTGGAAAATGGTAAATTAAAGCTTCATATTCATGGTAAACAATAGTAACATACCGGTTGGTTAGTCTAAAACCAAACCTTTAACACCAGTTCATCATCATCATATCAGCCGAAAGATGTCCACCGCTGGACATAGACCATCAAGCATCGCCATTTCGATTGGTTCCGTGCTTCTCGCAGCCAACGGACTCCTGCGGCCTTTATCAGGTCAGACCACCTTGTGGAATGTCATCCAATGCTACGTCTTCCGTTACGCAGTTGGGTCTCGAGGTGGTATTGCACAAATCCGAGGCCATGTCCTTTCATGGGCCTCGGAATAGGCCACCATCGGGATCCCAACTTACGGTAGGAGGGGTTCACATCGGCGTCGAGACCACGATGAAATACCTGGGTCTGGTCCTCGACAGCCGATGGAATTTCGTGGAGCATTTCCGAAGTTTGGCCCTAAGCTGGAACGGACTGGGGCCGCCTTCAAGCGGCTCTTGCCCAATTTGAGGGGGCCAAACGCCTCCTGCCGGAGGCTTTACGCGGGAGTCGTGCGGTCCATGGCCCTATACGGGGCCCCGGTGTGGGCGCGTTCATTGCGGCGACGAGCCGCTCACTACCTGAACGCGCCCCAAAAGGTGGTAACCATTCGGCTAATCCGGGGGTACCGCACGATCTCGGGCGAGGCGGCAAGCCTCCTTGCCGGACTGCCGCCGTGGGATCTGGAGGCGATAGTCCTCGCGCGCCTGTACGAGTGGCGCGCGGAGGTTTTTGAGGAGTGGCTAGAGAGGCGTGACGGCGCCCTCACCTACCGCCTGACGCAGGTCGTCACCGGACATGGATGTTTCGGGAGGTTCCTGCACATCATCAGGCGGGAGGAAACGCCCGGGTGTCACCACTGCGAGGATCGCCCAGAGGACACGGTAGAGCACACGGTGCAAACCTGCCCCGCTTGGGCGGAGCACCACCGTGTCCTCGTAGAGGCGATCGGCGGCGGCGACCTCTCGCGCCCGGCCCTGGTGCAAGCCATGGTCCGGGGCGAGAGGTAGTGGGAGGCAGTCACCTCCTTCTGCGAAAAAGTTATGCTCGCGAAGGAGGTGGCGGGATGGGAGAGAGAAAGGTCCTCCCGTCCCAGCCGCCGCAGGAGACGCCCCGGGCGTCGGAAGCCACGTGACGACTCCCGGCCACCGTAGGCGCGGGCCTGCGGACGGTGAGTAATGGGTGACTCACCGTCCGATCAGCACCAGACCCGTGCCGGACGGCGCGTATATGTTCCACGCGCGCCTCAAAGAGATGTCAGCATATGAAGGGGCCCCTCAGGGCCAAGCCTGCCGGGTAAGCGGGATTGTCCGAAAGGGTTACCGCTACCCCGGAACATAAAGGGCTACGGAAGGAACATGGATGGGTTTTAGTCAGTAAGAGTCTGACACTCCCTTCCGCTCCACCCAGAGTGGGAGCAATCATTGGATGATTTCCCAGCCTTAAAAAAAAAAAAAAAACGCGGTCGTTACTTCAGAAAATTTCGCCCCCTCGGCATATAAATTACTCAATTCTTTGGGCTTTGTCTGTTTCCTACGGATATCTTCACCGGCACTTCCTAACACAGGCATTACTTGCTTATCAGGAGGCTCCAATCACCAACTAAAGTAAAACTTTTTGGTTCAGAAATAAATTTGACTTTATTTGATCTTCATTTCTGATTCGATCACGTAGCAAAACTGCAAGCCTAGCCCTCTACATTGCGAGTGACCACATTTCAGTGTCATAGGGCATCAATGGCAACACGCATTCATGAAACACTTTCGTCTTGAGACACTGTGGTATATGAGATGAGAAGATATTACGTAGCTTCCCGAAATCCAGCAACACCAGTTTCAAGTTAATGTGGGCAGATGGAGATCAGGTTGGTACCAATTAGATATCTTAAAAGGTTATGGTTAAACAAACGGTGAAATGGTAATTACCCGAAAATACCGGCACTTAATTTGTAACTTGATCCTATCCACGTAGAAGAAATTCCAGTTCTCATCTTTGTAGAAAAGGTCTCCAGTTTTCAACCAGCCGTCTCTTGTGATTGTTTCCTTTGTGGCTTCAATGTTGTTGTAATATCCCTGAGAATAAAGATAGCATTTACACAAAACTATGCTCCGTAAAGTTCCCATAGAAGAAGAGGTGTACACCCCACAACTCTTCTTTTCTTTTCCTTGTATACCTAGTCGCTCCTACATGCACATTTTTTGCCAGTTGCTGCATTTTGCAGGTCAGTGCCAGTGTAAGTCGGTCGTTTCTGCAAAAAATCTCACAGTGAAAACCCGGTTGAAGTGAGCTGCCACCTAATGCTAGGGATTGACACTATTGACAGCTCACTTTAAGCAGTGATAGCCTAGTGGTGTGACCGCCGGACTGCCATGTCATAGGTCTCGAGTTCGAACCCAAGGCACGCACCTCTGATTTTTCGGATTCATGTGCGTATTGTATAATTATCACTTGCTTATAATCGGTGAAGGAAAACATCGTGAGGAAACCGGCATGCCTGAGAGATATTTCTCAACAGCATGTGATGCTGAGTCAGAGGCCCATGGGCAGCATTAAAACTCTGACACCAGGTTAGTCACTAACCACACGAAGAAGAAGAAGAAGACTTTAAACTCACTTCACCTCCGTTTTCACTGCGAATTTTTTACTGGATCGGTTGGCTGGTATTATAATTCTGTAACCAACTCACTGTCACGTAGTAGTTAGGTACAGTCGCGGATCATATTTTTGATCATCATTTTATACAACGTAATACTGGCCGTAAATTGCAAAAACTTAAAAAAGGCTGTCTTAAAGTTAGCGCTACTCCCTTAAGTCCTTAGAGCATTTAACCTATGGAGATGGCAAACGGCGAATCATCGAACAACTCATTCCTTGTGCCTCAACACTAGTAGTTTGTGTTTGTTGTCGTAGGACAATTGCATAGATACGCACAAATTTGTCAATGTGTATGTGTTTTTTCACTGTGTGTCTATAATTTCTTTGTGAGCGTTTGTAGCAATAGGAAGCATGTCTCTGTGTGTGGTTGTCAAATTTAAGAAGTGTGCCATGTGTTTTCCTCGCCCCCCGCAAAAAGTGGCAGAAAAAGTTGTTCGATGATTCGCCGCTTGCCATAGGTTAAATGCTCTAAGGACTTAAGGGAGTAGCCCTAACTTTAAGACAGCCTTTTTTAAGTTTTTGCAATTTACGGCCAGTATTACGTTGTATAATGATGATCAAAAATATGATCCGCGACTGTACCTAACTACTACGTGACAGTGAGTTGGTTACAGAATTATAATACCAGCCAACCGATCCAGTAAAAAATTCGCAGTGAAAACGGAGGTGAAGTGAGTTTAAAGTGAGCTGTCAATAGTGTCAATCCCTAGCATTAGGTGGCAGCTCACTTCACCCGGGTTTTCACGGTGAGACTTTTTGCAGAAACGACCGACTTACACTGGCACTGACCTGCAAAATGCAGCAACTGGCAAGAATGTGCATGTAGGAGCGACTAGGTATACAAGGAAAAGAAAAGAAGAGTTGTGGGGTGTACACCTCTTCTTCTATGGGAACTTTACGGAGCATAGTTTTGTGTAAATGCTATCTTTATTCTCAGGGATATTACAACAACATTGAAGCCACAAAGGAGACATTCACTAAAGACGGCTGGTTGAAAACTGGAGACCTTTTCTACAAAGATGAGAACTGGAACTTCTACGTGGATAGGATCAAGTTACAAATTAAGTGCCGGTATTTTCGGGTAATTACCATTTCACCGTTTAACCATAACCTTTTAAGATATCTAATTGGTACCAACCTGATCTCCATCTGCCCACATTAACTTGAAACTGGTGTTGCTGGATTTCGGGAAGCTACGTAATATCTTCTCATCTCATATACCACAGTGTCTCAAGACGAAAGTGTTTCATGAATGCGTGTTGCCATTGATGCCCTATGACACTGAAATGTGGTCACTCGCAATGTAGAGGGCTAGGCTTGCAGTTTCGCTACGTGATCGAATCAGAAATAAAGATCAAATAAAGTCAAATTTATTTCTGAACCAAAAAGTTTTACATTAGTTGGTGATTGGAGCCTCCTGATAAGCAAGTAATGCCTGTGTTAGGAAGTGCCGGTGAAGATATCCGTAGGAAACAGACAAAGCCCAAAGAATTGAGTAATTTATATGCCGAGGGGGCGAAATTTTCTGAAGTAACGACCGCGTTTTTTTTTTTTTTTTAAGGCTGGGAAATCATCCAATGATTGCTCCCACTCTGGGTGGAGCGGAAGGGAGTGTCAGACTCTTACTGACTAAAACCCATCCATGTTCCTTCCGTAGCCCTTTATGTTCCGGGGTAGCGGTAACCCTTTCGGACAATCCCGCTTACCCGGCAGGCTTGGCCCTGAGGGGCCCCTTCATATGCTGACATCTCTTTGAGGCGCGCGTGGAACATATACGCGCCGTCCGGCACGGGTCTGGTGCTGATCGGACGGTGAGTCACCCATTACTCACCGTCCGCAGGCCCGCGCCTACGGTGGCCGGGAGTCGTCACGTGGCTTCCGACGCCCGGGGCGTCTCCTGCGGCGGCTGGGACGGGAGGACCTTTCTCTCTCCCATCCCGCCACCTCCTTCGCGAGCATAACTTTTTCGCAGAAGGAGGTGACTGCCTCCCACTCCCTCTCGCCCCGGACCATGGCTTGCACCAGAGCCGGGCGCGAGAGGTCGCCGCCGCCGATCGCCTCTACGAGGACACGGCGATGCTCCGCCCAAGCGGGGCAGGTTTGCACCGTGTGCTCTACCGTGTCCTCTGGGCGATCCTCGCAGTGGTGACACCCAGGCGTTTCCTCCCGCCTGATGATGTGCAGGAACCTCCCGAAACATCCATGTCCGGTGAGGACCTGCGTCAGGCGGTAGGAGAGGGCGCCGTCACGCCTCTCTAGCCAGGAGTGGCTAGAAAGAGGGGCCTTACCGCCACTATCGTGGCGTGCCCTGCGCTGGGTTGCGACAGTCGCTGCTTCCAGGCCGCCATGAGATCGCGCCAGAGGTCCGTCCGCTCCGCCGCAATTTGCCGCGGAAACGGAGTTTCCCCCCTGCTTACTACCTCCGCGCGCCACTCGTACAGGCGCGCGAGGACTATCGCCTCCAGATCCCACGGCGGCAGTCCGGCAAGGAGGCTTGCCGCCTCGCCCGAGATCGTGCGGTACCCCCGGATTAGCCGAATGGCTACCACCTTTTGGGGCGCGTTCAGATAGTGAGCGGCTCGTCGCCGCAATGAACGCGCCCACACCGGGGCCCCGTATAGGGCCATGGACCGCATGACTCCCGCGTAAAGCCTCCGGCAGGAGGCGTTCGGCCCCCTCAAATTGGGCAAGAGCCGCTTGAAGGCGGCTCCAGTCCGTTCCAGCTTAGGGGCCAAACGTCGGAAATGCTCCACGAAATTCCATCGGCTGTCGAGGACCAGACCCAGGTATCTCATCGTGGTCTCGACGCCGATGTGAACCCCTCCTACCGTAAGTTGGGATCCCGATGGTGGCCTATTCCGAGGCCCATGAAAGGACATGGCCTCGGGTTTGTGCAATGCCACCTCGAGACCCAACTGCGTTACGGAAGACGTAGCATTGGATGACATTCCACAAGGTGTTCTGACCTGATAAAGGCCGCAGGAGTCCGTTGGCTGCGAGAAGCACGGAACCAATCGAAATGGCGATGCTTGATGGTCTATGTCCAGCGGTGGACATCTTTCGGCTGATATGATGATGATGAACTGGTGTTAAAGGTTTGGTTTTAGACTAACCAACCGGTATGTTACTATTGTTTTGCCATGAATATGAAGCTTTAATCTACCATTTTCCACAGCTATCACCTCTAGAAATAGAAGGAGTAATCCGCAAGCATCCTGGCGTGTTGGATGTTGCTGTGACCAGCGTGCCTCACACAGAGTTGGGTGAACTGCCTGTCGCGTGCGTGGTGCCACGACCCGGGGCCCAACTTGGTGCCGATGAGATCAAGAACTTGGTTAAAGGTAAAACCACAATATGGGTTAAAGAAGGTACTGTCCGCTACCCCGGAACATTAAGGGCTAAGGAGACATGGATGGGTTTTAGTCGGTAAGAGTATGGCACTCCCTTCCGCTCTACCCAGTGCGGTAGGGGTCAATAAATGAATTACCACCCTCGTCAAAAAAAAAATGGAGGTGGTGGAGTAACTAACAAAATATTACGTCCAGAGAAGAGATGAGTAAACTTACGTAGCTAACTACTCCCCAGACGTAGACTGACCACAGACCCTAAACTGTTTTTTACATAGTTAATTAAGTACCATAAAAGAACACACATTTAAACAGACAAACAGAATAGAATAGAAAAATCGTACAACGATCTTTGAAGTAGGCTGTAGGTTGTTTGTTTGAAAGCGTGGATTTTCATAAGGTCCTCATATTGTTTCAGATACTTTACAAGACGCAAAGAGACTCCGGGGTGGAGTTATCTTCATTGACTCCATGCCGATGACTGCCACTACCAAAGTACACAGACGAAAACTAAAAGAAATGGCCCTCGTATTGCCTAGGGCGTAACTGTTGAACAACGTGTTTCTTTTGACATCCCATAATTACTTTAGAGTATTAATGAGACCTTTTCAAAGAATCAACTGGTACCTACATAAATGAATTATTTTTCAAATTCCCTCTTCTTCTTTTCGTGTAATTAGTGATTAACCTGGTGTCAGAGTTTTTATGCTGCCCATGGGCCTCTGACTGCAAAGTAGTAATTAGTCTTTTAATCTCGTTCCCATTTTTCATAAAAAAATAATTCGACCAAGACACGATTTTACATCGTGACTTGGTCGAATTATTGGTCGACACCCTTAGGTACGTGAAATAAAACAACGTCCCATTTTCTTAGCTTTAATAATAATAATAATATTTTTATATTTTTAAATGTTTTTTTTTGTTTTTTATAAAAAATATATTAGATAAGAAATGGAATAAATAAACGAATAATAATATGTATGAAGGAAAGATTTTATTTAAAAAGATTTACTCGTACATATTATCATAACTAGTTTAAATAAGATTGACAATAACTGCGCAACTATGAAGTATTTTTGGAACATGAACATTTGTGCTAGGACTTTTCGTATTATTTTTACAAGCCTACATAATTATAACTTATGGGATATCAAAAGGAAAACGTTGTATAGGTTATAAGACCTTCTTAGTTTTTAAATCTCTGTTGTTAATGGCTCTAACACCGTGGTATAGCGGTGCTGCCAGGTGGGGACATGATACTGCGTGTTCGGCCTATTGATGTGACGCAAAATTATTTTCGCACGATTTGCTTTTTTTTATTTACTGCGTAAAATATCAAGTACATATGTTATGATTTTCGTAGGTAGGTTTACTACATTCTTGTATCTTACTAAATTTAATATTGGTGACGGGTTACTATTACAAATGTACCTACTTACCTACTCTTCAAATTAATAATGGCGGCTCTAAGGCCCGTATTCAAAAACCTCACCCAAGCCCCAAGCATTACTTAGAACTAGTTTTATCCAATCAAATGACACCGCATAAACACATGAATCCGTAAATTCGCAACCGACTTCAAAACAGCTCTTTCAGCCTACTACGCATACGCATATTCGTGGCTAAACTATGGACTATTTATTTTACAAAAAAAAATGCGTTCGAATCCTAGTAAATATAGAACGTACGGAAAGTTGCAAACAATACTTTATAGAACATAAAATTCTTACGCTAACAGGTATTTATATCCTAGAAGCTAGTAAATTTGTGAGAAAATACCCATCGCTTTTTCCGCTAGCAAAACAGCAACGCCCACAGCAACGCAGTCTTAGAAATCGATATCTAAACGAATTAGCGGTACCAACTTCAAGACTAGCTATGTTTCGTTCTGGGCCTCTGGCCATGTGCGTTAAAATCTATAATAAACTCCCGAATTCAGTTAAGGATACAGAGTACGACAACAAATTCAAAAATGACCTACAAAACTACTTAAACTTAAAATCATATTATAGCCTAAAAGAATTTTTAACTGAGAAATAAATAAATTAATATCAACTTGAACACATTACACATACATAACTAGGTACTCTATAAGACATCAGTCCGCTACTGCCTCACTCCTGTATTTTTTAACCGACTTCTAAAAAAGGAGGAGGTTCTCAATTCGACTGTTTATATATATTTTTTTTTTATGTTTGTTCGCGCATAATTCCGTTGCTTGCCAAACCGATTTGAAAAATTCTTTTTTTGTTGGAAAGGGTATACTTTCCAAATGGTCCCATAAAAATTTTATCGAAATCGGATAAGCGGTTTTTGAAAAATCAACAAAAATCTAAAAAAAATCCTACTTAATATATGTGGACGATGTTCTAATACGTTCCTGTCACTGTAATTTACATACCAGGTAGTGGTATTAAAATTGGGGGGGTTGTGTAGGTACCACAACTAAAAAGTGAAAAATAAAAACCGACTTCCAAAAAAAACTCTACAAAGTGAAAAATAATTTTGATTTCGGAAGTCGGTGTCGGTTTTGTATTTTCATTTTTTGCCACCGACTTCCGAAATCAAAATTATTTTTCACTTTGTAGTGTTTTTTTTGGAAGTCGGTTTTATTTTTTGTAAAAAAGTTTTTAGTGATTACTTTCTATTTATTTTTTTATTTTATCTGAAAATGTGACATATTATAATTATGTAAAACTAATCTCTATTGTAGTATGAGATTGTAATATGAAAATGATAATTTACTTATTTAGTTTATAAGAATGACATAATGTATAATATTAATTTTAAAAAAAAATATTTATATCAACAAATTATGTGAATAATGAATAATGATAGCATGTTAAATTAATTAAAACCTGTCGCCTATAGGTACATTGCTGTGCCCTAGCAGGGTTCATTGTTTGGAACTATTATAATGTAACAACCTGTAAACAATATGAAATGCAATAAATGAATATGAATATGAATAAATTCAGAGGCAGGCACCTCTGAATTTACGGATTCATGTGCGTATTGTATACATTATCACTTGCTTAAAAATCGGTGAAGGAAAACATCATGGGGAAACCAGCATGTCTGAGAGCTTTCACTCAACAGCATGTGAAGCTAAGTCAGAGGCCTTTGGTCAGTATAAAAACTCTGACACCAGGTTAGTCATTAACCAAACGAAAAGAAGAGACCAATCAAATGATTCTAATCGAGATTCAAGCAATGCTTGAGTGCCGGGTAAGCGGGATTGTCCGAAAGGGTTACCGCTACCCCGGGACATAAAGGGCTAAGGAAGGAACATGGATGGGTTTTAATCAGTAAGAGTCTGACACTCCCTTCCGCTCCACCCAGAGCGGTAGAAGTCATTGGATGATTTCCCAGCCTTTAAAAAAAAAGCAATGCTTGAGTACTGAGTGAAGTTCTTTAATACGGGCATAAGCCTCGTGTACCGTCAAGTCTTTAACTCACTGTACCTAATTTAAGTGAGTACGGTACTAAAGACTAGAGTCACGAAACCTCTCATTTTTTTGTAATTATTTTAAAAACTGTTGTTATTTCATGTATTTTAATGTTATCTATTTTACATTTTTATAATAGATAGGTACCTACTTGAATAAATGTAATCCTCAATACTCAATTCTTTATTGCATTCCACAATATACATGCTTAGGTGGTAGGTGATAATTTTTGAGACACAATTATGGACCCTGTTGGGCACAGCAAAAGACAATAATTTAACATAAGGACTTAATATATACTAACTTATTCTAATTACAATTTTATTAAACATACACAATACAAACAATTTAATTACACATATTATTTGGGTGAAATATTCATTATTATTATTATTATTGATATATATATTATTATTCGAGCTGTATAAATTTATCATTCATGTATTCATTTATGCTGTAATAACATTTACTTAATAATAGTTTTTTTAATTTGTTCGTAAAAACAGTCATCTTTTTTTCATTTCTTAATAGCTCGGGTAATTTATTATAAACTTTTATCGACATTACTAGAGGCCCAGATGAGTGCCTTTTTAAACGAGAAGTTGGTAGGTTTAGACGTGTTTTATGTCGGAGTGTGAATCTTGTTTGAATGTCTTGTGTTTCTGTCTTGTGTGAATTAGGTATTATTAACACGTTGAGCGCCAACGCGGTCACCGGTGAGCCGCGAACAATAGTTTTTCTATTGTGTCTGCTGCGTGGCAGTCAATGACTTAATAAGGGTCAATTTGACTGCTGTCCTTTTTCATAAAAAACTGAGTACCTACTAGACACGTAATTTCTTTAACCCCCACGTGAGCCCATTATTATGATAACGGCCGATCTCAACAGAGACTAGCTATCCCAAAGAGCCCGCTTAGCAAGAAATTATAAAAAAATAACAAAATAAGTAGTGACCGACCGAAACCAAAACTTGATTAAATTGACTTTATTTTGTCACTCGTCTTTTTAGGGTTCAGTACCCAAAGGATAAAACAGAACCCTATTACTATGTATATTTCACAGGCTACCCTGAAGCTATTAGGTACCATAAGGGCTGTCTACATCATCATCTGCCGAGCGTTTTCCCAACTATGTTGGGGTCGGCTTCCAGTATAACCGGATGCAGCTATATACCAATATTTTACATGGAGCGACTACCTATCTGACTTCCACAACCCAGTAATTGGGCCATACGATACCCCTTGGTAAGACTGGCTGTCAGATTTTGGGGCTTCTGACGACCCGTAACGACTGTCAAAGATGCTCGAATGACAGGCAGGAACAACGGCCTAACGTGTTTTCCGAGACACGGAGGAGTCTCGTTATGTAAAGATGGTCACCCATCCACGGCCCACCCCACAAGCGTAGTTTAACCTAATGGATCGACCTGTGCCGCTGTTGGTGCATGGTGGTGGTGAATATTATCTTAAAAAGCACCCCACGCTTTTAAAAAAAATTATTAAACTATTTTTTAAACTATTTTTTTTCTACTTTTTAGTTCAAATTAATGTATTGTCATCGGTCCTCGATAAATCTACAAAGTTTGAACGAAATCTGGCCGTTTAAAGTGGGTCAAAATCGCTTCCAAAGATTCCGTTACATACATAGGTATATACCGTCGCCCTACAACGAAAACCAATTAAATCATAAAAAGTGCAAACGGAGATATCGCGATTACAAAGTTTATGGGGTTGAAAATACCCTTTATAGTATTACTAGCTGACCCGACAGACGTTGTCCTGTCTTAACTGTGATACCTACCCTACCTACCTACCTACCTACACCAGCTACCTACCCTACCTACCTACCTACCCTAGCTACCCTACCTACCCACCCTACCTACACCAGCTACCTACCTACCTACCCTACCCACCTACCCTACCTACCCACCCTACCTACCCTACCTACCTACCCTACCTACCCACCCTACCTACCCTACCTACCTACCTACCTACCTACCCTACCTACCTACCCTACCTACCTAACCTACCTACCTACCCTACCTACCTACCCTACCTACCTACCCTACCTACCTACCCTACCTACCAACCTACCCTACCCTACCTACCATATAGGAAGAAAATCAGCAGCTGATCGAAAAAAAAAAAAAACAAAATGTATTCTGCGATTCAGGGCGGAGACAAATCCAACGAAACAAAAACCATGAAAATTGGTCCAGCAGATCTCGAGTTATAACGAAGGGAACAAACCCGTCTTTCTTTTATATATATATATAGATATTGTTATTATTACTTCATAGCATCAGTACATTGATAAATCTTCTATTTAAACATGTCTATTGAGGTTTAAAAAAGTTTTTGCTTCGTAATGAAATTTTTAATAATTGTCACAAGGTTACCCATTTAATTGGTTTTCCCTGAGAACTGATAAAAGTCTATATATATTAAGGTAATAGGAATACAGCAAATCCCGAGAAATTACTTTTTACTTTTAGTTAGTTAACGAGTAACCATGATAAAAAAATACCGATACAGATGTCCCTTGTGTGAAGTTACAAGTGAAAATGTGTCAAGATAATTGGTTTTCCCTGCAGAAAATTTAAGAATCTAAAAAGTTAAGCAAGTAATTTATTAGAGTTTCAATGCGTTCATTTGTTATCAAATTTATAACTCGATATAATTAATTAAATACAAATTAGCTTGATTATTTCAAATAACAATAAAATCGCGCTTTAAATGGCATGTGTAACATCTGCCAAAAAAATTAAAATAAAGGATAAACTGACTTATTATTGAGTGACCGACCGACTGACTGACATACCAAAGCAAAGCCAATATTATTGAGCTAGACGTCTAAAATTTTACATAAATGTACCTTTGAGACCTTTGATAATCCTGCTTGGAAAAAAAACCCCGAAATTCCCATGGGAAAATAATTTTTGGGAAAAATTAAAATATGCAAAGTCGCAAGCGCCTTGAAATTCTTAATAAAATATTATCTTCAATGTTTCATGGATGAAGTAAGAAAGGCAGTTCAAACTATGAAGAATGGAAAGGCCATGGGCCCAGATGATATACCAGTAGAAGTATGGAAGCGTTTAAAAGAAGCTGGAAGTAGAAGTATGGAAGTGTTTAAAAGAAGATGGATGTATGTGGCTGACTTTATTCTTCAAAAAGTTGTTGCAAGAAGGAGTGATCCCACAAGAATGGTGCTATAGTTCGCTAGTGCCCATCGTCAAAAATAAAGATGATGTACATACAGGACTGCAACAACTATCGAGGGATAAAGCTCATGTCCCATAGTATGAAGGTATGGGAGAAAATAATAGAGAAAAGACTGCGAGAGGAGAGCGAGATTACCCCAAACCAGTTTGGGTTTATGCCAGGTCGAGGAACAATGGACGCCACCTTTGCACTCCGCCAATTATGCGAGAAGTACAGACGTGCACACAAAAACTTGCACATGGTGTTCATTGATCTAGAGAAAGCGTATGATAGGGTACCTCGGGATGTCGTGTGGTGGGCCGTGAAAGAGAAAGGTGTGCCCGGAAAGTATGTGGAGTTAATTCGTGCTATGTATGGTCGGCTGCTGGCAACACCGACAAGTTCAATGTGGCGGTAGGCTTGCACCAGGGGTCGGCTTTAAGCCCTTACCTCTTCTTTTGGATTATGGATGCTCTTACGGCGGACATACAGGAAGAGGCACCATGGTGCATGCTATTTGCCGACGACATAGTTCTTGTCGGTGAAGATGGACCTGAGATCCAGAGCAGACTGGAGAAATGGCAGCGGAAACTGGAGACTGTTGGCCTGAAAATCAGTAGAACCAAAACGGAGTACATGTTCTGCGATTTCGGCGGTCTCTCCAGTTCTGGGGTCATAGCACTT
This sequence comes from Hyppa rectilinea, assembly GCA_951799385.1. Classification (NCBI taxonomy): domain Eukaryota; kingdom Metazoa; phylum Arthropoda; class Insecta; order Lepidoptera; family Noctuidae; genus Hyppa; species Hyppa rectilinea. The sequence continues at coordinate 13,664,665 of OX637321.1, read as the reverse complement.
GATGGCGCGCTTCTCCCAGTTTGCTCCGACTTCCGGTATCTCGGTTCACTTGTGCAAAGCGATGGCGAAATAGATCGAACTGTTAAGCATAGAATTAACACTGGGTGGATGAAATGGCGGCAGGTCACGGGAACAATTTGTGACTCCCGCATTCCCCTTAAACTCAAGGGGAAGATTTATAAAAGCATGGTTAGACCAGCCGTCTTGTATGAATCAGAGTGTTGGCCCACAAAAGGAATGAATGAAAGACAATTGCATGCAGCTGAGATGAGAATGCTAAGAGGGATGTGTGGTGTTACCCGAATGGATAGAATACGGAATGAGTATATAAGAGGAAGTCTGAAAGTGACACCGGTGACCGAAAAGTTGTGTGGAAATCGGCTGTCATGGTATGGGCATGTGATGCGGAGGAATGAGGAAAATGTTGTCAGGAAAGTTGTGAGCATGAATGTGGATGGCTATACAAGTAGAGGGAGACCAAAGAAACGATGGATGGATTGTGTGAAAGATGATATGGCTAGGAAGGGAGTAACTACCGAGATGACGACTAATAGAGAAGTATGGAAGAAAGAGACATGTTGCGCCGACCCCAAATGAGTTGGGATAAGGGCAGGAGAATGATGATGATCTTCAATGTTTATAGCTACAGCATTTTCATATTCTTGGTATCGAGAATAGGTAGGTAATTGAAATAATAACCATAATAAAATTATAAAATCAAACAAGATTTTTTTTACATTGATAAACTTAAATTCTAAACATAATTATCTCATTTGTTTATGACTAAGCATTTTCGTCTTCTACCTAATCAGGTAAAACTGAGAATATGTCATTACAATTATAATCAAAATTAAGATAATTAAGACAGTAAAAATAAAATACCTAGGTTAGGTTAGATAAACTATTGGGCCGAAAGTCCGACACTAACGCCAGTGACACGGAACTAAACGAGATTTAAACGTTTTTCGCTGTAGTAATTATGTTGCATCCGTGAATAAATATCGTTAGAGATAAACAATTATCTGGATAAACAATATTTTCTTAGACGATTAGATTGTATTGTTAAAATGGAATTCGTCAGGTAAAATCAATTAAACTGTTTTAATATCTTTTATTTGACCATTTTAATCTAGTAGTGAGATTTAAATCTTAGTAAATGGTTGTTACTGAGGGAAAAATTGAGTATTTCATGAGCTCTCTCTGAAGAAAAACAAATTTTATCAGATTAACTGATAATCATTGGAGACAAATATGTCGGCAGTCAAGTTAAATCTGCTTAATGTGTTGAATTTGAAAACAAACGTTGGAAATCCTTGAAATAATTGGTTATCATATTAGCTAGAAGCGAAACTATAAGACTTAGCGATTAATGGGTTTTCGCAGACGAAAGAATACAAAATTTTAAGTAGGTAGGTACTTTGGCATTCATAAGTCATTTTCGACAAAATTTCGATTTAATTGGTTTTCGTTGTAAGGCGGCGATACATAGACACAATATAAATATGAACAGTATGGAAACTAGGCCTATTTGTTGAAATAATTACCTACGCTCCACTGCAGCATTAGGGTTGTCACTCTTAATGTTTTTGAAACTGAACTGTATTTATTAAAATATTTGTGTTCTCAAACAATCGAGTTGAAATTAGTTATTTCAACTCGATAGTTTTTTCGATTGTTTACTAATAACATTTTAATAGGTAATCTCATGGTTTCGGTTAATACCAGTAAAAAAAGATTGTTTTTAACACGGAACAGTTTAAAATTAATACACAACAATTTGTAAACTTTATCAATATGGCGCGGGCGTAACCTTTTACAAGTCTTGGCGTGAACCGCGGAAAGACGAAAACGTTTCGTGCGATCCTTGTCGGAAGGGCGCGCGGAGGACGCTCGCCGCAGCGGCGCGCGGCTTGGCGCATTTGTGGCGCCGACGCCTGATTAACCCGGCGGCCGCGCACCGTACTATGCGTTTCAACTAAGGATAGGATGACCTTGGCACCATATTGTGACAACAATTAAGTTTAACAAAAAAATACTTTATGCAAATTACTTATCTTGTTCATGTAATTTTCATATGATTATTGTTAATCTAATATAGGGCCAAGGTCATCCTATTCTTAGTTGAAACGCATAGTACAATTTTTTTACCCGAAAAGCTAATCGTCTTGGCGCGGCACTCACGACTGACAGCACCGCGACAACCGCTTAGGGGTCTCGTTGATTCGCGTGTTTGTGTGAGTGCGCCGTTTCGAACGTTAGTTCGTAGTTTCCGTACTGTTCATATTTATATTGTGACATAGATACAACCCGAGCTAATAAAAGCGTGTTAAAAAAATTACATTTGCTAGATTTCGCTAAACGCTTTTGGAAGCTTGAACAATTCTCTAACTCTCCGCCAAACAATTTAGTATCGTTGGAAAACGCGATGCAGCATCGAAATAATCGCTGAAACGTGTGTTTTTACTATTGTGGCCGAATGCAGAGTGGCTAAGATGGTTCTGCTGTTGCCCTTAGAGCTTGTATCAATAACTCATTCAACGAACCAATACTCCTTCGTAAAATTAAACCAGTATGTCTGCAGCATGAGCATAGGCAAAAAGGCTGAAAATGAGACCATTATCACCAAGTCTATTCCGGCGTTCGTATTCAATCAAAACCAACAGCTAAGCGCGAGTTTCGGCAGGGCCGAAGAGTCGTGGGCGACATTTTCGCCGAAACCGAACCTTTGGTCGGACACTAAAAATAAGTATCTATGGAACAAATACTAATGCCGAATACAAGGCGTAACGTCTCTCCAAAGCAAAATAGCAAAACTATACACTAGACTTTCAGGCATTTACAACTGAAAATATGATGTGGTAAGCTTGCGCGAAAGACAGAAAGTACCATTTATAGGTACATACCTACTAAATTAGCGGACCCGGCAGACGTCACACTGCTCTTAAAAGTAGCGCCACATACCGGGTCCAATTGCGTCCAATTGTGTTTACAAATCATTCAGGAACCCAGTGAAATATAAAAATCAAATTTTATACAAATCCGGCCAGCCGTGTAAGAGGGGTTAGGTGACAAACACACGTACAGAAGAATATTACGATAACTTTGCTTAACTCTTCGAGGGGATACTGGCATGATATGATATTATGGCATGTTACTGTAGTTTTTTTGTTTCGATTAAATACAAACATATTGTCTTGTCATCTTTTTATTTCACAAACAAAAGTAGATAACACTTTCGATTAAATACAAACATATTGTCTTGTCATCTTTTTATTTCACAAACAAAAGTAGATAACACTTTCAATCAGGTTTAACCAAGTATAAATCACAAAATACACATACAGGATTCTCTAATACTAAATCAGACCGGGCAGTGGAACCGCAACTCCTGCATATTAAATAGTCTTCGGTCATAATTGGAGTAAAGCTTTCCATACAAAACATGTTTAAATGACCATTTTTACAAGAAAAACCCTGAATTTTATCATCACAGCATTGACACACATATTCACAATTGTTTTCTAAAGCGCTCAGCACATTTCGGTCAAACTCTATTTTAGTTTTATATTTTTTGGAATAATATTCTATGTAATTTTTACTGCCGTACAAAGATTCCATGTCCAAATCACTTAGTTTGCCCTCTTTTTGACATTTCTCACAAAGATTCTTTACCAATGATTTAGCATGTACAAATAATATTTTTTCTTTTACGATTTCTGGCGAAGCTTCAGGTAATGTCACATTGGAACATATTCGCAAAACTTTTTTTAAGCCAGCAAGGTAAGTCATGAGAATAAGATATATTTTAAGCTTATACACATCTTGGGATGCTGATGCATACAGTTCATCATAGTCTACCTTCGGAAATACCTTCAATTTTGTTACTTGAAACCTCAAAAGTTCTATGCAGTCCCAGTAATATGTTAGTTTTTTTGTTGGATTGTTCACTAATGTAGGTAGTATTGCTTCCAGCTTAGAATCTGTGCTTATAAAAATCACTTCCAGTTTATGGGCTTCCTTTCTACAGAGCACTCGTCTATTGATCATAGCTAAAGCACACACTACATTATTTGCTGAAAACCTGAGACCATGCAGTTCGTAAGTTGTATACGGATCTTTAATGTTTAATTGATCAAGTTCCACATTTAAATTGCCATTATGTAAAGTGATATTAATTTTGTATATTTTGACATTTACCGTTGATAAATAAAAGCCATTTTTTGTGTAAGCAATGTCCGTAATGCGGTGATCATTGACATTGTTCAGGTATTGAGACAGAACTTTACCATTATCATTGATAACTTGTATTAATAAATGTCTATGTTTACTGCACAAAAAAACAATATGATTATCTATAACTGTGTATTTTAAGCACACTGCTATCATCCTATCTTTGTGATCCCAGATTACATGGGACCGTAGAAGACTAATCATTCCATTCTCTATTTCTATATCATACAGATGTATTAATCCCAACACATCAGTACATATTAAGTAAAAGTTATTAGCACACTTTGGTATCCATTTAATTCCAGTTATTTCTCTCATATTAGTTAAAATACGGCCTCGCACTTTTGGTACATCCATATTCCCGAAAATCTGCCAAAACAATATGGTACCATTTTTTTGTGCAGTGACAAAGAAGCAAGAATTGTCCAAATTTAATTCTGACGCCCAGCATATTGCGGATGTTTCAAGGACAAACACAGATTCTTTCAGGTCTTCAAAGAAAAGTGGGGCCTTATTGTGATGCAGAAGCTTGGTGACATGAGGAGACAAGTTCAGAATACTTTTCCATTGTAATTGTCTTTTACCAAAGAATTCAACACCTCCAATGTTATTTAGCACTGCAAGGACACATTCACTTTTACTAAAATTCAGTGGCGACCACTTACACATAACCACACTGGTCATTTCTTGAGTCAGAGCCGAATTGTGCGGCCAAAATGATGAATTCACTATCATTTCCGTATAGTCGACATTCCGCATTTCAGATTTCAAAAAATTTGCATTACACACCTCTGAAGCGGGACTGTTCTTAGGACTTAGTATTGAACTTTCTGTAAAATCTATATTTCTTTCCAAACACTCCAAATTGTAGGAGTATTCGAGAAAATTCACTCGTTTTGTAGTGCGTACCGTTATAACTGAATTACGCCATGACAAGTAGGCAGTTTCGTTCTTGATAATGGGTACAGATCGCTTGGTTAGTTCGAAGTACGTTTCTTGTGCCATTTTGATAATGTCTTTTAATTTCAGATTAGAGATCTAAAAACGCACATTGTTTTCATCTTTCGTTTGGTAACATGTGAAATTGTGAATTCTGATTATCTGACAGACATGTGACATTGACAAGAAATCGACATTGACAATATCCGTTCAGTAACCTTCAATTCAGCATGTTCAATTCAGCAACTACTAAAAACTGCTAAAAATGGCTTGATAGGAATATTTTTATTAACGCTATAGAAAAAGTGTTTATCATTTAGAACGACAACGTAAATATTGTACTTGCTTATCAATCGTCCATGCTAAAATGTCAGGATTCAAATATGTAGGCTGTATCACAAACATCTGTATTCCAACTCTGTCAAATTATTAAAAAAAATAAAGTCATAACAATAACACGTTGTTTGCGAATGTCGTGTGTCGTGTCATAAAAAGTTATTACAACTAATAATTTTCTTAATAAATGGTATTTGAAGTCTTGGAGCTAATCTACAAAGATGGGGAAAGGACGCTACAATGCTAAAGCGCGGCAAGTCGTGAAGACAAATATCGATAATTCGCAAACAAATGAGGTAACAAATTTCCATGTCACTATTTTTCTATTTGAACCTTAAATTAAGTTCTTCCTGTTGAATTAAACGCCGCTTATTTATTTGAAGAAGGACTTAAATTATCATTTCGCTAATAGGACAAACAAAAAAAGCACTAAGTAAATAAAAAATACCTCTATATAATCTAGTAATGAGAACTTGAAAATAGTTAATAAAATCAAATTCTTAATATAAAACCGTATGTTTGCACTTTTCTGTCAGTGGGTCGCCTTAGAGCTTCATTAGACACATAGTACATTATTAAATACTAGCAACTCGCCACAGTTTCACACGGTTTTAGCTACTTCACAAAACACCTCCAGACATTCTTATTATTTTGTAAGTTTATTATTACTCTTCCAGAATACATTCTCTATAATTATGATGGATCAAAAATGTTCAGACAGCTAAACATGACAGACAAAAATGAAAAATGAATTAAATATTTTTAATATAAATACCTACTGTGACTGTTGTTCCATAGAAGAAAGGCTTGTTTTAAACTTTTTTTTTTCTAGATTCAACTAGAGTTTTCTACCAATGAATATGGAGCTAGTGATGCTACCAACCTGCTGGTGTTGCCTTCAAAGAAACGAGACACGAAAGTAGTCAAGGAAAAGAAAGAGAAGATCAAGTTTCTGTCCAAAGCACAGAGGAAAAGATTAGAAAAGATTGTTGAGAAGAAGCAGAAGAAGGAGAATGTAAGCTGATTTTTAATTGTCTATACTAATATAATATATAAAGAGGTATCGTTTGTGGTTGTAGGGGGTAATCACTGGATCTACTGAACTGTTTCCGAAAATTCTTTAACTAATAGAAGGCTACAATAAATTCCATGCGGACGAAGTCATTGGTAGAACGACTTCTGGATGTTTAATTTTAACATTAGAAGATTCAACCTTTTGAACGCTTTGTTACATATTATATGTGACAAGCATACCCTGTACGCCAACAAGACAAATGTGCAATTTAAATATATAACACGAAATAAACAATTAAATCATTACTATTGTGTGTGTTAATATAGATATCTTAAAAATTGAAGCTCTTGTACGTATTTAATGACATGAAACAAATTAAAAGACCCCATGGATATTGGGAAATTCATGATAACAGGAAGAAATAAATTTGTTGCTTGGTGTGGAGGGCATGCTCATGCGTTTAGGCTCTTGCGTTCAAAAGGTTAAAACAGGGCTAGGTACAACTCAAACCTTGGATCCAAGTGTTTGTATGATGATATTCGGATTTCAGTTCCGTATAGTATTTTGGAAATTATCGTTTAAATTTTTTAGACAATTACTAATTCCAAAAACTAAGAAATTATCCAATCCTTTCAGCGAGCATCCCTCCTTGAATCTCTATCGCAAGTACAAGCCACGGCTGAGGAAGCGAGGCAGTTGACTAGTATATCAGCAGTCCAGACCATTGGCCTGAGGAAGCTGAACGAGCTGAACTTGGAACTGGCAACCCAGGAAGTCTCTGAGGAGAATGAGAATAAGAAGCTTAGCAGTATTGCTGGTATGTGTTAGTGTTCGTGATGCAATGTATAATTGTTTTTCTGGTTACCATCATTCAAATATCCAGCTGTCCTGTTAGCCAGTTAATCTGACATCTGTCTCAACATAATATGCCTACGTACGTCAGCACATCAAGTTACCACAAACTGTCTTTCCTCAATCAATTTTGAACTTAACCATCAACGTTTTAAGGTTTAAAATCATTTGGAGAAATTCGACAGTTTGGTATAACTGCATGTGCTGGCGATTTTACCACTACTGTAATAATAATAATATCCTTGGACATTTTACACAACGCCATATAGTCCCAAGCTAAGCAACCTAATGCTTGTGTTATGGTAACGAGATGGCTGATAAACTTATATACATATTACTACTTATATACATTTTTTTTTGTAAATACATACTTATTATAGATAGAAAAACACCCAGGCCCGTAACAAATACTTGCAGGTCGTACAAATATTTGTTCCGACCTGCAAGTATCTGTTACGGGTCTGGGTGTTTAAATATATACCTTGCACAGAGGTAAGGCTCTAAACTTCTAAAGAGAAGCGAGCGGGCAGATTCTGCCATCATAGCTCTTAGTAACCAAACGCAATATCATTCATTGATTGATTTGATCATTAATTCATCATCAGCATCGTCATTATCATTGGCAGCTTTGTTCCACCCACTACTGAGTATAGGCCTTTTGTGCCATGCTTTCCTGGTCTGTACGAGTCTCATCCAGCTCCATCTTTCCAGCGATCTTCTGTAGCTCCAACCATCCAGCATATTGGTCTGCCAACGCTCCAACCGTTTCTTTGCTTGTTAATTAATTCATAAAAATAATAAGTTCGTTGTAAAGTAAATTACTAAAAATATAATCGGGTTTTATTCGATAGAGAATCTTTTTGTTTATGGATTTAATAAAATACGACTCTGGTTTTTTTTTATTATTCCGATGTATACTGTTCTAGTGTCCAGTATCCGTCAGAATTCATAAATAAGCTCCCTAGCCCAATATCTGTGTTTTTTGTCATCAAGGAAATAAATCTGCCATCACATTTATATGCTGTAAAAAATATTAAAAATGTGTCAATGTGTGTCGCAGGAGCTAAAAAACGCCTACGCCTTCTAAAAATGGATAATGCGGAAAAGAATAAAAAGAAGAAATATGACCCGAACGTAGTTGGTCTAGAACAGTCTTCTGAAGAAAGTTCTTCCGAATCTGATGACGAAGAAAATGATTATGAACCTGAAATAGTAAATGGTCACGTTACCGATGAAAATGAGACTCTAAACACTGATGATAAGGTTGAAATTAGTGAAACGGTAAGCAAGAAGGAGCTAGCAGAAGTAAGTACTACCAAAAATGATGTAATATCAATAGAAGATGATGATAAATCAAACAAATTTAAAAACAGCAAAGAATTCAATAAAAAAGCAGAAAAAGAAATCAAAATTGAAAAGAAGCCGCTCCTAGAACATCCCACAGTTCATGTAGAGGTGAAAAGAGACCCTAAGATTCAGGTGGCAAGGTTGAAATTACCAATACTTGGTGAAGAGCAAAGGATTATGGAGCTGATCAATGAGAATGAATTTCTTATTGTTGCTGGTGAAACAGGTAATTAACATTTATATATTTAAGTAATAACCGCCGCTCGAGTCGATCCAGCAGGTTAAGCTACGCTTGCCGAAGATGGTCCGTAGATGGGTGTCCATCTTTACATCCTGAAACTATTCCGTGTCTTGGAAAGCATGTTAAGCCGTTGGTCCCGGCTGTCATTCGTAGATCTTTGACAGCCATTAAGGGTCTTTAAAAGCCCGAAAGTCTAACAACCAATCTTACCAAGGGGTATCGTATTACGCAGTTAATAATATTGCTTTTCCATAATATAACATCTCGCTTTGTATGTATACACGTAGTAGGAATGTACACCTACATTTCGACAGTTAGGTATGTTTAAGACCCATTGAATAGCGGGCGATCGGGTGAGCCCATTGCAATCAACTGAAGACAAATCCAGATTCCGGCTGCTATTGAGAAATCCCTAAAAGAAAAAACCCAATAACACTTTGCCCACCCTGAGAATCAAACTCAGGACCTCATGCTTAGCAGTAGTGCCTGCGACAACTAGATCAATGAAGCAGTATTTAGTTCAAACTCAAAGCATTTATTTCAAATAAACCAATCACAGGCACTTTTGAATTGTCAGTCCGAAGAATGAAGCTAGATGCCCATTCCAAAGCAGTAGGTCCCTAAGGAAAAGAACAGACAAGAAACTCCAGGGACACTCTTTTAAATCAAAATATGGTTACAAAAACTGGGTTACATCATTCATGTTGAAAAATATATGTAAGAACGATGCAGAACGTAAAAGAGCGTCCACAATTAAAAGATTAAAAAAAAAACAATTTAAAAATTAAATTAAATTCTAAAAGAGCCGTCACAGCTAAGGGCCAATCCGATCTATTCTGTAAAAATCTTTCCGTGATAACTTAAGTGAAGTGAGTTTCAAGTGAGCTTTCATTCTACTTGTTGTTAAGGAGTAACACTACTGAAAGTTCACTTCGTGTTCACTTCACCTATGTTGTGAAAACATGAGAGGTGAGATTCTTACAGAATAGTACTACAGTCCCTACTGGCGGCGCCCGTTCACGAACAAGACGCACTTTTTTTTTGAGTTTGGGAAATCATCCAATGACTTCTCCCGATCTTCTGGATGGAATGGAAGGGAGTGTCAGACTCTTACTGACTAAAATCCATCCATGTTCCTTCCTTAGCCCTTTATGTTCATTGTAGCGGTAACCCTTTCGGACAATCCCGCTGACCCCGGACAAGATGGTCGAAGGTCTTCGAAGGTCCATCATAATAACTTTTACAAACACCCAAAGGAACTTGTGATTTGTGAATCTATAATATTTTATGAATTTTATTATTGTCATGCACCAAGGTTTAAGAGCAAGGTTGATTTCTCTAACAAATGATATGTACGTGACATTAGGAAGTCAGTGGTGTGGACATGACTTGGCTTACGTGCTTCATCTTAATTAAAGTTGCATCATCAACTGCCTCTCCTCATCCCTAGTAACTTGAGGTGATGAACATGACGCATGGTTATGGATCAGTTATTAACTTTCCATTCTGATAATGAACCCATTTATCTCCAGGCAGTGGCAAAACCACACAAATACCCCAGTTCCTCTATGAAGCGGGGTACGCCGAACATAAAATGATTGCTGTGACCGAACCGCGTCGAGTTGCGGCGGTCGCCATGTCGGCACGAGTGGGATACGAACTGGGCTTGAGCACGAAGGAGGTTTCTTATCTGATGCGGTTCGAGGGAAATGTTACTAAAGATACTAAAATCAAGTTTATGACAGACGGTGAGTGTTAAAAAAAAATGTACCTAACTTATTTTTTGTCTAAATAAGTTTCAGAACTCGATATAAATAATTAAAATATTTTCAATCGCTACGGGTCGTCAGAAGCCCGAAAGTCTGACAGCCAGTCTTACCCAGGGATATCGTATTGCCCAGGTACTGGGTTGTGGAGGTCAGATAGGCAGTCGCTCCATGTATAATACTGGTATTCAGCTGCCTCCGGTTAGACTGGAAGCCGACCCCAACATAGTTGGGAAAAGGCTGAGCAGATGAAAATGAAATTGATATAAGTATTTTTTTTTTTAGAGGGTTGGAAATCATCAAATTACCCCTTCCGCTCTGGGTGGAACGGAAGGGAATGTCAGACTTACTGACAAAAACCTATCCATGTTTCTTCCTTAGCTCTTTATGTTCCGGGGCAGTGGTAACCCTTTCGGACAATTCCGCTGACTCGGCAGGCATGTTAGAAAACCCTAAAACACTCTTACTTTTGCTTTTCAGGTGTACTCCTCAAAGAGATCCAATCAGACTTCCTCTTAAGTAAATACTCTGTGGTCATCATAGACGAGGCTCATGAAAGGAGTGTGTACACGGACATCCTCCTTGGTCTCCTCTCCAGGATAGTGCCTTTGAGGAGGAAGCGAGGGTCCCCCTTGAGGCTTATCATCATGTCTGCCACTCTCAGGGTCGAGGATTTTACGGAGAATACCAGGCTGTTTAAGGAACCACCTCCTGTTGTAAAGGTATATAAGTTTAGCTAAGCTGTGATGTGATGATTTTAATGGTATCAGTTGTATAAATACCTACGTACTTGCTACGGCCCCGAATCATATTCTGATCAACATACAACCTGACATCTAAAAATTATGAAACACTTAAGAAAATTTGATCCTCTCGTGCTACCTGGCGCTTCCCCTTAAGAATAAGGTTCATATTTGTATAAGCGAATGTGTGTGTGTGAGAAACATCTGTTTTATACGAATATGAACATTATTTGCATAGTGCGATCGGTCTGTCTTTAGTTACCATATTGCTACACTGCTATGCTAAAAAAACCTTATGTTTCTATACATAACTATCAATTAATTTTATTTTAGGTACATCGTCTTCACATAAAATTATATAATTAACTAGCTGCCGCCCGCGGCTTCGCCCGCAAAATGTGTCGACAAATTATACACATAAACCTTCCTCTTGAATTACTCTATCTATTTAAAAAAACCGCATCAAAATCCGTTGCGTAGTTTTAAAGATTTAACCTTTTGACCGCCACGTCAAAAATGAAAAAGCGTGCCCTCAGCGCCAAGCGCCGAATTCATCCTTTAATTTTGTCACCCAGTCGCGACCGTGGCGTGCTGGGCACATTTTGGTTTGTCGTCTATACACGACTGTGGCGGTCAAAAGGTTAAGCATACATAGGGATATAGGGACAGAGAAAGCGACTTTGTTTTATACTATGTAGTGCTGTACAGAGGCCAGCACATCAAGTTACCACAATCTGTCAAATTTCTTTGATAGTATTTCAACTTTATTGGAAAGACATAAGGTTAATTTTTAATTGAGAAAATTTGTCAGTTAGGGATAGCTTGATGTGCTGGCGTCTGTACTAATGCAAAATATAGTAAAACAGAAAATTTTAAAAGAGTAACGGTGGAATTTCTAGCCCATTATTCTCCATAAAAAAACTACCTTTTCGAAAGGGCGACTAGAATCACTTCAATTTTTTTTTAGTTTGGTCGGTCTAAGTGCCTTTCATGTGCCTATTTGAATAAAAAAAAATGACGTTGACCTTGTTGTGATATCTACAGATTGACTCCAGGCAGTTCCCAGTAACAACACATTTCAACAAAAATACGCACAGTGACTATTTGAAGGAAGCGTATAAGAAAGCTGTCAAGATCCACACCAGGCTACCAGAGGGAGGAATACTTATATTTGTTACAGGACAGCAAGAGGTACTATATTTTTATTTAGTTGAGATTTTTAGGCTAAGCCTTTAAACGAGGTCCCCGCCATGCAAAAAATGACTGTGTGAATGTGGATGGGTGACCTTTACATACTGAGACTCCTCCGTGCCTCGGAAAGCACGTTAAGCCGTTGGTCCCGGCTGTCATTTGTGCATCTTTGACAGTCGTCCGAAGCCCGAAAATCTGACAGCCAGTCTTACCCAAGTGATATCGTGTTACCCAGTTACTGGACTGTGGAGGTCAGATAGGCTGTCGCTCCATGTAAAATATTGGTATTCAGCTGCATCCGGTTGCACTGGAAGCTGACCCCAACATAGTTGGGAAAAGGCTGATTGATTGACTGAATAATAATTTGTTAATTTTAAATTATTTTAGATACACTACCTGGTTCGCAAACTAAGAGCAGCCTTTCCATACCGCAAAGACGTGGATTACAGCAAGTTGATAACGAAGACCAAGGCTGTGTCTGTTGCTGATGCTGCACTGGATTCAGAGCCTGAGGATATTGAATCTGATGATGATGAGGTAAACAGCAGTTTAAGCTTACTGTCGCTTTTTTACTATGTTTGTTTCACCTGGCACTGGATTTTCAACTTTCGACTCAACAGCGAGAGTTGAAAATCCAGTGCACGGACGTGGGCTAAGGCCAATAATAATAATAATCCTACTACTATTATAAAGGCGAAAGTTTGTAAGTATGGATGTATGGATGTTTGTTACTCTTTCACGTAAAAACTACTGTATAGATTTGGATGAAATTTGACACAGAGATGGTTTATATCCTGGATTAACACATAGGATATTTTTTATCCCGGTAGAACATTCCTGTGGGATAATTTCCGACCTCCACGCGAGCGAAGCCGCGGGCAGAAGCTAGTATAATAATAATTTTATTGAGGAACAACATTGGAACCATTCTTGTTAGTAAACACCTTACTATAACTTATGCACTAGGGTTAGTAACAAAATTTTAATAAGTCATGTACTTACGAGGCATTTCATGCGGACAATGATTTCGCATGAGAAGCCTCAGCACACGAGCTCTCGGATCCTCAGCCACAACTTTCAGGATGCTATTGCTACTCCCTCGAATCCTCCTCACAAGCGATGCCACCTTTTTCCTGATGATCGCATGGAAAGCATCCGTATGCGATTGGGCAAACATCCCTGAGGCACTACAGAAACGAGGGAGTTTCAACATCATTCTGAAAACATTGTTGTACTGGACGCGCAAGGCATTTAGCGTCCCCCGTGAGCCGTGAGAATTTCCAGAAACCCCTTCTCCCCTGCATTATAAAAGGAAACCGTGTGTTAAATTTCACATTCCAAGTCCCAGTAGTTTCGGCTGTGCGTTGATATTTCAGTCAGTCAGTTTCCCCATATATACAACGTGGCGCTACAATGGTGACATTAATTTAACACACATGTACGTTTTCAAATTTTTGTTTCATGAAGACATTATATTTCCATTAAATGTTATCGGTTGTATTACGGATTTATTTAAAATGTCTGCATCTTAGAGCAACCTGTACTTAAAGAACTGTCGCGCAGCAGTCATTTGTCGGGGTCACAGATCATAACATTCGCATCAATTAAATTAAAACGAATAAGCAATACTATTAGGATACAACAACTGCAAAAAGTAGAGCCAACTTTGTTATTGTTAAGTTTGTTTGATTTTTTTTTTCAATTTGCGATTTATTTCAACCTATCAACATTTATATGATTAATGGGCACCAGCCCGACCCGTGTGTTAAATCAACGTCACCATTGTAGCGTCACGTTGTATATACATTGTAATATAGGTTGTATAGTACTCATGGAAATCAACAACTTTGTCCATGGGACCAACTCTGAAATATGAAAAAAAAAATCAGTTCCATACATTTTGACGAATTATGCGACCATATAAATGTACTGAACAATAGATTTTTTTTTTCGTAATTTTCATGAGTATAGTAACTCCTGAAAGCATGTCCCTCGTTTAACCTAACACACTGCATAGAAACTTTTTCTCTTTTTTCTGCAGCAAAAATAATAAGTAGTTATTTGTTATGCAAGGCTGGAAAGTTGATTTTTGGCGCGAGTACTTCTATTGAAACCTGAGTAAGCGAAGGATTCTAGGGTTGAACCATGAGCGAAGCGAGTGGTTCAAATATAGAATCCTGAGCGTAACGAACGTTTCAAAGGTACGAGACGCAGAAAAGCTTTGCTGCCGAGTGCAACACACAATTTTTCACCTCACTACAGCGAGGAAACTGCTAGGTGCAAGAAAACAGGTGTTGTTGAGTTTTATTTTGTTCGAGCGAACAGATACTTGGCAATGTATCTTATGAGTTACATAGAATATCTCCAAAATTAAATACCCTCTATTTTGTTCTATATCCTACTTGTCCTCTAAGGAAAATGAAAGAAAAAACTAATTTAATACAAATAACTAACTAATTTAATTTAATACATATTTATTTTTGCCAAGCAAAGGATTAAATAACATATTATATTAGTATTTATTTTATTTAAAAAATTAAACTTAAATTACTACACAATTGGGTTTTTGACAGGGTAGTATTTTTATGGCATATTCAAATGTGGCGTCACAGATTTTTTAAAATCAAATTGAATACTTATTAACATTAATTCCAATTTTACAATTATATCCTCGCAAAATATTTAATTTCTGTACTGTGATGGAAGTTTTTAAGGTGAGCGGTATTATTTAATATTTTATTTTAGACCGTGTCATGCATTTTCAGTGGACTGGCAGTATAGAAAATTATTAAATAGAAAGGTTCGAATTTTAAAAACTCTTTCCACGATAGAGAGCAAAAATTGATTTTCGGCTCAGATTTCGAATGACAAACAGACTCTTTCCGAGCCTGTGAGGTGAAAATAAAATTATTTTCTTTTTTATTCTATATTACCGTTTTGTAACTTACCTACTCTTTCAGGTAGAAAAAGAAATGAAACGCGCCCGCAAAGCGCGTAGGAAGGCTAAGCTGAAGTCTAAAGCTCTGCCCAAGATCAACCTGGATGACTATGACATGCCTGAAGATGATGGCCAGGCGGACTTGGTGGAGGATGAAGAGGACAGTGAAGGGCATCTCAGTGATTCAGGTACGTTATACTTTAATAGCAGCTGTACACTGTACAGGGCCAAATTAAATTAGCTATCGAAACTTCTGAGACGAAATGAGTTTTAATCGAAAAGTAGGAGGTTCTCAATTCGACTGATCGTCTCTTTCTGGACTGTGGTCAATTATTTATTTTTATTTACTTAGATGTACAATTTTAGATTTAAAGTAGAAACCAAATGTATTGAAACGAGCGCGCGCTATTCCTGCCGACAAACTGTTACGCAGTTTGGCAGGTTTAAAAAAGGTGTAAAGTGTTTGGTCCAAATAAATTATATATTTATTTATTTACTGTACTATGTTATTTTTTGTATATTTGTTACGCAATTACTACGCAGATAATATAAATTGATTTTGATGATTGTTTTTTATTTTCGTAGGTCATACGTCAGAGTTGGTCCCATATATTAGGTTGCTTAACTTGCGACTATATGGCGTTATGTGAAATGTCCAAGGATATTATTATATATAATTTTATTAACCTTCCTTGAATAGTTTTTGAGTTAGCTTCGATAATATGTATATTCATATGTTAACACGACGAAACAATAAAAATACAGACTTTTGGTGTAGTTGTAGCAAGCGCTGAGCATACGGGATCGATCACCAGGTCGGGCAATGCATTATTGGGTTTGTCTATCTGGTATTTCTCATTAGCAGTCCGGAGTCTGCAGTTGTACCTCGACGGCAACAGGCTCGCCCCCTATTACATGGGACTTAAACATAACTGGCGGAATATTTTCTCTACCAACCTCTTCAGGGGGCAATACAGGAGTTTTTTTTTTTTTGCTTAGCCTTAACCGTCTCACTGCTGAGCAAAGGCCTCCCCCAAATCCTTTCAGACATGTTCTTCTAGAGCTACCTCGATCCATCCCTTGAGGTACGTGTCTGGGTCTTGGCACCTCTTCCTGTCCATCATTCAAGAGTAATAATGTTTTTTTTTTTCTAAATTTTCTTTAGATACGGAAGAAGACTCCCTGACCCATTCTATAAAATCCTGTCGGCAGCCGCTATGGGTACTTCCTCTATACTCTATGCTAAGTCATAGTAAGCAGTCGCGGGTATTCAACCCGCCTCCCCCGGGGGCCAGGCTGTGTGTTGTTAGCACGGATGTAGCTGAGACATCCATTACTATACCCGCTGTCAGATATGTTGTGGATAGCGGGAAGAAGAAGATGCGGTAAGTCTTAAACTTGATTTGCACGTTGCTCACATCACATATACGTGAGAAGCAACCGCATGCCCTGTACGTCAACGACACAAATATATGACAATGCGGTACACTATCAACACGAAAAAAACAATTATATCATTACTTTTGTATGTGCTTTTATGGATATCTTAAACATTTAAGCTCTCGTACGTATTTAATGACATGAAACAAATTAAAAGACACCATTGATATTGGGAAATTCGTTATAATAAGAAGAAATAAATTTGTATCTTGGCGTGGAGGGCAGGCGCGTGCGTTTATGCTCTGGCGTTCAAAAGGTTAATCACCTTTGTACGTAGTTTTTGTTCCTTTCTTCTTGTATGTTTGTATGTTTTTTGTTCCTTTCTTCTTGTATGTTTGTATGTTTTTTGTTCCTTTCTTCTTGTATGTTTTTTGTTCCTTTCTTCTTGTATGTTTGTATGTTTTTTGTTCCTTTCTTCTTGTATGTTTGTATGTTTTTTGTTCCTTTCTTCTTGTATGTTTGTATGTTTTTTGTTCCTTTCTTCTTGTATGTTTGTATGTTTTTTGTTCCTTTCTTCTTGTATGTTTGTATGTTTTTTGTTCCTTTCTTCTTGTATGTTTGTATGTTTTTTGTTCCTTTCTTCTTGTATGTTTGTATGTTTTTTGTTCCTTTCTTCTTGTATGTTTGTATGTTTTTTGTTCCTTTCTTCTTGTATGTTTGTATGTTTTTTGTTCCTTTCTTCTTGTATGTTTGTATGTTTTTTGTTCCTTTCTTCTTGTATGTTTGTATGTTTTTTGTTCCTTTCTTCTTGTATGTTTGTATGTTTTTTGTTCCTTTCTTCTTGTATGTTTTTTGTTCCTTTCTTCTTGTATGTTTGTATGTTTTTTGTTCCTTTCTTCTTGTATGTTTTTATGTGTGTACCTAAATGATTTTTAGGGGCGGTGGTTTGTAGGGTTTAACCGCCCCATTCGGATTAATACTACAAATGGTTCCGTGCCCGTACCGCCTGAGTCGTGTTTAATACAGCTGAGAATTTGTTCGGTTTTCGTTTTTTATGTAACTGCAAGACCCTGTTCGTCTGAATTAAAGTTTTTTTGTTGAGTTGGGCGCTGGGGGCATGGCTATTGATATAAAACCATGCGATCAATCGGTTAGTTGCCCGTTTCATACTATAAGTTGAAGCAGCAATAAAAGTTGCAGTCTAAACGCAAGTTATGTGTCGCATAAACTCGCATCGTGTAAATAGGGCTTTACTTATGTTAAAAAATGGTACAAAAAAGCCGGCCCACTTGATTGATGATGAGTAGCAGTCAGTCAGTCAGTCAGTAGCAGCCAGAGGCGAAGCAACATCCTATCATATGCGAGATGTATTGATGATTATAATGATTACAATTCAGTAAATACATACTTGCTTTCCTTTTTTTTCGTGTGGTTAGTGACTAACCTGCTGTCAGAGTTTTTATACTGCCCATGGGCCTCTGACTTAGCTTCACATGCTGTTGAGAAATATCTCGCAGACATGCTGGCTTCCTCACGAAGTTTTCCTTCACCGATTTTTAAGCTAGTGATAATTATACAATACACACATAAATCTGTAAAACCAGAGGTGCGTGTCTTAGGCTCGAACTCGAGACCTATGACTTCACAGTCCGTCACACCACTAGGCTATCACAGCTACAATGCTGCATACTTGCTGCGGCCGCGAATTGTATATTGATTAACATAAAACATTGCATTAACCCGAAAATTTAAAAAAAAAATACTAGCTTCCCTGTCCCTTAGGATGCGTTTCCACTGAATCGGAGCTGGGCGGAGCGGAGATGTGCAGGAACCGCCTGCAATCACATCCGAGACGAATGAAGCGATGAGGATTTCAACCATTGTGATTGGTACTGTACGTCTCCGCTCCGTTCCGCCCAGCACCGCTTCAGTGGAAACGCACCCTTACGCCCTTAAATCATTTCTTCATTACAGGGTATACGACCATGTAACTGGCGCGAGTGCCTGGCGCATAGTGTGGACATCTCAAGCTAGTGCAGAGCAACGCGCGGGTCGAGCGGGGCGAGTGAGTTCGGGTCATACGTACAGGCTGTACAGTAGCGCAGTGTACCAGCACGAGTGTCCCGAGCAACACCCTCCGGATCTGTGCAGGCGGCCCGTCGACGATCTCGTGCTCACTATGAAGTGTATGGGGATTGATAAGGTGGATATATAAAACGCTAGCTATGTGCAACTATGTCTATCTATAATATGTATGTATTAACCAAAAAAAATGTATGCACGGTTACATTTTAGTCGTTTTAATCCCCTTAAGGGGTCATTTTACTCATTATAACGAGCAACTTTTACTATGGGACCGAATCTGAAATCGCGAAAAAAAAATCAGCTGTGCAGTACATTTTGACGAGTTAGATAATATTAGTATAGATAACACACGCTTGCTGTGGTTGATCTGTGGATGGGTGTCCATTTTACATACTGAGACTCCTCCGTGCCTCGGAAAGCACGTTAATCCGTTGGTCCCGGCTGTCATTCATAGATCTTTGACAGCCGTTAAGGGTCTTCAAAATCCCGAAAGTCTAACAGCTAGTCTTACCATGGGGTATCGTATTACCCAGTTACTGGGTTGTGGATGTCTGATAAGTTTTTAAAAGAAAAGAAAATAGTTAAAGCATAGATATACTTTTCCTCTAAATTCTAAAATAAGTTTTTTTTTAGATCAGTCCGGTTTTGAAGAAGAAAGCTGTGGCACACGTCTTTTCGTCAAGGTTTTTATAGGTAAAATCAGACTGAGCTGCAGTTGTCTCTTTTGCACTTTACGGGGGGTGGTGCGTTGGCAGCGCGATGGCAATAGTTTCCTCAAATTCCATTAGTCTAGGGTCCCAAACACCCCTGTCTTTAACATTGTTTTTATGATTTGTCTCACACAGGTAGTGAACTTCCCGTTTCCGACGGCCCCTGACAGATTGCAGCTGCGATTGGCTGAGAAGAGACTGGAAGCTCTTGGAATACTTGAGAAGCCTCCTATGAAGAATATACGGAAAGATGAAGAAGAGGTTAGTTCGAAGTGTTTAATAGTGACTTTGTATTTGGCTCACGGCTGCAAAATGTTGTTTGTTTTGATATAACTCACAAACTGCAAAAGTTTCTTATAAGATCTACTTATAGAAATAAAAGGAAACAATTTTAAAAATAGGTTTTTTATTGAGTAATTTTGTAATTTATGAAAGTAAAAAGAAAAATTTTCTTTACAAAAAAGTAATTTTTCAAATCATAGTCATTACAGAATGTCTATCCGGCTCTAAGGACCAATAATTAATTTAGAGGAGTGACATTTCAACCGTACGAAAGCTTTTTTCTATATAAAATCAGTCGCCGTTTTAAACAAGATAGCATTTTTTATTTTTGTTATTTGTATTTTGTGTTTCACGAACTGTAAATTGTGTCCAAATAAACGTTATTCTTTCTTCATTTCTCTCAAAAGGTTACAATCTCCTATATTTATCACTCAAACAATTTTAAACTTAATTTATTTTGTCCTCAGGTACTAAAAGTGACACCTCTAGGCAAGGCGGTGTCGGCATTTCCCCTGCTTCCCCGCTACGGCAAGATGTTGGCGCTGAGCCATCAACAGAGCCTACTGCCCTATACCATCGCACTCGTTTCTGCATTAACTGTGCCTGAGGTATGTTGTTTTATCCCTAGTTTATGCTAGTACGGAGGTTCCCAAACTTATTTTGTCTACTACCCACTTTGAGAATAAATATTTTTTTAGCGCCCCCGTTTTTCACCTACTTAAAAACCACTATCCAGATGAAATTACAAATTGGGTATTTGAAAGGGTAGTCAATATCGTTACTTTTTATGAACTGTCAAAACGCGACATTTGTACGTGATTTGTATGAAATATAACAATGTGACGTCACACATTTTTAGAATCAAATGGAATACTTATTAGCATTAAATTCAATTTAACAATTGAATTACAATGCTACATGTTTGCGTCTGGGCGCTCCTTGCGTGGCTCCGCATCGCTGCCAATGCGGTGAAGTTGTCGACTGCCTCGGACACCATGGTCTATCCTGCAGTAAAAGCGCAGGCCGGTTAGCACGGCACGCCAGCATTAATGACATAATCCGTCGTGCTCTTGTCACCGCCGGGGTGCCAGCTGTTTTAGAACCCAAAGGCTTGGCACGCGACGATGGGAAGAGACCAGATGGAATGACACTAATGCCTTGGAAGGTAGGTAGGCCTTTGGTGTGGGATGCAACGTGTGTCGACACCCTTGCGCCATCCCATCTTCCTTGCACGGCGGGTTGTGCTGGGGCAGCCGCTGCAGGTGCAGAAAACCTCAAACGGCGCAAGTATAACAACCTTATTGGAAGTTATATATTCGAGCCGTTTGGGGTTGAAACACTAGGGCCATGGGGTCCGAGTACCCACTATGTTTATCGAGACATCGCCAAGCGATTGGTCGACTCTTCACGTGACCAGAGGGCTGGCCTATTTTTCGGTCAAAGAATCAGCATTGCCATACAACGTGGCAATGCTGCCAGCCTTTTGGGAACTTTTCCTGTTGACAGCGATGTGGACGAATTTTTTGATGCCCTTTGATTTATTTTATTTTGTTTCCCTCCTGTTATATACTTGTAAATAGTTATTAGTAATGTTTTAGGTTTATAGTATTGGTTAAAAATGTAAGAGAATTTCATATTACAAATAAATTTCTGGGTTACAAAAAAAAAAAAAAATTTAACAATTATATCTTCGCATTATATTTAATTTCTGTACGGTGATGGAAGTTTTTATGACGAGCGGGCTTTTTTCCATGTGATTTCATATTTGGCGATTCAAATAGTCAATTGCCCCCTAAGCCTCTACACAACGCCACCATTTTTTTTTCTGGGTATCTTACTGCCCCCCTTTTAGGCCTGCAGCCCCCACAAGGGGGCGTTACCGCCCACTTTCGGAAAGCTATGCTAGTACTATCTTCTGCCAGTGGCTTCGCCCGCGTGGATATCCGATACTACCCTACGAGAACGTACTACTTGAATGAAAAGGATCCTATGTGTTAATCTAAGTTATAAATGATTTGTGTCCCAAATTACATTTTCCAAATTTCAAAAAAGGTTGAAGTTTTGTCTCTGTTTAATATGCGTGTGTACTTGTGGCATGTGCCAACGGGCACCATTTTACAGAGTGAAATTGAATTCATGGGCAGTCTTTTAATAATAATAATAATATCCTTGGACATTTCTCACAACGCCTTATCGTCCCAAACCAAGCAACCTAATGCTTGTGTTATGGTAACGAGATGGCTGATAAACTACTTATATACATTTTTTTTTTGTAAATACATACATATTATAGATAGAAAAACACCCAGACCCGTAACAAATACTTGTATGTCGTACAAATATTTGTTCCGTGCGGGAATCGAACCCGCGACATACTGCGCAGCAGTCAATCTCTCAACCACTGCGCCAACCGTGTCTGGTCACGGTCTTTAAGGGGTCATTGTACTCATCATTATGAACAACTTCATACTTTATGCTCGCATAACTCTACAAAATGTTGGGAACAGCTGATCTTTTCCTTCAAAAGAACTGCTAAAGGAACTATCTAGTCTCGGTAATTCGTTTAGCTTATGCAAAGGAACTAGTAAAGGAACTAAAGTCCCCGCCACGAGAAGCTATAAATTTTGTAAACAAGTGTTCAGGAGTTCACAACATTTGGACCAACAAAAAAAAATGAATTTGTTTAAGATTTAATAAATTATTAAGTAACAAATATTAATTAACATATATTATTTAAGAATAATTATTCGTCAGATTCAGATGTTTCCATTTCTGTGTGAAACAAACTCGTACGCATTCGAAACTCGAATGACGCGTTTATTTCAAAATTGCGTCCCGATAGTTTACAATCCCTGCGACGGACGCGTTCCGGTACCAAGAAACACAAACGATAGCGCTTAACGTCGTTAAAATATGATCCGACTAAATTAAATAGGTTGTTACTTTCATATAACCCGTCTATATTTCATGTCGATTGAATATGGTCAATTTATTATTATCTCGCAGTATAAAACGTTTACTTAGTAAAAGATGTTTGTTTACATAATTTATAGCTTCTCGTGGTTTAGACTTTAGTAGTCCCCAGAAGAAATAAACATATTATCTTTGTTTGTTTCATATACTATGCTGATGCATATATGGTTTGCAGGTGATGTCAGGGAAACCAGACAGTTGGCCGGCGACCGGTAACGTGTTGCTACTGGGTGACCCGGGCGTCTTGCTGCGAGCCATCGGCGCTGCTGAGTTCGCCTTCGTCAAGGGGGAGGAAGAACTGTTCTGTGCCAAATATGGGCTCAGAGAAAAGGTACATCCATAACAAAATATTACATTGTCTATTCTTCTTCTTTTCGTGTGGTTAGTGACTATTATAACCTGTTGTCATAGTTGTATCCTGCCTATGGGCCCCTGACTTAGCTTTACATGCTATTGAGAAATATCTCTCAGAAATGCTGGTTTCCACACGATGTTTTCCTTCACCGATTTTTTAGCAAGTGTTAATTTTACAAAACGCATATGAATCTGAAATCAGGGGTTGATTTGATAGTCTGACGATCACACCACTAGGCTATCACTGCTATACAATATGGAGGTATATTATGCCATTAATGAAACCACAAGTAACACTGGTCCATTTAGCGGGATTGTGCGAAAGGGTTACCACTACCCTGGAACGTAAAGGGCTAAGGAAGGAACATAGATAAGTTTTAGTCAGTAAAAGTCTGAAACTCCGTTCCGCTCCACTCAGAGCGGGAGGAGTCATTGGATGATTTCCCATTCTCAAAAAAAGTAATACTAGTTCATAGAAATACTACTCTGTCAAGAAAGTACCGGGAAAAGATCAATAATACACAAAATGTCTGTTATTCATCCAAATTTATTGTATCACCTTCAAAGTATGCTCCTTTAGAAACGATACACTTGCGCCAACGAATAATCCATTCATCAAAACATTTTTTAAACGCTGCTTTCGGAATTGAGTTCAGTTCTCGCCGCGAATTCTCCTTTATGTCTTCTATCGATTGAAAACGGGTGCCACGAAGTGGTAATTTGAGTTTAGGAAAAAGAAAAAGTCAACAGGAGCCATATCTGGTGAATATGGTGGTTGCTGGATGGTATTTGTTGAGTGTTTGGTCAAAAATTCGTTCACAATGATAGCCTTGTGCGAAGGCGCATTGTCGTGGTGCAAAATCCAAGAATTTTCTTTCCACAAATCTGGCCTTTTTCGTCGAATTTGCGCTCTTAAATGCCGCATAACGCTCAAATAATATTCTTTATTTACCGTTAGACCTTCCGGTAAGAATTCAGAGTGCACAACACCGCGATAGTCAAAGAAAACAGTCAACATGACTTTGACTTTTGATCGACTTTGGCGTGGTTTTTTCGGTTTCGGTTCAGTTGGAAGGCGCCACTCCGAAGCTTGTTGACTAGTTTGCATGTCAAACTCGTAAACCCACGTCTCGTCACCAGTAACAATGCGTTTCATGAATGTTGCGTCCGAACTGACTCGTTCTAGCATGTCCTCGCGACTTTCATGCGATTGAGTTTTTGGAGAAAATTCAGATCTTTTGGGACTAGCCGAGCAGCAACATGTTTCATACCCAAATGATTAGTTAAAATGGTACGGATCGACTCATGAGATACAGAAAGTTCGGCGGCTGTCTCTCTCAGAGTTGAATGGGGATTTTCAGTCACTATTTTCTTCACTTTTGCGATGTTAACTTCAGTTGCAGACGTTGACGGCCTACCAGAGCGAGGCAAATCTTCCATCACATCTCGACCGCTTTTGAACGCTTTGAACCACTCATAAGCGCGAGTTTTTGATAAAGTCGATTCACCGTAAGCCTTCTGTAACATTTTCAGTGACTCCGAACACGAAATTCCATTGGCGATGCAAAATTTAAGACAAACTCTTTGTTCGATATTTTTGTCCATTATGAAATTCGCAATACACACTATATATGATATTACTAAAACCAGCACTGTATTTAATATAAATAACAGATGCAACTCAAACTCCGCGCCAAAATAGAAAACAGTTGTGCCAATCTAACAACTACAAAAAAACAAAAATTTGGAACCATAAACAAATCATCCATTCCCGATACTTTTTTGACTGAATGTATGGCAAAATAAAAATTGAATGGAAACCGTAATTAAGAAATAAAGACCAGATATTGACCTAATTTTTCCACCAGGGTATTAAAGAGATCCGTAAGCTACGCAAACAGTTAACTTCGGAGATAAACCTGAGCGTGGCCGGAGTGGATGTGGCCGTGGACCCTCAGATGAGACCTCCTGATGACAACCAGGCTCGACTGCTGCGACAGCTGGTACTCAGTGGACTGGGAGACCAGGTCGGGAAGAAGGTAGCTCTTGAAGAGGTCAAGCAAGGTAATTATCCACCTACTATAATATTGAACTTATTGTTTAATTTTATAATAATTTGAATTGAAGGTATTGTTATGTAATGAATGTTAATTGATTTTGCATATCGTTAAAGCGGTAAGACATCTATCCCTATGCAATATTGTGAGCACCTTATAAACATACCATGTTTCTGGCAAATAAATAAATATAAGTGAACTTATTGCCATATGTGTCAACGTTCAAATTTCATTGTAGTCACAATTGATTTATATGTTTAGTATTACAGTCTATTCAATTTTTTCTTTCTAATTGACGATATTTCCTTGTATACAAAAATTTACTTATTTTTTTTTATACAGTCGAGGTTTGGTAGCTTCTTCAATTCATTTTTTTCATTGATAATAATAGTATAATTATGCTTTATGTTCAACAGGCGAGGACAAACGCAAATTCAAATACGCATACCACTGCGGCGAATTAGAAGAGCCAGTACATCTCCATTCGGAATCCATACTTCGGAAGACGATACCAGAATGGGTGGTGTTCCAGGAGTTGTATGAGACTGGTGGCGAGGATCGGAGGAAGATGGTGATGAGGAATGTGACCGCTATTGAACCAGAGTGGCTGCCTTTGCTGGTGCCGCAGCTTTGTAACTTGGGTAATGTTTTTTTGTTGCACGGAAGACTTACAAAATCAATGAGACGGTTTTCATGGGATGGTCTTCTTCTTTCATGTGGTTAGTGACTAACCTGGTGTCAGAGTTTTAATGCTGCCCATGGGCCTCTGACTTAGCTTCACATGCTGTTGAGAAATATCTCTTAAACATGCTGGTTTCATCACGATGTTTTCTTTCACCGATTTTAAGCAAGTGATAATTGACACATGAATCCGTAATATCAAAGGTTCGTGCCTTGGGTTCGAACTCGAGACATATGACTTGGCAGTCCTACGGTCACACCACTAGGCTATAACTGCTCTATGCTGCTACGGAATGGTTAGGCAGAGGAATGAGGAAAATGTAGTCAGGAAAGTTTTGAGTATGAATGCAAGATGATGGCTGGATACAAGTTGAGGAAGACCAAAGAAATGATGGATGGATTGTGTGAATAACGATATGGGTAGAAAGGGAGTGACTACCGAGATGACGACTAATACAGAAGTATGGAAGAAAAAGAACATTATGCGCCGACCCCAAATATATTGGGATAAGGACAGGAGAATGATGATGATTAGGCCTAATAAAAAATAAGATAATTGAGGTATTTTTAGGATTCCTTTACTCTGAAGATTGAATCATAAATATTTATCTACTATGAGTTTCCTCCTTGGTCTAGTCGTCTTAAGCGCGACTGATGAGCATGGGGTCTTGGCTTCGATACCCAGGTTGGGCAGTCTAGGAATTTCACTTTACCAATTCGGGGTCTGGGTTTGTGAGTGGGTCTGTTGTTTGGGCCTGAGTATGCGATGATTAAAACATGAATGCAAAATGTGAGTACACATCTCTGCCAAACTATACAGAGAAAACAGACATTTTTTTGAGGATGGAAATCCTCAATTGACCCCTTCCGCTATGAATGGAGCAGAAGGGAGTGTCAGACTCTTACTGACTAAAACCCATCCATGTTCCTTCCTTAGCCCTTTGTGTTCCGGGGTAGCGGTAACCCTTTCTATCAATCCTGCTGACCAGAATATAGACCTGGCCGTTATGTTCGTAATATTTACATCCTTTCCTTTCCAGGTGATCCCCTGGACGATCCACCTCCTAGATACGACGAGATGTCAGGTCGAGTCAAGTGTCACTTCAAAGGCACCTTTGGTAAGGCAGGATGGGAGCTGCCTGTAGCTGAAGTGGACTTTCCCGAAAAGATTGAAAGATACAGGTAAGTTTTCATTAGTATTGTTGTCTCTTTCAGACATTTCTGTAACCAAATCCATATTAAGTTTCATTGGTAGTTAGCTGCCTAACATTTGGTGTTTTTTTTTTGGGGATGGGAAATCATCAATTGACTGAGCAGTCAATTGATGATTTCCCATCCCCAATCTGACACTCCCTTCCGCTCCACCCAGAGCGGGAGCCCGCTCTGGGTGGAGCGGAAGGGAGTGTCAGATTCTTAGTGACTAAAACCCTTCCATATTCCTTCCTTAGCCCTTTATGTTCCGGTGTAACTCTTTCGGACAATCCCGCTGAAACATTTGATGAACTTAGTCTTGACCTGACACAGACCTGCAAGTTGCAAAAAACTTAAGAAAATTTTAATTTTTCGGATAACACTAGTACTTCCACCTAAAAATATTTTATAGCATTTTTTATTCCTGTCATCTTCTAACGACAGGCGATATTTTAAATAACTTTAACACTAATTTAGCGTACTTTAGCGTATTTAATTATTCAAGCGTGCCTTCAATTTATTTATTTTTTCAGTGAAAATAAGGTCAATTAGAAAAAAAATTTGAATACATTTGAAACCTTAAGTACCAAAATGCATTCACGACTTACAAAAACGGCGAAATAAATAACATTTTCTATCTTACAGATGGTTCGCCCGCTTCCTCCTAGAGGGCGCTGTGTTCCCGAAACTAAAGAAATACACCAGTTCTCTTATGTCGCCTCCTTCGACTATGGTGAAGAGCTGGGCCAAGCTACAACCTAGGACCGAAGTGCTTCTGAAAGCGCTCATAGCGAAGCGCGCCGGGACTAGAGAAGCATTGAGGAGTATATGGGAAGAACAGAGCACTTGTAAGTTTTGTTTTTGTATAATCGGCCTATAGTCGTAGGCATATACAATATGGAGACCACATATATGCAAAAAAATTAATCACAAGTAATACTAGTCCATAGAAGAATATTATATAAACTTAAAAATTGAATTAAGAAGGGTATTTTTTTTAAACAATTGATTTTTTAAAATAACATCTGTAATAGTAAACACTGTTTTGACAACTTGCTATGGCCCCAGAAGAGCTTCAACGCAGTGAATTGAATCATTGTCCTATAGATAGTGGTCCAATTATACAGAGTGTTCAAATTGGTGAAAATTGCTGGACAAATTTAGTTATTTTCTGTATTTCGTCAGAAAAGGCGATGACAAGTATGTGGTTACATTTATTGCATATATGTGGTCTCCATATCGTATATGACTACAGGCCGATTATATTTATTGGTAAAGGACACTTACAAGTCACATCATTACATTCTTTTTTTTTTTGTATGGGTCTATTTTGTCTTTTTATAAGTCCCATGTAATGCTGATACGATGTGATGGGGGGTGAGCCGTGCGAGATCCAGACTCGGGCTGCTCCTGACAAATTCCTAATTGAATATCTCAATATCACTATCCCGACCCTGGAATCGAATCCAGAACCTCATCCTCAGTAATAGCGCTTGCGGCCACTAGACCAACGAGGCGGTCTATTATAAATAAATAAAAAAATATTTTTTAGGTATCAGCTCAAAAAAAACTATACTATGCTTTCAAAAATTTTTTTTTAATCATATAAGTTAGTCAGCTGATATTTGCCCGTAATTTAATAGTTTTTTTTTTGTTTATTTCAGTTCTTCTCAACGAATATCTAAAATGGGTGCCAGAGTCAGCACACAACGAAGTTAGCTTGTATTGGCCGCCTTTGAAATTGTAATAAAGTGAAAAATACCTACCTAATGTGCCTTTCTGTAAATATTGTAAATAAATGTTATTTGGAATTATAAGGACTTATCTTTGAACTAGCTACCCGCGTGGACCCTAAATCTTTTACTTTAAATAGAATACTCTTTTTTTAAGGGTGGGAAAACATCAAATGACTCCTTCTGCTCTAGCTGGAGCGGAAGGGCAGGCTGACCCGGCAGGATTCGGCCCTAACGGGCCCCTTCACTTATGCTGACATCTCTTTGAGGCGCGCGTGGAACATGTACGCGTCGTCCGGCACGGGCCTGGTGCTGATCGGGCGGTGAGGTACTCATTACTCACCGTCCGCAGGCCCGCGCAAAATGGGTATAATAATATGTACCCTAAGTTACTCCTTATCAGCTATTTGCTAGTGAAAGTCTTGTCAAAATGCCTATGGCATTAAGTCCGCCTCTGTACATTTCTGTGCTTAAAGTATTAAATATACAGGGTGGAATTTTGTAATGCCCCCTGGAGGGAAAGTACCCTTAATACTGTAGATAGCAAATTTTACTCAAAGAAAACATTCCTTTATTTTTGAATAGAAAGAAAACTGCATTCAAAGATTTCCAAAAATTCGCTTGCCACACCCGGGAATCGAACCAACTAAAATCTGTAAAAAGTACACCCTGTACTTTTATTGCATCAATCGTTAGGATCACTTATAAGGATGAAATCTCTCGAACAAACTTGGTAAATTAAATGATAGGAAAACCATGAAATCTCAAATTATTTACAAAAAATTGTAAACTAACTAATTAGTTGCTCGAAATGGGCTCCATTTTCTTGGATACACAAATGTATTCTTGTAACAAATTCATTTCTAGTAACCTTTAATATCGTGTTGTGGTGAATATTATAAATCGTATTCTGAACTTCAACTCTCAACTCGTTTATTTTCGCATAAAATTTAATGAAAATTTGATTTTTCTATGATGTGCCTAGCCTTTTCCGAACTATGTCGGGGTAGGCTTCTTGATTTTTCACATATTCCCACAAAAAAAAATCTCAACGGGTGAGATCTGGTGATCTCGTAGGCCATCTCATTATACCGTTTGTACCAATCTTCAATCGTCTTATCTAACTCGTCATTTTAATTGATAAATGAGACGTCATTTATCCATGAAATGATAAAATTATTTATTACTAACATAAGTAAACAGATGGAAATTTAACTTAAAGAGCTTTAACTTGATTCATTAAATTTATAAGTCCAGATTTCATAGTTTTCCTTTCATTTAATTTATCAAGTTTCTTAGAAAGATTTTATCCTTATAATTGATCCTAACGATAAATGCAATAAAAGTACAGGTTGTCATTTTTACTGATTTTAGTCGGTTCGATTCCCGGGCGTGGCAAGCGAATTTTTGAAAATCTTTGAATGCAGTTTTCTTTCTTTTCAAAAATTAAGGAATGTTTTCTTTGAGTAAAATTTGCTATCTACAGTATTAAGGGTACTTTCCCTCCAGGGGGCATTACAAAATTCCACCCTGTATATATATAAAAATGAAACCCGTTTTCCTTGGTCACGGCATCACGCGTGAATGGCTGGACCGATTTCACTAATTCTTTTTTTTGTTGTATTTGTTATTATTAGGAGAAGGTTCTTACGGAAAAAAATATTAAGAAAATCTCTCAGAAATATTGAAAAATATACATTTAATTTTGCATATTTATAAAAACGCGCGTAACGAATGTCAATGTCATTCACAGCCATAGACTATATTGAAAGAGCATTGTTTGTTCGGAAACGTGGTTACTTAATTAAATTCGAGCATCATTTGTTCAGAATCGTGGTTACTTAATTAGGTAGGGTAAGTAGGGTAGGTAAGGTATGTAGGTAAGTGGTAGGTAGAGTAGGTAGGTAGGGTGGGTAGGTAGGGTAGGTAAGGTAGGTATCATAGTTAAGACAGGACAACGTCTGTCGGGTCAGCTAGTAAATAAATAAAATCGGTCCAGCCGTTTTTCAAAGATTACCAAACGCACAAACAAACATCATCATTCTCCTGCCCTTATCGCACAACGTTACAAACGTATCTACAAACAAACATTTTAAAAAAAAGTTTTTTACAGAATTTTTTGCAACACACTGTAATGCCTAGAATAAGTCTACCCACTAGTTATATCTACTTGTGTACACTTCTGTAACTATTTTGCTAAATAAACTTTATTATTATTATTATTATTATTATTTGTTAAATGCACCGTACATACAACAAGCATACAACTTGCACATACACTTCTATTTTATTTTGTATGTTTGGTAAATATGTATGGCATTACCCCTTGGTACACGGCTTCTATAAATACAGGGTGAAATTGATATTCCTGGGCAATATTTTAAGGGCCATTGTACTCATCATTATGAACAACTATTACTATGGGAACACACCTGAAATCGCGAAAAAAATCATCAATCAAAAATTCAGGGCGATTTGCCCATTGAAATTATTGCTCGTGAATTCAATTTCACCATGTAGAACTATTAAGGGATCAAATCTCTGCCACCTGGGATCTCCAAGAATCTCATTGTTTCAAATATCTCTATCTACCTTGGCATCAGGCGTTAGGTTGACGTGTTAAAAGTCAAGCCTTTATTTTTAAGCGATGATTTAATGTCGTACCATATAGTTTTATCTAATCTAACTGATTACTCGTGACAAAACTGTCATCAATTAAATTTTTGTTAAAAATTGATTAGCTGTTTAATTATGGTGACTGTATATAGTAGATTACAGTGAAGTCATAATGAGTTTGCGTATTTCTCAATTATTGTTATTAATATGATAAATATTCTTACT
The DNA here is from genome assembly GCA_951799385.1 of Hyppa rectilinea. Lineage (NCBI taxonomy): Eukaryota > Metazoa > Arthropoda > Insecta > Lepidoptera > Noctuidae > Hyppa > Hyppa rectilinea. The sequence continues at coordinate 13,632,780 of OX637321.1, read as the reverse complement.
TTATTAATGTCTATAATGAATTGGGGTCGGCTTCCGGTCTTACAGGATGCAGCTAAAGAGGAATACCTACCAGTATTTTACATGAAGTGACTGCCTATCTGAGCTCCACAGCCCTGGAACTGGGCAATACGTTACCCCTTGGTAAGACTGATAAGGCTTCTGATGACCCGTAACGACTGTCAAAGATGCACACTATTAATTGCAAAAAACGCAAGGAAAGTTAAATTTCGAGGACTACTTTGGTGCATTAACCTCAATTATTGTAAGTTCACTAAGTTCAATTATTTACAAACTTCTATTTAACTTGCAATTAATGTAGATATGTTCGTTCGGGTCAAATCTTGCAACTGAATTTTAAAGCCTTATCCTCAACCGATTGAGCTGAAATTTTGCATAGACGTTTAATCTATATGACATTATATGTTATTTATTATACGTTTTATATGACATTGCATGCCTAGCTAAGTGACGTCTTTCTAAAAGCAATATGAGCAACAGCCCAAGATGCTGGACTAGTTATTTTTTGTGCACAAACGTGATATGGGTATCAAATGAAAGGGTTTGCTGAGAGGAAACAAAAAAAAACAAAATAATAGTAAAAAGTAAAACGCGATTTTTTTAAACAAGTTTTTAATGAACAAAGAAGTACTAAATAAAACTTTAAACATAGAACTTTAATATTTTCTTCAAAACTTGAGATGATCTTTGTGTGTTTAATGTTTTTGTTTAGTACTTTCAGTCCAATAAAAACTTGTTTTTATTGATGTCAATTTACTATTAATTGATTTCTCTGTACCAGATTTTTTACTTAAATGGCTCAAATAAACGTGCTAATCTATCCATAGTGCCCTAAAAACTAATATATCTTTATAGTGTCCTACTTATTACCGTTTGATAAATAAATCAAGATTATAATCTGTCCACGCCTTGCCTACCGTTCTTATAGCTTCGGTACATACCTATAGGCACATTAAAAAGAAAAAAAAATGTTCCTACCCACTTGAAGATAAAGGTTATCAAACAAACACCTGCCTGAAGATATCATGAGGTGTGGTCACTACTGATAGTGCAGTGATTATGGTTGCAAATGGCTTTGATATCGAGAGCCCCATAGCAACAATATTTCAACGTTGAGCGCCGAGATTGCGTGTCCCTGTAACCTCAATTCGTTTATGGTATTTTTACAATCTTATGATAAAAAATATGGCTACTTAATCGAAATTGATATTTTTTTTAATTAAAAAATAGGCGTGATATTGTTTTATGTTTTTTTAAATAACGTTGATTAAGGTTATTTAATTAAATTATGTTATATTTAATTAAATAACCTAACATTTACATAATCTATCGCCTTGTTTCTCAGAAGGCAGAGAGAGGAGTACCCATAGTGGTACCTACATTTCGTCAATTAGGTATTTGACAGGGTAGTCATAACGCTATTTGAATCAGTCAAAAATAAAATATGAAATCACATAGATAAAAGAGCGCTCGTCTTAAAAACTTCCACCGTATAGAAATTAAATATTATTTTACAAATTCCGCGTTTTGACAGTTCATAAAATGTAACGTTAACGACTACCCTTTCAAATACGTAATTGTACAACCGCGGAATTTATACGTGATTTGTATGAAATATTAAAATGTGACGTCACAGATTTTTGGAATCAAATGGAATACTTATTAACATTAAATCCAATTTTACAATTATAACTTCGCATAGCATATTTTATTTTTGACCAATTATGTTGAAAGCCCATGTAATAGGGGGCGAGCCTATAGTCATCAACCGGACACAAATCCACACCCCAGGCTGCTGCTAGAAATTCCCAACAACGGAAAAACCCAATAACACTACTCGGCGCGGGCATTGAATCCAGGACCTCATGCTCGACAGTATCGCTTGCGACCACTAGATCAACGAGGCAGTCCTAATTAATTAAATATTATCGGCAATCTACAATAAATCATAGACCACTTTATTATGCTTGTATAAAATTAATAGCAGATAACTGATGAAGTGATAACGGGCGTCACTGTTGTCGTGTGCGCGTGAGCAGCATCAGCATCCTGAGTGTAATAGCGAACAAGTTTTTTTTTGAGGTTGGGAAATCATCTAATGACCCCTCCCGCTCTGGGTGGAGCGGGATGTTCTAAGTGGGATTGTCCGAAAGGGTAACCGCTACAACGGAACATAAAAGCAGCCTCAGCTCTGGTAGACAGGCAGTCTTAAACTTCAGTTATTTCCTTGATGTAGGTTGTCTTTTAACCCTTTAAACGGTAGCGATGGTCGCGTGGTAGCGTCATTGACTTGTCGTTGAGCTCCTGAACACAGGTTTGACCTACTCGATGACCGACGCATGTATTCTCTCTGTTTGGACAGATCTACTCGAAACTGTAATGGCACTTTCTTCAAAAGGCCCTTGCAGACGGCCCGGCACTAAGCGGGATTGTCCGAAAGGGTTACCGCTACCCCGGCACATAAAAGGCTAAGGAAGGAACATGGATGGGTTTACAAAATGGATCATGTTGTCTGAATAAATAATAACGAGTGAAAGAATGAGTGAACTTGATTTCAAGCTGAAAAAATGGTTAAGAAATTCAGAATAGGTACCATTTTTAGTGGTAGGTAGGTGTCCGCAAGTCTGACAATCAGTCTTAGCTAGTTGTATCGTAGGTATTACCCAATAACTGTGCTGTGGAGGTCAAATAGGTAGTCGCTCCATGTCAAATTACTGGTATTCAGCTACATCCGGTTAGACTGGAAGCCGACCCCAGCATAGTTGGGGAAGAGCTGGATAGATGATAGTGAGATAAAGCTATAATTATACTTAGTCTGCCGGCAGATAAAATTTCACTTCACAAACCTCATTAACACGTGAATGTCGAGATGATTCAACTCCTTAACATCACCGATTCTGTGCGAAGACTAAAAAGAAGTATCTACTTAAAATTGTTTTAGTTAGTTTGGTGCAGTCTCAATGAATTTAAACTTAATCTGTCTATTCTAGAAATATCTGACCATGAAAGCTTGAAATTCCACCTTATGCTAGGGTTTTACGGACTAGCAATACTGTTGTGCAACTACTGACTTTAATAAGACCACGTGAATCAAATGTCTTCGCCTTAACTTGATGTGAATAGGTAAGACGTTATTAGACGATAATTATATTAATTTTATAGTTACTCAGAAGTTTAAGTTATAAGCTAACGAGTAACGACCACGGTTTTCCAACGTACCTAGACCTACTATCGCGCAAGAAGGTTTATACATACGTATAAACCTTCTTGGTGAATCACTAAGTATTGATGATGGTGTGAAGACCATCTGCGTCTTCACTTTAGAGCTAACAGAGGAGGAGTGTTCGTATAATGTACTGTGTATTTGTGTAAGGTTTACAAAAAACACGGGAGCAGCATCTAATCAATTTATTAGGTACTTCAAGAATACATCCGTTCAGTAGCGCGCCTACCAAAGAGTAATATAATAAGACTGATCGCGCCTTCTGACAGAGTCCCATTCGAAACTTTTATAAAAACCTATTTCTCATTCTAAAAGCTCGAATAGTGCCAGTTATTTTCTAACCTATCAACATAAGGTTTCACCCAGGCTCTACAGTAGTTTAAAGGATCTAAGCTTATAGAGGGGCAGACGGCGGCAAATTACCTATTAGTTAATAGGCGAGACTGAAATGTGCAATTAGGACACTTTATGGGTATAAAAATATAAGATCGTGTCGTCAATCAGCAGCATCTCAAGTCTATAATAAGTTCGTCATTCGAGCTTTTAGTTTAAGAATAGGGTTGAATTAGACATAAGCCAGCACATCAAGCTAGCCTTAACTGTCGAATTTTCCCAATTGAAAATGAACTTTATGCGTTTCTAAAAAAGTTGAAAAGCTATAAAAGAAATTTAACAGATTGGGGTAACTTGACGTGCTGGCGTGTGTACAAGTATGAGCAAATCAACGTGGGGTTAAATATGTCATGATTTAGTACAGGTAGGTAATGAGTTAAAAACAATGTTAAATATTAATCAGATTTAATACAAAAATAATTTAAAATAATTAACTAAATATTAACTTATGCAGCTTTGTAGTACCTCTTGGAAACACCGTCGAATTGGTCAGCAGTGATAACCTGCGGATAAAGAAAAACATGTCTATAATAGTTTTACATATTATCTACTTACATTAATTTATTTATTATGTTTTTATTTTTGTGGCCGCAAGCGATACTAATAAGCATGAGGTCCTATCTGCGTGCCAAATGTCAGCCCAATCCATTCAGTAGTTAGAGCTATTTGTTCATATATCAGTCAGTCAGTCATTCACGGCTTCCTTTTATAATATGTAAGTACAGATATTATGTATATGTAGGTTAAGCGGGATTTTCCCACCCAGAGCGGGAGGAGTCATTTGATGATTTCCCAGCCTCAAAAAAAAAAGTACAGATGTAGGTACTTATTATAAATACGTAGGTACTGTAAATGATCAATATTAAAGTCAAGTCAAAGTCAAAGTCAAAACATTTATTTCAAATAGGCACAAGAAAGGCACTTTTGAACGTCAAAAATTAACAAGAAATAGAATTGATTCTAGTCGCCCCTTCCAAAAGGTAGTTTCGTGTGGAGAAGAATGGGCAAGAAACTCCACCGTTACTCTTTTAAAATGTGTCACAATGTTTTGTATACATGTATTATAATATTATAATATGTGAAGACGATGCACCCGGAATAAAAACAATAAGTACACCAAAAAGGTGAAAAGAAAAACGCATGTAGCAGTGGAAAATAAACTTAATTATGTCATAAGTACGATATATCATAAGTACGTATTCGTGACGACAATAATAGTGTGCTATATCTGGAGTCAGTCAAGTGTCTATTGCATGGCGCCTGTCATTTATAACAAACTGCCGAAGATATGGAAAGAGCTTCCGCTTTCTTTATTTAAAACGAGACTCCGAAGCTTTTTAGTGGCGAAATCATAATTATTCCTATTTGAGTAAGAGTTTTTAAGCTAGTGCATAATTATGTAAAATTAAAAATAATAGGTACTTTAAAATTGTATTTAGTGATAAGTAGATATTTTAAATCTTTTGCATGCCTACGTGGTAAAACGTGGCTGTGTATATGTTTTTGTCATCGTCTGATGTTATCCATATTTGCAAAATAAAATTATCTTTATCTTTAACAAATAAATGATATGTAAGTTTAATCAATCATTAATATTGTTACTCATTATTTTTTGGTAGTATTATGATAGATAATTACGGGAAATTAACGTGGGTGTGAATTTGTGATGGCCCCAAGATGGAACCTTGCGGTACTCCTGTGTGTTTCAAGTGCAACGCAAAGAAAGAGGGTTCCATTTGTGGACCATCACTCTTTATTAAAGTCGATTTAATTCACCATTTAAATAAACAAAAAGCGATTGAAATCGATGATGACATAATAGTAGTGTTGCCCAAATGCAAGACCAAGACGAGACTTAGGCCAGTCTTGGTCTTGGTCTTGCGTCAATACACCTGGTCTTGGTCTTGGTCTTGGTATTACGCTCTCAGTCTTGGTCTTGGTCTTGGTCTTGCAGCAAGAGTCTCGCAAGTCTTGCAAGTCTTGCAAATACCTATTAGCCTATTGCTATTTATTGAACACGTTAGTTTAGAATGAGTTTGACTTTGAAAAAGTCATTTTTTTTTTAATTTTTCCTCGACCTTTATGAACTTGGAGAGTTGTATTGATGATTTTGATGATTATAATTCTGTAACTACATACGTCTTACAGCGCGAATAATATTGTAATCAACAAACAATCTAGCACTGGCTTGCAAATTGCAAAAAAAATAAGAAAATTTGAATTTCGCGGGCTATCCTGGAGCATTCACTAATGTACAATGTTAATCAACCAATAATAGAAGACTACAGGCAAAGCCTACCTATGCGGCCAAAATAAGGAAGTGCGTGTCGTGTTGAGATTTGCAGATTTCATTACAGTGTGCGTAGGTACATTTTTAGGCAATTTGTCGTACTCGTGTCTGGCGCGCTTTGCTATACCTACGTAGTCTGTCATCGTTGAACATGGGCAGTGGCGGCGACCTTTGATATGAAAGCGGCGGCGGCGACACAAAGTCTAGGAGTGGACTAAATTTTTACCTATTTTGGTAGGGTTGTCAATGTTGGCATTAGTACAGAAAAATATAATTAATTAAACACAACGTTTATCAACTTTTTAATAACTAGGTATCCACGATAGAAAATTTATTCTACAAATTTCCTAAGTAATCAGTCTAAATATATTTTTCATAAATTTTATTTTTCAATAATTTGTTGTGTGTAATTGAATGGTAAACTCTAAATCTTACTTGAGAGCTTTTTTTAAAATAAAATTATGGAAAGCCCTGACATGACATAATTATACAATTTTTAATCTTGCTGCTCACATTTTAGTACCACTCACTATCTATCATTTACCGATATTAACAATGATTATTTCGAAATCAAAATATTTGCAATTCAATAGATGCGATACCTACTTAGTTATTAATTATCATCTCGCCCGACAGCTTTAAACGCTGTAGTGTTCGAATTCGAGCCAGTGTGAGAATGTATTTATACAAGAAACTCAAAGCATTCAATTTATACCTACCTACTGCTGAGACATCTTCAAGGTCATTTAATTTTATCCTCCTGTACCAACCCTACCAAAATAGGTAACAATTTTGTGTGCCTCTGTCCGTACTCTTTGTCGGCAAATGCGGCGCTCAAACAGTGTCAAATGCTGTGATACACTTGTTGCAAACCGCGGCGTCTTTGTCGGTAAATTATCAAATAAGTAGGTATATAATACATCGACCGACCAACAGTTTATTCGCGGAACGTCACATTATCCCAATCAACCTTGGCCTTAATTCTTTAGCGATAAAGTTCAAAATCTGTTAAAGAAATGTGACAGATTGTAGTAGCTTGATGTGCTGGCGTCTGTACCATAACATTGGCTGCCGTAGAAACTGTTACTAGACCTACTCGACTCGCTGTTAGTTTTAAATTTTGCTGAATAAGAATAATAATATAAACTTTGAAACATAAGTAGGTACCTACATAATGTTTATATAATTTTGTCGGCTATAATTTTAAGCACATACCAACCTACTATCGTTACATCTGCACATTAGACATAAACAAGCATAATATATATAATTATAGGTAGATACCTACAAGGTATGAACTTTGCTAGCAAGTTATTCTAGGTACATTTAATCACATGGGATGATGGGAACAGATTTGTGAGTATTAACACGCTACCTACTTAATAAATATTTGAAATGTAATAAGTACCTACCTAATCAATACAATACCTTTTAGGGTTCTTTCAGACGAGCGGCACGTTGCCAACTGCAGATACAACTACAGCCCTTAGTTTAGTGTTATGACGATACGGTTTTGATACTGAGGAACGTCTATCAAAATCGGGATTAAAACCAAAGAGGTACCTACTTAATAACGCCCAAATTTCAAATTGTCTTAACTGCAAGACGCAAGAGTCTTGCAGGCTTAAGTCTTGTCTTGCTCAAGTCTTGCAGGGTTTAGTCTTGGTCTTGGTCTTGCTAAAATAAGGCGGTCTTGGTCTTGGTCTTGGTCTTGCGGAAATGCAAGAACAAGACCAAGACTGCAAGACCAAGACCGATTTTGGGCAACACTACATAATAGGCGGAAGTACTATATTTGAAAGAATGTATTTTGTTATTTCTGTATTTTATATGTTTGTAGTGAATACTATTATTAGTTTAAAGACTCCGAAGTCACTACTTAAAATTAAAAGCAAAAAAATAAAATTGTATTGAGAAGCTGAAATAGGATTGCTGACAGCATAAAATATGATCGATCGATCGATAGGAAACATAATATCAATTTGGTTAAAATTGTGCTGATGCAAGATAAGCTGATCAATTAAATTTAATGATTGATTATTTCAAGTGACGTGTCTGATTGCGGCGTTATATTATGATGCAATCTACCCTAACATTATAAATACGAAGTTGACTCTGTTTGTCTGTTTAATTTTCATGCCTCAACGGCTGAACCAATTGTAATTAAACTTGACACATGGATGGACCATGACTTTGGCTAGGACGTAGAAAATTTGTATCCCGGTGGTAGGTACGTTCTCTTGGGATAATTTGTGATAATTCTTGACCTCCATGCGGGCGAAGCCACTGGTAAAAGCTATCATGATCATTCTTCTGCCCTTAAGTAATACGAGCTGGTGTAAGCAACTCCACGTCAATGCGCGTATTTTGCCTACGGTCTCCTGTACCTATGCTAATTTATTTGGAGTTGGTGAAACATGTCTTTTTTTTCAATACGTTCCTATTTCTCGTCACAGTATGCTTTCTAACCATATCATCTTTCACACAGGCCATCCATCGTTTTTTTGGTCTTCCCTTACTTATATAGCCATCCACATACATACTCAAATATGTGGGTAAATCTAGTGTCAAGTAAACTAAGTTTAAAAACTATCTGCTGAACTTACCACAACGAGTTCATCGCCAGAGTACTCCCTCTTGAAGATGGCGGAACCCTTGGGGCTGCTGATGGTCTGGGTGACCGTGTTGCCATCAACCACGTAGGTAGTCTTGATCTGGAGGTACAAAAAATTTATTTAAGTACAAAATAAAGTAAATTAAAGGTGAAAAACATTTGAAAAGTCGAGCGTTTAATGAACTATAAAGTTCTGAATAAAAAAATAAATATAGAATTCACAAACAAAAAACAAAAAAAAACAATGACACCAGGTTAGTCACTAACCACACGAAAAGAAGAATATAGAATTTTAATACTTTGCTTAGAAACTTGAGGCTTATAATTTAAGTGAAAGAAGGATATTTACACCTCAAGCTTTAAAAATCACACGGTGCAAACCTGCCCCGCTTGGGCGGAGCACCGCCGTGTCCTCGTAGAGGCGATTGGCGGCGGCGACCTCTCGCGCCCGGCCCTGGTGCAAGCCATGGTCCGGGGCGAGAGGGAGTGGGAGGCAGTCACCTCCTTCTGCGAAAAAGTTATGCTCGCGAAGGAGGTGGCGGGATGGGAGAGAGAAAGGTCCTCCCGTCCCAGCCGCCGCGGGAGACGCTCCGGGCGTCGGGAGCCACGTGACGACTCCCGGCCACCGTAGGCGCGGGCCTGCGGACGGTGAGTAATGGGTGACTCACCGTCCGATCAGCACCAGACCCGTGCCGTACGGCGCGTATATGTTCCACGCGCGCCTCAAAGAGATGTCAGCATATGAAGGGGCCCCTCAGGGCCAAGCCTGCCGGGTAAGCGGGATTGTCCGAAAGGGTTACCGCTACCCCGGAACATAAAGGGCTACGGAAGGAACATGGATGGGTTTTAGTCAGTAAGAGTCTGACACTCCCTTCCGCTCCACCCAGAGCGGGAGCAGTCATTGGATGATTTCCCAGCCTTAAAAAAAAAAAAAAAAAAGCTTTAAAAATCAAATCATTATTTGACCGTGTTTAGATATCGACACACATCACATCTGCAGTTATGCTAGCTAATTTAATGTGACCCTTTAGTGCATGGGTAAATGTGTTACCGAAAGATGTTAGTTAAGCGCACCAATCCTATATATTCGTCCCTAAGATACTGAATTCTAAAATACTCACGGGGGTCTTTTCAGCGCCGATGACGTCATCGAACTCTACTCCGGACTGGAATTTGACCTCCTTGGGACCCTCGAACCCTTTTGTGTGGTAGGTGTAGGTGTCACCATCCTTCGTCAGCTTCTGGTCCGGGGAGAACTTCAAGACCTGTTCGATCTTGTCTTCAGGGATACCTAGATTGAAAAAACATAATTATTAGGTGTTGTCCTTTATCATCCTGGTGCTGGGTTTTTTTTTTGGGGGGGTTGGGAAATCATCAAATGACCCCTCTCACTCTGGGTGGAGCGGAAGGGAGTGTCAGACTCTTACTGACTAAAACCCATCCATGTTCCTTCCTTAGCCCTTTATGTTCCGGGGTAGCGGTAACCCTTTCTAACAATGCCGCTGATTCCTAGTGCTGGGTAACGACAAGTTTTTATTAGAGAAGCCATTTTTTTTGCTTAGTTTATCCCACAATTTCAAAGTCTTCCAGAAAAATCTCGGTTAGTAAGTTACTTAATATGTATTAATTTGTACTAATCACTAGATAGCAGGAATTCGAAAACGCTGATTAAAAGTACTTTATCTATTGGGTTTCTCAAATCTTTCTTATCACCACTCAAAATGAATCACTGATTTTAATCCTTTACGGAAACTACTGATAGACACACATATCCCGTAAAATAAATATAAAAAAATCAAGACCAAACTGTTAAATGATAAATCATTTTATTTTTTAACCGACTTCTAAAAAAGGAGGAGGTTCTCAATTCGACTGTATATATATATATATTTTTTTTTATGTTTGTTCGCGCATAACTCCTTTGCTTGCCAACCGATTTGAAAAAATCTTTTTTTGTTGGAAAGGGTATACTTCCCAAATGGTCCCATAAATTTTTTATCGAAATCGGATAAGCGGTTTTTGAAAAATCAACAAAAATCTAAAAAAAATCCTACTTAATGTATGTGGATGATGTTCTAATAAGTTCCTGTCACTGTAATTTGCATACCAGGTAGTGGTATTAAAATTTTGGGGGGGTGGGTTGTGTAGGTACCACAACTAAAAAGTGAAAAATAAAAACTTTTTTACAAAAAATAAAACCGTGGTGTCTTCGGTTTTGTATTTTCATTTTTTGCCACCGACTTCCGAAATCAAAATTATTTTTCACTTTGTAGTGTTTTTTTTGGAAGTCGATTTTATTTTTTGTAAAAAAGTTTTTGTAAAAAGGTTTTTACAAACACTTTTGACTACTTTGGGAAAAAAGGCCGAAACAAACTCAGAGGTCACAGTTTCTTTTAATGACTAGACATAGTCTTGGTCAGATCCTATGAAGACCAGCGGCGTAGCAACCGGAGGGCTAGACGGGACAGTGCCCTGGGGCCCCCAAGCTCAGGGGGCCCCTCGGTCTCTGACTTACAAAATATAAATTGAACTAGTGAAAATTTCGCCCACATTCACCACTCATTCACTAAACCACATTCTAGGAACGCGACTTTAATAATGGCAACTTATTTGAAAACATACCATTACAATTATTACGTATACAGGGTGGAATTTTGTAATGCCCCCTGGAGGGAAAGTACTCTTAATACTGTAGATAGAAAATTTTACTCAAAGGAAACATTCTTTTATTTTTGAATAGATTTAGACAAAAAATTGTAAACTAATTAATGAGTTGCTCGAAATGGGCTCCATTTTCTTGGATACACAAATGTGTTTTTCTAAATAAATACCTTTAATACCTGGATTGGTACAAACGGCACAATCAGAGGGCCTGCGAGATCACCAGTTCTCACCCCTTTCGATTTTTTTTATGGGGATACGTTAAAAACCAAATTTACATTAAATCTTATGCGAATGTAAACGAGTTGAGAGTTGAAGTTCAGAATACGATTTATAATATTCACCACAACACGTTATTAAAGGTTACAAGAAATGAATTTGTTAGAAGAATACATTTGTGTATCCAAGAAAATGGAGCCCATTTCGAGCAACTCATTAATTAGTTTACAATTTTTTGTAAATAATTAAAGATTTTATGGTTTTCCTATCATTTAATTTATCAAGTTTGTTCGAGAGATTTCATCCTTATAATTGATACTTACTAACGATCGCGGCAATAAAAGTACAGTGTGTACTTTTTGCAGATTTTAGTCAGTTCGATTCCCGGGTGTGGCAAGCGATTTTTTGGAAATCTTTGAATGCAGTTTTCTTTCTATTCAAAAATAAAGGAATGTTTCCTTTGAGTAAAATTTTCTATCTACAGTATTAAGAGTACTTTCCCTCCAGGGGGCATTACAAAATTCCACCCTGTATAATTAATTTACTAGTATCAACACGAATTTGGATAACGACATTTTTGGAGTACGTACGTCGAATTCGGAACACGACGAATACGGAGCAAACGATTTTAAATAGTTTAGTTGGGAGTTTTTTTTTTTTGACCCCAGGGCCTTCAGCTACCTAGCTAAGCCACCATGAAGGTTGATGTCCGAAATGATCTTTTGAGGAAAGAACCGTATAGATTGTAGAACTACCACTTAATACTTATTATGGAGCACATACCGACTGCGCGCAGGAATCCATCGAAGTTCTCCTGCTTCACGAAGCTATAGTTCTTGTTAAGGTAAGACATGGTGGAGTTGATTATTGGCAATCTAATGACGAAACATCGGCCAAGCCAGGCTTATATCTGACCGCTTATCTACGTGATACCTAATGATAAGGGTAATAGGTAAAAATATAACCGCCTGGACGAGAAATTGGAACATAACATAGAAAAATATTTTGACGTGTCATGATGGCACATCAATAGATGAAGGTTATGTTTATTTTATTGGAAGACATGTTTATCAGATATGATGGTTAAATTCCAATGCAGGAAATAGGTGACAAACTGTTTCCAGCACTGGACTTTAACCATCTTCTATAGATCATGATTATAATCTCCTTTTCTTCTTTTCGTGTGGTTAGTGACTAGCCTGGAGTCAGTTTTAATGCTGAGCATGGGCCACTGACTTTACTTCACATGCTGTTGAGAAATATCTCTCAGACATGCTGGTTTCCTCACGATGTTTTCCTTCACCGATTTTTAAGCAAGTACTGATTATACAATACGCACATGAATCCGTAAAATCAGAGGTGCGTGTCTTGGGTTCGAAATCCAGACCTACGGCAGTCCGGCGGTCACACCACTAGGCTATCGCTGTTTTAAATGTGCTTTTATAATGATGAAAACTCGACTGCTATAAAGACATCTGCGGGTAATGGAAACTACGGATGGACAGCAGTGGCCCAATCAAATAATATACTGACTAATATAAAATTGATCGCAACATTTTCGACCAATATAATAATTGACACGCATAATCCAGCCGGTTTGTTCTGTGACTGAAAACTCAGGTGAAGTGAGCTTGAAATGAGTGGTCCTTCCATATCACGCTTAGGAATGACACTGTTGATAGCTCACGTTTTTAAGGTATTTTATTAATTGATCGGCTATACTTCGTTTCTTGACACACCCCGTAATTACACAGCAATACCAATATTTAAATACTGATAATCTTTTATTCAATAGGCATTTTATCGTCAAACAAGAGTTTTGATAAAGTCTGCTCCTTTGGGACGCCAAAGCATAAACACACGCGCGCCTCCACGTCAAGCTACAAATTTGCCATGGTGGCTTTTAATTTGTTTCATGTCATTAAAACGTACGAGAGCTTCAATTCTTAAGATATCTATATAAACACACACAAAAGTAATGATTGTATTGTTTATTTTGTGTTGATAGTGTCCCTCCGTGACTCGAAAATCACGTTAAGCCGTTGGTCCCGGCTGTCATTTGTGCATCTTTGTCAGTCGTTACGGGTCATCAGAAGCCCGAAAATCTGACAGCCAGTCTTACCAAAGGGTATGGTATTACCGGGTCGAATGGGTTGGGTTGTGAAGGTCAGATAGGAAGCCGCTCCTTGAGAAATACTGGTATTCAGTTGCTTCCGGTTAGACTGGAAGCTGACTCGAACATAGTTGGGAAAAGGCTCGGCAGATTGATTGAATGTATGAATGAGTGAAGTTTCTCATAGACATACCTACATAGATATACCCCGCAAAAGGACTGCACGTTGCAACCGGGTGACCCTTAATCATCTTGTCAGAAACCGAGCCATACATGCTATCTCTGAAAATACCCGTTCAATGATAATATACATACACACATACGACATAATATCTAACTGATATGAACTTATAATTAATAAGATAATTATATCAATTCATCACATAATCATACCTAGATATCTGGCGTGTTTGTCAAAATAACACAACATAGTATTACGCCTTTGCAGTAGGTAGTGTCATGGACTTTAATTGATAAGACACTTACAAACTTTTCAATTTTGCAGATTGATAAATTCACGAGATACCACGACTTTACACGATTAAACACGAACTGAAACCGCATGCTCGCAAATAAGATGACCTAATATTACTAATAATCGGAAATAGTCTTATCCATAGAGGTTTATAGTTGTTGAGATTATAAAGTAGGTTTAATAGGTCTATCCAATCTATTTTGCAACTGACCTCTTTTAAATTACAGCTTATTAGAAAATCCTTATTTCTGAAAACCTGTCCATGACAGTTGAAATGTCGATGTCAAAGAACAATCATAATATTGCTCCGTATGCTAACGTTACCACGGCTACGCTAAAAAAATTGTAGCTAGGTTACGATTGCTAGACCCGCAAGTCGAAAATCAATACATTATGATTTCCCATGTCTGGATGTACGAGTATAACCGACTAAACCCGATTTGCGTTACACGGCTAAAATACGAAGAGTGGCAAGTGGCCCAGCAGTTAAAGGCCGTGACTGTACATTCACCATTAAAATATTAACCTCCTTACTAATAAACGTTGTATAGCGTCTGTATAAAGTTATACAACACTTTGTCTTCTTTTTTCAAAAGTCAAATTTTGGAGTTGGAGTCGGCTTCCAGTCTAACCAGATGCAGCTGGATACCAGTATTTTACATGGAGCGACTGCCTATCGGACCTCTACAACCCAGTAAATGGGCAATACGATACCCCTTGGTAAGACTGGCTGACAGATTTTCGGGCTTCTGACGACCCGTAACGACTGTCAAAGATGCACAAATGACAGCCGGGATCAACGGCTTCTCGTGCTTTCCGAGGCACGGAGGAGTTAGCGGCTAACCCCGGCAAGCATAGCTTAACCTGATGGATCAACCAGCGCGACTGTTAGTACTTAGCCACGAGCTCCTCGTGTAAATTTCTAACGACTGAAAGAGGTTAATCGGTGTGTAATTATTCACCTGATATAATACGTTTAATAGTAAGGGGGTTAGGTTGAAAGAACCAGTCATTTCGTTACTTATTGTGCAGGCATTCCTTTGTCTTCATCATCAGTAGATCATTTTATTTGGAGGGGCAGTGCTTTGATTCAATGATAATCAAAGTTATAAATTTAAACGTATTTATTACAAAAATAAATTAAAACATAACAAATAAAACGAAAATATAATTATGTAGCTTTGTAGAATCTCTTGGCAACGCCGTCCCATTTGTCTAAGGTGATGGTCTGAAAACGGAAAATAAGTAAACACTATGAATACGAAATACGGCACAAAGAAATGAGCTGTTATTTTTAATTTAGACACACTAATGAATTAAGATCGGGAGAAATTAACAAGACTCCAGATAGTCATCACATCTTATTTATGGAATGGACCAAGTAAACAACCCTGGGGTATTCCTACAACTTTTCATTAAAGAGAGCTGCATTAATGCACATTGCAATAAAAGATCATTATTGATCTATACTATATATGACTCATACTAGCTTTGACACAGCTTCGCATTAAAAGTCTTGTTAACCTTTTGAACGCCATTGTCACATATGTGACAAACAAGCGTTAATTAATTTATGATAATAAGAGAA
Organism: Hyppa rectilinea; assembly: GCA_951799385.1. Lineage (NCBI taxonomy): Eukaryota > Metazoa > Arthropoda > Insecta > Lepidoptera > Noctuidae > Hyppa > Hyppa rectilinea. The sequence continues at coordinate 13,617,186 of OX637321.1, read as the reverse complement.
GCTGAACTTACTACAACGAGGTCGTCACCGTTGTATTCCCTCTTGAAGGTGCCTACGCCTTGTTCGGGTTTGCCCACGATTGTCTGAGTCACAGTGTTGCCTTCTACTGTGTATTTACTCTTGACCTGAAATGGTTAAATTTTCCAATGAAGAAACAACATTTTAATAGAGTGTTATCAGATCAGATGAGATCAGGTGTGATTAGATCAGAGTTCTAAAGGCCAATGTAAATTACAGAAAATATTTTTTGGCATCCGTGTGCCCGATCTGGTGATCGAATTAAGAACGACGGCATTTAATAATGTTAAAGTATTAACAATGCTTGTAATAAAACTTCATTGGTCTTAAGATACAGTACACTAAATTATATCTTACTTATTGATCTTATGTTAGAGAATTAAAAAAATACTTACGGGAGACTTTTGAGGGCCAATGACGTCATCAAACTCCACGCCGGATTTGAACTTAGTCTCAACGGGGCCCTCGAGTGTTGCTGTGATGTATGTGTAAGTGTCGCCATCTTTGACCAGCTTTTGGTCAGGGGAGAACTTCATGATCTGTTCTATTTTCTCCTCAGGGATACCTAGGTAATAATGATTTGATTGATAACATGTCAAAGTAAAAGGTTAGTACTATAACAAAAGTATTGCACTTCAATTCCTAAGTGGCTATCACAAATATAACACGGTAAACATTTAAAAAAAATCACTAAAACATAAAACTGTATCACTGATTCTACTCTGAGCAATCAAAATAAAAATAACCAAGAACCTACCGACAAACTTCAGAAATCCGTCGAAGTTCTCCTGCTTGACGAACGCGTAACTCTTGCCGAGGAAAGACATGTTGACTGTTGTTTCGACAGGCGATCACACTAATGACAAGAAATGGGCTATCACAGTCTTATAAATAAAAGCTAATCTACCCGATATGATAAAAGTATTGCAAGGACGTGCAAGTTAGAATTCTTAATTAATTTTAGGGTAAAAGTTGCTGACTTGTCATAATTATTAATGAATAAGGTGTGCTCAATTTTCTTTAGTCATCTTTATTATGTAATTAATTAATCGATTGCCAATTTGACTCATCCATACATATTTTTCCTGATTCATGGAAACTTACGGTATGGCTGGTTCTCAAATTAGTTCAAAAGGTCATGGAAAGGTTTATGTTAGGACTTACACTGAGAGATCAGATTCAGAATAAGGTGATTCGACACAGAACCAGTCTACAGACTGATTCTATGGGTGATTCTGATTATATTGACAACAGTCGACATATCGCACAGAATAACAAGCTACATAGATTGGCATTACACCGACCATGTTTGCGCAGAGCAGATTACCTACGTGTTTTCAAGTAGTCTACCAACTTGAAACCACGTAATCTGCTAGAGGTCGTGGCTAAGTAATAATATCCATATGGGCCGATCCATCTGGTTAATTTACGCTTGCCGGAGTTGTTCCGTGGATGAAAATTTGGTTTGCAATAAGTTGATCGTTTCATTAGCTGTGTTGTGTGTGGCACCGTTCTGTTGAAACCGCATGTCTAGTGGTGTGAACGTCGGACTGCCTATTCATAGGTCTCGATTTCGATCCCAAGACGCGCACCTCTGATTTTACGGATTGCGTATTGTATAATTATCACTTGCTTAAAAATTGGTGAAGGAAAACATCGTGAGGAAACCAGCATGTCTGAGAGATATATCTAAACAGCATGTGAAGCTAAGTCAGAAGCCCATGGGCAGCATAAAAACTCTGACACCAGGTTAGTCACTAACCACACGAAAAGTATATCCACGTCATCAACAATAGACCAAAATTGAGTTGTCAACATCTCGCGATAGCGTGAGCCATTGACCGTTACCGCATTTCCAGCCTCATCTTCGAAAAAAACCGGTCCAATCACGCCTCTAGACCACATAGCGCACCATACCGGTCTCAGAAGAAAGATTATGTTGTACTAAAATGTCACAAATTTTACGAAATGTAACTTTGACAGAACCACCATTTTCATAGTGGGTTATAAGTATTTTAAATCGATTTTCGATCGAAATTCCTTGTAACAATTGCCAAAGCATCAATTACGAATACGTCAAAAAACTAAATGGCAAAACTTTTCTGTTGTTGGTGTTGCCCCAATTGAAAAACAAAGTTCGTGTTGAAAAACCCTTTATGTTCAGTTTTTGGTATTTTTAAAATTGCAAGACCCTATTCGTCTGAAATAAAGTTTTTCTTATGAGTTGGGCGCTGGGGGCACGGTTATTTATATAAAACCAAGTGGTCAATAGGTTAATTTGTCGTGCTTTTGTCATAGAACCAATTGAAAACCGTCAAAGAAATACATCGTGACTCTTTACGTTCAATGATAATATACACTCGAGAGCAATGAATCCGGGTCACTTAAAGAATCCTAAAAATCTCGGAAACTAAAAATGCTAGGTTAATGCAATAAATTGTATTTAATAGACAATGTAATACTCCTTAAATGAAGGTATTAAAACTTCTTAGTTTTTGTAAAGTTATATCATAAAAAAATCAAATTTGAAAAAGGGCCACTTTCGAAGATGGAACTACGAAATTACAGCATTTGGTTTTGCTTTTGTTTGTAATCTGTCATTTATGTGGGTACATAAACCATGTTGATAGTGCTCTATATTCATTATTCAAGCTGAAATTATGTCGCTTACGCCTGAAGAATGCACCAGAATACTTACAATGCTGGAAACCGGCCGGAGTCAGCGCGATACAGCCAGGACTGTCGGTGTGTCGCTGTCAACAGTACAAAGAGTTCGCCGACGTTACGAAGAAACTGGTTCTAACCTACGCAGACCAGGAACGGGCAGAACCAGGTGTACCACAGCACGAGAAGACCGATACTTGGTGAACACCATGCTTCGAGATCGCTTTCTCACAGGAACTGAACTCACAAATCAGTTTCGACGCCTCGGAGGAAGTAACCCAAGTGCATGGACAGTAAGACGTCGGCTTGCTGAATCTAACTTAAAACCCCTTAGACCTGCAAACGGCCCTAAACTGGAGCGTGGGCATCGTATTTCAAGACTAAGATATGCCCAGGGCCACGTAAATTGGAGTATTGAAGATTGGTCAAAAGTTATGTTCTCCGACGAATCAAAATTTATGCTCTACAAGCACGATGGAAGACACAGAGTGTATCGAAGACCAGGGGAAAGATTCAAGCAAGCATGCATCGAAGAAAAAGTAGCCTACGGTGGTGGGTCTGTACTTGTGTGGGCCGGAATTTCTTCTGAAAGTCGCACAGAGCTGGTGATCATAGAAAACGGCTCTTTAACTAGCGTAAGATATGTGGAAGAAATCCTCAATGATCACGTTGGTCCATTTATGGTCAATTTAGGTGAGGATGCTATATTTATGCATGACAATGCCCGACCTCATACAGGTAGGATTGTGAATGACTACCTTCAAGAGATGAACATTACTCGTATGGAGTGGCCAGCGCGCAGCCCGGATATCAACCCGATCGAGCATGCTTGGGACGAGCTAGGCAGATGCGTAAAACAACGAAACCCTCCCCCAATTACGCTTCGTGAGCTCAAAATTGCTCTCACAGAGGAATGGGAGAATATTCCCCAAAATCGTATAAGGAACTTGGTGTACAGCATGCCAAACCGCGTATACGCAGTAATGGAAGCACGAGGAGGCAATACGAAGTATTAAAATTCAAGAAAATCGTAATACAGTTCAAAAATTTCATGTTTCCTATTTTTGTTTTAAGGAGAGATCAGCAGTTTTTTTCTTTAAGTAATTTTGTGTTAATAAAATGTATGGTGACTCATATTTTTTTTACTTTCATTTAAGGAGTATTACATTGTCTATTAAATACAATTTATTGCATTAACCTATCATTTTTAGTTTCCGAGATTTTTAACATTCTTTAAGTGACCCGGATTCATTGCTCTCGAGTGTAGTTAGATATAAACTTAGCTTTTGCCAGCGGCTTTGCCCGCGGCGTGTATGTAGGGAATTATCCCACGGGAACCGTACATTTTTCCGCTTATATGCTATTCCAGACTATAATCTATCTTTTTGCTAAGTTGCATCCAGATCCGTTAAGAAGTTTTTGAGTTTATTCGTTACAAACATACATACATTTTTTTCTTATTTATTATATTAGTAAAGATAAGATAATTAATACCAATTCATCAAATAATCACAACTAGATATCTGGCGCATTTGTCAAAATAACACAACATAACATCACGCCATGTTCTCCCGAAGGGTTAGGAAGAGGTGTAGCTATTGCAGTAGGTAGAGTCACGGACTTTAATTGATGAGCCACTTACTAACTTTTCAATTTTGCAGATTGATAGATTCACGAGGTTATACGACTTTACACGATTAAACACGAACTGAAACCGCATGCTCGCAAATAAGATGACAAAATATTAATAACCGGAAACAGTCTTATCCATAGAGGTTTAGCGACTATCAAGTAGGTTGAATACGTCTTTCAAAGTAGGTTGAATTCAAGATATTTTGCTACTGACCTCTTTTGAATTAGAGCTCATTATATAATCATTATTTCTGAAAACCTATCCGTGACAGTTGACATGTCGATGTCAAAGAACAATCATAATATTGCACCGTATGCTAACGTTACCATGCCTACGCCAAAACAATAGTCGCCAGGTTATGGTTGCTAGACCCGCAGATCGAAATTCAAGACATTATTGCTTTCCATGTCTGGAAGTACAAACAAGCGATGTATAGTTACACAAAGTTTTGTCTTCTTCTTTCAAAATTCACCCGACATTTTTTTCTCTTAACCTAGTGTTCATCAAAATGATGGACCCTAATCTTATTACAATCTAGCCTTGTATATAGACTAATAAGTAATTTAATTTTAACTTAAACTGTTAGAAATATTTTCTTTACGTACTAAGAATGTGTCCATTGGCACTTTTCTTATTGTCTCTATTAAGGCGAATACACTTTTTCTTGTGTCTTTTTGGTAACACGTGTGCTACATTTCACTAACACTAGCACTAAACACTAACTCGAACGGTTTTGTTCTTTTTAGTCTTCTCACTATGTCCGTGTGATCGAGAAGCTGGATCGCCTCGACGTTCACATGCTGATGAAGTCTCTTGTCGTGAGCTTCTGCAGATTTTTGAATCACTTTATCGATGAGCTCAACATTTAGGTCCCGATGGAGGTCATCATTTCGTACGTACCAGGGTGCATTTACAATTTCCCGCAGTACTTTATTCTGGAATCGTTGAATGACCACCCGACATAATACGTTTATTAGTAAGGGGATGAGGTTAACCTTTTGAACGCCATTGTCACATATGTATACGAGACAAGCAAGCGCATGCCCTGTACGACACAAATATGTGACAATGCGGTGCACTAATTATTATCGTGTTTGATATAAAAACTCGTTTATAAGGTCACACAAAGTAAAAATACAACCGATAAATTAAAATACAAACAATAGGCATTGTATAGGTGCTCTTTCCCATTTTAAGAAAAAGTCAGTTCGATAATCAAAGTCTTAAATTTAAACGTATTTATTACAAAAATAAATTAAAACATAACAAATAAAACTAAAATATAATTATGTAGCTTTGTAGAATCTCTTGGCAACGCCGTCCCATTTGTCTAAGGTGATGGTCTGAAAACGGAAAATAACACTGTGAATACGAAATACGAACCAAAAAAATAAGCTATTCATTTAATTTAGACACACTTATAAATTATGATCGGGAGAAATGAACAAGACACCAGATTGTCATCACATCTTCTTATTTATGGAATGATCCAAGTAAGTAACCCTGCGGCACTCCTCGTCTTTTCATTAAAGAGAGCTGAATTAGTGCACATTGCATTATATGATCATTAATTGTCTTGATTATTTTTATAGTTCACTTGCGGATGTATGTTTTTATGAAAGCATACGCAGGCGTTTCTGAATTTTCAGAATTATGTTAAGCTTCAGTGTGCTGTATGCTTTTCGAAGATCGTTTCTTCATATTGGAGGTAAGAAAGATAGCTGAACTTACTACAACGAGGTCGTCACCGTTGTATTCCCTCTTGAAGGTGCCTATGCCTTGTTCGGCATTGCCCACGATTGTCTGAGTCACAGTATTCCCATCAACTGTGTATTTATTCTTGATCTGAAATGGATAGATTTTCCAATGTAGAAACAACATTTTTATAGTGTTAAGATTAGATCAGAGTTCCAAAAGGCAATTGTAAAAAAACAAATTTCAAAACTTCTTGTTTTTGTAATAATACTTCATTAGTCTTAAGATACAGTACACTAAAGTATATCTCGCTTATTGATCTTATGTTAGAGAATTAAAAAAATACTTACGGGAGACTTTTGAGGGCCAATGACGTCATCAAACTCCACGCCGGATTTGAACTTAGTCTCAACGGGGCCCTCGAGTGTTGCTGTGATGTTTGTGTAAGTGTCGCCATCTTTGACCAGCTTTTGGTTGGGGGAGAACTTCATGAGCTGTTGGATCTTCTCCTCAGGGATACCTAGTGCAATAATGATTTGATTGATAACATGTCAAAGTAAAAGGTTAGTACTATAACGAAAATATTGCACTTTAATTATGACATTTTCAATTCGATGCGGACACCAAGCCATACTGGAGCCGATTCTTAGGTGGCTATTACAAATATAACACGGTAAACATCCACGAAATTCACTAAAACATAAAACTGTATTCTATGATTCTAATTAAGATACAATGAAAACCACTTGTTAATAAAATTACTCTGAGCAAACAAAATAAAAACAACCAAGAACCTACCGACAAACTTCAGGAATCCGTCGAAGTTCTCCTGCTTGACAAAGGCGTAACTCTTGCCGAGGAAAGACATGTTGACTGTTGTTTCGACAGACGATCACACTAATGACAAGAAATAGGCTATCGCAGTCTTATAAATAGAAGCTAATCTACCCGATATGATAAAAGTGATTGAGGTCCATTCATTTTAGGGAAAAAGATGCTGACTTGTCATGATTTTTAATTAATAAGGTGTGCTTTATCTTCTTAAGTGGTATTTAGGTAATTACAAGGTTATTAATTACTCGATTGCAAAATCTAGGCATCCGTTCATAAATTTCCTTATTCATGGAAGCTGATTATGACTGTGGATGGCTATATAAGTAGAGGAATGCCAAAGAAACGATGGATGGATTGTGTGAAAGATGATATGGCACAGAGGTAGTTTATGACTTGGGTAAACATATAGGATATTTTAATCCTGGTAGTACGTTTCCTTGGGATAATTTCTTACATCCACGGGGGCGAAACCGATGGCAGCAGCTAATATTAAATATTAATTTAAAAGACTAGGCCTAGACCTTAAAAGTCTAGACCATAAAATAATAATAAATTTAATTGCCGAAATATATCGTGATGACGACTAATATTTCTTTATTAGTCGTCATCACGATATATAGGTATATATATATAGTCTGGAAGAAAAAGATATGTTGCGCCGATCCCAAGTAAATTGGGATAAGGACAGGAAAATGATGATGATGTTAAAACTAGATGAGATCGGTTTTCTCTAATTTACTACTCTGAGAAGAAAGGCCTAAACAAAATAACTGACTCTCTCTTTCAGTCACTTTTAATGTCCAGACTTAATCTTGGTCAGATCATGTGAAGACCATGTAAGTTGGTTGTCTGATCGGTCTTTTGAGGAAAGGACCACACAGATTCGGTGGACCTGTCAGTGGACGCATTTCTCAATAATCGTGCAGCTCAACTCTAAACTGCAGAAGCTCAACCCTTCGACGATCAATAGCGTTATTGTTTCGACAGGTGATACATAGCTGAGTAAAACCAATCTTTTCATACGAATCGGCCAAGAAACCAGGGTTAGACAACTCTGAATTAGGAGAAAATGGTGCCATACGAAGTCGGTCATCATCTGCCTAGCCTTTTCCCAACTATGTTTTACATGGAGCGACTGCCTATCTGACCTCCACAACCCAGTAACTGGGCAATACGATACCCCTTGGTAAGAGTGGCTGTCATATTTTTGGGCTTCTGACGACCCGAAACGACTGTCAAAGATGCACAAATGAAAGCCGGCACCAACGGCTTGACGTGCTTTCCGAGGCATGGTTTGTTTGATAGTTAACCCGAAAGTAGTAGTAAGTATTTGGCTAAGTAATAACAACCACACGGATCGATCCATCAGGATAAGCTACGCTTACCGCGGTTGGTCCGTGGATGGGTAACCATCTTAGCATACCGTAACTCCAGAACCCCAAAAATCTGACAGCCAGTTTTACCGTATTATCTAGATACTGACTGAGTTGTGGAGTTTAGATAGGTAGTCGTTCAATGTAAAATTTTGGTATTCTACTGCATCTGGTTAGACTGGAAGCCGACCCCAGCGTAGTTGGGGAAAGGCAGATTGATTAGGATAATCGACCCAAAAAAAAATTTTTTTTTGTTTAATTACTTTAAACAAAAATGCTTACGCATCGTGACAATTTTTTTTTTGTATACATGTCAGTAGCTTTATTTATGGGCGTAATTTTGATAGCGTCTGTCAAATGACTCATGGAGCCGTTTGGTTTAGTGATAACTGAAAAACTTTAGTGATTATCGAATAGATTGCGTCACCTAACGAAGTCTACAGTGTACGAATTTTAATTATTTCTGTGACCGCTAGGGGCGCTGTGCAATATTTCATACATTATTGATTTATTTAAACTTACACCCACTATCCGGGACCAACGGCACAACGTGCTTTCCGAGGCACAGAGGAGTCTTGGTATGTAAAGATGGTCACCCATCCACGGCCAACCCCGGCAAGCGTGGCTTAACCTGATGGATCGACCTGTGCGGCTATTAGAATACACATAATTATCATTTACGGAGACGTTAGCGAGTTTTTGCCATGTCCAATCATGATAGAGCCATTGAAGTAATAGGAATCTACACTGCGCCTCATGCTCTTAAATTCCAAATCATCGTAGAAGTTCTGCTTCTACTCGTATAACACGAGAATGAGTTGCTCAGCTTATCAAGTATTCATTATCATCTTGTCAGCCCAGAGCAATGGTGTTTTAGTGTGTATGTTTTTTTAATATTCTTTAATTCTAGGATTAAGTTCTTAAAGTAAAAATATGACGACACGGTTGGCGCAGTGGTTGAGCGATTGACAGCTGCGCACTATGTCGTGGGTTCGATTCCCACACGGAACAAATATTTGTACGACCTGCAAGTATTCGTTACGAGTCTGGGTGTTTTTCTATCTATAATATGTATGTATTTACAAAAAAAATGTATATAAGTAGTTTATTAGCCATATCGTTACCATAACACAAGCATTAGGTTGCTTAGCTTGGGACGATATGGCGTTGTGTGAAATGTCCAAGGATATTATTATTATTATTATTATATTACAAACTCTCCTAAATTTTGTGGTCCAAAACTGTATAGTTTGAAGATATGATTAATCAATCTGCCTAGCCTAGTCTAGTCCTTAGTTAGCCCAAGTCGGCTCACAGCCTAACCGGATGCAGTTGAATACCAGTATTTTATATGGAGCGACTGCCTATCTCACCTCCACAGCTAAGTAGCTGGGTAAGGTGATACGGTAAGACTGGCTATCAGATTTTCAGATTCAAATTTTGCGAAGATATCATCAATCATAATCAATTTATCTCGATATGTGTAGATTGTATCGAAGTTTCATTGATAAATGCGATTAATTCGTTTTCATTCATACCAATCATTCATATTTAATACTGAGAATATGCGTCGTTGTCATTCTACATTAGTAATCATGACTGTGAAATTATTTTGTGTGAAAAATTAAAACAAAAATATATGATAATTAAAAATTATTCATATCGTTGATTCTTTGATATGGTTTCATTCATTACCTAGAGTTATAGGATATAACCTACTGCTTTGGAATGGGCAACTAGCTTCATCTTTCTGACTGAAGGGGCACTGTCAGTAGGGACTGGTTAACTCTTAACGGCTACGGCTTGTTTTAATTTAATTTTTGAATTGTTTTTACATATTTTATATCGGGTGCTTTTAACGTTCTGCATCGGTCTCACATGTTTAATATTAATATGAACTATAACTAACTAACTATATAAATATAGTGTCCTTGGAGTTTCTTGCCCGTTCTTCTACATAGGTACCTACTCGACCCCTTGACAGTTCAATCGTGCCTGTAATTGGTTTATTTGAAATAAATACTTTGAGTTTGAGTTTGACAGTTTACACGACTCTTTGTCCTTCGTCCAGCTTCATGATGTCGTTAGCCCAAGGAGGTTTTAAATAAGCAGGCTTATAAAAAGGAGGTTTGAAAGGTCAGGTTGTCATTGAAACGATGTTAACTTTATATGCCGTTTCGACGTTCATTCAGTACAGTAGTAGTGTATTTCTTCTTCGTTAAAATATCACCGTAAAAACGTAGGTGAAGTAAGCTTAAAGAGAGCTGTCAATCGCTAGCAAGTACCTTTCCACCAGAGATATGCTATACTACATTGCTATAGATGGGTTTGATATCCACCAACCATATTCATTGGTCCATATAGCATAGTATTGGTGGATACGGGTTCTGCTAAGTTATGTTTATTATATGGATGCATGATCTGGATGCATGTTCTGGATGCGTGCTATGGATAGTCGCGAGTGGTGTAGCTATGTGCAGAGCGCCGCTCCCCGTGCCTGTACTGTCGATACATCATATAGTCTAGCTGTGCATCTACCTCGCACAGCTACCTCGGGGCGGCGCATCTTACTAGGCCGCTACATAACTTAGCATCAGTGGAAACGGTCACATAGTTTCGGAGCTTAGCTTTCACATCCTTGTAGCATAGCTAAGACACATCTCTGGTGGAAAGGCAGGCTTAAGTTTTGACGGTGAGAATTATTACGAATTTCAAGTCGTTCGTGGTGCGAGTTCCGACTCATCATATTGAGACCTTCCTCAAGGAAGAGTTTTGGCCGAAGGGTGTCATGTATCGGCGTTTCCGCGGAAGGCTACGCGACACCACGCAGTGCAAGACGACAACGTCACTTCGTGTGTTAATAGTTATTATCAGTTTTTGAAGTGAAACTTCTTTATCGGGGTTGGAAATAAATTTAGTGTAACATTTTTTCGTTACGCGTCACATTTTTCCGTTACGCGCCAGCTTCTTCTTATCCCTACCACGCGTGATTCGAAGTATACTTTCTCCAGCGGAGTAGGGATTGGTATTACAATAACAACAACAAACAACAACAACAACAACAACTACAACAACAACTACAACAACTACAATAACAACAACAACAACAACAACAACAACAACTTTATCTAATTTAACTTTATTTAACCAATTTCTGTAAAGTTGCATATAGTAAATTATTTTTTGAAAAATAACGTCATAAAGAAGTTTCACTTCTTACGAGTGTACGCTAGTACACGCACACATTTTTTTTATAAATATGTAGTTATGATAGTCTGTAAGGTATTTATGTTATGGGTCTTTGTTACCTGAAATAAATGATATATTATTATTATTATATGAACAAATATTTGTACGACCTGCAAGTATTTGTTACGAGTCTGGGTGTTTTTCTATCTATAATATGTATGTATTTACAAAAAAAAATTATATAAGTAGTTTATCAGCCATCTCGTTACCATAACACAAGCATTAGGTAGCTAAGCAGCTTGGGACGATATGGCGTTGTGTGAAATGTCCAAGGATATTATTATTATTATCGGGATTGTTCTTTTTCTCAGCTCTTTGGCTAGTTTTAGCTACATTTACGGGCCAAAGCCAAGTAAATGCAGCGTGTGGTGTGTATTTAAGATGAGGGTGTGTTTTCTTCGTCTATTTGCATGAATTTCCTAACGATTCTGCATGTATTTAAGATGACTGCTTTCTGCATACTGATGTAAAGGGATTCTTCTAGATCTATTAACGTCAGGCTTCGGAGGAGATAGTTGGGGATAACACCTGTCGTGGAGAGAACTACCGGAACAACATAAACTTTATCTTGTCTCCAAATTCTTGTAACTTCTTCTTTAAGCTCGGCGTATTTACTTATTTTTTCAGTGACTGTTTTTTGTAGGTTATGAGTGTTGGGAACTGCAATGTCTATCAGGTAAGTGATTTTTTTTATTTTATCCTGTAGGGTTATGTCTGGTCTATTGTAGTGGATAGTCCTATCTGTCAGAATTGCGCGATCGTAGTACATTTTGTATGTTTCATTTTCTAGGATAGTTTGTGGTGTGTAACTGTAATAAGGAGTGTTAGTGTTTTGTATGAGACCGTGTTTGAGTGCTAGTTTTTGATGTATGATGTTCACTACCTGATTGTGTCTGTGAGTGTAGTCTGTCTGTGTGAGGGTAATGCATGCTCCGGTGATGTGTTGAATAGTTTCTGATTGAATGTGGCATCTGCGGCATTTATCGTTTGTGATGGTAGAGTCTTTAATGATAAATTTTCGGTAGTTTTTGGTGTTGATGATTTGATCTTGTATAGCTATGATAAAACCTTCTGTTTCAGGGAACAAGTTTCCTATTTTGAGCCACTTGTTTGATGCTAATTTGTTTATGTGGGATTGCTCTAGGTCATGAGCGTGTCTACCGTGGAGGACTTTCTTTTTCCAGTTTTCAATTTTTTGGTTTTGCGGGTCACTAACGTTTATTTCTTGAATATTTTGTTCCTGTAAGTTAAGCGGGGTGTAATTAAAATCATTTAAGGTAATAGCTTTGTGTATGTTACTAGTGCTAGATTTTGTGGTGAAGAATGTTTTTAGTCTAGTTATTTGCTTCTGCCATAGGTGATGTATGTCAATTAGGCCTCTCCCTCCATTTTGTCGTTTGATGGTGAGTCGTTCGATCGCAGATTTAGGATGTAGGTTGTTGTGTTTTGTAAGTGTAGTGCGTGTGGTTCTTTCTAACTGTTCAACGTCAGTTTTTGACCATTTTATTATTCCGAATGAGTAGGTTAATATTGGTATGGCAAAGGTGTTCAAGGCTTTTATAAGATGTTTTCCAGATAGCTGTGATTTGCAAATTACGTTAATTCTTCTCCGATATTCTGTATTTAGTGTCTGTTTAATTTCTGTGTGGTTGAGACCTTTAAGTTGCTTATATCCTAAATATTTGTACAAATCTGTTGGTTCCATAGCTGCTATTGTATCGGTTTCACTAACAGCATAGTCGCCGGGCTTTATTTTTTCTTTTATAATATGCAATGTCCTACATTTATCTAAACCAAATTGCATATTAATATCCTGACTAAATGTTGTCGTAGCTTCTATAAGAGTTTTCATTTCTTTTTCAGATTTAGCGTATAATTTAATGTCATCCATGTATATTAGATGCGAGATAATAGTTTCTTCCGTATTGTTTTTAAAATTATATCCAGCCCGGCACCGATTGAGTATGTGAGACAAAGGGTTTAGAGCGAGGCAGAACCAAAGCGGGCTTAAGGAGTCGCCCTGGTAAATACCCTTCCTAATATGTATCTGTCGAGTTATGAGAGTGCTATTATTATTATTATTATTATTATTATTATTATACAGAATCGACCGACTCTTCTTTCTTTTACATAACATCCAATTTAGGTAAGGTAATATCTTTATCAACATTATTTCAGCCGTCAGATCTCCAATGTTGGACATATACCTTTTTTTTTTGTGCGTGTGATATCGTCTAATGACTTTCGCTCTGAGTGGAGCGGAAGGAAGTGTCAGACTCTTACTGACTAAAGCCCATCCATGTTCCTTCCGTAGCCCTTCATGTTCCGGGGTAGCGGTAACCCTTTCGGAGAATTACGCTTATGAACATATACCTGGGGAGGCTTTTGTACAGGTCCGGGCATAATTTCAATGAAACTACATCGACCTTTACTGAGTCATCGGTTTAAAATATCGTAACAAAACCACAAGATAAACTATTAGTCAGTAAGAAAACTAAAAACAAATGTAAAGAAGATTATAATAATTTATTTAAAATTTGCAAAATTCTTCCTGTCAGCTTGAAACATAAATACCTACTTCTGGTTAACTGTCATGGCAGCAGGGAGCGTCACTCGCTAGTTACCCATAACCACGCAACCAGAATAATATCAGCAGGTAAATTTGATGTACCCAGAATAAGAAATTATTTTGGCGACCGAACGCACTGTATCTGCTCAATCGATTGCCTGCTGACCTTAGAACTCAGATAACAAAACCTATATTCGCCAAATTACTTAAGCAGTTCTACCTCAAGAGTTTGTAAACCTGATTCTTTGGATAGCGGTATGCAAATTGTTGAGGTAGAACAAATATAAAATATAGTACTTAGTTATAAATGGTTAGTTACTTAGTTGTTGTTGTTTGTAACTTAGTTGTTACTTAGTTATACTTAAGTTATAAAGTGATTTTATGTTCCGTTCCCACAGAAAAACCGTGCTAATGTTTTACGAGTTTTACAGGAAAGTTGCAAAAATTACGCTGAAATCCGCAAAAAAATTTAAAAATCTAAATCTCAAAAACTTGCCGAAAAAAAAAACATATTAATAGACAGTATTTTAGAAGAATATAAAAGTGGCGCTATTTCTCTTGGACACTGCATTGAAAAACTGCGATTTTATGGTTTCTCTTTGTTTAAATTATAAGTAAATATCTAAAGGCTGATTTTGCAATAAATGTGATACTTATGCGGAGACTGATTGTAGTTTAATTATAGTAAGTTTAATTAATAAATATTGATGTGATTTTTATCGATATCTTTTATTTTTAAACGCCCTGTAAACCAAATACATCCCAACACTAGGCTTCTGAGCCGTGGGTGCCCTATGTGGACAAAATTAAAAAATAACTTTGAGTCCACGAAAGGCACCTGCCAAAAATATTGATAGGTGCCATATGTGGACTAGGCTAGGTGCCATTAGCAAAGGTGCCATTTGGACGGGTGCCCTAAGTGGACTACCTCATAGTTGATAAATTAAGACTTTTTGTAAACTTTACTTTAATAAAATAACAAATAAAAAATAAATAAAAAAAGTCTATAATAGTGATTACTATTTTTATAAAGGGGAAGGTTCTCAATAGGCTCTTTATTCGTACGTCACTGGTTTTCGATATCCCTAATATTAGTGAATGTAGATTTCTCTGCTTGCATTATGGCGGTATCCTGACCAAATAACCTTTAGCATTCGTTCCCTCTTCAACGCACCCCAAATCTATATCTCTGTCTCTATACCCAGCGCAAGAGATACATTGCGAGTACGCCCGGATTTTGGAGTAAAATCGTTATGAAATCTAATTTTAGTCTTTTGGAAAAAAAAAACTAGCATAATGTTCATTATTACATTGCCTATCTATTAGTGTAAATAGATCAAAATAATGGTTACTTTACGAGGACATGCATGTTATAAATCATTATTTATCATTTCTTTGGTTTCGTTGTGAGGGGGTTAATTAAACATTATGCAACTTAAAAAACTACTACTTTTGTATAAAGAGAAGTTGGCTCCGAAAAACTGCACAAAAAACGGCTACCGCTGCGTTTTGCTCGGGGACGCGCCTTAATTTGATTTCTGGTAACTTGTTCATCTATAGAATGACAATAAAGAATATGAGTAACTTCATCGAACCAATGATCTACATTAATTTGCGCTAACAAACGTACTTTTCCGCTTCCAATCTATCCAAGCCGTCTCTTTGACCACTGTATCATTTTAAAGGTTCAATACCTAAAGGTTAAAACGGGACCCTATTACTAAGATTCCGCTGTCCGCCCGTCCGTCTGTTTGTCCGTCTGTAACAAGGCTGTATCTCATGAACCGTGATAGTTAAACAGTTGAAATTTTCACCGATTTTTTGATATATAACAGCAAATACTAAAAAACAATAAAATAAGTACAGTAACAAACCGCCGTTTTTATAGATACTGGTACGGAAACCTTCGTGCGTAAGTCCAGCTCACAACTTTTCTTACGTTTTTTGCAGGCCACTCTGGCTCTACTCAGGCCCCTTGCCCACGGCGACTTTTTGTAGCGATGCTGTCGCGCAATATTGACGCTGCTGTCGTTGCCTACGCTTCAACTGCTTACGTAAACGCAGCACCGAGGACAACGTGACTAATGTTGCCTCAACGGAGTCCATCTTGCAGCTGTATAGATCGCAGTTATTTGTGTTCCGTTACTAACTCGCGTTGCATCGCGACAGTATCGCGTTTGCATCGCGACTGTATCTGGATCCTTGCGCGAGGGCACACAGCTAGCGACTGCTTCGCGACTGTATCCGCTGTAAAAAGTCGCAGTGGGCGATGGCCCTTAAAAAAAAGTACAATAGTAGTTGATATACACATGCGTGTGAAAAATGATGCACTGGCGCTGAAAGTGGGTCGTCCACGTCTAGGTGTAGGACATTCCACGCTATGCTTGTGATCCGTTCACCAATTAAGGATTTGTTTGCGTCATTTTCCTCGCTCCGCTTCATTCCATAGTATGTTATTACTGATTATTCAATACTCAATACATTTATTGCATTCCACAATGTGAACTTAGGTGGTAGGTTCATTTTGTTCATTCATCTCATACTAGAGACTAATTCAAATAATTAGATTACAAATAATATAATACGATGGACTTGTTTCATGTTCTGCAATTTCAGGAGCAACGGATATAAACGTGCGTGTGGTAATTGTGAAAAAAAATTGGAACAATAATAAATTAAAAGTGTTTTATTACTGAAATAAATTAAACATTAACTAGATGTTGTACTTAAAGATTAACTTATGCAGCCTTGTAGAACCTCTTGGCAACACCGTCCCATTTGTCTGCGGTGATGGTCTGAAAAACAAAGTATTTTTTTTAATGACAGATCACATACTTTTTTTGACCCCACCGGAAATAGGAAAGTGTCCTGTTAATACAAGTGTCAATCACTCCGTGTCAATTCGATATAAAAAATTGTTAATCTAACAATTCGTTATCTCAGCGATTTGGAAACTCAGGAACACCACTTGTCAAGACTTTTCTATGGGAATATTGATCGAGTTTCGTTACATAATGTGACATAGCACTTAGCGATCGAAAACGATTGATCACGCGACATTTCGGAAGCTTATACCAAATTCCATACATTTCAGATTTATCTAATTTCGTTATCGTTACTGAACATGGGACTTGATCATCGCAGCTAGTAGCAGCTGGATGAGAGTTGCCGAGAATCGAGCTGAATGGATGGCGAGCATCTGAAAAGGCCTATGTCCAGTAGTGGACTGCTTAAGGCTGAAGAAGATGACCTGAGGGAGATAGTTCCACTTACCACAACAAGGTCATCGCCGTTGTACTCCCTCTTGAAGGTAGCTACACCCTGTGCACCAGTGACCTTCTGCGTGACTGTGTTACCATCGACTGTGTATGTGGTCTTGATCTAAAGGTAATACAGACGTCATTAGTACGATATTTTATAAACTAGCTTTTGCTAGCGGCTTCGTCCGCGTGTATGAAGGAAATTGTCCCACCGGAACCGGGATAAAACGTAGCTTATATGCTATTCCAGATTATAATCTATCTTTGTGCTAAGTTTCATCCAGATCCATTAAGTAGTTTTTGAGTTTATTCGTTACAAACATACATACAAATCTTTCCTCTTTATAATATTAGTATAGACTAGATGACCGACACATGTAGTCCTGTCCAACTTTCACAAGTGCATTCTAAATTCTTATAGATAAAAGAAACTTTCAATTATTTCCCAATTTTTAATTTCCCGAGCAACTTTTTCTATTTTTCAACAGTATTTAATTTTTATTTAATGGTAGGTAGGTATTATCTGCACCTAGTTACTGGAAGCCGACCCAAACATTGCTGAGAATAGGCTAGACCGAAGGATGATTTAAATATAGAATTATAATAACATTATCGCGTCATCGCGTGTTCATGTTCGTAGACAATAATAAATGACAGTGTTTTTTCTGTGGTCCATCCATTGTCCATGGCCGAGATATAGATTGTCAATTGTTTTAATGGCTCTGAATACGAGGTTTTTAGCTGCTTTGCACGGGTGTATTTAGTAAATAAGTTGATTTTTTTGAGATGTGCGTTTTGTTTGTGTAGAATAAACATTTTTTATTTCTTCTTCATTGATATATGAGTTCCAAAGGATAATTTTAATTTACAAAATATCATATTTATAAAACACAGGTTTAAAAAATTGGTCTCAATTCTCACTGATACCAAAATGATATTGAGACTGATGATTGAGGATGGCAATTTGAAGGCTAGTGATACAAATTTTATTGGTCCTAAGATACGAGATTCCAAAGTACTTACGGGGGTCTTATCAGTGCCAATGACGTCATCGAACTCCACACCGGACTTGAATTTAGTCTCTTTGGGACCCTCAGCTGTTGCTGTGATGTATGTGTAGCTGTCACCATCCTTCACCAGCTTCTGGTCAGGGGAGAACTTCAGAATCTTTTCAACCCTGTCGTCGGGGGTACCTAATTCAACAACAAATACATATTTTGAATCATAATTACCACGGAACACAAAGGATTAAGAAAGGAATATGGATGGGTTTTAGTCAGTAAGAGTCTGACACTCCCTTCGGCTGCAACAAGAGCGGACGAAGTCATTTGATGATTGCCCATCATTAAAAATAAACTTGAGAGGTGTCAAGGGACACCCGGATGGAACGAAGTTCCTTTCGATTAATTAGTGAAGGAATTATAATAAAATTTTATTTCTTTTAAGTTATAATAATCAAAAAAATCTTATCTAAAATTAACCAATCAAAAAATATTGATTAAAAGACATATTTTACTCCAAGAAAAGTGTCGCTACAACTTTTGGTCTTAATTCCGTCTAGCCCCGCAACGCGCGATAAGGAACTTCGTTTCAAAAACCAAATTAATCATTATCTATTCATGACGCACAGAACTGTGCCACCACTGTTCAAAACTGTGTCACTGATTTTAATTCAAAACGAATTCCACTGATAATTTTCTATGAGCCAAGAAAAGAAAACTCATGTTTTCATATACTATCAGAATGCGTACATACCGGCAAACTTCAGGAATCCATCAAAGTTCTCCTGCTTGACGAAGGTGTAGTTCTTGCCGAAGAAAGACATGTTGACTGATGTTTCGACAGGCGATTCAATGACGAGAATCCAGTGGTTCCAGGCTTTTAAATGAAAGCTAATCTTTACGACCTGATAATAAGAAAAAATATAACCGGCTAATTCTTTTATGACATAATACTACTTTGATATTTTACCAGTCATCAGTCAATTCTATATATTTATTATATAAAAATGAATCTCTATTTACCTTGACCACGCCTTCACGCGTGAACGGCTAGACCGATTTGATTAATTATTTTTATTCATTAAAAAAAAGTAGGTATAGTGTATTTTTTTTTAGTTGTCTCATTTGGTAAACAAATGTCGCGACTAATATAAAGATTTCTAGGTAATGTATGTGTCTCTGAAGCATTTTTTTTTAATAATTCATGCCTTAAGTGTATTATTCAAAGTTCAAGACGTTTATGCTTAACTCAAAGTGTTTGATTGATACGAAAAATCAGAATTTTCGTCTCGTGTTTGTTTACCAAATTGGACACAGTAAAAGAAATACACTATATGTACGGTAGGTAGGGTAAGTAGGGTAGGTAGGTAGGTAAGGTAAGGTAGGTAGGGTAGGGTAAGTAGGGTAGGTAGGTAGGTAAGGTAAGGTAGGTAGGGTAGGGTAAGTAGGGTAGGTAGGTAGGTAAGGTAAGGTAGGTAGGGTAGGTAGGTAGGTAGGGTAGGAAGGGTAGGTAGGGTAGGTAGGTAAGAAGGTAGGTAGGGTAGGTAAGGTTGTCATAGTTAAGACAGGACAACGTCTGTCGGGTCAGCTGGTATTTAAAATAATACCCATTGCTGATTAAATGCAACCTTTTTAAAAGATATACCCAAACCAGAGTTTGGCACATTTATATCAGGAAGAACTGCGCCTTAAGAAGATGGTAAACATGAAAAACAAAAAACACACACCATACACACTGGTGATAAACATTTTTTTTTCTTTTTTCTATGGTGATGGCGAGATTCTTTATGCAAAAGGAGACCATTTTGACTCCATACATTATTGGGCTTTTACTGAAGAAAAAAAATGGTACGTGTGGTTTGTAATAGGTTTTACCTATGAAATTGCCGTTTTGTATGAAAAAATTTAAACGAATTTTTTTCATGTATTTTTTATTTGTATTAATCAAAGTAATCACCCATGCAGTCAATGCATCTTTGCCAACGCAGTGCCAATTTATTGATGCCCTTCTTAAAGAAATCAGCTGGACGGGAGGCAACAAATTCTTCAAAGGCATTTTGTACTGCCTCTCGGGTATTGAATTTTTTTCCCGCCAAGAAGTTATCCAAATTCTGGAAAAAGTAGTATTCTATAGGCGCAAGGTCTGGTGAGTAGGGCGGATGACGGAGAGCTTCCAACCCCAGTTCTTTCAACTTGGAGACCGTCTGCTGTGCAGTATGAGGTCGCGCGTTGTTGTGCAGGAGCAGCGGAGACGAGCGATTGACCAACGCTGGTTGGAGATGTGCCAGCTTCTCCATCATTGTGTTCAGTTCTTCACAGTAGACATCTGCAGTAATGCTCACCCCGTTTGGTAAGAAGCTGTGATGAATCACACCGGCGCTAGACCACCGTTTACAGTGACCATCACTTTTCTAGGGGTAAGTTTTCGTTTAGGGCATTGTTTAGGTGCTGAACCAGAATCCAACCAACTTGCTGAGCGCTTGTGATTATCAAACAGAATCCATTTTTCATCGCAGGTAACAATGCGGTTCAAAATTCCTTCATTTGTGTGTCTGTTGAGCAGTGCAAGGCACGTCTCGACGCGTACTTCGCGCTGGCGCTCATTGAGTTCGTGGGGCACCCATTTGTCAAGCTTTTTTACCTTGCCAATTTGACGCAAATGGACCAATATTGTTTTGACGCTAACGTCGAAAGCTGCTGCTAATTCAGCCGTAGATTGTGTATCATCAGCTTCCACAATCGCCTTTAATTCGTCATTGTCGAAATGTCGACCAAAGTCTTCGGACGACCGCGAGGTTCATTTTTCAGGTCGAAATTTCCAGAACGAAAGCGAGCAAACCAATAACAGGTGGTGCGTTGGTTTGTAGTGTTAGCTCCGTAACCGTCGTTGATGTTGCGTGCCGCTTGTGCCGCGTTGCTGCCACGACGGACGGTACTCATATTCCATAATTAGGTACTCGAATTTTTAACGTATCCATGATGACAAAAAAGATTGAAATGTGATGAAAATGTAACACTAATCAATAAACAAATGACGACTTTTGGAAAAAAAAAACATGTTTTAAAAATAAAATTAATTTGAAATAAGAATTCTTAGCCAAACAAAAATTATTTTGATTTGAAATGGCCAGTACTGCAGAACGGCACTTTCATAGGTAAAGACCTAATACTTGGCTGAATCCTACAACTTTTGTGCCATATTGGCACAAATGATTTTCAACCTTTAAACGTTGAGCGTTAAGTTTAAAATCAATTGAGAAAATATTACAGTTTATAGTAAATTGAAGTACTGACAAGCGCTTTCATTTATATTGCTCCAAATAACTTTTTGAAAAGACCCAAGTTCTCTTCTTTGAAAGTCAATACCTTCTAGGTTAGTATATGAATGGTAATAATAATAATCGTCAGGATATGATATGATTACTTATCGTACGATGATTGTGACTGATAGTTGCATCAACACTTTGAAGGAAAATGCTTTCGCATCGTGACGGGCGAACTTTGCCTAAGCATGTAAGGCAGGGTCGTCAGAGCATCAAGTTAAACTAATCTGTCAAATTTCTTCAAATGATTTTATGCCTTAAAATTTTGTATGGAAAGTTTAAAATCGATGGAATCGAATTTGAAAGTTTGTGGTAACTTGATGTGATAAATTAAATAAAATTTTATAAGAGCCGGACTGACGGAGTGTCAGACTTTTAGTAACTAAAACCCATCCATCAGCGGGATTGTCCGAAAGGTACGCTTACCAAACCCCGGAACACAAAGGGCTAAGGAAGGAACATGAGAAAGCAAATTATACCTCGCGAGCCACTTTTGGACATATGCCCAATGAAATTCCTTCGACCTTCACTAGGTCATGGGTCCAGCTTATCATATTGATGCCCGGCAGAAAACCTCCACGTGTGCCCGGGGACTGGAGTTCCTTTCTGGACACGTCCGGGGGGAAGGCCAGTCTTCGGGCCGGTGCATCCTGGGGTGCGGGCAGTGACTTCCCATTGGGGCTATCTCCCAGTGGGTTCTCGCTGTCCGCATGCTAATGTTCTGCCAGGAGGATCGCTCCACACCTGCCGCTCTGAGTAGCAGAGCGGCAACTGTGGTGGAGTCAGAGCGGGCCCGGTGTGCACTTACCCTGCCGCCGGGCAGGCAGGAGGGGTAACCCCCCTGTCACCGCTATAATCTCGTAGCCCCGGAGACAGTTACGGTCATGTCTCTGACTGTTGAAGGGGGTCGAGGGTCTTGGCTTAACCGCCCGGACCGCGAGGAAGATTAACCTCTATAAAAAATTCCCCAAACCCCTAAGCGGCGGCGCACCGTGAGAGGGGTTGCAAGCTTGACTGATGGGTAGCTTGATTCAGTCGCTAGTGCGGACCACATTATTTGAGCAGGTACCCAAAGTTTTTTACTCGTGGGAACAAATATGGAAAATTTATTAAAAACCCAAAAACCCAAAACCAACGAAGAGGAGAGGAGTGGTGCGGGATCGGAGTCCGATCCCGCATCTGGTGGTGCGAGCACGGGAGGCTCGGCGAGCTCCCGCCGTGCCTAGGAGTTGGCTGCTGCTACGAGGAACCGCAGGTTCTTCGCCAAGCGGCCAAGATCAGAGGACGGCCAGGGGTCGTCATCTGAGGGAGAGCTGGCCTCAGCTCGCAAGATCCCCACCAGCAAACGGGGGGGGGTCAGAGAGCGAGGCGTGGGGAGGGGGCTCACTGCCCGGGAGGCCACCGAGCTTGAAGAACGTCCCCAGAGGGACGTGGAGACCGGTCAGGCGGTCGCCTCGGGGCCCTCCAGTGACGAGGCGAGTGCGACTGGCGGTCCCAAGGCGGACCGCAAAGACGAGTTCGCGGCGGTCGTGGAGGCCGCTATCCGGGACGTGTCCCTGAAGAGGGTTCGGGCCTCAAGGAGCAAGGCCATCGTCTCGGCTACGGCCTCCATCCTGGCGGCGGCCAAAGAGGCCGGGTGCGCCGGGCCTCCGGCCAGTGAGGTGGCCGATTTGCGGGCGGAGGTGGCACGCTTGTCGGCCGCCTTGAAAGCTATCCAGGAGGAGAATGGGAGGCTCCGCGCAGACCTGGCCGGCCTGAAGGCTACAACCAACAAGGCCCCCCGGGAGGCGAGCCGCCCGCCGCCGCCGCAGCAACAACAACAGCGGCAGCAGGGGCCAAGCCGGCCCGAACCGGAGGGGAACCGGGTCCTGGACCTGGTTCGCCAGGAGCTAACCTCCTTCCAGGCGCGGTTCCAGGAGCGATTCTCAGTTATAGAGGGAATCGTCCTGCGCCCGTCTCTGGCGCCTGGAAGGACGGCCACAGGCCCGAAGCCGGCCTCGTACGCAGCCGCTGCGGCGGCTGCCGCCCCAAAACCCGGGCCGTCAGGCACAGCCTTGGCGCCGGCAAAATCGGCGCCGTCCGGCAAAGCCCCGACGCCGGCCCGGCAGACCAAGGCCAAGAAGGGCAAAAAGTCCCCACCGGCGCAGGTGAATAGGGTCCCAGAGCCCTCTCCCCGGCGCCCAGGGCCTCCCGCGACCGATGCCGAGTGGCAAGTGGTCGGGGAGAAAAAGAAGGCGGCCAAGGCAGCGAGGAGGAAGGAGAAGAGGCGGCGCCGCAAGGAGCGAGCCGTCGCGGCGAGACTCCGCGCCCCAAAGACCGCGGCTGTAGTCATCACACTACAGCCGGACGCGGTCAAGAGGGGCGTCACGTACCGCGACGTGCTCACCAAAGCACGTGGGGCGGTGGACCTCCAAGAGTTGGGGATCACCGGGGGCCTCCGGCATAGGGTGACGGCAACCGGCGCTCGCATGCTGGAGATCCCCGGTGCGACAAGTGGCCCCACCGCTGACGCCCTAGCTGAGAAGCTAAGGGCGTCCCTCAACGCGGAGGAGGCTCGGGTCTCCAGGCCCGTGAAATGCGCAGACATGCGTATCATGGGCCTGGATGACTCCGTCACGGAGGGAGAGGTGGTGGCCGCCGTCGTCAGGACGGGCGGGTGTCTCGCCGAACAAGTGAAGGCAGGCACCATACGCCCTGACTTCACGGGCATGCGAACCGTTACGGTAAGCTGCCCCGTGACGGCGGCCAGCAAGATTATGGAGGGCCGAAGACTCCTGGTGGGCTGGGTTTCAGCACAGGTTAAGCTGCTGGAGCCCAGACCTCTGAGGTGCTTCCGTTGTCACGTGGGACACCATGTCGGTGTCCAGTGCACCTCAGAGGTGGACCGCAGCACACTGTGCTTCCGCTGCGGTCAGCCCGGACACACGGCCGGCTCTTGTAACGCCGCGCCGCACTGCGTCGCATGTGCGGCCGCTGGCAAGCCGGCCGATCACCGGGCGGGGAGCAAGTCCTGCGCCCCACCTGCCGGGACCAGGAGAAGAGGCAGGCCCTTCGCCGCCACCCCCACCGTCGCCGCCGCCGCTGCCGCCACTGTCGCCGCCGCCGCCGCCACCGACGCCATTGCCGAGGGCCCCTCGCAGGGGACCCAGGGGGGAGTCAACATGGAGGAGTGATGGCCCCACTCCGCTTCCTCCAGGCGAACATCAACCACTGCGCCTGTGCACAGGACCTCTTGCTCCAGAGCATGGCGCAGTGGTCGATCAATATCGCCGTGGTCGCTGAGCCGTACTTTGTCCCGCCCAGGGATAACTGGGTGGAGGACCTGAGCGGCTCAGTGGCCATAACTTCGTCGGCCGCCGCCGGCACCCCGTCCCTCGAGGGTGTCTCGAAGGGACAGGGGTGCGTCGCAGCACGGTTCGGAGAGATTGTGGTAGTGGGAGTGTACTACTCTCCGAACCGAACTCTCGCCGAGTTCCACAACTCTCTCACAGAGTTGAGTGTCGTCGTCTCCAGAAGCCATCCCTTCCCCGTGCTAGTGCTCGGGGACTTCAACGCTAAAAGCCTGGCCTGGGGTTCCCGCTACACGGATGTGCGGGGTAGGATGGTGGAGGACTGGGCTCTGGAAGCAGGCCTAGCCGTCCTCAATCGGGGTTCTGTTCCCACGTGCGTGCGGATGCGGGGTGAGTCCGTTGTGGACATCTCGTTCGCTAGCCCCGCTCTGTCACAGTGCGTCCTTGACTGGCGCGTAGTAGAGGAGGTGGAGACCTACTCCGATCACCGGTATATCCGGTTCGACGTCTCCACCCAGACCTCAAGCGCGCCGGTCCGACAGGCCCCGAGTGGTCCGCGGTGGGCGCTGAAACAGCTGGACCGGGAGCTCCTCCTGGAAGCCTCGATCGTGCAGGCCTGGGTGTCATCACCGGTCAGGCCTGCCGACATCAACGACGAGGCAGAGTGGTTCCGGGAGGCCATGTCCGAGATCTGTGACGTGGCAATGCCCCGAGTCCGGCCAGGATGCGCCCGACGTCAGGTGTACTGGTGGTCGCAAGAGGTGGAAGCACTTCGCAAGGCGTGCGTCGAGGTGCGCCACCTGTACACCAGGCACCGCAGGCTCCGCATCCGCCCTCCGGATGCGGCGGCCACGGAGGCGGAGCTGTACGAGGGGTACAGAGCGGCGAAGACCGCCCTCCAGGAGGCTGTCCAGCGGGCCAAGGATGTGGCCCGCGAGGAGATGGTGGGGACTCTGGACCTAGATCCATGGGGGCGCCCATATAAAATGGTGCGGAACAAGCTCCGCACCTGGGCCCCCCCTCTGACGCAGAGTCTCCGCCCTCAGCTGGTGGAGGAGGTGGTGAGCGCTCTGTTCCCTTCACGGGGGGAGCATACTCCCCCGCCTATGGCTCCGCCCGAAGCGGACCACGAGGACGACGACGACATCCCCGCAGTGACCGAGGTAGATCTGAGAGCGGCGGTTGGAAGGCTCAAGGCCAAGAATACCGCCCCAGGACCCGACGGCTTGCCAGGTAAAGCCTGGGTCCTGGCCTCAGGGGCTCTCGGGCCCCGACTGGAGGCGCTCTTAAGCGCATGCATGGAGAGAGGCCAGTTTCCGCTCCGATGGAAGACGGGGAAGCTGGTCCTCATACAGAAGCCAGGGCGCCCTGCGGACTCTCCGTCCGCATTCCGGCCCATAGTGCTGCTCGACGAGGTTGGCAAACTCTTCGAGAGAATTATTGCGGGCCGCCTCGTCGGGCACCTTGGAAGGACGGGGCCGGACCTTGCGGACTGCCAGTTTGGCTTCCGCAAGGGGCGCTCGACGGTGGACGCCATCATGCGCGTTAGAGCCCTCACGACGGGGGACGCGGTGTCCCAGGGTAGGGTCGTCGTGGCGGTGTCACTTGACATCGCCAACGCCTTCAACACCCTGCCCTGGAGTTGCATTAGGGAAGCACTCCGGTATCACCGGGTGCCGACCTACCTCCGTCGAATAGTCGGGGCGTACTTGACGGACAGAGCCGTCATCTACCCCGGTCGCGATGGGGAATGGAACCGGCGAGAGATGTCGTGCGGTGTCCCGCAGGGATCGGTTCTGGGGCCGTTCCTGTGGGACATCGGTTACGACTGGGTGCTGCGGGCCGACCTCCCTGACGGCGTCAGCGTAGCAAACTACGCTGGTCCTGGCGCAGGGGAGGTCGCATCAGGCGGCGGCCGACGCGATGACACGCGGGGTTGCGACAGTCGTTGAGAGGATCCGGCAGTTGGGTCTCGAGGTGGCACTGCACAAATCCGAGGCCATGTCCTTTCATGGGCCTCGGAATAGGCCACCATCGGGATCCCAACTTACGGTAGGAGGGGTTCACATCGGCGTCGAGACCACGATGAAATACCTGGGTCTGGTCCTCGACAGCCGATGGAATTTCGTGGAGCATTTCCGACGTTTGGCCCCCAAGCTGGAACGGACTGGGGCCGCCTTAAAGCGGCTCTTGCCCAATTTGAGGGGGCCAAACGCCTCCTGCCGGAGGCTTTACGCGGGAGTCGTGCGGTCCATGGCCCTATACGGGGCCCCGGTGTGGGCGCGTTCATTGCGGCGACGAGCCGCTCACTATCTGAACGCGCCCCAAAAGGTGGTAGCCATTCGGCTAATCCGGGGGTACCGCACGATCTCGGGCGAGGCGGCAAGCCTCCTTGCCGGACTGCCGCCGTGGGATCTGGAGGCGATGGTCCTCGCGCGCCTGTTCGAGTGGCGCGTGGAGGTACTAAGCCGGGGGGAAACTCCGTTTCCGCAGCAAATTGCGGCGGAGCGGACGGACCTCCGGCGCGATCTCATGGCGGCCTGGAATCAGCGACTGTCGCAACCCAGCGCAGGGCACGCCACGATAGTGGCGGTAAGGCCCCTCTTTGAGGAGTGGCTAGAGAGGCGTCACGGCGCCCTCACCTACCGCCTGACGCAGGTCCTCACCGGACATGGATGTTTCGGGAGGTTCCTGCACATCATCAGGCGGGAGGAAACGCCCGGGTGTCACCACTGCGAGGATCGCCCAGAGGACACGGTAGAGCACACGGTGCAAACCTGCCCCGCTTGGGCGGAGCACCGCCGTGTCCTCGTAGAGGCGATCGGCGGCGGCGACCTCTCGCGCCCGGCCCTGGTGCAAGCCATGGTCCGGGGCGAGAGGGAGTGGGAGGCAGTCACCTCCTTCTGCGAAAAAGTTATGCTCGCGAAGGAGGTG
The DNA here is from genome assembly GCA_951799385.1 of Hyppa rectilinea. NCBI lineage: Eukaryota > Metazoa > Arthropoda > Insecta > Lepidoptera > Noctuidae > Hyppa > Hyppa rectilinea. The sequence goes on along the minus strand of OX637321.1, from coordinate 13,589,343 downwards.
GCGGGATGGGAGAGAGAAAGGTCCTCCCGTCCCAGCCGCCGCAGGAGACGCCCCGGGCGTCGGGAGCCACGTGACGACTCCCGGCCACCGTAGGCGCGGGCCTGCGGACGGTGAGTAATGGGTGACTCACCGTCCGATCAGCACCAGACCCGTGTTGTACGGCGCGTATATGTTCCACGCGCGCCTCAAAGAGATGTCAGCATATGAAGGGGCCCCCCAGGGCCAAGCCTGCCGGGTAAGCGGGATTGTCCGAAAGGGTTACCGCTACCCCGGAACATAAAGGGCTACGGAAGGAACATGGATGGGTTTTAGTCAGTAAGAGTCTGACACTCCCTTCCGCTCCACCCAGAGCGGGAGCAGTCATTGGATGATTTCCCAGCCTTAAAAAAAAAAAAAAAAAAGCTTATCATATTACAACTAAAAGATAAGGCTATGTTAATTGTACACATTTTGAAAAGGATCAATAGACTTCATAATTATTTTTGGGTAGATAAGCGATATTATAATGTTTTCGATATTAGTAAATTGATTAATTATTTGTTTTCCTTAAATAAAATTTTTCCGCCTTCCGGATCCAATGTGTTACAATCGTCTGTTTAAGGTCGTTGGTACATCTAGCTGTGCTGCTTCTACGCTATGCTAATAATTCAAAGTTTACTCTCCACTCAAGGATTCTATAGTTCTGCTTCACTTGCCACACTCTGCTCTATTGACAAGCACGCCTGACACTGATTGATTTTGTAGACATGCATAAACGCTCGCCTTTTTAGCGTTGCGGTAAGTAAAACTAGAGAATCCCTATGCTACGATCCATACATACTCCTTCCACAGGTCGATCCATCAGGTTAAGCCACGCTTGTCAGGGTTGGCCGTGGATGGGTGGCCATCTTTACATACCGAGACTCCTCCGTGTCTCGGAAAGCACGCTAAGCCGTTGGTCCCAGCTGTCATTTGTGCATCTGTGACAGTCGTTACGGGTCGTCAGAAGCCCGAAAATCGGACAGCCAGTCTTACCAAGGGGTATTGTATTGCCCAGTTACTGGGTTGTGGAGGACAGTTAGAATACTGGTATTCAGCTGCATCCGGTAGGACTGGAAGCCGACCCCAACATAGTTGGGAAAAGGCTAGGCAGATGATGATGAGGCATGGTGGTTGTGAGGCAAACAAACCTGATATTTCTGATGTTATTTGCAAAATCCACATTTTATTTAAAACAGGCTGTTTGTCTAATTCTAATCAGAAATGCGTCAAATTTCGTAGATGTTATAATCATACTTTTTACAGGAAATCCAAAGCTGTGATAGCCTAGGTCAAGAATCACACAAGGCACGCCCCTCTGATTCTTCGGATTCATGTGCGTATTGTATAATTACCACTTGCTTTAAAATCGGTGAAGGAAAACATCGTGAGGAAACTGGCGGGCCGCATGTCTTAGAGATTCCTCAACAGATATGATGCTATTTCAGAGGCCCATAGGCAGCGTAGAAACTCTGATACCAAGTTAGTTACAAACCACACGAAAAAGAAGAAGACAGGATCATTTATTAGAAATTAAGTTCACTCAAAATGGTCAAATATAATTCTGCAGTTTTCCTGTACAAATCACGCATTCTGTTTAGTAAGCATTTGACTAATCTGTGTCTATACAAAAGCGAAATTTCACTCATTCATACATTCACTCATTCACTCACTTCTTCTTCTTCGTGTGGTTAGTGACTAACCTGGTGTCAGAGTTTTAATGCTGCCCATGGGCCTCTGAATTAGCATCACATGCTGTTGAGAAATATCTCTCAGGCATGCCGGTTTCCTCACGTTGTTTTCCTTCACCGATTTTAAGCAAGTGATAATTATACAATACGCACATGAAGCCGAAAAATCAGAGGTGCGTGCCTTGGAATCGAAGTCGAGACCTATGACTTGGCAGTCCAACGGTCACACCACTAGGCTATCACTGCTCATATTCACTCACTGATTACCTCAAATTCTCAGAAACTTCTAGACCTACGAAGATGAAATTTGGCACAGAGGTAAAGGATAAGGAGGAGACGTCAGCCGAGAAAGGATTTTTGGAAACTTCTTCACTAAAGGGGTGAAATAGGAAGTGGAAGTCTGTATGAAAAATGTTCAACATTGACGCGAGTGGAGCCGGGGGCAGTAGCTAGCACAGAATGGAGTCATTCATTAGTGAGATTAGTTTAATTTAATTGTAGCGTATTTTCCGTTAAGAGGAAGAGAGTGTTACATGTGCGAATAAATGAAAACAAAAATTACATTAATTAAGTTTATTACAAAAAAAAACAATTAAAATATTAACTACTCATACATTAACTTAAGCAGCCTTGTAGAACCTCTTTGCAACACCGTCCCAGTTATCCATAGTGATGGTCTGAAAATGAATAAAAACATAATGTATTTAAGAAATAAGTTCATATTTTTCGTTATCATACCCCTAACAAGATTAAATGAATCCTTTAATCGTAAAAGATAATGACCACATTGAAACATTCATTAATACAAAGTTACGTAATATCACGCATTGTTACCCTCGAAGAGTTGGGTAGAGGTGTACTCATAGTAGCTAACAAGGGCACTTAATTGTTAATTATATTATAGTAAACACATTACGTGTCCTTTACGGCCACAATTTATAGTATTTCAATGTTAAAATCCCTTTTTAAGTTTAGTCCCGATTCACCCCTGCATCTGTATTCAGCCCGTTTGACTGTACACCCACATTTCACCAATTATGTTTAAGTCCCATGTATTAGGGAGCGATTGGGTATAGTCTATAAACTATTCTTATAAGACAAGCTAAATATGATAGCTAATGTTATAATGAGGAAAGTTTTGAGTATGAAAGTGGATGGCTAAACAAGTAGAGAAAAGCCAAAAAACGATGGATAGATTGTGTGAAAGATGATACCTATAGCTGGAAAGGGAGTGACTACCGAGATGTCGACTAATAGTGAAGTATGGAAGAAGTATGTTGCGCCGACCCCATAAATTAGGATAAAGGCAGGAGAATTCTATTAATATCCTTGGACATTTCACACAACGCCATATAGTTCCAAGCTAAGCAACCTAATGCTTGTGTTATGGTAACGAGATGCCTGATAAACTACTTATTTACATTATTTTCTTGTAAATGAATACATATAGATAGACCGGAACAAATACTTGTAGGTGGTACAAATATTTGTTCCGTGCGGGAATCGAACCCGCAACATACTGATGATGTGAGAGATATAAAGCAGAAGACATAACAGAACTTACAATAGTAAGTTCATCGCCGTTGTACTCCCTCTTGAAGGTGGCTGTGCCTGGTTTGGAAGCGTGGGTGATGGTCTGCGTCACTGTGTTGCCATCGACAACATAGGTGCTCTTGATCTGGAAGACAAACATTGTCTTTAGTACAAAATATATATGAATAATGTGGTGTAGCAATAACCGTAAGAAAATATGAATTTCACGTGTCTACCCTGTGGCTTCCCTTCTTTTTTGCCATCGATGAATAGACCAGAGTTGGAAAAAGCAATTTTTTTCATTTGAAAACATTTCCAAATACATTTAAACAAGCCAATATTTTTTAATTGAGGGTCGCGCACATTTCCTTTGATAGTGTTAAAATGAGCGACATTGTCATTGGTTCTAAGGTACTGATTTCCAATATACGTGTTTTTTCTAGGGTGGGAAATCATCAAATGACTCCTCCCGCTCTGAGTGGAGTGGAAGGGAGTGTCAGACTCTTACTGACTAAAACCCATCCATGCTCCTTCCTTAGCCCTTCATGTTCCGGGTTAGTGGAAACCTTGCGGACAATCCCGCTTAATTTCTAAAATACTTACGGGAGTCTTCTCAGTGCCAATGACGTCATCGAACTCTACTCCGGACTTGAATTGGCGTTCTTTGGGGCCTTCGGGTGTTGCTGAGATGTATGTGTAGGTGTCACCATCCTTCACCAGCTTCTGGTCAGGGGAGAAATTCAGGACCTTTTCAATTTTCGCGTCAGGAACACCTAGATCAATGACCATTTAGAATTAGGTTTTTATTTAAAATGAGTTTAATCAGTGCAGTGCAGTCTTCATTATCTGACCAACTGCACCCGCAGCTGCGTTTGCGCACACACATAATTATGCACTATAATATCTCCAGCATCGATGGCTAGTCTCCGAGATTGGTTGCCGTAGCCGAGATTGGGTCTGGAGGACCGTTAATGTATACATTATCTGCCCATAATAATATTATTACTTTTACGTCGCTTGATGTTTCTCGGGACCCTTTTTTTTGAGGGTGGGAAATCATCATATGACCCCTCGCGCTCTGCGCGTCAGACTCTTACTGACTAAAAGCCATCCATGTTCCTTGTTTAGCCCTTTATGTTGGTAAGCGGGATTGTCCGAAAGGGTTCCGAGGTAGCGGTAACCCTTTCGGACAATCCCGCTTACTTTTCGGGACCCTGTGGTCTCGAACCTCATATGAGGGGCCGAAGCTAACTCGCAGAGGTCTATTAGAGGTTTTTAATGAAATATTATTATTAGAATGCTATGCTTTCCAAATTATAAGATTTTAATCAGATGTTGGACTACAGGAATTAGGTGAAATGCGATGCCTCAAATTGACTATTTGTTGAAGTATTTTGGAAAAATATCTGTTTTCTTTAATACCTCTTTCAGCTTCTAAAGCTATTGCATTGGTTTTGAAACCAGATTTCTGATAATTTTTTACTTGCAAACATAATGGACGAAAATAAATTTTAAAAAATGAAAATACCACAAGTACTTAGGTACCGAGTGCTTTCAGGAATTCCTCGAAGTTCTCCTGCTTGACGAAAGCGTAGTTCTTGCCAAAGTAAGACATATTGACTGTTAATTCGACTAACGATTTAATGACAATTAATTATGCTCACATTGGCTTATAACTGAACTGTAATCTGCCCGATATGATAAGGGTGAACGGAAATGACAGTCTCTTCAAAAGATTGAAAAAATGAATCATTTTAAAACTAAATTTCTCACGTTACAATTAATTTTCCTGTTTATATTTTTATTAATAAATGTTTTATCAACCAAACAATGGACTTTATCCATTGTTGGCCGTAGGTAATCAGACAAGGATATTATTATTAGTCTTCTTTCTTTCTTCGTGTGGTCAGTGACTAACCTGGTGTCAGAGTTTTCATGCTGCCCATGGGCCTCTGACTTAGCGTCACATGCTGTTGAGAAATATCTCTCAGACATACTGGGTTCCTCACGATGTTTTCCTTCACTGTTTTTTAACTAAGTGATAATTTATACAATACGCACGTGAATCCGTTAAGTCGGAGGTGCGTGCCTTGGGTCCGAACTCGAGACCTAAGAATTGGCAGTTCGTCGGTCACATTACCAGGCTAGCTATCACTGCTTATTATTATTATCAGTAATATCTTTGAACGCTATTGTTTTTTAAATAATGTTGACATAACCCTGTGACCATTTCAGTGTATACTTTGTGTGTGTGTTTTCAGCATGTGACGCTAAGTCAAAGTCTGTCAAAGGCCCAGGGGCAGCATAAAAACTCTGACACCGGATTAGTCACTGACCGAACGAAAGAAAGAAAGAGTGTATATCTTGTTAAGGCAAACCAATTAAAAGTTAACTTAGTTTATCTCATCAATGATTTTTTTTTAATATTTCAATTATTCAGCTTATTACGGTTACGGTTCACTGTTGGACATGACTCTACCTTCGATGTCCACTAATTACTGGTCGCCTTAACTCTTTTTTTTTGTTCCTAGGTGGAAAATCCCTACGGATGTCCTCCGCCCCAGGCGGAGGGGTCAATCAGACTCTCACTTACAAAAAACCACTCCAGTGTTCTATCTCACACCCCTTCCACCCGCACTGCCGACTAAAAGCCATCAATTTTCCTTCCTTATCCATTAATGTCCCGGGGCAACGGTAACCCTTTCGGTCAATCCCACTGAATCTCACACCCATGCGCGGGAAGAATTACAGAACACAGAATTAAACAATTCATTAACACTGTTTTTTTATTTTAGGTTGTATTATTTATGTAAGATTTGTGTAGGTACATATATATTAAGAAGTGTCTTTATAGGTATATGACTTGTTTGTGACTCCAATTTGTTTGATATCATTTTCTCTTCCTGATTTTTTTTTGTCCTGTTTATATCTAGATTCTAAGGTTTGAGTAATGTACAAAGGATTGTAATATGTACGGCCAGATTAAGATAAGGACTTATTCATAAACCAAATAATTAATAATGGTCCCAATATGGATCCCTTTTTTTTTTAAGGCTGGGATATCATCCAATGACGTCTCCCGCTCTGGGTGGAGCGGAAGGGAGTGTCAGACTCTTACTGACTAAAACCCATCCATGTTCCTTCCTTAGCCCTTTATGTTCCGGGGTAGCGGTAACCCTTTCGGACAATCCCGCTTACCCGGCAGGCTTGGCCCTGAGGGGCCCCTTCATAATATAAGGTGACATCTCTTTGAGGCGCGCGTGGAACATATACGCGCCGTCCGGCACGGGCCTGGTGCTGATCGGACGGTGAGTCACCCATTACTCACCGTCTGCAGGTCCGCGCCTACGGTGGCCGGGAGTCGTCACGTGGCTAATATGGACCCCTGTGACACCCTGTTCTTGTACAGGTAACACACATTTGACTTCAGTTTCGTTATGCCATCTAGGAAGGACTGGCTAGGAAGTAGTGGAATTTCGGGCTTTATTATTTAATTATTATTTTTCTATTATATTTAGTTATTCTCTAACATAGTTGGGAAAAAGCTAGACAGATTATGATCCCATGCATTTTGAAGAGAATCAAATTTAACTCCGATTTTATTAAATTTAATTAAACGACAAGTCTGACAGCAAGTCTCACCAAGGTGTATTGTGTTACTTAGTTACTGGGTTGTGGAGTCCGGATAGGCAGTCGCTCCATTTAAAATATTTTCAGGATTCAGCTGCATCCGGTTAGACCGGAAACCGATCCCAACATAATTGGGAAAAGGCTAGGTAGATTGTTAGACGTTGTTTTAAAAAAATGCATTTTAAAATAAGAATAACTAATCATTCCATTCAAAAATAATCGGAATTTGATTGATTCTTAAATTAATTGTTGTCTCGTATTAAAATAATCCTAAGTATCATACGAGCAATGGCGACATCCAATCAGATATGTGTAAACAATTTATCAAAAGTGATAAATAATACAGATGTTATTATTTTAATCGTTGCAACCTGCAACTTTCCCACTTCGCCTCCTGCACCATATGTCCCAGCAGTGGGAACAGTATTTTATGACCCACTATACAGTTGAATAAACCCAATCGCTTTCTTTTTCTACAACAGTTCTTGCTTATGTGGTCCATTTCCCCTTCTCCTTTGAATTACTTTAACCTTTAGAACGCCAGAGCATAAACGAACGCGCCTGCCCTCCACGCCAAGATACAAATTTATTTCTTTTTGTTATCATGAATTTCCCAATATCCATGGTGTCTTTTAATTTGTTTCATGTCATTTAGTACGTACAAGACCTTCAATTACACACACAAAAGTAATAATTTCATTGTTTATTTTGTGTTATAGAGTCCCCGCACTGTATCATATTTGTGTGGTTGCCGTACAGAGTGTGCGCTTGCTTGTCATGTCTAAGTGACAATAGCGTTCCAAAGTTAACAAATAGAAGTTCGCTCTCTAAATGTGTCTTGAAAAACATAAACACCATTCAATTATTTCATTTGTAAGTATGTAAAATTCCAAGGATTCACGTACTTTCATGCCGTTATTTATTCAATCAATTGATATTCTGATCATGTTGTTATTCTAGTCAGTGTCGTGTCATGCGTTCATTCACACTTGTGCAAATGTGAAAGTGAGTTTATCGGTTAGGTTTCGCCCACATTTCCGTACGATATTAATTGCATTTGGCAGTAAGGTAAGTGTTGGGCAGGTTGTACAGACGCCAGCACATCAAGCTATCCCTAACTCTCAAATTTTCTCAATTAAAAATGAACCTTATGTCTTTGCAATAAAGTTGAAATACTATCAAAGAAATTTGACAGATTGTGGTAACTTGATGTGCTGGCCTCTGTACACGACACGGTCTCTCTACGGTACGGCCCCGTAGAAAAATCGAATCGGCTCGCTTGTATATAAAGAATTCCTAATATGGTATTATTCGATTTAATTAGGTTGTAAGTTAGTTAAAGCTTCCTCTCTCCTACTATTTTTGCTGTGTCCGACAGTGTCCATAATGATCTCAATTTTCTACCTTACCACCTAAGAACACATTGTGGAATGCAAATAAAGATTGAGTATTGAGTATAATATGAGTGACAAAATTAAGAAATTTTGACTAGTTATAATAATTATTAAACTACTGGTTCAAATTGAATGAAATTTGGAATATACCGTGTTTATACAATGCCTGCTTGGTTGCTGAAAATTCAGGTACGGCGTTGCCTCTTTTTTGCTCGACTTGGCGGGGGCCCTGCCGCGCCCCAAGATTTGCACTTCGGCGACGGTGCTATACCTTATTGCTGCCGTGTTTATTAATAAGCTTCTATAGTACTCTATACAATACTAATGACCATTTCTACACACGGCAAATCATCCGTAGTTTTTTGGGGCAAAAAAACTTGTGTATACAAAGTACAGACACGCAGCACATCCAGCTATCTCTAACTGTCAAATTTTCCCAATTGAAAATGAACCTTATGCTATTGTGTTAAAGTTGAAAAACTATCAAAGAAATTTTACAGATTGGGGTAACTTGATGTGCTGGCTCTGTACCCTACAGTGTTGACCGATTCAGGCGCCTTAAGAAATAAAACCATTTGAATATCTGAGAAAATTTAAATTATTTTAGTTCCGAAAATATTGTAGGTAGTATAAATACTTATTAGATACAGTGGGTAAATAAATTAAGCTTTATAATATCTGCGGGCGGCGCCGTCCCATTTGCTCGTGGTGAGGGTCTGGAAAGAGGGAGAAATTCGATATTAATAAAAAAAAAACTTACTAGCACTTCGCCCGTGACTTCGTCCACGGCCTACTACGAACTTTCCTTTACAACAGTAAAATCATCCCATGTAAAATTGACTAAGTATCCCTTTTTACCCCCTTATTTAATATTTTCGAAAAACCCTGATACACGTTTTTTTTTTTTTTTTGGTTTTAAGTATAAATATTGAGTTTCGAGTTAATCAGACCGCGCGTTAAAATTCTTCCATAAAAACTTTAGCACACCCCCAATCTCCTTCAGAGGGTAGGTAGTTTAGAAAAACAAAAAATACTAACTTTATCAGTTATTTAGATAATTATTTTCCATTCAAATAAAAGCCCTGTTTTTCACCCCCTCAAAGGCCGAATATCAACAACCCCTTCTTAGTGCTCGCCTACATTATAAAAGGAAGCCGATGTGCAAAACTTCACGTTCCTAGTCCCACAAGTTTCGGCAGTGCGTTGATATTTCAGTCAGTTAGTTTTTTCCTTTTATATAAGGTGACTGATATTTAAACACATGATTGTACTCATGAATACAATCAACTTTCCCAAAGAAACTTTTTTTGTATACCCAATAGCTGCTAACAGCTGATCGGCGCGAAGGTTATTGAACTTTGCGCGCGCCAGTTGTATTGTTATTGTGATGAAAATAAAACAATTGAGTATACAAAAAAAGTTTCTTTGGGAAAGTTGGTTGTAATCATGAGTACAATCACGTGTTTAAATATCGGTCACTAATTACCAGTCATCTTATAAATATATTGTATATTAACTTTTATAAGTAAGCATAATCAGTCTATTATGTCCCCACTGTACTGCTGAAACACAGCCCTCCACATTCTGTGAGGACATAATCCACCACGCGCGCCCCGTGCGAGTTGGTAGATGTCATATTTCTTCGGATTTTTGGTTCTGCTATGCCGGTTTCCTCACGATGTTTTCCTACACCGCTTTGTATTAAGCTGGTATCTTAGTCTATAGATACTCCAAATACCACTGGTACCTGCTATGCTACGCAGTTAAAGTCAACACTGAGGTGTGATATATGAAAAACTACTTTCCAGCAAGAACTTTAGGGAACTAATACTACTGGAGTGCAGTTCTGGAAAAATTTCAACGTCAAAACTTTGGGTGAAGTGAGTGGTTGTTTCACCTGATGCTAGCTCACTTAATCTATATTTTCACGCTGAGATTTTCAAAATAGATCGGCTGGTCTACTCGAGATTTAACTAAAATAAGATTATATCCTTACCACAATCATCTCGTTGCCGGAGAACTCCCTGACGACGGTCAGATCGTTGCCATCTGGGTACTTCTGCACGCGGGAGACCTTGTCACCGTCAACGGTGATGGTGGTCTTGCACTGAAAGAAGACAAGAAACCGTTAAAGAAAATCATCTTACACTCTGATTTTGTAAACGAGATAAAGCAGTCTTATGTCTTTGATAACACCTGTATCCATACACAAGGAGATCAGGCGGCAGAAATAGGGATAGCAGTAATACTTCTTTAGACGAATACGTATACAATCTTTCAAAACTAGTACTCTACCTACTATAGGCCGACCGCTTAACTGAGACCGTTCCCGACGTAGATGGGAGGTGACGGAGGGGAGATTGAAGTTTGTTGTTGAAATCAGTGAGTTTTCGCGTCTGATCACCACACCCCGCAGCGCGCAGCTACCTCAGGAACGGTCTCAGTTAAGTTGTCGCACTATATAGAGTCGTCAATCATACGTTTTTTTTTTTTTTCGTTTATGATGTACTCGTACTTAAATGGTTACTCAATGACAATTATTACAATCTAGACCTAGCGGGTAATAAGTAATTTATATTTAACTTAATTTATTCCTTATGAATATTGTACTATATTTTTTTTATTCTAAGATCTTACAAAGTTAAGAATGTGTCCATTAGCACTTTTCTTATTGTCTCTATTATGATGGAAAGACACTTAGTTCTTGTGTTTTTTAAGAGTAGTACCCACTGCACTACGTAACACTCACTTGACTAAACTAACTCAAAGTTTCTCTCTTTAGTTCTTTTAAGTCTTCTAACTATGTCCGTGGTGTCAAAGAGCTGGTTAACTTCGACAGTCACATGTTGGAGAAGTCTATCAAATCAAATCAAATCAAAATCATTTATTTGCGTAAGTAAGGTATAGAAAGTTCTTAAGCAATAATTACAGATATCTTATTCTGCCTTTAAATTCGGCGTGCAAATTAGTCATAAAGTTATTAGATTAGATAATTTAAAGTAAAAATTCATGCAAGCAGTCAAGAATATCAAAATTAATGAACATAAATTACAATTGAATTAAATTAAAAATATATTAAATTAAATATGTCAAATTATAATATACATTGAAATTGGATCATTTTTATCATTAATGTCCTCTACCGCTTTACAACTTATAATCTAAAAACTCAAACACACTGTAAAAGCATGTACATGTGCTTCGGCGTGTTAATTAAACGTTAAATGATAATATAATAATATCTACTCACTTCGCGGTCAGCAACTTTGTCGTCGAAGGCGACTCCAGACTTGAAGACGGTCTCGTTCTTGGTCTGTGGGGTTGCGGTGGTCACGGTGTAGGAGTCTCCATCCTTGGTGAACTTGACAGAGGGTGTGTAGTTGAGGTAGCCCTGAGTTTGCTCTGCGTTCAGGCCTGGATAAGCAATTGTATGGGATATAAAATTAGTGATAAGCAGGATTGTCTGAAAGGGTTACCGCTACCCCGGAACATAAAGGGCTAAGAAAGTATGGGTTTTAGTCAGTAAGAGTCCCACACTCCCTACCGCTCCACCCAGAGCGGGAGGTGACAATTTGATGATTTCCCACCCTCAAAAAAAAAGATTTAGTGCTAAGTTCACCGCTGAAACTGAGCATAATTACATTTAAACTGCGTTCGAGTGTTGTCAGTGTTAATATTCCACAACAATGTAGCCACTGACTCGTAAATGCGCTGATCGCGTTCAGCTTCAATGGTGAAGTTAGCCCTTAGTTTAAAGACGCTGCACTTTCTGTCATAAAAAGCTGATATGTTATGCGTTAAGTGTCAGTTTGAAGAAGAAGATAAAGAAGAAGTTAGAAGAGGCCACGCTGCACTGAACTAAAATGATTTAGTTTATGGGCTAGAGTTTAGGTTATGTCTGATTTGAAGTTATTGAACATTGTCATTCTATCTGACTTAGGGCTGATTTCACCAAACAAACTGAACGCGATCCGCACAACTTGCTAAGGGCTATCAATGTAATTATTTACTGTGGACTATTGTCACTGACAGGTATTGAACTCGGTTCAAATGTGCTGACCGCGTTCAGTTTTTTTTCTTTCTTTCTTTATTATTCGGGAATTTTATACAGATGTACATGTATGTGTGTATATTTAATATCAGACCTTATAATTATGTCGCACATATTCTTAATATTAAGTAAGTTCCAATTAACCTATGTGTCATTACATAATGCCTATTCTAATACTATAAAACTGCTCTTTATCCCTAACATAAGCATATAAATTATGATAATATCACGTTACCTGATTATTCGGTATCGTGGCGTAACCATATCATAAAACAACTTGATTATGATATAATTTATTGTACTTGAACCGTTTGTTTTAATGTCAATCGGTCAAGCCGACGATTTTTCTGATAAAGCTAGTTACCATAACTATACCGTTTTAATCAGAAAAGTCTTTCATTAGATTAGCATAATACTTTGTAGAGATATCTTAATGCATGATGATATAAATAATAAATATATCTAACTATTGTAGACTTTATCAATAAATTAAAATTATGTAACATCATAAAGTCTTCAATCTCCCCCAGCGACGCCCTTGGCTGAGATACGCGTACCTGGGAGTCTTTACCGACAATTCGCTTAGTTTTTATACCCTGGCTGGAGTCTTAATTTATTGAGGCACAGGCAAGCCCGTTTAAGCAGCGGACAACCGCCTAAGATGATACATAGTGTAGACGTGGTCAGCCGCCAAATAAAAAAAACAATGCTATTCAATGTTCTATTTTTGAAGTGAAAACTTCTGTAACGGCGTTGTGCACTTTTTTTGTGATGGGTAAAAAATGTTAAACCCGCGTCAGGACACGTGACCTGATCGAAAGTTCGTAAGACGGAGGGAGAGATAAACTTTTAGTGTAAAATAATTGTAATGGTTAAATTTTGAATCACTACATAGTATAAAACAAAGTCGCTTTCTCTGTCCCTATATTCCTATGTACGCTTAAATCTTTAAAACTACGCAACGGATTTTGATGCGGTTGTTTTAATAGATAGAGTGATTCAAGAGGAACGTTTTTGTGTATAGTTTGTCGACATATTATGCGGGCGAAGCCGCGGGCGGAAGGTAGTGTAATATACATTGTCATGTTTGTTTACGATAGCGCAATAAATGAATATTGCATTTTAGCACATAAATGATAGTACTTTTACACAGTACTTTAACACTAAATTAAAGCAATTCATGCAAAATTATCTCCCATTCCAAAATATCAAAAATGCACAACGTTAATATTCAAGTTTTCACTTCTGCCGGCACTCCCGGAGTGCAACCCGTTTTTTTTTAATTACTTACTTAAAATAATTACTATTCGATGCTTATGATCAAGTCAGGAAAATGTGATTCTCTGACGCTAATAATAAATCTATACTAATATTATAAAGAGGTAAAATTTGTAAGTTTGTATGTAGGGGGTAATCTCCGGAACTAATGATCCAATTTCAAAAATTTTTTCACTGATAGAAAGCTACATTATTCCTGAGTGCTATAGGCTATAAATTATATAATTATATCATACATATTAGCCGAGCTATCGCAATTTTCGTCTAGCAAGTCGGAAAGAAATACCTCCGAAAACAGAATTATTTGCATGCGCTGCCTAAACAGTTACCGTATATCGCAATTTTCCGCGGACGAAGTCGCGGGCAGAAGCTAGTATATTATATACTGGCACACCAACAGCATTAATACTAAACCAATAATAGTAAGGAAATAATAAATAAAATACTGGTTTGTATGCCTACACACACAGGCAGCATTCATACTGTAGACAGCAATGTATTGATTGTCCCTTGTTTATAAAACGGTGAAGATAAACATCGTGAGGAATGCTTGAGAAAAACTTCTCAACAGTATGTGAAATCAGAGGCCCTTGGCCAGCATAAAAACTCTGACACCAGGTTAGTAACCACACGATAAGAAGAAGAGACTAAATTGATGTGTCGATGGCATATCATTTTAACATATCACGCAACATTTGCACTTTGAAATGGCAAGCTTTCAAAATATCTTAGGACAAAGACTGCAGCAGGATAAGATACAAGGCGCTTTTGTTCCATGTATGAAACTGTGCATAATAAGTGCGAATTTCTCCAATGAATTTGAACGCGATCAGCACATCTAAAACGCGTTCAAGAGTTGTTAGTATCAATAATATATAGAAAATAATGACACTGATAGTTCTTAATCAAAGACTCTTTGTTCTTAATCTATTGACCGCATGGCTATACAGGGTGAAATTGAATTCATGGGCAGTATTTCAAAGGATCATCATACTCATTATTATAAACATCTTTTACTATGGGAACAAATCTGAAATAGCGAAAAAAAATATCAGCTGTTCCCTACATTTTGACGAGTTTTGCGAGCATAATGTGCAGCATGGATCAGCAGATTTTATTTCGCGATTTATATGTCAATTGTTGTAACCCCAATGTCCAACTCATTAAAAAAAACTTTATTTCAGACGAATATGGTCTTGCAGTTACCTAAAAATCGAAAACCAAACATAAACGTCTATGCCCTAGTCACGTTTAGTTTCAATGGTGAAATTCGCCGTATGTATTATGTCTAGGATTTATCAAATAAATTTATGGTTATCCCTTTTAGATAATTACATTTTTATCCATCACGAATTTTTCAGTAGCAACTCTGAGTTTGGATACGCGAGCGGTTGAAGGCTAAAGTCTCGCCTTATGGTAATGGAACTTAAACATATCTGGCATGTGGTCTCTTTCTAAACATTGAAGGAAAACAGCCCCGAAATAATGTGATAATAAATGATACATGTTTTTATTTCTATAAATGGGTTTTCACAAACACTTTTACACTATTAATATTTTAAAAACTAGATGAGATCGGCGTTTCCTAACTGACTACTCTGAGATGGAAGGCCGAAACAGACTCAAAGGTCACAGTGTTTTTAATGTCCAGACATAATCTTGGTCAAACCATGCGAAGACCATGTAGGTTGGTGTCTGAAATGGCCTTTAGAGAAATGAACCAAACAGATTGAGTGGGCCTGTGAAGTCAGTGCACGCATTTGTCAGAAATCATGCAGCTCAACTCAACTTAAGCTTAAGACAGAGAGAGAGAGAGATAGAGCTCAACGCTCAACTCAATAACATTTTGTAATTCAACTTACCCAAAGCATTAACAAAGTCCTCGAAGTTCTCCTGCTTCTCAAACTTGTATTCCTTTCCTAAGAATGCCATTTTAGCGGTTTGTTGGACTCTGGAGAATTACAAACTGAAGGGCCAAGGGGGAATGATAGTGTGTTATATAGTTGTGAACTAATCCCCTGGATTTAGATAAAGTTACGTTCGCGGTATCCATGATAAGCTTTATTGCATCTCGATCTCACGGCGCCGTCGGCTTTCCTTTTATCAATGTTAAGGTGTGTTTTATGTCACTGGCTTTAGGAGTACCTACTGCAGTTTCGTGTAGAATTGTTTAGTTATCAATATTTTCGGATCAAGAGTGAATCATACTTGCATTTGGATTAAGATCAACATCATCTGCAAGATGTGGCAAACATTCTTTGTCTTGAATTGAGATATTAATAATATTGAGTTATTTTACATATTATTTGTTGTATACTCATGTTTTTACAAAAAATATATTCTATTCTATTCTGAAATGCTTTGTGAATGTCATCCCGGGTAGCTTCATAGAGATTTTCAGATTTTTTTTTGTTATTTGAAGCATCAATATTTTGGACCGTAGTCTATGTATTATCCTCATTGTTTTCACTGGAGTTTCCCCGGTGTCGCAATCGGGACCAACTTGTTATCATGGCAGGCCTTTATCCAGACACTGGGATGCAGCAGGCTGTCAGTAACTAGAGGTTGTCCCGTAGGAGTCTTTATAGGTGAAGAGATACTTAATGCAAAAGCAAATGGACTTAAACATCCGTCAGCTATGCGCATGCACTTTTTCATATTTTTGCCCGTACTCCATAGCGGAGGATAAAAAAAAAAGGTCTAGACAAAAAAAGTGTATTGTCACTGTCATATTATCAGATGTTGTTAACAAAACAAAACAAGTTTAATGACAATGATTTGGCATTGTTATAATCATTACGGGTATTATGTACTACTATTGAAGCTCCTCATTCAATTAACTAAGTCTATCGCAGTCCACTGCTGAAAATAGGACTCTTCCAGCTGCGCCACAAGAACCTCTTTTTTTTTTTTTTGAAATCGTCAAACGTTTCCTCCCGCTCTGGGTGGAGCGGAAGAAAGTGTCAGACTCTTACAAACTAAATCCAATCCATGTTCCTTCCTTGGCCCTTTATGTTCCGGGGTAGCGGTAACCCTTTCGGACAATCCCGCTGACCCAGCAGGCTTGGGCCCCTTCCCTAATGCTCACATGTCCTGGTCAGCCGGTGAGCTACCCATTACTCACTGTCCGCAGGCCCGCGCCTACTGTGACCGGGAGTAATCACGAGGCTCCCGACGTCCGGAGCGTCAACTGCGGCGGCTGGGACGTAAGGCACTGTCCCACAACCATTCCACCACCTTCTTCGCTAGCATGATCGGTCTTTTCTTCGCGCCTGATGATGTGCAGTAACCACCCGAAACATCGATGTCCGGTGACGACCTGCGTCAGGCGGTAGATGAGGACGCCGTGACGTCTCTCTAGCCACTCCTCAAAGAGGGGTCTTATCGCCGCTATCGCGACATGCCCTGCCACAACACCGAGTCCTTCGCATTTCGTATCCAGTCAGTCCCAGCCACATTCTTAAGGTCATCGGTCCATTTAGCTGGGGGGGCAATACTTCTCAACTATGTATTAAGAAGTATTTGCGTAGTGTGGAACGCCATATTATTACATTATTTACTCCGCTCGTAATAATCATAATAATTGTTACTTCAATACGTTATCTGATTACTATTATTAATACTGCCATGTCAGGCGGTATGCCTACAGAAGGTAAGAATACCTACTATATCTTTACATATATCTGCTGAGCACTTAGTATCCCATTGATAAACAGTTAGATTTCATTTTTATTATTCGAATGTACATTTATTTTACGTTTTTTAAAGAAAATGGCGTCATGATTATTTTTGAACGGTTTGGCTTCTAAATGAGTACCTTACAGCGATTAATTAAAATTGCCGAGCCTTTTCCCAAATATGTTGGGATCGGCTTCCTGTCTAACCGGATGCAGTTGAATATCAGTATCTTACATGGACCGACTGCCTATCTGACTTCCACAACCCAGTAACTGGGGATACCCCTTGGTAAAACTGGCTGTCAGATTTTCGGGCTTCTGAAGACCCGTAACGACAGACAGCGATTTATCTTAAGCAGTTTCGCTACTAAGACAATTTAATATGCAGAATTTGAAAGCCTAAAAGTACAGAGCAATTTTTTATATAAATACTTTAAAGCAATCAACAAAAAAAAGCACTTTTTTATCATTGTTTTACAGATAATAATTATGTACAATGTCCATATTCATGATTCAATCTCTTCGTCCAAAGGTTATTATTTTATCGTATAGTACGGTGATTCGCACAATAGTTATTTGTTATGCAAGGCTGCAAAGTTGATTTTTGGCGCGAGTACTTGTATCGAAATAGTAATCTCAAAGGTACGAGACGCAGAAAAGCTTTGCTGCCGAGTGCAACACATAACTTTTCACCTCACTACAGCGAGGAAACTGCTAGCTGCAAGAAAACAGGTGCTATATGTTGAGTTTTATTTTATTTTGTTCGACCGTCTCAGATTCATTAGCTTATGTGAAGAAAATAACAGACACTTGGCAATGTATCTTATGAGATACATAGAATGTCTACAAAATTAGATATCCTATACTTTTTCTACTGTTACAAGTAGGATCTTGTCCTTTATAGAGAATGAAATAAAAAACTAATTTAATACAAATAACTAACTAATTTAATTTAATACATATTTATTTTTGCCAAGCAAAGGGTTAAATAACATATTATATTAGTATTTATTTTATTTAAAAAATGTAACTTGAATGACTACACAATTGGGTATTTGACAGGGTAGTATTTTTATGGCATATTCAAATGTGACGTCACATATATTTTTAATCAAATGGAATACTTATTAACATTAATTCCAATTTTACAATTATATCCTTGCAAAATATTTAATTTCTGTACTGTGATAGAAGTTGTTAAGGTGAGCGGTATTATTTCTATGTGATTTAATATTTTATTTTAGACCGTGTCATGCATTTTCAGTGGACTGACAGTATTGAAAATTATTAAATAGAAACGTTCGAATTTTAAAAAGCAAAAATGCAATTTTGTGCTCAGATTTCGATTGACAAATAGACTCTTTCCGAGCCTGTGAAGTGAAAAATTGATTTATTAGCGAGCCGAGCGAGCGAAGCGACCGGTGCCGTGTTAGCAGCCGGCGGCGGCGATGGGTTCATCCAAGTTGATAGCAGTAACATGGCTGTTTAGTATTTGTAAAAACAGAAATTATTTGAGGTGCAAATCATTATAGTGTTAATTCATATTTTTAGGAGCGCATATTTGGAATTATTTGAGTTTCATTAAATACATGCCCTAAAAAAATTGTTTGGCGGTCGCTTTATATAATGTTTGAGTGCAATTTTATTTGTAGAATTTCCAACATTCTCTGACTGATAACGGTATACCTGACTGATAATGGTCCCAACGCTATCAGTTAGGTAAGTCAGGAAAACTAACGCTTTGCCCGCTACTCCATTCGCGAGGCTTTTGTATTTTTCCATACAAACTTGAAAGCGTGAAATGTTGCGAATTTCACAATTAAGTGTTGATTCGAGAAGCAAAAGATTTCCTTTGTTCTTTCTCAATGTCGTGGTCCGATCGGAGAAAGATTTACCGATAGAATTTTAACGATAGAAGAAGAAGAATTTACCTCTCACCATACGCCGTCAATAGGGTTGATGCCTAGAAGAAATTATGTTTAGTCCGTCCATCGGGAAATATCTGTAGTTTTTACTTTATCATATTAATAAAAAATACTGAGATAAACCACATTTAAGTGGGGGAGTGGGGGCTCGGAAGCTACATCCTCGTGACGTCATGCCACATTTTAACTCAATGCATCGACGGAATTTTTGGAGTACGTAAAAAAGATCGTCCAATACTTTTTCGGACTAAAAAAAATGTTTAGTCGTCATCCATATTCATAATTTGGTCGGTTCATAATACAATGCGCCTAATCGGAAGAGGGGCGGATCGACGAAAGCTTCGATCATTTTTATCGCCCGGACGAAAGCAACCCGATTGTCGATATTCCTAGTTGACCACTGGGAATCGCAAAGTACTCGTGTTTCATGCCGTAATTCATAAAATTCGATTCGGCAGTTTAGCTGTGAAAACGTAACATACAGACTTTCGCATTGTACATTTGTATATGGAATGGTATGCATGACACATGGATCAAAGTACGAAAGATTATTTTTATATTCTTAGGGGGCGCGATATGCACTTTATATCAGTATAGTCAGCGGTATTTTTATCGTGAAATTTCTTATCAAAATGTACCTGATAAGTGATAACAATTCGATACTGATAGTACATACAACAAAAATATGAGTGTTACAATTTAATTTGGCACTAAAAGAAAAATCTAGAAAGAAAATTTTGAAATAATTTCTGAAAATAAGTGTGATGCAAACGGATTGAAAATTTACAAAATGGATGATGAATTGATAATTAATCGGTGGAATGAAAATGTTAGTAAGGTAGGCTTTTGGTGTGGGATGCAATCAAAGTCGACACCCTCGCGCCATTCCATCTACCTAGCACGGCGGTCTGTTCTGGGGCGACTGCTGTGGGTGAAGAAAACCTTCAACGACATTACGTTAGTTGCAACTATATGTTTGAGCCGTTTGGGGTTCAAAAACTAGAGCTGTGAGGATCCGAGTGCTTATCGAGTATTTCGGAGTATTGCTCAATAGTTGGTCGATTCTATACACATGACCATAAAGAACGGAATCACGCAACGCTGGTATGGTCAAAGGTCATGCCACATTAGATGACAATGCTGATTTGCCATCTAATGTGGCAACGCTGCCAGCCTTTTGGCCACTGTTCCCACTCACAGCGATGAGGAAGAATATTTAAATGCCTCGGGTTTTTTTCTATATATGTACCTATACCTATTATGTGTGTAGGTTGTATTTAAGATGTAAGAGAATAATTATTTATCTCTTATCAACAGATATTTCAAGCAAGAATTTGACAATTAATAGTTTTGATTTTTTGGTTAATTAGCTCTAAGCATTGAATACGTCTCCATATATAGATAACTCGCATTAAGCTTCAGTAAATTTTGGAGAGGAAATTTCAGTGCCCACTATCTAAGATTGGAAATAACCCATACATACAGCCGGTATATTCTGTAAATATCACACCATGAATACTGTGAAGCGAGCTGGTAAAGGATAAGGATGCTTGGAAACATGCTGGTCCTGCTCCACAGGGCAATCTAGTGTCTAGACAAAATCAAACTGGTTGCTAAAGAAATTAGGTAATAATTTATTATTTGTAAAATACTATTTTGACATGTTGACATAACTTCTCACACACTGATTGTTTTATTATTATTAACTTTTAGAATGTTTGTAAATATGTGAGCACCATGTATTTTTGACATACCTACTTAAGTTTACGACGACACGGTTGGCGCAGTGGTTGAGCGATTGACTGCTGCGCACTATGTCGCGGGTTCGATTCCCGCACGGAACAAATATTTGTACGACCTGCAAGTATTTGTTACGGGTCTGGGTGTTTTTCTATCTATAATATGTATGTATTTACAAAAAAAAATGTATATAAGTAGTTTATCAGCCATCTCGTTACCATAACACAAGCATTAGGTTGCTTAGCTTGGGACTATATGGCGTTGTGTGAAATGTCCAAGGATATTATTATTATTATTATTTACCTGCCATTACTATATGTGTTTTTCTTTTCACCTTTTGTGGTGTAGTGTTTTTATTCTGGGTGCATCGTCTTCACATATAATGTTATAATTCATGTATACAAAACATTGTAAAACATTTTAAAAGAGCAACGGTGGAGTTTCTTGCCCATTCTTCTCCACGCAAACTACCTTTTGGAAGGGGCGACTAGAATCAATTCTATTTCTTGTTCATTTTGACGTTCAAAAGTGCCATAATTGTGCCTATTTGAAATAAATGATTTGACTTTTGACTTTGACTTTGCTGTCAATAGTGTCAATCACATCAGTTCGTATGACAGCATACTTCAAAGTGGCTCCACCTATGTTTCACGGTGTGAGTATTGTAGAGGAGACTGGCGGGTTATAAACTTTTTTTTTATATTTGCAAGTAGGGCTTAACATTTTGCTATCGCCGCAGATATTATCGAACACTACGCAAATACACATAAAGGTATCGATGGCACACATACTGATTACGTATAACGTTATCTTTTAACAGACAGCATTTTTATTGGTGTCATTAATAGTAATATAAAAAAAAAATATGAATAATGTGTATCTACGGTGTCATTAAATTTCACTAAATTGCACTTTGAGTGTATTATTGGTGCCTTCTCATTAAGTAGGTATAATTAATTGTTAAGTAAATTACCTACAAACTTAAATAGCTATAATCTGGGGGTATTTAAGTCAAGAGTGAATAGGTTTCAATAGGTTTCTTCTAGGCAAGCGTGGTTCACCGTCTTCAACATCATCGCTTACCATCAGGTGAGAAAGCTTACAGGTCAAACGCGAGCCTACAGTAAAAAAAAAAATTATTTATAATATTTTATTCAAATCATAGCTGTCATTTTTTATTACAAAATATGAAATTACTTTGAGGGTCGAGTTTTGTAAACATGAAGTATAACATCATATGTGAAGACAATGCACCCAGAATAAAAACACTACACCACAAAAGGTGAAAAGAAAAAAAACACATAAATAGCGATGGCAGGTAAACTTAAGTATGTCATAAGTACATGGTGCAAGTTAATAATAATAAATCAATCAATGTGTGAGAAGTTATTCCAATATGTTTAAATAGTATGGTACAAATTATAAATTATTACCTAAATAAACTTAGCAACCAGTTTGATTTTGTCGTCAGCAGATGGATGGGTAACCCATAATTGTAACGCCTGCACGATTTGAACAATACGCTATTGTAAAAAATACAGTTGCCTTTCAAAATTATTAGGCACTTCTTCTTCTTCGTAATAAATGATATATTTTTTACCTAAGGTATGTAGGTAGGAAGCTCAAAGTTTAAAACGTGAAAGTAGCAATTAGTATACAATTGTTCATACAACAAACTTTTAGAAACTCTACGTCCTTCATGCTGAACACGGACAGGAACGAAGGAATGGCTGGTCAAAACAATATTCATATATTTCTCGTGGCTAAGTAATAACAGCTGCTCGGATCGATTCATCAGGTTAAGCTACGCTAGCAATAGGATAGCAATTTTTGAACATACTTTTAGAGCCGTTTGCCATAAGCAACCAACCATTCTGACCCTAACAATATTTCCGTTGTTTGTTTACGAAATGAATCACAATTATGGGTACTAATTATTTGTATTAATTTCTTCAATAATTGCTTATTAATATATGTAAGTGTATCTTCGGCTTCACTATAATAAGTCGATGTGAACTGTGAACGCCTGTAAGATTTGGACAAGACGCTGCAGTGAAATAAAACTATTGCCTTTCGAAATTATTAGGCGCTAGTTCGTACAAATTTTAATACTATTTTTTTACGTAATGTATGTACGAAGCTCAAACTTAAATTCGTAAAAGTAGCAATTAGTAAGCAATTACTGGAACAACAAACTTTTAGACATTCTGCGTCCTTCATGCTGAACACGGAGAGGCCACAAAGGAATGGCTGGTCCAGAAAATATGCATATTCCTCTGAATCTATCATATGTAGCAATTATTGAGGAAATATAGCAAATATAAGCAATTTGGTAGCAATTGCTCCGTGCTGCGGCTCCGTCTCGCATGGGTTCGAAACATTATGCTGTACGATGGCCGTTTTGCGCAGATGTGACGCATATTTCCCCACATCTTGTTTTTTACTGTTTGACGTTTGCCGCAAATAAACGTATTTTCTTTCTTTGTTTCAATTCTTGAACATACTTTCAGAGCCGCTTACCATAGGCTAGCCATTCTGACGCTGACAAGCGCCCGCGAAGTACAGACGCCAGCACATCAAGCTATCCCTAACTGTCAAATTTTCTTAAGTAAAAATGAACCTTGTAACTTTGCAATAAAGTTGAAATACTATCAAAGAAATTTGACTACTTTGGTAACTTGATGTGCTGGCCTCTGTACAAAGTTAACAATAATTGTTTTTTTTTTGCAATTTGTAGGTCACTGTCAGGTTGTATTTTAATCGAAATATGATTCGGCCGTAGCTAGTACGTATTTACCGAATTATAATCATTATAACTATCAATCAATCATACAAAAGATATAGATAGAGATATTTCTCAACAACATGTGAAGCTAAGTCACAGGCCCGCGAGCAGCATAAAAAGTCTGACAACAGGTTAGTCACTAACCACACGACAAGAAGAAGAATCATACAAGAATTGCCCTCAAATTTCATGCACCCTTTTAATAATGGCAATAGGATCGACACTTATAATATAGGTCATATACCTACATAAAATAAAATAAAATAATGATTATCAAACCATTATAATATTAGACGTATGACGGCCACCCGTAATTATAACTTTATTAAATTGACTAAATTAAAACACGTTTTAATCTACAATTGCTTCGTAAACTCTGACGCACTCTCCGTCCCAACCATCGGCAGTCGTTACCTGAAACAAAAATATGCGAAATAAATATAAAATAATAAGAATGATGGTCATGGTCAAATTATCACTTGCTTAATAATCGGTGAAGGAAAACATCGTGAGGAAACCAGCATGTCTGAGAGATATTTCTCAACAGCATGTGAAGCTAAGTCAGCGGCCCATGGGCAGCATAAAAACTCTGACACCAGGTTAGTCACTAACCACACGATAAGAAGAAGAATCTTTCTATAACTGTGCTATATGTACTTATATCATGATAAATCCCTTCAGCGACCTCTACTTATCACGGTCATATCATTATGATCTATCACAATCAACACGTCTCCAGACTTGCCACATACCCAGATGTAAATAGAACTACGATACACGAAGTCACGTACTTCCCAAAGACTGATTAGATTCAGAAAGATTATCCTACTGATGTTTCATCACGTGATGACTGAGTAGATACCGAATGCTGATGAAATGAGTTCAGGTGTTTTGTTTTTAGAACATAAGATATGTAGTTATTGAGATATAATATTTGCTAGAAGTGATTTAGATTTCCTGTCACTTGTTTGAGAGATAAGCATAATCAGGTATAATGTTCCCACTGCTGGGACATATGCTTTCTCTCAGTGAGGGTAGTGGGCTGCCATCCATCACGCGGGCTCGGGGCTGATTGGTGGATGTCACATGTCTTCGAATTTTTGGTTCTGCCGGATATGCCGGTTTCCTAACGATGTTTTCCTTCACCGTTTTGAGAGCAGTGGTGATGAAATAGTTTACAAAGTAAAGCACCTGTCGGATTCGAACCTAAGTCCTACAACTCGTAAGAATCAGGGTACCAAAGGTCAAGAGGAACTTCATTCAACATCAAGCGAATGTTGTGAACATTCAAAATACCAAGGCAACAAGCGACCAACACGAATCAATGCGAACAAAATCAGACAAGAGAATTGTAAAGGAATTGGTAAAGTGACTTATTGGAGTTAAGAATATTAATAGTATTGCCCATAAACATAACATCACGCCTGTAATACGTCGACGACACGGTTGGCACAGTGGTTGAGAGATTGACTGCTGCGCAGCATGTCGCGGGTTCGATTCCCGTACGGATCAAATATTTGTACGACCTACAAGTATTTGTTCCGGGTCTGGGTGTTTTTCTATCTATAATATGTATATATTTACAAAAAAAATGTATATGTATAAGTAGTTTATCAGCCTTCTCGTTACCATAACACAAGCATTAGGTTGCTTAGCTTGGGACTATATGGCGTTGTGTGAAATGACCAAGCATATTATATTATTATTAATACCCGAAGGGTTAGACAGAGGTATACCTATATATATTAACACCCATATTTCGTCAGTTATGTTTAAGTCCCATATAATAGAGAGGCGAGCCTAATTGGCCTTCAACCGGACACCACGCTGCTACTGAGAAATTCTAGATCAAAAAACCCAATAAGACATTGAATGACCTGGGAATTGCCCATATGATCTCATACTCAGAAGTAGCGATTGCGATCACTAGACCAACGAGGCTTAAGCGAGATTGTCCGAAAGGGTTACCTCTACCCCGGAACATAAAGGGCTAAGGAAGGATGATTAACATGGATGGGTTTTATTCAGTAAGAGCCTGACACATCCTTCCGCTTCACCCAGAGCGGGAGGAGTCATTTGATGATATCCCACCCTCAAGAAAATAAAGACCAAGGCTATCAACTATGGTAACAATATTGCTGTTATCAATATGATTGGTGATAATAAATCAATTAACTTCAAGGTCATATATGCTTCACTGGCTTGCAGCTCAGCAATCCAAACAGGAGAATCTAACGAACTAGGTTAATCTCTATTAGGTGTTATTTCAGAGTTCACTTCCTTCTCAGCCATATCTTCTTTCTTTGTTCTGTCTCTTTTGTTTCCACCCACATTTAGGTACGCCGAATACTATTCAGACCAACAATAATTTGATTAATTAAATATTCATCATAATTCTACCAGCAACCATCAATCGTTTTACAGGTAAACCACTTATGCTTCCCATTAACCCCCAATTATAACTACTTAAACATTATTAATTCTATCCAAGGCTACCGTCTTAGAAACATTTAGTTGCCTCTTAGATATAATTATAGCCTTAAGTCTATGCGCCGCGAAATAATAAAATTCTTACGATTTCTGCAATTTGCAGATCAGTATTAGATTTTGTGGTGCTCAAAATACGATTCGCGGCCAAACATCGGACATATAATAGATGCAGTCATTAAAATCAGCCATGTCCTCTAAGTTCATATTACGGTTTTTTTTTGAGGGTGGGAAATCATCAAATGAGCCTCCCATTCTAGGCTGAGTGGAAAGGAGTGTCAGAGTCTTTCCTTCCTTAGCCCTTTATGTTCCGGGGTAGGTAGCGGTAACCCTTTCCGCTGATCATATTACGGTATGGAATGAATAGCATGAAATCATGATTTTGGGGGATGAGAGTTGTTTTGATAGATTATAATTCTGCATTTACGGCCGAGGATCATATTTTGATATTAACATACAAACCGAAAATTATCTGCAAATTACAAATGAAAAAAAAAGAAGATTTTATAGGCTACCCCGGCGCTTCCCCCTTAAGTCTATGATTATCAAGTCTAAACTTACCACAGTCAATAACTCCGGTGTGAATGTTCGCACATGCTTCGATTTTCGTCCGTTGTTCTCTGTTTGAGTTTGTGTCATGACGTTTCCGTCGACCTCCATTAGAGATTTTATCTGGAATGTTAATAAAAATAACAGTTTTAAAGGATATTCTAGCAATAATAAAGCTACTTCTAAAACGGGTAATGATCTAGGAGAGTACTACAAGCAGTTGAAGGTCATTGTGATGATCACTAGCCTAGCCTTTTCCGGCTTAGTTGGAGTCGGCTTACAGTCTAACCGAATGCAGCTTAATACCAGTATTTTACATGATGTGACTGCCTATCTTTTTTAAACTTAGAGAGTTTTATTGATGATTGAAATTATTGTAAATCTCCAAATTGCAAAAAAAAAAAACGTTGAAATTCGCGGGATACCTACCCCGTAGCTTTCACCTTAACATTGATCAATTATTCAGAATCCCACGACCTCATATAAAGTTATCAAATATTCAAACTAATACACCAGTAGACAATGCAATAAAAATACCAATTTCTTTGTTTCTACACTTGTTCATTTATTATTCGAAAGACACAATTCTGTGTTATACGAGGGACAATTTCTTCGAAAGCAATATAGCTCACGTAATCGATGCTTGCCCGTTTGTGAAGGGGAAATTGCTGGGAAAATATGCACCAGCGTACGTAATGGTTACCACTTAAAATAAAGATGGTAGACTATGCACTGAAGGTTAGCGGCCAAGGCTTTTTAAAGAAAGTTCAGGCTTTATCAATATTTTGTTAGTTCATACATTTTATAACGAAGTAATAATTAATAAACGAGGGACAACGGTAAAGAACACTACAACGTAGCGCTACAATGGTGACATTAATCTAACACACGGGTAGGGCTAGTGCCCATTAATCATATAAATGTTAATTAGTTAAAATAAATAACAAATTGACTAAAAAAAAATGTTTCAAACAAACTAAACAATAAAATCAATTCGCCTATTAGTTGCACTTGTTTTATTCTAATAGTATTTATTACTTATTCGTTTTAATTTTATTGATGCAAATCTTATGATGCGTGACCCAGGCAAATGACCGCTACACGACAGTTCTTTAAGTACAGGTTGCTCTAAGATGCTATTTTGTAACATTTTAAATAAATCCGTATTATAATAACGTTTAATGGAAATAAACGAAAATGTGAAAACTTATAATTATGTGTGTTAAATTAATGTCACCATTGTAGCGCCACGTTGTATAATAAACAAATGGGACTTGGCATACGAAATGCTAATCATATTTCTCATTTGCAGAGAGGAGGACGATCAGTCTGGTCAAAAAGCCCTCGACAAATAAGTACCTCAATTTTCAATTGTAAAAAAACAAAGTATACATTTTAATATAGTGTATCTATGGTTTAGTTTGTAATGCAACACTTCTAATCTCACAACGATACCGATCAAGATTAAAAAAAAGTTCTAAAATCACCAAATAGGTACAGCCCAATTTAAAATTTATGACCGCTCTGAACATGAGGCGAGTCGCTCCGCAGTAACTAATTCATGTGACCGCGGTTGTGAGGGGCGGGGTACTGCGCAGCGAGTTGCTCACTTCAGAGCCAATATGAATGGATGAAGATTTTACTGGCATGTCAGAAGTTCTGTGAAAGGGATTCATTGCATTTCGGTTCTGACGACACGGTTGGCGCAGTGGTTGAGTGATTGATTACTGCGCAGCATATTGTCGCGGATTCGATTTCCGCACAAAACAAATATTTATACGACCTGCAAGTATTTGTACCGGGTCTGGGTGCTTTTCTATTTATAATATGTATGTATTTACAAAAAAAATGTATATAAGTAGTTTATCAGCCATCTCGTTACGATAACACAAGCATTAGGTTGCTTAGCTTGGGACTATATGGCGTTGTGTAAAATGCCCAAGGATACTATTAATGTCGAAGGATACTATTTATTTTATTTTTTGTGTTTTATTGAAATTTATATTTTCTTTTCTTTTATATGTGCCTTTAATTATTGTAATTGGTTAACCGTTTTAATTAAAGTTAAATAAATAAACACGAAATGAACTTTGACTCGTTGTGCAAAATGCATAATAAGGATAAACACAAGAAAGGCGTCCTCACCTTGGAACCATCGGGCCTCTCCTCAATAAACACTTCATCAAACTTGAAGCTAAAGGTGATATTTTTGAAGGTGGTAGTCATGGCGAATGTATAGGTGTCACCCTCTTTGGTCAGAATGGCGATTGGGGTCACTGCATTGGCGGCTTTGCGGGCTATCAAGCCGACTCCTGGAAAGTAGAGATAGAAAAGAATAACTCATCACTACATAGTATAAAGCAAAGTCGCTTCCGCTGTCCTAATGTCTGTATGTATGCTTAGATCTTTAAAACTACACAACGGATTTTGATGTTTTTTTTTTATAGATAGAGTGATTCAAGAGGAAGGTTTATATGTATAATAACATGCAATTTCCGTCATCCACGCGGGCGAAGCCGCGGGCAGAAGCTAGTTTGAAATAAACGATAAATAGCTTTTAATCACACAATAAAAATGATAAAATAATTTTTAATTGACTTGTAGTCTTTATGATATGCAAGCTTGCCGTAAAGCATGCAACACTTTGTTTAAATTAATTAAAAGTACCTACACACAGTTCAAAAGCGTTTGAAAATTAATTAAGGATAATACAAATGAGGACAAGAAAGCGAATGAAAAGATGAATGGATTGTGTGAGAGATGAATAATATAAAAGAGAAGGGAGTGAATGATAGCCTGACGGTTGACAGGAGAATTAACGATGAAATAAATATTACACCGGTCCCAAGTAGAGATAATCTACTATAACATGACCTGCCTCTCCAAAATCCAAAACGTTTGAAAGTATTTGTGAAAGTAATTACTAACCGCCAGCAAGACTCACAACGCATGTTGCTGCCGGC
Organism: Hyppa rectilinea; assembly: GCA_951799385.1. NCBI lineage: Eukaryota > Metazoa > Arthropoda > Insecta > Lepidoptera > Noctuidae > Hyppa > Hyppa rectilinea. Next base: position 13,559,622 of record OX637321.1, on the reverse strand, counting down.
GTGCTACTGAAGACGAATACTTACAACTACATACAAACTCTTTCGTAAGGATGTGACTACATACATTGAAACAGTCATTTTAGAGGGTCCGTGGCTTACGCCCCCAGTGGTCGACGCACCTGTGGCCGACGCCCCCGATTCGATTAATTTAATATCTCTTTTTTTTGTGCTTTTTCACTTAGTACAGTAAATGAGAAACGTGTTTCAAGCAGAGAGAATAAATCGCCACTTAATCTTGTCCTTACACAACTTTTCCCCCATTCAAACATCCAAAAAATCAAAAAGACTTCATATAAAATGTTAGTGAATGTTGTTAATAAACATTTATAACAATTTAAAATTTTATCTTTCAACTGCAACCATCTCGTCAACTCGATGAGCTAAACCAGTTATCGGTAACAATAAAATGTCGCGTCTTTTTGTCCACAAAATTGAAAACAATAAGGAAGTATGAATAGGTATTATGTCTATCTGCCTGATTGTAAATTTGATCAAATATTGCTTTGAATTAAATTAATCGAATCGGGGGCGTCGGCCACAGGTGCGTCGACCACTGGGGGCGTAAGCCACGGACCCATTTTAGAGGGTTACGCCATGTTATCGTAGTTTATCTCTAACGAGGGACAAGGGCAGGAAGCTTAAAATACATTCATACACACATTATTAAAGTAAAAGATAAAAAAAAGCATAAACACTAGTATTTCTTGCAATTTCAAAACCAGTTATGTGATCATGCACATCTATCATGGAATATTTCAAATCAACTTTACGAGTACGTTAACAAGACATAAAAAGCATTGCTTCTTGAAGCGTCTCAGGATACTCATGTTTTAAATATGGACATTTATTGATGAGCATGGATAAAAGTTCTATAATGCTTCATCTACAAGTCGCCACCTATCGGTCGATCACTTTATCCCAGACACAAACAAAAATCTTTAATGTATAGTCATCTTTTTTTAATATCCAAATAATTACGACATGTATTCCATTACCTATAAGGTTTCTTAACTTGGAGTCCGTTTACTAACATATAACGTTAAAATATAAACCACTGGTCCAAGCTACTAATGAGCAGTATTATAAATAGATGAAGTTATACAAGAAGTTCCATCTCTTTCCAATGTGTATTAATGCTAAAATAATACTGCTCCATGAGGTGGTGGTTGGCCCCCTGATCAATGTTAGCTTGCATGAGTAATTAATATTTTAACGTGCTATGATAATAATTAAGTTAGTAATATTATTATCCTCATTGATATAGTGGTCGCAAGCACTCTTACGCATAAGCTCTAGCTTTATCCTCAGGAGTCTCTGGGTTCAATTCCCAGGTTGGGCAGTGTTATTGAGTTTTTCCAACCGCAATTTTTCAGTAGCAGGCGGGAGGCTCAAGCGGGATTGTGCGAAAGGGTATCCTGAATGGCTACCCCGGAACATAAAAGGCTAAGGAAAGAACATGGATGGGTTTCAGTCAGTAAGAGTCTGACACTCCCTTCGCTCCATCCAGAGCGGGAGGGGGTCATTTCTCACCCCCAACAAAAAGGGATTACAGATGTGATGAGATGTTATGACATGTTGTGTTTAGTATTTTAGACGCTTTAAGTGACGTGGAGGTGAGCCATTGTCTGTGGCGAGACGCCGCATACACATCGGAGATCTGAGCCGTCCATGAACCTCTACTTGTGGAGGAATGCACCGCATGCCCCATCCCTTCACATGCACACGCGAGGACCTAATGGCTGCGTCAGCGAACGGTATTCGCGTTGCTGAATTTTGGGGCAAACAAATATTAAAAAATATATCATAATTATATGTTTTATTTTTTGCCATCGACACGCTAAGAAGAAGAATGCTTTAAGTAGGAAACTTCTTTATTATATCTATAGTAGGCAAGTAAGTAATACGTGATGCCTGTTAATTCCGTTATATTTCTAGCGTTAATACCCATATCAACTAATTCCAGATGAAGCACCATCATTAAGTACTTTGTTATGACTAGGAGGCATTGTTTATTCAAGGTTACACTGTGATTAACTTCCTTCAAAACGAGTTTATGTTGTAGAGGCAAGATTTTTTATTAAAACGGTTGTTTTTCAGCGTGTGTTTTTATGCACGAAAATGATATTGCATATTTTTGAAAATATGCAATATCATTGCCGAGCATAAAAACGGTATTTCGGAAAACTTCAAACCATTCGCCTCGTTAAGTCTAGTGGTTGCATGCGCTACTTGCTTGCCGGGTAAGCGGGATTGTCCGAAAGGGTTACCGCTACCCCGGATTATAAAGGGCTAAGGAACATGGGTGGGTTTAAGTCTGTAAGAGTCTGACACTCCCTTCCGGTCCATCCAGAGCGGGAGGGGACATTTGATGATTTCCCACCTTAAAAAAGAAAATCGCTATTGCCGAGCTTGACGTCTTGCAGGACTCCCAGGTCAGGGAATTTTCTTGGGTTTTTCTATTAAGTTTTAGTTTTTTCCATTAGCAACAGTAGAATTTATATTTGTGCCCGTTTGATGGCAATATACATTGGACTTAAAAATAACAGATTTTACAAAAAAAAAAACAACTGACTTAAAAAAAAACTACACTAGGTACAATATACTACAGTGTACTTTAAATTCGAAATTCGGAGGCAAAAAAAGCACGAACATACTAAACCAAGGACGCCGACTACGCTTGGCACGGGTATGATGGGTGACCATCATTATAATTATATCGAGCCCCCTTAGAGCCACGGAAAGCATGTTAAGCTCCAAGTCCAATGGTAGAGCAGCTATCTGTGTTCAGAAGCCCATGAGTCCGACAGCCAGTATTACCAAGGCGTATCGTGTTACCCAGAAACTGGGTTATGGAAGTCAGATAGGTAGACACTCCATGTAGAGTAATGGTTGTTAAGCTTCATCCGGTTGGATATAGGAAGCCGACCGACCCCAAGACCCCAACTTAGTAGGGAAAAGGCTAGGCAGATTGATTATGTGGATTAATACACATAATAAAAGACGCGTGCAACAGTCCAAATTCTAGTTCTGACCAAAATTATACTAACAAATTATTTAAATTGTACTTACGAAAAATTTAAAATTTTAATTACACCCCAGTCGAAGTATTTTTAAATAGTTCGACGTACGTAAGTACTGAAATTGAAATTATGATACTTAGTGACGATAAACTAAACAGATCTTTATTTATAAATTACTAGCCTTTGCCAGCGGCTTCGCCCGCGTGTATGTAGGAAATTATCCCACGGGAACCGTACATTTTTCCGGAATAAAAAGTTTTCCAGATTCCATACTATAATCTATCTTTATGCCAAGTTTCATCCAGATCCGTTAACGATTTTTTGAGTTTATTCGTTACAAACGCACATACAAATCTTTCCTGTTTATAATATTATATGTAATTATATAGTATAGATATAGACTAGCTGCTGCACATGGCCCCGCTCGCGTCAATGTTGAAAATTGCTCATACAAACTTCTACCTATTTCATCCTTTATGGGGCATTTTGCTACGCATAATCTACTTCTGTGGTAAATTTCATATTCGTAGGTCAGTAGTTTTTGAGTTTTAGTGATTAATAAGTGAGTGAATGAGCTTTTACACGCATAGATGAATGCTTATTTTTTTATTTGAGGTTGGTATGTCATCTTTGACACCTCCCGCTCTGGTTGGAGCGGGAGGAAGTGTCAGACTCTTACTGACTATAACCCATGTTCCTTTCTTAGTCCATTGTGTTCGGGGGCAGCGGTATCCCCTTTCAGACAATCCCGCTGATGAATGCTCATCTACCGTCAAAACTAAGAACGTTGAAAAGGACCTCTTATTCGTATTATTCGAATATTGCTTCTGTGTGAGAAGGAGACGGAGCTATACAGTATATATAACTCCAACGCAATGACAAAATCAAAGACGCCGACTTCTGAAATTGCTTTTCATTTTGTAGTGTATTTTTGTGGGAACTTATTTTTTTTTCGATAAAATCAATTCGAAAAATGCATTACCTACCGTAAGTGTTAAACTTTGCAATGTTGTCGAACAATAATAAAATGCATTTTTCCCTTGTCTTTCCCCTGAAACATCTGAAAAAATAACTTAAAATTACTCACCAATTACTTTCATATACTCTTCAAAATTCTTCGAAGACTTCAATTTGTATCTGACATTTAAATATTTGTCTATGGGACACGCCATTTTGTAGTTTGTACTTTAACGCAATCAGCTGCCGACTAAACGCAAAACAACTAACTCGTAAGATGATGTAGTAGTTCTTCTTTACAATCAATTTGCAGCTCTGAAAGTAAATAAAAATCTTGGTCAGGGTAATGGGAAATACTTTAAGGTCCAATTACACTAAAAGGTCACACGGTTTCTCGGGAGTAATAGATCTTTTTAGTAGGATTATCAGTGGATTCGCTCGAATTAATTCTTTTTATTATCATCCTATACAGACAAGAGAAGTATTGGCCCAGTGTTAACGGCCCTACCTTACGAATTGGTGGTCGCGGGTTCGAACCCTGGCAGGCGCTTTACTTTGTTTAAATATTTTAATTACCGCTGCTCTCAAAACGGTGAACGAAAACATCGTAAATAAACGGGCATATTGGCAAAAATTCGACGACAGGTGTCATCTACCTAAGCGGGATTGTCCGAAAGGGTTACCGCTACCCCAGAACATAAAGGGCTACGGAAGGAACATGGATGGGTTTTAGTCAGTAAGAGTCTGACACTCCCTTCCGCTCCACCCAGAGCGGGAGCAGTCATTGGATGATTTCCCAGCCTTAAAAAAAAAAAAAAAAGGTGTCATCTACCAAGCCGTACTGGGCCCGCATGGTAGATTACAGCCCATTCCATCTTGAAGATTCTGGAGTGGCATCAGGCGTACCGGAAGACTTAGCATTGGAAGGCCTCCCACAAGCACCGTTGACCTGATAGTTCCAAATTGATCCAAATTTGAGGCTCCCACTCTCCATGTCAAGAACTATCTCCTCTTATTGACTTGCGCTAGTAGCAAATAGCGTGATAGCATCGGCGTAGATATGAAATTTTGAAGCACACATTGACACACTGTCTGCCTAGTCCTACAGAATAATTTGCATGATGAGTTCGATGTAAACATTGAACAGAAGCGGTGATATTATGCAACCTTGTGGGACACCTGCACTAGGATAGAAGTTGTTCGACAAGATTTCGTCGGTTCGAACTGAAGTATATGTATCTTATGTATATACCACTCAGTAGGTGTACTATGTGTTCACCGTGCCCACTCCTAGTAAAGTATTCCACAAAATTGGCCATTACACTGAGTCGAATGCCTATAATAATTCGATAACGCAGATAAAGGCCGTTGGTCAAATTTTCGGACTATCTCAATAACCTGAGAGCCTTTCCTCTTCACAAATACAGCTTACTCACTGGAGTATGTAAAAAAAGTTATAGATAACTTTTTTTTATCAGTCATTACTATCCCACTGCTGGGGAAAGGCAGCTCTGGACAGAAAGAGGTGGAGAGCTGCCAAAGACCAACCTTTATTAAAGGAATCCAGCTCGGAACTACTATGCGGTTACTATGAGGTCCTCAGGAGCCGAGTACAGAAAGAAAATATAACTTTCCCGAAGTACGAAATCATTCGGATGAAGTCGCGGTCAACTACTAGCTGTATATACATGCGTAGTACCTACCTGCAATGCACCTGTTATGTTAATTTATTATTATTTAATTACTAAGTAAACAATTAATTATGCAAAAACATTCTTAGGAGTCTTGGATACAACGTAATGCGCATCAAGGTTTTCCAATAATCATAATCTTTAGACTTTTAACAAAGGCTTAATTTACTAATGATCCAATCCAGCAAAGACAAAGTCAAATCATTTATTTCAAATAGGCACAAGAAAGAAAGGCACTTTTGAACGTCAAAACGAACAAGAAATAGAATTGATTCTAGTCGCCCTTCCAAAAGGTAGTTTCAAGTGGAGAAGAATAGGCAGGAAACTCCACCTTTACTCTTATAAAATATTTTACAATCTTTCTTTCTTCGTGTGGTTAGTGACTAACTTGGTGTCAGAGTTTTTATTCTGCCCATGGGCATGAGAAGTATCTCTCAGGCATTCCTCACACGGTTTTACAATGTTTTGTATACATGAATTATAACATTATAATCTGAGCCTGGCCCTTGCAGCACTCCCTCAACGAAGTCCTTATCCATGGCCCGTACACCAGACACCACACGGGGTGCATTTAAGACATCCATAAAATGGCTCGATTAACCTCCGCAAAGAGGGTCGCACCTATTACATGGGACATAAACATACCTAACCGGTAAAATGTGTGTGCGCATTTGTACTGTTAGGTTACATCACTGCCAAACCCTTTCAAGATTAAAGCGGTAATGTTACAGTTTACAGTTTTGCGCCAAATGATTAATTAAACTAATTCGCCTGGAGCCGTTTCAATTATACGTAGTCATTAAAATAAATATGTATGAAAACGTTCTAAATTCTACAAAGTAAGTATTTTATGAAGTTTGTTTTAACTAAAAAACCAACATCGAGATGGATACGCACTATTCAAATTTATTTATCACGTCAAAAAGTTATTATTAAACCATTACAAAACAACTAGTCGTTCTACCCTAATCATATAAATAAACAGCTGATAATTATTTACGCCAAAATCGAGACCGGATAAGTATTTACCTACTTTAAGTTTTTTTAACGCAAATCAATTAAATACGTAGCAAATTATACACACTATTCTAATCTAATATACAGAATAATAATACACAAATACTTACCAATTCAAAACTACGATATTTTAAATTATTTTCCCTCCAAAACTACAAACTAATCGTACGCACTTGTCTATTGCTCAATGGCTACTAAATCATTCGCTCACGCAACACAACAATATAGTAAAAAGGTATGATTCATAATAAAGCGGTTACTACACTGCCCACGCGCAGGCAAATCATGCGCATGACATGTGCTAGTAAAGTCTATTTACATCCTTGTTTCCAATTGATGTTACATTCACTTAAACAAATTTCAACTTTATTATTCGCCAAAGTAAGTTGATTTCAGATTGACTAGTACAATGAGAAGGTCATAAAATATTTGAATTTGCAGCGCAAACTGAACTTTGCGTGTGGGAATTAAAGTTGGTTTTCTAAAGACAGTTATTTGTAAACATGTTTGGAAACTAATGCAGTATTGATAGGATATGTTTTAACAGTTCGCGGTTTGATTTAACCTCTTTATTTGGAGGACTATGTAATGTCAACTGCCTGTAGTTGCTCTGGACTTACGAAGACCCTTTTATGCTACGAAATGAAAGCGTTGTCAAAGACAAAATTATTACCATTGAAGTTGTGGTTGACTGTACGATGCGTTTATAAAAAGAACAGGACTGTTTACATTATTTTGACGTTTGAGCTGTCTAGTTTGACAGCTCATACGTCAAAATAATACTGGAGTTGCGTCGCGAAAAAGAATATGAGACCAAATGACTTCATTAGAGCATCATTCCATGGGTTTAACAATATCGTTAATATATAAAAACTCATGAGATCAATATATGTAGAACCAGACTTTTAAATACATACCATGAAAAATTTGCATCATTCTTTTCAAATCAGCTAATAGGAAAGTTAAGATAAAGATGCAAGGTGGATTTCGATGAAAAATGATATTAAATTTAAGTGGTGTTTTATGTTTTTAAACATCAGCTATGTGTTTACACGAAGGCCCATTTCAAGGCTACATCTATTTTTATGTTGATCGTACAATAGTTTAGATTCGCTGAATCATGGTTGAAAAAAACATTTGCGGTCGATGACCCCCGTCGACAAATTTTACAAAAACAATTATAATTAGTCTGCCATTTAGTCTGCCTGTCAGATAAAAAAATATTAGACACAATTTTTTGCTTTATCATAAAAAATACTAAGATAAAACGCATTTAAGTTGGGGCGCTACGTCACAACTCAGCATATTATCTACAAGGGAGTGACGTCATACCACTTTTTAACACAACATATCGACAAACAATATTGAAGAAATGCGTGGATGAGGGGTGTCGCATTTTCAGATTTTCGCTGTTTTATGCATGAATGATCGTATTTTTTGAAAACGATTATGACATTATTTATTACTAGATGTCAATTAAATTACTTAAATAGGTATTGTGACATAGAATGTGTGCGCGTCGATGTAGACTCAGCCTTAGCAGTGATAACAAGAGCTCAATGAGATTGGAACTACTTAGTAGCTGGGTGAATAACGTAAGATCACGGTAATATTATCTATACAGTATTGTAACTCGGCCGCATTTTTGAAATAAATGCCTACAGCCGCGTGGTACGTAAACATGCGACAGGGCTGCCCGCCTCAAGCATTTGAATTACATTTGCCTACTTTGTGTTTCTATTTAGTTTTATGATTGTAAATACACTTTTTTTTATAAACAAATAAAATACTTTGTGTTCAATAAAAACGCGTGTTGTTTTTTGATTGGTAGATTTAATTAAAAAACCATGTTTATGTTTGAATAACAAATCGGTCTTATAAATTTGCGACCGAAAAATATTTGCGCCTCGATTGAGACGTACGAAATGCTTAATTATTAAATTTTAAAGTATAAAAAAGCCGAATTCCAATATAAAGCTTAATTAAAAATTGTTTTAGAAAACATGCAACCAAAAACAGCATAATGTATCCTACTCGTCATATTAAATATGTAGGTACTTGAACTTATTTTTAAAGAAAAAATCGCGCGGTTATGGTTAAAAAAAAACAATACACCGTCCGTTCGTCGCTGCGGCACAGTCGCGACTGTCCGCGTGCCTAGCGCATGCCGAGATCGAGCGCGTAGATATAACTCGCGTTTCGTCCGTTTGTATGAAGTTACAATACTGTATAGATAGTATTACCGTGGTAAGATTGATTGATTTTATCTTATAAATAATAGAACGCACCGGAAGCTAAATTACGTATGAAACATGACGGCAATTATTTATTTACCTACTAGCTTTTGCCCGCGGCTTTGGTGTTAATTTAGAATTCGACAATCAAATCGGGTTGTACTCTGCTTGCTTGTCATAATTACCACCAAAAACATTTTCATGTAAAATGTTGCCAAGACGAGACCATATGAGTCGCACTGTCAAAAAGTTATCAGATCTCATGTAGAGCGAAGCTTCTAACTCTACACGCCCTAACTCTACAAGGCCTATCTTCCCAAACTCTACACCTTAGTAAAAATATGTGGCTTGGCTATTTCGCTACATTCACATAGGCGTAAGGTGAAAAGTTAATTCACTGTTCATTACTTTTCTGTTATACAATACTTCTTGTAGTAACGAACAGCCAAGCCACATATTATTGTGCCCTTGCGCTTCGCTTGGCTTGTCTTGGCGGCGGCACTATCACGTGCCCCCAGAGAATTAAATCATGATCCAAAAGACACGTAGCGCCATCTATCATAAGAACGTAATTTTTGCTTTCCTGGGAAAAGTACTTTTTTACCTCACAGGCTCGAAAAGATTCTGTATATCATTCGAAACCTGAGTGCAAGAGTGCATTTTATCCGATAGCGTGGAAAGAGTTTTGAAAATTCTAACCTTTCTAGTACAGAGGCCAGCACATCAAGTTACCACAATCTGTCAAATTTCTTTGATAGTATTTCAACTTTGTTGCAAAGATATAAGGTTCATTTTTAATTGAGAAAATTTGACAGTTAGGGATAGCTTGATGTGCTGGCGTCTGTACCTATTCCATTTTATTTAAAAAATCGGTGACGTTAGATGAAAAGTTGTGTGTTACGCGCGGCAGCAAAGTTATTCTGCGTCTCGTACCTTTGTACTTTAATCGAGCAAGTACTCAAGGGAGTACTCGCGCCAAAAACAACTTTACGGCCTTGCTTAACGAATAACTATTTTTCGGGATGAGAGGTACCCTATGTCCGTTTCTGTACACCTGACAACGCAAAATTTCAGGATGATTGATTCAGTGGTTTAAACGAGAAAAGGTAACAAACAAAGAAACTTACTGTCGCATTTAACATAAGTTATATTAAACAGGCGCGTTTTGACTGAGTGTTAGAATAAATGAATTATTTGCGCAATATCTTAAGGACCGTCTCCACGAGCGAAAGAATCGCGGCGATAGTCACGCTGTCCCTACAAATTATCGCCGCGACAATATCGCCGTGTGGAGACACGTTCTAAGAGAGTGTATGGAAATACCTAGCACGACGATATTATCGCCCCGATTCTCTCACTCGTGGAGACGGTCCCTTAGTGAAAGGGTTGGAGCTTGTAGCTAAATAATAAGAGATGCACTGATTGATCGAAGGTTAGGTTATGCTTGCCGAGGTCCGAGTGTTGCAGAAGGATTGTGCGATTCCCGCGACCCTCGACGTAGGTGTAAGATATAACACCGGGGTAATTTTTAGTCAGTAAGAGTCTGACAGATCCCTCCGCTCCCTTCCCCTGGGGCAGAAGACATCCATAAGGATTTTCCACCCCAAAACACATAGAAAATGCTTGCACAGGACGCCCAGTCCGTCCGTAAACGATCTTCAATTACATACCGGGAACCATCCATGCCTTGTAAAGCACGTTAAGCCGTTGGTCCCAGCTGCCATTCGTGGATCTTCGACAGTCGTTACGGGTACTCAGAAGCTCGAAAGTTTCACAGCCAGTCTTACCAAGGGGTATCCGGCCACCGTAGGCGCGGGCCTGCGGACGGTGAGCAATGGGTGACTCACCGTCCAATCAGCCCGTGCCGGACGGCGCGTATATGTTCCACGCGCGCCTCAAAGAGATGTCAGCACATTATGAAGGGGCCCCTCAGGGCCAAGCCTGCCGGGTAAGCGGGATTGTCCGAAAGGGTTACCGCTACCCCGAAACATAAAGGGCTACGGAAGGAACATGGATGGGTTTTAGTCTGACACTCCCTTCCGCTCCACCCAGAGCGGGAGCAGTCATTGGATGATTTCCCAGCCATAAAAAAAAAAAAAAAACCTGATGGATCGACCTGTGCGGCTGTAAGTACTTAGCCACGAGCTCCCCTGAAAATGAACCTTATGCTTTTGTAATAAAGATGCAAAAACTATCAAATAAATATGACAGATTGGGATAGCTTAGCGTTTTGTATGGCACTTAGCCTTTAGTGAGGGGAAATCTAAGCGTCTGCCCTCTTACAAAGCCCGCCTATGTCATTTTAAAATGCAATCGTTATCTATGCGCAGAGATATAACCGATGCTTCATTTGTTTACAAACTGTTGCACAATAAGATCGACTGCCCCAGTTTAGTTAAGCTTATTAGGTTCCATGCGCCTTCTAGATATCCTAGGAATAAAATAACACCCCTATATCCACCATTTCGAAAGTCTGTGCTCGGTGCGAATTCTCCAATACCTAGATTGTGCAAAATCATTAATGGCCGCAGTGACCACGGCTACACATCAAGCTATACAAAACCAGTTTACGCTGGTCTCGCATCGTACGGAAATCCTATACAATGCGAGATCAGCTTAAACTGGAAATTTATAGCTTGATGTGTAGCCGTGTGTACCTACACCACGACAATATTAATAATTAATATTTCAACGAGCTTTTGTAAATAATCCAATGTAGATTTAATTTAATTGTATTTGTGTTTTAAATAAGTTTCAATGTTATCCGTTTATTCTTTTCACTTTATTTTCTTTTTTATTAATAATCTTTTTAATTTTGTTCATAATATAATCAATTAATCATAATTCAACACATTAATTATAATTTAATCAGTACTGAACAAATTGTTAATTTACTTTATTATTATTCTAATTATCTTTAGTATTATGAAGAGTATTATTTTAATTTTGTGTAAAAACTTTATGAATAATTATAAGCCGTTTATTATTCTTCGAGCATGTGGTGTTAACCAATAATTAATAGTTGCACTTGTAAATGCTACCCTAGTTAATTAAGTTAGAAATGTATACGTGTAAACAATTGTTGGTTAACCTATTTAATAAAAATAAATAAAATAAATATAGCTTGATGTGCTGGCCTCTGTACCTATGGAGAAGAACATTAAAGAAACTCCACGCACACTCTTTAAAATCAAAATATGTTTTCAAAATATTGGATACATACCTACGTGTTTTTGCTATACATGTGAGAACTATGCATAACGTTAAAAGCGTCCGTAATAAACAGAATTAAGAAAAAAAAACAATTCAAAAATAAAACAATCCGTTGCAGCTAAGAGATGCCCAGTCCTTATTGACGGTGTCCTATTAAATACAGGGCGAATTTGAATACATGGGCAATAATTTAAGGACTCATTACTTATATAGTACAGTTTATCATTATGAACAATTTTAACTAACATACGGGAAGAAAGCAGAATTCGCGAAAAAAAAAACAGCTCTTGCATTCATTATGCTCGCATGACTCGTCAAAATGTTAGTAACAGCTGATTCAGGAGTGTTTAAAATATTGCTCATGAATTCAATTTCGTCCTGTATTGTATTGTACGTATACTGAAATGTGTCAACCCTATGAAATTAGCCACAATTGGGTATTTGAAAGGGTAAATAACGTTACTTTTTATGAACTGTAATAAGTAACCCTCCACCTTGTTTGGTAACATTTTGTTCTTACTGTTTTTTATTTTTTTTTTTATTTAGAAATTCTTTTTAATTTCTTTCCATTTATATATTTTATACATTATTTTTTTTTAGATAACGTAGTTGTATTGTGGTAAATGCTGTGTACACCTATAATAGGCGTACATACCAGCACTTTTGTTATTTTATTATTGTTTTTTTTTTTTTGTATGTACTGCTGTTGGTGTACCTACCTAATAAATAAATAAATAAACTGTCAAAACGCGGATCTTGTACGTGATTTGTATGAAATTTAGCAATGTGACGTCACAGATTTTTAGAATCAAGCATGAGTACTTATTAGCATTAAATGCAATTTTCAATTATATATTCGCATAATATTTCATTTCTGTACGGCGATGGAAGTTTTTAAGACGAGGGATCTTTTTTCTATGTGATTTCATATTTTATTTTTGACTGTTTCAAAAAGTCAATTTGGCCAGTAACTATACGGACAGACAAAAAAAAACTTTCTAACAGAAGACTTCTTCTGTTAGAAAGTTTTTTTTTGTCTGTCCGCACCGTAAGGTACTTACCTACTTATTAAAAAAAACACAATATATCCAAGAGTACCTACAGCTTAGCGCAGAATGTTGACTGACCAGATTGCCTAGAGCCAGTCATGCATAGCCATTTACCTACTTTACACTAGAATCGTAATAACTACTGCAATTTATTTTAAATGGTAGAATGACGCACTTGTAGGTACTTGCGTAGCTAGTGAGTACAGACGCCAGGGATTGTCCGAAAGGGTTACCGGTACCCCGGAACATAAAGGGCTAAGGCAGAACATGGATGGGTTTTAGTCAGTAAGAGCCTGTCACTCCGAAAACGAAGATAATTATAATTGACATGTTTTGTAAGAATTGGTTACGCTAATGTATAGGATACGGAATGAGTAAATAAGAGGAAGTCTGAAAGTGACACCGGTGACTGAAAAGTTGTATATAAATCGGTTGTCATGGTACAGGCATGTTATGCGGAGGAATGAAGAAAATGTTGTCAGGAAACTGGCTATTTGTTAACCTATTCAAGGACACTGAGCGAGACATTTTAGAAATGTTATTGTTATACGACATTATAGAAATTAGTTACGAGACATTATAGAACTTGTTGTTATTACATTTGGTCTAGATTCAATCACATTCCTGGAACATTCACTCCCTTGCCATTCATAAATTATCCCTCACATAAGCAATCCATCTTTTCTTTGGCCTCCGTCTGCCCCACTATTCACATTTCATCCATTCATTCATCACATCAAATTACATGCGTCTTGTTATTTGTGAAGTTTTGAATACTTACTCAATCGTCCGTCACGTAGGTAACGAACCTTATGCCTGAAAAAGTCAGTTTTATGTGTCAAGTTTCTCTCAATCCTCCAGCTCTGTATTCAAAAACAAATACTACTGGTAAGTATTTGAAATGCCGACTGTCGCTGAAAACCAGCGCTGGGTCTTTGACCAGCATGCTTACCGCAAATATAGGTACGTATTATCTTTCTTTAAACTCGATACCATACTAAATGGCTCTGTATTTATAAATAACTAGCTGCTGCCAGAAGAAGTGACCAACATAGGTATAAACACACACACACACACTCACTCAAAAACTCTCGCCTTTATAATATACAGCGAAACCGGAATTACCGACATAACTTGTAGACTAAGCAAACTGAAGTGGCAGTGGGCTGGCCATATTTGTCGAAGGACCGATGGCCGGTGGAGCAGACAAGTCCTGGAGTGAAGACCGCGTATCGGCAAGCGTAGTGCGGGACGCCCCCAAGCTAGATGGACCGATGACCTTAAGAAAGTGGCTAGGACTGACTAGATGCGGAAGGTGGAGGAGAGGGTGTTGTGGCGCAGCCTGGGAGAGGCCAATGTCCAGCAGTGGACTGCGATAGGCTGAGTTGATTGATACAACGAAAGGAATTTAATTTCAAGTCATCATCTGCTTAGCCTTTTTCCAACTATGTTGGGGTCGGCTTCCAGTCTTACTGAATGCAACTGAATACCAGTATTTTACATGGAGAGACTGCCTATCTGACCTCCACAACCCAGTCACTGTTTAACAGTTTCAAGTGGTATCCTAAAACACTTGTCGACTTTGTTTTTTCTTGTTGGTAAATTACGGTCGAAACGCATGGCTTCAATTTGCTATTAAAACTGGCTAGGCGTATAATAGAAGTACATACATTATTATTATAATGTAATTTTGGTCGCGGTTTCGTCAGCGTGGATGTCAGAATATCCGTCAGGACCGAACTACCGGGATGAAAACGTACCCGTTGTGTTAATCCAGGTTCTAATAATCATGTTAATCAGGTTATTGCTAAGCGGGATTGTCCGAAAGGGCTACCGCTACCCTGGAACATAAAGGGCTTAGGAAGGAAAATGAATGGGTTTTAGTCGGTAAGAGTCTGACAGTCCCTTCCTCTCCACCCAGAGCGGGAGAAGTCATTGGATGATTTCCCAGCCTTAAAAAATAAAGATTCTATACTGGATGTACTGCAAAGATCCGAAACGATCCAAATCCGATCAGCCGTTTTTGCACCAATCCTGAACCAGACAAAATCGACAAATGGAAAATAAAATTGTTACTACACACATCAAAAGTGTCTAGGGATCAACATATATTTTTGCAATAACTTTTCTCTTGATTGATATTAATTTAAATTTTCTTTAAGGATTCATCAAATAAAGTGTTTTCGTTTGTCACAGTAACGATAAACCAAGTCACCTTTGCATTAATAAAGAAATTTGCCATTTTCCTAATAAAGGGATTTTTGACATTTGAACCACTAACATTAAAGTTCGAAAAAAAGACTGAAATAACAGTTTTCTTTAAAATTTTATTGGGTAACTTAAACAATTAATAATCCGTGTTTCTACCGCGAACACTAACAACACAAGAACATCGGTTTGGCATACTCAAAATGAGTTCATCCAAATCACGCTGTGGAATGGCCGCCCATGTTCGTTGCAACAACAAAAAAAGGTCTTCTTGCAACTGGATACCCTCCATATTCGGCAGAGCTCTTCTCTGTAGCATATCCCATGCATGCTCAATCGGGTTCAAGTCTGGCGACTGAGCAGGCCAGGGCAGGACATTGATGTTAGCTGCGGCGAGAGTCTGTCTTACAACTCTTGCGGTGTGCGGTCGTGCATTATCATGCATTAACTGAAATAAGGGACCGATTTGCACTTGTAGAGGAACGATGACGTCAGATACAATCGTCTCAGCATAAATTTGAGCGTTGAGGTTGCCTCTGATCCAAATCAACTCAGTTCTTCCGCCGATCCAAATACCCGCCCATACCATGATGGTTCCACCACTATAAGGATGGACTTCCTGGCAGGATTTTAATCGCTGTTGGCGTCCAGGGGTTCTCCAGTGTCGTATACGTCTTGTATCCGGTCTCATACCAAAACGAGACTCATCAGAAAAGCACACGAAACGCCATTGTTCTTCTGCCCAATTTCTGTGTTCAAGAGCCCATTGATATCGAATCCTACGATTGTGCATTGCTATAGGTGGTACCCGTAGCGGTCTTCGGGAATGAAGGTTCACTTCATGCAAGCGGTTTCTGACTGTTTGGTCGCTAATTAAGTTCCCTGAAGAGTGATGAAGCCTCACGGCTAACATCATGGCGGTTATTGTTGGAGCTCTTCGAGTTAAGATTTGAATGTATCGGTCTTGTCTCCGTGTGGTGCAGCGATACCGTCCTTCATGGCGCTCAGCCACGGTACCAGTGCTTCGGTAACGTGTCCAAAGTCGACTGATAACACCTTTTTTTGTTGTTGCAACGAACATGGGCGGCCATTCCACAGCGTGATTTGGATGAACTCATTTTGAGTATGCCAAACCGATGTTCTTGTGTTGTTAGTGTTCGCGGTAGAAACACGGATTATTAATTGTTTAAGTTACCCAATAAAATTTTAAAGAAAACTGTTATTTCAGTCTTTTTTTCGAACTTTAATGTTAGTGGTTCAAATGTCAAAAATCCCTTTATTAGGAAAATGGCAAATTTCTTTATTAATGCAAAGGTGACTTGGTTTATCGTTACTGTGACAAACGAAAACACTTTATTTGATGAATCCTTAAAGAAAATTTAAATTAATATCAATCAAGAGAAAAGTTATTGCAAAAATATATGTTGATCCCTAGACACTTTTGATGTGTGTATTTTATTGAATGTTAATTATAAAGGTATATACACCATAGAGAGATTAAGGTTTTAAGGATTTTTTTAGAGGATTTAAGGAAAATATAAAGTCTCTTTTCCCGCCATGTTGCGCCGACCTCAAATAAATACAGAATGATGATATAATAACTTTGAGGCAAATGAAACATTTAATTAGGTATGCCTCATTTATGCGACACCAATATTAGTGTTTTATTTTAAGACGTAAGGACGTAGGTATGTAATTTAAAACTGAAGAAAAACAAGTCTAATAGAATAACGTTTATTTATCTAATTCAACTATTAAAAACATTTACAAAGCACTTACACAATACACCTAAAAATATAATTATTACTTAATAAGGATCTAATATTGAGTTTCTCTTCTAAATCTAAACAAGACATGACGCATTTCCAGTCCTTAGTTGAGTGCGAAGCTTTAGACAAAAGCCAGTTTGTTACAGTAGTGTAGTAGCAGTGTATTAGTGGTCTCGAGTTCGAGCCCAAGGCAACCTCTGATTTTACGGATTCATGTGCGTATTGTATAATTATCACTTGCTTAAAAATCGATGATGGAAAACATCAGCATGTCTGAGAGATATTTCTCAACAGCATGTGAAGCTAAGTCAGAGGCCCATGGGCAGCATAAACGCTCTGACACCAGGTTAATCACTAACCACACGGAAAGGAGATTGAGAGAAGAGAAGAGATGACACGTACACTTAGTTTTTTTTACGATTTCCAAAAAGCAGCCGAGTACAAATGGGACTGGGCTGGATACGTTTTCCACACGTCGGATACATTATGGACTAAGAACACCATATCACGGGTTCTGGAAAACATGCAACAGCATCCCGGAAGACCCAGATGTAGATGGCGGGACAAACTAGACGCTCATAAGAGGGATTGGTCCATATTGGCTTAGGATCGAGTGAAAAAAGGAAAAGGAGGCCCTTATATTATAAGTCGCACTCTACTAAACACTGGACACGTCTAAACACTCTAATCTAGTTACAAGTACCTACAATAATAATATTTGGTGGTGATAATATTTTCTACTATATTGTAGTTTAATTTATATTGGCATTACAGCCTGTAAGTTGTCCAGCAGTGGACTTCAGATAGTCTACGAAAGATTCTATGAGATTTTTCTTTCTAAGCATAATAAGCCAGATTTCTCTGTGAAAACATTGACCCTTACTGTCTTACTTATGACTGCTTTATTATTGATTTTGCTTCTACGGTAACGTACTTATCAACTTACCTACATTAACGGCGCCAGTGTCGAGGCAAATGATAAGTTTTAACTAAATGACGAAGACGAATACCATTCATGTTCTTTATAACCTTATTTTACGACGAAACGTTAAAAATACATGAACTGTAACATCCATTGGTTGACAGTTGTCATAATAAATATTATAAAATGCATTAAATACTTTTTGTTGTCTTTTAAATCTGTTTCCTACTAAAATGTCTGAATTGGTCTATATAATTAATTTAATTTAAAAAAATAGCCAGATTAATAACGCTTCTATCGTCCAATAGACACGTGTGAATATACAGTTTAGTAAAAGCACGGAATACATAAAATAGTACACATAAAATTAGAACATTCAAGTAACAGCAATCGCAAAACATACTCAGTTATTTCACACAATTCTTTACTCGACCGTCAGCTCGAAACGTGTGAACATTACAACTAAGTCAAGATAACTCTATAATATGATAAAACGGCAGTTTTAATAACACTGCAATCTATGTTACGTGATAGTCAGACCTTATTAACAATGTGCATTACACTAAATTTGTGCTAAAAAACATTAGAAATAAATAGTTTATTCTCTAGGCATTTCTAAAGCCATTTGTTTTAGTTTCCGCCTATGCACCTTGGTGGTCGCTGTCATCGGTATGGCATCCACGAATAAAACGCCCCCTCGGAGTTGCTTCGAGTCTGAGAGAGATTCTGTAAGATAGAATATGCATGAGAAAATTTGGCCTCCGAAATGGAAAGTATATCAGGTTTATAGATCATTTTGTAGGGTTCCGTACGCAATGGGTACCAACGGGACCCTATTACTACGAGACCACGCCACAACCACGTCCATGGGTATCTGCGTTATTTTTGAATTGTAATAGATAGACACTTTTAATGGACTATTTGAAACGGTCAAACATAAAATATGGAATCACAAAGAAAAAGACCGCTCATCTTAAAATTTTCCATCACCATACAAAAATTAAAAATTAAGCGAAGGTATAATTGTAAAATTGCATTTAATGCAAATAAATATTACATTTGATTCTAAAAATCTGTGACGTCTCGTTGTTATATTTTATACAAATAAAATTACACGCACTAATTCCGCGTTTTGCGAGTTCATAAAAAGTAACGTTATTGACTATCCTTTCAAATACCCAATTGTCACAGACAATGACCGCCATAACAACAAATAGTAAAAAATTAAAATGTATTTCAGAATCCTCCTTAATTTTTACACTTCAAAGAATTACAGCAAAAAACCAAACATCTCTTTAATCTGAACCCTGGGTAAGGTTTATCATTCTAGTAATCGTACCTTTGACCCAGTCCTTGATGTCGTCGGCCGTGGGTTCAGCGCCCGGTCGCGGCACTACGCATGCGACGGGCAGGTCGCCACACTCGTCGTCTGGGACACCCGTCACCGCTACGTCTAAAACTCCCGGATGCTGGCGGATCACTCCTTCTATTTCTACTGGAGAAATCTGGGTGAAGGGAAATTGGCATTATGTTAGAGATATATTTTCTTCCATGTAAAAATTATCTACTTTTTATTTGGCTTGTCTTCGGGTGAGTTACTTTCTACGACTCGGAAGACGGAATGGGATGAATCCGACGCCCCCACACATCAGGATCTGAGGTGGCGGCGCGTAGTTTTCCACGCGCGCCACTCTGACGTCGCGGTCTAACACCTCATTATAGGAATGACGTCTTAGCAAAAGTTGTTCAATCTGATGAGCACTCTCTGTTGACTTATAAAAATCGAAGATCTGGAACACCTGTTGTGGAACTCCAAGAGCCTAGCTACACCATAACACATATAAATGACGTCTTAGCAAAAGTTGTTCAATCTGATGGGCATTTCCTGTTGACTTATAAAAATCGAAGATCAGAAACATCTGATGTGGAAATCAAAGCTATCACTAATTTTACTGTGTAATTATAAAGTAACATAAACTGGGAGTACCTGCACGCGGTGAAGGCGGTAACAGTTTAGGACTGATTTTCGATGACGATGGTATATCATTGAAAATGTGACTCTACTGGCCAAAACTCCTATTTTTTTTTATTATTTTATCGTATGAATATGCCTTCGGGCTTATGTTGTTTAAGTGTTTAATTTTCTTTTCCATTTATCTTCGTGACACGGTAGCCTACCCGGTAACGCAGGGGAGCAGTCATTTTAATTTAGATTTTTATTGATCTTCACAATAAAACTATGACCATGCCTAGAAAGAGGTCAAATCTTTCCCAATGTTTCAAGAGAGCTAAAAGATTGAGGATCATAAGATCCCAAGAATCTACCAAAGAGCGTCAGAAGAGACTTGATGCTGTTCGAGAACATTAGGCTGCAACTCGGTCCGTGGAAACCTCTTCGGGTCGCGAAGCACGCCTGCGTTCTCAGCGTATTCATTAGGTCTCTAGAGACCAGTGAAGAATATGATGCGCGACTGACCGCTGATCGTGAACGTCATGTATTGTCTCGCGAGTCAGAGACGTTCACGGAAAGATAGTTACGCTTGAGTTTCAAGCGTATCTACGCATCGACTTCTAGGTCTCTAGAGACAAGTGGGGCACGTGATGTGCGACTGACCGCTGATCGTGAACGTCATTTAGTGTCTCGCGAGTCGGAGATGTTCACGGATAGAGAATTGTTCTTGAGTTCCAACCGTATCTACGCATTGACTTCTAGGTCTCTAGAGACAAGTGGGGAATATAATAATGCGGTTACCAAAATGAAAACGAAGACAAATGGACTGTATGTTTTGGTGGTTGTTGGAATGAAATAAAACTAAAGCTCAGTGTGATAAAAGATTTAAATGGGAAAAATGATAAAAAGTAACATAAATGGCGACCCCGTTGTCGCTGGCATAAGCAACAGGGTCCGCGTACGAAGTCGCGGGCAGAAGCTAGTTTGAAATAAATGTTTTGACTTTGACATTAACTTTTCCAAAAGGGTTTAAAAAAAAAGTTAGTTACTTTATCAGGTTATTTAGGTTACTTATCAGTTATTAGCAGTTAGTAAGTGGTAGTCCAGTGGAAAACAGTGGTTGCGCAGAGGAAATGGTCTCGACCTACAGAGTTGTAGGGCGCATGTTTGAACCCAGTTAGTTGCTATACTTTGAGTAAATTATTTCATCAGTAAAAAAAAAATCAAATTAGGCTGAAAATCAGCACTTTTTGAAGGTTTAAATTACATAAGACAGCCCCCCAAAAATGCCCACCCTTCACCACTTCCTAGTGCTTTAGCTGGGAAGAAGAAGTGGCGCAACAAACTCCCCAGTAGCACAAGCTGTCTGTTTAGTTGGAAGAACTTAACTCTACACATTTATCGCATGAGAAGTAATTAACATTACGAAACACATCACATTAAAATCAATCATTTGCTACATGTCAGCTAGCACACGCCAATATACGAATTAAAACATTAAAACTGACTGTACTCAAGCGTAAATATTAAAAAAAGAGCCTCCAGGTAAAAGTGCGTGCCCGCTTGCATGTGCAATGCTGTACTATGTCCATACAGCCGTAACTCGAAGTTACAAATGATAAACTAGGACCATCGAAGTAAAATCAATCAATTAATTAGTGCTCTCATAACGGTAAATTAAAACATCGTGAGGCATGTCCTAGAACGAAAAACCCACAATGCGCCCGCGTGGTGACTTAGGGCTCACTACCTCTTACCGAGAAGAGGTCGATGTCCCGCGTGGTGACTTAGGGCTCACTACCTCTTACCGATAAGAGGTCGATGTCCCGCGTGGTGACTTAGGGCTCACTACCTCTTACCGAGAAGAGGTCGATGTCCCGCGTGGTGACTTAGGGCTCACTACCTCTTACCGATAAGAGGTCGATGTCCCGCGTGGTGACTTAGGGCTCACTACCTCTTACCGATAAGAGGTCGATGTCCCGCGTGGTGACTTAGGGCTCACTACCTCTTACCGATAAGAGGTCGATGTCCCGCGTGGTGACTTAGGGCTCACTACCTCTTACCGAGAAGAGGTCGATGTCCCGCGTGGTGACTTAGGGCTCACTACCTCTTACCGAGAAGAGGTCGATGTCCCGCGTGGTGACTTAGGGCTCACTACCTCTTACCGATAAGAGGTCGATGTCCCGCGTGGTGACTTAGGGCTCACTACCTCTTACCGATAAGAGGTCGATGTCCCGCGTGGTGACTTAGGGCTCACTACCTCTTACCGAGAAGAGGTCGATGTCCCGCGTGGTGACTTAGGGCTCACTACCTCTTACCGATAAGAGGTCGATGTCCCGCGTGGTGACTTAGGGCTCACTACCTCTTACCGAGAAGAGGTCGATGTCCCGCGTGGTGACTTAGGGCTCACTACCTCTTACCGATAAGAGGTCGATGTCCCGCGTGGTGACTTAGGGCTCACTACCTCTTACCGAGAAGAGGTCGATGTCCCGCGTGGTGACTTAGGGCTCACTACCTCTTACCGAGAAGAGGTCGATGTCCCGCGTGGTGACTTAGGGCTCACTACCTCTTACCGATAAGAGGTCGATGTCCCGCGTGGTGACTTAGGGCTCACTACCTCTTACCGAGAAGAGGTCGATGTCCCGCGTGGTGACTTAGGGCTCACTACCTCTTACCGAGAAGAGGTCGATGTCCCGCGTGGTGACTTAGGGCTCACTACCTCTTACCGAGAAGAGGTCGATGTCCCGCGTGGTGACTTAGGGCTCACTACCTCTTACCGATAAGAGGTCGATGTCCCGCGTGGTGACTTAGGGCTCACTACCTCTTACCGAGAAGAGGTCGATGTCCCGCGTGGTGACTTAGGGCTCACTACCTCTTACCGAGAAGAGGTCGATGTCCCGCGTGGTGACTTAGGGCTCACTACCTCTTACCGAGAAGAGGTCGATGTCCCGCGTGGTGACTTAGGGCTCACTACCTCTTACCGAGAAGAGGTCGATGTCCCGCGTGGTGACTTAGGGCTCACTACCTCTTACCGATAAGAGGTCGATGTCCCGCGTGGTGACTTAGGGCTCACTACCTCTTACCGAGAAGAGGTCGATGTCCCGCGTGGTGACTTAGGGCTCACTACCTCTTACCGATAAGAGGTCGATGTCCCGCGTGGTGACTTAGGGCTCACTACCTCTTACCGAGAAGAGGTCGATGTCCCGCGTGGTGACTTAGGGCTCACTACCCATGATCCATGTCCCAGCTTATAATAATTATAATAATATGCTGATTATGATAACACATACTTTTGGTTACATCTTACATTATATTCCCATATCTGTCTTGCAATTCTAGTTGTACGACATTGATAACCAAAACACGTGTTAACACGTAAGTAATTCAAACGAATCTCTACCTTAGTGACTTCTTGATACTACATAGGAACAGTCAAAAGTCCTGTGTGTGAGGTAAGGTCAAATTCATACCTGATAACTTTTGTATTTCAGCAGCAGTTTGATCCTCTCCACAAAAAAGAAGTTCCAATTTTCATCTCTGTAGAAGGTGTCTCCAGTTTTGAACCAGCGGTCTTCGGCGAAGGTCTCTTCAGTGGCCTCGACGTTATTATAGTATTCCTGTTACATAATCATCACATCAGCCTATTAGAATGACACTACACAAGTGGTAGTCCAAGAATAGGTACACAGTGTCATGTAAAAGCGCGATTCTAGCATACGGCACTGTCAGCGGGAGTGTCCAAAAGGGTTACCCTGGAACATAAAGGGCTAAGGAAGGAACATGGATGGGTTTTAGTCAGTAAGAGTCTGACACTCCCTTCCGTTCCACCCAAAGCGGGAGGGGTCATAAATGATGATATCCCACACTCAGAAAAAAAATGTACGACACAAATTCTTCGTTCGGTAGACTCACTCAGTTCGTAAGTGTACCCATAATATTAGAGTTGTGCAAATACGTTACTATACTAGGATGATGGTATGTCTGATAAGGAGTTTGGTCCTAGAATCCTCACCTTGAAAACACTTGGTCCTTTGATCCACAACTCGCCCGGCACGTTGGCTTCGTAAATATCTTCCTGTGTCTCTACATCAATGATCTATAACCAACAGAGGAAAATATATTAACTATAGCAATAATAAGTTTTTATGTTAATAATTGGTATTTAAAGCCAGTTGGTAGAACCATATCTTTTGATTTAAAAGAGCTTTTATTTATAGAAGAAACTATAAATAAAAGCTCTTTTAAATCAAAAGATACGGTTTTTTTCTCCAGAGGAACCTACAACGCTTTGGAATGAGCAACTAGATATATCTTTCTAACTGACCTGGCCACTAGACTATTCAAAAGTGTCTGTAAATAATTTTAGTCGGGATATCTTAGTGACGACGCGGGACATGAGAAGCGGTCCAAGAAAAGAATGTATAGTTTCCTTACCCGATATTGGAAGCATCCCATTGGCTTGCCACACGACCCTGGTGCTGGATTGTCTCCGTGGAATGCTACACCGCCCAGCTCGCTCATCCCGAAAACATTTAAGACTTCAGTGCCTGGGGATACGATCTAGAACAAATGAAAAAAGCTATTCTAAAACAATGCTCAAAAATGTATGGACACCGTCCTTCTTACCATAATTTTTTTCGGATGGACATTTTAGTTTCGCTGTCATACAATAAAATGATGAGATGGTTATAGCCCTTCAATTAACATAGGTTTTAAAGTGCTACAAGGGTGGGGACGATTTGAACATTGTTCTTTAAATTAATTTAATTCAAGTAAAACTGTTGAATTGGAATTCGTAACCTAAGACGTTGTACTAGAATTCATACATGTTATTTTTGCATGTAATGCCAGGTGTTTGATAATAATGACATTAACAAATACCAAATTATCAATGCATCGTAAGTATGACTGAAGGATATGTAAAAATCACCGGTCAGAGTGAGAAAGCACTTTTCTATAATGTGGTGATTAAAGTCTACTACCTATGTGCTACTCAGTTGGTAGCATGATGGCTCAAAGGTCACCAGTCGCAGTATGGTTAGAAATACTGACCATTTTCGATATCCTAAAGTTACCCAGTTAAATATGGCGCGTGGTCAAAATCGGAACTAACGCCGCCAGCGCCATCTTCTTTTTCTATTCATAAATCACAAAACATGTATTGACTACTGTGCAGCATGACACGGGTTCGATTCCTGCACGGAACAATATTTGTATTACCTGCAAGTAGTTGTTCCGGGTCTGAGTGTTTTTCTATCTATAATATGTATGTATTTACAAAAAAAATACATATATAGTAGTTTATCAGCCATCTCGTTACCATAACACAAGCATTAGGTTGCTTAGCTTGGGACTATATGGCGTTGTGTGAAATGTCCAAAGATATATATTATTATTATTACAAATTTTATAGATACCAACAGAGACTCCATTCAGTCAGTAGTAACCTTGTAAACGTCACTCAAGCACCAGAAGATCCTTGAAGAACTTTAGTAGTTTAGGGGTAAATAATTAAAAGTAAAAAAGTCGCCAAAGTCAAAGTCAAAGTCAAAACATTTATTTCAAATAGGCACAAGAAAGGCACTTTTGAACGTCAAAAATTAACAAGAAATAGAATTGATTCTAGTCGCCCCTTCCAAAAGGTAGTTTCGTGTGGAGAAGAATGGGCAAGAAACTCCACCGTTACTCTTTTAAAATGTTTCACAATGTTTTGTATACATGTATTATAATATTATAATATGTGAAGACGATGCACCCAGAATAAAAACAATACACCAAAAAGGTGAAAAGAAAAACGCATGTAGCAGTGGAAAATAAACTTAATTATGTCATAAGTACATGGTGCTCACATATTTACAAACATTCTAAAAGTTAACAATAATAAATTAATCAATGTGTGAGATGTTATTCCAATATAATAAAATAATATGGTACAAATTATAAATTATTACCTAATTTACTTAGCAACCAGTTTGATTTTGTCTAGACACTAGATTGTCCTGTGGAGCAGGACCAGCATGTTTCCAAGCATCCTTATCTTTGATATAATCCTCTAATTTGTAATAAGCTTGTTTACAAAGTGTACTTTTAATATGAGTTTTAAATTTTCTTTCATTTAATTGCAGTATGTCACAAGGTATTTTGTTGTAACATTTAACACAGAACCCCATAAAAGATGTATGTACTTTGGACAATCTGAAAAATGGTTGAACTATTTTATCTTTATTTCTAGTATTAAAGTTATG
Organism: Hyppa rectilinea; assembly: GCA_951799385.1. Taxonomy (NCBI): domain Eukaryota; kingdom Metazoa; phylum Arthropoda; class Insecta; order Lepidoptera; family Noctuidae; genus Hyppa; species Hyppa rectilinea. The sequence goes on along the minus strand of OX637321.1, from coordinate 13,533,346 downwards.
CCTATCACTTATTTTATTAAAAAGATGTCTATTTTTTCTTACATACATAATATTTTCATAAATGAATTGGCAAGGAACCGTCATAATATTAATCCTTTTAAATAGTTCCCTAAGCGATTCGCGACGACGAAGATTGTAAATGGATCTGATCGCTCGCTTTTGCAAAATAAAAATGGATTCAATGTCAGCAGCCCGACCCCACAGTAAAATGCCATACGACATAATGCTGTGGAAGTAACTAAAATAGACCAAACGCGCGGTTTCTACGTCTGTCATCTGCCTTATCTTTCTAACAGCATAAGCGGCCGAACTAAGCCGTCCCGCAAGAGTTGTTATGTGGGGACCCCATTGCAACTTGTCGTCTAGCGTGATTCCCAGGAAAACCGTCTGCTTAATACATTCCAGCTTCTCTCCGTTCAATATGATGTCACAATCGCTACTTTTAACATTAGGTAATGTAAATCTAATGCATTTGGTTTTTTTTTCATTTAGTACCAAATTATTTACCGTAAACCAATCTTGGACCTGAAGAATAGAGTTATTCACGTCGTCAAGATTTTGAGAGCGTCTATCAATTTTAAAGATTAATGATGTGTCATCTGCAAATAACACCATCTTCGGTTGATTTTGAAGTAATTGGGGTAAATCTATCTAATGTAAACTAAAAAGAGGAATGTACCCAATATCGATCCTTGAGGAACGCCCATTGTCATTTCCGACCCCAGCGAGTTCACACCATTTACTTGAACTTTAACCTTTCTATCTTTCAGGTATGATCTAAGTAAATCAAGGGCTGTATTTCTAATCCCATAGTGCTCTAGTTTCAGCAGAAGCGTCTCATGTTCTACACAATCGAACGCCTTAGAGACATCGCAAAAGATTCCAATGGCATCTTGTGCTTCTTCCCAGGCGCTAAAAATGTTCTTTATTAGGGTAACACCAGCGTCAGTAGTACAACGCCCTTTGGTGAAACCGAACTGTTGGTCATGCAAGATGGAATTTTTATTAAAGTGACGTAACATTTGATTGAGCATCAACTTTTCAAACACTTTACTGAGAACTGGCAGAATTGAAACGGGCCTATAATTGTTGGGTTCTTTACTTACACCGGATTTGAACAATGGCAGTACTTTACTGTGTTTCATAAGATCCGGAAAGACTCCTTGGTCCACACTGGTATTAAATATGAACGCTAAATAGGGCGCAATGGTGTCGATAATAGCACTACAGACTTTTACAGACATTCCCCAGAGATCTTCTGTTGATTTGATTTTAAGATCTTTAAAAGCTTTTATAACAGCCTGGGGGTTTGTATGCTGAAATGTAAATTCCAAAGGGCAATAGTATGGATACTGACAGCTGTCAAATTCTTAGACACGCAGTATTAGCGACATCTGCAGTGAGAAATTGACAGTATTTACCCCCATTAGATCATTCTGTTACACATACGTCCCTATCTGGCCTCAATAAGTATTGTAATTGTCTATTGAACGTAGTTCATTATTTTCGTATCAATGCCGATGCTAAACTTATCCCGTCAAAATTTCCCAGTTGAAAATTAACCTTATGCTTTTGATATAAAGTTAAAAAACTATCAAAGAAATTTGACAGATTGGGGTCCGTTAATGTGTTGGCCTCTGTACTTAATTTTGTTTGGTCCTAATAAGTGACCACGTTTATCGTGACTTAATTAATTATGTTTAGGTTATCGAAGTCTTCTGTTATAGTGTGTATTCCATGAAACAGCATATCATCAAACGCTTGTTTATTTGATATTGCATCGTCCCAATTATAGGTTTAATCGTAAGCGCTACTGATAAGCATGAGGTTCTGGGTTCGATTCCCAGGTCAGGCAAAGTGTAATTGGGTTTTTCTTTTAAGAATTTCCCAGTAGCAGCAGTCAATTCTAGTTTTTTTTTCCCCATTTTTTCCTATTTATAGAGCAGTATCAGGTTGTATGTTGAAAATATAAATCTTTCTCTTCAATCATTCTTTCTATTGATGAATATTAAAAACTGCATTAAAATCCGTTACGTAGTTATTATTTATTTAGTTAGTTAGAAACAGACAGTCAGTCAGTTAGTTTTAGTTTAAAACATCTAAGCGTACAGACGGCAGGCGGTGGGGAACGAGTTTGTTTTATACTATGTAGAGATTACCTTACCTGAATGATAGATAAGAGATGGCGTAGTCGACAATAGAGCTTGCTGTCCTAGATTGTTTTTTACTTACTGTTTACCAGAATGAAATGGCAAACGCCAATCCATCAGCAGGATTGTTCGCAAAGGGTTACCGCTACCCCGAAACTTAAAGGGCTAAGGAAGGAACATAGATGGGTTTTAGTCAGTAAGAGTCTGACACACCCTTCCACTCCACCCAAAGCAGGAGAATGCGCATTTCAGGATTTCCCACACTCCAAAAAAAAGTGCCAGTCTAATGCGTGGAAGCCTTCGAAAATTAAGGAATACAATACAAACCTTCAATTCATCAATCAAGGTCTGAGGCACAGCGCTTCCACCTAACATGAGGAGTTCCAAGCTTGTGAAGTCGCACCGATCACGTTCATCAGGGTTCAGGAGCGTCGTCATCATCGTTGGGCTGAAGATTGAGTACGTGGGCTGCAAGAAAATGTCTAATTTGTAATGCGTCAGGGTAGCGCGCAAAGTTCAAATTTTCATACGTTTTTGCAGTTTGCATGTCGGTGTCAGGTTGATATTGCTCGCGACCATAGCATGTACAGCCTCGAGCAAAAATATGTATACAATTAGCTAGTTTCCAAAAGCAGCTTTCTCTTTAATTATTAAATGAAATTGTAAGTTGTCACACACATTGCATTTTTAATCCATAGATTTACCGAACCTGTCGTATCTCAGAGTCAAAATAGTTATTTTGCGAGAAAATCGCTTCTGAATTTTGCTTGGTGTATAGATATCAAATTGGTGCTCGTGACTGTACATATTTATAGAAATATAATCATTAGTAACATCAATACTGAGGTTAGATTTTCTCTTAAATCTCATGATTTCATGAAATATTCATTCCGTGGGTTAGGGTTCCGTGGGTTAGGGTTGTCTCAGTGATCTCAATGACGACAGTAGTGCTATTCTGTAAATATCTCACAGTTAAAACGTAGGTGATGTGAGTTGAAAGTGAGCTGTCAATAGTGTCAATCCCTATGTTTTCGCGAAGATATTTTTACTGAATCGACCGACAGTTATTTAAATACGCACTTACTACAGCCGCAAATCATAATACATAGGTACCTATATTTTGATCAACATAAAACCTAAGACTGACCTGAAAATTGCTAAAACTTATGAAATTTTGAATTTCGGGCTACTTTATCTTAAATTAATAATTAGAGCTGTACAAACAGCCCGGACTGCAGTGATAAATCCATACTAATATTATAAATGCTAAAGTAACTCTGTCTGTCTATCTGTCACCTTTTCACGCATAAAACACTGAGCTCGATAAAATTTGGCAAGCCAGAGAGATAGATTGCATCCCGGGTAAGGACATAAGCTGCATTTCGTCTCAAAAATTTCTCCCGATATTGCGATATAACCGAACTCAACGCAGACGTCGCGGGCCAAATCTAGAGTATGATAAAGAAAACTATTGCTTCGAAATTCTTCATTGATGGTGAATCAATAACTTTGTTTATAATAATTATGTAAGTTATGAGAAGATTAGTATCAGCAGACATTCATGATGACGCAGAATATAAGAGTTTACATTATAATTAAAAGTGAGAAACAATCAGTAAGGTTCGTTCTTATTGTCGAAAGGGTTACCGCTACCCCGAAACACAAAGGCTAAGGAAGGAATATGGATGGATTTTAGTCAGTAAGAGTCTGACACTCCCTTTCGCTCCACCCAGAGCGGGAGGAGTCATTTAATAATTTCCCACCCTCAAAAAACATGGTTCGCTCAAATCAATTAAAAGTCATTTATTCAAACTAGGCTGCAAATCAGCACTTTTTGAAGGTCAAAGTTACCTTAGGCAGTCCCCCAAAAACGCCTGCCTTTCACCACTTCCTAGTGCTTTAGCTGGGAAGAAGAACTGGCGCAGCAAACTCCCCAGATCTTGTCCCCAGATCGCTCTCAATTATTTCTTTTACCTTATACGTGTTAATCAGATCATAGGCATGGTCTTGTGTCATGGTCTGCGAAGTCTGTAGTCTGGAGAATCGCAATATTGGAGATATGATGAAATTCAAAATGGCGGTTAGCCATTGTAGCGGTGATCCAATCATGGCCAGGCGTGTCGGTGTTGGGAATGTTGAGAATCTAGACCTATGGGGAAGAAATAAAAAACAAATAAGAAATAAACAACAACAAATAGTCTAATCAACGAGACGGTTGGATAAGGTGGTAATACCTCTGTCGCTGAAAATTTTGCAGTGTGATAAAGTCATGTTTATTGATAACGGTTGACAGGTAGTAGGTATTCACACCTTAATATGAAAATCATTTCTAGCTCAATCTGCCTAGCCTTTTCCCAACTATGTTGGGGTCGGCTTCCAGTCTAACCGGATGCAGCTGAATACCCGTATTTTACATGTAGAGGTTGCCTATCTGACCTCCACAACCCAGTCAGTAACTGGGTAATACGTTACTTCAGTGATGGCCGTTGGTAAGACTGGCTGTAATACTTTCAGGCTTCTGAGTACCAGAAACGACTGTCATAGATCCATGAATGACAGCCGGAACCAACGGCTTAACGTGCTTTCCGAGGCACGGAGAGGATGCAAAGATGGTCACCCATCCATAGACCAACCCCGTCAAACGTAGCTTGATGCATCAATCCGTGCAGCTGTTATTACTTAGCCACGAGCACGTAACCATTTCTAGCTCTACGTGGAAAATTGCTCCGTCCAAATTTCTATACGCAATAATGGAAATCATAAAGAGACGTAAAAACGAATCTACACATGGCCTAAACGCATTTGCGCTAACGCCTATTTCTCATAACTGGAAAATGGGCAAGCAGTCTATAACGTAAGTGGCGGCTATACCACAGCGCCACCGCTATAAATCATAGCAAATAGTTGTATCAACCAGACTTACCAAACATAAGGCGTAATGATAGCAAAATTCTTGTGGGTAACCGCAGCGGCTTTTGGCAGACCTGTAGTCCCACTTGTAGATATAAGGAACCCAGGTGAGTCTTCAGGGTCGAAGTCTGTACACCTGGAAATCAACTAGATAGTTTTAGTTGCCATAACCAAATATAAAATCATACAAACTTAAACCAAGCGCTTTTTGCTACGTCTCTGTGCAGTGAAAATTTTAACGATAAGATTGGTATATTCAGCGGTATTGTCCGAAAGGGTTACCGAAAGGGATGCCGCTACCCCGGAACATAAAGGGCTAAGGAAGGAACATGGATTTAGTCAGTAAGAGCCTGACACTCCCTTCCGGTCCACCCAGAGCGGAAGGAGTCATTTGATGATTTCCCACCCTCAAAAAAAATAAAATGACTGATAAATATTACATACATGAATTGTTCATTCAAAAAGGATGATGTTGTGTGTCTGCCTAGCCTTGTTCAGAGTTCAGCTGCCTCCGGTCACACTGAAAGGGATCGGCTTCCAATGTAACCGGATGCAGGTGAATACCAGTATTTTACATAGAGCGATTACCGTATCGGTCTTCCAGAACCCAGTTACTTGGTAAGATCACTTGGTAACACTAGTTTTTTTTTACATAATACATGATGGTCCTAATTAATTTTACACATTTCGTGCTTGGTGTACTTTTATGTCCATAAATGATGAAGGGAGGATGGAGACGCATGCAGTAGCTAAAAGAGTGATAAATAAAATGGGATGCGAGGGGAGTCCAAAGAAAAGATGGTATGTGGTATGATATGAGAAAGGAGTGAATGATAGCATGACAGTTGACAAAAGATAATGGAAGAGGATAACGTTTTCTTCGATCCTAAATAACATGGCACAAGGGCAAATGATGATGTCATACAAACCATCCTTAGTGTAAAGAATAAAATATAGGGCAGGAAAATGATGATGTCAAACTGTATAATTATCGTGTAAATAATAGAATATAAGACGAGATCGCGATAATCATCTTGATAAAGTAGAGCATAAAACGACCTACTTATAATTGACAGTGTTCATATTACTTTGTCACAAGATCTAGGCAAGATTGTTGAGGTCAATGGGGCTAACACTATGCTTGGTTGAATGACAATGAAGAGTATTTATTTAGAAAATTAAGCCATAGAAAAACATAAGTAGGTTATATATTATACAAATAAGTACCTGAAGTGCTTGTTTGTAATGAAAAAATAACAGCCTTTTACTAAATGTGTAGGAAAGTATATACGACAATTAATAACAAAAAAAAACTATCTGTTTGTTAGGGCTAACTTCGCCAACGGCAGGACCGATTTTCACGGGGTTTGAACTGACCGATAGCTGATGTTTTGGAGTAACTTAGTTTTATTTTAGAAACATAATTAGGGACTACGCGGGTGAAATTGCAGGCAGCAGCCAGTTCAGTATAAAGATATCAACACTAGAAGAGTAGTCTTTAAGACAAAGATCAATAGGATCAATATACTGGAAGGATATCGGGAAATGTGTGGTGTTCCAAGAGTTTCCTTACTTGAAATCTTCCACTGGCGAGTCATCCCCATACTGCTCCATGAAATCCTTGAAGCTGCAGAGGTAGTCTCCCTTATCGAAGCTGACTATCTGAGCGTCGAAGTTCAAGTTATTCAAGGCCAGTTGCACATCCGACGCTCTGTCGCTCTGACAGAATATTATCTTGGGTTTTGAGAAAGCGAAGGTTTGTTGTAATTCATCTAGTACATAAGAAAAAACATTAAGACTTAATTCCTCGAAAAAGGTGGCAGCTACCGTAACTAGAAATGCAGACAAAACAAGTGTAAATTACGCATGCTTTATATAAAGTTAAATATAATTGGAGTCAAACTCAAACTCAAAGTATTTATTTCAAATAACCCAATTAGGTACAGGCGCTTTTGAATTGTTAAGGGGTCGGTCAGTCAGAGAGATGTAAATAGTTGCCCATTCCAAAGCAGTAGGTACCTATGGAGAAGAACGGGCAAGAAACTCCATGGACACTCTGTTAAACAAAAGGGCTCGAATATTGCCATAAATTGGGCATAACTCCGTTTCTCGGGTAGCTACCACGAATTCCCCAAGGAAAAACAGATATATCTGTTCAAATCAAACCCATGCGGGATCTGGACGCCTAGAAAAGTGGCAACCGTTGTTGATTCGATTTCAAAAATTTTGATCGAACAATTCGTTATCTCAGCGATTCGGATTGTCAAGAACGCCACTTGTCAGCGCATTTTTATGGGGATACTAATCGAGTTTCGTTTACACAATTTGACAGTAGCACTCGAAACAGCACTCTAGCACTGAGCGATCGAAAACGATTGATCACGTGACATTTCGAAAGCTTATGCCAATTCCATACATTTCGAATTTTTAGATAAATTCGAAATGTATGGAATTGGCATAAGCTTTCGTTATCGTCAATGAAAATGTGACTTTGTCTAGGCCCCGTATTCGCGCTTGCGACATTTAGACCAATCAAGCTCGTAAAACTTTGAACGATTCGCTTATCTAGAAGAAGAAAGAAGACTGAATCCACATCGATAAATTGGCTGCTCTATGTTCTCAAGATACACAACCGTTTGGAAAATTCCTTGTCCATTACAAGGATTACAAGATAAAACTGCGTTGATGACGTTAAAGACATACAAGCGTATTCATTGTTGTAACTCTTTTATTAATACTATTCAGTGCGTGTTGGGGTATGTCGAATGTCTTCGAATTTTAGGTTCTAAGACATGCCGGTTTCCACACGACGTTTTCCTTAACCGTTTTGAGAGTAATGGTGATGAAATTATTCTCAAAGAAAAGCGCCTACTTAGGTTCCAACCCACGACTTACAACTCGTAAGTCGGAGCTTACCACTAGGCCACCACTGTTCTCGATATATACAAAACTAGACATAATCTAACAAAACAAAGCTATACTTCTTCTTCTTTTTGCGTGGTTAGTGACTAACCTGTTGTCAGAGTTTTAATGCTGCCCATGGGCTTCTGACTTAGCATCACATGCTGTTGAGAAATATCTCTCAGGCATGCCGGTTTCCTCACGATGTTTTCCTTCATCGATTTTTAAGCAAGTGATAATTATAAAGTACGCACATGAATCTGAAAAGTCAGAGGTGCATGCCTTGGGTTCGAACTCGAGACCTAAGACTTGGCAGTCCGACGGCCATACCACTAGGCTATCACTGCTATGCACGCCATACTTACTTGTAGTCAAGGTCCTGTCAACAGCACCCACGATAACTCCAAGATACAGAGCAGCATACAAAGGTATGGCCACGTCCAAATGGTTGGGAGCCATCAGAATCAGCACGTCTCCATGCTCTAGCCCGAGGTTCTTCAGGCAGGTGGCACACCGCACTGTCCTCTCTAGGACTGAAGCGTACGTTTCTGATTCGCCTGTTGCTCCGTCAATCTGTGGAGATGACAGAAACCTATAGTCCTTGAATTTATATTAATAATAAATAAACATCCTTTACTGCATATGTAGCCCGTATAATGATAACGCGTCATCTAGGTTAGTGTTATGTTATCTGTAGTCATATATAATTGATTTTCAATATTTTAACGTCACGTAACGACGTTGACGTTCGACATTCGCAAGACCTAATCAAGGGATTTTAAGTCGGCGCACCCAATTTTTTTATCCATTTTTATCACATCAGCCCCAAGGGTCCATGCATGAGGTAAAGCTATGCTTGCCAGGGTTGGTCCGTAGTGACCATCTTTAAACACATGAGGAGGTCGTGGCTAATTAATAACAGCCGCACGGATCGATTCATCAGGTTAAGCTACGCTTGCCGGGGATGATCCTTGGATGGGTGACCATCTTTAGTACTCCGTACCTCGGAAAGCACGTTAAGCAGTTGGTCCCGGCTGCCATTCGTGGATCTTCGACAGTCATTACCTACGGATCGTCAGAAGCCCGAAAGTCTGACAGCCAGTCTCAGCAAGGGGTATCGTATCCTTTTCCCAATACCTCCACACCCAGTAACTGGGCTATGGAGGTCTGATAGGCCCCAATATAGTTGAGAAAAGGCTAGGCAGATTTCTTGTTCTTTCGTTTAAAGGATAGGTAGGAACTGCTAAAAAAAGCCACTCCCGGCGCAAACGAAACATAATATCTTATAATGTTTAGTCAAAAATTTTAATTTACTACTTCATAAGAATATAGTCAAAAGTCTTTTCTAAACGTATGATTTTGCTAATTCTTTTTTAGTAGGAGTAATTTTGAAATAGAATTATTTTTATAGCCTACGCAAACCTATGCGATACACCTTTATTCGATCACCTTCGTTGATTTTTGCGCTTAATTTTTTATAATACTTATAACCGACTTTTGTTAACTTATCCCGCTGTATACTGTTATAGTACGCTATTAAGATATCCAAACAGACAAACTCTTGCTCTGTGTAATGCAGAGTGAGGGTTTGTGTACTTCCATAATAAACGTCACTCTACTGTGAATTATGATTTTATTATTTTTTTTCACCTCGGTCGCATTTTGGAAGTTGTAATCCTAGACTTAGAAAACCAATAAATAGATGATAATGTTTTAATTAAAATACTTAACTTTATTTATCATTGTTTTTTGGTTATTTAAAATTGCAGATTATACCTACACAATCTGCAATTTTAAATAATATATGATATATGAACAAAAATAGATGACTAACTGTCATATAGGACAAAGAGTTAAGAATTTCCCATTATTTTAAACTCTTCAGTATAGTTCCTTACAAAAAACAACGATGAATTTATGACTTTTAGAAAAATATTTTGATAACTCCATTTATTCTTTTGTCACGAATAAGAACAAAAAATCTGAGATATATTTCATTTGCGCCGGGCTTGGGTTTTTTTCCAATACTTCACGAGCCTTGTCCTTTGCAAGATCTTAAAACTTACCTGCAATACAAAATCTGGAGCATCTTTAAAGCTTTGTAAAAGAATCTTGCCCAGGTGGTGTCGGTCTGAAGGGATCCCTGATTCGGCCACTATTCGAGAGGTTAGCTCCCCCATGAACCAGTGGACAGAGTCATTGGCCATCCTACGTAGCGTCATGTTTGGTCTTTTGAGTTCGGTTCTGGTCCTAAAGGATTTGGTCAGCCTGGAACAAAAATTGAGTGTTGAAAGATGAGTTAGCATAATCAGCCTATATAGTTCCCACTGCTGGGACACAGGCTTCCTCTCTGTGAGAGGGAGTGGGTTGTACGAGTAGTCCACTTCTAGCCTAGACAAATGTCAGTCGCTCCGTGTCAAGTCGATTTCGAAAATTGTTGATCGAAAATTCGTTATGGTGATTACACACGGCATCGCTCGACCGCGCGGTAGGAGCAGTTTGGGGTAGAAACGAGCACCGCTCGACCGCGCGGTCATGCGGTGTCCGTGTGTTTGGCATCAACTGATTTCTTAGAGACCAATGTGACATGAGATCCGCTTAACCGCCTACCGTGGCGGAGCGCGGTGCTATATGTGTAAATCGCCTTAATCAAGATGCCTCATGATTCGGATTGTCAAGAACGCCACTTGTCAACGCATTTATTACATGGGAATATTAATCGAGTGTCGTTACACAATTTGACATTGCCAAGCACTTAGCGATCAAAAATGATTGGTTACGTGAAATTTCGAAAGCTTATGCCAATTCCATACATTTCGGGTTTATCTAATTTCGGTATCGTTAGTGAAAATGTGACTTTGTCAAGACCCCTGGTTGGTGGATGTCACATGTCTTCGAATTGTTGGTTCTAGGACATGTCAGTTTCCTCACGATGTCTCCCTTCACGGTTCTAAGAGCAGTGGTGATGTAATACTTACAAAAAGTAAAGCGCCTGACTTTAACCTACGTCCTAGAACTTGCAAGTCGCGGCTATTGCCACTGGGCGACCACTCCTCTCAAGGATATGTTGGGGTTTAATTACCATAATTAAGTAAAATGTAATGCCAATGTCAACAACGTAATTGTTACCGCGATTAACTTTGCTACTTAATGATACCACGCAATAGTATAAGAAGGCACTATTGATTCGAAAAGCAGTAAAAATTATACTCTGAAACATGATCATTTTAAACGTAAATCAATACTACATCTAATATTATAACGCTGAAGAGTTTGTTTGATTGAACCCGCTAATCTCTGGAACTACTGGTCCGAATTGAAAAATTCTTTGTGTTGGATGGTCCATTTATCGAGGAAGGCTATGTAACATACGCTACGATCAATAGGAGCCGAGCAGCGGGAGCAGGTAGTCTCTTATAATTTCATTACAAAATTTGACAGACAAGTCTTCTTTCTTTTCGTGTGGTTAGTGACTAACCTGGTGTTAGAGTTTTTATGCTGCCCATGGGCCTCTGACTTAGCTTCACATGCTGTGGAGACATTTTTCTCAGACATGCTTGGTTTCCTCACGATGTTTTCCGTCACAGATTTTTAAGCAAGTGATGATTATACAATACGCACATGAATCCGTAAATTCAGAGGTGCATGCCTTGGGTTCGAACTAGAAACCTATGACTTAGCAGTCCGATGGTCACACCACCAGCTATCACTGCTTTCATGTATACAATTCAAGTTAATAAAACTTATAAGGGATCACCGCGATCTTTTACCACATGAGAAAAGAATTTACAAAATCGCTTCATATTTGACGAAGATAACACGTAACATTCGAGGAGCTCGTGGCTTAGTACGAGTAATAACAGTCGCACATGTCGATCCATCAGGTTAAGCTACGCTTGCCGGGGTTGGCCGTGGATGAGAGACCATCTTTACATACCGAGACTCCTCCGTGTCTCGGAAAGCACGTTAAGCCGTTGGTCCCGGCTGTCATTTGTGCATCTTTGACAGTCGTTACGGGTCGTTAGAAGCCCGAAAATCTGACAGCCAGTCTTACCAAGGGGTATCGTATTACCCAGTTACTGGGGTGTATAGATAGTCAGTCGCCCCATGCAAAATACTGGTATTCAGCTGCATTCAGTTAGACTGGAAGCCGACCCCAACATAGTTGGGAAAAGCAAGGCTTGGATTGATCAAGTAACATTCGACTTGAGAACCACCTCTGTGTTTGAAGTCGGTTAAAAAGTCAGTGGCATTAATCAGTAGTTCAATAATAAATAACAATCAGGCATTTACGATCCCAGTTATCACTATCAAGGGAAGTTTGAAGTTCATTAACAATGCACATCATTAAATAATTATCATTGTCAATATTATTTACTAGAATAGGTACTTTGTTGTGACGTCATATTACTGCATGCCCTTATATTTTGAATTTTATAGCTGTGAAGATAAAGTACAGAATCAAAAGTAGATGGTTCTTTCCGTGGTTACCTTTTATGTATGCTTAATTATATACAAGATGTTTACACGTGACAAGGGGAAGTGGGATTCAAGGATAAGTCAGTCAAACTTCCAAAGAGGGTGACATTGTTTACTATTTCATGAGGAAGTTGTGGTTAATTAATAACAGCCGCACGGATCGATCTATCAGGTTAAGCTACGCTTGCCGGGGTTGGTCCGTGGATGGGTGACCATCTTTACATACCGAGACTCCTCCGTACCTCGGAAAGCACGTTAAGCCGTGGGTCCCGGCTGTTATTCACGGATCTTTGACGGTCGTTACGGGTCGTCAGAAGTCCAAAAGTCTGACAGCCAGTATTAACCAATTAGGTACAGTCAACAGTAAAAGTAGATGATCAAAATCAGAAATTCAATACTAAAGAACGGAGTTCGCGTCAGACCTGTGTGGCGTCAGAGTGATTCAAAAGTTTGTGATTGGAAAATATACCAAACATTTACTACTAGTACAGCTGCCATATATTCGTGAACTCCGTTCATTAGTATTGAATTTCTGATTTTGATCATCTACTTTTGCTGTTGACTGTACATGGTTGTGGAGGTCAGATAGGCACTCGCTCTATGTAAAATACTGGTATCCCGATTCATTCGGAAGCCGACTCTTTGGGAAATTCTAGGCAGATTGAATGCGTAGTTACATAAAAACATGCTTAGAAATAACATGCAATTAAAAAGTCACATTAATTCATATACATTTATACCTTTTTAATCACTACTTTAATACATAAATTAATACTTACTATCAATAAATTGTAATAAGTATATAATTTATTAGACAGTTGATTAAATAAAATAATGAGTGTGATTAAATTAAATATGTGTGTGTACATTGACAATTATTTTAATGCATATCTAGAAAATAATTTTATTTTATAATATAATATTGTAGGAAAATGCTCGGAATACAACCACGCAGTACAACCTTGTAGGTTGTCTACTGCTTAACCGGATTTGCCTACGGATGCCTCCATAAATTAAGGCCTCCAGCCAGGGCTTAAAACAAACGACTACTCGCTAAGGGCACCCCTTGCCGGGTACGGAACTAGGGAGTGTCTGGGAGAGGTCAGCAAGGGATAGGCTGGATCGGTTGAAAAGTAAAATCGTAACAGATTTCTTGTATTTGTACAGGATGAAATTGAATTTATGGGCAATACTTTAAGGGGGCATTGTACTCATCATTATGAACAACTTTCACTATGGAAACAAATCTGAAATCTTGAAAAATAATCAGCTGTTTCATACATTTTGCTTGCATAACTCGTCAGCGGAACAGCTGATTTATTTTTGCGATTTCAGGTGTGTTGCCATAATAAAAGTTGTTCATAATGATGAGTACAATGGCCCCTTGTGATGCTGAGGTTTTATAAGGATTATTTTTTTTTTTTTTTATTATTGTCATTGTTTGACAGTTGTAAGAAATAGCAATAACGCGGCAACTAGTTATAAGGAGGCAATATCAACAATAAATTTCCCTGACCCTTTTTTTTTCTTTTAAGGCTGGGAAATCATCCAATGACTTCTCCCGCTCTGGGTGGAGCGGAAGGGAGTGTCAGAATCTTACTGACTAAAACCCATCCATGTTCCTTTCTTAGCCCTTTATGCTCCGGGGTAGCGGTAACCCTTTCGGACAATCCCGCTGAGAATAGACCGCTTGCATTCCTCTGCTCGGCCGGTCATCGGTACTTCGACAAACATGGCCATTCCAGTTTATGGCTCAACGACTTTAAGAAAGTGGTTGAGACAAACTGGAAGGCGGAGAACAGGGTTTTGTAGGCGCCTGGGAGAGGCCTATGTCCAGCTGTGGACTGCGATAGACTGAGTTGATTGAGACATCATAGGGCCAGCATAATGCTGGCCGTTTTAGTTATGTCACACATATTTTCCCCAAACTTGCTCTTTTTTTGCGTTTGTGTTCTTTCTTTGGTTAGCTCGTGGGTAAGTACTGACAGCCGCACAGGTCGATCCATCAGGTTAAGCTACGCTTGCCGGGGTTGGCCGTGGATGGGTGACCATCTTCACGTAACAAGACTCGTCCGTGCCTCGGAAAGCACGTTAAGCCGTTGGTCCCGGCTGTCATTTGTGTATCTTTAACAGTCGTAACGGGTAGTCAGGAGCCCGAAAATCTGACAGCCAGTCTTACCAAGGGGTTTCGTATTACCCAGTTACTGGGGTGTACAGATAGTCAGTCGCTCCATGCAAAATACTGGTATTCAGCTGCATTCAGTTAGACTGGAAGCCGACCCCAACATAGTTGGGAAAAGGCTGGGCAGATGATGATGATGTCTTCTTTCTTTGCGTCATGTTTGTCATAAACGTACCTATTTTCTTTCTCACTATTGTTCACGTCATTTATCTTTGAGCTCGCTAACAGTTGCATATTTACAACATCTATATCTTCCATCTTAGGTTAAGGCTAAAGTGCAACGCCCGTGCCCGTTAAGTGCACTATTTGCATCAACTTCTGGTTCCAAATGTATGTATAAAGAGAGCCACCTCAAGTTGATTGACACTTTTTGAACACTATAAAAGCTTTTGGCCATAAAACTTTATTATACAGGGTCAAATTAAATTAGCTAGCAAAACTCCGATATCAACACATGACGATTACTTAGTTTCAAGTAGGTAACTACAGCAGACTATGGGGTCAATGGCCGTAGTATAAGTAATTACTTCAAGTGATAAGTATACAATTCGTTTGATTCTTGTTTTTTTATACTTAGATAAGTATTTGTGCCAAGTTTCAAGTTCATTAAGTCAAGGAACAAGATTTTTCATACAAACATAATAGAGGGTATTATGTTTGTATGAAAAACCTTTTTCCTTGAGTAATAGACTTCACATTCAGAATATTGTAAATCTCCGTCGATGATCTTGTGGTCGTAAGCGCTACTTGGGTCCTGGTTCCGGAGTTCGATTCCCGGGTTGGGCAAAGTGTAAGAAATTCTCAGTAGCAACTCGGAGTCTGGATTTGTGTTAAACTTAACTGACACATAGATACGACGATAGAAACGCAAACAAAAATATTCTATTCTAGAACACCTACTGCTATTTAAGGACCTTCAGGAAATACAGGAAAGATGTATCTAATATTATGTGCTATCACTCGTGTCAATATCTAAGTGATCAATCCTGTGAGGATTAGCTTCATTATCACTAGTCTAGGCTTATCAATGAAATGATTGCTTTCATAACATGCAGGGCGATTTATAGCTTAGCTTTCTATTTGCTAAAACGTTTTTGCTAAGGTCAGTTTTGGCCATATAGGCCCTGATTGGTCAGCGTGATTGCCAGAAAAGGTTACCGCTACCTCGGAACACAAAGGGCTAAGGAGCGAACATAGATAGGTTTTAGTCAGTAAGAACCTGACACTCCCGCTCCACCTAGGCCGGGAGAAGGCATTGGATGATTTCCCACCCTCAAAAAAGCATTGTGTGGTTTTAAGAAACCACGGTAAAAGTGCAACTTTTTTCACATTAAAGATTTTGACATTAGAGGCGCCGCCATATTGGCCTTGGTTGCTCTGACGAGCACCTTTCACTTTATCTCTACTCCGCGGCCGACCGTCACGCGACATGCAACACACAGACGAAAAAGTTTGAGACGATGTAATAAAAGTTTCACTTTGAAAAAAAAGTGACAGGTTGTATGTTGATCGAAATATGTTTCGCGGCCGTAGCAAGTATGTATTTACCGAATTATAATCATTACTATCAATCTTTTTTATGAGGATGGGCAATAATCAAATGGCCCCATCCTCACAAAAAAGGCCCTAAATATTCAAAACAAATAATTAGTTGCAATTTTACTTAAAAAGTCTGTGTTTGTGCCCGGTAAATGGCAATAGGGTCCCCCCTATTACATGGGACTCAAATATAACAGGTGAAATGTAGGTGTACTATAGGTACATCTCTGCCTAGCCCTTCGGGGATTACGGGCGTGATGTTATGTTTATTACTAAACATGTTTGTATGGTTCATTAATATTAAATACTTGTCACTTTTCTTTATCAGTAACTAAATCAAATATTTACACGACCAATATTCTAAAATACTTTTAATGTGACAATAGGTTTAAGTGTTACTATTATTAATCATATACATACCTACTTATGGTTTCACTTAATTAGAACAAGAATAAATAAGAAGAAATGGTTTTTAAATAGCAAAGGATGGTTAAAAATTAAAAACACTATTTATCCATTTGAAAAAACAAAAGCGTATTGCACATAAAAAAAATCCTGTACGAGGCCAAAAGGCTCTTATCTAAGCCAAGAACACACGTCATACATTGTTAGTAAATAATATGTATACATAAAAGTTAGTTAATATTTTATGTAAGATATTAGACCGTTTCACTATTCTTCATCAAATATTTACGAAATCGATATTCTATAGAAAAGTATGACAAACTAACTCACTATTATAAAAGCAGCTTCAATTTCCCACGAAAAAAAAAACACTTGAAATCAAAATCTTTGAACAACCAAACTCTTTAAAGAAAATTATTACTGGCCAGTAAGTTTGGTCCACCGATATTATTAATATTAACTGAACATCTGAACTATAATAACAGTAGTTAACATAAAGATGTGCTATCCGTTATGAGTTCAGACATATTCTGTTCCGTCATTAGGTCTACAAGTAGATACATGCATCATTATATAAGAAACTACTGATAAAGTTATTGGTACACTGAGGGAGAAAGGGCGCAGAATAATTTATTTTATGGAAAACTAACGGACTAGTTGGAAAATAGAATAGAAGGTATTAACAGGACAGATGTGGAAACGTCGGAAATGGGACGCCATAATAGGACATTATATTGACCTACTTGGTGACGTACTTCGGAAAGGTCAGGTGGATCAGTTATGTTTCTATCAATGTTAAGTTTGTTCCTGGGATAAATTCATCGGAACGAGAATCTTCTTCTTCTTGTCATGTGGTTAGTGACTAACCTGGTGTCAGAGGTTTTATGTTGCCCATGGGCCTCTGACTTAGCTTCACATACTGTTGAAAAATATTTCTCAGACATGCTGGTTTCTTAACGATGTTTTACTTCACCGATTTTTAAGCAAGAGATACAATACGCACATGAATCCGTAAAATTAGAGGTACGTTCGGTCCGAACATGAGACCTGTGACTTAGGCAGCCCGACAGTCACACCACTAGGCGCTATTTTCGGATGTGAAGAACTTACCAAACTCACATACAAATAAACGCACTAGAACGTTGTCTAAAATTGTTACTACAGATTCACTTGTGGCCTACAATACTTTGTAAGACCTAAATATGCGCTGTGAAATTGCGACCAGTACAATTGTAGACAGCTCCTTCAATTGAATATAAGGATACGGTTACAACATGACTAAGGTACCGAACAGGGATATTTAATTTTACCTTTTCTTGCCTATTATGTAAAGGTATTATTTTTCCTGTTTGGTCCGAAAAACGAGTACCTAACCAAACAGTAAAAATACATAATGCGTTACATAAATATAAATCACACTATCACTTGCTTAAAAACGGTGAACGAAAACATCGTGAAGAAACCGGCATGCCTGAGAGATATTTCTCAACAGCATGTGAAGCTAAGTCAGAGGCCTATGGGCAGCATAAAAACTCTGACACCATGTTAGTCACTAACCACACCGACCCGTAACGACTGTCAAAGATGCACAAATGACAGCCGGGACCAACTGCTAAACGTGCTTTCCGAGACACGGAGGAATCTCGGTATGTAAAGATGGTCACCCATCCACGGCCAACCCCGGCAAGCGTAGCTTAACCTGATGGATTGACCTGTGTGGCTGTACTTAGCCACGAGCTTCACTTTCCGAACAACTTAAGAGTTTATTTCTTAACCACTTAGGTTATACAGAAAGTGAAGCGCTAGTCAGCTCGCAACTACGAGTGTTGGTTCCTCAGTTTATCTAGTCAATAAATAAACGAACGGCTGTCAACCGACTTCCGGAACCAGCAGCCTATATGACCAAAATGGACAGACTGCGAGAGCGATGCAAAAGAAATGTACAGACGCCAGCACATTAAGCTATCCCTAACTGTCAAATTTTCTCAATTAAAAATAAACCTTATGTCTTTGCAATAAAGTTGAAATACTATCAAAGAAATTTGACAGATTGTGGTAACTTGATGTGCTAGCCTCTGTACCTACTATAAAACTAACATTTACTAAGTACGTCTTACATTGACTTGAATGTGTCCTGGCGGCTGAGAGTATGCCATGTTCACTCAAATGTCTCGCTTCGTGGCGTGTGTGTTGGAACATTTAGCTCCCTTTAAAATGGTTGAGCTGAATGGTGCTAATCCATGCGTCATGTTCGTGAACGGGCGCCGTCAGTAGGGACCGGTCGTTTCTTAGCTGCCACGTATATACTTTAAATTTAATTTAATTTTTGAATTGTTTTTGATTGCTTTTATTAATTATTTTATTACGGACGTTTTTTACGTTCAGCATCGTTGTCACATGTATAATTTCAACATGAATGATGTAACCCATATTTTGTAACCATATTCTGATTTAAGAGTGTCCGTGGAGTTTCTTACCCGTTCTTGTCCACAGGTACCTACTGCTTTGGAATTGGCAACTAGCTTCATCTTTCTGACTGACCGACCCCTTGGCAATTCAAAAGTGCCTGTCATTGGTATATTTGAAATAAATGCTTTGAGTTTGAGTTTGAGCAAGTATCATTCAAGTGTACCTTTACACGCGTTCAAGATCACTACCTAGTATAAAGCAAAGTCGCTTCCGCTGTCCTAATGTCTGTATTGTATGCTTAGTTCTTTAAAACTACACAACGGATTTTGATGCAGTTTTTTTTAAATAGATAGAGTGATTCAAGAGGAAGGCTTATATGTATAATAACATGCAATTTCCGTAATCCACGCGGGCGAAGCCGCGGGCAGAAGCTAGTTTAGAATAATAAGCAAAGTTGCCGCGCTACTGTCGCCCTGCTATCGCCCTAATGTGAAAGCGGCCTTAATATCGTGATATTTAATTTAAAACGATATACCGTCGGTAACTCAACTAAACTAAACTAAACTCCGGTCTGCCACCATCTTTATCACTACAAACGATCGACTTGTCCTTCTCGTTCAAATATGTAGTAGTGGATATGAATTATTTCGTAGATAATGGCCGCTCTTTGTGGCACAAAATTACTAGTTCTGCTTGACAATTGGTTTCAAGGACGTGTATTAAATTTCACCTTGTAATAGCTAATAATGTGAATGTTGTTATGTGCAAATGGTTGGCATTCTGAAGAGAATAACATGCTGATCTACATACATCGTCATCAATTATCATCAAACATGGAAGCCATCATCATGCTACGTTGCATCAAAAAATAGTTCAGCCCTTTGGTCCTGAAAGAGACCAAAAGCTTAGCCATGTCTCGAAAACCTATGTCATCTAGTTCAAACCCAAACGGCTCATAGGTATAAGTCCCGATAAGATTACAGTGCTGCGCCGTTTTGTTTTCGCACCTACAGCAGCTGCCCTAGCACAACCCACTGTACTAGGAAGAAGGGTTTTTTTTTTCTTTTTAGCTGGTGGGCAATCATCCAATGACTTCTCCCGCTCTGGTGGAGCGGAAGGGACTGTCAGACTTTTATTGACTAAAACCTATCCATGTTCCTTCCTTAGCCCTTTATGTTCCGGGGTAGCGGTAACCCTTTCGGACAATCCCGCTGTAGGTAGAAGGGATGCCGGTAAGGAATCAGTATATCACATGCAGCATCGCCAAAAACCTACCAAACTTTCAAAGCATTATGGTCATTACGTCTGGTCTCTTCCCATCGTTGAGTGCCAAAGTATTGGGTTCAAAAATACCTAACTCTGCGGTGACAAGAGCACAACGGATGATGTCATTGTTGCTCCGCTGGATGGGCCATGGTGTTCGAGGCAGTTGACACCTTCACCGCATTGGCAGCGATGCGTGGCTACGCAAGGAGCAGCCAGACGCAGATAGGTAGCGACCCGGAAGGTGGTGTCACACAGCATGGTACCTATGTTGGGTGACGGTAGTGCCTGAAGCCCGAGGCTCTATTCCCACTCACCCACAGCCGGTAGGCGGGCACGCTCAGCAGTATTAGTGGACGTATTAATAAGATTATTTCGTCCGTCAAACACGGCACTTCAGAATCAACCAGGGAAGGGGCAAAAATTTTCCCGGTCTACTTTTCAGTGCTGTGGACCGAGGACAGGAACGCCGGTAAGCTCTTCATTTTGCGGACGCCGAGGCCGCCAAAACGAATGGGTAGTGTGGCTTGCAGCCACGCTCGGTCATCCAAAGCCACATTTAAAATGGATGTTAATGTGCTGCGAATAATTTGGTCAATTTTGTCCAAGAGATGAGGTTGCTGCCATAAAGGGGAAGAACGTAGAAAATATATAAAATTCGGGCCAAAACAACAGTTTTTAATCAGGGTGAATGCAGAAAGCGTGGGGTGCATGGTGGTGTTGCATATTATAATAAAAATCACCCCACGCTTTTAAAAAACAAAATATTTTTTTTCTAATTTACAAAATTTATTTTCTATTTTTTAGTTCGGTTTTCTATAAAAGGCGTGCTTTTTAGTTTTTTTTAAACTATTATTTATCTAGTTGCGATCCAGTTCTTTTTTTTGGATCAATTACCAATCTCCCCAGCATAATCAGCTTGTAATATTCCCACTGCTGGGGCTGGGGTTTGTCCACCACGCAGAACCTGTGCGGGTTGGTAGACATCACATTTATTCGAATTTCTGGTCACGCTGGTTTCCTCACGGTGTTTTCCTTCACCGTTTTGAGAGCAGTGGTTATGGAACTACATACACAAAAGTAAAGTGCCTGTTTGGGTTGGAACTCACAACCTACAACTCGTAAGTTGAGGCTGATACCACTGGCCCACAGAGCTGGGCAGCATCATAATTATTCTCCTGTCCTTATCTTAATTTATTTGGGGTCGGCGCAACAAGTCTTTTCTTCCATACTTCTCTATTAGTCGTCATCTCGGTAGTCACTCTCTTTCTAGCCATATCATCTTTCACACAAGCCATATCCATCGTTTCTTTGGTCTTCCTCTACTTGTATAGCCATTCACATTCATGCTCAAAATTTTCCTGACAACATTTTCCTCATTCCTCCGCATAACATGAAAACCGATTTCCACACAACT
Organism: Hyppa rectilinea; assembly: GCA_951799385.1. Taxonomy (NCBI): domain Eukaryota; kingdom Metazoa; phylum Arthropoda; class Insecta; order Lepidoptera; family Noctuidae; genus Hyppa; species Hyppa rectilinea. Next base: position 13,511,691 of record OX637321.1, on the reverse strand, counting down.
TTTCAGTCACCGGCGGTGTCACTATTAGACTTCCTCTTATTCTATCCATTCGCGTAACACCACAAATTTCTCTTATCATTCTCATCTCGGCTGCTTGCAAATGCCTTTTATTCATTCCTTTTGAGTACTCAGATCCGTACAAGACGGCAGGTGGTAAAATGATTTCAAAATAAATATCATGAGAGATAAACATATTAATATTATTAATAGCTCTTCGAACAATAATGATTACGATTTTGCAAATCATTGGATGTAAATAAAGACAGGTTAACGACAGTCTGATGTCACGTTGTGTATGTTTATACAGTTTGCTGATAACAATCTGAAAAATCCCACAGTAGCGATTACACATATTTTTGCTCGGGCCTGTACAGACGCCAGCACATCAAGCTATCCCTAACTGTCAAATTTTCTCAATTAAAAATGAATCTTATGTCTTTGCAATAAAGTTGAAATACTATCAAAGAAATTTGACAGATTGTGGTAACTTGATGTGCTGGCCTCTCTCTGTACATGAGCAAAAATATATACTACATACAAATTAATTTTCAATGTAATTTCAAAAACGGTTTGCTGCTTAATTATAGAATTAAATAGTATTTTGTCACATACATTGCATTTAAGGATCCATAGGCTTATCGAACATGTCGTATCTTAAAGTTGAAGTAGTTATTTTACGAGACAATCGCTTCTGAATTTTGCTAAGTGTATACATATTAATGCTCGTGACTGTACATACTACTAAGGTTCACAACGGATAGAGCAGCAAATTGATCGAGAAGTTATAGATAAATTTATAATGAATGAAATCTCAATTGAAATGCGTGCAAGAGCTGCCTTTACCGTGTGTTCGAGTATGCCTCAATCTGCCTAGCCTTTTCCCAACTATGTTGGGGTCGGCTTCCAGTCTAACCGGTTGCAGCTGAATACCTGTATTTTACATGGATCGACTGCCTATCTGACCTCCACAACCTAGTAACTTGGTAATACGATACCCCTTGTTACCTAGTCACGTTTTGGGCTTCTGACGACCCGTTACGACTGCCAAAAATGCACAAATGACAGCTGGGGCCTACAGATTATCATGCTCGCCCGGCGGAGTCCCGGTACCAAAAAATGGTCACCCATCCACGGCCAACCCCGGCAGGTGATGCTTAACCCGATGGATCGACCTGTGTGGCTGTTATTACTTAGCCATGAGCTCCTTGAGTATGCTCGCCTATTAGTATTTTCACTCGAAAAATGAGAACAAGGAACACGCTCGGACATTCTGATGTTCTGTCTGCGATGACCCATCAGACACGAAGTGAAGTAAGGCTTAGTAAGTCATCAAGTCATCATACTTCATTTGTCCTCTATTCCCAAATAACATGATCGGAGTAGCAAAAGAAGTAGTACTTCCTAAGATTTGTGCTGCTTAACCCCAAACGGCTTAAACATATTGTTTAGCTCCCAATAAAGTTGTTATACTTGCGCCGTTTGAGGTTTTCTGCTGAGCAGTCACTTCTGAACTTAAGATACCTACTGGTCTTCTGGGTAAGTTTCCGGATGACAGCCATGCGGATGAGTACTTCAACGTCTAAACTAGTGTCGTTTTTGTTCTTGTATTTCTTTGTAAATCATTAGTTAGATAGTCGTTTAATTTAAGTATGTATAAGTTGTTATTATGTAGTAATGTATTAAAAGTTAAGTTTATCATCAATCTAATAATATTACTTAAGTATATTATAATAAATTCAAAAAGATATGGTTATTTTGCAATCATAATTATAAAAATACTATACCCTAATATTCACAGATAGCAAAAACTAACGATAATGTAGACAATTAAGTGTATTATGTATGTTTATCTAGTTAGATTAATATTGTTATAATGATATACGGTAATCTATTTTTGTCAATTTTGACTGCCTGTTTGGTTTAGTTGTCACAAGCGCTACTGTTGGGCATGAGGTCCTGGTTTCGATTCCCAGGTCGAGCAGTGGGTTATTGGGTTTTTGCATTAGGAATTTCTCAGAAGCAACCCGGAGTCTTCAGTGGGTATGTCCGAAAGAGTTATAGCTACCCCAGAACATAAAGGGCTAAGGAAGGAAATTGGATGGGTTTTAGTCAGTAAGAGTCTGACACTCTCTTCCGCTCACCCAGAGCGGGATTTCCAAACCTCAAAAAAAAAAACTGTTTCTGGATTTGTGCTCAGTCGATGGCAATAGGCTCGCCCCCTATTACATGGGACTGGGACAGAATTTAATAACGTAAGTCAAAATCAAAACATTTATTTCAAATAGGCACAAGAAAGGCACTTTTGAACGGCAAAAATGAACAAGAAATAGAATTGATTCTAGTCGCCCCTTCCAAAATGTAGTGTGGAGAAGAATGGGCAAGAAACTCCACCGTTACTCTAAGGAGATGATGATAATGATGCGGTTGCTGTGAGCACATTAATTTCTCTGGTAAAGACTAAGCAGCGTCCACAGGAGAAACCGAGAGCTTTTTCTACTTATCTACATAACAGAATCTGGTCAGAATGCAATATTTGTTTAGGTGAACCTATATTGCACTAGTCAACTGCTTGTTATCGTGTCTTGCACAATTTCTGTTTATACAATAAATTCTAGCGATAACACCGCCATAATTAAATAAGTTATTGAAAGATAATCGACCAATATGGAGGTTTTTTTCGTCGATAATGTTTCAATTATTTTACAATTTAATAAAATGAACCTCGCTAGTCAAATGCAAAGCATCTATGAGGCGTTACTTGAGGTTAAGGCGGATCGCTTACACGAGCGGGAGTCGAGACGCAAGCAAGCTGTCAAGCAAGATGCGTGCCGCATCTACGTATTCGTAATTCAAAAAGACAATATAATTAAGATAATATAATTATTGTCAATAATACTTCATGTCAATAATACAGTGTCAGTGTAACTGCAATGTCACAGTAGAGGGTCATTCAAAAAATCACTTAAAGTATACTCGTAGTAACATTTCTGAGTCAAATATGCCTTGAGCTTGTTTGTAAATTGTTGTAGGGTGTCATTTTTTATGTTGCCCGGTTGTTTATTAAATATAATTGGACCCATAAAAAAATCGCGTTACAGAGCACCATCCATATAGACTACATATCCTGGGTGTAACCGAAAGGGTATATATATACATACAAAAGGATATGCTACAGACCAGCAAACTGAACAACTTTTACAACGGGACCAACTCCGAAATCGTGAAAAAATAATCAGCTGTTCCCTACATTTCGACGAGTCACGTGACCAAAATGTATAGAGTAGCTGATTTTTATATTCCCTTTCGGTTACACCATGTATTATTAAGACGGTCTTATCGCTGGACATATGTACGTCGTATGAACAGAAATCTTGCAAGACACGATGACTAGCTGTAGCCGTGCCAGGTGCAATCTAAAAATAAACACAAATATTACATTAATAGATAAGTACCTAGATAGTAACTACTATAATAAGATATATAAAAAGCTACCGGGTTTTCTTATAGATGCGACTCAGTCGTCATCAAAGACATGCTTATATCAACCGCATCATCATCACTATCATCATCATCATCACCGTCAAGATCATAATCAGCATCATCACCACTGTCATCATAATCATCATCATGATCAGCATCATCATCACTATTATCATCATCATCATTACCGTCAACATCATGATCAGTATCATCATCACCGTCATCAAAATCATCATCATAATCAACACCATCATCATATTTTTTTGAATTCATTTATTCATCAATAATTTACATTTGTGTCGAATAGTGGTTTTAACAAAAATTAAATAACAATGGTCATAAAAATTTTTGTCTTAATATTAACTTAATATAAATTCAGTTCAATTCAAGTACCTATGTCAATAAATTTCTTATAAAAATAATGTTGAATATATTATTTAAACAAAATAAAATGTTGTATTTTATTCTAAAGTCATTTAAATACCGGGTTATTTTTCAATGACCGTCCAAATTTTCGCAGGGTGTTCTACCCATAAATATGAACAACTTTCACTACGGGACCAACTCTGAAATCACGAAAAAAAAATCAGCTGTTTCATACATTTTAGTCGAGTAGGTATTGATATTTTGTATGAAACAGCTGATTTTTTTTTCGTGATTTCAGAGTTGGTCCCGTAGTGAAAGTTGTTCATATTTATGGGTAGAACACCCTGCGAAAATTTGGACGGTCATTGAAAAATGACCCGGTATATCACGATTATGGCCATGCCCATCACCACCATAATCATCATCATCATCACTATAATAATTGGTTTATTTGAAATAAATGCTTTGAGTTTGAGCATCGTCATCATCACCATTATCACCATCATCATCAAAATCATCATTATCACTATGCCTGGCTTTTACCAACAATATTGAGTTCAGTTTCCAGTCGAACCGGATGCAGATTTCCGCCGTATAACGGTTATAATACACGTGTTGTATAACCTTTTAAATATTGTAAATTGCATTCAATGTATTGATTGTTTAATAATTGCAGGATGCAATTACCTACGTTTTGCGTGAAATCAACTGTTAAATCTAGTGTTTGGCATAATGTTAAGAACTGTTTTCTATTTTATGTATAGTTATAAAACACTGAGATAAAAGTAGGGGTAGGACCTCTCTGTAATACGATAAACAACTCAAGCGCAACGTCGTCGTCATCTGCCTAGCCCACAGAACATTATACCGGGAGAAATTGAATTCAAGAGCAATATTTTAAGGGGTCATTGTACTCATCATTATGAACAACTTTTAATATAAGAATAAGCCTGAAATAACGAACAAAATATCAGCTGTTCCCTCCATTTTGACGAGTTATGGGAGCATAATGTATGGAACAGCTGGTTTTTTTTCGCGATTTCTGATTTGTGAAAGATGTTCACAATGATGAGTACTGTAGAAGATTGAAGATCTTCTACTGAGAGGGCTCAGTGATAGAGCGTGTAATGTGTGTATAGGGTATTTTCTATACTATGAAGGTAAACTCACGGATGGACACACATGTATTATATTTTATAACTTGATTATAACGAATACATCTGTCTAGCTCCGCCGCCTGTGGCCAACCCTCAAATGTACAAAAGGCTTAACTAATTCAAATTATTTTAAAGGTTCGAATGCCGTCCGATTATTACCAGCCATGTTCAACATAAGGTTTTACTCCCGACAAGTTCAACATAAGGTTTTACTCCAGGGCTCTACAGTACAATGACCCCTTAAAATATCGCCCATGAATTCAATTCCACCCTGTATACTAAGCCTTATCCCAAATATGTTGGGGTCGGCACCCAGTCTTATAGCGACTGCCTTTTTAATTCCATATTCCAGTCACTTGGTTACCTATCCTTTAGTAAGCCTGGTTGTTGGACTTGACCCATTCTGCGCGTAACGACTGTCAAAGATCTACAAATTATAGCCGAGACAAACGGCTTTACGTGCTTACCAAAGCACGGAGGGGTTGGTAACGTAATGAAATTGATGTAATTACCTACCTCGTTGGTCCAGTGGTCGCAAACGCTACTGCGGAGCTTCAGGGTTCGATTCCAAAGTCGGGTAATGTTTTATTGGGTTTTTCCATCTGGAATTTCTCAGTAGTTCCAGAGTCTGGATTTGTGCCCAGTTGATGTCAATAGGGTCGCCCCCTATTACAAGGAACTTGAACATAACTGGCTAAAAATGGGTATTTTAAGAGCCTCTGATTAACCCTTCAAATCAAAATCAAATCATTTATTCGCATAGAATGAGGGTAGGTATTTAACAAAAAAGTTGGTAAAAAAAAGTATATATGATAGCGCTGGCAAATAACGACCGTACCACAGAACAAAACAAACGTCAAAATGCCTGATGACGTAACGAAAACACGAATCAGTGCAATATATAAAAAAGTGATTTTGCATTTCATTATTAAATCTAACAAAATTAAGTATTTATTATTTTAAGCTTTGTTTTTATTTAAGTATTATTTTTAAGGCTAAAAAGGAAGTCAAAACTTTGTTTACATAAAATAATTCTTATTTTACTAACTTTACAAATCAAATTATTTAAATTGTTTTTAATTAGAAATCAATTATTGTGCGAATTTACATTGCTTATTTACTAAATTAAAACTAAACTTTATTGAAAATCAAATGTCACCGGAAGTCGTTGCCGTGAGACATTGATAGTCGTTTAAGCGTATAAATAGGCTAGCTCAAGCCGCAGACGGCACAGTATTAAATTGTATTTCGAACTGTGTGCATCGTAAAACTAAGTTGTGTGAATTACTGTTGGTTGTGAAGGAAAATAAAAAGAGTTTACAAAATGTCTGATCATCATTTGAGATCCCCGAGCCCACCCGCTCTTACATCAGAAGAAAGGGATGAGCCCGAGCCTGAACTGGACCCATCGACGTACTCGCCTACCCTGCCGACCTCTCGACCTGGAAATTCTGATGAACTGAGTTTACTTCGCTGCCAGATCAAATTACTGGAAAGGATGGTTTTTCGGAACCAAAACACGAGTACCCACAAGCTAAGTGAAATTTATTTACCTAATTATGATCCCGACGAGCATAAAATAACAATTGAGGAATGGTGTAAACAAGTTACCTCTTTAATCACCATGCGAGGTTGTTCACAGTTTGTTGCTATGATGAAGGGATTGGCATGCTTGCAAGGACGCGCCAAGCAATGGGCAGACACTAATGCTCATTCTCTTGCTAATTGGGATTCTCTCCAAAGAGAACTCATAGCACAATTTAGTGGCGAAACTAGGTATATTGTATACGTCAATGCATTTCGGGAATATACTTCAAATCAGGCTAAAACTTTTTCTGAATATGTTGCAGAGTCTTGGCGTTTGTTTTCAAGGATTTCTCCAAATGCTCCTACTGAGCTCATGGTGGAAGCTGTAATATCTGGCATAAGACCAAAGTTTTATCAAGCTGAACTCCTCAGGTCTGCACCAAGATCGCAAGCTGAACTGATTGCGACATTGGCAAACTACCGTAAACGACCCGCCGATACAATATTAGATGAACCACGTGCTAAACAACCAAGGTTTGACCTTCCAACAACTACAACGTGCTACAATTGTAACAAACCAGGGCACATTTCCCGTGATTGCAGGAACAAACTTTGTGAAATCTGCAAGAAACCAGGCCATCCATCTGACCGATGCTGGCATAAAAAGAAAAATGAAGCACAATCTGGGAAGTCATCTGTACCTGCTACTGCTTCAATAGCTGCGCCACCACCTTCACGCCGAGAAATCAATACGATCCAGAAGGAAAAGGCGCCTAACGAAGTTCAACTACAAATAGGTGATATCTTTCTTTCTTGTTTAATTGATAGTGGTGCCGAATGTTCACTTATTAAGAAAAAAGTTTCTGGGTCAATTAGGGGTAAACGCCAAATAGAACTTTTGCAATTACGAGGATTTGGGGGCAGTAGCATACCTTCGAGTGAATCAATAAACACTGTAGCGACATTTAATGGTGTGAGCTTTGAAGTTAAACTACATGTCGTTAATGATTTAAATTATGATGTAATTTTAGGGCTAGACTCTATCAAAATACCGGGGATTAAAATTTCAATTACAAACGAAGGAACGTCTATAGAAAGAGTAAGTTTCATTTTTAATTATGAAATATCATCATCTTTGGCTAATATTGACACTGATTTGAAAGATACGTCCCAGTTGATAAGTATTCTTGAAAAACATACCTTATTATTTACTTTCAATCAACATAAAAAAGTGACTACGGGCAAATTAACTATAAGATTAAAAGATCCTAATCGTATAGTACAAAGAAGGCCCTACAGACTAGCTCCTGTAGAGAGAGAAAAGGTTAAGACAATTATTGAAGATCTTAAAACTAAGGGTATTATTAGAGATAGTTGCTCACCTTTTGCAAGTCCTATTTTGCTTGTAAAAAAGAAAAATGGTGATGACCGGCTTTGTGTTGATTTCCGCGAACTAAATTCAAATACAGTTCGTGACCACTATCCTCTACCACTAATTCAAGATCATATTGATAAACTTGGTAAAGCTAAATTCTTTTCAAGCCTTGATATGGAATCGGGCTTCCACCAAATTTTGATTTCAGAAGAATCAATCGAAAAAACTGCTTTTGTTACGCCGGACGGCCAGTATGAGTACTTATCAATGCCATTCGGTCTAAGTAATGCACCTTCAGTTTATCAGCGTGCCATTAATGCAGCTCTAGGAGACTATCGTGACAATATTGCACTAGTATATATTGACGATGTTTTAATTCCCTCGTCTACTGAGCAAGAAGGTTTAGATAGGCTGGCCCTTGTATTAAACAGACTGTCTGACGCTGGATTTACGATAAATCATTCAAAATGTAAATTCCTCAAGACGTCCATAGAATATCTCGGTAACATTATAGAGAATGGTGAAGTGAAGCCTAATCCTGCTAAATTAACAGCACTTAAATTTTCAGAACCACCCAAAACACTTAAGCAACTTAGGCAATTCAACGGTCTAGCAAGCTATTTTCGGCGTTTTATCCCTCAATTTTCCCAACTAATGGCCCCACTATATGGTTTAACAAAAAAAGACGTACCATTTGTATGGTCTCCCAATCACGAAACAAGTAGACAATATGTAATCAAACTTTTAACCTCTGAACCTATACTCTGCATTTTTGATCCATCTCTTCCAATAGAAGTCCATACAGATGCTAGCGCCAAAGGTCTCGGAGCTATTCTCATTCAGAATGACAATAATCGTCGCAAAGTCATTGAATATTTTAGTATGCGCACTAGTGACGCTGAAACAAGGTACCATTCATACGAATTGGAGACTTTGGCTGTTGTCAGAGCAATAAAACACTTTCGACATTTTTTATATGGGCGCAAATTTACAGTTGTAACTGACTGCAATGCCCTTAAGGCTTCAAAACATAAAAAGGAACTCACACCTCGAGTCCATAGGCTATGGGCATACTTACAAAATTTTGACTTTGATGTTGTTTACCGTAAGGGAGAACAAATGGCCCACGTAGATTTTTTAAGCAGAAATCCGGTAATAAACATTTTAACAAAAGATCCAGCGTGGATTATAGTTGAGCAAGAGAGAGACAAAGAACTCAAAATTCTTCGGGATGCCATAAAGAATAAAGATGAATATGATAGAAAATTTAGTATTCGATCGAATCTTTTGATGATAACTATACAAAACCAAAAAGGAGAATCGTTAACTCGTACAGTAGTCCCTGAATCACTTGTTTGTTCGTTAATAAATAGATATCACGAAAACCTTTTGCATACGGGGTGGGAACGTACTCTGGATAAAATTCGGGAACAGTTTTGGTTCAAACACATGACAAAACGCGTACGTCGATTTTGCGATAACTGTTTACAATGCAAAATTGGCAAAGAACCTTCAGGCAAAAAGCAAATGGAACTGCACCCCATTGATAAAATTAGCATACCTTTCCATACGATACATGTAGACCTTATGGGCAATCTTACCGGCACAAACAAAAAAGCATATGTTCTGGTAGGTATTGATGCATTTACTAAATTTATACTTCTATATCCATTGAAAGATAAAAGTAGTAACCTCATTTTAAAAAGTTTTCGCGAAATGATTAATATTTTTGGCACCCCATGTAGAATTATTTCTGACAGGGAATCGGCTATTATGGGAACAGAAATCCAAGAGTTTTTTAAATCTTTTTGTATCGAACATCATGCTATTGCCCGCGGTACACCTAGAGCTAACGGTCAAGCTGAAAGACAAATGCGTACTCTTAAAGATCATCTTACAGCCATATCTTTAACGCAGTCGAGAGTTTGGGTAAATAAAATAGGTGAATTACAATTAGCATTAAATTGTACGAAATCTAAAGCTACCGGATATTCCCCTTTGGAACTCCTGCTAGGCAAAAGATGCTCTCCCCCTGCAATTGAACAGATATCCCTATGTAACGAGAACATCAACAAACATGATATACGTTTAGACGCAGAGCACAGAATGGCCGAAACAGCAGATAAAAATAAAACACGTTTCGATTCTAAGTGCGCCAATATAAAACCCTTTCTAGAAGGAGACTTTGTTCTTTGTAAAGATACTCAATGGTCGGGTAACAAACTAGGACCGAAATATCTGGGACCCTATCAAATAATGAAAGTCCTCGACAATCATAGATACGAAGTAAAAGACCTTCGGTCTCTGCGAAACAAAAATACTGTAATCACACATGAACACATGAGATTAGTACCTAATCCTAATTTAACTGAATGAATAGACCGTGATAGCGAGAATAAATAAAGATAATAAAAAGGTGAGAACCTGTTTATTACATTGTTTAAAACTGAAAGTTAATTGAAAAAATGAAATGAAACGTTTAATTTTGAGAAATAAAAATATAAAAATAATAATAATAAAAAAAAAAAAAAAAAAAAAAAAAAATATAAAAAAATATTGTCAGCCAAGCCAAGTCAAAGACGGGTCTCTGAATCTTATGATCAAGCCACGATCTGCGACCTCTGAGTTTGATTTTGAGTTGGAGTTTTAGAATGGATGTGTTCAAAGGCCTTGGTCATGGTCATGGTTTCAGTTGGTTGGTTAATAATATTCAGTCAAACCAAGTCAAAGATGAGCCTCTGAATCTTTATGATCAAGCTACAATCTGCGACCTCTGAGTTTGACAGTTTCACCAGACCAAGCGATGCTGCCTCTGAGTCTGGTTAAAAAGTTTTTCATTTTTTTTTAATTCTTCTGTATTTTTCAGAGAGATTCGCTGGGCCTAGCAAGGCCCGCTCGTCAGTATGGCCGTGATAGCGCTGGCAAATAACGACCGTACCACAGAACAAAACAAACGTCAAAATGCCTGATGACGTAACGAAAACACGAATCAGTGCAATATATAAAAAAGTGATTTTGCATTTCATTATTAAATCTAACAAAATTAAGTATTTATTATTTTAAGCTTTGTTTTTATTTAAGTATTATTTTTAAGGCTAAAAAGGAAGTCAAAACTTTGTTTACATAAAATAATTCTTATTTTACTAACTTTACAAATCAAATTATTTAAATTGTTTTTAATTAGAAATCAATTATTGTGCGAATTTACATTGCTTATTTACTAAATTAAAACTAAACTTTATTGAAAATCAAATGTCACCGGAAGTCGTTGCCGTGAGACATTGATAGTCGTTTAAGCGTATAAATAGGCTAGCTCAAGCCGCAGACGGCACAGTATTAAATTGTATTTCGAACTGTGTGCATCGTAAAACTAAGTTGTGTGAATTACTGTTGGTTGTGAAGGAAAATAAAAAGAGTTTACAAAATGTCTGATCATCATTTGAGATCCCCGAGCCCACCCGCTCTTACATATATTGGCCCGTGCACATTCTGCCTGAGTATTGGCATGCAAAATTTAACAAATTAAGTTTCAACTTATACTAAGGAGCACCAAATAAAAATAATTTCAAAGATAAGTTTCAAATTAAATGCAATTGTAACACCAATAAAATAATTAATATAATAATTTCAAATTTTAAACTTCAATACATTATTAAGGAAAACTAATAAAATAATTAATATAATAATTTCAAATTAAAATACCCATAGTAACTACTTAATGTCAGTTATAATTAATGTCAATAATACTTCATGTCTATAATACAGTGTCAGTGTACTGCAATGTCACAGTAGAAGGTCATTCAAAAAATCACTTATTGCATAGTAACATTTCTGAGTCAAATGTGCCTTCAGTTTGTTTTTAAATTGTTGAAAGGTGTCATTTTTTTATGTTGTCCGGTAGGTTTTTAAATATAATTGGACCTATGCAAAGAACACTTTTCCTAAGTAGTGCAGTTTTATAGCTGCTGACAGTTAAAAGATAGTTGTATTGACTTCTAACGGGACCTTTCTTGGTGTCTGAGACCTTAGCAAATAGCTCTATGTTGCTTTTAACAAAAATTGCCATTTCTAAAATGTACAATGACGGAAACGTAAGAATTTTGAACGACGTGAAGTAGGGTTCACAGCTATCTCTTAGTTTTATACCGCACATGGCTCTTATACAGCGTTTTTGGGCTTTAAATATGGTATCTCTTAAAGTACAATTACCCCAGAAAATTACTCCAAACTTCAAGACCGATGCGACTAAGCCATGGTATGAAACTAAAGCCGTCCTAATGTCAACTTTTTTTTTCAAATTAAATAGGACATACGCAGCAGTACTCAATTTTTTACAGACCTCTTCTGCTTGTGGTTTCCATGTTAACTGATCGTCTGTAGGGATTCCTAGACATTTCGCGACCTTCGTTTTTTGGATCGTCTGTACGTTATAGTTTACGTTAACGCTTGGTGGAATTGTACGTTGGTGAAAATGAATTATATTCGTCTTTACTAAAATTACCAAATTATTTTTATCAAGCCAATCAATTATATTTCTAAGACTATCGTTGATGTCCTCTTCATAATCACTGATATCTATTTCTATGTTAATATACCTAACAACGATTATAAGGCCGAATTGTTTGTCTTACTGATCCGATGTTAAAACCCACTAATTCCTGACATTCCGCATTGTCATGATGATTTGCAATATTGCCGATCAAACGCGACCGTAATTCTACCGCACCAAATTTAATCATTTTTTTTTTAGGGTTGGTAATAATTAAAGTAATTCATCAAAATATGACCTCTCCCGCTCTGGGTGGAGCGGAAGGGAGTACAGACTTTTACTGACTAAAACCCATCCATGTTCCTTCCTTAGCCCTTTACGTTCCAGGGTAGCGGTAACTCTTTCGGACAATCCCGCTTAATTTAATCAATCTAAGAACAACTGCTGAGCAATGATGAGCATGGGGTCCTGGCTTCAATCCCTAGGTGGAGCAGTTTTACTGATTAGTTTTTTCATTTGCAGCCCGGAGCCTGAATTTGATGCCCGGTTTAGGTCAATGGCTTAAAACACAAAACAAGTTAAGAAACGGCTTGGTACGTGACGATGGTAAGCGACCAGACGGCATGACGTTGTTGCCCTGGAAGATGGGAAGGCCTCTGGTGTGGGACGCAACCTGTGTCGACACCCTTGCGCCATCTCATGTTCTTAGCACGGCGGGCTGTGCTGGCCGGATTCTTAAAGAAGTGTTACAATATTTAGGTACATGACACTGGATCCCCTACTAGGTTACCCTAGCTAGGATGTATGTCGTTGATGCTGGCGTGGCGTGATATGCGACCTGCACTCCTGCCGCAGGATAGGCCATGGTGCCCGAGACTGTCGACCGCTTCACCGCAGTGACACCGATGCGGAGCAACACAGGGAGCGCCCAAGCGGAGACACGTAGCGAGCCGAAAAGATGAGTCATCCATCATAGTGCCTATGGTGGATGACGGGAGTGCCTGAAGCCACAAGCCTGACTCCCATTCTCCCACAGCCAGCAGACGGGCACGCTCAACAGTATTAGGAACTAAAAACTTATTATCATTCAAACTCAAAGTATTTATTTCAAATAAATCAATTACAGGCACTTTTGAATTGTCAAGGGGTCAGTCAGTCAGAAAGATGAAGCTAGTTGGCCATTCCAAAGCAGTAGTACCTATGGAGAAGAACGGGCAAGAAACTCCATGGACACTCTTTTAAACAAAAAATGGTGACAAAATTATATGTATATCAAACTGTCGGGCCAGAGTGCTGGTCGACATGGGACATCCCGTGAAAACTGCTCCACAGTAGCCCAAGGTATAGCGAACATTTGTGATAATGTTCAAGGGATCAGTTACGGCGATCCACGACCTCGCTACGCAAGATCTGCGTGATTGGCAAACAACTGAACGGCGCAGCTGACATGACGTACGGTACCTCTCCGTGTGCAGTGGATGGCCCACTTTGTGCCAGTAATCGTTACGGTCAAGGGCCTAATAGCATTCAGAAATATCTTCTGAATAGTTTATATTTACATCAAGAATAACAACATGAGGTTGAACAAAGGTTTTTCTTTTGTCTTCTGGATTTCTTCGTTATGCTGGTCTAGTTGATGTTTGAAGTTGTTGAATGAATCCAATGGTGTTTCGTTGATTGAGATAGGTAGAAAGCTTCAGTCCTGATGTCAGGAATTATAATAGGAAATGTGACGTTGTCTTCTCTGCTTTGATGTGCTAATAGAGTACTGTATCCAGAGTGAAGTTTGCAGGTATTACCGTAGATATTATGATGCGAGACTTGATTGTTGCATTGAAGGATGCACTGGGTTGCGTTGCTGAGGATGTAATAATAATAATAATAATTTATTTATCAGACTACAGAGAGGTCCACTTTGTTAGTAACAATATAAATTAGCCTATATTAGTACTTAATAACTAAAACGGATCGAGTGCGATTAGTAAGCGCCCACACTAGCGGGCTGTCAGCCCGGGCTGCTATTGATTGCTGGATAGTGTTGGGACTGCCACGTAACCTGCGGAGTAGTGAGGCAGATTTCTTACGCCACAACGCGTCAAAGCTGTCAGTGTGTGCGTCGGTAAACATTCTCGAGGCACTGCAGTAGCGTGGCAATCGCAACAATACCCTGAACGCATTATTATATTGGATACGCAGAGCATTATATAATAAGCCTTATGAGTATATGTGAACCACAGGGCTCCCGAGTACAGCGATGAGAGCCATCTGATGTAATAAGTGCCACGAATAATCCACTTCAAGAGTCTCTTATCTCATTGGCCGGTTGAACCAAGGGCTTAATGTTGAAAGCCATTCTTTCCAGTGGAACTCACTACTGTACTTACTATGTGGGACAATTGTACCCTGTTCTCGACGCTTAACGGCTTATTGTGCAGTTATATTTCTGCATTTTGATTGTGATGTTCTTAGGGTTCCGTGCTCTAAGGGTAAAACGGGACCTTATTACTGAGACTCAGCTGTCCGGCTGTCACCAGGCTTATGATCCGTGATAGTTAGACAGTTGAAATTTTCACAGGTGATGTATTTCTGTTGCCGCTATGATAACAAATACTAAAAAAGAGAATAAAATAAATATTTAAGGGGGCTCCCATACAACAAACGTTTTTTTTTTGCTGTTTTTATAGATATTGGTGCGAAATCCTTCGTGTGTTCGTGCGGGTCCGACTCGCACTTACGGCCAGTTTTTACATTTGTATGAATCCACACTCTATGTAGTGCGGATCCATTTGGATGGAAACCTTACCTGGTGCAGATACTTCAATTTATTATAGGTGCAAAAATGCGCTAGTTTGAGAAGTATTTCAAATTACCGGTGCTGTTTGTATACGAAATTATGTTTTTGTATACAAGCGCGGATCCAGGCAGTCAATTTTTTCTGAAAAAAATGGGGCGGACTGAAAAAAAAACCAACAATAACTAACTGTTAGAAATAAATTTGAAAGAATTTGAAGATTTAATAATTTAATCAAATTCGAAATTCCAGCCATAAATAGACAAGAGTTTCACTGTTCTTTCTGATATTTTATTCATATATTTTAACCAGTCTGATGGTGTGATGTGTGACCATCTTTTTATACCGAGACTCCTCCGTACCTCGGAAAACACGTTGGTCTGGTCTGTCATTTGTGCATCTTCGATAGTCGTTACGGGTCGTCAGAAGCCCGAAATACTGACAGCCAGTCTACCAAGGGGTATCGTATTACACAGTTATAATAATAATAAATAATAATAATTGTTTATTGATCAAAAAGGAACAGATGCAGATGGTGAGAAAAAAACAAAACTTATACTAGTTACTAGCAAGGTATTCAAAGTGTGTTACTACAATATATGGTAGAACATGTTGATGGTACATCTGTTGACAATTAACGTTACCCTGCCTCTTAAACTAGGGTGTACCTGTATCTTAAGAGACAGTGGACGGCCATAAGGTTATGTTTTAATATTAGTTATTATAAGGTGAAGACTGTCGGTCTACCCACAAATTAAACAATTTTTTAGAAAAGGTAATGGTAAGTAAAATTGAATAAAATTAAATAATGAACTTAAATCTAGTGAGTGTTTATGTGTAATGTGTATGTATGGAAGGGTGTGTGTGTGTGTGTGTGTATGTGTGCGGTGTTGTGGGGGTGAGTGTATGCATGTATGTGCGTGTATGCATGAGTGAGTGTGGATGTGTTAGGTTATGTAGGTTAAAATGGATTCTGTGTGGTCATAGTCTTGTTGAAGTAGCCACTCTGTAAGTTTCTGTTTAATTTCCCATTTTGTCAAATCAAGTATGTTTAAGAGTTTATGAATTTTTCTGTAAATGAGAGAGCTCAGAATAAAAAATTGATGTTTGGCAAAGGCTGTTCTATGGGGAGTACTTGGAGGGATAAAGGTGCGCTTTTTCGGGTTGGAAGGGGGTAGGGATGAATGTTTTTTAAGGACTGAGTAGAGCACAAAGAGTTGACGTACAGTGAGAACTTTACAATCGGAATACAGCTGAGTTGTTGGATATCTGTATGGTTTTCTGGTCATAACTTTAAGTATAGCTCTCTGTGCTCTCTCTAGTTTGAGAAGAAATGTTTTATTCGCCCCTCCCCACGCCGTAATGCAATATCCTAGTACCGATTGACACAATCCAAAGTACACCATCTTTACAGTGTCAAGATTAGCTGAATCCCTCAGGGACTTAAAGATATGCAAGAGACGGAGGGTTCTGGTGGTGATTGCATCAATTTGTTTTTCCCATTTTAGTTCACTATCTATTAGTACACCTAGATATTTAACGCTAAGTGTTCTGGTAAGATTGGGACAAGAACACGACGTAGGCGACGTAGGAAGGTCCTGACATGAGTGAGCAGTAATCGAGAGAGAGTCTAAAGGTAAGTTATTACGTCTTAAACCAAACGGTATGTAGCAGGACTTTGATAGATTGAGTGTAAGTAGGTTTGAGTTTAACCATGTCATTATAGTACTTAATGCAGACTCTGCTGCAGTTTTAACACTATCCCATGTAGGTCCATGTACTATTAGCGCCGTGTCGTCAGCGTAAGTAAAAATTTTACATTGTGGGAGTTTTAAATTGCATAAGTCATTTATGTAGATTTGGAACAAACTAGGCCCCAAAATACTGCCCTGCGGAACGCCGAAAGAGACGATTTCTTCGTCACTAAGGTGGGTAATGATTTTAACACGCTGAGTGCGGTTACTCAAGTAGTCTTTAAATATTTCCAGGGCAATTCCTCGCACACCGAGCAATTCCAACTTTGAGATTAGTAGGGAAACAGAAACTGTGTCAAAGGCCTTGGACAGGTCCAGAAATATGCCGAGGCATTTAGTTTTGTTATCCAGGTTCTTTGCTACGTAATTGCTCAAATCAAGTACTGCGTCTTCTGTAGATATTCCTTTCCGGAAACCGTACTGATTCTCAGCGATTATTTTATACCTATCCAAAAAATCTTTGAGGCGGTTGTTGAGTATCCTTTCGAGCATTTTAGAAAGTACCGGTAGCACCGAGATGGGCCTGTAATTATTGACACTGTTTCTGTCTCCCCCCTTATAAATAGGATGCACTATAGCTTTCTTTAAAGCATCGGGAAAGACACCATTTTGCAAACAGCAATTAAAAAGGTAAGTTATGTAAGGGACTAACACTTTTTTACAGTTCTTTAACAGTAAGGGTGATATTCCATCCCAGCCCACAGCACTGTCATTAGGTTGTCAAGTTACTGGGTTGTGGAGGTCAGCTCCATGTAAAATACTGGTATTCAGCTGCATCCGATTAGACTGGACGCCGACCGCAACATAGTTAAGCCGGAAAAGGCTAGGCAGATGATGATGATGATTTTAACCACTCTGATAATTTGATTTGCTTCTAAGTATGTCCTGTGATGGAATCTCTACATTACACAAAAATACTGTCTGGGGGGCAATAATATATGAGGCTGCCGCAGAGTGGCATAGCGCCGCGCATGTTACCTAATTATTATGTGGTATCTAGTTTTTTATCTACGATTGATTATCAGGTAATCATTTTAATACGTTCAGGATTTTAGAACCGAATATAAACATTTGGTAAAGGCACCTTGCGTGAATCACTCGTGTAATACCTAGTAAACTGTAAGTAGTGGAGGCATTTTGTTTTTAAGCGTTAGTGGATTATTTTTAGGTTGTGTTTTACTTTTATATTTAAAAATTTAGAACAATAGGTTGTGTTAACGCAGTTTTATGTGTATCTACATACTCAGGTGTACCAACTTTAAGAATGATAGGATAAATTTTATTTTATGCCGGTTTCTTCTCTGTAAGAAGTAGACTGATGTCAGTCAATGCTCCGAACTGACTGCACCTTTTCATGAGTGCGACAACGAGCCCTTTTAATTTTAGGGTGGGGAAACATCAAATGACTCCCCCCGCTCTGAGTGGGGCGGAAGGGAGTGTCAGACTCTTACTGACTAAAACCCATCCCTGTTCCTTCCTTAGCCCTTTGTGTTCCGGGGTAGCGGTAACCCTTTAGGACAATCCCGCTCTCGGTTAAAGGGCTTTTTTTTTTGAAGGCTGGGAAATCATCGGACATAACATTTTAAAGTGACCTAATTTTGTTTGATTTCAGCATTAAATAACAACAATCATGACGAGACATGCTTTCGACGTAGTGCACTATTATTTGGCCGAGATAGGATGTCAGGTGGTGGCGAAGACTGGGATCCCTTCAGATAGACATCACATCGGCAAGCTCATACTACACTGCTTGCGAGAAGATCCCGATTTCGTGTCGCAGGTATGTATTTACATAATTTATACAGGGTTACTTGTAATTCGACGTTTATCCGTCAGGAGCTGATTGGGGGGCCAAAATGCAGCAAATTGGAATCCCCATAATTGACGACATTTCAAAACTGGCACTACGTTAAAACAAAGTCAATAGTTTTCGAGTCATATGAATTTTAATGGTTTTTCGATATTTTGCCAAAATTTGACGTTTAATTGTTAGATAATAAAAAAATTACATATTGAAACTTTTAGACATTAACATTTAAGCGTCACTTAAAACTAAGTGAACGTGTAACCCACACTAATATCCGCGAAATAATGATCAATACTCGTACATGCATAGATAAATTAGTTAAGTTAAAAAAAAATCTCGCTTGGCGGGGTTGGACCGTGGATGACTGAGCATCTATACTATCTATACTAATACACTCGAGAGCAATGAATCCGGGTCACTTAAAGAATGTTAAAAATCTCGGAAACTAAAAATGATAGGTTAATGCAATAAATTGTATTTAATAGACAATGTAATACTCCTTAAATGAAAGTAAAAAAGATATGAGTCACCATACATTTTATTAACACAAAATTACTTAAAGAAAAAAACTGCTGATCTCTCCTTAAAACAAAAATAGGAAACATGAAATTTTTGAACTTTATTACGATTTTCTTGAATTTTAATACTTCGTATTGCCTCCTCGTGCTTCCATTACTGCGTTTACGCGGTTTGGCATGCTGTACACCAAGTTCCTTATACGATTTTGGGGAATATTCTCCCATTCCTCTGTGAGAGCAATTTTGAGCTCACGAAGCGTGATTGGGGGAGGGTTTCGTTGTTTTACGCATCTGCCTAGCTCGTCCCAAGCATGCTCGATCGGGTTGATATCCGGGCTGCGCGCTGGCCACTCCATACGAGTAATGTTCATCTCTTGAAGGTAGTCATTCACAATCCTACCTGTATGAGGTCGGGCATTGTCATGCATAAATATAGCATCCTCACCTAAATTGACCATAAATGGACCAACGTGATCATTGAGGATTTCTTCCACATATCTTACGCTAGTTAAAGAGCCGTTTTCTATGATCACCAGCTCTGTGCGACTTTCAGAAGAAATTCCGGCCCACACAAGTACAGACCCACCACCGTAGGCTACTTTTTCTTCGATGCATGCTTGCTTGAATCTTTCCCCTGGTCTTCGATACACTCTGTGTCTTCCATCGTGCTTGTAGAGCATAAATTTTGATTCGTCGGAGAACATAACTTTTGACCAATCTTCAATACTCCAATTTACGTGGCCCTGGGCATATCTTAGTCTTGAAATACGATGCCCACGCTCCAGTTTAGGGCCGTTTGCAGGTCTAAGGGGTTTTAAGTTAGATTCAGCAAGCCGACGTCTTACTGTCCATGCACTTGGGTTACTTCCTCCGAGGTGTCGAAACTGATTTGTGAGTTCAGTTCCTGTGAGAAAGCGATTTCGAAGCATGGTGTTCACCAAGTATCGGTCTTCTCGTGCTGTGGTACACCTGGTTCTGCCCGTTCCTGGTCTGCGTAGGTTAGAACCAGTTTCTTCGTAACGTCGGAGAACTCTTTGTACTGTTGACAGCGACACACCGACAGTCCTGGCTGTATCGCGCTGACTCCGGCCGGTTTCCAGCATTGTAAGTATTCTGGTGCATTCTTCAGGCGTAAGCGACATAATTTCAGCTTGAATAATGAATATAGAGCACTATCAACATGGTTTATGTACCCACATAAATGACAGATTACAAACAAAAGCAAAACCAAATGCTGTAATTTCGTAGTTCCATCTTCGAAAGTGGCCCTTTTTCAAATTTGATTTTTTTATGATATAACTTTACATAAACTAAGAAGTTTTAATACCTTCATTTAAGGAGTATTACATTGTCTATTAAATACAATTTATTGCATTAACCTAGCATTTTTAGTTTCCGAGATTTTTAGGATTCTTTAAGTGACCCGGATTCATTGCTCTCGAGTGTATTATAAAGAGGTAAAATTTGTAAGTTTGTATGTAGGGGGTAATCTCCGGAACCAATGATCCGATTTCAAAATTTTTTTCACCAATAGAAAGCTACATTATTCCTGAGTGCTATAGGCTATAAATTATATTTATACCATACATATTACCCGAGCTATCGCAAACAAGAAATTTTCCGCGGACGAAGTCGCGGGCAGAAGCTAGTCTTTACATATCGCGACTCCTCCGTGCCTCGGAAAGCACGTAAAGCCGCTGGTTCCGGCCGTCATTCATGGGTCCTTGTCAGTCATTACGGGAAGACAGAAGCCCGAAAGTCTGACAGCCAGTCTTACCAAGGGGTATCATATTACCCAGTTACTGACTGGATGTGGAGGACAGATAGGCAGCCGTGCAATGTAAAATACTGGTATTCAGCTGCATCCGGCTAGACTGGAACTCGACCCCAACATAGTTGGGAAAAGGCTAGGCAGATTGATTGACTCGTACATAGTTAAAGATTAAAAATAGCTAAAGATTTGACCAACACCTATTTGCGATGTTGCTAATTCAAAATGCACCCTTTCATTTCATTCAACAGATCGATGGAGGAACTGGAAGTTCTGAAACCAATGGCTCGGTTTTAGACAAGAGCATCCGATGCGCGATCTCTCTCACGAACTTGGGACTGAAGAAAGGTGATGTTATGGTGCTGATGGGGCCGAACCATTTAGATTTCTGCATACCCCACCATGCAGCGTTGTATCTTGGAATTATGGTAGCTTCCGTCGATGCTACTTTGGGAATCAGTGAGTTTATTTTAACCCTTTATTTGTTTTTATTATTTAGTTTTTTTTTTCAGAAAACAAGCAAAGATCAGGAAAGGTCCACTTTCTTTAGCATACCTCCTCTTTCATCATCACCTGTCCAGCGTTTTCCTAAGTATGCTGGTGTCGGAGTCTAGTCTAATTATATATTTCTCTTTATTTTAAAGAGAAATATTTATTTATATATTTCTCTTTATTTCAAGTAAACTCATTGTAAAATTTTCTTTAAATTCCTATTCTAATCACTTTACCTAAAACCATGAATACATGTGAGTCACTGCCACACGCATATCACAGATGTGGACATCTTGCAGCAGCGACTCACATATGGACAATCGAGTCTGCGGCTGCTGATAATGTTTCCACTGCTGGGACGTCAGACGTCTTCTCAGCGAGAGAAAGGGCCCAGTGCGGGTTAATAGACGTCACATGTCTACGAATTTTTGATTCTAGGACAATGTTTTAACCTCTCAAATTTCATTTGAACCCCATAGGCTCAAAGGAAAAATTATCTCGAAACGACAATAAATATAACCGTAACAATCGTTGTGCTCTTATAAGAAAACGCCTTCTATATGAATAAAATAGTCGAAAATCTAACGGGTTAAATCGCGATTTTTTAACGTAAATGACGAAGACATTTAGGTTTCTTCGTCATCAGAACGGTTGGTCGCTCGGTCGTCATCAAGTTCAGACGTCTATTAAAGCAGTAACGTTCATAAATTAAATTACAAGAATATTACACTATGAAAACGCGATGAATTCGACGGCAAACCACCTTTCGCAAGCGCGTCTCGGCGCTTGCGAAAGGTGGTTTTGTCGTCGAATTACGCCAGAAATGCCACAAAATGAACTGATGAGGTCCGTCAGTTCACAAACCTCCAAAATATCAACTAACAGTGACAGACGTCAACTTAATGTTGCCACTTCATATATCGATCTCACCCAAGTTCACTACTTGATGTCTCCGGTTAGTGATTAAATGACATTACAATATCCAAATTATAATGTTAGTAGTAGTTAGTGTTGACGCTGCGATATCAACACTGACCCGCCATCTTTATTCATTCTTAAATTCTGGCGCCATTTTGTTTTTTACTTTTGGCAGATTACCACCTTAAAATGTTTCCATTCCAGATGAATTGAAGGCTTTATTCCACACGAACCAACCGAATATAATTTTCTGCCAAAGTGAAAAGACTAAAGACATTCAGAAGGCATTAGATATGTCCGAAGTAGGTGCAAAAATTGTTACCTTTGATAAAGACAGTTCATATACCACATTAGAGGACTTACTAAAAAATGAAGATCAGGAAACCATTAATGGTTTTAAGTAAGTTTATATTTACGATACTTTATACTAGCTAAATCACTTACTGCCTCGGTGGTCGGGTGGTCACAAGCGCATAAGCATGAGGTATTATTTTTTTTTAGGGGGGAAATCATGCAATGACTTCTCCCGCTCTGGGTGGAGCGGAAGAGAGTGTCAGACTTACTGACTAAAACCCTTCCATGTTCCTTCCTAAGGCCTTTATGTTCCGGGGTAGCGGTAACCCTTTCAGACAGTCCCGCTTACCCGGCTGGAAGCATGAGGCCCTGTGTTTGATTCCCAGGTCGGGTGGGTGTTATGGGTAGCAGTCTGACTGACCAAATGTGGGCGTGTAATGTGGATACAACTCTACTTAATCCTTCGAGGAAAAATGGCTTCTTTTATTTAACTGAATCTTCTTATCTTTTCAGACCAACAGACTTTGCTCCCGTGTACACCGTAGCGTATCTGACATCAACAAGTGGAACCACAGGGGTGCCAAAAATGGCCATGCTCACACACAAGAACTTATCAATCGGAACGGCTTATTTGTGGTAAGTAATTCATTCTCCCCTCACTTGTCCTTAAGTAATCCTTATGGGTAGGTACAGACACCAGCACTTCAAGCTACCCCAAACTGTCAAATTCAACCAATTGAAAATGAATCTTAAGCTTTGGTAATAAAGTTGATAACTTTCAAAGAAATTTGACAGTTTGGGGTAGCCTGATGTGCTGATCTGTACGTTACGTCCCCGTAATCCTTTCCGTTATTAGTCCACCTTGGTACCTTATTGCGTGCGAGAAGTTTACATTAATAATTGCACAATCTAACCCCACTCCAACCAAATAATAACCAAATTAAAAACGTAACTGGGCGAAATTTGTGGAGTACCACAAATAAATAGTACCACCTATTCGAAGACCTCTGTCTATAGCCGTTATATGGGCTATAGCATGTGAAGCCCAAATCAGAGGCCCATGGGCATCATACAAACTCTGACACCAAACGAAAGAAGAAGAATGAAAACCTGATGGATCTATCCGTGCGGCAGTTATTACTTAGCCACGAGCTCTTCTGTCACTAATGTCACTAATCCAGTCTTATGTGACATCCCATAAACTTTTGTTTGTTACAACATGCATGGAGAAAATATGACATTTTAAAGTACAGAGGCCAGCACATCAAGCTACTATAATCTGTCAAATTCTTTTGATAGATTTTCAACTTTATTACAAAACCATAAGGTTCATTTTCAATTGAGTAAATTTGACAGTTTGGGATAGCTTGATGTGCTGGCGTCTGTACTTAACACAAACCAAAATCAATTAACCATCAACGGCAGTGAATGCAGGTATTTGTCAGCAGTGGACTGCTGACAAATACCTGCATTCTATTGCCTTTTACTTCTACTTAACCACCTCACTTAAATCGGTGAAGGAAAACATCGTGAGGAAACTTGCTTGAGATATATTTCTCAACAATACGTGAAGCTAAGTCAGAGGCCCATCACGCCACGATAGTGGCGGTAAGGCCCCTCTTTGAGGAGTGGCTAGAGAGGCGTCACGGCGCCCTCACCTTCCGCCTGACGCAGGTCCTCACCGGACATGGATGTTTCGGGAGGTTCCTGCACATCATCAGGCGGGAGGAAACGCCCGGGTGTCACCACTGCGAGGATCGCCCAGAGGACACGGTAGAGCACACGGTGCAA
Organism: Hyppa rectilinea; assembly: GCA_951799385.1. NCBI lineage: Eukaryota > Metazoa > Arthropoda > Insecta > Lepidoptera > Noctuidae > Hyppa > Hyppa rectilinea. The sequence continues at coordinate 13,487,161 of OX637321.1, read as the reverse complement.
ACCTGCCCCGCTTGGGCGGAGCACCGCCGTGTCCTCGTAGAGGCGATCGGCGGCGGTGACCTCTCGCGCCCGGCTCTGGTGCAAGCCATGGTCCGGGGCGAGAGGGAGTGGGAGGCAGTCACCTCCTTCTGCGAAAAAGTTATGCTCGCGAAGGAGGTGGCGGGATGGGAGAGAGCAAGGTCCTCCCGTCCCAGCCGCCGCAGGAGACGCCCCGGGCGTCGAAAGCCACGTGACGACTCCCGACCACCGTAGGCGCGGGCCTGCGGACGGTCAGTAATGGGTGACTCACCGTCCGATCAGCACCAGACCCGTGCCGTGCGGCGCGTATATGTTCCACGCGCGCCTCAAAGAGATGTCAGCATATGAAGGGGCCCCTCAGGGCCAAGCCTGCCGGGTAAGCGGGATTGTCCGAAAGGGTTACCGCTACCCCGGAACATAAAGGGCTACGGAAGGAACATGGATGGGTTATAGTCAGTAAGAGTCTGACACTCCCTTCCGCTCCACCCAGAGCGGGAGCAGTCATTGGATGATTTCCCAGCCTTAAAAAAAAAAAAAAAAAAAAAGTAGGGACAAAGCATTCATTCGTTGGTTTAAATAAACTGGAATGTCAAGAAAATAAGAATGCTCTGGTTCTTGTCCCACACAATTTTCCTACCTCTAATTGGTTTAATCCCACCCCTAACCCCTCCCCCTTATTTACTTTTTTTTCTTCTTTCTACAAGGTAACAATGAAATACAGAGTTGATATGACAGAGGGGCATTAAATTACACTACGTATACTATACGTGTTTAGTATTAACTCGGTACGGTATAAAAATAAAAAGCACCAAAAATGAGGTTTTTATTTTTTCAAACAAACTAAATAGCTTAAAATCAGAGTAAAACGCAACCACCCTTTGTAAATAAAAACTGACCTTGTGACGCAGCGGCACCGACGCGTGCACGCCGGAGCGCTGTTAGGAAAGATACATCGTGTTCAAACGGGGCAAAAACTTAGGTAGGTGAAGTGAGTTTAAAGAGCTATCAATAGTGTCAATCCCTAGCTAGCTTGAAGTGACAGTATCACGCTTATTTCATCTAAGTTCTTTTTGGGTAAGATAGCATCACGGCTTGTTTTCCTGAAGGGTTTAGAGTAAGGAGTACCCGTAGAAGGTACTCACACATTTAGCCAATTATGTTTAAGTCATCATGTAATAGAGAGGCGAGTTTATTGCCGGGCACAATTCCAGACTTCTGGCTGCTAAAAATCCAATAACACTTTTCCCTGCGTGGGAATCGAAACCAGCACTTCTTGCTCAACAGTAGCGCTTGCGATCAAAAAAGCAGTTTTTTTTTCTGACAATATTTTCTGTTTTCAGGGCCGGTTTCAGCAAGTTTCCAACTCCAACAAAGATGGTGATATTGACATCACCACCGCAGTGGCTGTCAGCTGGCTTCCACTACCTCTTCTCTGGGCCTTTGAAATATACGCGACTGCAGACATCATCACCTCTCACTCCGGATCATTTTGCAGAACTGGTTAATAAATATAAGGTAGTGAAAACAATAACGGCCTAATCTTTGTCACAGATTGGCCAGCATGCCTGACTCAAAATAAAGGCAAAATCATCACGTTTGACCGCTGCTGATCTTTCCAGAAATATTCATACTCCCCATTTTCTAGACGTACTTTTCAGTCACTTACGAGTATTTCGACACCTTTCATCTTATATTCCGTCACACCAATGTCAACCGGAAGAATGTTCCCGCCCACATTTCCATACCGAGCGAAGCTAAGCACACGTATAGCTTAGACATGGGATGCACATGGTGGAAACCTGCCCCACTAGGGCGACGCCCGTGTCCTCGTAGAGGCTATTGGCGGCGACCTCTCGCTCTCGGCCCTGGTGCGAGTCACCTTCTGCGAAGCAGTCATGCTCGCGAAGGAGATGGCAAATAAATAGAGGCATGGGATGCTGCAAGGCGTCGACTTTTTTAATTTTTTCGAGGATGCGAAATAACCAAATGACTCCTTCACGTGTGAAGAGCGGAAGGCAGTGTCAGACTCTTACTGACTAGAACCCGTCCATGTGCCTTCTTTAACCTTATGAATTCCGGGGCAACGGTAACCCTTTCGGACAATCCCGCCAATGACCCGGGAGCAATCTCGCTGACTTGGAGGCAATCCCGCTGACTCGGACAACGCCGCTGACCCAGGAGGCGACGCCTTAACAATCTGTTTCGGTCTGTCCACGGTGACTGGCTTACCCCGTACGTTTCCCGTTACGGAAAACTTATTGATGACGTTTAGGATACAAGCATGTAACATTGATTTCTTATCTACAGCCAACCTTTATCGCCACTAGCCCTACATTGATGACGACCATGATGACAAAGGCTAAATGTGACTTCACGGTCTTCGAAACAGTCTTATTAGGTGGCAGCGCTGTTACGCCAGAGGTCGTCGATGAAGTGAAGGTACTCTCATTATTTTCTCTAAGTAACTATTATGTACATCAATTTTTTTATTTTAGCTGGTGTTGTTCCACTGCAGGACAAAGACATCCCTTTCTCCTTTCCACACCTCTCTATCTTGAGGTAACGTGGACAAATCTTGTCTATAAGTGTCAAGTTCGTCTCACCATCTTCTCTTAGGCCAGCCTCAATGGCAGCGACTTTTTCTGAGACCCTCATGGTGGTAAATTTGCCTGTGACTCGTACGACATAAACGTATGCGGGCCAGTCCCACAGAAGCTTTGTTGCTTCTTATATGACGTGTCATCAAGTAACATGACAAGTCACTCCAAGCCCACTTTACCTTCACCACACGGTGAGATTTTCATAGAATCTGGGCTGGCAGCTTTCTCTCTTTTTCATGACAAGGCACGGGATATTGAATAAGTATGTACTAATATTTTCTATCTTTAATATGTATGTATTTACAAAAAAAATGTATATAAGTAGTTTATCAGCCATCACGTTACCATAACACAAGCATTAGGTTGCTTAGCTTGGGACGATATGGCGTTGTGTGAAATGTCCAAGGATATTATTATTATTACTAGCTTCTGCCCGCGGCTTCGCTCGCGTGGAGGTCGGAAATTATCCCACAGGAATGTTCTACCGGGATAAAAAATATCCTATGTGTTAATCCAGGATATAAACCATCTCTGTGTCAAATTTCATCCAAATCTATACAGTAGTTTTTACGTGAAAGAGTAACAAACATCCATACATCCATACTTACAAACTTTCGCCTTTATAATAGTAGTAGGATTATATTTATGAATTTTGTTTTCCAGCAAATTGCCAAAATAGATGACGTGTACATCTTGTATGGCATGAGTGAATTAAGCGCACTTGCTGTTCAACACGACTTCCCACCGCCGCCGGGGTCCTGCGGTAGACCGATTGGTTGTATCGAAGTGAAAGTGAGTGTAATTATCATTACGTCCAGGCTCATCGCCCAGGTAGGCCCAGGCGATTTCTTAACGCGACGATCTTTTGTCGTACAATAGGTTTTCTACTCTGTTGGATTCTGAATGCTAGGCTAAAGTATTCAGAATCCAACAGAGTGCATACCAGCGTTAAAAGAAGAGTCAGTTGGTTTTTCAATTCTGAGCGCCAATCAGTGTGTTAAAAATTCAGTGCCTGATAAAAAATCGCCCGTACTTGGAGGATGCCTTAGTTAACTGCACTATGGAGTAACCCCTCCATAGTGCAGTTAGTCTTTGAAAGTAAAAGTAAACATAAGGGCTTATGGACACGGCGGTTGTTTTACGCGTCGCCGACGTGCGTCAAACGGAGTTAGAACTGCTTTACAAGGCAGAAAACGGGCCCATAAACACGCAAAGGATTCGCATCGCATCCTAATGACAAGAGCTTCGCACACAGGTTGGTGTCAGTCGATGAGATGTATGACATAACAAACTTGCTGCGATGATCCCATATTTTGGGAATTCTTCTTCTTTTCGTGTGGTTAGTGACTAACCAGGTGTTAGAGTTTTTATGCTGCCCATGGACCTCTCACTTAGCTTCACATGCTGTTGAGAATTATCTCTCAGGCATGCTGGTTTCCTCATGATGTTTTTTCCTTCACCGATTTTTAAGCAAGTCATTTATACAATACGCACATGAATCCGTAAATTCAGAGGTGTTGGCGTGCCTTGGGTTCGAACTCGAGACCTATGACTTGGCAGACCGACGGTCACATCACTAGGCTATCACCGCTGTGTATTTTGGGGGTAAGGTTTAATAAAAGAATATAATGATTGCCACACATTTAATGTTTTTGTTTTTCTTCTAGTTGGTGGATCCCGAAACCCATAAAGAAATCACAGAGCCTAACGTCTTAGGAGAATTATGGTTTAGAGGCCCAACCGTCTTCAAAGTAAGATTTCCTTTATTTTATGCGATAAATGTGTAGAATCAAGTTCTTCCAACTAAACAGACAGCTGTGCTGCTGGCGAGTTTGTTGCGCCACTTCTTCCCAGCACTAGGAAGTGGTGAAGGGTGGGCGTTTTTGGGGGACTGTCTTATGTAACTTTGACCTTCAAAAAGTGCTGATTTTCAGTCTAGTTAAAATAAATGACTTTTGATTTTGTTTTTTTTTATTATATACGTATGTAAACTCTTAGAAACTATAGTACAGAGGCCAGCACATCAAGTTACCACAATCTGTCAAATTTATTTGATAGTATTTCAACTTTATTGCAAAGACATAAGGATCATTTTTAATTGAGCAAATTTGACAGTTAGGGATAGCTTGATGTGCTGGCGTCTGTACGTCGCCTGACAATGACATTGTTTATCCTCAGGGATACCACAACAACCCAGAGGTGACAAAGGAGACGTTAACAGAAGACGGCTGGCTCAAATCTGGTGATATTTTTTACAGGGATCATAACTGGAACCTGTTCTTTGTCGAACGATACAAGTTACTATTGAAGTACAGAAATCATCAGGTAAGTTGCCTACTTCCCCTGAAGATACAAATTTTACAGCCGTCAAACTTCTTCCGTCTTTAAAATCGAAATATTTATAAAATAAACTAGATTCTGCCCGTGGCTGCACCTGCGTGGATGTCGAAAATTATCCCACAGGAACAAACTACCAGGATAAATAATATCCTATGTGTTAATCCAGGTATATAAACGATCAATCTGCCTAGCCTTTTCCCAAATTTACTGGGGTCGGCTTCCAGTCTAACCGAATGCAGCTGAATACCAGTATTTTACATGGTGCGACTGCCTATCTGACCTCCACAACCCAGTCACTAACTGGGTAATGCGATACCCCTTGGTAAGACTGGCTGTCAGACTTTCGGGCTTCTGAATACCGGTAACGACTGTCTAAGATCCACGAATGACAGCCGGGACCAACGGCTTAACGTGATTTCTGAGGCACGGAGGAGTTTCGTTATCTGAAAATGGTCACCCATCTACAGACCAACCCCGGCAAGCGTAGCTTAACCCGATGGATCGATCCGTGCGGCTGTTATTACTTAGCCACGAGCTCCTTCAGGTTATAAACGATATGTGTGCCAAATTTCATCAAGATCTGCTCAGCCGTTCTGGCGTGATTGAGTAATAAACATCCAAACATCTTCATAAACTTTCACATTTATAATATCAGTATGTTTATTTTTTTACGCTTCTTATAAGATAATCATTTATTTGCACAAAAATGAGGACAATACATACATACAACACAAATTGTCAGCTAGCAAGAGATTTTAAAATAGAAAATAACAGATCATCATGTTTGCCTTTAACAATGGTCTGCAAATATTAATAGGAATACTTAATAAATGAATGTGATCGCCATGTATTTATGACATAATTAAGTTTACCTGCCATTGCTATGTGTTTTTCTTATCACCTTTTGTGGTGCCTAGTGTTTTTATTCTGGGTGCATCGTCTTCACAACTAATGTTATAATTCATACGAGTACCTATATACAAAACATTGTAAAACATTTAAAAAAAGTAACGGTGGAGTTTCTGATGACCCATTCTTCTCCATACGAAACTACCTTTTGGAAGGGGCGACTAGAATCAATTATATTTCTTGTTCATTTTGACGGTCAAAAGTACCTTACTTGTGCCTATTTGAAATAAATGATTTGATTTTGACTTTAATAAAATGTCATGTTATTATCGATAATAATTAAATACATTTTAATAAATCGTTATCAATATTTGTCAATTAGACACACATAAAACATGTGGAAACTTTTCTTTCTAATCGTCCTAACTGATTGATAAGCCGACACGTGTTTATGACAAATAAACATATTATATTATCTTCTCTTATCTTAGACCATTTAGTATGTTTAAGTTTGACCAGTTCCAAACTCAAACTCAAAGCATTTATTTCAAATAAACCAATTACAGGCACTTTTGAATTGTCAAGGGGTCGGTTAGTCAGAAAGGTGAAGTTGCCCATTCCAAAGCAGTAGGTACCTATGGAGAAGAACGGGCAAGAAACTCCATGGGCACTCTTTTAAATCAAAGTATGTTTACAAAAACTGGGTTACATCATTCATGTTGAAATATACACGTGAGAACGATGCAGAACCTAATAGAAGCGTCCATAATTATACGATTTAAAAAAAACAATTCAATATAATTATCCTGAAACAACGTGATGATTGCAGGTCTCCCCAGTAGAAATTGAGACGGTGATAATGAGACACCCTGGAGTATTCCTCGTGGCGGTGACCGGTATACCTGACAGAGAGTGCGGGGACCTGGTGGTGGCGTGCGTTGTTCCAAAACCTGGATGCAGCCCTGCGGCAC